>CM029562.1:16606825-17969364 GCA_017309665.1 Coelopa frigida
CTCCTTGGGAGATGGTGGGAGGAAAACTACTTAACTACGACGTTCATCGCCTACGGAAAAAGGCGAAGAAAAAGTACTGACTTTTTAATAAGTTTTACGAGTGGAGAATCACAATGGCAAAGTGTATGTTCGTGTTGGCGTCTGTCTGCAGCTAATAACGATGCAAATTTCAGCAAAACTTTGTGCGCCAAACTTTGGGAAAAAACAAAAACAAGTCGTCTACTACTATTTGCGATGCAACGACCAACATTCACTTTTCTTGCGAGGGGATTAGATTGCTCTTGTTGTTATCGTTTTTTTTCTGCATTTATGTGGTTGTTGCATTTGTATTTAAGAGCATTTCACTAACTGCTCCTCTGGAAGGAATCAACTTTCGAGTCATCGGAAAACGCATCGTCGTTGCAATTGTTTTGCTCTCTTTATTGTTGTTGTTTTGTACCATTGTTTCGTTTTATTGTTAGTTGTTTTGCGTTGTTTCAGTTTGTTGTTATTGCAGTTTGCAGTTGTTGTTGTTTGCCGCTCTTTTGTTTGTCACGTAATGGAATCTTTTTGTCGTCTTGACTACTTTTTCCTGCTGTAGCCGGACGAAGTTGTCCGTTTTTGTCGTCGCAGACCCCATTGTCAATTCGCAAATTTATGAAGGAGCTCACGGAGATCAAGAGAAAGCGAGATGGCGAGAGAAACAAGGAAGAAGAAGAAGGAGACAAAAACAATAAAAGCCTCGAAGTTTTCCATACAAACTGCGCCTTTCTTGCTGTTGATGTTGTATTTTGTTGTAGTCGCTTTATTGTTGTCAAATGAAAGAAATAAAAGTATAGCGCAGAGAGGAGAGGAGAAGAAGAGGAAGTTTTTCGCCGTCTTGTTTTCAAAAGTGAAAATGAAAATACTTCGCAGAAGCCGTATTAATTAAATGCCTTTTTGCCTGCATATCCATCGACTTCCGTTTCGCAGCCAGTGAGCGGAAAGTTTTGCTGGAGTTGGTGGCAGGTTTCGTGGACGTCTTTTCAATACCCTCGAAATGGTCTGAATGGCTGAGGGACGGGGGCTTGGATATAAGTTTGTTTTCGATTCTCGTCTGGGATTTCGTGGAGAACTTCCATTGTTAAAACTTCTACTGGGATTTCTTATCAAAGACTGCGATTGTTTGTTACATTTCCCCTTTTTTCTTCATTCATTTTTATTTCCTAATTTTTTTTGGTATCTTAAGTTTAAATTACTTCTCGCCACTTATGTATATTTGCAAAAATGTTTGCTCTAAATATATTCAGTTGAATAGAATTAATTCTAATTTCTAAAAAATATTATTCACTTATTTCTCAACGCACTTTTCTTGAAATTCGTTCTGAACTTTTTTCAAAATCGTTTTCCCCCTACCCCGATCTCCCCGCATACATACCCCCTTGCACGGCCTCTCGTCCGACAGCAGCCGCACCGCGCCACGCCCCAACGCCTCCCGCTTCCGTTGGGCCGAAAAAATCCTCAACTCCTTGCGCTCCTCGTCGCTCAGCGAATGGCAGTAACGGACCTGGATGAAAGAAACGGCAGTGGATTTTAATTAAAAATTGCACTACGGAAACAACAGGCTATACAAAAACAAAAAATAAAGAAAAAGAACGAACACACGGCTATTTTATTTTTTTTTCCTGCGATGTCTGCTGCAGGAGCAAGTTTCGTTCGAAGTTTTCGCAAGTAGCTTGTTTGTCACTGCACTTTCAGCAGGAGTGGTTGAGTGGGAGTACCTTTTTTTTGGGTTTGGCAGAGTGTGTGCGTTGTTGTTGTTGTTGTTCGTACTCACCTCGTTGTCCTGCGGCGGCAGTTGGTGCAGCAATTGTTTCACGCGATACTTTTCGCCCGCACTGTTCACGTAGGGAACCTTGTCGTCGGGCAGCTGTGAGAAGTACAATCGAACCTGGAGGAGTAGTGGAAAAGGAGTGGTTAGTGATTGGAGTTGTGGCTGATTTCCAACTAAAGCTAATCTTAATTATTTGCACTCGCGCACTTCTTTAAATGCCACTAATAATGTTTCGAAAATATCGTCATACCAAAGGTCAAGTATAAAAAAGTCTAAGACACAACTATCGAGTTTTGGTGCTTATAGGTGCTTTTCCACAACCATCCTCATGACTGATCATCGTCCAGTTCATGAAAATTCCACTCAAGGTTGGGACGATGGTGTGAGAATTGAACTTTCCCCCTCTCCCGAAATACCTCTTTTCTTCATATCCCCATCCTCTCCCGTCGCACCACTCCTGTGTAATTAATTGACTCGTTAACTTGGTGCCCAACCGGTCGGGATTCGCCACCCACCGCACCGTCGACCGGAAGCAGGTTTTTAAGAAACCATTTGGCGAGAAGAACCCACGATCCCCACAACAAGGAAGCCGGTCCACAATAGCGACGACTACGGCAACAGAAGCCACACCACGGTCTGCAACAGCGACTACATCTTGTAGCAACATGCGCTTAATTGCCAGGAGGTGGCGTCCAAGGAGGAGGTCTACCACGAGCCAGTGTCCACCCCACCCCCTTGGTGGGAGGTGGGCGCCCCACCGTCCACAGCCGTCGATGCGAAGTCGTGCTCAAGAGTCGCCGGCGAGTTCGTTAGGTTCGTTCGGTTTCGGCTCGAGTTCTTCGACAACGTGACTCTGGCGACATTTTATCGCTGTAGACAAGAGCAATTAATAACGGTTTCGAACCGTTAGCCAAAAAACAAAAATTAAGCAACAGCAACAAACAAGAACTACAAAAACAACGAGAAGCAACACAACTATGACGGCGACGACAACGATTGCCGCGAATTCTCAACGAAATCCAAAGCACGCGGAGCGAGGCTCAATAATCAACAACAACAACCTAGCACCATATCGCCAGGGGGCGCACACGGTGGCTCAGCTTGATGTATGGCCCCGGCATTGGGCCAAATGAAAATTGGCCGAAACTCAACTGTGGTCAAGAGAGTGAAAGTTCGCCGTGATTGATTTCGCCACGATTCATCGCTCGCCGGTCGTTCGCTTCGATCCGATCCGACCCGCGCCGAACATGAGGTCGGAGCAAGTCGAAGACGAAGGAACTCGGTTGGCGAAGGGATCGTTGGTCCAATGGTGGCTGAGAGAATCGAGCAATCAATTACACGAAGGGGGAATTGAGAAGAGGTTCACGGAAAGTCAGAATTTGGCTGGCGTAAAATTCACTGAAAACAGCGAGAAAACTGAATGAACTTTGGATCGTATAATCGAAGGAAAATCGAAAAAATAGAGATTTTCGTATTTATATGTAAATGTTTGGGAAGAAGTTAAGAAGTTTTAGGATAAATTGAAATTCGAATATAATGAAATATTTTAGTTAGGTAAAACCAAAAGGCTTTCGGCACTTTATGCCGTCTGATCACAAAGTCGTATAAATCACTGCAATTACAGCAATTAAACACTCTTAGTATTCCAAATATTGTTTCCAACTGGTCGTAACCATTCGACCACTAAACGGACGCCGACACGGAACTCCTTTCTCATTCTTGCGATCGGTCTCAACATTCGATACTCGATTTTTAAGCCCCGGACTCGAATAATTTCGGCCATTTCCCATTTCTGAAAGAGCAATTAATGGGCCATTAATTGTCTGCGAAGAAACAATTTAATTATCAACGATGGCATAACAAAAACGACAGCATTAGCACAGCTGCAAAATGAAAATCAAAGCAAAAATAAATGAAAAATTATATCCAAGAAGAGATGAAATAACATAAATTCCTTGCGAAAATAATCTTCGAGAGTCATTTTGAAAATCTTGTGCAATTAACGCTCATATAAGATTTCCTTTCGTGGAACGCGATCGAGGCGATCTTTGGTTGCATCGCAGCAAACTTGTTGCCCACATGTGAGCGAACGAACGCCAGCACTTCGACCATTCGACGAGCCGTAATTTCGATCGGTCTTCACTACAGTCAGTCGACCATTCATTCAGGTGTCACTTCGATCGCTCGACCAGTCAACACTTGGTCGATTCTAGTCCAGTCGTCACTTGGACCAGTCTCTTAATCCATCCGACCACTCAGTCGTCAGCGGCCATTGGACCAGTCGTCAATTCGACCTGTCGTCACTTCGTCCATTTGTCCAATCATCAGCGGGACCGGTTGACCAACCGTCCATTTCTCAATTTCTCCGAAGCGTCGGCGTCGTCATTTCCACACGTTCCCCGTATGACCCACGAACGCCGTGAGAGATGGCGTATGCCACGGAGTACCCTGATGCAGAGGAATGAAAATGTCCATACGACTGCGAAATTGCGCAGCAGGTGGCGTTGTTGTCGTGGTCGGTCATTGATCAAACTTACATACGGTGTCGAAAATCAGCGAAAAGTGAATGAAAGTTGAACAAACTTCTGCGTCTCTGGTGCCTTTTGCAACGGTCCCGCCCCCTTGGGATCAGATGCCCATCGCGGCACAACTTTCTTTTGTTGGCGGCGGATTAAATCGTTGGTTCGTCCTCCCATCGCCCCTCGTCGCCGGCGGGCCGACTGGAGGCTTCTCTAGAGTGTGTTTGAGGCAATTAGTTTTTCGCTCTACGATAATTGGTGACAAATTCCAAGGAATGTTGGAGACAACGATGACAACAATGAAAACAACTTCGATGGCAACAATAATGATTGCTAAAACAAACAAACAATCAGTATATGGAGAAAACAACAACGACAACAATTCAGACTAATCGTCATTTAAATTGCAGCAACGGCGTTTTGTTGTAATTGCCATATTATCTTAAGGTTCGAATTTCCTTCTGATTTCAAAGCGAGGAAGAAAGATAGAGATAAACATAGAGACGGCGAGATGGAAAATATTGAGTCAAGATGCGTGAGAAAGTAAAACCTCGTTGTGGTCATTCAGTTTGTAGTTTTCCTCCCTCCTTCTTTTTCTTTTATCCATTTCCAACAAACACCGGTTGGATTTTGGAGGAAAAACCTGTTGGCCGCATTTGGCATAAGCTCTTGAATGGTATCGGTTGTTGTTGGGAATTGTGTTCATCAATGGTCGGCGGAGAAAGTATTCAAATCGTTAAGCGACGATTTTATTTTGAGCAGCTGCCGTTGGTGATGGTGGCCGAGTAGAAAAATGCAGATCCTAGTTGGAGACGAGATTGGGGCAAATTAAGGCCAAGAAGACTGGGCCAAACAGGAAGTATTTCATCGAAATCGAATTTACTTGTATGACGATCGGTTGTTAGCTTAGTCGGAATTTCTAAACAAGTCGAGATTTGTGAGATCTCTACATCTAATCTCAATTGATCTAATTTCTACCATTTCTCTCTCCCACTGGTCTACTATTTGGGTTTTCACTGAACGTGAGGTGTTGAGAGAGTAAAAGCACTAATCAATATGAACTTTTCGAAAACAATTTCTGATCCTACCTGGTCGGGCCTCAGCCCCGGCGGCACCCACGTGTACTCCTCCAGCGCGCACCCGCTGTCGTCGTCCGACTGCGAGTTCCGCTGGAAGTCCAGCTGCTGGTGGTGGCTGTTGCTGTGGTTGCTGTGGCTGTGGTGGTAGGCGGCAGCGGCGGCCGCCGTCTTGAAGTTCGCCCGCAGCGGCGACGCGATCGTGCTCAGCGGCAGATTCGGCGGCGGCGGTTGGCAACGCCGCTGCAGGGGCGGCACGAAGTGGGCCGGCGTCGTGCTGCCGCTGCCGCCTCCCCCGCCGCTGGTTGACATCGCGTCCGCATTGCTGGTGGAGGGCGTCGGCGTGGGCGTGGCTGTGGAGGAGGTCGGCGTGCAGCGCTCGTTCGTATGATGGGGTTGTTGTTGTTGCTGCGGCTGGTGGTGATGATGCTGGTGATGCTGCGGTTGTGGTTGGATATGTTGGTGTGGTTGCTGCTCGTAGCCCGGCAGACGGACGCCCGACGCCTCCAGCTGGAGGAGCTCGCTCTCGGTCTGCGTGTAGTAGTTGCTCGGCTGCTGCATGATCACTTCGGCGAGGAGCTCGTGATGGGGCTTCGCAGTGGGGGCGGGAGAGCGTTCGCGGGGAGTCTGAAGAGGGCTGCAATGAAAGGTAGAGAACGAATCAGTAGAAGAACATTTTATAACGAGAACGAATATTGAGAGAAAATTTTGTATTTGAATTCCTTTTCACAAATTTCTCTCCCAGTCTTAATTCCACCGACCCACTCAACGAGACCTTGCGCTTCGCCGTTTCGAAAGAAGCAAAAGTAATTAAAAAATACACAACGAGTCATCAATCAAAGCAATCAACATGGGATGCCTCAGTCTTTGCTCGTCTTTGGCCAAGTGCCCAGAGAAAGTTTCTTGGACATGGGGCTGGTAACGAGGAAATAAAAGCAAAAAGTCTTGGATTACAATAACAACACTTTGATTACAATAACAACACTTGGATTACAACAGCAGGAATGAGGAGGCACGAGCAACCACCGTGACCATTACCACTTCGGCTAATTCCTGGTCATTCTGGACAGCGGCGGTCGTCCAACTGCAACGAAGACGTGGACGCGGATGCGGACTACGACCACGGCCGTGTCCCTGGGCTTCCGACAAATACACCAAGGCACGCATGCGCAACGCAGGTGGCTCCGCCTCGCCGATCCCGCCAGAAAAGAAGAACTACAGAAATATGAGGCGGAAAATGCAAGCTCTGCGCGGATTTTCCCGGAAAATTTAAAGCCGATGTATGCGTGCGACCGATCGCGTGGCCTGGGAACTCGGACCGCCGTCGTCGTGTGGTCTGGGAGTGGAACTCGATCTCGGAGAACCGCCGTCGGGCCGGGGATTAAATTGGCCACAGCTCGAGTCGTCTCGAATGATCAGTCGATTCGAGAGAGGATTTCGGGAAAATGAAGCAAGTGCGTGGACATTCGCCGGAGAGAATGGGAGAGCACACGGACAGATCGTGAGAAGCTGATCGGCGAGAATGATTGGTTACTCAAGGGGAGGACTAAGCTAAATTGCAGAATATGAACGAGAGTAACACCAGGTAGGTCGCAATTAGTGCTCCAATTGAAATGTATCACATCCGAGACGTGAATTAGAAGTTGGAGAGCAACGGCTTCGCCACCTGACTGGGCTTCCATGTGTTTCACTAGTCTTCATCTTCCGCTCTCTTTCTCCGTTCGCCTCGGATCGTCGCCGGTGATTTTCACTGATGTCACTTATTTATTTGTTATGATTTAAATAGCGAAATATTCGAGAGCGAAAACGAAAAATCCAGTTTAGCAAATAAGGAAGAACTAAATCATCGACTGATCGTAGAGAAAATAGCGTTCACACTCCGCAACTCACCGCTAGCAACTTCCCCTCAACCTCGCCACGTCGGGCCACTGGTCTCAATGGGTTCAAGACGTAAAATAACTTTGCATAAATTATGTAAATCACTTCGAGATTCCAAAATCGATTGAACCGACTTCAGGCGGCGAGACGCTGTTGTAGAAACGCCACCCATATGACTCCACGACTCCGGCTTTTCGGCTTTCCCGATTTCGGGTTTCAATCGATGAATGAAATCGAAAGGAGAGGCCCTGTTATAAATCATAGACTCGTGGTGCCAGCCCGCAAATGAGATTGGCGAAACGTTCCCTTTTGGAAAGGTTACGGGACCCTTCCCTCACGTCCACCACCCCTCTCGACGGTAACGACCAACAGTGGAAAGGTATTCTGAGTTTAATGCAAATGTGCGAAATATTTATGTGCAAACGGGGTTTTATAGCGAGCTCGGGCAGAAAATTGAGCATTCAACGAAAGAGAAAGACGCAGTAAAGAATGGTTGTAATGGAAAGTTATCGAGGCTTTTTAAGTGATTCCCTCGGTGGAAATGAAGTTATCCACCATGAAGCTTTTATGGAAACCTACTCAACTTTATGGCATCGTTCTCACTTGCCTTCTTTGGCCATGCGAAATTTGAACTATAATCCACTGTTTATCGCTTCGAGGCCACTTTCCCAATCACTTCAGGAATGCGACTTTCGGTGACTGAATTTCACCTCCGCCCTCTCCACCTCCCCCCACTTCGCCATCACCGCGAGCTGCCCACAACATTCACTGGGGAATTGTCAAAGGTTTCTCAATCCATCTGTCTGTCTGTCTATCTCTCGCTATCGCTGACAAATCAATATGTTGTCGTTTGGTGCCAACTCTTACTACCTGTTGTCGTGGTCCTCTGCCCCCTAACATTTGCCACCATCTCCCGCACCTCCTGTTCGGAAGCTGTCAGATGTTGTGTTGTTGCCGCTGTCAAAGATTTCGTTGTTGAACCATCGAAATGTCAGTTTTGTTGTTGCATTGCCATTTTGGGTGAATTATGCATGATTTATGGTGAATGTTAGTTTTGGTGATTTTGATGTTTCGTGTTGTGTCGATATTTTGATTTATTCGACTTTTTAATTGAATTAAAATGACATGGAGAATACATAGTTGGCTTTGGGGAAATGTGGTGAGTTTCAACAGCCATTAAGGACAACGTACAGTGGGTCCAAATCGGAATTAAATAGTATTTTGTTTGTTAAAAATGTATGTTGTTGTTTTTAAATAATTCAAGGTGCTACTCGGGGTTTCAAGTAATGAAAATTCTAGTATTTACAGTTAACACAAGTTTAGGGTGAGATTCCTAAATATTACTACCTTACATTGGGAAATAAAAACTACTGAAAAACTTCAATTCGTGGTAAACTTTCAATTTCGTGCACACATCATAATTCATCAATCCCATAGCTATAATTAATATCATTTAATTATTGTTTATAATGCTGACGCCTAATGATCAAGATGGATAAATCAACCATTAACCAAATAACCCCAAATGCGATCGTAAATCATGCATCGACTTGAACATTTTCCCACATCACGATACGCCACAACACATGCACAAGCTCTCTTACACACACGAATTCGAATGCCAAATGCGAATTATTAATGTCTGTCACTGCGAATTCATAATATTGACCATACATCAATTAAAACACCCAAGTGAAAAAATTGAGACAAACCTACCAACACCATAGCAACTCCCCATTCGAACCATACTGTAATTTCATTTTCAGCGACACCGATTCATTTATTACACGATAATCTCGCCTTAACCCACATTAATTAGTTGAAAAACTATAAAAAAATAATTGCAAAACTATAGTATAGGTGAAAAACGCAATCCCCGCATCGATCGGCGGATAAATCCATAGTCAAGGTTTTTTCTTGTATCCATTGAAAATATAACATGCAATTGAGCTTTAAATGAAGTTTTCTCTCGAGTTAATTGAACAAAAATCTAATATTTTCCCCCGATTTAATCTAGATGTAAATTTTGGATGAAATATATTTTGATTTGAACGAACGATGTTCAGAGGTTTTGTCCATGGAGGAAAATAATCTTAGAGTTTACCCGAAATTCCTCTATGATTGATTTATTTTGTATAGGTATTTCCTAAATAGTATAGAATTGGACTGTAATCCGGAAATCGATAATTTCCCCCAACAGCTTGAATGATTTCCCAAGCGAAACGAAACGATCGTCTGATCTTTCCCTCCCTTGGGCCTGCAGAGAGACGGTACGTGCTCCCCTAAGTAATTGAAAAATCAATCTGTATCTAATTACTTTCACAATCAGTGGAGTTCAATTTTTCTGGCGCAAATAACTTTTCCATCGATTGTTATCCGTTCGCCCAGTCTGTCTGTCCTATCATCTGAGTATCTCTTTCGCTTCCTCGAGAGCAATCTTTGGTGCCATTAGTTTAACTGAGTTGTTTTTTGTGAAATTTCTTTTTTGTTGCTGATTTTTCACCGAAACAAAAATTAAAACATGATTCAGCAACGTTGTTGTACCAGTCCGATCAACGGGGCATGATCACCAACTCAATCTTCTACCTCTGCTTCCCCTTCTTCTTGGCCAACGTCTTTTGCTTCCCGGTCGTTTTGTAAGCGTTGCGGCCTCTGTCTCTTTTCGTTTTCCCAATTCTCTGTCTATATTTTTCTCATCTGAGCCCCGATTTGAGCTCTGGCCTTGTCCACGATCGTTCGCTCGTTGAATCGAAGTTGTTAAAGGAGTTGTTTTTATATCTCGTTGTTATTATTTGTGTTGTTGTTATTGGTGCTGATGTTGTTATTTTTTGTTGAATATTCTGTACCGATGTTTCGGTTGATCTGATGCACCGACCATGATATAATTTGTTTACGTGATCACGTTCCTGATTCTGCTACTTCTTCAGTCTATGCTGTTGTTGTTTTTCCCCTTGATTTAACTTATACTACTGTTATTGTTGCTCCAATAGTTATTATAGTAAAAGTAAAATAAAATCAATTCTGTTTTTCTCCTTAATAATTAAAAATTACGATTACAATTTCGGAAAATTATTAAATTCAACTGATTATTGAAAACTGTTTAAGAAAGAGAGAAGTTAAAGAGAAAGTAGAGAAGTAAAAAATATAAAAATATAAAAAATATTTTTAAGGCATAATCTTGAATACTATTCTTAAAACATTTCTATGGATTCTGCTGATTCCATAAAAAGATGTATACGATGTCCCAATGGTTATTACCGCTAACTGATCAATCGGCCGGACTCACGTGACACTCATCGTGATGCTTGTTTCCCATTAACCGATATCAGTGGACTCCTCCCGACTCCATCGTTCTGCCTTCCGAATACGAGTAATCGGATAGCTCGCCCGTGATACCCATCGTACTCATTGTTATCCTCAACTCTCGTGTTTATCTGCTCGAGACCTTCGTGTTTAACCTCCATGTGGTGGCAGAGACGCCACCTGGTTAACGACGGCGATATGTACATATGAAAATTAATTATTTACAACAACAATTCTCATGAATATATAAACGCGGTTTTCATCATTTTCACACATTACCGATGCGAGTTCGTCACCGATGAAGAAGCGCTCTGACTTTTCTCTTTTCCTATTGCTCTTCCTCTCACTCTATCTCTTTCTATTGATCTCTCTCACTCCCTCTCGCTTGCATCTTAACCCATCTCTCAATGGAGTGGAAAGAATTTTCATCGGTGGTTCAACTTGATTGTGGGGCTGGTGAGGGGAGCGTCCTCTGTTGAATCCGGTGTCTCGGATGTTGTTGGAGTTGTTGCTGTTTGTGTTGGCTGCGGTGACGTTGCCGGGTGCCACGATGACGGACACTCAGACGAACTAACAGTAGATTATGTGCGAATGTGCTCCGCTGCCGTGGCGTCGCGACGATCAGGAATCGGCAAGCGAAAGAGAAGTCGCGGGCGAGAGAGAGGGAGGTACTGGGATTCCTGGGTGATTGTTGGATGTTGTATTGGTTTTATGGTGTTGTTGTTGTCGTAGTTTTTTTTGCAGTTTTCTTTTCAAATTGGTTTCTCAACATCTTTCAGGTGATTTAGTACCCTTGACGTTACCGTTAGAAATGCTCCAGACTCGCGATAAGATGCACCATGGTGTAGATTGCCAACATCGCAACAACAACAACAATACCAACAATTACAGCAACATCACAGCATCACAAACAACAACCGCATAAAACTCCATAATTAATAGTTTAGAAGTTATAAACGCACGCATATGCAAAGAGCGAGATGGCAGTGGGGAAAGAGAAACAGAGAGAGAAGTCAGATCGTTTCAAGATCGCATAAATGTTTTTTTCCTGCAGTTATTTTTGTTGTTATCTCTATGGTAATAGTTGTTGTTGATGTTGTTGCCAGTGGTGCCCAACCCAAATCTTGCAGAGACGTCGCTGCAGTTCTCGAAATAATTTCCGCGAGGAGGCGTCATCTCGCAACCGGCCGCAGGGTGATGTGCAGAACGGAAAAGGAGGCCGAAGAGGGAGAAGGCCGCAGATGGAGCATGCGCGGTAGCACTCGATCCCCTCGGAGCCGCTCCTATCAAATTAGAGCCTACGAATACGCTCATTAGCAGCTGCGCTCGGTAGCCGGTCGTTCGTTGGCTCGACCTCGGCGAACGGGTTTAGGGAAATGGAAAATGAGTTTTCCAATTTTTCATTTCATTGTCGGTCAGGCGATCGGTCGGTCTTTCCTTCCTTTTGCGCCGCTCTTAGTTCACTCTAATTTATGCACGAGCAATTTTTGTCTGTAATTTTGAATTGATTTATGTTCGCTGCGCCGATCGATGGGTCGGTTGATCTTTTGGTGGATCGGTGGGTCCACGGCTGCGTCCGTCTGCCGGTTGGTGGAAATCGTCGGTCGGTCGATCGATCGATTGGATTCGTCCGAGGTTGGGGTGGGGGGTTCTCGTGTGGTGGTTTTGCAACGGCCGATCGATTGGTCTGTGCGGAATGTGGCTTTAAATGATCGCAAATCGGTCGAGTTTGGCCTCTGAAGTTGAGTGGTTCGTGTCGAAGAGGTGTTGCCAGGAAGCTTAGTGGAGTTCGGTTATTTGGAGGACTGGAGCATTTTCCTACTCTTTTCTCCTAATGATAATTACCAATGTTCGTGCAAAAATGTTCAATGCTCTGCGAACAAAAACACAAACAGTAATTTTTAATAGCTCAAGCCTTATCCATTGGTCACTTGTGGTCCAGTATTGGCGTATGCTCTATTATTATGAGGTGTTGATTAGATTATCCATTGTGGAATTTTATGCATTGAATACATTTTTATGATTATCCGGAAGTGATTTTCCACTCTGCAAACGATAATTGATCGTAATAGTTACAAATTGGAAACGTTTTATCTGCGAAGATTTTTAAATGCTTGATAAAAGAGTGGAAAATATCCGTGAAGCATTAAATGTCGAATAATGTGATATTATATCCTGAATATATGGTGCAAATTTAAGTTATTGAAGATTCTATGTATGTATCCAAGTGGTTTGGATATTCTTTTAACACTAATATTTGAGATATATTTACAAATATATTCAAACGGATAAGTTATGGGTTACTTTTTAGGATAATTTTTTATTTACATACATATCTTTATTTGTAGACACTTCAAAAATTTTATAAAACCTTCACACTATTTCAAAGAATTTCTAAACTCTCGGACTTATCAAATGAACTTCATGGGCGAATGAAACCAATTAAGAATGTGAAAGACAGGGTTTTTGAAACTGCTCTTGAAGAACTTTTGAAGAGATGCATTCTAAGGAAGAGATCAAGATTTGAATACCAAATGAAGCAGCAGAACCCACTTTATGGACGAACATTAAACGATGTGATAACAGGAGTCAAAACAAAACACAAAAGTCACAGGGAGAACAAGAGATAAGCATCGAGTGCTGTTCTGAGTTTACGACAAGTGACTCGATTTGATAGACGTGGGCAGCATAAAACATGCCATCTACGAATAAACCACAGATTCTACGGAAACGAGCCATCGAGGAAAAGGTGATGTGAAAGAAATAAAAGAGAAGAGGAACTGAGATCATTGAATATGAAGGTGGATAAAGAAAGAAAGAAATAGATGAATGCAAATAGAGTGAGAGAGGGAAATTTATTAACCTTGTAGACCAGAAAGACCAGAGACATTGTCAGCAAAAACTAGATCATAGCAAAACAATATCAACAACCATAATTAAAACAACCACAATTTGGACACGACCTCAGGCTACAAACAAAACAAAAAAGGAAATTAAATACCATTAAACTGTCTTAAATAGTCGGATTGCTGGTTGCATAAAACAAAGAGAGAGATAGAGAGGGAACGAATAAGACGGGGACAACAACGACTATAGCCGAGGGTATTAAATCAGAAGACAAAGTAAAGTATTTAAAGCATAGATTCGCGGATCTCAGTAGAGTGGCAACGCTGGTGGCGTTTGTGATATAACAACCCAAAACAATAAAAATAATGAAAACAAAAACCCAAAACTCAGACAAATAGTAAAAACAAAACAAAAAAAAGAAAACAAAAAAAATATAACTGTTTTCAAACACCATTCAAATATGTTCGAAAGCCGCGTGCGAGCCAAAGTGAAAGAGACAAACATTTAAAACTATTTTAATGAAGGTTCCCAAATGGCTTTTGTTGGTTTTGTTGTTATTGGCGATGCTGTTGCTGAGAAATTTCTTCAAAAAATTAGCGAAAATATTTCAGTTTTTAAAAAGAAAATGATTGGCAAATTATCGGCAGCCAAACTAAAGAATGAAAAAGAAACAAATCTAATATGAGTGAAATATCGAAGCAGAAGCAAATGAGGCCCACTGTGACAGATGTCGTGGCGCTACGAATAACAGTATATTGTCAAGTATTAGGAGGACGAGTACGAGTTCTAATAGCCACAGGGAAAGTAGTGCTAATTATTTGTTGGTAAAGATCAATGACGACGATCCTCGTTGATCCTCTCCTCTCGTCAAGATCGACGGGAACGCTGCGTAGAAACACGGCAAACGAGATGGACTGCTTTTCATAAATCTTCGGCAAGATAACTTGGCAAACAAGCAGGTCTCTCTCTTTCTATCGTTCTCTCTGTCTGTTGTGAGGTTGGGTTTCGAAAAGTCATGCAAAGTGATTTCTAATGTCTTTGGAGTGGTGCCTCTTCAGGTGGAGCTGTTAGCCATCGGATGCACTCGCCGATTGATGGGTTAATTTGCAAACTCCACAACCCGACCGCTCCTTCCGCCGTCTCTCAGACGATGGCGGCAGAATTGTTTGGACAGTTGGCCATTAGACCGGCTGGAGGACGGCGGACGCCTAATGAGTGGCTTTTAGTTGAAAGGTTGTCAAAATGCATTCGAGTTTGCCGAAGAAAGGAGAGAGGAGGGAGAAGAAAGATCGGTTGAATTATGCCAGATTGAGCTAGGTGTTAATGGATGGACCGAGGAGACAGGAGGAGCAGCTACCGAGGCAACTTAGCAGCAGCAGGAAGCAGATATCCGAATTAAGAACCTCCGACAGTGAAAGAGAAACACAGAGCAATGAGAGGCAGAGAGATGAACAGACTTCGTTTCATGTTCCATCGTCCAAAGCACTTGTTGCTCCCCTCCGCTCCTCCGCCGCTCCATGATGGGCTCAACAGCCAGACGATGTGAAGAGGTTCCGCTGGATGCGCTCGAAAGTGCACAATAAACAAATTAGACTACGACGGAGTTGCAATTAAAGATGCCAGCGGCAGCAGCAACACCTGAGATGTATGAAAAATAAATCCACTAAAAAAATTAGCAACAACAACAATGGCGAGCACAACATCAGTTAGGGAAGGGGGAAGACCAACATCATTCCATGGTCGAGCGATTCCTTTCACAGACCATGGGTTGCGCTTGACTCGTTCACTTCCTCTCTCACTCCAAGGGGTCATCACAGAAGAAACGTAAGAGGGAAAACGTTGAGAACCCCGAGCAGGAGGACGAGAAAACCAGAGGCAGACCCCCAAGGAATAGACTACAGGAGCCGAGAACTGTAAGGAGGAACCTCAGACAGAGTGTCGAGTCTTCTCAGCCATGAAAGGAACCCAAAACACCGGAGGGTTTTTCTCATAGCGTGAGCAACACTTTTCGGCAATTTGCCCGACTACGAAAGCAACAGTTCAGGTACCTGTCTCGAGGATTCCCCTGACTGATCGTGCCAACCCTTAGAGAAACGATTCCCACAGTAGCTAGCGGCGTGAGAACTACAATGTAGATCCGCCCTCACTCTGTCTCTCTCTCTCCTTCGTGGTTGCCGCAACAAGTCGAACATCACTTCCGCAAGGACTCACTTGTCATGGCATTTATAATTTGTAGTTCCTTCCTATCATCCCCAATGACCTCTGGCCTAATGATCTCCCTCCGATCGCTGCTTCTTTCTACATCGTCGTGCGCATTCCCTCTATCTCCCTATTCTTGGTATTTTCTTCTTCCGATAACTGTCGTCATCGGACTTCGGCTTCTTCCCACGTTCCAACAGGTGTTGCACACCGTTAACGTGGCCCAACGTACGTTAACGTGAACGTAACGATCGTCATTCTCAACAGAAAGAGTGGATTATTTGGGTTCGTCTTCGCCACCAGTCGTCACGCTCTCGTGAATCTCTCTCCCGCTCACTCTCTTTTCGACTCCCTCTTTACGACTCTGCCTGTGATCCCCTTCCCGAAGAAAGACGCATGTACAACTGAATGTTTTTTCATCTTAGTTTTTATTTTTCGGTGATCTTTTCCTTCTTCTCCTCAATGTGTCCCCCTCGTTCTGTTTTTGAATGTGAATGTTTTAATGAATGGTTTCTTTCGACGCCTTGTGCTGATGGTAGCGATTACGCCAACTTCAACTCGAGTCTGGGTATGATTTGTGCCTGAGTCTCAGTTGTTCTGGCGATCTAATGGTGAGAATCTTTCCACCATTATCCACTGATGTCAGGCGAATTAGGTAATGGTTAAGTCCACGAAATATAACCATCTCTGGCTGAGGCGCAAACGGAGTTACAATGAAGTAATTGAATGCTTTGTCATTAACTGTTCATTACACGACCATTACAGGCCTTTTATTACTCTAATAGAGCGGCTCATGAGATGTTCGTCGAAGAACGCAGTTGCGTCTGAGCCGATATTGGTAGGGGAAGGACTGGTGGAGTAAACTCGGGAAAGATTCCTCTTAATGGATTCCACTGAAACCCCCTCCATTAAAGCCAGAATTTATTTTCTCCAATTTGAAGAGAAACCAGAGTTCCGATAAAATGTCGATACTACTACGATACTACAATTGCTTATCGGTTTAGAGTACTTGGTCTGCGACTCACGGTTATCGGTAATCGGTCTGTGGCACTTGTTAGACTCGCTTTTCGAGAACCTGCAACTCATGTTAGAGATTTATACGGCTTTCAGTCCGAGGCGAAACCGTCCTCGACTGTCTCGTCATGATCGCTTACAAATCCCGCAAGAGGAGAGCAGATGTAGGAGAAGAAAAAGTGTAAATAAGTGCTTAAAAAGCAGGAGTGCAGATAAAGGAGGCGGGGATAATTCGGATGTCAGTGTGAAGAAGAAGAAGCAGATTTGTTGATGGAGAGAAGAAGTAGCTGAACGCTGTCGCCCACGAAACATGAAATTATTTCCAATTATCGAGAAATAAATGTAATGGAAATAAGTGATTTGTCATTGAATGTCAAAATAACGAGTACACAACACCATCACAACCACTCTCACAATAACAGCAACCACTACAACGACCCCGATAACAATAAAATAGAGTTGTCTTCTTTAGCCACAACAATGAAATCCACTTATCCACGATGAACAATTGGCTCCTGATCAGATATGAAAACAATAAACACAATAATCGCTCACATTGCGTTCATCTGATCAACTCCTATGTTACGATTCCCCTCCAGACTGTAGATCATTACTTCGTTTATCCATTGGTCCGCATTGCACGATTTTGTCTGTCAATCTCGTTGAATATTGAGTTTTGGCCAGTTTTTTCTTCTGATATTCTGAGATTCACAATTGGGGTCGATGTCATAAAAATGGAAACATGAGCTGTTGATGCCTCTTATTCTTCCTCTTTAGCTTCTGCTTTGCAACCAAAAGTAGGAGAAATTGGTAACGTTGTTGTTTTTGCTTCGACGCTTTATGCAAAACGAAAGAAAGTTGTGTGAAGTGTGGACCAAAAAATAAAATAAACAAAAAGAGATTAACTTGGCCGACAATTTGTTGGCTAACATTCTGTCCCCTTGGTCGTGGTTTCAATTGGATTTCGTCGTTTTCGCTGCGTTTCTGACGCCGTCTGTCAAAGTTTCTCTACGTCTGTTAGGGGATATTTTTCTGGATCAACGATGGAGGTCTCCCAGAAAGTTTCATAAAGATGTTGGTCGAATGCAGTTGTGGCTATAGAGAAGAATCCCAAGAAGCAATTTTCTTACGATGAGATACATTTGTAAATGAAGAAGGGTTTTGGTTCAGGAGAAAGATTCTGTTCAAAAGCAGGGTCTTCCGCTAAAGTACCGTGAAGGATAATTCGGCTCGGCATGACTCCGGCGAAATAATGATCGTAATTGATCATGATCGGCTTCGATCGAAATGAACAGACAATTCGCGAAGTACAACTTAATTTAAAGCCACTCGCGACCTCGTCCGACCAACACTACGTCCTGAGAATGTTGCGAAACCGCCAACGAACAGAGCCACCGACCACGTTGGGTGAGGAGGAGGAAGGCGTTACCAATTAACTTTATGCAATAAAACAATCACAGTTGCGGCGGAGGAAGGGAGAGGGAAGGAAGGAAACAGCGGAGCCCTTAAATTGGTTTCCTTGGGCCGCACAACGAGTAACCTTTTGGCAACCTTGTCGGAGCCTCCTGAGTCTCCACGCGGGCGTTGATGTGAATCCACTACGCTGAATGTCTTTCTGGCTATATGTGTCTGCTGTTTGTCTGTCTTTCGGACGAGGTCTGTAGGACTGTCTTTCTGTCTGTCCTTCTGGCTGTCTGGCTCTTTGGCGACTCCTGGTGCTCGTGGAACCGTGGCGTTCCGCGAGAACGAGTGGCGAAAACAGAAACAGCGATCGAAACGAAAATGCGCATGGAGGAAATTGAACATACGCCCGCCTCGGTAGGTTGATTTAGGGTTTGGCCAGTTGAACCGAGCCGAACCGAACCAAACCAAAACGTAGAGAAACAACGGGCGGAGGCATGATTGAGTTAAAGGTACTTTTTGCGGTTTCCCCTGCTACTCGGGCTAAAATTCAATTTCTTCACCACAACAAAAAACATAAAAAACAAATCAAAATTAGCAAAACCATAAAAAGTGCAGAAATAAGGAATAAAGTACAAAGAATAAAAATATAAGAAAATCAATCAAAAAGTTCCGTAAATTCTCGGTTTTCGTTCCGTTTTGGTTGAGAAGTAATCGAATTGAAGTTATATTCTTCTTCAGTCGATGGTGGTGTTAATGGATTTTCAAAGAAATTGTAAATGTTTATGATTCAATTCAATATCAAAAATCTCTAAGATTTGTTCCTGTGGTTGATAATAACAACAAAATATTGTCTGTTTTCTGGTGTTTTTTGTTTGTTTTAATTCAATGGGTTTTATTGGAAGTTCTCCAATAAAACCCATTAAATTAAAACAAACAAAAAATCTCACGGCGACCCACACAAAATTGCCAAATTGCGTTAAGTGGTTGTGAAAATACGTAATTGACGATATAATCAATAAAATAGGGTCTGAAATTGGTCTCAATGGATATTTTTTGTTTCACGTCCATGGATTCATGAGATTTGGGACATGATGCCAGCTCCTAAAAGGGTTTTCTCTGTTTGTAATGACTAAACACATTTCACACATTTCCACATTAGTATCAATTAAATTTCAATGGGAAACTCTAAAACGCTTGATTGAGCAGAAAATGGAACCGCTTCTTGATTGAACGAACGATTTTCTTCCTTCATTAAGTTCAAAGGAAGCGAACTTCTGCGTATTTCTCTAACTTCTATGGAATTTACAAAAACTGGTTGCTTTTAATAGGATTGTTCTTTCTTCATCGTTAAATATTCCCTTACTACGATTCGTATCGTTTCATTTCATTTCTGCCGTCCTCTCTAAAATGCAATACCTCGAAAAATTGCATCGAAATATTTCAACCATACTTAAAATCGCGATCGTTTTGCACTTAAACCGCACTCTTCAATCACGATCCTTGGTCCGTCCGTGCCCTGGTTGGCACGAATCCCGAACGTCTCCGAGAGTTTTCTCGCATACCATGGTCCCTTGTGTGTGCCGTCAGACTACGTGTTTCTCGGGCGGCATTCAATTAAAATCACTTTTGATTCAATGCGTTTTCTGCTTAATTCATTTCTGATAAGGAACGACGTCGATGCCGACCGAACGAACGACCGACCGAACGACAGATCGTCCGACCACCCATGCTTTCGATCTAGGTCTGAGAGTCTGAGACAGAGTCCACGCTTCATTTCAGCCGCACTATCGATAAAAGACGGCGGCGGTGGAGAACGATCGCGGCGAAGTGGTCGAGGTCTTAAGAATATTCTTAATTACATTATAAATAGATCGGGTTCAGAAAGGTTTCAAAGACTTCTTGCTAAGAATTTCCAGCAAGAGGTTCCAAAGTCTTAGCGAAGGTCGGGCAGACAGACATGCCGATGGGCAGACGGATCGTTTGGCTGGAGCTCGAGGCTGGGAAGATTTATGCAAAATTAATGGTATGAAATTCAAAACGCGTTGTTCTCTTTTTCAATAATGTGTACAGAGCGAGCAATAAAAACGAAAACAAAAAGAGAGCAAAACCATGATCTCCATGAGAGTGGAAAGAAAAATGAAAGTCAAGGCTCAGTAAGGTGTGCTGTATAAGAAAATGGATCAGAAGCTGGCATGTCAATGGTGTGGGGACGGTACATGGTATAGCGGAGATTTATGTATTCCCATTAGGGCAGGTTTTTGTTTAGTAGCCGTAGGAATAAATTAATCGGTAGCTATTAATATGGAGATTTTTGTGGGAAAGGAATTAGGTTGGAATTAGGAATTAGGATATGGTTTGCACTGGTTGAGAAGAGGAACTGATAAGGGTATGTTGAGCCGAAAACAGTAGTACACAATATAACAAAAGTATATCTTAAAAAAAAAACGATATGTTCTTGCAATACAGTTCAATTTAAAACTCTTTAATAAATGGACCCTAGCTATAAAATTTAATTAACAGGGAAGAACACTTAATAGTATTATCTCTGAGCATCTAATTAGTTTCCTAGCTGCTAAAAATATCTCTCGTTCCACAAATCTCCTCCACCAAAAGTTGTTTACGGCAAGCAAAAGCACAGAAGAAGAAGAAAAACAGCATTGAACAAAATATCAGTAAAATAATAATGAACACTCCGTAAATCAACATTAACTGCCACGAGAAGCTGCTGAGAGCCAGAGAAATTGGTTCCAAACACGCAAACCGCAGATTTTCTTCAATTTTTCAAGACGTGGTTATACGAGTCCTGCTTTTCCTTCTTAACACACACACACACGCATGTATGAAGAGTCGCCTTTACGCAGCTGTGGAGTACCGCTAATACACGTAAAATACATGGAGAGCCGAAACCTGCACATGGATCGTGGATGTTGGACTCGGCGAGATCGTCCAATGCAAATGAAGCGATAAAAATTCGCCACAATCGCTCATGGACACACCGTGGCCTCCGCTCCCAACATTGAATGGTGCGAATTATGATCGTTTTTGTCATGTGCCAACAGCTCCCTTCTTCTCCTCATTCTCTCGCTCAATCTCTTTCTTTCGCTGCACTCAACGCGTCGCCATGAGCTGCTGCAGACCTCTAGAAGATCTTAATTTCTCTTCTTTTGTGAAGTGGAAGTGGATCGCGACGAGGCCGAGAGCGGGATCGACGCATAATGCGTGTTGGTTGCACAGTGGAGCAGAAGCGATAATCAATGATGTGTGATGGAACATAAATATGGGAAAAGAGAAGGAGGCACAAGCGAGACTGAAGTATACTGCGAACTGAAGTACTGAGGAATGAGACGTTGACTGTATGGAGTGTTGTGGAGGGAGGGTCCTTATGTCTGAAGAAAATGCGGTATGACTAAAGAGATCGGGAGGAGGTCGTGTAAGTTAATGTCCTGCGGGTCATTGTGTATTGGAGGATGATTAATGAAGCAGTGCGCATCTTGTAAGGAAAGATCAAGATCATGATGATCTCTGATTGTCGATGGGCTGCACATATGCTGATAGCCTTTGAAATACCTCAAACGCTACCGTTTCTTCCTGAGGCCAAATAGTTTGTTGTTTTTGTCATCGTCGTCCCTGGCCACCACCATTTCTCAGCATTATCGACGACGAGGGGAGTTTCGCCTGCTTCCTCCAACCGAGGAGTTCCCGCTTTTGCCTTCCTCTCGTTGCTCCAAAAGCTCCTTCATCCTTCGCTTTTGAGCCTGCAGCTCGTACAACAATGTGGTTGCTGGTACTTTTGCCCACATGCTGTTGCCGCTGCTGTCGTCAGTGCCTGACTGACTATCGTCCCTGTACTCTACTCGAGGGCACGATATATTTTAAGAGTGTCATTTTTTAGGCTTAATAATACGTTATTAATAATCGCTCTTTAGGTTCTTCGTCCATTCCCATCAGGGCAAAGGCTGGGTCCGTCAGGCCGTGTACCAAGACTCTTCGTACACGATCGGGGAGAAATTGCTATAATTTCGAAATTATTGACCAAGTGATGGATTGTGGCTGTGGTTACCGTCGCGACGGACCCCTGGACCTCGCGCAGATGGCGTCAATGAAAGAGCGAAGCAATATGTAATATAACGTTGGAGATCATGCTGGGATCGAGATCATTGATCGGTGTGAAGATCGTATCTATGAACAACTTCTCAAATACTCAAAATCTCAGCTGATGTCTTCATAATCTGTGATATGTGTACACATTGGCCTCCGGCTGATGATCATTATAATGATGATATTGTTGATGCTGAGCTAAACAACTGATCGTTAATTAACGAAGTCACATGTGGAAATCCTATGACATCGTCTTGGAGAATTCTTTTGCATAAATTAATTAATGAACATCGACATCGCGGTGGTTGATAGAATCTAATAGAATGGTATGGGACAACGATCTCCAACGACTCTAATTAACATATTTATAAACATGTTGTTTGTCGATCTTTAACCACTTTAGAATGTGGATCGTGCCCGAACGATGGAAGGTCGTAGAAGAAGAAATGGGAATGCAAGAATTTAACATGAGTTCGAAATAACTATTACTATTATCTAATCGTTGGATGATATAAGAGAATAAAGTATTTTTGAAGAGAAGGTAATAAATTATTTTATCGATCTAGAATTTGAGCCTATAAAATATTCAAGTCGAAAACCATAAAGAATAAGAATCATTTTGTGAGAAGAAAATTTGAATTTTCTGAACAACTCGGATCCTTTTCTGACGAAGACGTCATGGGCAGATCGAATTTAGAGAGAAACAGAGAACAGGATAATTCCAGGCAATGAGAGCGTGATTGATTGACATGATGATCGGAGATGTTCACTGTTTGGAAAGACGGCGAAAGCCATGTTTAATGTCTCTTAATTATCTATAAGTTTCTCGAACAGACGCTCTCTCGTTCTCTCCCTCCTGTCTTTATCAATTATGTCTCTCGTTGTTCCATCGGCCCGTTTCTTAATCTCGGATTCGCATGCGAAACAGCGATTTCGTCTGATGCGCAAGAATCCTGTTTCGAGCCATGACCAACGAGATGCAGACCGAGTGGAGAGGCAGAGAATGTGAGCGATAGAGAAGGAGAGCGATCTGGCATCACAGTAAACACGAATGTTTAACGACGACTGCGAGAGCATTAGCATTTTTATTGGGCTTTTCACCAGCCGCAATTTAGAGGCCGTAAAAATCCGTGGCCCGCCGGACTCTCGGCCAAAGGACATGGATGGACAACAACCGCATCTTACTGCAATCGTCGGACGACGCATTGTCGAGGAAACGCGTTCGCCAGAGGCCTTTTATGAAGCCGTAAATTCTAATTCTAATGGCACTCACTTTGGCGGAATCCCGTGGCCCCCGTCGTCGTCGGCCAAAGCCTTCGGTCGAGGCGGGAAGCAGCGACGCCCAGTGCGAAAGGAGGCGCCGCTGACCTTCGCCAGCTGCTCCTCGATGTCGCTGAGCTGGATGTCGGCGGCGGCAGCGGGATCAGAGGAGCCCGGAGCCTCGTCGTCGTCCAGGGCGTCCAGATCGAGGCTAGACGCGTGGACCCAGACCGCGTTGCGATTCCGTCGCACGTAGAGATTCCGCAGATCGTTGGCCGGCAGGAGGTTTCGCCACCCACTTTCGCCACTCCGAGCGACCTCTGGCAAGTGGCTCCGTGCGGGGCTCGAACTCGTCGGCGGGCAGCCTCCCGACGTCAGACGCGCCACCTCCGCCTCGATCGGGTCGTCCTCGGACTCGCCGTTGCATGAGATGCCCGACGACAGGAAGGTCTCGTCCCGGGGCTGGTGCTGCTTCGGGTCGTCGCGGAGGAGCTGCAACGACTCGCGCGGACAGAGGCTGCTGCTGCTGGTGGGACGGCTGAGGTCGGTGCTGATCAGACTCGACTGCTGCGAGTGCGTGTGTGCGACGAGGACCTTCGCCGTCGACAGGTCCCGGAGCAGCTCCTGCTCGGGAGGCAGCAGCGACAACTGGAGACTCGTCCTCGCCGTAGTCAACTTCGTTGTTGTCGTCGTCGTCATCTTTGGCGAGGATTTGACGAGACGAGGCGCAGCCACAGGCGGAGTCTGCGAACCGTGGCGGCCGGGTTTGGTCTTCACCCGCACCAACGCCTGGGGGGGTTCCGACGACGAAGGCGGCGTCCTCGTCCTCTTCGAACTGAGCGTCTGGCCGGCCTTTGGCGATAATTGCTTCACCTTCGAGAGGCTTGATTTATGGCCAGCGCGCGGATGCTGCTTCTTCAGGTGGAGTCCGCCAGGCTCGTTGGCCCTCATTTGGTTGCCATTGGAAGTCGAGGCCGGGTTCGTGGCATTCCTCTGGCTCTCCCTCGCTGACTCCTGGTTGGGCTCCCGCAATCGCCCGCCACCTGCGCCGGCCCCTGTCCCGATCGCCCGGTCGGTGTCGATCTTGTGCAGAACCCGACGACGACTGCGGCGGATGCTCGGCATGTTACGCGGAAACAATTTGGGGCCCTCGATCTGGGACGAGCTGAGGGAGCGCTGGGAGTTCGAGTCGGCCGCGGAGACGGTTCCCGAGGCGGCGGAGCCCGAGTGGGCGACGGAGTGGGAGGAGGAGGCGGAGCCAGTGGCAGCCCGTTTCTCGCAGTTGCTCTTGCTGGTGTTGCTGGGGTTATTAGTTGGACCGGATTTGATCGCGCGGTGCTTGGCGGGATCATTACCATGCACGAAGCAGATCTTCCTCCATGTCTTCGTGGCCAATAATTGGGCACGTTTGCCCAAAGGCTTGGCAGCGACGGGGCCGATGGCAACGCTCGGCGATGTTGTGGTTGTCATTGCTGTGGCAATGGTCGTAGCTGACTTCAAAGACACTGGCATTGTTTTTGGCTTCTTATTCTGTAATTTCCACTATCTTCTTTAGGATTGTGTTTCTTTCTTATTTTTGGGCCATTTTGTATTTGCACTCAAGAGCCTCTGCACGATCTCGCGATATGGGTCACAATGATAACTGTATTGGCTGCATCGGCGCGTTGGCCATATTTGCTGGCAAAGATGATGAGCCAACGGCCACAATTAACACATCAGAACTTGGTCAAATCACTGCGCATTTGTCAAATGCCTGCGATCACCACTAATGTCGCCGGATCAGATCACTTTATACCGCCGAGCCGATCGCACACGGATCCCGAAGACTACCTAATTGGAGTCGGCGCGGAGTGGTCGTGGACTTGCATTCGAGCGACGCACTGCTTGCAATAATTGCAATCCGTTTGTTCTAGTTACGTGATCAGAGTACGATCGAGAGAAATAATACAAACAACAAATTTCTAATGAGTAGCGATCGAGAGAACGAACGATCGCAACACGCGCCGTATCCGAAGTTTCAACGCGATAGACGAGAATGGGAATGAGTGATCGATCGACCGTCTTCAGTGAGTGAACGCGGCGAACTAAGTATTTCGACCGGTCTCAAGATTGAGAAAGCCACGAGCAGCGGAGCCGAGCTCGAGAGAAAGCCAGGTAGGAAGAAACCCACCACTCGGTTCGAGCCCATGTTGTGTGTTGATGCAGGTGGCCCACCACAGCACGACAAAGAGGAACTGCCGATGAATGGCCAGAGAATGTAAGACGAGCCACAAAAACATTGGCTGTGGTCAGAATGTCGGCAATGGTGAAGGCGCCGGAGATAGTTATGGTGGGGAAAATCTATCGTTTTATGGCGAATGCTTGTAGGAGGATAGAGGTGAGGAGTGATTAAGTTGATTGTGGAGAGTGCGATTATGATGTTTGTGGTGAGCGTATTAAATGTGGTCAGTTTTGCCGTGGTGCAGTGGAATGCTGCCACCGATGTATTGAGGACATTTTGTGATCGTTGTGGTTCTGGCGAAATGTACCTAACACTTAATAAGAAACAAGTCGTTTTCCTTCCACTCGCCTATTCGGACTGACCGATTTATGCGAGAGGAGAAATTATTATTTATATGTCAATCAATTCTACGGAGACAGAGATATCAGCAGCAACACGGGAGCGACGACGACACGGGAGGGCAGAAGATTCTGATCGTCTTCGACCAGATATCGATTGGACTCACTGCAGATTTTCAATTAAAAAGATGTCATCTTTGAGGATTTATGTACGGGCTGATGCACTTAGCGCACTAGTGAACCCTTGGAGCGATTCTCTTTTCTCCCTCTAGATTTCGAGAGAAGAATAGTTCTCCTGTGATTTATAACATGCGAACTGAAAGCGTCCGACCAACAGTCAAGAATCATATTAGGGTTTTAATCATAACCGATTCCTTGGATCGTATAATTCTAATTTTTGATATCTTGTGCATCTAAAACTTACTTGTGATTCTGGATCTCTTAGAGTTATATTAGTGCTCCACCAACAGATGGCGTTGTCCCCTTTACTCGCTCACAAATCTGCAAATAGAGAGAAATCCGATGTTTCGGTATAATTAAGGTTTCAACCCAGAGAAACAAAATTTTAGTATACACAACAGACTCGAGGATCATTAAATACTTCTTTTATTGGCTAAGCAAGGCCTGACGAAGGGGATACTAAGAGAGAGAGTGGAAATAAGGAAGACAGGAAGCGAGGGAGAAATGGGAAGAGAGAGTCGAAAGCTGTTTTATTAGTCGCGGAATGTCAGTCAGATGTCGCGATGGACTACAGCAAGTGGATGACTGCTCATTCCTCTTCTCTTCTTCTTCGAGCATAGAATTCCGAGGACTTCCGAGATGGAGGACTACAACAGTAACAACAACTACCACCTATAGCAACACTCAACGTTAAATGAAACTTTCACAATTGCCACTTGAAAGCAACGCAATGATGGGAAGGCAGGCGCGTAGGATACGGATGACGACAGGATAACGTAAGGTAACGCAACGCAACGCGAGTTTTACGACTCTCAGGGAGAGAGCGAAGTTTCATCTGTGAGTTGTGCAAGTGTTGTTGCTTCCCGGTGTTGTGTTCCGTACAGAACTCATAAAAGTTGAGATTTTAACGCCTCGAACACGTGTCGTATAGCGTTGTGACGACTGCTCGCAGGATGGCGTCGAGCTCGTTGTTGGGCGCTGAAAGTATTAAAACAATTTACACTTTGTAAAAACAACAAAAATGACGCCACCGCCAACAATAATAATAATAATAATAACAACAACAACAATCGCAGGGACGAAACGAAAAAAGTTGTTGACTGCTGCGAATGCTCGTTATGGGAGTTTGAAGCTAAGAAATACGGTTGGCAATATGGCGTCGAGAGCTGCCGTCCCGTGGTCGTCCTTGCTTCTGGCATTGCGAGGATGAGGCGAAACTAGTTGCAACAACAACCACGACAACAGCAACAGCCAACAACACAGCCCAGCCAACAACGTGATGTGATACGCCGCAGTGGAATCCTGTGATGAAAATCTAAGAAGACATGAAAAGGGAGCATCCAGCGTACGAAAGGATGTTGGCGAAATTTTCACTTTGCAATTGCGCCCACTGTATGTTGTCCTCTCGCTCTCTCCTGCTCAGTGTCTTGTGGCACTCATCTAATTATTTGAAATAGAATTTTGCGCTTATTTGCATTTAAGTCGCGCAACGCTTAAGGACCGTAGACGCACCCCACACCACACCCATCCTGCCCTACCCCTCCCACACAGATGGAGCACCAACGACAACAATAAGACCACAACAACGATAGTTACAGAAACAACAATAAGAATGGGATCAGCGAGAGGTACAACGACGAGGTGAAAGTCAAATATTTGCAACGCAACACGAGTACGACAAGAGTTTTTGTGGCATGTGGCAACGCTGCGGGAGTTGCTGGAGCGAGCTCTGTATTTGCAGTATTACAACAAATACAACTTCGTCTACATGGACGACGAAAACAAGTTCAACATGAAGTGGTAGCGGTTCTTATTATTTTTTAACTCAAGTGCGAGTGGGATGAGATGCACGAGAGGGAGGGGTTTTGAGGGAGAGAGATGGAGGTAGGGAATGCTCTTAGGGGGTTTTGCACGCGAAATTATGTCAGACGCAACAACAGCTCCAACGGGTGGGGGGAAAATGCAAAACGATAAGGAGGACGAGTCGAAGGAGACGGGAGAACAGCGGAAGGAGATGCGAGCGGAATGAGTCTAATTTTAATGAAGGACTTGGTAACGCGGAGGGGGCAACAACAACACTAGCAAATATAAAGAAACAAAATCGTTATTAAAATGGGAGGCCATGAGTGCTCTGAATGAAATGACAAAGGATCGTGGAGAAGAAAGAAAATGAAAAGAAAAAAAAAGAATGAACGAGAAGGCGACGTAAAAATCACAATTGAGTGATGATGACACAAATGGCAGGATTTCAAACAATAACAGAGAAAAAAGTTTAATTAAAAATATAAAATTTTCCACCATCTTTCTTTCTCCCTATCCAGGAGAATAAAAACAATGTCCTTTGCTTTTGTATTTTATTTTTTTATTTTTTGCGAAAGACGTGGCACTCGATGTTGTTTATGGAGTTTCTTTATTGCCACGTGAATTAAACCAACAACAACTACTCTTGTTTAAGAACGACTTCTCAGCCTCTTGGTGAGGCTGGAGCCGCCGTCGTCACCGTTGCTGCTGATGATGACAGCGATGATGGCGCAACCCTGAATAAAAATGAAACCGATTTGAGGCGAGCAACAACTGACATGAACCTCAGATTCGTACTGGAGAGGGTTGGCAAGGGGAGGAATACAAGGTCTGGGATACATAGGAGAGGGAAGAAGTGACTCTATGGGGCGCAAAAGATTACTGCGGTGTGTGGGAGTGAAGAGTCTTCGGGGTGGAAAATGAAAATATTCATTCCTTGTATTGTTCTTTGCTGTTGGTTTTCCAAGCACTTGTCTTAAATTTATGGATTTTCAATATCTTCAATTCTTTGTCAGAGATTTTTCGACGAATACTAAGATCATTTATAAGCAGACTTCAGAAAGTCGTAAAATTATTTCAGAAAATCGAAATCACTTTTCGAAAATCTTAAGTGAATACAAGTACATTTAAAACAAATCCTGTGACGTATATACAGACTATGTACAACAAGACAACAACAACAACGATGTTCTATGGCTATATTCTATTTAACAATTTGATTGATTGATGAATACCACATAATTTAATTATCACAAACCTGTATGTATAAACAAATATACCGTGTTTAGGGTACAAAAATAATGACTGTGGGTTTTCAAATACAGTCTTCTTCCAAGAAACGTAATCTAAAGATTGTATTACATCTACTTTAGAGCCGAATTTGACCAAAGAAATTATTTATTAATCGCATTTTAATCGAGTCAATGATGATCCCCTATATAAGGTTTTAATTTATTAGTACATAGTTGTTGGCCAAAAATGGATATTTGCTTAGTTCGGTACTAATACCAACGCATAGAGGGTATACTAAAATTGTTTCGTTTTACTGCTATGCTTCGGTGACCAAATTACTGGTATTTTAAATATAATATGATATTCTTATCACGATAGAAAACCCATTAACGGGTAATGTCGGAAAATGTCAGTCGAAAATATTTTTCAAAAACAACCCAAGTAATTTTACTAAAATTAAGAGTTAAATGGTTCAATGAGTAGTTGGCTTTCAGTTTTGTGAGAAATAATCATTGCCAAAAATACTCCATTCGCTGCATTGTCAAAATGTTGCGCGCGTACTACTTTCTGATTATATTTGGATTTCTCACAAATGTTGTTGAAAACGTTGGTATCATTCGAAATCCGTACCCTATTCTATTCTAACTATGTTGTATACTCTTACTCGAAATAGCGGAAGTTCCTTAAATTGCTCTATGTGAAGTGTAACCCATTGGACGACAAGTTCCTGACTTTTAAAGTGTGCTCCCTAAAACCCATTAGTCGCAACGTCACCGAGATGTCAGTTTATGTCAAATTAAACCAAATACCAGTCAACAATGTCACGGTTTGTCATACTATGTTATATTTTACCATTGATCGGATTCAGTGAATTCTTTGCTCTTCCAGTTGGTTGTATGCATTAAAAAACGTCAAAATAATCGCTGCATTATCGATTACAAAATTGATGCGTGCTACTTTATGCGTAACAAGCGACGCAATCCGTTCGCCCAGATGTTCTACAATCTCCTGGGATTCGAGAAGTACAGCAATATTAACCACTCCTGCCCTTTCAACGTTAGTATAACTATTTTTTGAACTCTATTAGTTTAGAATCGATATACTATAGCATCCGCACGTTTTTGTTTTTGACGATGTTACAACTATAACCACAATAATGGCATACAATATAAGTATATTGCTACAAAAATTATCAAATATTTACGAAAATTATTATTTAATTCATTAAACTTCTTTCATATTAACTCACAGTATACCTACAATAACTTCACTTCATATTAATTATTTCTATATACATAAATCGGTCATTTTGACATTGTGTTATAACCAATGGCGTACGGATAATTCTAAGTTAACATAGGGTTGCAGTATAAATGTTTTTCATTTCATGAGGATTATTTATTTATTCCTATACAGGCGCATCATATTATGTTCATAAAGTAAATAATTATAGTAGGGTAACACTAGAGTAATCTTTTAGAAAAACTCCTCATTGTTATTCACTTGAATACCATTGAAGAATATTGTATATCAATTGAAGAAATATTAGAATATTTTTTTCTAATAGGGCATATGATATAAATATGTTATATCAATATGATATTAATTATAACTAATAAATATATTATAATATTAATTTCAGCATGATCTTATCCTAAACAAATTTAGAGTGGACGACAAACATGTCGGTATCTTACCCATTAGCAATGGTGACTACAAGTTGCTTTCAACGTGGAGTGTACATAATGTGACAAGAGCACAAATTGACATAGTTTTTCAATTATATGATATATAAAAAATAATTTACTGTATTTATCGGGTGATTGGAATAATGTATTCATAGAAGTTTAATTTAATGCTAAAGATGAACTTACAGAGAAAGTATTATTAATAAAGTCACTATTAGGAAAATAAAAGAATTAACGAAAAAGTGGCTGGAATTTGTTTCATCTAAAGAACTCGGTTCGAGGTGGTAATGATCATTTACTTTATGAAAATACCACTTTTTAAATGAAATAAAAAATATTCTTGCAACAGAGTACACGCGAAAGAAGATTTTTTTAAGATATTGCCCAAATTATTTATTCATTGTAAGATATTGAAATTTAAAGTTTTTATTGCACAACGAAGTATAGAAACATTCGTTTTTAGTCTTCCAATTGTTCATTCATGCTGACTTGAAGCCGTTTACCCGAGCTTTGAAAAATAAATTTTAATGATGTATTTTTTAAAACATGTTTTTTTGAAATTAAACGTTTTTTTTTTTGGATTAAAATAATGCATGGAAAAACAAATCCTAAAAATATTTAATAATTGATTATTTGCATCAGCTCAGATTTGAAAAGCGTATGACGCGAGTAAAACGTTGAAAAAATAATTTCTGTTAGTAACGATACTAAAAGGTTACTATGATTCAGATTCTTTAATGGTCAGAATAGTCGCGATGAAATTTAATCTCATTAAAAGTTGTGATTTTGTCCATAAGCCGAGAAGATATTAAATACAAATATTCGTACTAAATAATTGATCAATTTCATGTTATTAAATTTGTATTATCGTCATTAGGATTTTCCACAAAGCGGTGGATAATCTATTTTACAGAAAATACCATTTTGAGTAATTTGCTAAATTATAAAAAAAGAACTAATATAAATCAGGAAAATATATATTTAATAGATGAAAATATTTATTATAAACCAGTTACAATGCGGAGCTCTTCGGCGATCAAGGCTTGCTTCGTGATCTGTGCTTTAATTTTTTTGTTTCCTCATTCGATATTAAACGTAAATTAAAATGTTCCTAATCATAATGAAGGATTTTTACTAAAGTCATTTTTAGAAACGTTCTGTGAAAATCACAAATTTTAAATGCATCAGCTTCAATGAATCGGTCGTGAAGATACCGGTTTGCGTGGTGAAACCGATACGGCGAGATGTGATCGAGGTTCATGCAAGAGCTCAATTTTCGAAATATCCTATCGAAAATTTCGCAGTAAACGTGGTACTGAAAAAACGTCTTAGCGCCTCTAGACCTCCAATGAATTTCTCAGTTAACGCCTGTGACTTTCTGGATAACCCTCGAAAGTACCCCCTAGCTAATGTGGTGTACAAAATACTTGGATTAGAAATCTACAGTAACGTATATCATTCGTGTCCCTACAATGTGCGTATAACACTGACGGAGGGAGGATGGAAGGAGTGTTCGAACTTCCTTCACATCACCTCAACCTTTCCGGCCTTTACACTCTCTGAGATACAATTGCTTTCTCGACAGCACGACCTCATCATCGACGGCTTTCGTCTGGACGAGCAAGCCTTGGCCCTCATCCCTGTTCCGTACGGTGACTACGCCTTGGTCGTGTCATTCAGGAGAAAATCTCAAATGATCTTGCGGTCAGATGTTTCTTTCAAGTACTACGAAGGGTTCGACTATGTGCGACCGAAGAATAAAGGCACGAATGAACCAAGTCCACAACAGTCTCCACAAACGAGAATTCCCAAACAATTGTGAGGAATACTCGAGATTAATTTCTCATCTTTAATTTTCACTATCTTTGAAACTTTATTTAAATAAATGTCTTCAATTTCAATTTTTTTTGTCTTAAATCCCTCGAAGCGTGATTTCTACGAAACTATGGATTGGAAAACATGTTCATTGAGGTTGGAGTCATCGACAAACGATCCATCGATCGTTTCATGAATCGTTGTTCGGTCGTGTGTCTGTTGGACGGACTTTGGGTAGATCGATCAATCGTTTTGTTCATTAACGATGGCATGATGATTCAATGATGACGTAAAAAATGGAATGGTATGAAATATTCGAACCAACAACAACTAATCCAGTAGCAGCAATAACAACAATATCAACACCGTTTCATCGTCGATTGGTGAAAAGGAAAAGTGTTCGATCTTCAACCTCAGACGTGGCGGTTCGGATCTTTTGTAGTCGTTTTTCCAATAGTTGGTCCCATAAAGTGGGCAAACGGTAGCTAATTGCAGTCTGCTAACACGATTATAATGAGAAAATCAAACGATTACACATGGCTAATGACTCGAAATTTTTCAAACTAATTGCATTAAAAATATTGAGTATATGTTCACGTTTGTCTGACATTTGTGCAATGATATCATCATCAATGGAATTTTTGGATCATCTGGATCCGTATTAATATACATATATTTATTCAGAATATTAGATTTAAGTACTTTGGCGTAACGTGACATAAAAATTGGAGCAAACTTAGTTGATGAGAAATCTTTTGGACTCAAATCTGAAATCATCTTCATCTGTAGGTAGATGTCAGAGGAATGATAACATCAGATATGGACCCGGTTCTTTCCACTCATAATCCGCAATTCAAACGCGGCCAATTGTCGCAAAGAATCTTCCCAGCTCGTGAACCTCAGGAACTCCACTGAAAGTGTGGAAAACTTTCGGAAATGCGCCATTCAACCAACTGCCCTGTACTTCCACCCTCCCAGTTTCCCTCTAAGTCTAGGAATTTATTCGAAAATATAATTAAATGCATAATGGCGACAAAGCCAAACTGGTGCGGGGGTCGGGACGGGGGTCGGGACGGTGAATCAACGCCTCCCCAGACCACAAGCAGGCTCCATTCTGGCCGGATGTGTTTTGGTGTGCGGTTTTGTCTCTTGGTCGGTAGGAACAGAGCGATGAGCGAGAGGTGGAATTGGTCGGTTGGTGGGTGGCGAGGGGCGTGTGAGGAGGGAGGCCTTCCGGCAGTGGCGTCCTGCCAATTGTTGTCAGTGGTTTGGTGAACTGCTCAGCAACAATGCCGGCAACAGCTAAAGCAATCACAAAAACAACCACATACAAATGCCGCCACTTAGATTGAGGCGCAGCACAATTTTCCGCATTTTCATGAAAATTCATGAAAATGGCGCCATTTTTTGCGGCACCGACTCCGACGGTTGATGCTGCGGGAAAAGTGAAAATGAAGCCGAGGAGAGAGACAGAGCAGACAGGAAGAAGTCAGAAGTCGTTGCGGCGAATGGAGGGGAAATTGAAATGACTTCGCGCAATCATTGGAATTGTTGCCAGCGGGCGAAAGGGAAATTTATTTTGGATTAATTTTGCAAATATTTCTATGATTTCAAGATTTTCGTAAAGTTCTTTCCTTGTCAGAAATAAATAGTCTTTAGTTATGTATTTTACAGGATTTAGTTCAGATCTTCTTGCTTTTAAAGGTTGACTAAATTTAAGTAATTCTTTCTTCGATAACGAATTTTTACTGGTCTGTTGTGTGAAAGTTTAAAATGTTTATCCTGCAGTTCAGACACCCGCGTGTCCTTCCGTTTGGCTCCTCACACACACACACATCCTGAGCTCGTCAAAAATTCAAATTTGCAATTTCCACATCCTCTTATTCCCACATTCAGACACACAGACTGACAGAGACAGACACTCACTCATTTACAATGTAAATTTTCCGCTACTGCTCATAAAGCATCCTTCGAGGATCCTTTTGGGAGAAAAAAGGAACACTCCAAAAGATAAACTTTCGCCAAAGAGTGAACGAGAATTGTGAGAAAAGCGAGGCAAACGGCAGGGAAATTAAAAATTCGAACAAACAGAAGTGGGTTCGAGTTGAGTCGTGCCGTCGTGCCATCAACCAAAGGATAAAGGACAACGCGCACAAGCGTCTTTGTCCGCTGGCGCAAAACCCCATCCGCAGTCCTATACAAACATTTGTCTATCTGTCTGTCTGTCTGTGGGACTGAACTGTCTCTTCGCGTATCTAGACTAGACTGAAAGACGGGAAAAATTGCAGTTTACCACCACCTCCTCAAAAAAAAAAAAAAAAAAAAAACCCAAAAAGGGCTTATTTTGAGAGATCGAGGCGCGCTCTCATCGGGTTTAGGAGAGCCAAGGGGTCAAAGGTCAAACTTGGTGTTTCACTATAATGGCCACCAAATCTGTAAATGTTGACCGATCTGAATCGTACGGATATGGAATTAAAGGTAATTTTATTGCCTACAAAACTGCATACTAAGATTTTATAAAAATGTTTCGAAAATAAAATTTAAAAAAAAAACACAAAAAAATAATTTATTTTTTAGGTTAAATAATTTTTTTTATTTTTTTTTTATGTTATTAACTATAGGTTTTGTATACATTTTCTGAAAGCTGGTTTCAATACCTTCAAAACGGTATATAATATTATATATAATTATTGTAAATCAATAGTATTTTTTCCCATTTACGGAAAGGGAAGTTTTAAAATTTGTTATATTGGCAAACTTGTCGGTTATTTAAATGCATTTTTATATGTGTATGTGTATATTTGTGTGTGTATGTGTGCGTTTGTGGGTGCATGTGTGTGTATGTTACATGTATATAAACAGCAGAGACTTAGATTCCGTAAGTACTATTGGACCGCGTAGCCGGTGTTGGACATACTTGAGGGTTAAAACCCCTAAGCGCGGCCGAAGGCCGCCACACGCAGAAGGAACTTGGATCCCGGGAGTACTATTTGACCGCGTAGCCGGTGTTGGACATACTTGAGGGTTAAAACCCCTAAGCGCGGCCGAAGGCCGCCACACGCAGAAGGAACTTGGATCCCGGGAGTACTATTTGACCGCGTAGCCGGTGTTGGACATACTTGAGGGTTAAAACCCCTAAGCGCGGCCGAAGGCCGCCACACGCAGAAGGAACTTGGATCCCGGGAGTACTATTGGACCGCGTAGCCGGTGTTGGATATACTTGAGGGTTAAAACCCCTAAACGCGGCCGAAGGCCGCCACACGTTGAGGGAATTTGGATCCCGGAAGTACTATTGGACCGCGTAGCCGGTGTTGGACATACTTGAGGGTTAAAACCCCTAAGCGCGGCCGAAGGCCGCCACACGCAGAAGGAACTTGGATCCCGGGAGTACTATTTGACCGCGTAGCCGGTGTTGGACATACTTGAGGGTTAAAACCCCTAAGCGCGGCCGAAGGCCGCCACACGCAGAAGGAACTTGGATCCCGGGAGTACTATTGGACCGCGTAGCCGGTGTTGGATATACTTGAGGGTTAAAACCCCTAAACGCGGCCGAAGGCCGCCACACGTTGAGGGAATTTGGATCCCGGAAGTACTATTGGACCGCGTAGCCGGTGTTGGACATACTTGAGGGTTAAAACCCCTAAGCACGGCCGAAGGCCGCCACACGCAGAAGAGACTTGAATTCAAGAAATATATTTTAGAAAACAAGAAGCTTAATGTAAATGGTAAATAAGATATCTAAACTAAGAGTAATGTATATATAATGTACTACCGTTTTGAAGGTATTGAAACCAGCTTTCAGAAAATGTATACAAAACCTATAGTTAATAACATAAAAAAAAAATAAAAAAAATTATTTAACCTAAAAAATAAATTATTTTTTTGTGTTTTTTTTTTAAATTTTATTTTCGAAACATTTTTATAAAATCTTAGTATGCAGTTTTGTAGGCAATAAAATTACCTTTAATTCCATATCCGTACGATTCAGATCGGTCAACATTTACAGATTTGGTGGCCATTATAGTGAAACAACAAGTTTGACCTTTGACCCCTTGGCTCTCCTAAACCCGATGAGAGCGCGACTTGAAAATTTGGCGTTCGGATATTCTCAGAAAAAGCAACATTTTGATATACAAAAATTTAAAATCGGAAAAGGTGGTGGTAAAGTGCAATTATGCCATTTCATTCTCGATCTCGTTGTAAAAACTAATGATTCGGTATTTTTCAACGGAGTTTGTGGAATTCCCTGATTTCTCTCGATGTTCTCTTCGCCGAACTAGGAGGCAGACAAGGAGAAACAACTTGTACAGAAATTTAAGACCAAGACTTAAGGACTTTTGGAAATTTGTTACAATAAATTAAATTGAGCTGAAACAATTGTAAAATTTAATTCGATTATCCACTCTTTATTTCTATTAGTATTTTCCTAACTATCGATTAGCCATCTCTTCGCATCACAATGACTTTCAAAGAAATTTCTCTTTGAATTTCAGAACTCAATCTCAAAAGCACTTCCAATAAACATTGGCAGGCGTCTTTCTCCTCTCCAGCATCCATTGTGTACCTGCCGCTTATAATGAATACTAATCTGCAAATTAACACCGAGACAACGTATATGCCACTGGTTGACAAAGAGAGACAGAGAGAAGCGACTTTTGAATTTATGAATTATTAAAATTAATTAAAACGAGCGTCAGATCCCCGTATTGAGATGATGAGCTTCAAGAATGATCCTAAAGGATAATAACTAACCTCGCACATACTCACACATGCTCTCTCTATCCTGAGTGAGTGAAAGAAAGAGAGAGAGGGGTGGACCTTGTGCTTGCGGGTCTGAGATAATTAAGAATTTAATTATGCATAAGAATTTCTGTGGAAAATTTCCTTCTCCCGCTTGTATGAGGTGAAAGTGTTCACATGAGGGTGTGTATGTGTGAAGTGGGGTGTTTAGGCAATAACAACAATCAGAACAACCACAAAAACGTCATGGGAAACACCAACACACCACGGATTAAAGAAAATATTAATAATTCTTAATTTCCGCTGACGTCTTGACGCGATGACATTGTCAACGGCATGGTAAGTAGAGTTAAGGTGGAAGAGGTGGAAGCGGGGTTTTGAAGGAGGAAATTGCGATGGAGGATGGTGTGAAAGCCCTTTGAAGCGAAACGAGAGAGACAGAGAACGAAGGTGGGAAAACAAAGGGAGGCGGGATCGTCGAGCAAAACTAATTAAATCAATGTTGTACACACCGGAACACACGCTTATCTGAAGACTCATCTCCATACACAAAGAGCTCCTTTTAACACACATCACCTCATCACACCCTCACACAGACGGAATCTCTATGGTGTACGCCGGCACTGGCAAATGAGTTAATGTTGTTGTTGTGATGCTGCTGTTGTTGCCACTAACAACGCGGGCTCCCAACTCCACGACCTCAACGACCTTCAATATTTCATCGTTTTCAAAATTGAGCAGCCTTTTGGAGGTGAAGTGGAGGAGGCGCCGTCGCCTGGATGACAATAGTCCACGGTTCCCCGCTACCGTGTCGGCGGTCGTTGAATCCTCCGTCGCCACCACCGAAGGGGGTCAGAGGTCGAGGAAATGCGTCGCCCATTGGAGTTGTGTCCGCTGACCCCACATGACGTCGTATCAGTCACATACAATGGTGCACAGCAACAACAATTACTACAACAAATCCCAACTACAACACGAACAACAACAATGACAATAAGAATTCCACAATTACAACACATCAATTCGTTGGCTGTGGAAACGGAAGAAGCGGTAACAACAACAATCTCACAGTAGACATGAAAAACGGAACCGGATGTGAAGTCATTTGTCAAAAATTGTTGTTGCGCTTGTTACAGTTGTTGTTATGGCTGTTGCTGCTCCTGGTTTTGTTGATAATATTGTTGTTGCTGTCGTTGTTGATACTTCAAAAGGCTGCTTAATATTGTTGTTTTGTTATTTTAGCGGCTGTTGTTGTTAATACCGTGTTATTTCTCCTGGCTTTTGTTGATGTTGATTCTGATAGTCGGCCGTGTTATGAGTTGCTCGCTTGCAATAACAACATTAATGCTGAAGTAACAACAACAATATTGATATTGAAATAACAACAACAAAATAAACATCATCCACTACACTCCATCGTATCACACACGACGGACGAATCCTGCCGAAGGACCTCAGCTCAACTCATACTTTGCGTGTTCGCGAGGTGCGAATTTTGATGCCTTCGAGTAGAGGCGGATTTTCGGCGAAATTTACATTTCGAATGTTCGTCGGCCGCCATCCATCAACCGGCAAACAGCAACAAAAAGAAGTCCACTATCAGAAGTTGGAGTATGTGGAGCGAAGCGGTGTGGATTTCGAAGTGATTTGAGGATTAGGAACCGAGAATACTGACTAATTTAGTGGTGAACTTCGCCCTTGAAGTGATCTCGTTCAAAGAAGTTTCGTTTTGTTCCTTCTTAAGATTGACTTTAGGGAAACCTCTTGCTAGATAAATAGAGGGCTTACTACTCTAGCTTACCTTCTCTTTGTGAAGAAATGTAATCCGTCGACGATGATTTCCCGACTTTCTACCAAATTTCGAATTTAAATAGTTTTCCTTAAAACGTTTGATGGTTCTAACCACGAACCATCACTTAGGTCTCGGTTCTTTTACACATTTGGGAACGTTTAAACACTTTGAATATGAAAGAGGCTTCATCAAGATTATTCATTTCATTCGAACTCATTCCCAGGAGTTAGTCAAAGACGCGCAAAAGAAGTCTCCAGTGATGTTTCAGAACGGGGAATGAGCATTCAATTATTATCGTCTCTAATTTTCTTTAGATTGTCCTTGTTTTTGGTCGCATAAAAACATTGAATTCACTAAATTCATGCAATTCTCGCAGGTATATTTTGGATAACAACCCAATCAAATTAAACCGCGAAATTGCGTCGCATTCACTTCCGGCGCGAAATCCCTGCGAGCAGAAGAGGAAATCGCCAAGTGCGGGACGGAGCAACTGAGCGCGGCGGAAGTCGGGTCGAAACAAATAACAAAGCACGAGTGAGGACACCCGCAGCAGAGGAAAGCGAAAGCAACGCGAGTTTTGCGACGAAAATGAAAAACGAAGTCGAGGCGAACGGAATAAAATGGAAGAGCAAACGATATCCTTGCGCACCGACCAACGACCTGCGAGCCGAGCTTTCGAACCGCAACTGAAGCGAGGACTCGCGACCGGCTGCCGCAGACAGCGAGTCGTGGACTGTCGACGAGGCAGACGACGTAGAGAGAGAGACGACAATCGCAGGACTCTCCGCTGGAGACCGAATGTCTGACGACGACAATGTGTGGGCGGGCCGGCGGTGGGTGGTGGTGGCTGCAGCGACGAATGCCAGCCGACGAGCGCCGGCTGCTGAAGAGCCAGGGATGTTCGAAGTTCGATGGAATTGTTGCATATCGTCGGGCGCAACTCAGAGCCAAAGTTCGTCGACGTGAAGAGAACAGAAAGCGAAGAGAAACGAGCGCTTGCTCTCATTGCTGTATTAGTTGTTGTTGGCAAGTTTGTTACTGTGGCTCAGTAAAAGATTTTCCATTCAGTTTTGAGTGTGCGAAAGAGAAAAGTGGAGAGATTTCCACTAAGGCCTGAAAGTATGCAATCACAACAAAGAGAAAACTCAAAAGAAAAAACTTCCTGTCATTCACAATAGAGAGACGAAGAAAGTTTCTTATTGTTCTGAACAAAAAAAAATAATAACCAAAAACAAACAAAATTTAAAAATGTATGAAATACTCTTTTCTAATTGTTTTTCATTCATTGTTTCATTCACTGAATTATATAAAACCAATGACGAAATTGAAATAATTCTTTTGAAATAACAATTTAGTTTGAAATATTTGTTTAAATATTAAAACTTCGCAAACTTTATTAAAAGCAAATAACTAAAAAAAATTCGTTGAAAAAAAAATTGGTTGCAATATATATTTAAAAGTGTGGTTATCTTCTCACAGTTTCAGAAAATTATTGTTCCCAAAATACGAACAACATTTAATTTTCTTAGTTCCTCTCAATTTACCGCTGCCCTTCCTGCCCCTTTTCCACAACCTAGCCCATGCTTTCATCCGCCTCTCATCGTCCTTTAAAGTATTTATTCTCTCATTAAAACCGACTCTTCTAAAAACGTATTCTCTGCACACAGCGATTTATTGCATTCCCCACTCTTCCCTCTCGCTCCCTCGACCCCGCCTTGCCATCGTCTCGCACTAAATGTTCCCATAAAATCGTGGCCGATTGACAAGTCAAACCAGTTCATAAATAGCTTGATTTGCGATCGTGCCTTTAAGGGACGCGATCAGTCGTCATCGTCGTCGTGGTTATTGTTCGTACTGTGTTTGTTGTTGGTGTTTTTATTGTCAATGCTCCTAATGTCCCTCTGGTTGTTGTTCCGATGAGTTATGAACTGAGGAATGGCAAAAGGTCTCTGGAAACGCGCAGACGAAGATATCGACGAATGGCTTCCTCGAGATGAGGATCGTGTGTACTGCAGACGAAAACGAGCAGGATCCAGGAGGAGGGAAATTCTTGATGCGACGCCAGTGCAAGGGACGGAGCAGGCGTAGAGAGTATGAGCCAAGAGCGACGTTCGTAGATCGATCACTGACCTTTGCCAATGGCCCGACTGAATTTCAAATCAGGACAATGAATGGTCTCCTCAAATGATGATGGTTCTCTCCTGACGACGCAGAAGAACCCATCACCAGAACTAGCGCCCTTCCCTTCACCACCCACCATCAGCCTCCCCTTTCCCCAATCGCACCACACAAAGCGAAGGAAATGAATTCAAATTCGAAGACCACGTCGAGGGCGAGGGTGGGACGTCGTCCCTGGTACCGCCTGGAAGTCGTTGAGAAGGACGTGGCGACGAAGGAGATGAGGGACGAGAGGGCGGGGGAGGTTTATTCCTAGACTACGGGGACAAATGCTTCGGCTGCGTAATTGTTCAACGATGTGTGGCTCATGGACTTTTATTTGGAAGAATAGCAAAGGCTGGAAATCGAAAGCCAAGAGACAAATATTAAAATTTCCGAATAAGAGCATCGATGAAGAGTGAGAGAAGAATATTTGACACAATCGTATAGAAGACAGCCGGGACACTTGTGTCAATTGCCCTCCCTTATTTCGGTCTTCCACCACCATCTGAGTTGCGCTCAGATGCCGCAAGTGTGCCGTTATTGTCGGGGCTTAACGAACGGTGAACTGATTGATTTCAATAAGCGGCCGTGGCGGCCCTCAAGAGAAATGAGCAGAGCCAGAGTCGTTGAATGGCAAGCAAGGGAGGGCAGAAGGAGGATGAAAAGGAAGGGCGATTAGAAAGGGAAAAGGATCACATCCTAAAGGTCAAAGAGAAGGACAAGAACCGCACCGTCTGCAATTGGCAGGTGGAGGCGTCCCGTTGTAAGCACTACCAATATGAGGACTCTAATTGAAGGATGTTGATGAACGTCTTGAAATGGCACTAAAAGAAGTCCTTCAAGACCCTGTATTGGATGGGGATGGCTAGGAGCGAAGTTTGAAATTGGTCAACGAGATAATTGATTTAAGTTTGAGTTGTGAAGATGATGAGTCAAAGAGAATTCGAGAGAAATTCGCATTTGAGACTTCAAGTGGATATTAAGGGAAACTATTTGAAGGCAATGGTCTGGTTCTCCCCGGTTCCCCCTCGCCACAATCTCCTGAGTCGGAGTCGAAACCGGAACCGGAGAAGTCGAGGCGTGTGGGTTCCAAAATAGCGAAATTTTCCCGCAATAAATTTCACTCCGAACACGAGAAGGGCGAAACTCCCATTGGATGACCTCCACCCAGCGCACAGAAACGATCGACTTTGACAGCTCTGGCTTCCCTCGCCCCGTTTAGCCGCCCTCCCCTCTGCGGTAATCTCTCTCCCTCACCTTTGTCACTGCTTCGCCACGCCCCACCTCCTTCGCAAGAAAATACTTAACTACTCTGTGTTGTTGTTTGTTGTTTCCATCCTGCTGGACATTGCAAAGTTGTTTTTGTTGTTGTTTTTTTTAGTACTTCTGTCCCTTGCGCTTGCAAGTGTTGTATTGATTGAAGGAAGGGAAAAGTTACGCATTCGAAATGGGGAAAAACGCCATCACATTCGATGAGTGAAAGAATACAGTAGAAAGAAGAATGGACGGGAGGGAAAGTGAAACGGACGGCGAGAACATGAGAGACAGAAAGGGAATAAAAGGTTGAACAGAGGGGCAAAGGATGAGAAAGTGATGGAGGAGAAGAGGGTTTGGAAGGTTGGAACCAATATGGGGAAAGAAACGATGGAGGCAAACTTGAAAAGGGAGGTGAACGAGGTAGAGAAGAAAGAAGAACAGGGCGAAGTGAAGATGGGGGGTGTGAAGGACGACCGCTGACCATGAGACGAGAAGGGGACAAAACTGTTATGTTGCAATCGAAGAAATTGATTTGTTGGCGATTTCGAATTTGCGCCCCATTTTCCTTCTCGCTGCTTCGCGCACCCCTCTTTCCCTTTCTTCGGGGTCTTTTATGTTGTTTTTGCTAATTTATCGCATTGCGACAAACATGTGTGTGAAACGAGCGATGCTGCCTATAGAAAACTTATTTGCGGCCGTCCGAGGGTGCGAACGAGGCAGGAAGCAAGTGGTCAAACGATTGTTGGTCAATAAATTTTCTACAAATTTCCTTGGCCCATATCATTCAGCCAGCTGTGTTGGAGGAACGTAATATTTCGGGATTTTATTATTTATTATATTTATTTATCTTTTATTTTATTATAGTTTATTGTATTGTTCTTAGTTTTTGGGCATCGATGAAACAGTAGAGAGTTTATCGGGAGTTCAATTTGAGGGCCAAAAAACAGAAATGAGTCGAAGAAATTACCAAAAACCCAAACATCTAATAACTGATTGTGGCTGCACTAGTTCTTCTCGTTTTGATGGATATCAGCTTTATATTATGTTGCGATTATTTGTTCATTGCGTACCATATCTTCTATTAATGCTCTAATTGTGTTTCACCTAGAGCTTCATTCGACTTCGGTTGGCGGTATTTTCTCAATATCATTTGGAACTCTGGTTTGTTTTTTCCAGAATTTGGATTGAAGCAACTCATTTTCTTATTAACGAATGGAATACGTTGGAAACATAATTAATCTGCCTCTTTCTTCCTGGGGTCATCGTTCCCTGTCCTCAACTTCTGCTCTCCAAGTGGTTTTCATGTCAATCCCGTGGAGGAGGGGGGCGTAGAATGATTCCCTTTCGGTTGCCATGCAACATGGAAGTCATTTAGTTGGCAATTAAAATAAATTTCTGCCCGCGATAAGCGTTGCATGTGTCATGGTACGAAACACGCCCTCCCCGCAATATCACGGAAAGGAATGCGAAGGAATGGAAAAGCCTGCAGTTTGAGAAAGAAAGAGTGGTAGCGAGAGAGGACGATAGAGAAGGAAAAATGAACGATTCTCAAGCGTCGGCGCAACCAGTTTCAAGTGAATAAACAACAACAATTAAGAATTATAAGTGAATGAACAAAAGCAAGAACTAAATGGAGAACATCACAACAAGAACAAGGAGGAACAAGAGGGAAAACTCACTAGAGTGGGAACACTGAAAGTACGTAATTGAAAAGATGACGAAGGGGCCAACGAGAGCAGAAGGAAGTTTTCCGAGAGCCGGGAGAATCGACAAATGCGATGGAGAGATTGAGAATCAGAGAGAGAGCTTCACGAGGAATCCTACTTGAGAACTAAGAACACTGATGGAAACGTGGACGGGGAGGAAGACGAAGTCCTGCAGACGACAACAATTCCAAGAGAGGAGGGCGATGAAAAATGCTGGAGCGGGGGAATCGGGCTCGCATGTTTTGATGGATTTGAAGGTTTTAATTGCGAGCCCTCGACCGAGATCGCGAGCGGCATCGCTTCGTCGCGTCGAGTGGATTTCTTCGGAAATGCGTTCCTTCATCGTCGACGAATCGTGGGCAGGATTTCGAGGTAATTAAAACCACGATCGAGAACTTCTCGGAAGCCGAAGCGTCGTCGAGTGCGAAACGCGGGGTCCGAAGGGCACGGAGAGGAATGTTTAACTGGAGAGTGGATGAAGGATAAGAGAAGTTGCAGAATGATGTAAAGAGCTTCTGCATTTGAGACACTTCAGCGCTTGTGACATGTAGAGATTGTCAGAGAATCTCTTCAGATTTTCGAGTTCTTCCACTGGTAAGCGTTGATCGTGACGATCACAAAAACAATATTCTTCGAGTAGTTTACATTTGTGAAATTTTTCTCAAATGGATCTTGTTTTACTTCAACGGGACTTATAAAAAATAATCTCAACTCAACTTAAAAATATAATCTTCTTGAAATGAATTTCTTAGATTCCTCATTTGAAAAAATACTTGCGGTTTTCATTCTTGGAATTTGCAATCATCAATCTTTGTTCTTCGCATTATTTTTTTCAATCAATATTATATTCATTTCCTTCAGGATCATCATTTCGTCCAATAAATCTTCCTGCAGTCATCCTTTATTTTTAACCCTTAGACCTCTCAACATCCCATCGATCTTCTTCATCTGTCGCATTCGTTCTCGCAATCTCTCCATCTCGCTCTTAGCACGACAAATTCTCCTACTCGATAATCTGCTTTTGCCTCTTCCTCTCACTCCTCATTTGGGACCTCCTGTGATGGATCTCTGTCCCTCCATCGTTCCCTTTCTCTCTCTTTCTCGCCAGGTTCTCTCGATGGTGCCATTAAAACTCCGTCCTTCCCATCCTCGCCTGACGCGACTCGTTTCGACTTCTCTCGTCCATTAATCACGCTTCCCTCCACATAATAATGATTACGTTAATTAGACGTTAGAGCGATCGATCTTGCGAAAGCGACACGAGCTCGACAAAAACAACAAGACTTAGAACAGAAGAAATACAACAACTTTGTATAAGATGGACACATGGTGAACAGTTTGAAAGCTCTTGTTGTACGAGCGAGTTTTTCACGTGATTGACAACAACTCTCAGTCAGTTGGTGATCCTTAAAAATCGATCGGGATGACACCGGCAACCACTACAACGAAACCAACAACGAGGACTGCGAAGACACAAGCAACACCAAAAAGTAAATCAGCCCTGATCGATCGCCAAACAGAAAACCTCGAGTGCGATCGCGGGAGAAGAGGAGCGAAGCTGCCAAGTTGAAGAACAAGCCCCGGGGCGAGAGGAAGCGGAAGAGGAGATGAACGAGGAGAAGGCAGAGGACGACAAGAGTGAGAAGCGATCCGATGCGATCGGGTCTGATCCGATCGATCGAGGCGACGGACGGCGCTGCACGAGTCCGGCTTCGACGGACCGTGTAAATTGCGGGGACGACAAATGATCGGCGACGACAGTGGGCGCAGAGGAGCCGGATGGAGAGGAGAACTCTGAGCGAAACTGGAGTAACACGATCTGGACGAAGGCTGGAACTTGCAGCGGCAACATAATTAAGCAGGAAAGCGCGAAAATGTCGTTCAACTTGAGGTGAGGAAGGTAATGAGAACAGACCGGGTCGGGCCCGAGAGAGAGAGAGAGAGAGAGAGGACTACACTGAAAGGGAGATAGGGCAGGAGACATACAGTGATGCCTGAGCCGCAGAGAAGGCAACGGTGCCCTTGTGGAGCCCTCGATTGACTCATCAGACGGCGTCGCGGGTCAAGGAATGTTTCTGACATAATTGTGGAAGCCGTCCGAGAGGGCGCCAGGGAGCTAATGGGGCGTGGGGGCTTGACGAGTTGAGAATTAATCACGCGGCAAATGCGAAGTTCGAGCTCTCCCAAATTCTTTGTTTTGCTTGGCTAACTTGGAATCGTACGGACAGTCGTCATTGATTTCCTACGATTCACGATTCGAGGCAGGACGAGAAGTAAGGATGAGAAGGAGATGAAGGTGGAGGAGATGGAGGCATCGGCGTCTGGGGTCAAGTTGAAGCCACACATGCGATGTGAAATTAGAGATTGTGTCAAGAGCAGTTGACGACAACGACAGCGACGACTGGCCATCGTCCGGTTCAGGGTCGCTAGGGCTGAGGGGACACGAGGGGCCGCACGAGCCTCGTCTCGGCAGAGGCGGGGGGTGGGCACGATCTGCTTGGGCACCCTGTATGGATGTCGTGGAATTAATAATCGCAGAAGTGGATTCTTCTACTGCCGCAAGAAACAAGTCGGGCAGCTGCAACAACAACAACTACAACAAAACTGAAGACGAGCTCCTGCAGCGCAGAACCAGAAGGCAACCAAAGAGCGGCGACGGACGGAGCGTGAGGAAGAGGGAGATGAAGATAGAGAGAGGGAAGATGGCCACTTGCACCAGCGGGAACTCGTCTCGCATTAGAACCGTTGCTCGTGGACCGCGTTGGCCGAGCGGCGAACGAAGGCAGCGGTCGAATAAAATCAACAAGAACGATCGCAAATAGAGAAAATTAAACGTATCTGAGATGCCGCGGTGCGAGTGCGAGCGTCGCCTTATTTGGATGGGGAAATTCAAGACGCATCCTCGGCGCATCCAACGACGACGACATCGCTCCATCTCACTCACTCTCTGCTTCGCGTCCCTCCACCTCTCTCTCCCACACTCGTATCTTGCAGATGTTTGGATACAGTTGTATCTAATCCTAGCGAGGGGCTGGATTTCATTTTTTATGTTGTTGTTATTAACTCCTCTGCTCCTTGATGGGTCTTCTTTCGAAGTCATTCTCTCCTTCTTCTTGTCCACTGCATCTTTCTCCTTCTTATTCTCCTCCTCTTCTTCGAACTTATCACTCGAGGTAACCAGCACCAGCATGGATCCACTGTGCGGCGACAGTATCCAGATACTGCATCCCCCGTGAGGAAGATACGCATTCGTCCCACTGTCTGTGCTCCTCGGCTGCTGCATCGACGTTGCGTGTTGTAGCTCATAGTTCTTCTATCTGATTGTTGTTGCCATCTCAAAGTTTTTGTTCTATCTCATTTTTTTTTTCATTGCATACAGTTTTTTATGCCATGTTTTATTATCTTATTATCTTTTATGTCATAGTTTTAGTTTCTCTCAGTCTAGTGTTTGCTTGTGTTAGTGTGTGCGCGGCTTAATTCGCTGCGTGGCGCGTCCAACGCTTATCTTTCGATCTTTAATCAGCAGCAGCAGAAACAACAACTTTGGGAAGATGCCCAAGATCAACAACCACAAGAACTACAATAAAACAAAAAAGTGCAAGTAATAAATTTAATAAAACATTTTCGCTTGTCTGCCATTTGTTGTTGTTGTCATTCTTGATGTTATTTTCATTATTATTTGTTGTTTTTGCAAACGCATTAAATTCTCTCCCCATTCCGATCCGTGAGATACACGTGCGTGCGTGTATTTCATGATTAAATAAAGATACATCTGCCTATAATCCCACTGTCTATCTGCCTCTCCTCCTTCTCGCTGTCCCGCTCCTTCTCTCACTATCTCTTTCCTCTGCCAATTACACGCCTTTGACTCCGCTCCTCTGCTCCCGATTTCATTCCCATCTCACGCATTCTGCCTGCTGCGAAATATTTCGCTCTCTTTCGCCATCGTCAGATGATGTGTTGATGGCTTTAAATGTTGATTACAGAAAACCACACCAACAACAATAACACAGCCAACAACACCACAAAGAACAAAAACAACAATAACTATAATGAATCCAACGAGTTGAACACGATTTCATTTTGAGAAATTGCTCGAGATCCCATTTGCAATCACGGACAACAACAACAATTAGTTAGATATTACAAAAACAAAATAGTGAAGATGTTGTTGCTGGCGAAGGCTGCGTTGAGGATGAGATGAGAGATGGATATCGACTCCAGTAGATCAACCGAATGCTGCTGAAAATAGGCAACACCTTCTTCTTCTTCTTGTATACGGCCCCTTTCAGTTTGGTTTGATCGGTGGGCGTTCGTTTGTGGGCGTGGCAGTGGAGACGCCTTCTCAAATGAATCGCAAACTCTGGAGGTCAAATATGAATTAAGTTTTAGTCGTTGTTGCTGTTGTTGTGGTTTTATTGTTGCATTTTTAACATACGTTTCTTCACACTTGCTGTTGTTGTTGTGGCTGTTGATCCTGATAACTTCCCACCGTAGACTCTGGGAAAGAACTCGAGGTTATTCACAAAGGTTCAGAAAGGTCTGGAACAGCATATGGCTCTCTTGTTGTTGTAGCTATTGAAGTTATTGCTATTGTTAGTATTGCTATTGTTGTCATCATTGATGTTGTTCTTGTTATTGCGAAAATTGAATTCTTAATTGAATGCGGTTGCGAGAGAAACCAAGAGAGAAACTGACCACAAGAAGTCCATGGCGATGACCACGTGACGCCTCGCTGCAGCAGAGAGAGAGAGACAGAAAGAGATGGCAAGATGAATGAAAGGAAAAGAAAGAGAGGGTGAGGTGGATGGGAAATTGTTTCAACTCATCTCGATTTCGATGATCAATCCGTGAGAGAGAAAGAGAGAGAGAGAGGAACGATCCCCGAATCTCCTGAAGATGATTCCTTGATCCTCTGAGCGAACCCTGCCGCCTCCGTGGGCCTGGGAACGTTTTTAAAATATACTATTTGTATTTACGAAAAACACCGAGTGGCTCCCAATTAGCCGCCATTTTCATTCGCGGGATTCACAGGAAACCATAAACATTCCGACTCAAAGGTCTCGTACTTGTTGCTGTTGTTGTAGTTGTTCTTGTTCTACGAAATCTTGTTGGTGTTGTTGTTGCTCTTGTTAAATTGCTTTCATTGTTGTTTTTGCGGCAACGTGTTTAAATAATGAAGCGCATTTAGTTAAAAATCCAAACAATGCAACGACAACGACAGCGACGTCGACGACAAGGTTTTTTTGTTGCTCACGGCCTCGTCATCAACATCATGGTCGTCTCCCAAGCAACTCGGCAACAGTTGGTGTTGCTCCTCAACAATAACAATATTGTTGAGCTTATTTTTTTTTCTAGCCATGATTTGATTGTTGTTGCCAGTTGACGTCATATTGATTGAATTCAAATCAAACATTCAAACCAACAATAACAAAAACAACAAGGGGCAATGTCAACAACAATAACGTCAACAGCAAGGGCGATGGATGCAACAACAATAATAACAAAAACAACAACAAGAACAGAACAACAATCAACTAAAGGGCATCAACAGCAAGAGCACAAAAACAAAGGCTGTTGTTGTCAGGAGGAATTTCAAAGTCACCAAACAACAACTGCAAGAACAACAATAACTACGAAAACAAAAGCAAAAACAATAAATATAAATGAAAGCAACAACAATAAATAACCATCATCGCGTGAGCAGCAACAAAACGATGACAGCAACAAGCCCAACAATAAAAACAAAACCAACCACAAGTAAAAGAATGACAATACAAATAAAAGTAAATAAGAAAGAAACAATGACAACAACAATAACTAAACATACAATAAACAGCAACAACAATAACAATTGCAATGACAAAAACTTGGCAAGCAACAAATGTTTAAACGTCAGCCGGTATGAAAAGAAGAAGACCTGCAAAAAAGTAACAATAACAACAACAACAACAACATGGGACTCATCAACATGACCAACAAGTGGAATTGAACAAGAAGAAGAGGAGGCTCTTCGTGGCCAACGAAAACGGAGCTTGCGGAAGGAGATGCGTTTTTTCCCAGTGAAATTTAATGTTAATGCGTTCGTTGCGTGCACTGAGCGAAAACTGTGGACGGCTAGAAGCCTATTGGAGGCTTTCGTATAACTTAGAGAACCCTTCCTGGTCTCGCAACCATCGTCAGGCCCTTCAGCATTCCATTGATTGTCGCTCTACTTACAAAGAACCTTCACAACTGTATAGGGGTTTTCAGATCCTTCCAAGAGGACTTCAGACATTTACAAGTGGCCTTTAGAACGTTCCAGGGGGGTCTTTAAAACGTTCAAGGAAGGTTTTAGAACCCTCCAGGATCGTGATTTCAGTCATCGAGGGTTTGCCAAGTTTTCAATACTTTCACATGGCATTCGAATTCATTTTGTAGGCTCTAAAATGAAAAATGAAGCCCAGACTTCTCATGGAGTCTTTTGAGAGCCTGCATAGAGCTTCAAGAACCTCGTTAGAAGTAAACCGAGACTTTCTGTCAGTGTCCGCTGAAACAGCGCGCATGCGAGCGGCACCAGGAGCAGAAAAGGTAGCAAGAGTTAGAGCAAGATGGCGCGAGAGAGATCTGCGAACAATTTCTCTGCGCTTGCGCAACAATTTCTTTCGATTTTTCACATAAAATCCGTCATTGTCAAGGTTCCGCAGAAAGAGAGGGCACCAGAAAGATCGAGATGGGTGCAGGCCACAGTCGGACCCTCGGTAAGAATAACAACAACAACTACTCAAACAGAAAAAACTTTAAACGACATCCGCCGAGATGGTGGACGGGAGTCGAGAAGGAAGGGAAGACGAAAGGTTAGAAGAGGTAGCTTTTTGTCAGGTTATGCTTTGTTCTTCCTCTTCCCCAAGCATGCTTTCTTGTTGTTGTGGTTGTGCCAGCAACTATTTTAAGGTCATTCCAACTGCTTTAAATCGAAACCCTCCGACCGGCCCCGCTTCCGACCGGCCCCGCTTCCGACCGACCCCACGGAAGGCAATAGAAGCAATCGCGCAATTCTTCACATGCAAAAGGGTCGGGCGCGGGTCGTGTTGGGGGCGTGGAGGGTTCGTCCACGGCAGATTTTCCACGAGGGAAAATTTATTACTGAATTGTTTTCCTTTGTTTTTTTATTTTAAACCGTGGAAGGCGTTCGAAGGAGGGTTTGAAACCTGGTTCCGGGCCAGAAGTCGTTTTGCTGCCGCTGACTGGGCCATAAAACTCCGATTTCTATGAGGCTTCGTTTCCACGTTCGAAGGTATTTGAACAATTGTTCCGGTCGTTTAAAAGGGATTTTTACAGACTCAGTGGGGGTTTGAATGGGCTTCTATTGGTTTCACAATGTTAATAGTAGATTGAAAGGGGTGAAAATACGTGGATATGGTTGGTAATCGTAAATAATGATATTTTCGAAAATAGCTTGGGTTCGATGGGTGCTACGATTGGAAAAGGAAGACGATGATGATCCATTTAATAATTGAAGGCATCAACAGATTTTAAAAATATTTTTCTTATGAATCGCAGGAGTTCAAAACTGGTTAGAAAACCATAAATTACATTTTTTTTTTAAAATGTAAAAGAGCCAAAAAGAGGTTTTATAGAACAAAATCTTGGCTTGAATACCATTTCAAATATTCGACTTCTGTCAATGTCTGTCGAACCCACCGTTTGCCACCATCACCCACCCTCCCGACTGATCCAAATATTTACACGGCGGTGTCGACAGTTGAAAAAGAAAAAATTCGCCATTCGATAAGATTTATGTGGCCGATCGATTTGTTTTCGTTTCGGCCCACAACACACGCAGAAGCAAATGGCTTTCGCGCACGTCGCCAGGCGTATCGATATTGGTCGAGTTTTAGATTTCGGTTTCAATTTAGTGCGATTTGTGTTCATTTTCCTTTGAAAATGTTTAACCTCCATTCTTTTATAGTTTTTTATTTTACATTTTCTTGTATTTAACTCAAAGAAATAATACGTTTTTTTTTAATATAAAAAAATAATTTTATTCCTTTTTTCTATTTGTTATACATTGTTCCCTCCTTTAAAACCACTGAATATATTCCTCCGCTCTCAACTGTTTTTCATTTTAATTATGTTTGTATGTACCTTCTGACTTATGGTCTGTGTTTTCATTCATTTTTTTCATTTTTACTGTTGTTACGATTTGGTAGTTTTTCTTCTGAATGCATCTGGCCGCCGAGTGCTCGGAACGCGTGCGCACATTCGCCGTAAATCTGTGGCGCGCATGCAAAGCGTTCGACACGACGCGTCGACGTCTGCTCGACGTTGTCGGTGGTTGGAGGCGATCTGGGCAGCTCTATTTTTGGACAAGTTGGATGAAATGTTGCTGCTGGATGGTTGTTGTTGTTGTTATTGTTTTAGCTTCGATTATTGACGCTGTTACATCGATGGTATTTTGTTTGTCAAAATGGCTCCGTTCAAAGTTGTTGCTGTTGCTTTTGTTACCGTCATGTTGTGCGTGCGTTCGATCGCTCTGTCTGTATGGCCGTTCGTCGTTCAGCCCGTTGCCGACATTGTCAGAAACCGCAGGCCAAAAAATGTTTCCTCCATGCGGTCGTTTGTGTAGCGAGAGGACCACGCGAAAAAGAAAGGAGTGGTGGGAGGGAAGAGATAGGGTGATTATGTCATATTATAAGCCTGTCATAAATGAGTTCCAGAGGTCAGGAAAGGAATGGTTGAGATTAACCGCTGTCCCCTATTTACCGAGTCATCGATAGATAATGAATTCGAAGGAAATGAAGTCGTATCTCAACCACTTAATGTTCGAGCAGTTTTGAAATTAGCATTTCGTCCCATTCGATCCTCCACAACCCATAATTTTTCACTTAACACGCTCGACTCCACTCTCCCACTGCCCTCCCACCACTCGTTATAACTTAATGAAATCAAAGTGTTTTCGCAAATGGAATTTATAATTTCAAAATTACTCAATTTGTTTGACGATTTTCCAGCAAATTGTTGCCAGTTGCATAAACTTTAATTGCACTCGACGCAGAAAATTCCATTTTAAATATTTATGAGGCTTACTCTGGACGATCGAATGGGCCAAATAACTGGACCAAAGTCCGAACGACTTACCGTGGGTCAGATTCGCCAAATCCTGTACAAATTTTTGCACTACGATGCATAAATACAGACTAATCGGCCGATGGAAAATGTTGCAAATCGTTGTTAAGTGCTGTCGATCGTTGCCCCAGTGTTGAGCAGTCAATAAGTGTTGTTGTAATCGTATTTAATTGCCACGAACACACCATTTCTCACTTTACCCTCAGTAAAATGGCACTCGATCTCGCACTCTGGTTCAAAATTCAAATTCAACTGCCTCTGGCTGTTCAGACGAAACCACGCGGAAAATTGCGATCAAAATGGCTGTCTGTCTCAGACATTGACAAGCGGCGATCGTCACGGCACGGACTTTTAAGGAAATGAACGTTATTAATGAAATTCACTTTTCTAGAGTCCACATAATTTGCGCTTTCGAACTCAAAATTATTCACTTTGGATGTCTTAGTTGGTATAAGAATATTATATATAATTTGATTTAATTGGGTAATTAATACTTGAGATTTTAGTTAACTTTGAATTATAGTTTATTCCAGTGGTGTAGTTTTTTCGTTGAGTTTTTGTATTATTTAATTTAAAATTTATTTTTAAATTTCTTATGTATTTTTTTTTTAAGTTTTTCACACATTACTGCACACTTTTTTACAAAGTTATTTAATATTTACAGTAATCTAAGTTATGGTTAAAAGAAATTTGTATATACAGTGTGGCCAATAATAACTGTCAGTAAAACAAAGGGTCGTAAAAACCAAAGTAGTTAACTTTTTTTAAATATTTTTTTTGGAAAATGTTAAGTATTATTTATATTTATAAAATTAATGTTTTAGTTTTAAGCCTTCGTCTTTTTCTCTGATTACTTTCAACAAACGTTTGGAAAACGTTTCACAGGCGGCACGATGGGTATGAGATACTGTTTTCAGACGAGAAAATGTTACTACTTTAAGACGGTCACAACCAATAGAATAATCGGGTGAATGCTATTAGTTTTATGGAATATCCAAGAGATAAAATGGATATTGAGAGGTATCAAAATGTATCCAGCATTATGTTTGGGGAGCAGTATTCAAAAAAAGAAAAATTACCGATGATATTCATTGATCAAGGTGTTAAAATTAACAACAACTACTACCTCCAGCACTTTTTGGAAAATTATACGCTTAATCCTGCCGAAGAAAATGTATGGTGAACAATATTTTGGTTTTTTAACAAAAATCAGACCCCTTTATCATACAATAAGCACTCAAAATTGGTGCTGTGAAAATTTTTCTGTTATTTTTCTCTTAAAAGAATGGCTAAAAGAATCACCATATCTCAGCCCTTTGGAATACTAGGTATGGGGCTATATGGTGGCCACAATTAGCTCAACAAAAAGTTGAATCATCGAAGGGTTTAAGAAAATTTTGACCAAAATTTGGGACGAAATGTATCAGAAAATGGTGCGTGCCGAATGTAAATTTTTTTCCAAATAGTGGCGGTAAGAAATCAAAGAAAAGGGCAAGGGATTCCAACTAGAGCATTGCTTTTATAATTTTTTGGAATCGTTATATTATAAATATAAATAAATCATAAACTTTTGCAGACAAATTATTATAAATAGTTATCTAATTTGGTTTTTACAATTATTTGTTTTACTGACAGTTATTATTGTCCACACTGTATATTTATATAAACAAGGGCTGTAAAGGCCAATAATTTATATTTGTATTTATAGAAACCGTTCCACTGATATGTCCCAACAATGGTGTTGTTGCTACTTGAAATTCGCTTTAAATTCTCTCTCTCCGAATTCCCCACTCACTCGCTATCCTTTGAATCTCTGACCGCACTGACCATCGCACATCGACATCGCCATCGACAACACTTCTTCCCATGCGCCTTTTTTCGCACACTTTCTTATCGCCCTTCTGGAGTTGGTGGATCGATTGTCCTCGTTTTACTGTGCCTTTTTCTTATCTTCCCCGTGTTCCCGCGGCTTCTTGTGCGCACCCATCCTTCAATAAAGACGATTTTCTGTTAAATTAAACATCGACTGCTCTTCCTTTACGTGCGATTTATTTTCGTGGCCTTCGTTTTGTTATGTTTGCTGGCTTAATTTCTGCTGTGTTTTTAGCTTATCTTTGATTGGCCAACTAAGAGCAACAACAAAAGCAGCAACCACGGCAACGTCAACAACTTTGGCAACAACTGCCGATTGTTAACATCTTAGCAATAAAATTACATGCAAATCCAATTAAGTTGTTAACTCTTTTTTGGTTGTGTTTCTCTCGTCTTTTCTGGTCATCCTCTTATTCCTGACGATCGGGGGCGATGAAATTAATGATGCCGGCTGCTTCTAGCGAAACCACAGCACTGAAGAACTCGGTCTTTAACTTGTCAATAGAAATAACGATATTGATTGAGTAATACTCGATCGTGAGAGAAGATATTTTCATGTTCGTGGTTTCAATTTTGAATCCATTCCCTGGAATTTTCTTTGACACATCTTTCTCTCTCTCACATAACTTTTTTTCTTCGAAAACCAATTCTCTAGAAGCCTATCCTAATTCTTTAAAACCATGTTCTCCATATGTCGATGCCGTCTCCATATCTCTTCAACTGAACACCCTCAAAGGCCCGATGTTTCTCTTGAAAATCCAATTCCAATTATATTTCGACGCAAATCAATAAATCGCAAACCCACCCATGGCCCGCACCCCGCCGATTCCACCTTCCTCAATCGCTCTCCAACCTTTCCTTCGCACTAAGATATGTCCCTCGAGATATGTGTACACATTCACATGTGTGGGTATTTTATGTGTCCATTCACACATCTTGATATCTTTATTGCCAGCCTGTCATGTTGTTTCCTTGGCTACCGGCAGCCGCGTCCACTGCCAGATCACCAGAGGAGCCCGTGTCCGTGTCTCCCCTTACGATCACCATCACCACATTCGATCGCCAAGTCAAAGGCTACGAATTTAATTGGTTTCCATTGTTTCGCACGAGGAACCACAACGACTGGCGCAAAAGGAACGATAACGAAGTAACGGAAAAGGGAAGAGCGAGAGGCAGAAAAATCTGAATATTTCGATCACACCCAAGGACATTTCAATACAAGTAGTAGAACGTAGTACCGTAGATCGTAGTACGTAAAATGTTATCGCACCTGAATGTTATCGCTTAGATTGAAGTCCCTCGAGAGAAAATGCAATCAACATCAACGGCTTGCGGGCGAAGAAAGGGCTCCAAGGCTCCGATTGGCCCACTGAACCATCGATCGGATCAATGCGGAACCAGAGCATGATGATAGCATTGAGCAAATGAAAACTTTCCTCGCCGGGAGGCACCTCCTTCCCCTCCCCCGACCATCCACCGAGCGGCGATTGCGGGTTACAATTTGAAACACCTCCGCCACTTAACGCGCCACCGGATCCAGGTCGGACCCGCCATCAAATTGATTACAATTTAAACAGTGATTTTCACGCATTAATTGCTGCAGCCTACCGTCGTTGCCGCCGGAAGAACAATAACAATAGCAAAGCCAACAATCGCCAACAGGAGCAATAACAATAACGACCTGCGATCGGAACCGCGACCAGAACCAGACCAAAACCAGAGCCATTCGTTTGCCAGCCCCACTAATGATATCCTAGATAAATGGCCGCCAGTCGCCAGCGGCAGAGGTTCCACCACGCGAGAACCTCCTGGTCGTGGCATTGGCATTGATTAAAAATGCACCGCCAGGAGGCGGTGGTCCGAGGGGCTGGACGTGGGCAGGGCGCAGCGAGGCAACCGATCGGCAGCCGCCACGATGTCGACGTCGGCGAAGCCCACGACTCACTTAGGGCCAGACGCCGGCTCCGTCGAGGGGACCCGGCGCACAAGGGAGTGAGCGAGTGAGTGGTCGAGCGAGAGCGAGGGAGACAGTGAGAGGGCGTCTTTGGAACCGCGCAACTGTGACTGTTTAATCATTTGTTTGGCATCGTCGATAATTTATTACGTTTTGGCACTCATCACTTAAGGCGGTTCTTCTTCCTCTTCCTCCAGTACTTTTTATCGCCGGGCAGCCATGGCGAAGGCTCCTGATCCTGCTTCTGCTTCGGCTACCGCGACTGGCAGAGCGAGAGAGAAAGAGAGAGGAGGAGAGGTTCGTTCGCGCAAAGTAGTTCACTGCACCGCGTTGCACTTTGCGCTGAGGTCCGAGCGAGGGGCACCACAAAAACACGCGAGACAGAGACGGATAGAGCGAGGCGGCAGAACCTTTCGTGGCTCGCGATCCGCTCGAGAACAGCTCAATTCGCGTTGGGGTCCGCTGAGGAACTGTTCGCGAGGTTCTTCGCTCGCCGTCTTCGGACTTCGCGGCCGAGGCTCTGGACCCCGGTGGAGCTGTTGGTAGCGAATGTGGAAAAACGAGCTTCGTGCGTCATCGTGGTGGTGGTGGTGGCCACAGCGGTGGTGATCGTGGTGGGCTGCGTGGTCGAGGTGAAGTTTTCCTCAAATCGTGGACGTCGAAGGTCTGGGGATTCCGGCGAAGATCGTGCGTAGGTTTATTCTGCGGCTGGAACGATTTTTCCGCTCATTCGAATTGTATCCAATTCAGTAACACGGCTCCAAATAACATATTCTCCGAGATCTGCGTGGCGAGAAATAACATAAATACTATCATTCTCAAACTAATCTAGAAGTTCTGCATGTTCTTCATCAAAATAATCTGGCATCATTGGGCTCACTCTTGTCTACTCATAATTCTTCCTCTTTATGAAATCTTTCTCTAATTACAAAAGCTTTCTCGATGTCTTTTTCTCGTCATCTTTCTCGCGCGTAATAATTCTCGGACTAATATCCCCTCATTCCTTATCTTTCTCTCTTTCTCCAAGATTCGTTACCTCACACATAATCGCACACAAACTTTACTCTTCTATCTCCCTCCCTCCCGTCTCTATCACCTTTCTTTCGCTCTCTATCCACCACTCATTCCTCCACATAAATTAGAGAAATTGAAAACGAAGCAACTGGAGTCGAAGAGACAGCAAACGAGATAAATTGATACACGACCAAAGGAGGAGAGAGAGAGCGAGAAAGAGAAAGAGGACACCAACAGTAGGATCGCGAGTTGCACCAGTTTTCCGATCAGGTGCACAGCACATGTTTGAGCCCGATGTGGGGAACTCGAAGAAAATTGATCTCGGGCCTGAAACGCGCTTTTATCTGCAAGAGACAGAGACAACAAACGAAGTCCAGTGAATGAGTGGTCAAGAGGGGGACGAAGAGAGAGAGAGATCACACACTTTTTTCGAACTGTCAATGAGATCGAAGCAACGATCGGTCGCACTGACCGCCGTCTTTCGATTCCCCGGTCGACCATCGTCCTCTGCCTTTCGCAGTCTGTTTCCTGATATTTTTCAGCTCATCCTGCATCGTCTTCCCCTCCCTCCTCTACACACCCATGTCGCGGTCGTTTCTCTCCGGCCGCTCCCTCGTCGTCCTCACTCGGCACGTCCTCCGTTCATTCAGCCTCCGCGGCGAGAGCAGATAAAGCGAGTCTTTGGCAAAAACATTTCGGTCGGTTGTTGTGGTTGTTGCTGTTGTTGGTTCTGTTGCGCATGCGCACTGCTACCAACCGAGCCGAGCAATCTGACAATCGCCATGTTGCACTCGGAGGCGCGGATGTTCGCTCGATCCTCTGTCCGTCCGTCCGTCCATCCATCCTTCTGTCCACCTGTCCGTCCCACCACATGCTCCTTTTGTCCGTCCGTCAACCTGCCGACCGTCCAGTTGTCCGTGTGCTACTCTGTCTGTCCATCCTTCTGTCTGTCCGTCCGTCCATCTTTCTGTCCGGCCATTCGTGGTCGCCGCATCGTTTAGGCCGCAGTTAGCTTATAGTTTTCTTTTTACTGTTGTTGGCGTAAATCTTGTTGTTAGTGTTACTGAGTTAATTTTTGTTGTTATTATTATTGTTGGTGGTTGGGTTTTACTCCTGCTCTTGTTGCTGTTGATATGTGTGCAATTCTTTATTTTCGTTTATCTGATCGACTGAAAATTAAAGCTTCGATGTATTGTTATTGTTTTTTTGTGTCTGTTCTGTTTTCTTCTTCTCAGCATTGTTGTTTTCGACATTATGTTATTGTTGTTGCTATAATAGGTCCTTGTTGTTGCTGGTTTTGTTGGCTCTGCTCTCGGTATGAAGTCCTCCTGAAGTTCGGCTCAGTTCGTTTATCATTTCCCCCAACTTGGAACGTGGTCAATTGCTCGCCAAGTGTCCAAGGAACAAAGAAACGAGGGATGACGCGGTTCCATGATATATGGGTCCCGGATTGATCCAATGGGTTGCAAAGAAGCGAAACTCCATGGTAGATCCAGGCGAATTCACGGCATATGAAACCCGTTCAAAGAGGTAATAGAATGAGTATAATGTGATACAGTACCAAATGGGTGGTAAACTCTAGCTTGTGGTAGGTTTATTGACATTGATACGAAATATTAATTCATTAATTAGAATTAATGATTAATGAATTAATATTTCGGACCCCCTGGTAGCCGGGGGTCAACTCAACGCCTCGTTCCACCGGCCCACCTTACCTTACCATCGGCACAAGCACAACCTTTGTACAGCATGACTCCACACAACTGTACACGGATTCCAGAACAGGAACGCTACGAGTTTTTGAGCAAAGCATTTTCGAGAAGCTTCCGTAACCCCACAAATTCCCGGAGCTCTGCACGGGCATTTTGTGATACATCTTTCCAACAACAATGAGAACCACAGCAACAATACAAGTCGACTGCTACAAGTCTACACCGTTGTCGTCGTCGTCGCTGTGGTCATCACCATCATCGTTGATCAGACGATGTTTATACATTTATTTAATAACCTTATTAATTCCGGAGCATTTAATGAAATGGCTATCAATTTTCTCCTGCTTAACGAGAGTACGTGGGACGTTGAGAGAGTGCTAGAGGCCATTAGAACCAAGGCAACCACAACATTTTCTATTACAACAACGATATATCCAAGTACATACATAATTACATAGAGAGCGCGATGTTCAACCTCTAAACCAAATCGAAATTCACTTAACCACGTTTTCATAGTCCCTCCTATCTCTAACTTCGCTGTTTCTGCACCCTACCTGATTTGTCCATATCTGCTTCACATCTAACGACTCAGTTCGTCGGTCGATCTGTCGATCGCTTTGTTCAATCGGCAGTTGGCCAAAGTAAGCCATAAAATGGTCGCCTTTTCGCCTTCGAGGCCATCTTAATGTTTCGGCAAATGAAGCCATAATAATAAAGTACCGCTAAGATTATGATTTCTAATTAACGACGTCCTGTTTCATCGCTCAATCCAGTGCTCTGTTTCACGCCCCGCTTTTTCCACTTTTCTGACATTTCGCGATCGATGTGTTTGACGTTTTGACGCTGATGAATTGCGTGTCGCCGCCACGACAAACATGGAAAATGGCGATCGAACGCCATATTTGGTCTAAGGAGAATGACGTGCAGCATGTTGTTGTCGATTCAAATGTTGTTGTTGTCGATTCGAATGTTGCTGTTAATACTGGCAAGCTCTTAAATCGAGTTGGCATCCAACGTCGTCGACGTCCATCCAGAGGCGTCTGCGCAAGGACTCTGTGGAGTCCAGGGGATCCGGGTTGACCGCGGGGCCGGGGACTGTGAGTGCCCGGGGGTTTGGGCGACGGCGGAAGGCGCTCATGAATGTTCCGATTTTAACGCCTAAACTGTTAGTTTAAAAAATGTGGTCGTCATGCAAACGCAGCAACTTCGGTAGTCCGAACTACAACAGAGGTAGCAACAACAGTAGCAACAACCACTGCAACAACATCATTGGCCAGGGCAGTAGAAAACTTGGTCGACAACATCAAAGTTATGATGAGATGCATTGGCAACTCAAGTAACAACAACAGCAACAAAAACAACAACATTGTCATGTCTTAAACCGCTACCGTGAGTTGGCGATAAAAATCCTGATATTTAAACGGTTCCTGTTGGCGGTTCCTGTTCTCTTCTTCTTCTTCCTTAACTTCTCCATCGCCATCCTCCGATGGATCTTGTTCCTCTCGTTGTTGTTGCAGTAGTTGTCGCCGATGTTGTCGCAGATGGATTTTCTGTTGTTATTTTAGATATTGCCGTTGTTGTTGGTGGTGGTTTTATTACAATTTTGTTATTAGATGTTGTACCGCGATCAAGCGATCGATTGAATACATTCCTGACGCTAGCATAAAATTTAATTACCAATTTATAAATTATTCTCTAATGCGAAGTAGATTATTTTTTCTGATGTTCACAATAATGGCTGATGGAACGATGACAACAACAAGTACTATTTAACGACATGGAAATTAAAAAATATATTGAAGGAACTTGTTTTCATGTCAGTTTTTCTTTGGCTTTTAGCGTCATGGTAGGATTTCTTCTATTTATTGATATTGCATTTATACAAATATTTGTAATTAATATTCTAGTAATGTGACTTGACGTGGTGTGGAAAATATTGCCCGTCCTAATGAGCAAATTCAATTGAAGTACTTACACAGCCCACGATACGATCTGTCTTCTAATGACGTCATTACAATCTAGATATTTCATTAAGATATTCTCCTTCATTCATTCATTCTCCATCTTCAAAATTTTCAAGAAGACTTCAGAAAATTGGAAAGTGATTTCAGAAAATCGATAGTAAACTTCAGAAAATCGAAAAGTGTTTTCAGAAAATCAAGAAGTGATTTTAGTTAATCGAGAAGTATTTTCAGAGAATCGACATGTGATTTCAGAAAAGTAAAAAGTAATTATAAAAAATCGAAAAGTTATTTCAGAAAAGCGAAAACTGACTTCAGAAAATCAAAAACACAGAACTCCAGAAAAGTCATAATTAATCATAACAATTTCAAATAAAAAGCGTCGGTAAGGTGTATATTTTGTATATTTATGTCTTATTTTCGGAATCATCTGGAACTGATAAGCTGAGGAGACAATTACAGTGGTCGAATATTCATGTGAAATTAGCACAGCTCTATATTTCAATATACATTCTAGCTAAATTTTTCAATCTACGAATTATAGAATATGTTTTTGTGATGTCTGTTTTCGATTTTCTGAAGTCTGCTTGAAAGTGGTGTAGATTATTAATTTTGTATTTGAATATTCTTAAATCTTCTTAACTCCCCGATCAACTACGGAACGGCCCTCAAAGCCATTGGATTTCATTTGGTGAATAACTCCGTTTCGATGACCTGTAATTTTGAGTTCTTTGGAGCATTTGTGGAAAAACAAGGAACAAAAATCAAGTGGAATACATGTTATTCCAGCAACAATTATGCTTCATAAAATATCTTAACAAGTAAATTGCTAATGTTAGCGCAAACATACAAATTGCAGGCACCCTCAAATTATAAATTCATTAGCGAGGGACCAGCGAGACCGAGAGTTGCAGACGTCGGATGCAAGGCAGAGGGATCTCGAAGGTCTGCGGCAGAAGTCGACGGTCAGCGGAGAAGGTTGGGCAAACGAGAAGACAAGCAGAGATGTAGGGAAGGTAGGTATGTTAACGGACAGAGGAGGATTTCCAGGGAGTTGGAGTTGCAGGAACGAAGGCGATGTGGCTCCATGAAGTAGTTGGAAGAATGCAGAGCGGAGAACAAGAAGGGAAGCTGGTTGTAAAAGGACGGACGAATGTGAATTGTTAAGATGGTGTGCGGTGAATAGGACGCCTGGACTTGTGAATCCTCGACGCTGTTGCTGTTATTGTTGTTGCCAAATTACGCTTTGAGTACGAACTAATTACAGGGCAGAAGTAGCAAGTGGATGTCAAAAGAGCTACGAAAGGGAGGATATGATTACGATTTAATTTATTTTTCATGCCTTTTTTTTCACTCCTCTCTCTATCTGCTCCCTCTCTCTGTCTTGCTGTTCTGCCATATTTGATTCGTTCTCGAACTGATGGAAGGTGCAAATAAAAATCGATTTACGAGAATATGAAGATTATTTTTAGACAAACTTCATAGTTCTTTCTCGGTCGATTATAGCGATCTTACAATCAGGTGAGGAATCGAAATCGAAATAAGTGGCATTGAATTATAAAAATGCACTTTCATTTTCACTTAATTTTAGTTGGTATTTTTTGTATTTAATTCATATGATTGAATTTAAACGTCTTCATCTCCGTAAGCAAGGCTCGCAGAACACTGAAAACGTTATTTTTTGACATTGATCGTCTGACCATGCGATGTAAAATTAAATGAAAAACTTTTTCTCACCAGATGTTGTCTGTGCAATCATTCCCACAATTAATATGGATTCATCTTTACATTTATATGTCAATAATCAATAATTGATTTAGAAATTCTCTCCCAAGTCGCCGGATTCGCAGACGCAGATGCCTTTGACGTCCCCCAAAGGGCGTCCGCCGTTGAGAAATATACTTAGTATGCTATAATACATCTAATGTGATCGTGGCGGCTTTATAGAGCTCGTAAACGATTCGTGCTCACTGGTCGGAGACGAACCTGAAATGTCAATTAGCATATTGCAAATGCCACATAAACGCATAATTAAAACTCGAGTCCACTGAGAGGCGGCGCAGCACGAACAGAAGGCAGAGGGATGGGAAGATAGTTCAGTAGCGGTGATTCCATTAGCCAGGCGATTTCCCAGAGATTCGCGATTCGTCTGCCGACCAAGTCGCAAATATTTGCATTAAGCCAAGTCCTGAAACGAATGGCCAATAATATTAACGACCTGCGCCAGAGTCACAACAGACGTAAGGCCGAATGTCCCCAAAACATGACACACAGGCGGCGAGGAGAAGAGACGTAGGAAGGGAGACAGAGAGGGAGACCAGAGGACCATCAGACAAAAGCCCAACCAGCATTCACGGGCTCTTTATCGTCCCATGATCAGCATTTCCGTCGCAGCTCGAGGCGATCCGAAGACAAGTGTTTTCTTCATCACTGGTATTTTGTTGTTGCTGTGTGGGTCCTTTTTGTTTCGTTTCGCTTCGCGTCGGCAGATTCCCATAAAGGATAATATAATGCGATGAAAATGCGTCGATGCGTTCCACTGTCGAAATGTAATTAATGAGATATTCTCGTTCTTTCTCAACATGCGCCCAATACTCACAAAGCTCTGATCAAATGACGGCGATGATGACGACGCAAATGATGATTTATGTGGCAACGCGATCGCCCATCGACGCCAGAAAGTATGGCTTCGCTGAGGCTAAAAGGGCCAGCGATTAGAGTCGTTGGCCGGGATTGCAGTGGAAGGCTGTGTGGGCAAGAGGAGAGAGCTGTGGGGAGAGAGATGGAGGCGGGTAATGAGAAAGGCTCATTCGTTAATTTCTGCTAATCTTGGTCGCATGGTCTAAATTAAAACTGGTATAAATTGTTCGGCCAAACACATTCTGACACTCACTAAACACCTGCTCCTTGGTCACGCTTCTACCTACCACACGCACACACACACAAACACATGCGCAGACACGATCACCTGTGGAAATTTCAACATGAGTCGCCATTAATTTTGCGCCACAACATCTACAACAACAACAAGGGCGGAGATCTGTTTAAACACCATTGAAAGCCATTAAAAGCCGACTAAACATTTGTTCGAATCCTTTTCTTCCCTCTCTTTCTCTCTTCGAACACTTCGTTCTTCAGATTTCTTTGTTGCTAATATTCTGGGCTGAATATTGTTGTGGCGTATTTAGTTGTTGTTGCAGTTTAAATTCTTGACGCAACTGTTGTTGTTGCATTAATATCGTGGTCTACATGGTCTTTAATGCTTAGCCATTCAATCCTCAAGCCGTGCGTCCTGCCCCTAACTTCATCCTCTCCAGCACCTTCATGCTCATATCTTCTCACTTCCAGCCTTCTTAATTCACCACCTTGCCTCCATCTTGCCCTCTCTCTCTCTCTTTCCCACAATTCTAGGCCCTCCGAACAGAACCAACATCTCGCTCTGGCCATCAATTATTTCATGAAGTTACCTTAATCTCTACGACGCGACCATGATTTAAGATCGAAACCTCAGTAAAAACGAAAGCTAAATTTCAATGCAACATAATCGCAAGCATCCACTTCATCCTTCCATAGCTCTTCTTTCTTCCTTCCATACTTCCACCATCTTAGAGACGATCTTCTTTTTCTTTTATTTTAATTTTCCCGTGACTCGCTTTATGACGGTCTAAGGGATCGTGGTGGAGAGATTTTTATTGGTCAGCGAATAAGTAGGAAAAGTTCATGTTATTTTTAAAGAACATTATTATTAATATGTGGTCAAAAATTAACTGAAGAGACCCTCCCTAAGGGTTCGAGGGAATGAGCTCCTGTGGTTCCTGCTTCGCCGATCGCACTTCACCACTTTATTCTTTAATTCTGTGAAATTCTTGTTTCACCTCCAGCTTATTATCATCGGAGTTGACGTTATCGAGGTTGTAGCCATTCTGTCGTTGTTGTAATGCTGTGGTTGTTATGGTTGTTGTAGTTCGGTCGTTGTTAAGGATGTTGTAATTCGATTTATGGAAATAAATTCTATCACGAATGAGAATATCGACAAAACGAATCTCATGAACATGGACAGCCCGACACAGTCCAGTCAGGCAGCCACACGAGCCTTTGCGATAGAGAGAGAATGGTATGGGGACAGCGGTAATGCATTGTGAGGAGCACCTCGTACAAGTGGGTCCGGGTCCGGGCGGAATTTAATCCACGAACATGACTGTTTCGAACACCAGACTCTTCCAGCCACTCAGTCGGGGTTCCGGAGCGAAGCGAGCGACCAGAGATAAAGAGAGACAGAGAGTCTGACGAGAGGCCGTTGATGCTGTCGGTGTGTGTGAGTGCATGTTGTCCGTAGATTAGCGTAAATTTTCTTAACAGAAGTGTTGAATGAGTTTTTAAAATGTTTGCGTTTCTCTTTCTCCTCTGGCTGCTTCTCCTTCGCCTCGTCCTGTGTCTCGCCCTTAGGAAGGCTGCCTTATTGACAAGACACAACAGCGAGCGGCCCATGAGACGGACGAAGAGAAAGCGAAGGCAGACAGGGACAACGACTACGGAACTGTTCCCGAGTGGAGTCGACTTTTATGTCCACACATCATTAGTTTGGTGGAAGAGAAGCACGCCTCGCTGTCGCCTCCATGTGGTGGTCATGGCGTTTCGCGTGTGTGTGCGACGTTAACCATGGCAAGAGAAGAACGACATGGAACAACCTCGTCCCAGCGCAAATGAAAACAAAAACAACAGCGTAATAAATAACCTTCGCTCGCAAGGTGTCTGCAGGAGGACGAGGGGAAGACGCCCGAGTTCATGTTACAGATTCAGCTAGCGAATGAAGCCCACATTTAAATGCTAAATTCTATTTTTTGGAGGTTCATGTGGCGACCTGGAGAAGTTCCCTAATGAAATCCTAAGAAAGCAAAGATTCTAAAAACCCAAAACCTATTTAGTAACTTATTATTAGAATTGCATGAAATGGGTATTTCAGAAGCTGACAGTAGTTCCTATTTCCATTTTTGAAATTCTAATCACGGCTTAATTTCTTCTGTTGATTCTTTGACGCGTATTCAAGGGAGAAAAAGTTTCAAATGTTCCTCTTCTTAACCTACAAAAGATATCCCCGAAATTCCCTTTTCAATTTCCCCCTCATATTTACTGTCCATTCGCTCCCCCACACACACACTTGCGAAACAAATAAATTTCACACGCCAGTTGCATCCGACTCCGGTTTTTGTTGCTCTCTGCCGTTGTTCGTCTTCCTCCTCCAGGCCCATAGGAGCGATTCTTGTTTAAATTGTCCTAGTCGTCTTTCTTCTCGTCGCATTCTCTTATTCTTCGTTCATTCTAATCCGCTTTAGAAAGCTTTCACCAAATTTTTGAGGGTTTTGCGTGCACATTGGAAGAAGAAGATGGGGATGGAGAGAGGATAAAGTGGGGCGGCATGCAGGAAACGTGGAAAGATTTATGTCCGCGGAAGGGGTATTTTCTTTTTCATACTCTCTCTTTCATTCTCTCTCTGGCGAACGATAAATTTGCTGTGGGGATTTGGTTTTCGTTCCAAGTTTAAAACGCTTCACAATCCTTTCTGGGTTCCTAAACAAAAAACCCTTTGAATAAAGAGCTCGACTTTTCAACGCGGTCGTATATGCGAAGGATCAAATAAATAAGGTCGACTGGGGAGAAAACCGCAATTAGACCTTTTAAGGAGGCGATAAATCGAGACTTTTGTACCAGAGCCTAGTTCACATGAGGAACGGAGTCTTTGTGTAGATTCAAAGTCTACATGAAGAAAAGTAAAGATATTTCACGGTGTAAACAAAGAAACTCTTACTTGAAAACGTGTTAAGCAATTTAATTTCAAAGCCTTGAAAGTTGATGAAAATACTTCTCCTGTTGACATTTTAATTAAATATGTTTCCCTCTCGAATCCCATGTCCTCGATGTCACCCACATCCTCTGCCAGCTTCCGGTCGCACCCGCTGAGAAATTGGCCTCATAACGAGCCGTGACATTAGTCTTCGGTGCCAACAAGTCGGAGTAGCATCTGGTAAGCATCTCCGCACAAAAGCCTGCCACACCCACCACCACATGTTCTCGCTTTAAAATCTTTTCCAAGACAATAAATAAGCTTAGTTGGGTCTTGGAGGCAGTGTGTGGCTGTTGTGCCTAAACAAATCCTCAGCTGCCTCCTGTCTTAATAAGCAACAGCCCGGCCTTCGAGAAGCAGCTGTTAATTGGAAGTCGCTTCCGCTCAACGTTGCACACCGAACCGAACGGATCGAAGGACCAAAGGTGCGAGGGTGAAGAGATTAGCACGAGAGGGTTGAGATTTCCAACAGGGTGTGGAGTTAATTGAGCATTACAATAAATTAGAGTTGACGGAGCGGGTTCGGAGAGCTGGTGGCCGACAGAGGGAAGCAACACCAGGGCGAGTGCCGAAAGGTCGAGTGGGTCGGATCACATTTCCTCATGAATAATTTCCACTGTTCGCTCAGTGGAAATCGTCCCCTTCTCCTTTATACCCACTCTTTGTTGTCCTTCTGCAAGTTGTCCTCATCCGCCGGACACATCTTTCTCATACTGAGGAGGACATCAAGTCAAATATTTAAATACTTATGTCATAAATAGCAATGAATACCGCAAAATAGCGACAGAAGCTTTCCTCGGTGTCAGCACGAAGAAGAATCGCTCGGACGTGTTCCATTCCAGCGCGCACTCTCCCTCACTCGCCCCCACCTCTCTCCAGTCTTCTCCGCAACTGTTGCCTTGAATCAGTGCCCTCGCACATCGAATGCCCGGCGGCACTTGTTGTAATAAAAATAAAAGTAAAAATAAATATAAAAATAATATGTCCTAAATGCCTATTTCTATGCGAATTATTAGCATAATAAAAAGGGGATGAGCCGTAGTGGCCAGCGGGAGCCGGGGTGCAGGGACCGGATTTGGTGGGGCAGTGACCGAGCGCCGTGGACGGTTGCGATGGACAATAAAATTTGATGGGCTCTGTTGTTATGCGCAGAGCGAGGAAAGTGAAAGGAATGCAGGGCTGTGGGAAAAGGGGCTGGTGGGAGAAGGAACTTGTGGGATGTGGATAAAGTCGGTGGACAGTGAACAAGCGGGAGCTAGAAAAGAAATGAGGAAATTAAAGGATTTTCTGTGGATATTTTGTGAACAAAGTTACTTAAAATGAATCTTGTACATATCGATATATTTCGCAGGTGGGAATTCTCAGAATTGTTTAAATAATTCGTGATTTCAGAATTTTTTGTTTGTTTTGTGTTTCATATAGAAATTTTGGCTTTGTTTAATTTCATATTTTTTGTTTTATATGCCCCACACAGAAAACTTCACATAATCACTGAAAGCACTTGGATCAAAAATCCCTTTCCACATAAGGATAAAAATATAAATGTCTGTGCAGGACCACATAATGAAACCACACGGCAGAGTCGGATAGACGGACAAGCAAATGCATAAACACGTTTCATAATACCGTATGGATACACCGAGACACACACATTCACACATCCAACTAATGCAAAATTCCTCCATGCGCCGGGGGAAGAGGGACGAAATTTTATCAAAAGCCACAGGAGCCGTTTAGGAGCCTCCCGCACACCGGGCCACAAACATTATTGACTAATCCTTGCTGGCATTTATTCATAAACTCACAAACACACCTGCCACTCACACAAGTGCTCACACATCTACCCAACACATAGACACCGACAGACGGGGAGAGAGACAAATATGGCTCCAGTTGCAAGAGGAGTCCAGAGGCTGTGGCTGAGTTCGGAATGTTTTAATTAAATATTCCATTTTGACCAGCTTTATCTAGGTACACCTTTATGTTGTGCAGTTGTTGTTACTGTTACTGTTATTATGAATATTGCATTGTTGTTGCTGTTTTTCATATTGTTGCTATTGTCGTTGTTCTTGCTTTTGTGGCTGTTGTCATTGTTGGTTGCCTAATAAATTTAAAACTGTCCAGTTTTGGCCGAAATTAATACGCCATCTGCAGAGAGGATTAGTTGTGTGGGCCCACAGATAAGAGAAACACAAACGCACACACGCACACAGCGACATGAACGCCATAGCATCGCTCTGCTCACACACCCATACACACGCACCGAGGGCCATGCGGTTGAAAAAAGTCATTAACACAAGCTTCGGCATCGATAGGCGGAAGGCAGAAGTGGGCAAGCGACATAAAAGCACATCGGGAATGTGGGAGATCATGTGGGCAAAGTGGCCAGCGACAGAGACAGACAGATATAGAGTAAAGGAGAGGGAAACCATCACCATTTGCTGTCCTTGCGTCCACTTCGTGGTCTGTGTAGTTTCTGAATAATTAATCAATGGCAGAAGGAGGAGCAAGCACCGGAAACGGAAGTTCATTTCCGAAATATGAACAACAAGAACCAAAACCAAGCGAAATAGTTATTGAAATTACTCATAATTACGAAAACTCTTTTGCAAACTTGCAACCGGAAAGGTTTTCAAGAGAAATCACGGTCCACGGAAATTCAGTCCAAAGCCAAGGAGGGCGAGAAAAGTACGTATTTCAACCGGAAACGGAAATTCGTGCATCGAAATACCATATACAAGCATAAATACCTCGGGTATTCCTCCACTGACAATTGAATTTATAATCAAATAAATCCTCGCTTTATTTTAAATGAATTCTCACTCTGTTTCGGTTTAAATGGAATTTTTCGCAGCAATGTAGGGTTGGGTGGATGTTGAGGGGAGGTGGAAATTAATTTGCAACCGCTACATTTGCGGCTGAATGAACACTTCGCCATTTAATTGACGTAATCCATTAATTGCTTGCTAATTAAAATTGCAACAACCCGCTACAACAACAGGAAGACCGAAGGCTTCGTCATCCGTAGAGGTGATGATGTGTCATCCACATTCCCATAGATCCGAGTATTAAATCGTTTTAATGAAAATTGCATCGGATTACCAAAAATTTAATGCAAAAATTAATTCAATATTTAAAACAATGTGTGAAAAGACCGATCTCATAAACTTAACCGTATCAAGGAAGGCTTTTAACGACTTTTTCCATTAATTTTTTCCTGAAAACTGATATAGTTAAAGATTTTTACCCAATTCTTATAGATAGAAATTTAAAGCCATTAAAATCGTTCTACAACCTCCCACGCTCACGATTATTATTCTTTATATCACCGTAACGACAGAAATAACCAAAAGCATAACGAACCGCGTAGATTTAATTTGGAAAATTTATGACTTCGAGCGAAATATTGTAAAGAACATAATTAGCTACAAGAGAGGCACACAAATCCGCGCTAACAAGCAAAAGAAAACAAATCCTAAGCCTCCTTGAACTTCAGCCTCGAGCGGAAGGCGCTGTCCCCAGCGCAAATTCGATGAAAACATAAATTATGTTGCGTTTCTTAATAGAAATGGAAATCGAAAATCGAAAATTCAAAAATAACAAAGGAGGGTGCAAAGTCACATAAATAATGCGCACCACGGAACCGGAAATCGCGATGCTCCGAAAGTTATGGTTCACATCGCCACCCATCGGCCCCACGAAGCAACAACCAAGAACGAATGGACGGGGAAATGAATGAAGAATTCAAATTAACAAGAAAATGCAAATAAGTCAGGAACAGAAATAAATAAGATAAATAACTTTGAATCGGCGGATCAGGCCAAGGATATTCAAGGATATCGACGAATACGTAAATAACGAGAAAAGGCGGCTTCGGCATTCCACAGCGGGAGCAGAGAACGAGGACGTAAATCCGTGATTAAGTGCTCGTCTTTTAGCTTCGACGCCGGTCGGGTCCGGTCCTCCTTTAAGCATCCTCGATGTCCTTTCGCTATTGGCTTCGCGTATCTTTGTGACTCTTCCTCCCTCTTTCGCCTCGTGGCGCTTGGCTATTTGCTCTTTTGTGATGCCTTCTTAGCTGGTTCGTTAAATGCTCAGGACAATGGGCCAAGGATGGAACGTTCGTCAATAACTTAAAGGCGGGAGAGATGGGGCGGATATAATGGGGATTGCGCTTAATGTGTGGTTGCCGCAGGACGTTCGGTGAATATTAACGAGTTTCCAAAGGAGCAGTAGTGAAAGGATGTGTTGGAGTATGTGCCGGAGAGAGTGATGGAAGAGAAAGGGACAAACGGATTGTGGGCGAGAAGTTTCGGGAGTTACGAGGCCATTACGAACTTTGGCTCCGAAAGGGATATAATTATGATTGAGAGAATAATACAGACCTTCTCAGAGAGAACGAGTTCCGGTCGTCTGCTTAGCAAAAGTCCAAGATCTTGCACTCAACTGTGCAGACCCTTCTCCGGTCATCTACCTGACTCCCACTGATCGAAGGACTGGGCGCGCTCTTTTCATTTCACTCCTCTTTCATTAACATGTCATCCCCGGGGAGTGCCACGATGCAATTTCCAATCGAAACACATATGTTCCCCCTGGACCCAGGACATGGCTCGATCTCAGCGGAGACATGGGCTAGACACAGAGCCGAGCACAGCGAGAGACACACAGGGGCCGTAATGTTGAAAAATAGATTTCTAAAACGTTTAAGCCACTCGCCGTCTTGCATTTAAAATCGAGAGCACAAAGGCGAAATAATAATAACAATAGAAGTAATGCGAAGGTAAACAACCACCCACCCTCGGAAGAAGCAGCGAGGCAAACCACCTTGTGAGGACTTCCCCGCCTCCGACCAGAGTGGGATTTCCATGGGACGCGATGCGAAATGGCGCGGACGTGACCGAACTTCTGTGACTTTTAAAATGAGGCGATCATTTATCTTAAATGCGCGCTTACCTACCGAGCAGGCCATGGACGGGAGCAGAGAGAACTGTGGGCGAAAGTAAGAGGAATAAGCGGCCGTGAAGGAATAGGAAAATTCGCATCAGGACGAACAAAGGAAGATTGGAAGCGAGGAAAGTGGTCGAAGGTAGCCGGGTGGGACGCGGATTTGTTGCTTGGCGCGGATGTGATGGAAGAATCAACGACACAAGGGCGAGCGCGTGGCAACAAATGCGGCGTTGCCGAGGCGCGCGGAGGAGAGATGAAGAGCGAGATGAGAAGACGAGAGGGAAAGGAATGGCGATGGGAGGTCTTCAGTGGACGACCCGCAGATGGAGGGATATTTTTAAGAAGCTTATCACAGGACATCAGTCGGAACTCGCCTCAATAATAATGACCAGATGAGAAGTGGAGCGAATGCCGTTGCGATGGCACGAGAAGAAGACGGAGTCATTGCAAAGGTAGACCATGTTACTGAAATAGGAATTATAATCTTTTTATGAAAATCGTGACAAAGAGAGGGTAAACCGTCAAATAAAATCCATATGGAATGCATAATTTTCCATGATTTTCGGAAGCATATTCTTCTATTTCGACTTCCTTTCTATGACTTCCGGGTTCCGGTTTTCAGTTTCACATCAGTGCCTCGTGAACGAACGAACACCTTTTCCTGTCTTTCGCTTCATCCTTCTCTTCTCGCCTTCCCGTTTGCGTGTCGCTCCCTCCACTTCAACCGCTCATCCGACTCATTCTCTATTCCCCAGAGCCACCTTCGCCATAATCTTACCCCCCTCCGCCCACACTTCGCTGAACCGATTGTCGTTGTCATCAAATCCCGGCATGTAACCTTCTCCCGAGTTCCTTCTCTTTCTCGGATTCGGATTCTTCCCCCCATCGTCGGATCCATCCGTGTGAGTAGTTGTTTGTAGCATTTGTAGTTGTTGGTGATGTTTCGGTGATGCTGCTGTGGGCGATGCTGTTGTTTGGGGGAAAATCTCGGAAGCCACCATCTTGGGGATCCCATCTTTATGTTTGGCGCTCGCCATGACAGGCGAAAGTTTTCGCAAAATGGCAAAATTATACGAAAACGTGTGGAAGCGAAAAATCCACAAATGAAAAGTTTCTCTCTCTCCCTCTCTGTGAAACATCTTCCGACGGTTTGGGGCAGGCGGGAAGCTTACGGCGGATTGTCTGAAAGGTTGGTGAGTCCTGAGCGCGGTAGATGGTTATCATATGATTGGACAGAGCTTTGGGAACTAACTTTCAAATTCTAGTTAAAGCTGTAACTATTTTACTATTTCAATATGTGCTAGGGAATACACAGAGATAGCTAAAGATTTGAAAGGATACCGGCAGCAGGATGGATATTGGAGAGGATTTAAGAAATTAAAATATAAGAGTTTTTCTGAGATTCTCTTTTATTATTATTATGTATGGTGGTTATTTGATTCATCGTGTTCTTATTGAATTTTTGAGCAGAAGAGAAAATACTTTTTTCCCCTCTCGATAACAGCAGCATGTTTTTACAATAACAATCAAACGTACTACTCATACACACATGCAAACACCTCCCACACATTCACAGAAAAGCAATTGGGGCGACGACGACGCGAGAGCCATGATTTAGCGTCTCGAAGATTGCATTTGGGTGCTCAACTTCCGGGCGAGTCTCCATAAATAAAGGGTAATAGAAGAAGAATAACGGAAGAAGAGCGACACATATGGCGTCACATCCGGTGCACAACTCCGAAAATAATGGGGCAACGGAAATCACAGTCGAAGGCGAGAGACGGTTCGAGTGCAATTGAAAAACTGTGGAGGGATGAGCGGAGAGGGCGGGGCGTAACGTGGATATTGTTTGGCCAACCCCTCGTCTTCTCTGTACGCCCGCGACGAAAGCCATTCCGAGGGCGAAGGCGTCAATAATTTCCAAACCCATGCTGGGGATATTTTAAAGTTATGGCCGTCCTCTCTCCAGCACATGTGGAGAGACGATCGACTCGAAACGTGGAGAAGTAGAGTGAGCGAGAGCAAAGGAATCGGGAGTTCATTATTTGACGCTCAAGAAATATGAAACAATCTATTTTTATTGTTTTTCGCATAAATTTCAAATTGCGCGCGATTGGCGAGGAGGCCAGCAGAGAGACAAGCGAGATGTGGAAGAGGAGCCGGAGATGGGCAGCGGGAATCCAACGTCGAAGCGATCATAATTGAGTCACGTATGTTGCGTTGTTTACGAGCATGTGCGGAGACGTTCTGTGGGGATCGTTTTTGAGGGGAAAATTGAGAAATACTCAGTAGATTTTTTTTTAATGAAAGAGGAAAATTTGTAGAGAATTTTTATACAAACCCCAAATATAATCAATTCCAATCCAATTTTTATAAAAAATAGTAACAAAGAATATCCAAAATATCCTCCATGGAACCAATGAAAATAATAACAATCCAACTATAACAATCATAAAACAACAACACGCATCCAGTACAGCAACAACAAAAGGGACATACATACCAACAACACGTTCCGTCGCATGCCACGACGTGCAGGAATGCGTCTGGAAGGGAAAGTGGAGAGGGCGAAGGGATGTCCGAAGGGATGCAGGATACGTGTCCACGTCATCCTCATGCAACCCCTCCTGCGTCGAGCGACGACGGCGGCGGCACGTGCACCTCTCCAAGTTCCATGCGGCGAATGTCGAACATATGTAAAAATATTTCAAATGTCTGGGTAGTTTCAGTGCGTAAGAACACGAGCAGCAATGACAACAATGCCAACAAGAATAACAACAAATTTATTAATAGCAACAAAAGAAAACAAAACAAGAACAACAAAAACACCATTTGTCTCCATCAGTTCTGGATGATCCAACGAATTCATCTTCCAATCGTCCCAAAACATCCGAAAACTTTCACCCAACTTTCTCTGGCGCGAGAGGGAGCAACGACATGTTTTGGAGAAACTGTTAGACTCAAAGACGTGACGAGATTTTTCGATTATTTGCCAAATATTCGAAGGGATCCCAGAACCGCAACGTGCTGGACCAGGGAGTTCACCAGGGCCCGATGGGGAGACTCATGGCAGTGAGAAGCGGGGTTCGGATATGAAGACAATTGACTGCTATATCCGACGCACCGTCTGGACGACTTCCGTTGAAAATTTCCACCGATTCAGAGTGAGGAAGCGACCATATAATTATTACACTTCTCACATCAAATAAAATGGGTAGATCTCTTCGATTTAAAATTCATCAAAAATCATGCGGATCGGTGGACTTTGAGTACATTCAATTCAACTCTGAAGCATGTCAAAACAATCGACATTCATTCATTTTCCTAATAACTAACGGTTTTACTGTGTATTTAATTTAAAATCGGATAAAACCATCCATCCTAAAACTCTTTCCTAACATCCCCTTTCTTCTCACAATTACGATTATAAATTATGTTTACCTTCATCTTATTATCAGTCGCTGACAGCTGAATGTCAGTAGCATTTTCTTTCCTCCCTTTGTACACCGTACCGTCCCAACTCTACGAATATAAAATTAACAACCCCGAAATTTCGCAGTGCCTTCATTGGAACTCACAAAGACCCGGAAGTCATCGTGTCAGATGGGTAGAGTGATGGGGAGCAGGAAAGGGTTTGGTTTGCATTAAAGCTTTTGGAACTGTACATCAATCATTCAAGAACTCAAGCGTCACCATCAGCCCACAGTTGCTATCATCTATCGATCTTCGTCTCTTCGCCTTCTCTCCTTCTCCCTTTACTTCGTGGCCTCTGCAAAAGCTGGAAAAGGCAAAAGGGTGGAAATTTTTGAACACGAATTCTTTGACTCGATCTAATGTTATTGTTGTAACCATCGTTATTTCGTTTATTAAAAAATGTTCCACTCATTAATAAATTGGGGTTAAAATCCATTACCGTTCCAAATGATTCACTCCTTTCTCTCTCTCGCTTTTGCTCTCTTATTATTTAGCGGCCACTATTTGCTGATAACTGATTTATTTATCCTACATAATCTAATCATTTGGAATTCTGTGGAGTTTCGTGGAACTTCAACGAGTTTTCAGAGAGTTTGATGGGGCTTCCTATTTAATTAAAGCCTATTACATGGAAGGGTTACAAATTGTGTGTTCAGCTGGATGGCGGATTGAGTTACAGCTCAGGTGGAGGGGGTATGAGGAGTCATGGATACCCGATGATCTCCCGAGGCTCTAGGAGTGGGATAGAGATAAACAAACTAAGAACACTTTCCCTCTTCATATCAACAGAGATGGAGGTGTTTACGTCGCAGTCCCATTGCACTGCCAGATCTAGTACAATTCGGGATACCATCCCTGACGTGAAGAGTGTCATCGATAATGAGTGCTGCGATCTCTAGATGACACTTTTCACCGTTAGCGGTTCATGATGGCCGCCGAATTGCACTCAGAATCTGACAGTGCAGTGGCGCCATAAGTTTACTGAGTGACAAGAAGCTTCACTTCTGTTATACATCTCAGTCGGCACAGTTCTATTTTAACTTTAAAATCATTGTCACCATTCGCCATTTTTCAGCAGTGTAAGAAAAATAAATTTATTATTCCACCCACAGTTCCTGGCTTTTCCTTTCTTGGTTTATTTCTTTTCTCCACCACTAGTGCTCCACCACAGCTAGTGCTCCACCACCACCAGGGTGCTACCGCCACCAACGATCCATCCCGCGACAACAACAACAACTCCAGCGATCCATCCATCAGCGACAACCACAATTACAACAACCACACCGCAGCCACTCTCCAACTTTTCCACCCAACCACTCCAACGAGCAGACTTCGCCGAGCCAACAGGAGGAAAGGAGATGATGAAAGAGCCAGAGACAGTGGGTGCTGGATCAATAATCAAACTCCATTTGTCAGGCGAAAAATATGAATTATAATGAAAAACTCGGAATTCAATTGTCAAAAAGTCAAACTCTTGCCTCGCTCGGCCAGAAAAGGAATCCGCTACTGAAGAACTGGAACAGGAATCCAACGAATCGAACCGCAACCGGAAACGAAAGGCCATGGACATCTTCCAACGCACCTGCCACAAGGAGGCCCTCCTCGACGACCTCAAGCCGGACGAGGTCGAGATCCTGGACGCCGAGTCGCTGGAGGAGGCGCTCGTCGAGGAGGAGGAAGAGCTGGAGGATGAGCCGCTGGACGTGAAGGCGCTGCAGGAAGAGCTCGAGTGCATGAAGCGGCGGATTGTGAAGCTCCAACTGAAGCTGAAGGCGCTGGACGGGCGGGACGACGAGTGCCCGCTGGAGGACGAGGAGGTGTGCGTGGACGACGAGATCCTGCTGAAGTGCTCCGAGAACAAGGAGGTCTGCGCCCTCCAGAAGGGCCACCACAAGCTCCAGTGCCAGATCCACGAGTTGATTCGGTGCTGTCGCTTCGCCAAGGAGCAGTTGGCCGACCTGAGGATGCGGCTGTGCGAGAAATCCCGCGAGGTCCTGCAGCTGCAGAAGATGGTGGCGATGCTCATCTCTTGGAAGAACACCCTGGAGCACGAGTTCGGCGTGTGCATCGAGCGCTTCGAGTACCTGAAGCACGTGAAGGCCGAGTGGAAGGACGTCGAGGAGATGTTCGAGAAGCAGAGGAAGACCTACGCGTCGCTGGAGGCCTCCTTCGTGTCGCGGCGCTGCTTCCTCGCGGAGCGGACAGAGTTCATACGCGAGATCGACGACCTGAAGAAGCTGTTCAAGGAGCTCTTCGAGCTGCAGCTGGAGCGATTCTTCAACATGGAGCAGCGGCTCAACGGCAAGCTGGTGGATGGCGGCGAGGACTGTGCCCGAGATGGGGCGGACCTGATGGAAGCAGTGAATGAAATGAAGTACCTGGAGCCGTGAGCCGAGAGAGAGAGAAAGCAGTAGGACCAGAGTATTTGAACTTGGCGGAAATTCTGTGTTGAAAAATATACCAATAAAATTACCCTCGGATAATCTCGAACTGGAAGGTCTCTTAGGATACCAACTCTCCGACCTGAGCTTCTAAATGGTGGTAATAAGATTTTCACTTCCGTAATTAACTTAAGGAATTCGAAAAGTTCCAAATCTCTGGATTAAAATCTCAAAGGAAATTAATTTCAGCCAGCGCAGGGGAGTGAGACCAGGAAGTTTAAGCGAGAAGGACGCCCATGAGGGAGAAAGACCGAAAATGCGAGGGTCGAGGTCGAGAGGTTCGTCTCGCATTTCATGGCCGAAATTAATTTGACTCGCTCTTAATTTCGCCACTTAAAATCTCGCACTCCCTCTCTGGCTTTGCACCTCCCCATCCTTCCCTTCTCTTCTCCAGTGTCCATCCCCGCGCTCCGTCTGCTCACGTTCAAGCGGCACGAGGTCGAAGTCGTTGCCAACTTTTGAAATTAAAGAAATTTTATTTCTGCTCCTCGCGCCCGAACCTTGCGATTGTTCGCGGGTCTGCCCCACTCCTTCGAGGGTTGTTGATTTCGAAGCGCTCTGGCTCTCGCTTAACCTTGATTGTTGTGCCCTCGGCGCGGACTGCGGTTGTGGGTAGGCCTCGTTGAGACGCGGACGGTGTTGGTTGGCGCTGGTCGTCGGCCCAATGTCCTCTCGCTGGCATATGCTTCGACGGCTTCGAGAGCTGCGCGCAGGCTTTTAATGGCCCTTAATAATGACTGTCAATTAAGATTATTAGAGCTTGAAACGTTTATTGGACTTTTGTGGGCCATTTAAACGGCAGAGAGCGGGGTGCGGTTGGCGCGTACAGCGGCAATAATAATTAGAATTTTTGCTTCGGTGGATTTCTTCAACCCCACAAGTGCAAGTAGTATTCCGGCTGGAGCATCGAAGACTCCCCCGAAGAGAGCTTCGAACCGAGTAGGGCTCTTCAACGAAAGCTCCCAGTTTCGATGGAACCCTGGGAAAAGGTTCTTCTCGAATACTAAATATCGAGGATGCGGGGCAGGAAATACCATTATCTAAGAACCTACTTTCCACACTCTCAAAGAGACAAAGCACACGCTGCTCTGAGATTCGTTGGCTCCATGGGCAACATCTTCATCTCTCTAGAGTCAGAAAAGTGGGGCAGCGAGAGAGAGAGGAGAAACATTTCGATGGTGGTTGCTTCCATCATCACAGGGACATCGTAATGGGACATCTAGGAAGGAGATCGCGGATGAATCCGCCAAACTAATGCGAAAATAATTGCACACAATTTACAAGAGAATAAAAGCAAATCCCGTACCGTAACCGTAATCGATTTCCATTCCGAAAGGGACACCGTCAACACCGCCGCCCCCCGCATACTCCTCGAATCCCCATCTGTGTCCCCAAACGAGGACGACACTGGCGTCGTTCACGCTAATCTCGTGCCGAGTTCTGGCCCTGAGTCTCGGTGCATTGCGAAGGTGTACGTCCACAAGGGTGGAGGAGGTCGATTGACGAAACGAGAAAACAACTGTCTAGAGCTGAGGTGAGAACGGGACGATGAGGATGAGGAAGGATGTGGAGCTGGCAAATAGCAAGTGGAAGGAACAACATGGGTTTTTCGACTCAACGGAACTCGAAATTCATTTGTAGACTCCCCCATCGCCGCCACCTCTGACTCTCCACCACCACGCCTTTGTTTCAGAGCGTCGTAAGCCGAAGCTTTAACAGTGCATGCAAACAGTTTCCACCGAAAAGTTTCCTTGAGCGAAGGACTACTAAGTCGGTTCTTCTTGGAATGCTTTCGTTCCCACTGTACTCACTGCACTATACAGCTGTCAATGCTCTCACCAGGATATCCCGACCATCGATATATGTGTGCATGTACATTCCGACTGGGATCGGATAAACCTTAACGGCTCGGAGATTTGTCTGAAAGGAGAACTAGACAAGGATACAGTGACAGAGGGCGATGGGGGGCAAAGGACACAAGCGTATTTATTGGAGCCTGTGATAAGTAGTTCGAGATAAAGGCACCCAGAGTCAGGCGAGGGGGAACAATCCACCGAAGAGCAGAATAAGGCGTAGACAATGATGCGGGTGGAGCTTCCGAAAGAGATGCGTGCTGGGGGGAATGCGAATCGAAGTCGACGGCATTTAGATAAGAGCGAAATAAAGGGAAATTTCATTCGTACATTCGGGTAAATGCCACGGGCAATTAGAGAGGCGTATCAACGAAGAGTGGGCGGGAGTCGACATGGATGGGGATGGAAAGACACAGAGTGAAACACACACATATCTATGTATATATTCACCCAATTTACGCCCTATTGCCACCACGATCGGAGCGGAAGGAAATTTATTGCCACTCAAACCTCATCGTAATCACATGGAAAACCGCTGTGGGAGGGGAAAGGGCGGTAAGCCAAAGGTACTCGTACGTCCTCTGAACGGGCAATTATGTTAATGAGGCTTTCAACGATCGTTGCAAAATGTTCCGAATTCATCGCCATCGGTCGACATGGAAATCTCTGCTTTGTAGGATTTTCTCTCCTGCTTGCGTTTCTTTAATTTGACGTTTTCCGTTTTACTTCGGGGTGCCTAAGCCTACAATAACAACGCTTAATATTACAACAACTACCCGAAAAGCCACGACAACGACAACAACAGCAACGATGTTAATAATGAGGCCAGCAACACTTGATGGCGACTCGAAAAGTCTGGCAATCCGTCCATTCGACTGTCAATGGCGACAGTGATTGCCTAATGGCGACGGAACGGGAATTGATTCGTTGCCACGTCCGTCGATGGACGGATGGACGTCGACCTCGGTGTAGATGTCGAAGTTGATGTCGCTTTCGATGTCGACGTCGTTGTGTATGTATGTGGATGTAAACTTCAGGCATATCACTGTGAACGATGCGTTTCCAATGGCATTGGCGACGGCTATACCTAGATATGTATGTGGATGTGACCATCGGAGTGACCACACGATGAGATGTCGATTGGTTGTGCCCTTGAATCACTCTGGAACTCTGGACAGATATGACTGCAATTAAGACAAATGGCTGGACATTCGACTTCGATCTTTTTTGATGACGGGGGTCGGGGCGGGCGTCGAAGCCAACTCGGTGACTTTCCGCTTTACTCGGGGCGTTCTAACGGAGCTTCATCGCATACTCTCCGTATTCCAGCGCTTCGCCTCTCGACCCAGCTGCCTCCTCCATCTCGTCAGCTAACTCACTTCTGCTCAATTGCCAAAGCACGCCCTTCGCTTGGCTCTATTTCTCCCCATTTATTTCCACTCCTGTTACCCGCTTTCTGGCTCTTTTTTTCTCCCTCCCTACATCTCCATCCATGATGCTACCATTTGTTTTTCGCTCCTTCTATCTCCTCCCCTCAGTTGAAGTATGTTTATCTTGGTCCGCAAGTTGCCGTCGAAGCCTCCATCCAGGATCCGTACAAGGCACTCGCTCGCTATCTCTGCTACCCCTCCTCCCCTCCCCTCTCTGTCTCACCCTCCATCGCACGCCCACAATTGCCTGAGGCCATCGCTTTGCCTAAAATTAAAACGTTATCCATTTGCATACGGCCACCGATGGGGGCGGCGGCGATGGGTGGAACTCGGCGGGTCGGGGGCGATTGGAAGGAAAGGAGTGCATGCATGTTGCTTCGAATTCCGGAGCCTTCTGTGCGAATCGAAACCTAAAATAGCAGTAGCAATGATATTTTATTTGTCATCCCTCCTCTGGTACACCCCCAATCAATGCCGTTCGATGGTCCTGCCGTTGTTGATAAAATATTTACCGTTCGTAGTTAATGCACAGTGGCCACGGAAGTGGAATGTTTTAATACCAGTATACCCAGTGAGCTTCTCTACTCATTAGTGCACTAATTAAAACAAAATTTTCAGCGACAGTGTTTGTTCAATGTCATCGACTTTTATATTAATTGCTCGTATTTCATTATTAATGACTCGTTCAAGCTATCAATTATATACAATTATTCAATAAAAATCCCTTTTTATCAACTTTATCTAATATTTTATCAAACTAATAAACGACAGCTTTTCTCAAAACTCCAATTTCAAAGTAAGGGTAAAATTCAATAGTCTTGTAATTGCGTCAAAAACAATCGTAATTTTGCAATTATTTCCCAATAAAACACTTGATAGTCTACTTGATATATTCTACACACATACTTCGGTATTTTTTATTTTGATATATGTACATAAGCATAATTTTCTCCAGATACAAAGAATGAGAGAAAAATACATGTCCGGAACTTGAGAATATTTCACTCGTTGCCACTGTGTCATATTCAAAGAACGGAAGAAAGGAACAAAATGAAAAATAAAAAGAAAATAAGAAACGCTAAGAAAAATAAAAACACCGAAACAAAGAGCGGGAGAAAGAGCGATATAAAGAAGCACCTCGCCTCGGGGCTCTCCGAGGAATGATTATCAATGCTTTGCATAATCAGCGTCAGCCAAAACGAGCGTCCGCCGAAGGCGCAGGAGAGCTGAGACAGACAAAAACACAGAGATAGGATAGAATCGGAGACGAGGCGATGCTGCCAAATGGGCGGCAGGGAGAGAGATCTCGAAGCCTCCGAGAGGAATTTCGTGTGTTGTGACGAATTTGAAGGAGAGCGGACGGGAGAAGGAGGGAGGAGGAGCAGATGATAAAACAAAGAACAGCTACCGCACAGCAGAAGCACTTGGCTCCGATACAGATATGTATTCGGCGAATGCAGATAAATATTTGGAACGAAAAGTTATTCGGAAGATGTAAATGAAGACCACAAGCAAAGGAGGCGGAAGAGGAAAAGTCCAGGGAAGGCGAACGAAGTAAAGAATGATGGAGAGAGAGAGAGAGAAGAAAGTAAAGGTTAAGAACGAAGGAAGCGAGTGAAAGCGATGGCCCAGAGCTTGAAATGCAAAGGAGATCGGGCTAAGGAGGGAGAAGAACAGAAAAAAATCGAGAAGAAAAGGCAGAGGGTGGATGGACAAAGAGTCGGAGAGGAAACTTGGCCGCCGGCGAAGAGTTGTAAAAGTTCTGGCACGACCCGCTCCTAAGATATTCGATGTATATCAGACCACTGGATATCTGCAGGAATGTACGAGAGTATTTGTATGATTGTCTTTTTGCAACTGCAAGTTAGCATCTGCATATATGTATGTACTATATGTCTATTGCTCTGAGTCTTTGGCATGCAACTTCGGTAACCAATATCGACAACAACGTCGAGGGTATCCAATACAACAACAATAACGTTGCTGAACTGTTTGCTCGCGAAACTTTTCTGCTTTGTGACAAATGTAACAATTTTTTAGAACCACAACTAAAATTACAACTACTGCAGCAACAATAAACACAAGAAAACCAATATCGACTACATGGTTGTGAATCTCACGGATACGTTGCTATCTCCATGGGTGGGCGATATTCTGAGAATATGTTTTTGTTTTTCTAAGGAGATGGTTGGCCGAAGAATGTTCTCAGCTATATCTCTTTCTATCCGGCGTTTTCTCTTTCTTGCCATCGAAGATGGTTTTTAATATTTTAATTCCAAAATTACAACTTTTTTTCAATCCGGCATGGTTGTATGGCATTATCATTGAGAATTCTCTCCAACAAAGAACAACAACAGCAACAACAATGGCCCCCATAATACCGCCAACAAAGGCTTCGCCGCCTCCAACATCAAAAGGAACAACAAAACAATAACAACATCAGTAATAACAGCTAAAATGGAAAAGGCAGCAACAGCAGGCACACAAGATAAAAAAAAAAACTGTATAAATAACATTAACATGGTTAACATGGTTGCAATTGCCGCAATAATTGTTGCAATAATCGTAAAATCCAGCAGTCAAAGTACCTTCCGGTGATGGCGGACGTCGTCGGGGAGCGGAAGTGAAGTGCGTGAATGAAACACAGCTCTAGAGAGAGCCAGAGAGACGGACAAATAGAAAGAGTGGAGGTGAATTTTTCCTCAAACCGAAAAAGAGAAAGCGAGAAAGTGAAAAGGACCACACGTGTCGACGATAAAAAGTCCGAAAACCCAAGAGAAAAAGCGTCAACGAAGAAGGGGCGTCAACGGATTAAGGCGACGATTGTGATGGCTAAAAAGACGAAACGGATAGGGAGGAGAAAAAGCGGGTGAACAAGGAGGAAACAAAAAATATCACGTATCGTGAGGATTCAGAAACCGAACTGAAAATTAAAACAGAAAATATCTATTTTTGTGCACTATTATCTATGGGAAAAAACCAAAACTCCAACCATTAAATAAATTCGACCTAGCCAACTCTCTAAGTATTCCCCAGACATTCACAATTGAACACTTTATTTGGACATTGAGAGCAGCATGGCGCCGTGGCTTAGTTGGTTAAAGCGCCTGTCTAGTAAACAGGAGATCGTGAGTTCGAATCTCGCCGGGGCCTTCGAAGGAATCTCTGAAAGAGAACATTTTTTTTTGTTTGCAAAAGTGGATTCATATTCAATTTTGGATATTTTTAATAGAAAAAGCACAATTTAAAAATTTAAGAAATGTACTGTCTGTAGAATTTGTTTTAATATCTGTGCTTGTGTTTTTTGATTAAATTTTAATTTGAGCTCTCTTTTGTCGACATGTGTTTAGGAATGATTCGAAACTATTTTTAACTGATCAGCTTATATCGACATCAGATCGAAACAACTTATGTTTTTGAATATACAGTACACTCAGGATAACGTCAACTAATTAAAACCGCGAGTGTTTACGTTCATCAGATTGTTGTTAATGATACTCTACTTTTTTGTTTTGCAATTGAAGGACCCTTGGATTTTTTGACTTTTTTTATAGGCGCTATTTTTTCCATTTATATGGAGAAATACCAAATTCAAAAATTGTTACTATAGCTGAAATTTTGCCTTATTTAGAGTCGACGCTTTAAATCTTTGTGGTTTGATTGCCGTTTTAGAGTAGACAATGTTAATAAAAAAAGGGCTGACGTTTCGGGGTAATGGGGGAATTGACGTTATCCCGTGTGCACTGTAAATACTAAGAAGTTCTAAGGCTCGAAAAGCTCGTTTTAGTTTTAATACTTGTTGCTTTAGTGAAGAGGAATTTTCTATTTTCCACCAAATCATATTTTTATTTCTTTTTTTTTTAATTAATATAAAAGGAGTTTAAAATCGAACAATATTGGGATAATATTTTTCGACGTAAACTATTATTTTCTGTAAAAATAAAAAAATAAAAATAATCCCTATTGCAGGATAGGCCCCGGCGAGATTCGAACTCACGATCTCCTGTTTACTAGACAGGCGCTTTAACCAACTAAGCCACGGCGCCCTCGTGCTCGTTGGCAGTAAAGTTCGCTTTATGAATCTTTTTCAAGAAACGTTCTAATGAACACATTTCAGCCATTTATTCATAGTTCACATTTGATTTGATTATATTAAAAGTACCTTTGCTGAGTATTGCCTTATCCAGAAGATACCGATTGTCACGGAAATATATCTGTGAACTATTGACAAAACAATTTTTGTCTGGTATTAAAATTCTTTCGGAGAGCGAATAATAAGTGTAAATAATTATTTTATATAAATACAAGAAAAAATATTGTAGTATAGTAAGAATGTGTAGCTGTTTTGAATTTTTCCAAATATTGTTAAATATTAAAAATTAATTTGTTAAAAAAATTTTGGAGGGTATCTTATCTTGACTTAAGTTGTCTCTCGAATCATCCTAGAGTAAATATGTTTTGCTAAAAATTGAGCTTGTCCGAAATCTGCAAATAACAATCAGCTGCACCAAAACAAAAAGTTCTGTTAAACAAGGCTCCAGTAGTTTAATTGAAAACATTTGAGGCACCGCAAACGGTCGTTAAATATTTTCCATTACGAATGCTTCCGTCATAACTTATCGCCAGCTCTGCAATGTTTCATCGCAAACAACTTGTTGCTCATTCTAATGATGCTAGACTGTGGCAACTCCACAACGTGCATGAATCCAGATGGACTGCAACAGTTGAAAGCCGTTTATAGCGGCTGCGGCTTTTAAACGAAGTGCTCCGTAATTAAAGTTATACATATATTTCACGTTTATTCTTTTAAGCTACTATAAATTTTCACAAATAATAATTAATATTCTTTATCTGATACACAAAAATGTTATTTTTATTTATTGTAGAACAAAATAATAATATTTTAACTTTTATGAATAATTGTATTACAAACAAATAAAATATATAAATTTGGGTTTTCTTTCATTTTAAACACATTTGGAAAAAATCGAAATCATTCAACAAGTTGTATATAGTTATACAACTATTTCAAAACATATTTCAATATTTTTGTTGGCTGCTTGCGATTTTACACCTTTTCGGAAGTGGATATTGAAGCGTATGGCTGGCATATAACCATGAGGTTCTGTGAAACTCTGAATTTAATAAGCGGCTGCATTTCACTTGAAGGATCAATTGGAAGACTATATTTTTGGAACTGAAATTTAAATAATGTAACCAATAAATCTACTCAGTTCCTCGCTTTGCACAAAATTCGGCGATAACATCTCACTGCAGGAGTCCGACACGTCTAATTGTATTATTGCAACAGCACTGAAGCAGAATGAAAATAAATAACAACTAAAACTAAAAAAATATGGTGTGGAAAAAAAAGGGTTCTCAAAAAATATTATGGATGGTGACCACAACAAAACTAGAATGCACTTGATTGTCGCAAAATTCGTTCCCGAAAATAGAATGAAGTGTCCTGTTAGCAAACAAGATCAATCACAAAAAATTGTGCAAGCAGTCGTTGACGGTAACTTCAAATTCACAGACATTTTTGTTGGTTTCCCCGGATCAATTCATGATTCTTCTGTATTCTTAAATAGCTCACTGGATGCCACAGATCTGTGCTGGATGCTATCCACCTGAAGTTATCAACCTAATGGATTTTATGTTTGGTTTGGGTTAAGTTCACCTGTAGCAGAAATATATTCAACAGAGATTTGGAATTGAATTAAAAAATGCAATCAAAACCGTTTTTTGCTTTTGTATTGCACAACATTTGGGTTCTACACGATGACTCCAAACATTTCATTTGTAGAAGAAGAAACTTATAATGAACGATTGCAAGGACAAGTTGAGGATTGTGAGGAAGGTTTAAGGATAAGGAAAGGCATGTTTAAAACTAAGCTGGCAAGCTCGGCAAGCAAAAGCCCAGACACATCAATATTTGGGTAATCTGCTTGCGCCAATTGCCCAAAAACGCCAACCAGCGAAGTAATTTTATTATTAATTTTTTTATCGCGCTTCCAAATACATTTTTCCAACCATCCCCCAGAAAACGCATTCCTTTGTTGCTTCCTCTCCAACCCCTTCTCCAGTGGTGTAAAAAAAAACTTGTATATTTTTACTAACGAATTTCACTGCGATTTGCAATTCGTGAAGTCTTTATCCCACCCCACTTTTTCCTTTATATCTTCAACTACTTTTCTAAAAATAATAAATATATTTTGCTAAATATACATACATGTACATACATATATATTTATGTCGGCATTAGCTATGGAATAGTGAAATATTTAATTTGAGGTTCAATACAAAAAAAATGAGGCCCCACTTAATTTTTTGAGTCGAGAATTCCAGCATTTCGAACCCGAACAAATAGTCTACTATTCCATGTCTACACCATTTTCAAGCAGACTTGAGAAAATCGTAAACAGACCTCAGAAAATCGTAAAGTGACTTGAGAAAATCGTAAAGTGACTTGAGAAAATCGTAAAATGACTTGAGAAAATCGTAAAATGACCTGAGAAAATCGTAAAGTGACTTGAGAAAATCGTAAAGTGACTTGAGAAAATCGTAAAATGACCTGAGAAAATCGTAAACAGACCTGAGAAAATCGGAAACAGACCTGAGAAAATCGGAAACAGAACTCAGAAAATCGTAAACAGAACTCGGAAAAAAGACTTAAGAACCGAACTCGGCCGAAAAATGAAAGTCTTTCTGGTTTTCTGATAAATAATAATGTATTTAAATATTCAATATTTAATAATAAATTGTAAATAATACATATATTCTATGATCCTACTCGCATATCTTGTAGGGCCAGCGCATCTCCATGGAAATTGGAGCTGTGTTGAATTGCACGTGAACAGTCGGCCAGTCATAGAATATATGTATTATTTACAATCGCTGCGCTTATCGTAAAACAGCAGATACAAAGCATGAGAGTAATACCAAACTTAAGACTGGAGCACATTCGGAGCTTTAGCCGCTTCTCGTCAGACTTCAACGTTGACAGACGAGTTGAAATACATTGTTTCTTCCGGGAGCGAACACATAAGACGAGGCGCGTCAACGAGGCGTTTGAAGCGACGCTCGAAGTTGAGAAATGTTCAACTTTTGACGCGCCTTAAACGCTTTGTTGATAAAAATATTCAATTTGTGAATATATTTTAAAGGAAATATTTGAGGAATTGTTAAATAATGAATTATTAAATAGAAGAACAACGTTTGCTTTCATAAAAATCTCTAAAATTTTGAGAAAATAATTTTTAATTTTCACGCTTCAAAGCGGTCTATGTGTCGTCGCCGACGGTAACGCTCTCAACGCGACGCTTCCAACTCTCTTTATGTGCTTCAGCCTTAATGCTATACAGTTCTTTGTTAGACGAGATCTCTCCAAATAATGAGACAAAAAGTAAGCATGGGATTTTATTATTGAGAAGAAAATGCTCCTCTGAATAATACGATTTTCAATTCAAATTGCAATACAACATTAACAATTTTAGGACTAGTTTTTAAAAACCTCTCGCTACAATATACATACATATATATAAGAAAACGTGAAATAAGTAATTTCTTTGAATATATATTGTTGTTGATCACACTCACTGACAGTACTTGTCGTGGCTACTTAAACAAAAGCAAAAATATAAATATTTATAACAATAAATATAAGTTATACATATATTTCGATAATTTATTAATGTTGAAACTGCTATAAACCAAATAAAATATATATTTATAACAAAAAATTAACTCGTTTTTTAATAATAAAAAAAAAACAACAACTCCTTGTAAGTTTCTTTTTAAATATATAAAATTCGTCATGTGCTTTTCTTTAACAAATTATTTTTGTTATGTTAGATTTATGGATTAGCTCTTTAATGATTATTTTTTCTTTGAATTTGTCTATTCGGTTTTTGTTGTTATTTGTGAAATTTAATATTTTACATTGTGCGAACTTTCCATAAGTAGTACGTTAGTTCGGACTGTGCTCGTTTTCCGGTTTGTGTCCCCGATAAACGAAGGCAAAATTCAAGCCTCAAACCATGCCACCTTCACTTACTCCAGTGGTTCTTAATCCTTGTGCACGAGGAACAGCGTTACGAGAATCGTGTACGACGGCCTTTCGTAGACGTACTTCGCGAAGTTGTCCAGCCGCGCGTCCAACAGATGACGCATGCGTGCGCTGACGCCCTGGTTCTGCTTCTCGATGACCGACAGAATGCACACGATGCGATGCCTGTCCGAGGGCGAGACAGCGGCAAGAGAGTGATACAGAGGGAGAAAGTAGAGGTCCAACTTACCTGCGATAGTTGAGCTTCTTGACGCGATCCCGGATGTCGGCCGCTAGGTTCTCGGCCAGCTGCAGCGAGCGCCACGAGTCATACGAGCGACTGAAGCGATCCCAGGTCAGCCGCTCCTCGATGGCGGCCTCGATCGTCTTGTAGGCCAGCTCCATGCTGAAGTTGGTGCGGAAGAACTGCAGCTCGTTGCGCGGCTTCGCCGGCTCCCCATCGGGGCCCTCCGCGCCGTCCCCGTCGCCCGGTGGGGCCGCCTTCAGCAGCGCCTTGCGCTTGACCACCATCGACTCGGAGAGGAGGGCGTTCATGCGATTGGTGGTGCGCACCGAGGCGGTGATCCTGCAGTTGCGAGGAAGAAAGAGGTGAGGGTTTAAGTTAATGAGCGGATGAACAAGAGACTGTTTAATGACTTGTGAAATTAATTGAACCGATATCAATAAATAATTGATGCAATACAAAAACTAATTAAAAAAATTAATTGAAGGATCGAAAAAGTAAAATTCGATTGAACATTGAAAATGTAAAATTCGATTAAACATTAAAAAATTGAAAAGAAAACATTTATATAATATATATTTATAAACTATGTTAATTAGTAAATTAGCGCGATGCAGTAGAGAAATTAATTCCAGTACTCCGGGAATAATTATTGAATTTCCAGTACTTTTACATCAACTTTTTTAAATTCCAACACCGCGTCCAATGAACACATTATTTCCTTAAATAGTTCGCTTTATCGCGCAACTTCTCGATTCACCAGAAGACCTACCGCGTCTTCATGCTGCTCCAGCTGGCCATGGTCTGCACTGGGAGGAGTCCCGTCGAACACTTTGTCTGCCCGTCCCTATTGCACTTTCTCGCTCTCACTTTCGGTGGGTCTCTCTCGGTTTCTGGAGGTGTCTCGGGCCGGGTGCCTCAGAAGGCGCTGCGTCTTCGCGTGCGATCCGGTCGCAACTGAAATTGCAAATTTCCACGACTCGTCGGCGTTGCAGCCGTCGTCATCGTCTACGCCGTCGACGTCGCAGTCACCGTCGTCGCTGCGGTCGCGGTCGCTGTCGTCGTCTACCGCACGGCCCACAACAAAAACAACAAAAACAGGAACAACAACCGAACAAAAGTTCGATCGACTTCATATCAACAAATTTTCACATTGACTGTTTCTTCCTTTTACCTCCATTCTTTCCCTTTCCTCTTTCCAACCCTTTTCCCATCCCCTCTCTCGACTCATTCCACCAGCACAACTTCTAACCTCCCTCCCCTCCTTCGAGACCACCTCTTTCCAGGATTCTCCACTAATTTTGGTTTCTATTTTCATTTTCGTACGTTGTTACTGCTGTTGTTGTTGTTATTGTTGTTACCATTTTTGTTGTTATTGTCATGTTTTTATAGCCAATGCTAGTTGTTGCTATTTGCATTACTGTTGTGTCTGTTCGATGTATTCTTTTATGACTTAAACTTCGTATTGATCTTCTTCTTCAATGCCTTGGCACTGTTGTTGTTGTGCCACCTTCTGACTTTTGTAATTGTTGTTGAACCTTTCGTGTTATTGTTGTAGTTGTTGCACGCTTCGCTTTCCGGGCGCATCCTTCGGTATCGACGCCCACCATCGGTGCCGCCAGGATGCAGCCTTCGTGTTGTTGTCGCCCTAACCGCGACCCCAGCGGTTTGGCTCCACATCGTTCCTTCTCTCTCTTTTTACTCTCCCATGCACTCTCTTTTCTCGCTCTTGCCTTAGCCTACCAATCGCGTGGCCTATCATGAATCTTCTTCACAAGTTTGAATTGCAAACATGTCCGTCGCATCCGCTTCCTGTCTCCGCCGCCCCTCCCTTGGCACCCGCTGCGATTTGTTCTGCTCTGTCTGCCTTGCTTTCTGTCTGTGATTGAATATTTGTTTACAATTGTTTATTGCTCGTAAATATTAGCTGTCTGTCTATACATTTGGGTTTTGGCATATAGCGGAAGGTTAAAATATGTATGTTTATTCACATAAGTGTGTATATGAACTTTTTATATTAAGAGCACACATGTTTGGTTGTTCTTGTCTTTTGAAGTCTGCCACACGCGATGTTTCAATGAAAACAATTAAAGACAACAAAGCAACAGCAACAACAAACGTCAGGGTGAAAGAATGGACAAAGTTTTAATTTTGCAAATTGCTCGATGAAACTTTGAGCGAACTTTCGCTGCACACAAACTCACACACGCCTTACTCACTCATTTGCTCAATCACTCCTCGAGTCAATGTTTCACTTTCGTCGTCACTCTCTTATTCACTCAATCACCGCACACTTTTACGGCGTTCATTCACGCCTTCCCTCCTTCGCCCGCTCCCTAGAAATTCACTCTAATTCTGATTGGTAATTTCGATCGCTCTCAAATAAAAACTATAAATTTCTGATCGTTGGCTATATACCAGAGATCTGTTCGACTTACGCTTGTATGCGTCTCATTCTGTGTGAGTGTTTTCTCGCCCTGTCTCTGTCTCCGTGCTGCTGCTTTTCAACTGGCCTCGAGCGACTGAGTTTTCAGTTCCGCAAGACAAAAGCCGAAAGCGCCCAAAAGTCGGCTGAGTTCATTTCGAAATCACTTGACGTGCTTCATGTCTCGCTGTCTGACTTTCTGTCCAACTGTCTCGCCTCATTGGCTGTCTTTGTGACTGACTGACTGCCTGTCTACCTATGTGTGATGGACATGTGCGATTGTGTGCCGAATGAGGAACGAAGGATTCAACTAATTTTCAATCGCTCGAATTATTCTGCATTATTTTCGTGATTGTAGGGTGCTTCACATTGCAAATACGTAAAGTTTCCGTAGTCGAATTTTTAGGTCTCAAACTTCGACTTGTTTCTAGTACCCCAGTGGTGAGCAACGACGATCCCCAGACTCACCCAGGGTTTCCCTCCAGTGATTCGCGTTTCGGTTCTGCAAAAACGATTCTTTATTTCGATATATTGTAGGGATGTGAGAACAATCATCATCATGGTCGTGCTGAGAACTTGACACCTCCTCAGTAGTTCACACGACGTTGCTGGTTGCGGAACGAGATGGCCAAGAAACAGGCGCTGGCCAGTCTACAAGCGGAATGGATGGACAAGTCGAAGCTAGAGGGGTGGCTCTACTTACGTCGAATCCAATCGAACACCACATAACGACGCAGACAAGGTGTGCGCATTTCTTGATTAACTCGACGAACTTCGCCAGGCAGCCATCGCTGAAGAGGATGCCGTCGGCGTGGCAGCTGTCGGGGATCCGCTGGTTGGCCCCGGTGTAGTCGGAGGCGCCGTTGCGACCACAGCAGTGAAGCTGCAGACGAGAAGGGACGGATAGAAAGCTTGCGGAACGAATCTTGGCAGGACATGGTCTGAACCTACCACCGTCTGGATCGGGGACATGGTGTCGGTGCCGTTCAACTGCTGGGCCCAGAGGTCGTCAAACTTGCCTCTGGAAATACGATCCAAGGCCTCGGAGTTGTTGAGGGACACCACGAGGATGAGGTCGATCGCCATAACCAAAAACAACATCAAGGCATACTGATGGCAGGAGCGAAAGGAATGGAGTTAGATTGGTAGCTTCCTATCTCTGGCTTTACATACGGTCCACATGGAGCAGACATTCTCGCGTATGGCACCGCAGCAGCCGAAGACCACAATCACTAACGCGATCACGTGGAGGACGATGAACGTAACGTAGGATCTGTAATCGATCTCGTCGGCTGTCTTCAGGGCCATGGAATGGGCCACGATCGATGCGATGAGCAACACCTGCAATGGCAACTCATAAAAATGACATCGAGTTGGATGCAAAAACACCAGAGAATGTCTGAGATTGAGTCGCGGGAGGCTTCTCGTTCGAGTGATGGTTCAGACGCACACAAATTATCGTTCGCTTGGAACTTACCGAGAACAAGGCGTTCACCACGAAAAGGACGTATTTCAAAGTCGCTGTACCACAACCCATCTTGTTTGCTGGATCAATGGATAAACACAATACGATATATTAGTTATTTCAACTTTCTCCAGAAACTATCTGAAACATTTATCTGCAGTAACCAATTGCACCAATCCACCGTAGGTTGATTCCGCGGTCGATTCGATCACAGCCGATCCCGGTGATGAACTGAACGCATCTGCATCACTTCGATGACCTCGGGGTGTCGATATCGAGATGACTGTAGTCTGTTATATTTGGTTAAGGAGGCGATAAGATAGTAGTCGCACCTCTGCGATAATAAATGGATTTTTCCCGGAATAAAGTGGAACGCTGTCAAAGAAGTTCTCTTTCCGCAGAAACGAACAAATGTTTGCAACTCGTTTTATTCCATAAATAAAGTTTAATTTGTAGCGAGACAGTATCGCACTATAGGTCTCGTCATTGCTTGCTTGTACTTAGTGTAAGGAACCAACGTCTTGCATTGTTATTCTGAAAATCATAATCCTCTCGTGGAAATTTGTCTTTATTTGTCTATCAATGTAAACAGTCGAAATAACATAAAGTTTTCATACATATATACAACTCAGATCGGCGAACCTCCTGAAGCCTCAGGAATGAAAAGGAATCTTTACACAAAATGTTGATGCAGGGGCAAACATTCATAATACTGATGCAGCAACAACCAACCCGCTCATGGCGATCACCAAAGCAACAGCTGATCATTCCTTATACTTTTAGTATCGCGATCGGCGCTTCTTGTTCCGCAAACTGATGGCCAAGATGCAGGCCAGGACTACGGTGGTGGCCTGGAGAAGAGGACAACAGTTAGTTACATGCTGCATCTTCCTCTAAAGCGGAGTATCTAGGTCAAACGGCTCACCTCAACGCCAACCAACGACCAATCGCTGATCTCCTCGATGCGCGAGCCCGAAGCGAAGGCCTGCTCCAACTGAGCCACGCAGCCCACATCATACAGGTCGGCGGACTGGGTGGAGTTCTGATTGCGGTAGCAACTGTCGGGGATCGTCTGGCCGCTGAGGACGTAGTCATCGGAGCTGTTCTTGCCGCAGCACTCATACTGTTGATGGGAGTGTACAGGAAGTTAGAGAATTTCCGAGAATTTCGCTCGTACCTTGATCTCGTAGGCAGCCATGGTGATGCCCTCGTGCAGCGCTGCGTTCCAGGCCCTCTCGACGGTCTCCTTGGCCAGCTGGTCGAAGTCGATCGAGAGGAGGAAAATGACGCCGATCTGGGCGGCCATCAGGAGCAGCAGAATCAGAGCGTACTGCGGGAAAGAGACAGACAGAGAGGGAGGACGTCATTAACCAATAACAGAGGAAACTCACGATCCAGGTGAGCCGGATGCACTCGCGAAGGGCCCCGCAGCAGCCGAGGAAGGTGGTGAGGAAGAGCAGGGAGCCCAGGGTGATGCCCACAATGCAGGGCACATGGATGGCGTCGCTGTCGGCGAAAATCACCAATGCGTAGGCGCTGGCGGAGAGGGTGAGGGCGCCGAAAATCTAAAAAACAAAGATAGCAAATTATTGCTGCGATAAGTATCTGCTGGAACAGAAAACACTGGAACAAACAGACGACTATTCAAAAAAAGTTAATATTATATCATAAACACTTTCTTAATGTCAGACGTCGTTGGACTGAGTCTTATATCTTGATCAATAAGTCATTATATCAGGTTTGCACATATCTGTATGCTAGTGAGTGACGAATAAAACAATAATTTTATATTTTGCAAAATTATTTTCCAGTCTTATAGACACTGTTAATATATGGATATCTCTTTAGAGAATACCTTATTCCAATAGTTATCACTTTAATTGTGTCACAGATATGACGTTGCATCAAGTTTCCACCATTTGTTTTATAACAGTTTGTCATGTATGGTTTTCTCAAGTATTTAAACCAATTATTGTTTAGATTTGTTGATGATTTCATTCTGAAATATTGCATAATATCTCTTTACATTGTAGCTAGTAGCTTGCTACTGAAATTGGCATCAAAGACAACACGAATTCTATAATTAATCTATAATAATCGCTGGAAATACTTATTCCTCATTCTTATTATTCTTGCACGTTAATAGTTTTATACATATATCCAAAATTGAATACTCACGCAGCATAATATGTTGAATAGGAACGATAGAAACTTAATTGTGGATGTGGCGCACCCCATTTTTGACTGGTTTACTCGGTTTTGGCTTTTCCAGTAAACTATGGCCAAGAATTCATATGCACGTTTCGGTTATTGCTCGATAAACAAATTTGTACTGGCCGTCGACTGAGTTCGGACTTCTGGTCGAGGTGGCTCCGTGCGAAATCCCCGACTCGCGGTTCAACGCGGTGCGCAATCATATCACTCGACTGATAACGACTCCACTTGTCTTTGCCAGCCTTCATGTTGTTGTTGATTTTACTAGTTCTGTTGTTGGTATTATTCTAGCTTTTATTGTTGTTATAATTATTTGTGCTGCTGCCAAACAACAAAGCGACATGTGTAAACATTATTCAAAGAGAGAGAGAGAGAGCGAATGAGAGGAAGATTAAGAGCCAATAGTTAGTACTGAGATAGAGAGAGCAGACCAAAGTCTGCGATAAATTCTATTCAAAAATGTTGCTATAAAAACTAGTCTACGAGAGAGCCCAAGGTTCCATAATGTCGAAAAACTTGTAGAATGAGAGAGAAAGAGTGATTATAGATAGCGGAGGGGGGTTAGATCGATGCGGACTGGTGATAGAAGCGAGTATCAGAAGAGCAAATGGAGCACTTACATCGGCATAGCTCTCGTCTCTCCGTCTCATCTTTGTGAATGAAATTATTCGTCTAGTACCAAACCTCATCATCACTTTGCAGCCCATACAGTGGAGGCGATATGTTGTGGCACACCAGAATCAAAAATCGACCAATCGAAAAATTAGCGTAATTCGTTAATAAATTTATTCGATTGTGCGATATATTTTAATAACATGTATCTGTTCGTAATAAAATGCTAAATCCGTACATAATATTACGATAGGTTAAATATTGAAAGAGAAGTTAATTTCCCTAGGTACGGTGTTCAAACTGCGGCCTCACCGAACTGAAATTATATAGACAAGAGAAAAAAGAAAGCATCGCAAAGCATCGAGAGGAAAGGTCAAAAGTCATCCGTCGTTTATCATGAATGCAAAAATTGAAATATAAATATTCTAAATTTTTGTCAATCGGAACGCTTTAAATCTTTGAAGCCAGCTGAAGTGACGAGAACAAAACTCAGTGACTTTTCGCAAGATCTTAGAGTAATACCATGAGCTTCTACTTCTCCACGATCAAGAGTTTGACATTCATCTTTAATGTGTTGTGTCTGGTGAGGCAATATCAACCATTTGCTCCTCTATGTATTTCGTCTATCAGATAGATAAAATATGGATAAGTATTACATAAATATGAGTATGTTTGTTTTCAAAGATATTCGCCATTGGAGGGTTCTCGCTGAGCGCCGTGGGGCTGCAGAACGCGCGAGCGGGCACCGATGAGCACACCTACTACATCGTGGCCATGACCTTGGCCTCGTTGGTCTGCATGGCGACCCTTTTCGGCGGCTACGGGGTCGTCTGCGAGCTGCTGAGCGTCGACATCGTGGTGAGTGTAGTTCCAAACGTGATCTGAGCGGAGTATTTTCTCTTCTGACTTTACTTCTTTCTTTTACTCTCTCTCAGTACATGCTTTTCCTGCTCATACTCCTCGTGGTGCAATATTTCCAGATCCAGTCCTTTCAACCGTTCAACTTCTACTTGACGGCACTCAAGAATGTCGACCAGGCGTGGCGCAAAATCGAGTTCCAGCCCTCGCTCATGGCGGCCATCGAGCAGAGTGTGAGCACCGATTTGAAATCCCCATCTCTTCTGTAGTGTACCATTCTACGTATTCTAATTCGAACACTCTCTGTCCTACCACCAGAACCACTGCTGCGGCTTCGAAAGCTACCACGACTACTCGGCTCTGAGCCTCGACGTCCCGCCCAGTTGCTATCAGGCTCACCCGCAATCGAACTCGACCGACCTGCCTCAGGGCTGCCGCCCCACCCTCGAGTCGGCGTACATCGTGGCCGCACAACGCGAGCACGTCTTCGGGTGGACTATGTTTATCACCGAGGTTCGTTTCAAATGTATTTTCCTCTAATCGACCACGACTCAACCGATCGTTGCAGAGCATAAGCCTCATTTACACCGCCATATTGGCGGTCATCTTGCTTGTTCAGTGGCGACTCCAGCGAAACCAGCCCATGTTTTCCGTGCCCGGCTATGTGGAGCGATGTGCGAACCACGTGGGCTCGCGCGCCCTCCTTGCGTGATCGCCATTTGGCGGCAGAGCATGAGACGGAGACGAACGAGCAACAGCAAGAAAGAGAGAAATAAATAATGCAAATTGGAAATTTATATTTCACTGTTTCCCTTTTCATTGCGAACATCAATTAATCGCGGCCAATCGGTCGCAAGAAATCGCGTCGCTCGCCGCTTGCTCAATCGGTTTTTGTCGATGGCATGTATACAGATTTCCCAACTGTCGAACAAAATTGGAACAAATGTATGGTCGAAATTGATGTGAGGAAAATGTAAAAAAGTGTTGCATACTTTGAGCCACTGCTAATTTATTCGCAACGAAAATCTCACCTAAATTTAGGCTCAATTATGTATGCCAGTAATGTCATTTAGCGTCATGTGAATTCCGGGTAGCGAGGAGAGATGCGGTTTTATTAATTTCAAAAAATCATACCACAATTGAATTGTTTCATTTGTCATTCGTACAACAGGTTAAATGGATTGCCAAACTTTCTGATGTTGTTTCTGTTAGTGCTTTCAGCTCAATCTGATGATTTTTAGCGAGCGGAAACGGCCGCCACCATTCTATGATTGTGACTTCCATCCCCTTTACATATCTCTTCTTATTTTACTGTGAATTATTGAAACACATTCACTCGAATTCGAATGCGAAATTTTTATTTCGAATACTTGATTTGAATACTGGTGTTATTGGGGTAGAAGCAGTGCCAAGATCAATGCGGATTGGATTACAAGCCGACTGGTCAATTCGACATATGACGCATGTCAGCGCGCTGCTGCTTGAAACTGTTGGCCAGGATGCATGCAAAAACAATAGAAACGGCCTACAAAGAAATCAATATTGGTAGATATGGTGTATTGGATTGTGAACGAGAGCAACTACCTCAATGCCGCACAGGGTCCAGTTGGTGACCTTCACCACTTTTCCGGCGTATATGTAGATGCTGGCTAATTTGTCTCGACATCCTTCGTCGAACAGATGGGAATTAGAGTCGTTTTCCTGCTTCCGGTAGCAACTGTCGGGGATGGTCATGTTGGCGGCAGTGTAGTCCTTGGGGCTGTGCAGGCCGCAGCACTCGAACTGAGAAGAAACACAGAGAGAGGGGTATTGTTAGAGGGAGATGAAGAACATCTGCTTTACCTGAGTCTCCATAGAGGCCATGGCTCCGGGGGTCTTCAGCTCTTGCTCCCACACTTTATCGACCTGAGCGACGCCCACTTTGACGAAGTTCTTTGCATGGAAAGTCAGGACGATGGCCAGCTGAGCGACCAAAAGGATGGCCAACAACGTGGCGTACTGCAAGGAGAAGAAGTGCGAAGTGATGAGAGAGACCCGAGCCGAGGTATGAAGGACATCTCCTACCGTCCACATGTAGCCGGTGGACTCGCGCCGGGTCCCGCAGCAGCCGAAGGAGGCAACCAAGAACGCCACCAGACCAACAACGATGCCGATGGTGCAGAACGTCAGGTGCTGTTGGTGCAACGAGCCGATGGCCACGGCGCTCACGACGACGGTGACGACGCCAACGATCTGCAACATGAGAAGGAGGAGGGAGAGATGACGAATTATTCTCTGACACTCTCGGCATAGAAAATTGCGATAGGCCGGAAACCGCCCTGCGCGGTATCGGTGAATCCCCACGGATGATGAAATTCCAACCCCATTTACCCCACCCCTCCCCAGGCTGCTCTACCCACCGAGCATAGTACGTTGAACACCAACACCACGGCCTTCAGAGTGGATGTCGCGCAATTCATTTCTGTGGTTTCTGCAATGACTTTTTTATATTTTTTGTAGTGAAAATCGATGTATCTTTCCAACCGATATAACTCAATATATCTTCCGTGCTTTCGACTTTGTTTAATTCGTTATTTTTGTAATTCTATTTGTGTTAATTCTTTTTATATTTGAATTTTTGTTATAAATTTATAATCGTTATAAATTGTTATACATTTTTATCGTATATAATTTTTTCTTTTTAAAATCGTCACACTTCACGGGTTTTGTTGAAAAAGTTTCCTGTGATGGAAGCTTCGATCGTGTTTGAACACTGAGTTGCCGCCCACCCCTGCGGCTCTCTTTTAAGGCTTCGTCGCTGTTTGCTCAGCCGGTGTGTTGAATTTCGCTTCCAGTTACGAAAGCTTCGCAAACAAAGAGAAATGCTGAATGCTATGAAAATATAATCGCAAAAAGTATGCACAACGCTAAATGGGATACAAAAAAGCTTACAGAATCGCGTTCAAAAACACGTCGGAGTCGCAGCTAAAGAGACAGTGGGCCAGTTTAACAGGAGCCCTCAATCTCACTTTCTCTGGTCGATAGATATATGCTGCTTGTGTTTTCATCTCTTGTAATTTATCATTGTTTTGTTTTGACGTCATTGATGTGCAGCGCCAAAATTATTTTATTCTTCAGCATATCTCGTGGTTGAAACCCATATAGAAGTTCATGTGGTGTTTTACCACTGTTCTTATTTTTCGATGTATTCATAGAATGTTGCATTTTTGATAGTTGTTCATCCCATCGTTTATCTGTCGTCGTTCAAGGTAATAGCATCGACAGAATAGTTCCATTCGCTCGTTCGACTTGGCCGTTCGCTCGAGGAGTTCGAACCGCGTTCTGGATATGTTTGACGTTATTTTCGTGGGAATACTTCTGGAAATCCAGGGGTCCGAAAACGTTTTTTTTTTCAAATCTTTCATTAATATTTATCTTTCAAGAAAATTTTATATTTATCTTAAACGATAAATATATGATACGATAAAAACATTTTTCTCGCAACAGTTCTTCTTCTTCAAAACCATTTTGTACGCAAACAAATTCTTTTATTTTTTTCGTGAAAATAAAAATACTTGTCGCGAACAAAACAATATCTCTACGCGACCAAGTAATAAATATTGTCGGCGAACAAAGCGTTTTTTTTCTCCGCAAACAAAACAAAATGTCTACGCGAACATGAAGAAAATATCTTTTGCGATCAAACGTTTTTGTTTTTTTCGCGAAAACGTTTTGTCTCCTCGAAAATGTTTATTCTTCATCTCGAAAACGTTTTTTATCTCTACACGAAAACGTTTTTTATCTCTACACGAAAACGTTTTTTTTTTCTCTACACGAAAACGTTTTTTTCTCTACCTGAAAACGTTTTCAGTGAATGATTGGAATTGGTTCGCGATGGTTCTGCGTTTGCCTGTTGTGCTCGTTTTTTGCGATTCGTTAGGTAGGTACGTACGGTATTGGTAAAGAAATTGAGAACATGTCGAGTGAAGCAAAACAATGAATAATCCTAATCTAACTGGGACGTAAATAGTTATTTGTAGAAATAGAAAAATATGAACTAAACAAATTGTAGATTTTCTTTCAATAAATATTAAAACTGTATTTTGCATTTCTGAGAACAAAAAGGGTTATATGAATGACATTGAAGTAATGTATGAAGTATTCATTCAAGTTCCTATCCTGCAGGTAGGACTCTTTTCGTTGCCAAAAACGGTACCTACACCCACATATCTACCTACCTAACTCACAAGAAATGAGCCCGACCGTTGACCGGCGAATGCAGGACCATCGCGAACAAATTCTTGGAATTATTCATTTGATGCTGAAAACGTTATCGTGTAGAGAAAAAAAACGTTTTCGTGTAGAGATAAAAAACGTTTTCGTGTAGAGATAAAAAAAGTTTTCGCGAAAAAATCGAAAACGTTTTCGCGGAGGACAAACGTTTTCGCGGAGAAACAAAAACGTTTTCGCAGTGAAAAAACGTTTGTCGCAAAAGATATTTTCTTCTTGTTCGCGCAGAAATATTGCTCTGTTCGCGAAAAGTATTTTTATTTTCTCGATCAAAATAAAAAAAAAATATTTGCGTATAAAGAAGTTCTAGTACGCGATCGATGAGAATCTTACATGATAAAAATATTTTCAACTGCTAATGATAAGTTCGACCGCGGACAGAACTTTTTACACGTCGCAAACGATATTAATTTTTTTATTTGCGATGAGAAACAATTGCATCGTTCACGAAAAGAATTAATTTTTCATCATTGATGATAGTTTTTTTATGATGAAAAACGAAAGATTAGAGTTATTGAGAGATATTTTACGAACCCTGTGGAAATCTTTCGAAGTAAATGCTGTACCACGATTGGTCACTATTCGTTCAGGGGCACCAACACTAACTAAACTAAAAACTTCATCCAAAATATTCCTGACGCATTTTGTAGCTGTGCTTCGTACTGATCGTGTGAATTTCGTGAACGCGTCTACCAAAACTAAGACGTGCTCGTTGCGTTTGCTACTTCGTGGGAATGATCCATGATGGTCTAAAAGAATTGTTTTGAATGGAACTGGTTCAATATCGTCGTAATGGTACATTTCTTTCTATTCCCACCGCGATGTTTGCTGTAAGCACACTCGATGCATGACTTGACATATGCTTTAACAAAGTTGCGCATGCGAGCAAACCACATATGATGCTTTAATTTTTCAATCGTTCAATCTGTGGATACAGCTTGTACTATGTCGTAGTCCTGAATTTTTAACCACCATCTTGCAATTCGTGGAATAAGTTCTCGTTTTTGCATCGCTATTCGTATCGCACTACAGTCAGTTACTAATTTAATGTGTTTTCCGTGAATGTAGTATCGCAGCATGGACTCTACAGCCGCCATCGTTTATAGTTCATAGCTGTGCAATTTTGTTCGGAGTCACTCGTTGGTCTGCTAAAATATGCTACAGGTTTCAGTTCTCGTTGCAAAAGAACACCTGCCAGACCAACAGAACTTGCGTCAATGTGTAACTCATGCTATGCGAATACATTATATGCAGTCATCACTGGTTTTGACGTAAGCGCTTCCTTCAACCTGTTAAAGGCCTCTTCTTGTGCCGATATCCACAGAAATTGTTCATTTTGTCGCAATGGTTCTGAGATGACAGAATATCCTGGCATAAACTTTCGGAAATAGCCACTCAAACCAAGAAATCGTCGAATTTCTGTCCCATTCTTCGGAGCAGGGAATTCTTTAATTGCAGCCGTCTTCATTAATCGATGCGTGACACCTTCCGGTGTCAGTTGATGACCTAGGAATGTAATCGTTTCTTTGATGAAGTTACATTTCTTTAAATTTAATGTGAGTTTTGCCTCTCGTAGGACTTCAAAACGTAGTATCTTGCTGCATTCTGTAATCTTTCTTCAATATTTGGCTTTGGAAATATTTGTTTTACCATGTGTTTATTTAAGCGCCTGTAATCGACACATTGACGACACATTGACGATTACCGCCATCGTGTTTCTTTACTAGATCAATTGGGCTTGCATACTCAGATTCTAATTTTTGAATTATTCTAGTATTCAACAGTTCTTCGATCATGGAATTTACTATAATTTTTTTCGGCACTCGATATGGTTGCTGCGCAATCGGTAGATCCGTATCCAATTTAATTTTCATCTCGATTAGTTGTGTCTTGCCAATTTCGTTGAGATTATCTGCAAATTCGTCTCGATATTCGTTCAACAATGCTTTAAATTTTATTTTATTACTTCGTTTTCAGACCCGCATTTAACATCGTTCATATCAATTAATCGTTTTTCTTTAACGTATTGTTCATAATCACGTCCTGATCTAATAGGATATCTGTAGACCGTAGATTCGACAATAGCTAAGTCGACAATAACTAATTCGCATTCTATTGTCACATCGTCTATACTTATCGCAACGCGTATTTTTTCATTCGCAAACCGAATACCTCCACATAAACCATTAATGTTTATTGACCACTTTTCGCGTTTTACCGACAGATCATCTGCAATTGATTGTTTTATAATACTGCATTGAATTCAGGTGTCAATAAAACTAATATATGTCTTTCCAAATATACGAATTGTCTTTTCAAATGATTTCTCGAATTTTCAAAGTCACTTCTTCTCACGTTTGCCGGTTTTTTTCCACAATGTTCTGGTTCATTTCGCGGATGAACTTTTTGACAATCTTTACACGTCCAAGGTGCACGTCTTGATGGTTTTGGACACTGAGTAGAGATATGACCGATCTCTGAACAGTTATAACACCTTACACTTTTTGGCCTATAGTGCGTTCACACGAGCCAAATTTTCGGCTGAAAATTTGATTTTCAAAAAAGCCGTTCATACGACAAAATCGATTTTCATAAGTCAGATTTTCGTTTGGCGGTATTTGTTTCCTTCGTATTGGTGTGTATTCTACACACGTTGTTGTCGACTTCTTCATTGTGTTGGAATGAATATGACATCAGGGCAAAGGATTTGTGTGAAATAGTACTTTTTCAATAAAAACCACGGTTGCAAATCTCTTGATTTTCGCTGAAAATTGGCCGAAAATCTGATTTTCATTTGATAGTTATTCCAAGACGAAAATCAGATTTTCGGCGGATTTTCAGCGAAAATCGATTTTGGGGCGAAAATCAACTCCGCGTGAACATGCTATTTGGAATGTTATTAACAATAATTTCATCGTTTTTTATTTTTCTATTGTCAGAATAGTCAACTTTTCGATTGAGAGAATTTCTCAAATATTCTTCAAAATATTCGCGCATTTGTTTTGTTGTTTTATTGTTGCTAACGAAGTTCTTTGTGCTTTAAACCGTCGCGAGCATATTTCATTATCGCGTTTTCGCTAAGTTAAAATCGCCGACCCAATAATTCGAAAACAATAATCACTGACACATTTATTAAAATTTTATGTGGCATTTACCATTTTGAAATGCACATCAGCTTCGTGAGGTGAAGAACCAAATTCTTCGAGTAGGCTACTCGCTAAATCGTTCCAATTCGAATACAGTTCCTGAGAACAATCAAGCCATAATCTAGCCGCTCCTCGTAATCGACTATAAATCCCAAGCATTAATACTAGATTGCCCAAGCAAGTCATTTTGACTGCTTTTTAATTTCAATTAGAAAAAAAAGTATGTATATAATGTCACACATTCTTAAAACTTTGTGACTTTTTTTACGACATATAAATGCATTTATTAAATTAGTATTTAACTTCCCCCTCCTTCATTTCTGGTATATACGTATTTTGACTGCTTGAGACATTTCAAGTAATAAAATGACTCTTATTATTAAATTTAGTACATTTCTTATATGATCAGTTCGTCTCGACATTGACACAATAGTTTTCATTACTTTTTTTCGATTGCCGTCACATAATAACTCGTAAATATGTGATAAATTGTCGATACTTGATGAGTTGCAGTTGCTCAATAAGTGAAACTTTTACTTGTTATTCGAATCTTTAGGTAGTGATACATGTTCTAATAAGGTGATTATTGTATTTATTTTTCGCTCAAAATTAATGCAAAAAATGTCGAATGAAGTGTTAATAATATGAAAAATATAAAAAAATAATATTTAACCAATTTCTTTACACATTAGTTATTCTTTTACAAAGCAGTCATTTTGACTGCTTCCGGGCTATCTAGGTATATACAATGTGTCGGTCTTTCTAGTGTTAAACATTTTTCGTCCCAATTACTATAGGGGTATTCAGACTCAGTCTCGTAGGCTCGTACTCGTAAGTGTCGTACTCTCGACATGTCTGAACACCTGATCAGACGGCGTAAAGTGATTTGGAGAGGTTTGTTGCATATTTTTGAACATATTGCCCGTTTTTAGAAATATTATCATAATTTTTGATTTATATGTATAAATGTATTAAAAAAAATATTGTTAGTATAATTCTAAAATTATAATTAATATGTGTGAATCTCGGCCACTATTTTTTTTTTCATTTTATTCAAAAGTTGATACAACTATATTTAAAAAAAATCCCTTTCATTCCGAAGAAAATGTATTGCAACATATTGACATCATTGATTAATTGCTTTAGAGGTTGCTCATGTTTCTTCTTTACGGACACTGTAACATAATTATTTAGACCATAAATAGTTTTATTTTCCAAAATGCACGATGTTTCATGTGAATATGAATGAATTTATTAAATTTTCGGATTCAAGAAATTATAATTGAATGACGAATTGAAGAATGTTGCCACGACATTGTTTTTTCTCAGATGAATCGAAAGTTTGCGGCTTAAAAATAGTACTATCGGCAATTTTTTCCACAAAAATTCGAAATTTTTAATGGAATTGTGTATTATAATACTTCATAATATATTTATGTACAATTGTTAGTTGTTTTATTCACAATTATTTCACTTTTTTGCAAAAATATTAATGTTTTGTTTTCACTGCAAAGGTTGGCAACATTTACAAAATTGATTCGACGCGATCTACGAGAGGTACAACTCGCGTACGAGCGTGGTATCGTAGATTCGTAGAATCGTAGATTACAAAAACAAATTTCCACGTATTCTAAGCTCCTACGAGACTGAGTCTGAATACCCCTTATATGTATGCTTTAATTGCTTGATTCACTCTTTCCACAAATTGTTCCGCTGATAATGACAAATCGTTTGTCGGATCGAACTGTGGAATTGTTTCGGATATATCTTTCACTGTATAATTGTTGCGCGTTACAGGAGACACATTCGGGGAATTTTCGTTTATATTTTGATTATTCACATTCGATTCGTGTGAACTTCCAAAGCTAGATAATCGGTTAGGACTATTTCGATTGTCTAATTGTAACACCGATTCCATTATATTTCGCCTTTCACGTAAGAGTTTTTTTAATTGTTCGACTTTCAATAAATTAATTTTCACCATTTTGAACCAAGAATATTTCTTATTCAAATTTTTACGTTTTTTTGTTTTTGTTTATTGTTATTTCTGATTCGTTTGGACTTTGTCTGATTAGACTTTCGTTTTTGAACACATTTCATTTCACATTTTTCAGTTCCCTTTCGTACAAAACTCTCAACTCGCTGTTTTGTTTATTTCCTCTTGTTTTCTTTTCGTTATTTCCACGATTCGTTCTTTTTCGTTACTCGTCTTGTGTATGTGTGTGGAATTTCGTTTGGCCGTTTGCACTCGTTGAAATTCTCTGTCTTTTTCGCTCCTTTGCTATTAGAATGTTTATCGTTGTGCCGTTTGCACCATTCTCGTTGCAGTCTTTGCTCACATTGACAGTACTCGCCTACACACCATTACACCGTTCACGAACTCGCTACTTTCTTTATGCAATTGTTACTATTGTTACATTCAAATTAACTGATATCTCGTTCGAGACTCGTAGAAGTCTCTAGACGCTTTTCGAAGGAATCGAAGGCTTCTCATTTCAAGAACTTTCTGTACAGTCACACATGGAATTGACTTATGACCCTGGCGTTTTCCGTACGCGTTTCAAAACTATGACACTATCAAACGCGCTTTTAACTTTTACTTTATTTTTTCAATAACCAATTCTGATTTCCTGCTAATTAAGTCCTCACAAAAATAAATGTTCCTGTTAACTCCGACATATATACATATGTACATACTATATGCATATACAATTCGGCGCAATGTGGATACCCGAAACCTCCGGATATTTCACTTGTCTACAACATTATCTCGACCTTATGCATTTCAAGTTCTGATTGAAGTACATACATGTTCTTACATACAATAGCTTATCGGAAATACCTAATCTTAACATGTCGATCACAACATATTATTTGCAATGAGCTAATGTGGCAATATTTCATCACTGCCTTTTGAAAAAAAATAAATTTTATGTTTCCATTCATATGTAAAAAGCTATGCAGTTTTATTTATAAAACATAAGACACTGTGATCAGATTTTCTCCATCTCCATAGAACCCCATTATTAATAGCTGTACCTGCGATGACGTTTCGCGATAATCCATATTAGACTGCAAGACAGAGCGAGACCGATAACCTGCAACAAGACAAACACAATTTCTGACCGAGTTGGGGGGATCGGTTCTGTTCGGTGAGATAACAAACGAACCTCGTAGACAATCATCGCGCAGTAAACGTGCTTTTCGCAGCGATAGGCGTTCACTTGGTCGCGTGTCACGGCCCTCGCGCACCCCTCGTCGAAGGGATGCCTCAGCAGCGACCGGTCGGCATGGCTATTCCGGTTGTCGTTTGACGGCGGCGTGTAGCAACTTATCGGCACCGCCAAACCAGTGTATAAGTGTATGTAAAAATATACCATTCGCAAAGTGGAAAACTGATTATGGTCGCAAAATTATAAAGGAGATATGTAAAGCTGAGTAAGATGACAAGAAAACTTTTCATCGGCGAAAAGTACGTCGATGTCCAACCGATACGCAGATAAATGGCTAAAAATAACTGATGACATACCTTCTGCTGGATAATGTGCATAGATCCCGGGTGCACGAGTTCTTGAAGCCACGTATACGCCACTAGGGCCACGGTGTCGCTGGCTAGTTGAGGTTCGTCGTGGCGCATCAGTCGCCAGACGTGCGTCAGCAGCAGGGTCGCCAGAATAGCGACGAACTAAGAGGGAAACAAAAAGAAGGAACGATCAAAGAAATCGGAGGGAAAGGGTGGTGGCGATCTCACTGTTGTCAACGTAGGGACGGAGTCGTGCGCGGCCGCGTAACAACCGACGAAGGCGGAGACGAAGAGCGAGAAGGCGGCGCACAGTTGGACAACCTCCCATGTGTGCGGCGGCGTTGAGGGGCGGTATCTGCCCAATTCGTAGACGGTGGCCACGATAGCGACGATGCTGACGACCTGCAAGGGTCCACACACAGTCACATGTCCGGAGAGAGAGAGGGAAGAAGCGAAACAAAATACAAGTAAACATTGTGGAAACCAAAGCAGTTTATTGCAAGCCTAACGGCAGACGAACACGGATGAATGAGTGCGAACGAGAAATGAATAAAGCAGTAGCGCAATATAATAAAACAAGTGAAAATGATAAGAAACAATGTGAATTCTTTTTTCGCAAAGGGGGAACATTTTATGAACGTTTCGCTTGAACCCAGCCATGATCGAGGTTAAACATACCACACTTAGAGTATTGAAAACGATGAGTCCGACCTGGAGGGAGCCACGCGCAGATCCCATGTTGCGCTATATTTCTTCTAGATCAATGATTTCTCAATTGTATATTTTATTTCAGTATGACTGTTGGTACTAATTATTTGATTCCAATGCAATATACAAGTATACGCTTTTCACCACGGCCGCGATCACAACACGAAGCAACTGAATTTGTTTGCTCTGATACATTTTATGGAACAGCCAATTTGACTAAGTAGCACCAATAATAAAAACAAAAACAAACAACGACAACAGACAAAACAAAATCGAGGAATTCGTCACAAGGAAAATACGTTTTTCAGAAAGCTTGGGAAACTTTTATTTTTGGGATCTTCTCACGAAGCACTTTGTGGGGGAGAAAAACAACAACGCCAACAAGAGATTTACCGAACGTAAAAATTTTAGAAAATTCTCAAAACGAACTCTTCACGATTTTCATTACATTTTTATTATAGTTGTTGTTTCATTTTTTTTATATATTTTCTCAGTATTCGGTTATTGTAAAATACTATGTAACATATACACATGCATACAAACACATACAAATATTCTAATAGATATTTTGTCAGAAAATGTGATTTCATGTTTTCCAAAAATATTTTATCTGTCCTCAAGGACTGACTGCAGATATATGTATGTATGTATAATATAATATAATATAATATAATATGTATATAAGACACTTTTTCATTGTGGCACTCATGCTCATTGAGAGAAATCAGAGATTAAGTACACAGATACATAAAACGTTTTATATTTTATTGTAATTGAGAACGCAATCTGAGGGAGAAAAAATTAGACTGGATGAACCCTTGCACACGATTAGACCATACGGTTAACTGGCACTCGGAGTTCCCAACACGCTCCGAGGTCTACAAGGGTTCCAAAAGTCCTCTGCCCTTTTTATTGTTCTTCAGAAATCGTCGAGTCTGCGAGACGCTGATGTTTAGAACTGATCTCTCCGCTGTTTGTTGCGTATGGAAATGCCCAGAAGAGCGGTGGTTCCCAATGCAAGGAGCTGAAAAGGCCATCAAAGCCAATTTACAAGAGATAGTTGATGCGAGGAAAAGGTGCGATAAGCCGGTACCTCAATGACGAAGAGAGTCCACTTGATGGTGAGCCCGATGTCGGCGCTCTTCGCCGCTGACTTCTCCACGGCCAGCAGGCAGCCGTCGCGGAAGAGGTTCTCCGCGGACTTCTGCTGATCCCTGTAGCATTCCTTGGGAATCGCGCCGCCGTGCAGGGTGTAGTCCTGGGTGCCGTTTCGACCGCAGCACCAAAACTACAAGACAAAATCAAGCCGAAAAGTGAAAAGTGAGCGAGAGTGAGGGATATTGAGAGAGCGATAGAAGAAGTTTACCCTCTGCTGGAGGTCGCGCAGGCCCGGCCCGGAATTCGTGGTCCGGTTGCGCCAGAGGCTCTCGAATTCCTCGCTTGCATTGCGCACGTAGTCGGTGGAGTGGGCGGCGATGATGATGTACAATTGAAAAGCCAACAGAATCAGGATACAAATGGCGTACTAACAAACGAATGGCTTGTCGAATTAGTTGAAGTTCACACACAACATACTCTCACACTTACCGTCCATGTGAGGCCCAGCGAGGAGCGACAGGTGTCGAAGCAGCCCAGAAACGAGGTCAATATCACGAAGGACCCGATGAAGATCTGAACCACGATGGCGACATGCTCGATGGTGTTCGGTGTCGAGGCGTTCAGCTCGAAGACGGACAGGGCGATCAGTCCAATGCCGAGCAACTGCGAGGAAGGGAGAGAGAGAGAACGGAATAAGTACGAGGAACTCGATTTCATCAAAAGGTAGTTTCACACGAAACCAAATGAGGATTTATCAAAAAAAGCTCAAGAAGTGATAAAATTCAAAACGAAAAGAAGAAGGTCATGTGATGAAGGAGTTGTTGCTATAGTTGGGAGGACGAGGACGGCCAACTCACCGCCAGAAGTGTGTTGAGCAGCGCCAGGATGGTCTTTAGAACCGACATTTTGAGACCCATATTATGGCCGCAATAACGCTGGCAGTTGGAAAATCAATAGAATTGTTTATTTTCCTCCTGCCGTTCTCCACTTTACTCCAGCCAGTTGTTGTTTTTCGTTGGTAAACCTTGTCTTTGTTACTGTTATCGAAAACGTTTGTCCCTTATTGATGTGTGCGTGTCACCTCCTCCGCAATGAAAACACGTATTTCGTCCTTTTGTCTTCTGAGCACTCGCTGCCTGACCTCACTAACAGCTGACACCAAACTGAAACTGAAAACCGACTGAACCGAACTGAAACCGAAATGGAAGCTTGTGTCCCTCTTCGCAAACAGTTATAATGCATACGCCCCGCACTCGCTAGAGAACACTCACTCTACTGCTCCATTTCCAATTTCTACTGCTTTGGCTTCGCTGTTGTGATGTCATGAATTAAGCTTCGCGGCGAAAGCTTGCGCCCTCACATCCCGACATTGGGTGGGAGCGGTAACGTATGTGGCGTCCTCTGACCTACTGCATTTGTATTCAGGTCAAAGGCTAGACATTGAGTCACGGTTAGTGTTCGTCCAAGTACGAGTAAAAATACTCATATACTCGAGTAAATGGCACGATAAACGATTATTTTTCGAATCGACTAATTGTTACAAATAATTTGAAGGTACCGACTAAATTGACAATATATTGAAATATTTTATTTATTTATAATTTTGATGCAAAAATGCATTACAAACAACAACAGGTTGAGATGATTTCCTAGACTTTTAAATGGATCAAACATAATAAATAAATAAAATAATCTACATAATATTTGATTGCATATAATATTTTAATGTTAACTGTTACATTACGTCAGCTTTTAGTTTCTAGAGGCGCTAAAAGTGCAGGTTTTCGTGTGAATATGTACGTATGTATATGTGAAATGAGTACGAGTATGACTATACCGACTTTTAAACCCGATTACTTCTTTCCGCACCGATTTTTAGTTGAAATTTTGTTTTTGACTACTCGCATCGACTACATACCGGTATTGGAACGTCACTAGTCACGGTTGACCCGCAGTCTCGTTAAGAAATCCACCAAAGTTCATCGAAAATATTTTAATCATTTATTCATTCCATTCTGTTTTCATGTGAAACTAAACACTATTTTAAATATTAACTATTATCTTTAATTATTATCTTGAACTTATATAATATCAGTTAATACAATTCTGAATTTCACCATGGCTGAGACTCCTATCACTTGTCCAGACAATGTTCTCAGCCTCTTAATGTTGATGAAATTGAAACTTAAAAAAAAAATCGTAATGGTAAAATTGCATTCACTACGAAAAATCCATTACAAGGAAGACCTCTTCTTCAAATCACTGTATTTCGCAAATATTGAAATAGAAACGTTTCAAATAACTAATGCATGCAATTTTATATGCAATTAGACTATGCCAGACTTTTTAATATTCTCAAAAAAATTTTCAGGATTTTCGGACCATTTTTCAATGAAATTATTGACCAACAATACTAAATTAATAAAAATCAGGGGAAATGCCAATAAAAGAATGTGAGAAATTATATAAATGAGGAGTTGCGAATAAGTAGTTTCTTTATTAATGATATGACAAGAAGAAAGTACATATGTGTTTTAATAATATTAATTTAAATTGTTGGGGACATCAAACACGTGTGGTTGAAACACACTTTACTCCGATTATATTTACCAAACTGCGAAAGAGACGCCTAATAAACATAAAATCCGATAACTTATGACTTAAGAGAGACGTCACTATATCGCGATGAACCCTTTTCACTAAATATCGTTCCAATATAGTAAACAGACTATGAGTTGTATGGTTAGTGGGTTGATTTCTTTTGCTATTTTTGTTACTATATATTTTTTAAATAAGTTATATAATAAACTATTGTAATTTTTATAAATAATAAATATATAACTTTCATTTGCTAAAAGAGAAGAACTAAGAAGTTCTAATTTTCTACAATTTGTTAGCGACGTGTATTGGAGTTTTGTCCGACGAAGACTGCATTAAATCCAGTCAATAGCTCTTTTCCGTTCCTACAACCTCACGCTAATGATTTACAAACCGAAGAAATAAATGAATAATTAAAAATACTTTTGTGTATGTATTGTAATAGTCAATACAGTTTATTTATTTTTTGTATACTTGTATAAATACTATTCATATTTGACACTTCGTATTCATCTGATCTTCGCCAAGGATATACTGGAAAGTGGAAAGAGGAAAGTTTAGTGCTTCATCGTAGAGAGTGATTGGGGGTGAGAGAACGAGTTTGTACTGGAGAGAGACGACGGAAGTTCACAGAACTCTAAAACTGCATGCGACGTCGGTTGTTGCGAATTTTCATGGCCAACATGATGCCCAGAACGAATGCCACAAACTGTCGAAGTGATCAGAAATCAATATAAGTTTACGATCAACTTTTTAATTTAATGACTTACCATTAGAGCCGTATCCAGGCAGCTCACAATGATGAAATTTCTATGTTCGGTGTCGTAGAAGTCCTGCAGCTTGGCAATACAGCCAACCGTGTGTAGGGCCGCCGGATCGACGATCTGGTTATTCTCATAACAAGAGGCAGAAATTAGCTTATCAAAGGCTATATAATCCTGAGCGCTGATCATACCGCAGCAATTATGCTAGATGCGAGAAAGGAATTTAAGGAATGAAATCAACTATTTCACCCCATGGATAGTGAACGATTTTAGATCTTCGAACATACGTACCTCCATCTGTATTGCATCCATAGCGTTGTTGGCCCAAGCATTATGGACGATCTCGTGAGCGTTCTTCTGATTGGCCTGCTTGTGAAATATACCCAGAGCCTGGAGGATTCCCAAGAGCAACAGACACACGCAGCTCTATGTTAATGAGATTGAGATTGTTAGAGCCTTCGCCAACATTTATAATCATTCTAAACGATACGACGTACCATAACCAAAGGACAAACATATTCTCTCGCGGCCGCAACACAACCCAGAATGTTGATCATCAATGCGGCAACCTCTATAACAATGACAGCCGTAGACAAGTGTTCATTGTCGCCCCTCACCACTGCCCACAAGAGGTCTACTAGGAAAATCAACTGGAAAGTATGCAAGAGTAGATGTAAAGTTTCATTAGGTTTTCCGAAAAATTTAAAAATATATAAAAATTGTTAACAAAATAAATATGTATCTTTACACTATATATTTATATATGGGAGTTCTTAATTGATTTGTGAATAAATCTTCAGTTTAATCATAAAACACAATTGAAAGTAATCACTGCCACACTTTAGTCTATCTACTAGATTTCTATTGATTCAGTAGATTCAGTCGTGTTGTATAATGAATTGTCCTTATCACTTAATTATAATTACTATAAATCATAAGCAAGATAAGAAAAGTGGGTCGAATATAAACAAGTAAAAGTTTTACCTTAGGCCTTTTCGGAGCTTATTTACCCTACATTACTTACAAGGAACTGCCAACTTTCGCTTTAGATATGAAATGAAGTAGAAGCTCCCATAACCGGACACGCACCGTCAGGGCATTTTGTCTGGTTATGAGAGAGGCATTCTGGTATTTGAGAAGCTCCGGTTATGTCCGGTTATGGGAGCTGTTCGTTATAGGAGCATTATAAACTTTTTCTTTTTGTGGGTGATGCACCATTGACCATTTTTATATACAAATAGCTTATTTATATGAAAGTATCGGAAGACAAAATGAATACTGACAAAATGAACTGACAGGGTGTAGGGTAATAACACTCTGAAGGAAGTCAAGCATTCGGGTAGATCATGGTTCCCATATCAGTTGGTTTCAAGTTCAGTGTTCCGACCCCTTGCGAATGTGAGTGGCCGTGAAATCAAATGTTTTATCAACAACTCATATAAGTATATTGAGTTGATATGAGATCAACAGGTGGGGGCGATGACATTAGAACTGATGCAAACCCTAATGTACGATAAACCCTCATATAATAATTTTTTAATTGATTAAATTTTGTTTTTGTAACAAGATCTTATGTCAACGTATGTATGTACATCGTATGTATATCTGAGTCGCACTGCGTTGAGTTTGTTACTGGAAAACCTTGCAGAACATTTCAATTCAGAGCCGTAAAAAGTCAAATAGAACATGTCTACTGAAATACTCGATATTTTCGTAACAAACGAATAAATATCTGTCGCCAAGGTGTCTCTGTCTATATTTGCACATATTTGTATGTATGTTTGTATAAATGGATGCAATGACATCAGATAGAAACTTACGGCCAAAATTATGTTGATGGCAATAAAGGTGACTTTCAGCTTCTTGGTGCTTAACTTTGACATGTTGAAGTCCACGAAAACGACACAAGTTCACGTTCTAGCTGATCCTGCACCAATGAGTCCACGCTGAAGGTGTGCTGAACACTATTTGTAGACCAAGCTTGAAAGAAAACACGAACCACTGTTCAGTATTATTTCATTTGATTTACATACATATGTATGTAGATTCATATATTTTGATTTTAATTCTTCGCATGCACTCAATTATGTTCTCTTTTCCAACTTGTATTGATTTACACGCCTAATTAGCTAGCTCACTATTTTCCATTCCTTATTAGTTACGATAATTCTGTATTATTTATAACTGTACAACATTCCATTGAAAATCATTCTATAAAAATAAAAACGAACACCAGCGCGGAAGATCGAAATTGGACATGAAAGTTAATCGGTTTCAACTATGGTACAAATAACAACTCGAAGAAAGTCTAGGTAAAAAACATTTTTCTATTCACACGGATTGGACTTTTTATGAGATTATTTTAAACAATACTATATTCATCTTCGTTTTATCACAATCTACCTCTATATATTTTGCAGTTGATAAATTAATCAATCTCAACGATACACGAGCAAGACGCCATGGCAAAAATTAATTAAAATCAGATGAAATAGTAAGAAATACCGAAAGAGGATTTGACGGCGAGGTATAAATTATGCTATAGAATTGTACCTGCGATCAGTGAAATAAAATTGCAGATTGAAAAAAACGGAAACTTTCTCGGCTTACGTTCGGAAAACAACTGACGACAAGTGACTATTTTTGTTGATGTTATTTTTTCGAATGAGTAACACTCAGAAACAACAACAACTATGACAACCAGACTCGACTGTGTTTGATTCTCGTCGCGTATACATTAAAGCACGCAGATGACGTCATTTTGACGAACACCTCGCTTCACTTCCCCCTTCTGGCTCTTAATTTTTTGCCACTCTTTTGCTCTGAAAACGAATCGAATGCCATTGAAATCCCAATTTGAATAAATGTTGTTTGAGTCAAAGTTGCTATTGCGGAGAGCCGGAGAGACCAAAGAGCGAACACTCTCGTCGAAGAGAGCACGTTTTCGTTAGCCATCTCGACCACCACCAGCTGCTCCCTGCCTTCACCGTGGCCATCCCCCACGACCACCTGCGAGGTCGCAAGCAGGGTTGCCGTTTTGCTAACTTATTTCAAGACTTTTTGGTCATTTGTAATTTCGGTAATTTCGGTTTGGTTTTAGTAGATTTCTCCATCTGAATGTTTTTGAAAATATGTGTGGATCGCTCGATTACTGTCATCAAGTGTGAATACCTGATTAATTTTATTGCCGAAAAATAGAACACTGATCATTTTATCACAAAAACTACAAAATATGAATTAAATTATCGTGGTAATGTGACAAATTTACAAAATTTACCACATTACAATGGTCGATGTGAATATTCCTTATATTTCTTGTTTGAAAAAATTATGATTTATAGGATTTTTAAAAGTTAAAAATGGGATGAAAAAATATATTTTTACAAACTGGCTTGGTCGCATATGTTTCCATTGCGACAACCCTGGTCAGCAGACTTTTGCTCTTCTGCAAAAAGCTCACCAACCCACGGAGACAGACAGCTGGAGATGTCTGCCTAGAATAAAATCCAAACATGAAGGCAGTGGAGTTCCGCTCTCTGCCACCGTCCTCTCCTCATCCACCCGTAGTCGGAGTCTTGTTAATGAAAACACGAGCGAATTGCCTTGGCATTATAATTTGATGTTGTATTTTAAGTTTATTTAAGGTACATGTGACCCAGAGCCTACATACGCCTCCAGAGACAGAATTATTACTTCGATACATGGGTATGGGTCCTGCTTCAATAGTTAAATCGGCGTTTTCGATTGCCAAAATTTATGGCCAGGAGGGAGGCCAAGACGAGGATGATCACATCGATGCCCAGCAGAGCCCACTCGTAGTGCCTCGTGGTCGTGGCCTCGTCCGCGAATGCCTCCTCGACCTTGGACAGACAGCCGGTGACATGGAGATTCAGGGGATTCAGGCAATTGCTGTCCTTGCAACAACTGGAGGGTGGGATGCGTCCGATGCGCACATAATCGTCGGCTGCGTTGCGACCGCAGCAGGAATACTGGTGCGTGATGAATGGAAAAAGAAAACAAAACGACATTATAGCAACAAGAATAACAAAAACAATCATACCGTCAACTGCATGTGGTCCATGGCTCCTGGATTCGTAAGCTCTCTGTTCCAGAAGTCTTCGACACCCTGAAGTGCGTACTTTTTGAACACATCACCGGAGCCCATGACCATGAACAAGACGATGAGGACGAGCAGAGTCAACAAAAATGAGGCGTACTGCAGCAACAAGAACAACAACAATATTACAATAATAGAATAATGGTGGGATAAAGAGAAACCATTACCGTCCAGAGCATGCGCGACGATTCGCGCAGCGCACCGAAGCAACCAAAGAAGGATATCAAGAGGATGGCTCCGCCCAGCACCACGATCCCGATGGCGTATCGCGGCGGCATGGCATCCCAGCCGAGGCCTGCGAATAGTATCACCAGTAGTCCAAGAATCTACGAGAGCGAGAGATATAGCTGGTATATGTATTTATATAGACATGGGGTATTATTTTGATTTTATTGAAGTGGGGGTCGAATACTGCATTTGTTCCTAAATTCGAATAAATGAAATTACAAACTGTGATTTGAAATTTTATCAATGGCTTATTAAATTTAGGTTGACCTCTATGGAAATAGTATCAATGCAACGTAACGTATTTACTGACTGCATTGATTTGGGATTGAGGTTATATTAGTTACAGAATAATTACACAATAGTAACGAACATGAGCAAGTTATCCCATATGCGTCGATCAATAAAAAGTAGTGGAAAATACTCAAAATATTAGTGGAACAGCAACGCTTTTTAGTTTTTGCTATTCTTGCTAACGTTTTTACAAGAATGGCAAGAATTTCCTTCGAATTACTAGAAATAGTAATTTGTTTTGCAAATACAATACACAATAACAATAATAACCGGCTACACCTCGATCAATTTCCCGGCGCTCGATGCCAGTCGCTTCCGCGGACGTCGGGTGGTCGTAGTTGGAGAACAACAACAATATCAATGAAATCAACAACAATAGTATTACCGCGTGTGGCCCAGTGGGATGATATCATCACCAGAATAATAATTAAATATCAAATCGGACTGATGGACTGACCAAGATTGAATACTGGGATCGGCAAGATGACCGGGAGATGGGAATGACGGCGAGGGATCGAGATTACCTACCGCCCAAAGGGTGTTGAACACAAACAGCGAGTACTTGATGGCCCCTGTTGCACAGCCCATAATTCCAAATGTGTGACGTCACTCGTTCACAATTCCTCCGATATTGTTTTTACTACAGTAGCTTTGCTTTGTTGATGCACCAATAAAATCTATATGAATCACAACAGTGGCAAGACTAACTATATATATTTATATAGATCAGAATTACAGTGATAATATCTAATGATCAGAACAACAATAAATTAAATACGTTGTTTCTACGGCCACGGTCACGATGAAACTGAAATCTTAGTTGCGTGACGACGTTCAAAAATGTTTGTTATACCTGTTTGCTGTTCGCACTCCACAAAAAATAACATCGTTAGATTTTTCTAACAAGAAAAGGTAAAAACTAAACGTAAATGACGTTAAAGTAGTCAATCACTCTCAGTGGTCTCTGACTCAGAACTTGAGTTGGATCAGAATTCGTCAAGATGGACACAGCGAAAGCAAGAGTGAGACGGAAAAAAAATTAAGAGTGTGCTTCTCACCCAAGAAAATGATTATGATCATTTTTGTTGTCTTCAAAGTGCCGAAGATGGTTATGATTTATATCCATAGTGATAATGTTCATAATAATGATGTCAACAATAGTGGTGTAATGATGATGACATTACCTGACGATGGTGGCCGTAATAAAGAGACCGGTGTTTTTGTTATTGTGAAGAAACCTCAGTGTTGACACGAAGAGAGAAATAGACTGAGAGAGAAGAGAAAAATAGAGTAAAAAAAGAGAGAATGAAAGATAGAGAGAGGGAAAGATGCATTAAAAGCAACATAATACCATAGTTTTCGTTTCTTTTTCTCATATTTATTTTTCTATACCATGGTTGAAATACATCTGAAGAGAATAGCAATAATCAAACTAAAGCTTTACGTTTCGTTCTCATTGGGTTCAGTTGAACTTTCGACTGGTGTTTTATATAAAGCTCTTTGGAGAAAACCCCAGGTCAGCGATGCCAATCCAAAGAGAGGAAAAATGCGTGCGATACACTGAAAATATCCGTGTATTTCCGTGTTTACTAAAAAAACCTACATTTTTGAGCGCATCATCTCTGACAAAACGAAATCCAACTGATGTTTATATATAGGATTGAAAAAAGGGGTCAAATTTCCGTAGAACACGGAAATATCCGTGTAGTCGGCATCGCTGCCCCAGGTAATCCCAAAGAGAGTCAAACTGAAATGGTGAACGAGAACAATACATTTTTATGAATGAAACATCCATTTTGTTGGTTTGAGTTATTATTGTTATTTCACAGACGTTTACAAACTAGTACGATCTGGCAACAAAATTATTAGTTTGCTATTTTATCAGAACGATGAAACCAAATGATAATGGGATTCAGTTTGGATCATTTCACTAGAAGTACATGTAAAAAACATTTTTTGTTTCTTCTTATTGTTACCCACTTAGATTTTTACTATTTATTTTTATTTATTTCAGATTTATTCGACTTGCATCACTTTAAATTGTACAATTTAACTTATTACGACATAGGATGTTTTTTTTTTACGGTCAAATTCAGTTTTATTGTTAATATATGTAGGATTCCGAGTTTCCTCAAATACTAATTTCATCAATCTGATAATGAATTTAAACACTTCTCGTATATTAAATATTAAGTTTATTGAATTAAAAAAATATGTTAAATAATATTACAAGTGACATTCGATCTTTACAAGTGCAGTTTCACGACTGACTTCGTTTCATTAGTGGAATTCACACCGACAATGGTAATGTGGTAATTCACGTGCATTTTGCTTTTGTAACTTTGCCACATTACCACGCCTAGACCTAGATTAAAATGAATTCGTTACAATTTCCTAAGTGTTGCCAACATTACAATAGAAAATGGAACAACTAATAGTATATAATAACATTTCTAGTTATTTATATCTTTAATTGAATTCATATTATGTAGTTTGTGATAAAAAAAAGTATTCGGGTTATAATTACTACATTACCACGGTCGGCGTGAATACCCCTATTGAACTGCTCCATAGCCAAACATACTGGCATCAGTGTCGGCTTTCGGATGGTACAACTAAAACTGGTGCGAACATAAACGCCGCTTCCAGCTGCTGGAATACTGCCAACTGCTCATCTTGCAACTCGAACCTTATATCCTTACTCAATAAATCGGAAAGTAGTTTGGCGATTACGGCATATCCTTCCACAAATCGTTTGAAGTGACGTCAATCCTAAAAACGTTGCATTGCCTTTTGATCATGAGGCAATGAAAAATTCTTGATCGCGTTCGTCTTTTTCTCTGAGGGTTCTATTCAGGGGTCCGAAAACGTTTTTTTTTTTAAATCTTTCATTAATATTTATCTTTGAAGAAAATTTTATATTTATCTTAAACGATAAATATATGTTACGATAAAAAAATTTTTCTCGCAACAGTTCTTCATCGCAAAGATAAACTTTCGTTCACGAACAAAAACCATTTTGTACGCAAACAAATTCTTTTATTTTTTCGTGAAAATAAAAATACTTGTCGCGAACAAAACAATATCTCTACGCGAACAAGTAATAAATATTGTCGGCGAACAAAACGTTTTTTTTTTCGCAAACAAAACAAAATGTCTACGCGAACATGAAGAAAATATCTTTTGCGACAAACGTTTTTTCACTGCGAAAACGTTTTTGTTTCTCCGCGAAAACGTTTGTCCTCCGCGAAAACGTTTTCGATTTTTTCACGAAAACTTTTTTTTATCTCTACACGAAAACGTTTTTTATCTCTACACGAAAACGTTTTTTATCTCTACACGAAAACGTTTTTTTTCTCTACACGAAAATGTTTTTTTCTCTACCTGAAAACGTTTTCAGCGAATGAATGAATTAAGGAATGGAATTGGTTCGCGATGGTTCTGCGTTTGCCTGTTGTGCTCGTTCTTTGCGATTCGTTAGGTAGGTACGTACGGTTTTGGTAAAGAAATTGAGAAAATGTCGAGTGAAGCAAAACAATGAATAATCCTGATCTAACTTAAAGATCGGACGTAAATAGTTATTTGTAGAAATAGAAAAATATGAACTAAACAAATTGTAGATTTTCTTTCAATAAATATTAAAACTGTATTTTGCATTTTTGAGAACAAACATTTTTGCCAAAAACGGTACCTACACCCACATATCTACCTACCTAACTCACAAGAAATGAGCTCGACCGTTGATCGGCGAATGCAGGACCATCGCGAACAAATTCTTGGAATCATTCATTTGACGCTGAAAACGTTTTCGTGTAGAGAAAAAAAACGTTTTCGTGTAGAGATAAAAAACGTTTTCGTGTAGAGATAAAAAAAAGTTTTCGTGAAAAAATCGAAAACGTTTTCGCGGAGGACAAACGTTTTCGCGGAGAAACAAAAACGTTTTCGCAGTGAAAAAACGTTTGTCGCAAAAGATATTTTGTCTTGTTCGTGCAGAAATATTGTTCTGTTCGCGAAAAGTATTTTTATTTTCTCGATCAAAAAAAAAAAAAAAATATTTGCGTAGAAAGAAGTTCTAGTACGCGATCGATGAGAATCTTACATGATAAAAATATTTTTAACTGCTAATGATAAGTTCGACCGCGGACAGAACTTTTTACACGTCGCAAACGATATTAATTTTTTTATTTGCGATGAGAAACAATTGCATCGTTCACGAAAAGAATTAATTTCTCATCATTGATGATAGTTTTTTTATGATGAAAAACGAAAGATTAGAGTTTTTGAGAGATATTTTACGAACCCTGGTTCTATTTGACCATATTTGATGATATGCCCGAGGAACTCAACTCTCCTCGAAAGAAAATGACACTTTTTTTAAGTGATAATTCGCAACCCATCGTATATAAGATCTTCGAAAGAGCGTACTTTGATCTTCTGAAGTTAGTTACCTGTTGGATCGCGACGGCGGTCTTTCTTTTCTCAAACCCGAGAAGCGGTCGCGATTTATCAGGTAGAGAACTTCAGAAGATCCTGTGTACGCTCTTTCGAAGATCGTTTATACGATCCTCGAACATCGTTTATACGATCCTCGAAAGAGCGTACACAAGATCTTCGAAAGATCGTATCTTGATGTTCTGAAGTACCCGCTGAGAACTTTGCGATTTTAGCTCGGAATGTTTCGACCCCGGGTATTCTTTTCTTAAATATATTTTGTAATTGATCTTAAATAAATGTACAAACAATCTATCTCGGTTTATGACAGTTTCAGAAGTGGAATAGTTCGGTTTTATTTGTAAGAAAGACATTTGCGAATTTGTGAAAAAAATTGAATAAAGACTGAAGAACAAAAAATGGATTTGTCTCAGCGTTCGATTAAAGAGCTGAGAGCTATTCTGCGCCGTCTGAATATGAAGACGTCGGGTGCGACGCCGCAGGTTAAGCGGCTTAAGGAGTGCGAAACTGAAGAGGTAGCTATAAAGGACATGGACGAGTCAGAGGACGAGATCGTCGATGATCGTCGTCGGGAGTGTCGTTTAAGAGCCGAAGTGTGAGATCGATAATCTTCACAAGACGGTGGAATTATTGGTACAGCAGTTAGGAAGAATTTGTCCACAGTCGCAGCAAAGTGCCGAAAATGTAACCGCAGCAGCGTCATCGTCGCTGCCGACAGCGGGAGTCATGGTAGAAGAGTTGCTGGTGTCGTTGGATGAGAACTGCGCCGAGATGCCTGTGTCGCAGCCGTTGGTGAGTCAGTCGACTGTTCTTTCGCTGTGTGGATCTGCACCCGCAACAACAAATTCCTGTTTGAACATTCCAATAGTTAATGGAGCTGCGACGACGGCGAACGGCTGTCGGTCGGTCCAGCCAGCGCATGCATAAGCGTACATGTCGTGTCGTCGTATATGTATGTGTCGCCTTTGGTTAACAGTAGTAGTGTCAAAGATTATAAGATTGGAAACTCGAAATTTCGCATCAATAGAGGTATTCAGACTGAGTCTCGCAGGCTCGTAGGATCGTAGAATACGTACAAATTGTTTTTGTAATCTACGATTCTACGAATTTACGATTCCACGCTCGTACGCGAGTTGTACCTCTTGTAGATTGCGTAGAATCAATTTTGTAAATGTTGCCAACCTTTGCAGTGAAAACAAAAGATAAATATTTTTGCAAAAAGGCGAAATAATTGTGAATAAAACAACTAACAATAGCACATTAAAATATTTTAAAGTATTATAATATACAATTCCATTAAAAATTTCGAATTTCTGTGAAAAAATTGTCCGCTTGTACTATTTTGGGCCGCAAAATTTCGATTCATCTGTGAAAAAACAATGCAGTGGCAACATTCTTCAATTCGTCATTCAATTATAATTTCTTGAATCTGACAATTTAATAAATTCATTCATATTCACATAAAACATCATGCATTTTGGAAAATACAACTATTTATGGTCTAAATAATTATGTTATATCGTGCGAAAAATAGAAATATGAGCAACTAATAAAACGATTAAACAATGATGTCAATATATAACAATACATTTTCTTTCGAATGAAAGGGAGTTTTCCAACTATAGTTGGACCAACTTTTATATAAAATGACACAATTTTTGTTCGAGATTCACACGTTTTAATTATAATTTAATAATTATACTAATAATATTTTTTTTCATACATTTATGTATGAAAAATCCAAAAATTTTTTAATATTTCTTAAAAATGGGCAATCATTTCAAAAACATGCAACACCTCTCCAAATCACTTTATGCCGTCCGATCAGGTGTTCAGACATGTCGAGAGTACGCGACTTACGCGTACGAGACTGAGTCTGAATACCCCTAATGGGGTTGTGAAATTGTCTGATGGTGTGTGTGACATACCAACAATTCACGGCAGACAAAACAGATACTCAACCCTAGTAGACCCCATATTCAACTCTAGTAGACCCTATATTCACCTCAAGTATACTTGAATTGAAATATTAGTAATAAGGAAGTTTACTGCAATATATTCCATGTCTTCCCTAAAAAACATTTGCGTATCAAGTTTTAGATTTTAACTTTTGTTAAATATGGTCTTTTAGCCCCAAAAATCTTATTTAAAAATTGGTATTTTCGAGAAATTTCATTTCAGAAAATGAAATAATTTACTTCAAACAGCTGTGATTTTTTTCACCACGCATTGTTTTTGTGATGCCACTGTGAGGAAATTGGATTTCCCCATCTCTGAATTCTCATTTGTTATGGGAATTTTTTATAAGAAAACATGTGAAAAAAACTAAATGTTTAGTTATGTTTTGTGAATTTAATACTCTTAAACTATTATACTTGCAGTTCTTATACATTTTTTAAATAATTCGTCTCTTGCTGGTATAATTATATTTATCAGTTACATTGAATTTGCAAATCAAAATATTAATTTTAATGATAGAATTTTAATATTAACAATATAATTGGAAATATATATAATTTTACTTTTATTGAATAAACCATCCAAAAAAGAAAAAAAAGCCCAATAACTGAATAAAATATCCCCATTCTTAATTACAAGATATAGTAGCCTTATAAAATTGACATTATTTTGGTGTACTCATGGACACAATACGTGTGAACGAAATCTCATAAAAAAGAGCAGAGGATTTGACATCTGTCAAGAGTTTCCAATCTTTTAATCTTTGAGTAGTGTGCTGATGAGGAGAAACAACAACAACATTAGTCAAGGAACGGTAAATGCAGGCGGCCATGATGTGCCATCGTTTGAAATGAACAACAACGCTACAAACTCTAACATTGTCGAAAATGAATGTATGTGTATGAATGTGTTGGTAGAAACGTTCCACAAATCAGTAGTAACTCAGTTGGAAATGGAAACGTGCGTTATATGATCCATGTCACGCCAGATTTTAATCCGTGTGGTGGCGAACTGTCGTCGGTTTAATTTGTAGAACGTATTGAACAATTAACTATGGCTTATGGATGGAGCGAAAATTTGATATTGTGTGCCATGTATGACAAAATGAAGGGTGCAGCGAAAAAGTGGATCAACGCGATGCCGGTGTTCCACAAATGGAGTGAATTTGTAGAGGCGTTCCTGTTGGATTTCCCTAGTTTGGTGAATTCTACTGAGGTCAATATGCAGATGATGCGTTCGCGAATAAGCAAAAATGAGTCGCTGGTAGAATATTACTATCGTATGCTGACGTTGGGACGTAGTGGTCGTCTGGATGATGTCGCGATTATGACGTATATTATCAATGGCTTATTTGACGAAGGGCTCAGAATAACTTTATCAGCTATGCGATTCAGTACATGTCCAGAATTACTACAGGCTCTAAAAGGAGTGTGTGAGAATCAGGGTTCGTAAAACGTTTATTTTTTTCCAATCGCTCTCTGAAAGTACGGCTCACGAGCCGTAATTTTAACACTCATGAGCGAGTGGTATTTTGCCACTCACGAGTGGTATCAGTCGACTCGCTCAAGAGTGGTAAACATACGACTCACGAGTGGTATTCTTGCTCACGAGCGGAAAGAATACCACTCGTGAGTGGTAAATGCGTCATCAAGAATACCACTCGGGAGTGGTATTCTTATTGTTGTTGTTTGCGACTATGCTTGTACGGAGATTCCGAGATTGTTGTTCTTGTTATGGTTGTCGATGGCAGGTAGAAAACGAAAATGTCATTTTGTGTTTTGTTTTTGTAAAAATTGCAATGAAATAGATAAAGATATCAAATAGGTACCTGTTTTTATTATAAAAGGGTAAAAAAAACGGAAAATTTTTTCCAAATACTATTACTTTTCATTGTAGGAATAGAATAGAACATAGAATTTTTTTTTTGATTCATGTATGTTTTGGCTAAACCTCAACAGTCAAATTTTCGTCACTTTTCAGTTTCGTCAAAATAAAAAAATGTATAAAAAGGACGACAACCTTAACATTTCATTTGTTATTGTAGCTACTGTTTTTGTTGTGGTCACCCAAGAGACGAAGTTAGGTAGAAAACAGATATATGCACGAAGTCGCATTCGGTCGGCTGTTCGGCTGAAAATACGACTCCCGACCTGGAAATACCACTCCCAAGCAGGGTTGCCGCTAAAGAAAAATTTTTGCGACCAAGTCAGGTCATGAAAAGTTACCAAAAGTTACCAATGAATTAAAACTTTAAATTTCGCCTGAAAATTAAAAAAGCACCTTATTAAAGTAATTTATAATTTATGTAAGTTAATAATTTATGTAAGTTTATAACATTTGTTTTCCATAATTCGTATTTTTCATCGAGGATTTTTTTAAATTAAAACTTTTGAAAATTTGAAATGGGGTTGCTTCGAAAACTTCCTATTTGAATCATCAACGTTCAACTGGAAAACTGCGCATTTGATATTGTTCACAAGGGATGGCAAAAGTTTTCAAACCCGCAGAAAATTGACAGAATAACGTTAAAAGAATAAAGTGATGCCACTCATATAAGCTGTGGTAATATGTATATATATATATTTCGCATGTTGCAAATGTTAAATGTAATGGATTGAAATATTAAAAATATGCAAATATTCAAAAATATTAAGAATACAAAAAAGTTACCTCAACTAAAAATAAGTTACAAAGCTACCAAAAAAAATGTAAAAGCAAAAAAAGTTACCAGTTTTGGTAATATATTACCAAAACGGCAACCCTGCTCCCAAGTGGTATTCTTGCTGACGCATATACCACTCACGAGTGGTATTCTTTCCGTATCTTTACCACTCTGAGAGATTGGATTGATACCACTCGTGAGTGGTAAAATACCACTCGCTCATGAGTGGTAAAATTACGGCTCGTGAGCTGAGCCTTATTTGAGGGATGAAGTACAACTGATTGGTATTTCGAGCGATATTTTACGAACTCTGGTGAGAATCAACGGAAACCGAATTTAATTTCCACAAATGTTACGTCACTTCAGCCAAGGGCAAGTGTGGCCGAGAAGGTGAAGATTTTAAGGGACGGAAGACAAAGGTGGCGTCATATGCTATAGATGTCGTGAACGAGGTCATATCGCCAAGAACTGCGATAAACGGAAGAGAGTTGGAAATTGTTATCGGTGTGGCGAATTAGGACACAAAGCTGATGAATGTCCAAAGAAATCACAGCCACAAGTAAATTAAATAAAAGTTAGCGATCCCCAAGTAAACAACATGCGTGACGTGGTAAAAGAAATCACAATTGGTGGCGAAAGAGTCAGTGCACTGGTTGATTCGGGAAGTTCAAAGTCGCTGATCAAAATGGAAACTGCTCATCAACATGTCGAGAACATTGTATCATGTGACGTTTGTACATTGTATCATGTGACATGACGAATACCATTGTGTCGAGAAGTGTAGAGTTCGTCTGGGTATGGACGAAAGAATATTTGATGTTGAACTTCTGATCGTGAAAGATAATGTGGTGATTGAAAATGGAGAATGTCGAATAGTAGCAACGACGGAAGATCTGAAAATCAATGAAAAACTGCAAGAGGAAGAGAAGAAAGAAATTAAGAATCTTGTTAGTGTGTTCCCAGACTGTTTTGCAGAAGATTTGAAAGATTTGGGTAAATGCAGTGTCGTAAAGTTGAAAATTGCATTGACAAGTGACAAGCCAGTTTCCAAATCGCCGTTCACCATACCGTTTCCGAAGCAGAAGAAGTGGAGCGTATCGTAAAGGAAATGTTACAGCACGGTATCATTCGGATTTCGGAATCAATGATGCCTTGCCGTTTAAAAACATTGGCTGTACATAATTACCCTACACCGAACAATGTCACAGAAGTTTCTTGATTATCATTATCTTGGGATTATCAGGATTTTTCCGCAAGTTCATCCCGGCGTATTCACATATTTCCGCGCCGCTGATATATCTGACGAGAAAGGACGTACCATTTAACTGGACGGAAGAGTGTGAGAAAGCATTCCGTTGTCTGATCCGAAATCTCACCAGCAAACCTATTTTGGGAGTTTATAATGTGAATATGGATCATCTTATTCATACAGATGCGAATAGTGTTGGATTGGCAGCGATACTGCTTCTGAATGAAAACGATGATTCCTTGCGACAATCGCGTACTACAGCCGGGTATGCGATGACATTGAGGCTAACTTCCATGCCATGAGTTAGAGGTGTTAGCGGTGGTGGAGGCGTGCGCGCGTTTTCGAAAATTTGTGCTGGGGAAGAGTTTTGCCCTAGTAACCGACTGTACTGCGATATAGAGCCTGAAATCGTCGAGCAAGAAGATTCCACGTACAGCCCGCTGGTTCCTCAAACTTATGGAATACGACTACAAGGTGGAACATCGTCCAGGTCGTGCCATGTGTCATGTTGATGCTATGAGCAGAGCGCCGGTTGAAATCATCAAACCAATCGAAGACGTATATGTAAACGTGCGAATGATAAAACCATCAACGGAGGATTGGGTTGCTGTGATGCAACGGAGTGATACGAAATTAGCCGAAATTATGGTCTTACTGTTAAGCCTTGATTCTCCTGAACGAAAAGCGTGTTCTAGTGAGTATTCATTAATCAACAGTCGTCTTTACAGAAAGTCAGAGGGAAAATAACTGCTAGTTGTGCCACACGGAATGAGGTGGCGGATACTGATTCGGATTCCGGACACCCAGGAGTCGACGGCTCAATTATAGCGGATATCGCCAAACTTCTGGTTCCCTTGTTGTCGAAATTTTACAAAGAACTACATCAAGGCTTGTATCGAGTGCGGTTTCTGTAAGAGTCCCGCACAGAATGAATGGCAGTTATATGGAATGGAGGTGCCCACAATCCACTTCGAAGTTCTCCATATGGATCACTTGGGTCCGTTTCAACGAAGCCGAAAGGATTATGAAGTATGTGTTGGTCGTGGTTGACGCTCTAACCCGTTACACTATCATAGTACCAACAATATCGACACAAACGAAGCCGGTGATTGAGGCTGTACGAGATTTGTCTCTTTATTTTGGGTTGCCTAAACGGATTGTGACGGATCGAGGTTCATGATTCACATCCGCTGCTCTCTCTTTTTGCAAAGTTTTGCAGCGAACTTGACGTACATCATAAAAGCGTAGCCGTGAGAACGTCAATTTCATTAAAAATTTCGAATTTCTGTGAAAAAAATTGTCCGCTTGTACTATTTTGGGCCGCAAAATTTCGATTCATCTGTGAAAAAATAATCCAGTGGCAACATTCTTCAATTCGTCATTCAATTATAAAGGCCCAATTAGTCAAGAAGTAACGTGAGGTGAGGTTGGATGTCAGCTGTTCGAACCTATCATACGGGCTCGCAGTGTATGTGATTATTCAAAACGTGAGTTGAGTTGAGGTGGAGTAGGAACATATTCGATTTTGGTTTCTACGTCTACGTTACCTCAAATGAGAGAACAATTTAAAAATGGCTGACCGTTTTTGAACTCTCCCTCTCAGTCAGAGTTTCGGCTTTACGATTTTTGCAAAAATCACATTTGCTACGTTTTTTTGAAAATGGATTGTAGTGGATTTTGTTCCGTTTTCTGAGAAAATGTGCACTTTTGTAATACTATTTTCAAAAGTAGTCACTGCCTTTTCCATTTAAGCAGTTCGAAACCCCGTCTTTCAGTTCTCAGTAGTTTTTACTCTCAACGTTTCTACGTCTTAACTAATTGCTTCTACTTTCCTACGTTACCTCAGTTCTCACGTTACTCACCTCACGTTACTTCTTGACTTAAAATCTTGGGCCTTAATTTCTTGAATCTTTAAATTTAATAAATTCATTCATATTCACATAAAACGTCATGTATTTTGGAAAATACATCTATTTATGGTCTAAATAATTATGTTATAGCGTCCGAAAAGGAGAAATATGAGCAACTAATAAAACGATTAAACAATGATGTCAGTATATAACAATACATTTTCTTTCGAATGAAAGGGATTTTTGCAACTATAGTTGGACCAACTTTTATATAAATTGAAACAATTTTTTTCGAGATTCACACGTTTTAATTATAATTTAATAATTATACTAATAACATTTTTTTTAATACATTTATGTATTAAAAATCATAAATTATTTTAATATTTCTTAAAAACGGGCAATCATTTCAAAAATATGCAACACCTCTCCAAATCACTTTATACCGTCTGATCAGGTGTTCAGACATGTCGCGTAAGTCGCGTACGAGACTGAGTCTGAATACCCCTATTGCATATTTGTAAAACACGTGCTTGCGGTACCCGATTGAAAAAAAACTCGGAGTTATTTTAATATTATATTTTTTTTAATATTTTATAATATAATATTTGATATATATATGTATATGAATTTAAATTTAATTTAATTTAATATTTATTCAATTGTGTTCATTGTATTTTTGTTTTTGTATTTTTCATCGAATTTGATTATTATTAGATACTAGCGCACCGGATCTGCTTCGCAGTCAGAGGTCAGAGAGAGAGGCCCGGCTACTGTATAAAAGCTCTAAAAACGCGAGTTAATTTTTAAAGGGTCTGAAATTATATTTCAATGCGTACGGATTAGCAGCCTATTCGGTACACACAGTTTTTCAGATTCATTTTTATATATAAGATTCTTATAGGTTATCATTAACGAATATTTAAAAAAAAAACGTGATTGAAATGTATTCGGTTCAGCAGAAATTTTGAAAATGTTTGTCCTTGCCGACTGAATATGGTAAATCAAACTTCGGTGACGTCATCAAAGGGCTCGGAGGTTTTCTGCGAGAGTTTATTTTGATTACGAATTTTAATCGAAATCATCGTTACGACAGCGTCAATGACCTGTTGGTAAGAGAGATTGAACTGAACTTATGTACGCATGTGCTTATCACTATGACTTACGATACAAGCTAATAAACCCCACTTCCACATGTCGAAGTCTTGTGTAAAGTGCTCGTAGTGATCATGTGCAGCCTGCAAACAGCCATCCTGGTTGAAATTCTTTTCGAAGGTGTCGAAGCAGGGGATTTTCACATCCGACGGGTAGTCGGTCGGTCCGTTGAGGCCGCAACAGTGGATAGATCGCTGCCACTTAATCATGTCTCGGGTCTGGTTTTTGAATTCCACATGCGCCCACGCCTTTCGTATGCTGTCCTGCGACGCGATCATCAGGTGGTACAGAGGCGATAACAAACACCATAATATAATGGCCAAAACGATGAAAAACTCGCGCTGCAACCATAATGTCAAATAACCTATTTAGTCTCCTACTATAAACACAACTCTGTTCTACTTACGAATAACAGAATTTTCAGACTCGAGAAAAAGATACTGAAGAAGCCTAGTAGTCCCATCATGATGCCAAAAAATGAGGCCAGACACATAACAAGAACAATTAAATCTGGCTCATTTTCAGTAAGAATATATTTCAAAATAGTTGTAATGCCGGAAAACTATAGAGGAAAAATAACAGTTCCAAATTACTTCGATTAGCGGCTTGATTCTGGCCAATAGTAACAAGCCACAATAGTAACAATATCGGTGTTTGCTCTCGATTTTACGTCTTTTGAAACTATTCGTATTCTGAGGCAAAAAAACGTAATAAAGACGAACGAAAATTGTTTGCTCCATGAGAAGAGGTAATAAGTGGGTAACAAGTATTTCATTCATGATTTTTTAGATTTGCATCATCTAAAACCACTTCAAATAACAGAACTTCACTTCTTATCAACGTCGCCCGTGCGTACACCATTGAGCGAGCACGAGCGTCTTCTCTTCTCACGGCGAGCGCGGCCGAGGAATTCGTTACACTTTTCGTTGTTTCGATTTCGTCAGAATACGAATTCAAAATTTTGGAAACAAAACGAAACAACAGATCGGTAATAAATTTTCTTGTAACCTATTCGCCAGAATGAAGCCGTAGATATGAAATTTTTTAATTTCAACGACAGTCAACGCAAACAGAGGCCACTCACCGACAGGAAGAAATTCGACGGCAACCAGAACATACCGAGAAACATTTTAATATTTTTTATTATTTTTTTATCTTGTTCCGGCATTTTGTTAAAGATTCGAACTTTAATTTACTTATATCAGAAAAGAACTTGCACTAGAACCGCCGTCAACGTTCGGAATTGTACTGAATTATACCAAAACGAAGCTTGCTTCCAGTGTTGCCGCTCACTGCAAAAATTTGTAAACAGTTTCATCACAAAAAGTAACCATAATTTTTTAAGTACAATAAATAACGATTTAATAAAAAACAAAAATTATTAAGTGACAATATTTTATAACAATCGATTTTATAATAACGTTCAATTTTTTTTTTTTTAATATCAATAAAAATTATTTATCTTTATTATTTATTTTCGAGCTGACATACTTTCTCAGAAAATGCATTCCATTTATTTAGAGTTATTATTGATGATAACTTAAGATCCTATCAAAATGAAATCCTATGCTGTCAGCAGCCTCAGCTGAATTTTGACATTAGATGTATTATATATATTAGAAAATATAAAATTAACAAAGACGCGTGCATTACGCATCACGACGCTTGGCTCGTACTAATTTTTTATTTTTTGCAACCAACAAGATTTCGAATAATGTTTAAAAAAACATAAATATTTTATTCAGAAATAACTATTTGATCTGATTTCTGGACACGATGTTCAACGCTCTTTCCGAGAAAATATGCTGACACCAAACTCAGAATCTGCAAAAACAAAGAGGGGTAGATTAGAGGAAGTAAATATATATTGCCATGGCTCAGTGGCTAAGTGCGTAGTTACGAGCCTGCGGAGCAATATTTAGGAACAAATTTGGTGGTCGATTGATTGAAAATTATTTGAATTCCACTTTTTTCAGACTATGAGAAATTGAAATTTGCACTAGAGCACTCGGAAGAGAAAACTGTGGCATTCAAAAGTGAAACGTTTAAAGCTAAACCTAACAATAATAACATATATGTATGTATACATAGGTCTGGCTGGACCTAAGGGGTCAACTACATGATGCGATACTTGATACTTGACGAGTGTTAATACATTGAGTTTCGAAAGCAGGACTACATACATAATTTTAGGCATGAAAAAATGCATTCAGTTTAGGATCAAAAGGTTCGACCTATTCCTTGCCCTATGTGTTGGGAAGTGCTCTTAAAGTTACAGTTCGTCCCTCAAAGGATTAAACAGGTTCAGATTTAAGTAAGTAGTAACAAGAAAAGTTGGTGGTTCCATATCACCACAGTGGAGTATAACAAACTCTAAATGGATCGGTGCTTGCATTTATACATAAAGTATTCTACTCTATGAACATTGTACTCACCTCGATGCCAATCAGTCCCAAGGATATTAGAATCAAGTTGTCGCCCTGATCGTCGAAGAATTCGGTAATGCTACCGGTGCAGCCAGTGACGAACTTATTCTGCAAATCTGAGCAATCCTCCTGCAAACAACAACTGATGGGCATGATGTTTTTCCCATCGTCCTGAATGTAGTCCTGTGGGCTATCTTTGCCGCAACATGAGTACTGTAAGAACGGCATTTTCAAGGATGAAATATGAAGGAAAGAATCAAGAAACCTGAGATTGTATTTTGTCCATCGCACCCGACTGCTCCATCTCCAGCTCCCACAAATCCCCGATTCGCTCTATACCCATTTCCAAGAATGTATCCTTCAGTATCGAGAATGTTATCATGAAGAGAATCTGCAGAATTATTGCAGCAGCGACCGTCACGACGAACTGTTCAAAAATTGAAGCAAACCAAAAATGAGAATGGATTCAATATGGCGTATGGTGCCACGCCCACTTACAGTCATGGACAATATGTAGGACTCACGCAGGGCCGCACAGCAACCGATGAAACACACGGCGAGGATTAGGAACCCAAACAAGGTGATCGTGTAGGCTCCCATGACGGATCCAATGCCGCCAAGGGCGACGACCCCGCTCGAAATGAAGGCCAGACACAGTAGCTGTTGGGGGTGTAAGATAGGAATTTCACAGTTAGTTTTCCTTTTCTAGATCTATATCATCGATTGGTCGATAAATATATTTATGTAAACATCGTTAAAGATACTTTTAAGTATTCTGCCAATATTTCTCTATAATAGTATCATAATATTTAGAATTGGTATTTGTTGTCGACTATCTATTTTACAAAATCATATCTGGATTTCTGCTTTTAGTATATGTATGTATATGCTTTTAGCTGCGTGTTTGAGACACAAATGCAAAACCACATTCAAGATCGTCTCTGTATAATATAAAACGATCTGCATAAACCATAACCTTCAATGGTTCTAAAGGAAGTAGGCGTGTTCATTACGCGATCTTTTTCACCTTAGATAATTGATGCAATGGCTTCCCCATATATAGCATGATGCATCAGATATCCCACATTGAAGTTTTACTTTCTATGGGAGGTGAGTGGCTCCTTTGACCGGTTTCGTAACATTACAAATATCATATTTATATTAAAGTGTTAAACCCCACATTTAAGTCACATCAATAGGTGGGCTTGACGCTGATCAAATTATATACTTTGTCGTATCTACGAAGTCACCCTCGCGTTACAGATGATTAAAGTAAGAAATATATTAAAAAGAGGAACAAATTAAATCAAAAAGAGAACATAAAAAGAGGCCTAGAAAAAGGTATTCGAATAAAAGAATAAAAAAATAAAAACAAAAGTAAAACAATAATACGAAATGAAGAGAATGCGAGAAACGAGAAAGAAAATGATATTAGAAAATGAAATAAAAATAAATTTATTTTCGTGAATTTTAGCATGAAAACAAAATGGAAGCAAAGCATTGATGGAAACAAGAAACAGGGCAATGTGAGAGATGCTTCGTTTACAAGCGATAGTGAGAGAGAGAAATATAAATACAAATTCGCATTGCTCACCGATATCAATATGTTTGTGGTGAGGAGGGCATACTTTGAAAACGTTGTTGACAATGTCATTTTCATTGGTCCAATTTATGCGTGTATGTGTATTGTGATGGAGAATTTCTACTCCCAGTATTTTGTTGTTGTTCCTATTATTGCAGAATTCTTGTTTTTTTGAGAACAAAAAAGAGAAAATTACAAATAAAAGAAAATTACTCGGCAAGTTTGTTTACATTCTTAATTAATACAAGAATAGAAAATTATTTAAACATGCCGATGGAAAGCCTGGAAACAGACAGATCGTGGGTAGACAAATAAATTGGCGGACAAAGAGAAAAGCAGACAGACAGACGGAGAAAGAATTGTCCAAAAGTAATAATATTACAGAAGTTTACATATATATTTACAAATCAATGCATTCATTGTATGTAAAAACGTTTGTATATTTGTATATATATAGAATCACATACATATGTAGATATACAACATTCTGAGTGGACAGACGGAAGACCGGATGTTACTGACATTAATACAAAATATAATGTTCGAATTTCATTCCTTGTTCACTTGAACGTGGTGAAGTTGGTTTTATTTGTTGTTAGCTTTTTATATTTTTTAATTGTGTTCTTTTCCATTGTAGTTGTTGTTAATGTTCAGATTGCCTGACGCATTCCTTTTACAAATTTATAAATAAATATTCTCAGTATACACATGTTTCACAAAACAAAACGTACGTGGATGATAAATTTTTGATTCTGTGCCGATCCGTCGATTTGGACCCCAGGCCAACAACTGATCTTTTGTGGGATCCGAAAATTCATCTCCGTCGATTGCCATGAAAAACTTGAAGATTTCCTAAATTAAAATCGACCACGTGCGGTGGGAGGGGGTGGTTGCTTGAGGCGTTTTTTACTGTTGCCGCATTCACAGGGTGAATCGGACGATGTGGAAATAAATTAAACATTCGTTATCTTAATCTCACACTCTCGAGCAGATAAACATTATAAGGAATCTATGACTTCTCGCCGGTCATAACCGAACTTTCAGAAACTCAACGATGATCGATGATAGTATTAGTATTCATCTATATTTCTGTATATATGTATGTATATACATTCACTTTATATATACATTCACTTTATATATATATTCACTTTATATATATGAGTATAGTCACTTTTGTTTTTCAATTTTCAACATTGCAGATAACGTTTTCAGAAATAATTAATATCTGTAATCAAATCAAAATATTTTAATTTCGGTATAATAATTTTGTATCCGACTTCAACGACTTCTTGATGAAGAATAATCTCAATACTTGTTTTTAAATTTGTAACCTTTGAATTCAAACTCAAGATAAGAGCCATACAGCTGAATTCAGTGTTGAACAAGTTGTAGTGCGTAAAAGTGGAGTATATTACGTTTAATAATAGGGGTGTTCAGACGTAATGATTTAGAATTGTATGCCGTGCAATTTGTTTTTGTAATACAATTCTAAATTTATACAATTCTAATCGAGTTGAAGCCTGACTAGAATTCGTTGACTATATTTGTATGAAAAGTGACATTTTTGGCTTTGAAATTTGACATAAAAAGCAATACTCTAAGGAACTAATGAAAAACCGAATTTGGATGCTCAGACTTGAGAAGATATGCAATTATAGATATACTATTCTAAATCAGTAGTCTGAATACCCCTAATATTCTAAAAGCATAAATATACAACATTTTAATAAATAACCAGAATAAATAATATGGTGAGGATTATTTCTTTTCGATATAGTTTATTATTTCCAAAAGTTTTAGTTATAAATTTATACATATTTCCTTAATACACTAATTGACATTAATATATTAATTCTTTTGAATGAATTAGATTTAAGAATTATTACTTTAATATGCATTGGGCAATTTAAATCGTTGCTCAGCATGGGGATGGAAATTTTCTCCTCGACGGCGTCCCGAGGTCCTCCGATGGCTCTTACTGCCACCCTACATGAGCTCGGCGACTTTGATTCTTCCAGCTGTTCAAAAGTAGGATTCCGAAGGTGGCATTCGCAATCTTCGAATTACGAATTCAATCAATGGAACAAGACAATATTTGTTATAATAGCAGAACTAGGTGGTTTAATACCAGACTCACCTCCACGATCACCAACAACCAACTGACCACAGTGAAGGTGACCATTTTGCCAGATAAATATTCCTCGAATTTGGCCTGACATCCCACCGGATAGATATCGGTCACATCGAGGCAATTGTGATGCTCACAGCAGGTGCGCGGCAGTTCTCGACCGATGTCCTGATAGTCCTTAGTGCCATTCACGCCGCAACAATGAAGCTATTCGCCAAAGAGCATAAAAAAATTTATAGATGCACATCAATGAGAATGAAAAGAATCAATGGACGCACCCAGTCCTCGTAGAAGGCAAGCATGCCAGGGGTCTTGGGCTCGTCCTTCCAGAGCGTCTCGAAGCCCTCGCGCACACTGGCAGACAGGCCGTCGTTGGTGCCCTGCGATGCCATACTCATTAGGATCAACTGGACGAGCAGCAGCACTAGCACCAGGATCACATACTGCAACGAGATGGAGGTGAACTCATTGGGGCCCTGGGAACAGAAGGGCGTTCGCCTACCGTCAAGATCATGCCACGTGACTCACGACACGCTCCGAAGCAGCCGAACAGGGCGATCATGAAGATGATCACGCCCAGGACGATGATGAGGCCGCCGGCGAGATTCTCGCCATGGTCGACTTTGTTCTCAGCGCTGCTGGTCAGTATGAAAATCCCGAAGCCCAGTAGAACGATGCCCAGAATCTGCGGTAGATGGACTGTTGTTACTTTTGCGCTTTTCGCTCACATGCGATTTTTATTCTCCACACAGTAGGAGGTGAAACGAAAACTCGCATGCGAGTTTAATTCGCATCGATGCCAGAGCTCGGCGGTTACAAACATAATGAGCACAATATTTGGGTAACGAAAATAGATGAATTTCAATGAAACCAAACAGCAACAAAGCCAAGTGCGCATGTGAGAAACGAGAAGAATTATATACGAATATATCGAGAGATGCAAATGAAATCATCGGGTTTTTTAAAGAAGGAACATTTTGTCTTTGGTGCTTCCTTTGTTATTTGCCGAGAGTGGCAACATTTCCATGTCCTTTTCTTACTTTTTTGGATACAATTTTGATAGTCATATTTTGGGTTTTTTCTCAATTCACAAAATGTGCACTATTTTATATTTGCGTAAAAATCCAATTTGAATTTGTATTCGTTCGCAATAAGTTTCTTAAATTTCGCCAATTATTGTTTTCCTTTCGAATTTGTGTTTGCTTTTGATTTATTATTAACTTATTTGTTTGATGATGTTCTTACTCACCACACAGCATAAATTCAGTAACAACAAAATGTACTTGACCGTAGATGTTGCCAACCCCATGATTTGTTCCTCTCGCCGATACGGTCAATGAGTTTCCCTCGACTTCTCATCGATTTTCCAGATATTGCGACTTTCCTTCAGTCCCTTAGTCCTCTGCTTGCGACTGACTGCGTCTCGATTCGCTTCTAAAATGAAACGAACACTGGCAATGATGTAATTCATTCATCCACGCGAACTTCGACAACACAATCAATTTACGAAAATGGGCATTTCTCAGTAACTTGTTCAGCAAATTGTGTATTTGCATTCAATAAGTTACTTTGATTCATTCCCGTCTCGCTCTCTCACTCACTCCCTCACTCGACCACTTTCACTCTCGGTGCTAATCGAACTCGCCGCTCTGCCAAGTGATCCTGTCGAGACTCGTAAACAAACTGAGCACAAGTTGGACTAAAATCGTCTGTTCTCCAAAAACAAAAACAAGCTTATTCTCTTTATATATACTACATATTTCAACTACTGATCTCGTTTGCCGCTGACCTTGCGAGATGCGCTCTGCCTGGTGGCAACGCCAGCGACAGGTGGCGATCGGCGCGATCTTCACTGGTGGATCGGCGCCACCCACACGGTCGCCGAGACGACGATCGACGAGTTCCACCTGCAGCGCGTGCGGGCGGCGACGGCGAGCGAACTGGTAATAACCAAAATTGTTGTTGTTATTATTGTTGCGTTGTTTTTGTTGTTGACCATGTGACGCCGCATGAGCGAACGGAGACAGTCAAAATTTATAGTCCATCATTTTGACGACAAATCTTCCACGGATCCATCGATCCCAGATCGTGTGCTCGCGGTTAAAAGACTCTCTCTCCCTCTCTTACGCTCTCTCAGCTCACTCACTCTGTCATCGATTTCTTCAATTCTCTACACAATTTTCAAGCAGACTTCTGAAAATCATAAACAGACCTCCGAAAATCGTAAAGTGACTTAAGAAAATCGTAAAATGACTTGAGAAAATCGTAAAGTGACTTGAGAAAAACGTAAACAGCCCTGAGAAAATCGGAAACAGACCTCAGAAAATCGTAAACAGACCTCAGAAAAAAGACTTAAGAACCGAACTCGGTAGAATAATGAAATTTAAAGTTTTTCTGGTTTTCTGATAAATAAGCATTGGAGCATTGTCACTGATGAGGCTAAGGAGACAATAACAGTGCCCGACTGTTCACGTGCAATTCATCACAGCTCCATTTTCCATGGAGATGCGCTGGCCCTACAAAATATGCGAGTAGGATCATAGAATATATGTATTATTTACAATTTATTATTAAATATTGAATATTTAAATATATTATTATTTATCAGAAAACCAGAAAAACTTGAAATTTCCTTATTCTACCGAGTTCGGTTCTTAAGTCTTTTTTCTGAGGTCTGTTTACGAATTTCTGAGCTCTGTTTACGATTTTCTGAGGTCTGTTTCGGTATTTTTTAGGTCTGTTTACGATTTTCTCAGGTCACTTTACGATTTTCTCAAGTCACTTTACGATTTTCTGAGGTCTGTTTACGATTTTCTGAAGTCTGCTTGAAAATGGTGTAGTATGAGACAATAAATCCCCCACAACATATTGTTTTGAGAACCAAACAATTTGACCCACCGTGCATGGTATAATTTTACAACAACGATTTTATTTGTATTCTCCATATGCCATAATTACTTCAATATGAACTAAGAGATTATGTTGAGGTTTGTCTTTGCGCAATTAACTAAAATTAAACTAAATACAAATAAGTAACAATTCGGTTCATCACAGCGTCTGATACAAACTGCGATCGTGGACGTTCTAGCCATAATATCGAACTCGATCTCGGTGGTTGCGAAGACAATCGACCAACATGCACGCGAACACCGAACCGATCAGCTGAAAACATAAGCATTAGAAACCAATCGATTGCCGGTTGAAGGCCGTCTCGAGTCTCACCTCGACGACGATCAGCAGCCAACTGATCGTGCTGAAGGGGCTGGTCCTCGCGGCCAGGTGCTCCCGGAAGCGCTGCTCGCACCCGACGACGTACAGATTGAGGATGACCGCGCAGTCGCGGTCCCTGCAGCAGCTGGGCGGGGGCGTCCGGTCGAGCAGGAAGTAGTCCGCGGGGCTGTTCTTGCCGCAGCACTCCAACTGCGCATGGCAAACGACAGAGAGAGAAGACCACAGAACGGATATTGCGACCATTCGAAATTACAATTTGCATACCTTTTCCTCGTAGTAGCTCAGGGAGTTGTTGCTTTTGTCGTTGTTGTTGGGAATGTTCGCAGGATCCTCCTCCGGCTCCCACAAGGCCTCGTATCCGCTGTCGATGGCCTCGGGCACGAGCTCATTGGCTGCAGCGTAGCTGAGGCTCACGATCGCAACCAACTGAACGATCAGCAAAGCGACAAGGATCACCGCATACTGGGCGAAGAGGGAAGACGGCGTCAGTCAGATTTACTCAGCGACAACGAAGACCCCTCCCCCAAACTTACGCCGATCAACATGCCGCGCGCCTCCTTGGCGAGGCCCAAGCAGCCGAACAGGGCGACCAACAGGATCGTCGCCCCGAGGACGATCGTCAGAGTGGCGGCCAAACGTTCGTCCAACCGGATCAGCGGGATGACGTCTTCGGCGCTGTTCAGCAGCTGGACGCCGAAGACCAACAACCAGCAGCCGAGAAACTGAGCGAAAGTGAAAGAGAGAAAGAAATGTTTAGTACTGTGGAATATTGCGTGGTTTGCGTGAAATTTTTAACCAGAGGTGATCGAATGTGGGTCGGGGGTCGTGTGGAACCTAAGGGAAGGGCATTGCCATCATAAAGGAACATTTTAAGGAATTCTGAACAACTATCGGTATGATTTTCAAGAAAGTCGTAAAGTTGTGTGCTTTTTGAATATTTTTAGTTATACAAAATTTCTTGAACCGAATAAATTAAATTGCTGTCGACCTTCTTTGTAAATACTCTGGAAGTTAAACAGTTTATTTCAGGATTTAAAAACTACGTTTCTGTTATGCGATAAAAAATATATTTTAATTCATAATCGTCAAATCCTTTAGGAGGTATTTGTATTGAGTTTTGCTGTGTTCCATGAACGGTCCAATGTAATGAGAACTGATGTGGAACCCATGTGGGTCTCATGTGGAACACGAGTGCGTCGCAACCGTTTGATAGCGTTTTCCCGTCAGTATTTCCCCACATTGTTGTTGTTCCCATAGTCTCAATGTCAGAAAATTGCGAAAGCCGACAGAAACAATAACACCAAAGAACTGAAATGAAAATCACAACAACAACCATGACAAAAGAACAACAACAACATTTGATGACATCAAAAAGCGGCGGGAAATTTATTTTTAAACAACGAAATGACTAATTTGTGAGAATTTCGTTAACATCAAAGTATTTTGAAAATTTAGATTTTAATCAATAATTACACACAAGCAACTCATTCGATTCGAAACGAAGAAACCAGGAAGAAAATAAAAAATAAATACAGAACAATAAACAATAAGTAAATACATTACAACTTACCACACAGAACAAATTTAATAGAAATAAAATATATTTCACAGCTTGCGTCGAAGAAATCATTTTGTGGCTTTTATATGTATTGCTTTTAAAGAAATATTTCTTTAATCTATTCAGCGACTTGCATTTGTTTGTTCCATTAACACGAAACGCACTTATAAACTTGATAAGAGTAAATCTCAAAGTTTTTCAGAAACCACAACCATTGCTTTCAAACCCTCAAAATAAGCGGTCGCAACAAATTGTCAATAGCCGTGAAATAACTTAACAATCCAGAAAGATCTCTTAAGAACCCCTTGAATCGCGTCACAAAATTCGAAACCCTCACGTGCCGTGATCGAAGCCAATACAACGTAAATGAAAGCAGCCGAGGAAAAACCCCTCCACCACACGATCGCTCTGCTTCGGAACTGACCGCGGCTTCGCGGCGGAAGCGATCGCTGGGCGATCGTCGGAGACACCGTCGAATGGCACCAGACCCGGAAAAACGACCGTTGTCAATGATGCCGCTCCTCCCCACCTCCATCTGCGCCCCACTCAGCCAACAGCTCATCTCGTTTTTACCGCCGATCTCTCCACGGTCCCAAATGAATGCAATATTAAAATGCTGTCGGAAAACAAAACACGAAAAAGTCGAAAACAAAAACACAAAATTAGCCAAAGACAATCTTCTTTCCTACGCTATTCGAGATCTCGATTCTCGAGCGGAAACTGCGGGCCGCCATAAACGATGCCATCGTTGCACGACCAACAACAACAGAAGAAAATAACAAAAACAACAACAATACCAATGCCTACATCGCTTGGTACGTTGTGAGAGTGAAAAGTCAAAGAATCGGCGAAAGCAAGATCATTTCTAAAAGCGTTAGTTATTTTATGACAGATTTTCATGTGATTGACATGTGTGTGGTCACTTTGTTTGCTGTTGTAGTCGTTGTACGGGCTTCGAGGTACATATATTGCTAATAAAACCGACCGTTTGTTTCGTTCAATTAGTTGAGGGCAATAATGACTTGTTTTTTCTTGTTCTTCGCATGCAGGTCAACATGTTTTTGTTTTATATTTTTTGGTTATTTTTAAAACAATAACAATAATGCTTCTAAAAAATGTTTCAATATTAACGGATACCTCTGAATATATTTGTGAGGTGATATTTTGTATATAATGAAGAATTATGAACATGAGTTAACTTGTCTAAAATGGAAAAATTGTATAGAACACACGTCCAATGGACTCTGCAGATCGTGCTATTCCATACAGGGACGATCTTGGGATCCCTGGAGTGTGGTTTTGTATATCGACCACAAAATTGGTATATACATATATTCCATATATATCATACGAAAATTTCTATGTATTTGTATAAAAAACGCTCTTTTAATTAGATTTTTTACTTTAATTCTATATAAACTGCAATGTGAATACATCTGTCGACGACATACTCTATGACTGTTATAATTCACTTACAATTCCTTGATTGTTTAATAACTACGTTTGTTTATAATTACTAGTTAAAATAATTTTAGTATTAAAAATATTATTAAAAATGCATACGTTTAACGAAATTAAAATAACTTTTTCAAATAAAACAATGAAAAATTTAAATTCATATTATTCGAACACAATTGGATCGATTTCGATGACAAATCATGAACAAAAATACTCGATTTCGCATACATTTGTATGATAACAATGTTTGATATACACCTATATGTTTCATATATTTCATGTTCTATATAGAGATGATTTTTTAAAATCGAATTATGAATTTAATGTTGCGAATTACTATTGTTGTGGTTAAGGATTTTCTTGTTTTTTGGCACATCTTTCTAGTGCAATCATGACTGAGGTAGACTAGCAAGAATGAATATACGGTCAGCAATATATTCGATCCTTATCAATTAGCACCACTTTGAGAATTCTTTGGCCATTTTGGGATTTCATTTTGAATTAAGTATATTTGGTTAATATCGATATCGAGTACGAAATCGATTTAAACTGAACGATCGATTTATTTCGGATAGTATTTCGAGCGACGCCAACGATTCAAGATGCTGTTGGCCAACACATAGGCGAAGTAGCAGCAGATAAACTGAAAAGAAGAATGTCTTAATCCAAATTAAAAATAAACGTAAGGCATCTCTGCGTACCTCTACCACTACCAGGACAAGAGCAAAGATATTGAATGCTGTCCAGCGATCGGCGATATAGTCGAGGAACTTCTGACGACAGCCGTCCAGATTCAGCTTGTCCATGTGGTTGTAGCAGCTGTAGGGCGGCAGCATGTAGTCGTTGGGACCGGCGTTGCCACAGCATTCGAGCTGGAATTATAAAGGAAAAACAAATTAATCACCTCCTAGAGATATGTACTGCAATTTATTTGGAAATATTCGAAGGACGAACCCAGCGCTCGAGGCTCGCGATCTGGCTGGCGTTCCCCGGCTTGATGGGCACCGGCTGCTCCCGCCACAGCTGGTCGAACGTGCTGTCGACGTTGATCAGCAGCGAGGTCTTGAAGAACCAGAACGTGCCGACCGTCAGCAACTGCAACACTATGAAGATCACCAAAATGACCGCAAACTGTAAAAGGATTCGATTAGTCGACATTGACAGCTCCCTGTCCCCCTCCCCTCTAGGTAGTACCGTTTTAGACATGCGACTGCTCTCGCGTGTTGCTCCGATGCTGCCGAAGATCGCATTGAGCGTGACACTCAGGCCCAGGCCTAGGATCAGGAAGGCGGCCGTGTTGAAGTGCTCGAACTTTAGGATCACATAGACACCAATACCGATCACGGCAAGACCGAGGATCTGTGAATGAAAGAGACAAAATATATCATATGAATAACAAGCCATAGGTCTCATTTTTCTGGTTACACTTAAATATTTTTTTATTTTATATAAAGTACACTCGGGAAAACGTCAACGAGACAGACTTTAGATTTACTTTTGTACAGAACACAAATGCAGCAGAACAGAAAAGGGTAATAACAAAAGTTCTATACTTATAAGGAGAAATTCAGACATTTCTGGTTGGGTTGACGTTTTCGAGTAGACAATGTTTGATTTTGTTATTTGAGATATACATGAATTTATTATATAAAATCTATATTCAATGTTTGTAATCGATCATAATAATTTATAATGCGAAAAGAAAGGTTTGATAAATAAGGTTTTGTTTTTACGACGATGTGACCCATATATTTGACAAAATTGTTTGCATTTCGATTGTATAAATATACTAAATACTTATACTAAATTAAATAAATAAGTCTCTGTAAAGTTCATCCATGTTCTGTAGTTGAATTTTGCACAAAAGCAAATGGAACAGAATTTTATGGAAACGCATAACATAAAAGTTATATTTTTAGAACAGAAGAAAATATAGTGCAAACACATAGTTCTAAAAGTGAGTCATTATCTCTCTCTCAACTGTCTCTCGTTCTCCCTGTCCTATCCTAATGTGCTGCAGCCGAAGAGTCTCGTTGTCAGAGAGCGCAGAGGGAAAAGATGTTTATTTTCGAAATTGAAATAGTTCAGACTTTAAAATTTGTTTTTGCTACGTAATTTCGAAATTTGTGTTCTCACATTCGAATGTTAAAAACTCAAGATATTTGTATTATATAAATTTTCATATATGTATAAATTGAAGTAAATGGCAATAGTGAAAATTTAATTCTTTATTATATTTTGATTTTTTTAAATGTGAATTTTGTATGTTATATTTGTACGTATGCACATATTTGTGATGTGATTGGCGCCAGAAATATTTATGTCTATAGTTTTCAGTCTTCGGACATCAATTCGAGGAAGCGTGGAATTTTGAACTTTCTTTTCCCGAGTTTTTTCTGTCTTTGTAATTGCGTTATTTATGGGCATCCGACAAATTAGACACAAACCATTTAGGTCTGACTAGTTTTAGGAACTCAATGAACATCACGAAAAAGAGTACATAATCAAGCAATTCAAGTAACTATCATTGAAAATAATGTAATATCATAATAATTTAATAAGCGGTTCATCGAATGTTCATTATGGAATGTTGATCGATCAGGGTGATTAATCATGGGGGAATAATGTCAGCATTTGTTGTTATTGTCATTGTTGCAGTTGTAGTAATTGTTGTCACTGTCTACTAGTTGGCGTTCTTTTTGTTTTTATCGTCGAGCGTACGGTACGTGACTAAAACGTGTTCAAATATGGAAATCCATTCAAATTGAAACGTCTATCGTGTCCCCACCAAATCATCAATCTATCAGTCTATCGATCGATCCATCGTTCGACCGATTGTCGGTCGATCGTTCGCCCTGAATACTTAAGTAAATAATTAATTATCTATAATTGCTGGCAACCTTTGGTACAGGCAATATATAGTAGTAACGATGACAGCAACAAAATTGTCTCTGACATGCGTTCGGCAATGCCTATGACAACGAACGATTTTCCAAATTTAAAAATTACATAGAATACTTATGATTGGAAGGAACGCCGTACCATTAAAGGTCCCATTGAGGTAGCGCCTCAATTGATCTACTCTTTATGGCTTCATTTTCACCAATCGCATGCGATATTCATTCAGATTACTTCCTCAAGGCGAGAACCAAAACAAGACAAAATTATAATAACAATAAAGGCATCCAAAAATCGTTTGGTTCCGGTTCAGTCGCCACCATCTATGCGGGGGCGCTCCCTAATTATATTCAAAATAATATAAATATATCATATACCTTGTTTTTGCTTCTATCCCAGTCTTAAGATGTTCAGCTCGAATGTCAAAGTTTTCCGTACTTATCGTGGTTGAGGTTTTGTAGTTACTTGTAATTCGATATTTTCATAAATTCATAAATTTTAATACTCTGGTTAGCGTTTCTCGATTTCCATACGGTTAACAAAAATCAGAGCCCTGAGCAATCAGGTATTATTTGGTATTATGATATTACAGATAGTAAAATATAATCCTCATATGAACTGTTCGATCCGTTTTCTATTTTAGAAATGCAGTTGTATAAATAAACCTATTCAAAAAAATTTATCTTTAGATATTACGTCAATCCCCCATTACGCCAACATCCCAAATCGTCAACCCTTTTTTATTAACATTGTCTACTCCAATACGACACCAAAAGCCCTTCAATAGTAAAACAAGTAACAGATTCCTTTTAAGACTTGAAAAAGTAAAGATTTATTTGGGTTGGAAACCTTTTTTGTTCTCTTAAGATTTAATTTTTGTATAGTTGTAATTTATGAACAATACTGTAGTTTCAATGAATTCATATTAATAATTATCATCATCGTTATCATTAATGATTTGATCTTAAATTTGCACAACGATAAACGCCAACAATCTAAACGCTCGCGGTTTTAATTAGTTGACGTTATCCCGAGTGTACTGTATTTCTGTGCCCTAAATACCGTGACTTCAACGACATCATCGCAAATTCTATATCAACAAGTCCACAACAGTGAGAATCTACTAATAACATTTCTATTAAAATCCAGTTAATATAATTATCATCATATCAATGCAAATAATATAATAAAAATATATAATCGTCATCATCTCCTTCATCAGAGCAAATGCTATAATCAAACAAACATACTTATAATATAACAGCAACAACAAGAACAAACTGTGAATTGCTTCGTGTTAGCGTTATCAGCAAAAGTAAAAAAAAAATAAATAAAAGTTTTTATAATCTCTGCAACATAATTAGTAAACTGGAACAACGAAAACATCGATGAAAAGCAACCAACAACAATGAAACATGTGTTCCTCCACATGTCACACGTTGACGTAGGAATTTTTTTGGCACAGCAACAACAATATAAAAACTACTATGTCTAACTGATAAGATAAATATTTGCAATATTAGCAATGGAAAAAATTGACCAAACATTTTTTATTCTGTTTACATAAACGACAACAACAAGACACAGAACCTTATCCATTTCAATTAAGACGTAACATTGCAACAACAACGGCAGTGAATATATCTACAGTAGGGAATATACATAAATATCTGGGGCGGAAGACCTCAGAGAATCTAGTCGAACGAATAAAACAAAAACCATTTATGTATATTTTATTTTTTCTTTTAATTTTTGAAAACATCGTTGAATAGAATTCAAATTCAAACTCTGCCCATTCGCCACCCCTCGGGTCGACAGGGGTCTCGTGGGAAGGGGGAAATTGTCTCGAAATACACACGATACAAGTACAGCTGATCGTATGGACGGCATTTGGATCGGACGGACTTTAGTCGCCCAACAAAATATTTACTTAAAATTCGGTTGGTAAAAATTAGCGTTTTTGTTTACGATTTTTATCGTTCAAAATACTTTCATTCAGATTTGAGTCAGGGCCAATGATGTACAGGGTGTATATTGAATTCAAAGAAATTCTAAAATTAAATTCGGTATTAAATTCAATGCAATGGGAATTTTATTGAAAATTCTGCGGACTACCTCCAAGGGCTTCAAGGCTTTTGATATAAGATGATATTGACTGATGAGTATATATTGACAGTTGTGCTTAGAAGACTAAAAATGTATGAAGTTGAACATTGAACACTGAACATACTATGAACCAATACAATGCAGTCAGTAACATGAATGAAAAAGAATATGTACAGGAATATGTAGAATGATGCAGCATAATAAAATATATAAATTGATCCCAAACTTTTGTTTTTGATAATTACAAATATTAAATCTACATATTCAAATCAATCATCGATGAATCAAACATACATTTAAATTAACTTTGCTTCCCTACAAACAAGTTCTTATTAACATAAAAATTAATTGATGGAAATGTTAACAACCTCAATATTCGATCGACATTAAATTATGAATCATTACTTCATCAATTAGATTCGCATATACGATAGAATCTACGGGAATTTGGTTCCCATGAGTCCAAGCCATTAAATCATTGATAGCTTTTATCTTCAAACGAAATTCCCAATCTTTTGTTATTATTTTTGTTTTTCTTTCCTTTTCGAATTCGATGTCGATGATTTACCGAAGGCTCCACAGAAAATCTGAGCGCACGTGTTGTTGTTATTGATGTTGTGATGTGTGTATTGAAAACCGTTGGAAAACGTCATAAATTTCAAGAAATATTTGTTTAAAAAAGAAATATGATGAAGCAAAAAAATCCGAAAACAACGACGGCAGAATGGACCAGAAGAAAGTTCGGAGGAAGATAGAAAAATATTGAGAGACAGAAATGGCAAATGACATCAATGTTTTTCAATTTTAGCATAAAATTCTTTATCATTATCATCAGCAATATCATCATGATCATCAGACACATTTCCATAGCTGAGATGTTTAGAAATAAAACAAGCAACTAAAGCGACGTCGGAGGCGTTCGAAGGACGGCGACAGACAAACAGACAGGGAGAGGAAAGAATGAAGAGTGTGGGTGAATATAGCGAAATGGAAATAAAATAAGAATCAACCAACACCGAAAAATCGAAAGCAGCAATACTAAAAGTTATTATATCAAAAATGGAAGCTATTTTTAAAAACCCGTCTAACATTGACATTAGAAGCGCTTCGAGCCAGACGAGAGTGGCGTGGAATGTGGGCGGAAGGGAGGGGAAGGTCTCGGAAAAGCAGTCGAGATACGTCTGGGAGAACCTCTTACTAGTTGTTGCTTGAGTAGTAGTATTGTGTCATAGACTATGAAGGTGTCAATGATAAGTCATCGTTTAGGCGTTGCCAACAGCATTTGCTTTGCAAACGGCAAACAAGTGGCTGATAAAAACTATTGGATTTGTTGTTGTTGTTGTCGTTATTAGTAGTTTGTATCGCTATTTGCGAGCGATAACTAAAGCTGCACTCTCTGAGTTTCTCAAAATGTCAGGAATTCAATGAAAAATGAGGAGTGAAATGAACCAAATTAGGTAGATAGTAAAAGCACTTGAAAACACAAAACCAAGAACCTAAATCTAAATCTAAAAAAACGTTTTTCTGCTTTTTAAATTATTAAAACCACTATAAAAAAATAAAAATGCAGACAAAGTAAACCTACCGCATACAGGGCGTCCCAGATCAGTGCGAATACTTTGAGAGTTTTCGTGGAGCAGGCCATTTTCGTTGATTTTCGATATTTTTCTAGTTTTCAAGCAACCGTTTGTAGATATATTTTTAATATTTCAAAATGTGTATGGTGTGTTTCTCTTTATATTTTTCACTCAGCGCTTTGTCCCCACTTCCCTTCTCACTGCAGGGTGTCGCGCTTCTCGGCCACAATTGCAACGCGTTGTGTTCTCCGACGGCAACAACCACTTTTATTTTCGCTTTCCTTTAAAAAGTCAAATCAAGAGCAAAAACTATTCGATATTGAACTTTTGCGGTTGTACCGAGTGATCAGGATCGGATCGTGCCGTGCCCACTGTACGATACAGAGATCTGCGTCTTCTTCTTTCTCTCACACCTCAACGTTCGCCGTGCGCGCGCCAACTGAGTCTCGGTTCTCGAGCGCGTCGTCGCCAGGTCGGCACTCGACTCTTGTCTCTTGGCGGCCGACGTCGTTGTCGTTATCGTCGCTGTCGCCGTCGACGTCGTCGCTCTTGCGGCGAAAACGATGGGACGCTTTGGAATGTGGAACGTGGCGAGAACGTGGAACGCGAGTGTGTTTGGGAAAAGGTTGGAAGCAATTTTCGCATGTCGCGCTCTCTTCGCTTGTGTCGATAATTATATGTTAATTGTTGTTGTGATTTGATAGTTGTTGCTGTATTTCAGTGTTATTGTGGTTGTTGTTGATTTTCTAATGCCGAATGTTGTTGTTCTATTGCAGAGTTATTGTTGTTATACTTCTTAACTTCCTGACTTGTGGTCATCGGGGAGCAACTGAAAGCGGAAATGAAGATCGCGTTTTGATGTTCTTCGTGCACTTTTTACAAGATTCACTCACTTAATTGTAAATAAAAAGAAAAAAATATCTCTTTAGAAATAAAACATTTAAAATTTATATTTTTTTGACCTATTGCATTAAAATAAAATCATTTAAAAATCTGTGGACTATTGACTACTTATTTACTGTACTTATTTACTGTATGATTTTAACATTTTTGAGGAGAGTCCACAGAAGTATATTTAATATCAATAAAATATTAATATTTCAGGTCAGCATATTTTGAAATATTTTGGATCCTAAATTGTAAAATCGTAAAATGGAATTCGAGTGTTGGTTTAAAAGTAATAAAATTGTAAATATCTGGTCGTCCACACTAAAACTTAATAGGATACGGATGGTTGTCATACAAATGCTTTCCAAATCAGCATCAGGAATAGTTTTAATAATCTTCACATATGTTCGTTTATTTTTTTACATTTTTTTTTTTTTACAGTTTACATTTAGCATAAAATCGGTTTCATCTGTCGTAAGACCACCATGTCTCCGGCTTTCACTTGCTCAAAATAATATGGATGTAGTATTTTTCTAAAAATATTAGGATTTACGCATTTTTTATTCCGAGGCGTATGCTTAATATGCAATTGTTGAACTATAAAGTTCGATAAATGAATGAATAGGAAAATGGAACTTGGAAAAGAAGGGAAGAAGAACTGTGAAGAGAAACGTAAACTCCTTACGTAAACTCAAACCTAAATATAAAACAAATTTTATCTTCACATAGAAGACGGCATGTGGCAGATGGGCGTATGAGTAATATCTAATAGGTATTTAACTGGAAAAAGATGACGAGGCAGGACAACATTTAAAAAATGGTAATTAAACGATTTCACGGGAATGTATACAAATTCATTTCATGTATTTTTTTAATGAACACCCGTCACGCCCACTGTGCGTATGGGTAACCTACAATTCCCACATTCGGAAGCAGCTCCATTAAAAATGTAAACCATCAAATATTAATCAATAATTTCCATTTCACAGCGCCAACAACTGTCGTCGATTGCTGGGGCGGGTCCTGCGACAGGACGAATGCATTTTTTATGGGATTCATTTAGAATGCCTAAAAAACATAAACAGACATTGAATCTAGCAACGTCAAAAAGAACACTATCAAGAAGAGCTCTCTCTGAGGGAAGGAAAGAAGCAGAAGTAAGGAAGTTAATGAATAGTGCGAGGGGAAGGGAGATGGAGCCAGAGAGCGTCGGAGACACATAAAAGAGCCGAACCCCGGACAGACCTCCAACAGTTGTTGCTTTCCTGCCGCCCAGCGAGGAAACATCCGAGGAGAGATTGAGACAGAGAGATTTACACAGAGCGATTGAGACAGAGCGATTGATACAGAGCGAGATCAGTCCGTTACCGTGATGAACTTCTACCACAAGATGGCCATCGCCTCGGGCCTGCTCTGTGCCTCGGGCATCCTGATCGGGTTCATTGGCTTCCCGATGCTCCTGCGCAAGATGCTACGCAGCGTAAGTACGGGTGAGAGAGAGAGAGGGCTCTTCACGTAACGTCCCTCTTCCCCTCGCAGCAACTGAATTTGAAACCCGGCTCCGAGTCGCGCCGAATGTGGGAGAGGTTCCCGATTCCTCTCAACTTCTCCGTGTACGTTTTCAACGTGACGAACCCCGCCGAGGTGCAGGACGGAGCCAAGCCCCAGCTCGACGAGGTGGGGCCCTTCGTGTTCGAGTGAGTTCGGGTGGGGATACGGGGGCCACGATTACTGATCGCGCTCGTCGCTTTGGCGTGCTTGCAGGGAGTGGAAGGACAAGTTCGACCTCGAGGACATCGAGGACGAGGATGCGGTCGCCTTCAACATGCGCAACACGTACGTCTTCCGGCCGGAGCGAGGGCTGAGCGGCGAGGAGGTCGTCACGATGCCGCATCCGCTCGTGCAGGTGAGGCGTGCCATGTTCAGACCCCCATTTCTCACCGCTTCGTCCTCCGCCAGTTCATCGCCATCTCGATAAAGCGCGACAAGGCGGCCATGCTCAAGATGGTCGCCGAGGGCCTGCAGGTGCTCTTCCGGCCGAGCAGCGCCTTCATGAGCGCCCCCTTCATGGAGCTCTTCTTCCGCGGTCTGGACGTCGACTGCTCCCAGGAGAGCTTCGCCGCCCGCGCGATCTGCCTCAACTTCCACACGGGCGGCGTCAGGGGCGCGGCGAAGGTCAACGAGACGCACTTCAAGTTCTCGCTGATGGGTGCCGTAAGTCGAACACAAACACCCCACCCCCCCCCCCGCCACATGTGGCGGCATCTCCCTCTTCTCCCCATCTCTCTCTCTCCGCAGGGAAACCACAGCGACGCGGGCCGCTTCAAGGTCGCGCGCGGCCTCCGCGACAGCCGCGACGTCGGGCGCGTCCTGCAGGTCGACGACGAGGACGAGCTGGACGTGTGGGCCGGCGACGAGTGCAACCGCTTCCGCGGCACCGACTCCACCGTCTTCGCCCCGCTGCGGCGGCCCGCGGAGCCCCTCTGGACGTACTCGCCCGACCTCTGTCGCTCCCTGGGGCCGCGCTACGAGCGCCGGGTGCTCTACGCGGGCCTCCCCGCGCTCCGCTACCGCGCCGACTTCGGCGACGTCCGCCACGAGCCGCCCAACCGGTGCCTCTGCAAGGACTTCCCCGCCGACTGCCCCGCCAAGGGCACCATGGACCTGGCGCCCTGCAACGAGCTGCCCATGGTCGCCTCGCTGCCGCACTTCCTAAACGGCGACCCCGAGCTGCTGGCCGCGGTCGAGGGCCTCCGGCCGGACGAGGCCAAGCACGGTATCTTCATCGACTTCGAAATCGTACGCGGACGGGAGGTTGGTCGTTGGTCGTCTCACTGACTCGTTCCTTACCCCCAGATCTCCGGGACGCCCCTGTCGCTGGCCAAGCGGCTCCAATTCAACCTGGACATGGAGCCCGTCGCCGAGGTCGAGGTGATGAGGGGCCTGCCGAAGCTGGTGATGCCGCTGTTCTGGGTGGAGGAGGCCCTCAGCCTGGACGAGACCTTCACGGGCATGCTCAAGAGGAGGATCTTTCGGTGCGTTCCTACGAACATTCCTCATTATTGAGCTTCCTCATATAGATTTCTCCCTTGACCTCGAAGAATCCTCGATGCCAACAACGCCTTCAAGTGGATCGCGACCACAGTCGGGGGTTTTGGACTCCTCTTCGCCATCTATTTGGCGCGGATCAGCAGGAACAGGGTCCAAGAGTTATCCGGAAGCCAAGGACAAGGGCAGGACAAGCCTTAGAGTTTTCGGTAAATAAAGAGAAGAAACAAAAGCAAACTTTTGACTATTCAAATTCAAATTCAAATTAAATAGCATTAAAATTGTATGCCCAACAGTTGTTTTTCTCATTTAATTACACCTCTCACGCTCCACCGCCATCACATCCAGGCCGAGGGCTTTAATAATTAATTTGATAATTTCTCAATATTCGATAATTTCGATTGTCGTCAGGTGGGAGGGTTTCCTGCTGGTTTTGTTGGGAATACAGAGAAACAACTTTCAATTTGATAGAAAATAGAATGCAATGCAACACTATATGTATAAATAAATTTAAAATAAATTGAAATTCTTTGAAGATTATAAAATATTCAAAAAAATTAGGGTGAGGAATACAAAAAATATGTATAGGAATATTTTATGTATAACAATCTTTACAAATTGTTTATGTATATTTCAATTAATTACAAAATAAAAATGTAAAAGAATATTCATATGAAAAACATGTTTAAAGTTATAATTAAAATTACTCTTTTAATAATAAAAGGATTTTTTATTAAACAATATTTTTACAGTTCTCAACTTCACGTTAGATTTAAATAATTGTCAAGACAACATAAAAACATACAATAAACAAATAAAACTAACAACCTCACACGAAACAAAAACATTTTCTATTTCTAAAAATATTCTTTCACATTTGTTTAAATAACTTGTTTCTTTTTTTCATCTCAATTAATGAACGATAACTTTTGACTTTGGTTTAAATGATTTCGCTTATTGTTGTTGCACTCTTTGCTGTTACGTCGTGTTTGTTACTTCTTATTGCCTATCGTTTACAGAATATAATTTATTAATTTGCTACAATAACGAAACCTTAAAGATCGAAGCCTAAAGCCGTCTAGCCTAACTAGGGGTGCGAGCCTTGAGGGATCAACATTTAATACATTTACAATTACACTTACACATATTTACATGGCCCTTTCGCCGCAGCGTAAAAGGTTGAAAATATACAATAAAATTAGAGAATAAACCTAATTAATACAAAAACAATTAATCAAGCCGAGCAAAGTATTTAAATTCAATTCTATTGAAGCCTAAGTTAACATTAGATTTAGTTGCTAGCTGTTAAATAGAGCCAATGTTCCATTGCCGCTGTTGGGTGGAGCCTCGCTTGCAGCCGCCAACCAAAACAAGGAGAAACATATCACCAGGTTGTGTATTGCCGTTCTTGTTGTTTTCCTAGAGCCGCTTGGCCTTTGTGTGGGCCTGCATGGAGCGCATGACGTCGGGCCGCAGGAGCAGCCGCTTGCAGAGCCAGACGACCAGGTACAGGGACCCCAGGTAGAGGGCCAGCACGTCGACCAAGTAGTACTGCAGCCAGCTGCAAGAGCGAGAGAGAGACAGAGTGGTCAGAGGCTGTGGCAGGCTGAGGCATACCGCCCGGTGCTTACCTCATGTTGCGGGCCGGCGACTGCAGGTGGTAGGCGCCGCGGTGGCGCAGCACGTACTCCGTCCAGTAGACGGAGGTCTCCAGCGGCGTCGTGCGTTGGTCCCGCAGCAGCTTCTGGCGGAACCTGCGGAGACGGGAGGTTAGTTGTGCGCAAGGGGGGCCTCGGGGGAGGGAGGGGGACTCACCGCGCGGCGTTCCGGTACTGCGGGTCGTGGACGACCTTCAGGATGGACTTGTGCAGCTGGGCCGCACTCAGCGTGGCCAGGTCCAGCTTGATCGCGTAGCCGTCGACCTCGGCCTTGGCCGAGTTGACGTCGTGGTCGCAGAAAACGGGCATCGTGACCACGGGCACGCCGTGGAAGACGGTCTCGTACATGCTGAGCAGGCCGCCGTGGGTGACGAAGGCCCGCAGCTTGCGGTGGCCCAGGACGTCCTGCTGCGGCAGCCAGCGGCTGAGCTTCACGTTCGGCGGCAGGTCCTGCATCTCGGCGGCGCTGCCCTCGTACTTCCAGAGCACGTGGTACGGCAGGCGGGCGAACGTCTTCACCAGGAGGCGGCGCAGCGACTCGGGCATGTTGGCGGCCTTCACGGAGGAGCCCATCGAGACGTAGACGAAGCCCGACTCCCCGGAGGAGGCGATGAAGTCCTCGAGGTCCTTCGGCAGCGGCTTGGCTGGCTTGCAGTGGATGCACGCGACCTCGGCGACGTTCGGGTTGAGGGCGCGCGGGTAGGAGACGACGGCGTGTCCGTTCTGCAGGATGAAGCTGACGTTCTTCGAGATGTCGTACGGGTGCGGGATGTGGCCGCCGAGGCGGTCGCGCATCACGTTGTACACCAGCGCCACCACGAACTGCAGGGACCGAGAAAGTGAGCGAGCTGAACCGGTGGGCGTGGGGTGGTGGCAGATGTGGTCTCACCTTGTGCATGAGGTCCTGGAAGATCTGCATGCCCGTGTTGACGGCGCGCTGCAGGAGGCTCATGTTGTCCGTGAACGTGGAGTAGAAGTTCGGGGTGACCGCGAACGAGCCGGGGTTGCCGGACTTCGCCAGGCTGCCGGTGTAGAAGCCCACCGTGTTCATGTACATGAAGGGTATGCGGTACTGGTAGACCATGCCGAGGGCGCACTCGGGGAAGGCTCCGTCGAGGATGGCCAGGTCGAAGTTGCGGTTCATCAGCTCCTTCGTCTCGGCGTCCTCCAGCATGGCGTCGCATGACTACGAGAGGGAGAAACCAGAGGAATCGAATGAAGTCGGGTGGCTTTTGCAAATATCTCTTATCGAATTAGTATTTAGTTGGTGCTGCCACCTGCAGTTGGGGGTGTGGCAGCAAGCGCAGGCTCGGGGAGAGGAAAGCGGCGACCTTGGACTGAAGAATGTTGGCAAAGTTACAATCAAGAGTGCAAAAAATACTAACAACTACAACAACAACCATTGCACATCCGCTAATGAACCCGCATCAATGTGGATTATATTATTATTGTTGTTATTGTTATTGGAATGGCCATTTATTGTTGTTGTTGTATTTTCAAGTTATTAGTTTTTCCCTCGAATTTTACAGTAAAAAATAGTAATTTAAATTATTTACTAGTTGATTTATATTTTGTTGTTTCTTTTCTAATGTCAGAAACTGAAAAATCACTCGTGAACGTTTGTCATTCTGCCAGACAATTTGTCAATCGCATGTCATTCACAATTAGTCACTCGCATTCACAATTGCATTTGACTATGACAAAGCAACAACAACAACAACAACAACATAAAATTCCCAGCAAATGCATGTGGAAGATATTTCAAAATATATATTCTTCTTTATGCATTTTAGCGTCATTTGAAAAATCTCCAACTGACGTGAGAAGATTTCTGAGCACTCGGAAAATTTCCAACAAAAAAGTAATCAACATTGAAGAATATTTGAAAAAAAATTAATAACAAAACGTACAATTTTTAAAAAATGTACAAAAATTAAAAATTTGCATTTGAAATAAAAATCTTTAAATCCTCATCAAAAACTAGGAAATTAAGATCTTTGCGAAGGTCTACATTAAAAAAGCTAGTAGGAAAGAAATACTAAATTTTAATTATTGTTTTTGAATTTAAGAATTATTTAATTAAAACAGAAGAATAAATGGGAGAAAACAATTACATATATATTTGTATTTCTTCACTCACCTGAAAGGCATAGCGGACCCCGTCCCAAACGGTGATCGGCATCTCGCCGGCCATGCGCGCGCCCAGCAGATCCCAGTTCGTGTAGTTCTGGATGTACTCGACCAGGCCGGCGGGCGTGATCTCGTGCAGGCCATGGATGTGGAAGTCAGACGGGAAGCCGTTCAGGAAGGTGATGTTGTGGCCCCTTGAACCAAAGGTGATTACGCTATTAATTTGAAAAGAATGATATCCCGAAAGTGCTACATCCTGCACACTTTTCATAAAACTGAAAGGTTAAAGTACGAGCTAAAACTAATAAATGGAGCCACGCAAGTGTTGTAAAAAGAACAAGCGCGAATGTTACAAATTGAATGTTCATTAGCCTTTCGCTCCAGAGGTCTGACATGTGTTGCATTTGGTACGGTGGTAATTTAATTGCAATTGCTGACGACAGTGAAACGAAAGACAGACACAAAAAACAAACACTTACACACTTATACAGCGGAAATTGCAACCGAGGAAATTAGTAATTTTAAAAATTATGCTCTCAAGAATCGTTTGACGAAAGATTACAATTCCCACTTGTTGTCGAGAAGCAGAAGGATTGCAAAAACCAAACATCGTACATATATCGATGGACAAACACCAAATACTCCGGACAGACATTCAGGCTGGCAAAGAGATCGACAGAAAAACATTCCATTAATGCCTTCTAAAATTCCATCTATCACGTTGTTTACAATTATTGTGATGACAAACATCTTTCAAAGAATTCGTTGATGTCATTTGTTACAGACGACGAACCAACAATGGATGGGTCCATCAATCAAGCAATCACCTGGTGAATCGGCGGAGAGACAGACGGACCGACGAAATGATCGCGAGCATCGGTCGCCTCAAACTCTCAGCTCGAGGAGTCGCCGACTGACGAAGGTCAGGACGACGAAGACGAGGAGCTCCTCGGGTGCTTGACTGTAGTGGAGTGCCAATTGGCGGACGGTACTCACCTCTCGATCAGGCCCTTCGCCAGCTCCCAGAAGGGAATCTTGTGCGACTTGGTGCCGCCCATCGTGACCATCAGAATGTCGGCGCCCAACGAGCTCCCAACGATGCACACGAGCAGGCCGGCTCCCAGGATCCATGCGGGGCGAGTCATCCTGCTGGCGGGAATCTAAAAGCGAAAGCAGAAAAAACGAAATGAAATCCACGTCGAAGAACTCCGAAGCTCGAATCGGCACAAATGTAGAGTTTTGACTCTGGCCCGCGTTTCCGCGGTTCCTCCCTTTATAGATTTGACCCGAATTCACTTCGCCTGCAACAATTACGACTATCAGAACCTGAAAACGATCATAACCAAAACATTATAATTTCACCGGTTTTTGGAAATATCTCTCCGAAAATCTTTGCGAACGATTAAATAGAGTACCGAGCGACCACCACAGTAGCGATCGCTAGTTTTCGGACGTTTCCAATTTGCTGACAGATATTGATTCTGGTTTGTATTGCGTTCTTTCGCTTCGCTTTTCGAGGCTTGCGATTTGTATTTTTCTGTGCACTTGTTTGTTTGAATTCCGAAAACTGGTCGAGTGCGCCACCGAGAGTTAATCGTCCGTGAATTGGTTCCAGCGCGGATTTTTCTATTTCGGTCTTCTGTGTTTGTGTTGTTTTTTTTTTGCTGCCGTAGTTCGAAATACTTTGGCCCCTCGTATGGCTCATGATGTTGTCATTTTTAATGTCCCAGCTTAGATTGGTAGATGTTTAGAACAAGCTGCAGGCAGGTTCAAGGCGGATCGTTGCAACATTTGGTAGCAACAACTACAACGACTGCCTGCATCAACTGCTCTCATGGCTCTCATTATTAGCAGAATTAATTGCTGACCGCGTTTGGCTTCTCACGGTTTTGCCAATATTAGTGCACAGAGTTGGCAACACAACCTGTTGGCAACACTTGTAACCACTTCAATAAAAACAGAAATCAAGCTATGTTTTTACCTTCGGGCATAAAACTATTCATTTAATTCTTTCACAATATTTCAGGAAAATTCAAAACATTGTATGAAAAAATAAGTTCAAAAAAAACTCTAACCCTAAAAACAATTTTTCACTTCGTCAATGAGAAGTTACTACGAAACTTAATTTTTCAATTATGGAACAAGACTCCACGAGTACATTTGGTCTTCGTGGTACTTGGGACAAAGTGGACTGAAAGTAAAATGGTAATTGTTTTAAAATACTTCAACAACACATTGATCGACTCAAAAACCACTTCAAGTTAGTGTGTTGTTTGCGTATGTTATCGTTGTTGTTGTGTCGTTTTGGAACTGGATTCGGTTGCAAAACTCTTGACCAACTTGAACAATATTTCATGTCTAGATAATTCCAGAAGCTGTGCTCATTGCCTCCAAGAGGTTCCGATAAACTGAAATATTGCAGAGAAAGTAGAAGAGAAAGAGGCCTTAAATAGTAAAAAAAAAAGAACCGAGAAAAAAATGTGGAGATCTGTCGATAAAAAATAATTATTAAGAATATAACAGGAATATGAAGACAACAACTAAAAAATGTTTCCGAACATAATTAGATTCAGAAGCAAGTGGAGCTGCCGAACAATTATTTGGTTTTGAAGCAGAGAAGATTTAGAAGAAGAAAGACGCAGTACCAGAAGCAGAAGCAGATGAAGATGGAGAAGACGAACAACCGCCAGAAGCACTCGATGGCATTGGGGAATCCTTTCGTGTCTCAGCTTCCGCTCGTGAACAATAAAATATCATTAGATCATGAAATGTTCGGTGATAAAGACAAAACGAGCCAACAACAAATCAATTAATACAAAATTAGCATTTAAATTTGACGCCGGGCTGCAACAACAACTATAGGAACAACAAAAAAACAAAATAATAAAAAGAAACAACAACATCGACAACAATACCAGCATCATCGTCATCATTATTATCATCAGCAGCAATAAGAACAACAACAACAGACATTTCAACGCATCGTCCGACGAGCTTCTAATAATGGCCTGAGTATTACAAAAACAATATGCCACAACAACAACAATAAATCGAACAATAAAACCAATGACAAGAGCACAACAACACGTGTGTCGATATTTATCAATACGAGAGGCAATAACAACAACAAAAATAGCGAATACATCAATTGCAAAAACAACAAAACAATGGACAAAGTATCGTTGTCTGATTGTTGTATGGTCGTTGTATTGTTGTAATTATTGTTTTTTTTTTTCTTTTTCTTTGTTATCGAATTTTGATCATTGTGTGTTTCATTCATTGTAAACGATATTATTTGTCCGCTTATTTTTTCTTCGTTAATGTTTTGAAATTATTTTGAATTATTTTTTCTCAATTATTAATAATTATTTGAACCCTATTCTCCGTCCCGTCTCATTGTCAAGTTCAAGGCAAACCAGAGTCGGCGAAAGAGCGTGTGGATGGAGGGAGAAAACAAAAACAAGACAACAACTCTTCCAATCAGTCGGCGGCCACGAAGCCACTTCGCTACTGGAGCTTCGGCCGGCTGACTGTCTGGCGGTCTGTCTATTTTCTATCCCTGCGAAGTTTTGTCGTTCGCCATCTGTCCAACCACCGGCGAATGACTGACCACAGGGAATTAGCGACAACGTCTGTCTGTCTGGCAGCCGTTTGTCTCACCCCCAGCTCCTCCAACCGTCCATCCATCTGACCATCGTTGGGTCCATCCACCTGCAGAGCCAACCACCACGCCTCCCGCAGCAAATCATCAACAAATCGTTGAGCTTCAGGGTATTATTTCTCAGAAATGATTTTTGTCTTTCTTTTTTGTTGGAAGTTTTTGTAACCAATTTCCGCAAAACGTTCATCACCTCAAAGGCAGCCGCGTCGATGGTTATTTCGTTAAAAGTTTGCCGGTTTCTAATTTGCCATTTGGCTAGTCGGACTCTTGAGTTGTGACATTTATGCAAAAATCTGTTCGTGTTGGTTTCCAATGAAACAACCAACGGAAACCAATTTGAAAACAAAATACTCAAAAATGTGATTGTATAATTAAAAAGAGGACAAAACCATTTAAAACGAAAATATAAAATACAAAAATGTGGCGAATTGCAGCCCTCGACACTCGCGGCAAGCGGTGTAAACGAACTACCAGGGGTGAGCGACGCTCGCGGAAGCCGTTGGAATTTCTCGTGCACGCTGCACGCATTTCGTCGGCCAAGCGAAGCGTTGCCACTTTCTCGACCGACGTCACGTAGCATCGCGCGCATCACGTCTGCGTTGGCGTTGCCGTCGAAAGTGACGTTGGCGTTCATGTCGACGTTAACGTGGTCGCCGACGACGACGACCAAAGAGGCGAAGAACGCATGCTCGAATAACGTTATTAGTTTGTGGCGTTAAAATTTGTCATTATCGTTGTAGTTGTCATTTTATCTACATAGTTCTTTCATTTATCGTTGTGGTATTCATTTGTAGTTCTTGTGTCCGATAGAGGTTGCTTGGTAGCGACTATTAACGGTTTATACAATGGTATAAGTATTTAAGCACACACTCGCACAAACAAACATCACCAAACCGATAATGCACCTGAAGCTTACGATTTTACAATGGGGCGATCGAACGACTCCGACTTCGGTTTCGATCACGAGTTCGAACAAAGGCTTCTTTTTGATGCGTTTTCAATTCAGGGAGTTTGTTTCTTGAATCTTTCGAATATTGACGAAGTTATTCTTTAGTTTCGTAGCTTCTTTAAGTTTGGGATTTAAACCCTAAACATTCGTTTCTTACGTCGACCCTTCAAGATTGTTTCCCCAAGTCCAGTTTCCTGAGGCGTTACAGAATACAAAACGTTGTTTAATTTCAGTCTACAGCAGAAGCCAGTACAACTTCTTCAAAACAACATAAATTTCAGTCTTTGACCTGTTCGTTTAGCAGTTTTATTCAAAATCTCGACGGCCCCGTTCTTAAGTATCTCAATGGTCAATTGTAATGCAAATAAGTGGGATACTTAAATATACATTTAATATAGTTTTCTTAAATCCTCGAAATGTCTGGATTTATGAAGAATCGATTTCCGGAACTTGAAACTGTCCACTTGGCGGGAAGAGATTAACTATAAGATATTTGGGGTTTATTTAAAATCGCCATAAACAAGTAATATAATTTTCAAATCTCTTTTGGCTAAATAAATATTAATGAGAAAATAATTAACTTATTTCATAGTACAAACAAGAAAAATGCAAAAATCGAAACCTGTCGAATTTTTTACGTTAATAAAATTATAAGAAATCATTTTTGCATACAATGCGAATATTTTTTTATTTTGGCTTCTCAGAGTTAAACTAAGCGCAAACACGACAAATGGCGTTGGATTTTGAATTTATATAATTTAATTAAACAGTACTTGTGCTCACGTAAGCAACTGAAACCAAATTTTATTACAGCAGAGTTGACTGTACGCCAACAAGCACAACAACATCGACCAACCCATCGGCGACAACAACTACATTATTGACAACATTGGCATCCGACAACATTTTGTTAGCAATCGACACAACCGACGATAGTCGCATTAATGCCACACACGGATTGTTGCTCCAGCACCAACCAGACCACCACCCCCAGACCCTCCCAATGACAAGAATAACAACGGCAACAAATGGCATCGCACAACATTTTGAAAGGGCTTTTAGGAAAAATCAGCTAACACGCGCTGAGTTCGGTGCAACGGAACTCCGGAGGGCGATGGTTGGTCATCAGCTGGCGGGGTCTCTCACGCATATTGCGTAAATATAGAAGAAGCAGGAGGAGGAGAAAGGAAAAAGTGGAGGAAGTGTTAATTGGTCACGGTGTCAGGTTGCGAATCCAATCCAATTCAATTTGAAAAGTGTGCACGAAAGGTTAAACAGGGTAGCCAAAAGGGCCGGAGAGACGCGGGAGCGAAAGGCGAGAAAACTTTCTCTGCCCACCCGTGCTCGCGAGAACCGAGTGGAAGAAAGAAAACTGGAGAATGAGCAACTAATGAAAACATAAGCCGAAGAAGAAGGAAGACACGTGGGCGAAGGAGAATACAATGAGTTACTCGATTTACATTTGGGAATCATATTGGGAGAAGACAAAAGTTTGTCGCGTAAGTCTTTTGCTTTGGGATTCGTTATTTTTATTGATCAAATTCGTGTGAATTTTTTAAATTCTCTCCACTTGTCATGTTGTATTATTATTATTTCTCTTTTTATTTCTTATTATTATTTTCTACATGTTCCCCTTGTTGTTGGTAGGGATTATTGATGTTGTTGTTGCTTCTGATTCACTTAACAGCGCAGTTGGCATTTGACACCTCGTGTCCGACGACCCGCCGCGCTAAAAGGTAATAAAACCAAGCTACGGCAAAGATAAAGCAGAAGGAGAAAAGGGAGAAGAGGGGCGGGAATAATCTTCAACAAAAAAGGTTTCTTCAAGAGTTGGTCTCAGCATGCGTTAATTAAACAACAACAATGCCAGTGACGACAACATCTCTCACCTCTGCGTACCTGAACACGACCCGACGTCGAGCAACAACGCGTTTGTCGGACTTTTCTCCGGCCCCTTGTGGGTCGCTTCCGTTCGCTCCTCCTCTCTCTCTTTCTCTCCCCTCTCACCCTTTCTCGCTCGTGCCTTTCGACCCACAGGGGCTGCACTTAAATAGTTTGACCCGCGCTGCGCTGTTAACTTTAGTAATTAACAAGTTAATTAAGAAAAAAGAAGACGAACAAAAGCTGAAGCACAAACGCCGAAGAGAGGGACAAAATTTTAATTTCAAATTAAAAACGCTGCTAACAGTGGATGAAAAAAGCGTTGGACGGCGAGCCAAATTAGGATTAAACATTTAATATGATTGCATTTTAATACATATTTCGAAATTATACCTTAGAGCGAAAACTGAAATATGAAATTCTTTTTAATAATGGGTATAAATAAAATTGGAATACATTAACAATATTCGATCGAAATAAAATTCAAAATTTGGATTTGTTTGAGTTGAAATAAAACTTCTGAAAAATTCATTTGAAATTAGAAAGAAAGGCAAGCGAAATAAACCATTTGTTCAAGCCACAACTCGATCGAAGTTTGATCTTGGGTCCACGAACTTGAAACGAAGACTCGCTCGACAACGAATCAATTCAAGTTCGCATCAATCGTGCGATCAATCGGCGGAGAAGGTGGGAGTTGAACGTGATTGGAACGATCAGTTGAATGATCGGCTGAACAAGAATGAGACGGCGCACGCAATCGAGAGTGGTACAATAACCGCGAAGCAAGGCGTGGACACCACAAGTGAACCACGCAACAAACCATTGGCAGCCAGAGGGAACAGTAATCGGGAAGCACCGATCACAACAGCCCCACCTGCGAGTCCACAACCGAATGTTGGATCGTTGGATCGAACCGTGTTGCGCCGTTCGCGAAGAAATGCAAACAGTCATTACTCTTGTGTTATTTCGCCTCTCAACGCGTCCCGGCGTGGATCGTGGTAAAAGAAGCGACGCCGCCGCCACGCCCTCTCGCGCCGAGCGGTCCAACACTTTCGTTTTCTCCCCTCCTCCCCTCCAACGCGCCTCTTCTCTCCCCGAGACCTCCAAGCGGCAAAAAGAAGTTGTCAAGATTCGCCGAATGGTTGTGATTCGTAATAGTTGAGGGAAAATTGATTTTACGGTGGGAATGTTTTTGTGGGAATCTTTTGTGAGTTTCATGTTGAGAGTTGTTTCACGTGACGATCTCGTTTTGCTGGTTCAATGTATGTGACAGAGTGTTCATAGAAGTAATATCGGCCATTATCTGATAATGGTTGATTTTAAATTTATTTGTTTTTTTTTATTATAAACATAGGTTCTCTGGTTGTTATAAATCCAAAATGTATGTTATTTTTGGTATTTGTGTTTTGAGTAGCATTTCATTCGCTCCTCACACAATATAATTCGCATTTACATACATTTGAGATTTATTTTCTTTTCCTTGTTTCAACCACATCCTCACTCATCCCCACATTTCTGGCTTCGCTTGATACCAGATAAAGTTTTAAAAAAAAAAGTAAATTGCATTTGTATTTGTTTTGTATTTGATTTTATTGCTGTTTTTTCCTTCGCTATTGGTTTTTCTCGTTCGATATTCATGAAAAATTGTTTGCAACGTCTCCTGAGAAATTTACACTAATTGTCTTATTCGTTTTCTTCTAGTCACTGTCGCATTGTTCAACTCTCTCTTTCTGTCTCATTTTCCCCACTGTCTTTCTCTCCTGCTCTCTTTCTACAGCTGACCCTCTTCACGGTCGCATGCCGTGAAAGTGTTCTCTGTAGCAGGCGGACGGATACTTCGTTGCAGATACGATTACTCCAAGAAATACTTCACTGGTTACGACAACAACAAACATTACGCCAAAATCCATGACTTTAAAAATAAAACAACAACAGCCACAACTTAAACAACAGCCAAAACTCAGAGCAGCAACAATTACAACAAATACAAGTCATTATCGATATAACAGCAACAGCAATCACTTATTAACTACAACAAAGTGAATAACGAAGAAAGCCTTCTTCCAACTAAATGATGTTGTTGTTACAACTAGTATTCCAACTAAAATTCACAACAACAATAAGAGCCTTGATGAAGAGCTTGTGATGAATTTTTGTTGTTGCTTATCTACTCATGGATTTTGCACTCGTCGCTCTCTCGATTGAAAATGTGAATGACTTATTTTTCTCTCCTTCGCCGTCTTTCGTTTTCTTCTTTCTGTTTGACCAAAAGTGCTTTCGGTTGTCCGTAGTAGCCGTAGTTGATTTTGTTGTAGTTGTTGTTGTTGTTATATTTATTTGAGTAGCTTATCTTGTTTTTGTTGTTATAGGTATTTTCTTGTTAGTAGTTTTTGTTGTTGTAACCATCTCCAAAAGTATTCCTTTGAGTTCGACCAACAAATATTGGACCTTAGTTACCGATTTATAACTGTTTTCGGGTCTTCAATGTTGTTTTTGTAGTTACTGCTGTTTCTCTCTGTCGGTCGCTCGATCGCTTGCAAAAACTTTCTATGCAAATTTTGACAAAGGTCTTCTTCTTCCTCCTCCTCGTCGTCGTCTTCTTCATTCAATGAATGTTTTCGTCTTTATGTTAGCATTGTTGTTATTTGAAATCTGTTATTGTTGCTTTGGGCTCATGAGTTAGTGGCAAGGAATTTTGGCAATCGATTGTTTTTTGCCTCATGGTTTTTTAAATAAATTTTCCGGTACCACCTCCTCTGACGCCAATGTCGGCCTGTTGCATTTCAGGATTCAGATGTGGGCTGGGAGAGCGGAACGAGTTTGTTGCTTGAGTCTTGTGCGGACACGAACACGTTCACGAAACGAAGGATTTTAATTGATTTTACACGATGGATTTCATCGAACAACAATAACGAAATCCGCGTAGTTGTTGTAACAATCATACGCGCGGTCAACTGTTCAATGATCTCCGGAGTTACAGGGTGGAGTGAGTGGAGGCAACATCGTGGTTGAACACGTCCAACAACGTGTGTTACAAAAACAGCTCTTACAACAACATCGCAATCTCACCACATGCAACATTGCAGCGTGTTGCTTTTATTTTGTTATTTTCTCTCTGTATTTTGCAATTTCAACTTTATCGCCGAACAAAATATTTGGATTTTATTTTCAACATATTTCTTCCCCGATCAATGCCGCTCCAAGGATTGCCTCCCACGTGATTAAACAGCAAAAAGTCGCAACATGAATAATTTCATGAATAACAGCTTTCGACCTCAATGCGTGCTTCATTGGCGATTTGGTGGCTTCTGCATGAAGGATGAATGGCGAGTAAAAAATATTAAAAATGGCCAAGATGTCCCCAAGACAATTGCTTAATTTGCAGCGACAACATCAACAACAACATCGACTCTAATGTTTGGCAATAAATTCATGTTGCGGTTGTGGCTTTTTTGCTTTTGATGTCTGCTGTTCCATGCTTCCATGTTACTGCTGTTATTGTTGTTGTTTTTATTGTTGTAAAACTACTGACTGTTTTTCCCGCCATATTGTAAATTACCTGTAATTTATTTTGCCCATCCACGATTCGTTACTTCGTCGTCATCACACGTCTTTTGACTGCGTGTTTGTGACCAATTATTTGAGTTTTTTCCCCCGCTCGGTAATCGCTGCTAAAACATAGATAAACTTTTAAAAAAATTTCAATTTTATTTTTCGGGGAGATTCATAATTTCACAAAAAAAGAAATACATATATATAATCATTGGCGTTGACCTTGTGTAATTTCGGATCGGATTTTGCGGGTTGATCAACAGATCCGTGCGATGGTCACAGATAAGTTTCTGACCTTGTAACAGATATTTTCTCAGCCCCAACCCTACCTTCTCCCTCTCTCTGTCTCTCTCGCTCTCACTCTTCTTCTCTAACAAAAGAACAACAGTAACAAGAACAACCACAGCAAATAAATGAAGAAGAACGAAAAGTTTGTCTTCGTTTATCTTTCGTTCTTGACTTCTTTTTCTAGCAAGAACTCGTTTCTTCTTTTGTCTCGTTCGAGATGCGAGATTTGCATTTTCGAAGACATTAGTGGGATTTATAAATTCCATATTCTCGATGAAATTTCATATAATGTGTGTTCTTTGATTTTACCTTTTGTATTTATGAATTTGTGTTCGATTAATAATTTATGCAGAACACGTGATGGGATGGAGAATTTCTTTCGGGGCCACGATTCGTCCAAGACAAATTTCCACAAAAGACGCATAAGACGGTTTCGACCGCTTCATAAGCGAGCGTCTGTGGAAGTCTCGATGGGGAAATAATTTATTTGTCGAAAACAAAAAACATTTTCTACTTTCAAATCGAGGCACACGACGATAACGGCCTAGGCCTATGCCACGAATGGAATTCGCCAGTCGAAAACTCGTTTCGGCCCGGCTCCGACTTCCGCATTGGCCGCTCCAAGGATGCTGCCTGCTTCGCCAACGACGACGATGCGTCCGTCGAGCGATGCCGGCAACGACTACAGCGAAAAGGACCCCGATGGCTGTGGTTGCAACAACCTCTGAAGGTCGTTCGTAATTGCGGTAGCTTCCAGCACTCGGCGCACTCGCAACACGCGGCCATGTTGTAATGGCTCCAATTAAACGAAAGGCGTGTCCGCACCCCCCTGCGCTCAATTAAAGCCACAATAAACTTGGCCGAACCGAGCTGCCGACCGATGACCGAGTAAAAACCAACTCCTGCGATTTGGCCAGAAGTTGCGCGAAATTGTGTGCCTTTCGTGTGAGCGACGCGACGAGATTGGTTTCGCATTCGACTCTGCATTTCGTTGTGTTGCTGTGGCAGTTGTTGCCATTGCTTTGTGTTTATGGTCGCGTTTATGAAACGAAGCCGTTAATGCTGATAAACATCGATGTGCCGACGTCGCGCCGTCAGGTGGAAACCGTTGGCTCGCAACGACTCATTTTCTCGTCGGCAGTATTTTCGTAAATTGCACAAGCCGACAACTGTTGTCACTTGCCAAAGAGAGAAGCAAACATTGCTGCGGACTTCTTTCGGATCTTTCGATGCGAGTGCGTTTGTTTGCTTCTGTTCGTTACTTAATTTAATCGCTTTTGCGTAATTTTTGCAGGTCCCAGAGACTCAATGCGTCGCGAACAATGCAAAAGTTCACAAAATAATACGCATCTTTTTGGAGCTCAAAAATTAATTAAACTTTTCCTTCGACACTGCTCAAATTTAGATTTCAATACAAATTTCTTCACTCAATCAAGTACACACCTTCTGATGTCGTCGCAGTTACTTTAATCCTACTTAACTCCTTGCAATCGACAGCCCGTGGAGACGGCCGAAATTCGCCAGCGGTTGGCGAAATTCGCGTTATCAATGGAAGAAAAGCTGCTGCTGGTCCCCCGCTGCAGTGGAAACTAGTTTAAAACAGCTTCAAGCCGATTTTGAATATTTTTTATATTTTGTGATTTTTTCCTTTTTTGATTTCGGACGAAAAACGTTAGCGAACTTTCACCACCGCAGTAATCATATTTTTCGTTATTTTTATTTTACGATCTGAGTTTTTGCACTAAAATCTTTTTACGATTCGATTTCGAAATGCAGTGACTCTTATTTATTTCATATTTTTTCCCATTTCGGAGTTACTTAATTATTTCTTACACGTTTAATAGATCACTTTGCGGACGAAAATAAAAATCATTCATGCAATCGACGAACGGCACTTGTGTTTTTCTACTTTTCCCACTTGAATTTGAATTTGTTTTTTCTTGACTCGATGCAGCCGCTGCGCACCAGAAGCCCGAAGTTTCTCACTGTAGCGCAGAAAGTCGACTGAGTGCGGCGCTGATAAACGTCGGCGTTTTGGCAGCCGCCACTCACACACACACGCTTCCCTCCGACACTAGCGGCCGGAGAGATTGTATTCGCTCCTCACCACAGCCAAAGTTGTTGGCTTCCTTCGTCTCTGCTTCGTGCTGTTTACGTTTTAGTTTACGTCTCAGCTAAGAGCGAGCGTCTTACGGTCTCTTCGCACTCCGCGGAGACGAATGCAGCTGGTTCCGCAGCGAAATTCAAACCTTAACGTTATATTCGTTAAAAGTTCTGTGCAAGAAGAGTTTTGGAAGTCAGCGAGTTCAAATAATAATAGACTTTTTTGAATGCTTTACACGTCTTCAGAAGCAATTGTTCACACTTACATAGGTGGAAGGATAGACTCGGCTGCTGCTACTTCAAGTTCAACGCCTTCAAAACAAAAGACTTAAGCAGCAAACTGGATGGCTGTTTCTCCTCAGCACATGAATTAACATTTTTCCATTGAATTGAAGATTTCCATTTATATCTACTATTAAAAATAACAATCATATTTTCCTTTGCAAATTACTTTTCAATGACTTTATTTAGTGGATCATACATTGTGCATGGAATTTTATTATTGTTTATGTTAAAAACAATTATTTGAAATTTGTACAGGCGTTTTGATTTACACCTTCAGGTAGATCAGGAACAGTCAAATGAATGTAGTATATGGAATATTTCGAATTTCGTGTGGGCGGGAAATCAGAACTTAAAGTAAAGAGCACAACATTGTGCTATAGTCTGTAGCAGAATTTTCAGTGGTTGCGCTTAGATTGTCGGAGATTTCTCTCGATTTCGAACTGACGCAAATCTGTTCGCTGCAGAAAGTCCTGTCGCTCCAGGTAACTGCGAGGAAACATTTCAATTGTTAATCACATTTGGTTGTGTATTTTGTTGTTAACTCACCCGTCCTTTCCCTTATTGAACGTTTGGATTTCTTCATCTATGCCCTCGTCCTCCTTAAAACTGTTCCAATCCAATTTTGTCTTCTCCAATACAGAGATTTTCTTCTTCTTGCCAATTTGATTCATTATTGAGCCCAAACCTCCACCTGGTCGCTTAACAGCCGCCGCTGGAATGCGAGGACTCGCACTAGTGGAAGCCTTCGATTTGCTATTAGTCTCCATCGTGTTCTCCTTAATGTTATCGGCGCTGACCACTTTGTGCACGCGCACTTCTTCGCCGGCAAAATCCACAACTTCCGTGACAGTGACTTGTTGTGGTTTCTCCGGCGCGCTTTGGGCTGGAGAAGCTTTCGCTGGTGTTTCACCATTGGTGCTTCGTGCGGGCGTCGTTTTAGTCGTCTTCTTTGCCGCACTGGCGGTGGGCGTCACGTCGCTGAGGAAATCCGCCCAAAGGGCGTCTGTCCGTGATTTGTCTTCCTCGTCTGACTCCAGTTCGTCCTTTTCGATGGTTCCCTTTCCGCTGCCGTCAACGCCGTCTGTTTGGCGAGTGCTGCGCCTACATTGATCTGGACCCACCTCCTCGGCTGATGACATTTGTTCCGATTTCTTCGTTTTTTTCTGTGTCGGTTTTCTACCTCTCCTCTTCCCCTTCGTTTCCATCTTCACAGCCCCTTGGTCCATGGCCTGTTCTGCATCGGATGCGTCCTCCTCCTCGACCGAATCATCCTCACTGGCCGCATCTGAATCGTCGCCGGCAACTTCTTTCTCTGGACAGAAGTCTTCGTCGCTTTGGTCACTATCGGAGGCGTAATCTTGTTCTTGGTTCATCTTCGAAATTTTGCCAAAGTGTCTGCGGAATTTACAAACAATTTCAACACGGAACTGATTTCTTTAAATTTACAGAAATTGCAAACAAAAGTCCTCGAACAGCGAGAATTTTCGAAATGTGGACTCTCTGCAATCGATGAATTTTCAGACACTACCGTTGTCTCTTTCCCTCGAGCTAACGACACAGCTGTAAAATCTATTACATAAATGAATAGAGCCGGCAAGCCCAAAGTGAAGTCCAGATAGTGAGTGTAAAAATGAATGATCTAAGACACCTTTGAACCACAATTGTGGTTGTTAACAATAAATTAAAAAATATAATAGTTATTTCCTTTGATATATGCTTTTTACAATCGATACAATCTCAATTCTGCTTAAAGTCTGTTTATGTTCAATATGAAGGACTTGACTGTTATGCCCACATGCAGCCAATATCACAAAACCAACTGCCACCATCCACTGACAGCTGTCAAATTATTTTCTTTTGTTTTAAGGCAGGGATGCCGTGCCGAAATTTGTGAGCTAAGTGTAAAAATGTTGAGTGTTGTGAAATGATCAAATTTATGTCAAAGACCACCAAAGATAACCAACCCAACAACATTATTGCTGAGTAAAAAAAATGTTTTCACAGCATAATAGTGTGTTCACAGGAGCCAAGTTTTTGGCTGAAAATCAGATTTTCTAAAAAGCCGTTCACACGACGAAATAGATTTTCATACGTCAAATTTTCGTTTTGGAAAGGAAAGAATTCCTTTGTATTGGTGTGTATTCTACAGATGTTGTTGTCGACTTCTTCATTGTGTTGGAATGAATATGACATCAGGGTAAAGGATTTTTGTGAAATAGTACTATTTTCAACAAAAACCACGGTTTCAAACCGAAAAGTTCTTGATTTTCAATGAAAATCAGCCGAAAATCTGATTTTCATTTGACAGTTATTCCAAGGCGAAAATCAGATTTTCGGCTTATTTTCAGCGAAAATCGATTTTGTGCCGAAAATCAGCTCCGTATGAACATGCTATAATTTCATAAAAAGGAGCAACATTTCGAATATATGCCTCCAGCAAAGTGAATTGTTTTTTAAAGTAGAATGACGAACAACAAATATTACAAATTTATGAAACTGAATAGGAAAATATGATATGGGATAGGATGGGATATGTGATGTGGAATTTGAAGATTGGTAGTTTGCTGCGAACTATAAAGTGTTTTCCGAAAAAGTGGATGGCGTAGTGTTTTGATTAAAAGTGGATTCGATTGAAGTGACTTCGACAACCCTGATTTAGGGAAGTGGCCAACAAACTTTTTTTTGTGATTAAAAAAAATTCGTTCGAATTAATTGACGAAATACCAAAAAATAAACACAAAAAATACGTAATAATGAAACAACAACAAAAAGAGAAGAGTGATTTTAATCAAAAGACATTGTAAAAGCGAGATTCAAACAAATAACGTCGCCAAGAAAAGGTGAACGAACAAGCTGCGTATGTAAAATATTTACGTGTAATCGATCGAAAATTAATAAATAACCCGGAAATCAACATAAATAAATAGCGTTGTCTGGAAAGACCATCATTCGAGGAAACCATAGAAAGATATGGGAACAGGAGGAACGCCAGCGAACAACGATTCCGGACGCCTTGAGGTCGTTTAACAAGACGAGCCGAAGCAGGAGGAACAGACAGAATTGCTGGAGGAGGATTCTCAAAAGTCGCACGAAGTTAGGCTTCCCAACGCTGCATAACTTTGCTGTGAAGGTAAATACAAAGTGGTTCTTGAATTGAAATCTGTCTTTCAGCGAATGTCCTTCGTGGATGCCCTTTGAGGTGTAATCGCAATCAAGGACACCGTTCCTCGGCCGTTATGATTCATTTTACATCATCAATGTACAGTGGAAAAAGGCTGGCGATGGGTTTGGCAACAGTCATGTTACTGTTATTTCCAATTCAATTAGTGTGATTGATAAGCTTATCACTTGGCCGGACAGAGAGCGTTTGGCTCCACTGAAATTGCGATAAGAATTTCAAACTTTATACTGCAACCAACTCTCTCTAATCTCCCTTGTTCGCTTCGGTTTTCTTGCAGTTGCAACAATAATGCAAAGAGTTCAAGCGGTCGGCCAGTCGAAGCAGCGCATCTGGAAGCGCTCAAGAAAAACAAACACAAAACTCAACCAGCAACAGCAGCGCATGAAAACACAACTGTTGTGCCAGCGAAATCCAGCGATCTGCTGCAGCAGCCGCATTTCACTCAATCACATATGATCGCCTCTACTTTGGACGACTTACAGACAAAGAAACGATTCTACACGGAAATTCTAAATTAATAAGTATGATCAATTAATTATTAATGAAGGACGCTTGCAGAAAGGCCAAACGAACTCCACGAACTGACACAGAAACAAACTACAAGGCAATTGTCTGCAGCAGCTGAAGCTTTTGATCGTAACTCTTTGCTAACTACATGTAATTTGTGATATTTTCTAAACTCTATTTCGCAAATCAATCAGAGAAACAAAATATAAGCAACCCTGCGCCTTATTCGAAGAAAGGTCACACAAAGAACCTCACAGACACGACAAGCCACAACCACAGCCATCAACCAACCATCCTCAACTACGACCACTACCAAAAGCCATCACGTCTTTTCAAATACTTAATGTTGTAATGTTGTCCGATGTCGATGATACCGATGAGCTGGACACAATTGCCGATGTCATGGGACTCCGGTCACAAAATCGCCTTAACACGTTTCGCGAAATGTGGTACCACATCTTCCTATGGGCCCTCTTCTCCTCCATCTTCATACACACTTGCGCGGCGCTGGTGGCGTTCGTCACGCTGCGCAAACACAAATTCGGACGCTTCTTTTCCGTACTGATTCTGGTGATGGGCTTCCTGTCGCCTGCGCTGAGTGGTGTTATCAGTAGCGCTGTGATTGCGTTCGTCCATCGTGCGTCCAGTTTGCCGATGTCTCCCATATACGCGATGGTCTGGGGCGTCGGGCAGACGATTGTGTCGGCGTGTTTGGGTTTCACACGCATTCTAGCCACGCTGTAGAGTCCGCACCACGGTCCAGAAACGAGAGGTTAATCTGTGTGTGTGTCTTTTTTTCGTGGTGGAAATAGTGGATTGTATAGTTGTAGATTTTTATACGTTATTTTTCTTAGTTTTTAAATGTTTCCGTTGATCTGTACCAGTTGTTAACTCGATTGTTTTTTTCTTTTCATTTTTCTATCGTATTCTTCGAACGCTTCGATTCTTAAGTTAAAAAATTTGTTATGTTTTTATGTTTTAGTTTTAGATATGTATCGATAAATGAGTTTCAGAAATTATTTGCCACCTTCGTTCGAAGACAAAATGTTAATAAATGATGGCTTTAGCAAAATTATATACATACGAATACACGTAAACAAAATCCATTTAATTATATACTAGAAAACTATGCAAAATTTATAATTATTGATAAAACAAATCTAAGCAAAACCCCTATACAAACTTTCATATAAATAAAAGTAAAGTAAGCTGATACTCTTCAAAATAATATAAAATATACAGAACACGTCTATAGCAAAGTAATTAAATATATGTAGCTTTTAATTTCAATATTATTGGATTTCGTCGTTCAAGCTTTTCTTTATTTAACTTTTCAGATCTTAAATTCTTTGTTGCACAAATTGCACATATCAAGAAGGTAATATTTTTTTACATTCTTCTTTTATTTTCACAGGGGTACACTATTTTCGGTTCAGTTAATTTTTTTTTTAAAAGCAAACATATTATTTTTGTGCAACATATTTTTTTACAATGCGAGCTATGATTAAAAATTATTGAAAGCAGCCAAAATAAAATATAAATAATATTCATAGTGAATAAATAGTTACTAGCTTGGAGATAAATTGTACAGTTTTGGGAGTATTATTCTTCATATTTTGTTTTTCTTTGCTCTTCCCAACAGATGAATAGACAAACTCATATTTCTTCTAACCACACTCACATAACCATCGCTCTATTTCATCTGTAACTAATCTTCTATCTTAATTTAACGAATTTTTAATATGAATAATGAGAGGAAAATAAATCATGTATTCAAATTTGAACAATTTAATCATACCGAACAATTAACAAGAGACGTAATCTTAGTGAAAAATATAGAAGTAAAAAATATATATTAATAACAAACAAAACCAACAAACAAATAATTTACGGAATATGCAAATATGTGATTTTTTAATTATATTAATAGTTGTTATTATTAATATAATTTCTGATAATAATTATTTTACTAAGTATTTAGCATTAAAAGTAAATAATTACAAAAACTACAGATGATAGTAAATTAAGAAGGGCATCAAATATATATGCGTAAATATAAAATAAATGTGTAACAAAAATAAAACAAAATTAAACCAATTCCAAGATATAATACAGACATTAAATTTGTTATTATTGAGAACTGCATGTTGGGAAACTGAAAATATTGACATTTTTTTCAGGTAGCAAGTCCGAACCGTCTGAGTTGAAAATAAATTTTAATATTACTATTATATGATTATTAATATATTTCAACATTTCGGGTTCACCCTGTAGAGTTTTGTGCACACGCATTCCTCAATGTTGACCATCCAGGGTTGCCGTTTTTCAATAAAAACTAGAAATATTCCAATACAATAAATTTCATTCGGATTAAATTTAAGTAGAGACACGTAGTGTTTTGCATTCGGCAACCCTGATTTCATTAAATAGTAGTTGAAATTCGCTAAAGAAAAAAGGTAGTGAAACACTTCGATTGAAGTGACTTCGACAACACTGTTTGGCAGTAACCGAGAAACCGTCAGAAAAAATAATTAAAAAAAAACGCGAGTGCTTTACGAATCAAAAAATTCAACAAATTACGCTTATCATAAACGCATTAAATTAAAAACAACACCAACCACGCATATTCCAACTTTGAAAGGAAGGGAAACGAAAAACGAGTTTGTCCTGGTTCAACTTCATAATTTCTGTTCATCCAGCAGTGGTCGACGTTTTAACCTAAGATCGCAATACAAAATACGGAAACCAATAAATATAAAACAGACCTAATCGTTTGATCATCGCAACGCGTTAACAGCCGTAGTCATGGTTTAAATCACCACCCAACCTCTGCCTTGATCACGATTCTTATAGGTGAGACTCTAAAATCAAATATAACTTGCATTAACATATGAAATGTATTTTGTAATTACTTTCCCCCCTCGATATTATTATTTTGTCGATCGATTGAATAGCGGCGTTTCTGCCTTCATAATAAGCCATCTATCAACGATTCCTCCTTTGACGACCCCCCTTTTACCTCCTACTAAACCTACCGCCTCTCTTTCTTCTTCCGCTCTCATTTATTGAAAGACAAACAGACAGCTTCCTTTGTATTTTCTCCCGTGTTTGTTCTAACCCCTTGCTCCACCGTCGCATGCAGTATTTGTAGTTTCAATTAATAATTTCGTATTGTTTTTCATTATTTAGCTTTAACTTCACCCTCGGGTCGGTTCAGATAAGAGGGAGAAACCATTAGACTAGGATTTATTATTACCCACGACGCAAGCAAATTGTTGATTTGTTGCTATCGAAGCCAATTCATTGTCATCTTCGGAATATTATTATATTTGCATATACATCTATATTGCATATTTTTGTCTGGCGCGTCGAGTGAATATCGCTTCGCTTATCACCGTCATTCGATGGTCTCTTGAGTCTGGGTCGAGCACGGCATCAGGTGTCTCTTATTCTTAGAACAACGCGTCCGTCGCCATGACCAATTCATTCGAACTACACTTGAGCTAACTCTTGTGAGATTCTACACCAATGACCAGCTGCTCATGCTCTATTTTTCTCGAGTTATTTACTTGTTTGCTCAACTTAATTTGCTTTTGCATTTGAAGGAATCATAAACAATATTATTCTCCTATTGTTTATCATGTGAATAAATATAGAAATTCGTTAAATATTGAATGGTTTTCCTTTTACCGCAAGTCGATCACCTTAACCTCTATTTTTCCCACCTCCTACTCGGTAAACACGATTTTAATTGACTAGCAACCTGTTAGGCCTATGCTTTTTTTATAATAAATAGCTCCATTACATTTCAGAGGAAACTGCTGCATTTATTTTCAATCTTGCCCCTCGATTATGTGACTAATGCCCAGTCTCGCCAGCCTTTTGTATGTCATCCAAAAATAGCAGAACTGGCAAACTATGAAAATCAATAATTGGTGAAAATCACTCCCTATCCCCGCATTCATCTTACTCATTCTCATTCTATGATTGATTGTATTCAGGACAATGAAGGACTTTCGCTTTTAATTTGGCATCGGAAACATGAGCCACATACAAAGATCTGTCACATAATTTAAAGGTGCTGAGGACAGTATTTCGTATTGTGCCTCTGTTTCTTTTCCGGCATTCGTTTAACCATCAAATTTTTAATTCCTGTTGTTTTATTAATGCAATCTATTGTGGGAGTTTCTTGCAATGGCAAAAAGTAGGACGTCGGATTAGTGGTATTAGATAAGAGAGGGAGAGACATTGAGGCCTTCATTATAAAGATTTCATTTCAGACATCCATCAACCACCTTATCAATGTTTAATAACCTTTTTTGTTTATTAATGAGATTAACTTTTGTAGAATTTCCTGTATCGAGCTTCAATTAAAGGCTCATAGAAACCAGTTGAAATTGCTTCTATTACCAATTGGGGTAAAGTCTCAAGTACTCCAAGCCGAACTCATCGACACATAAAAATGGAGCTGAATCAGACTGTTACTGCGTGGACTAAGTTCGAATAATCCTACCAGAACAATTATCACAGATGTAAACAAAACGTTTTTAATAAATTCTTCCGTACTTCCCGCAATAAGCACAAAGTTTCGAAAGAAGATCAAAAAGGCAGAGGGGAGAGAAAACATGCTGAGCAAAACACACAAACTTATACTGGGCATCGTCATCCTTATACTCGTCGATGTCATTTGGGTCTCATCAAGTGAGCTAACCAAGGTATTCAATGCAATTCTATTTCTACATCTGGAAATCCACTAAGTCTTCTTAACTTTTGTAGTTTCTATACGACGATGAGAAATTCGACAAGCCATTCTTTTGTACATATTTCAAAACTTCGATGTTCACAATTTACCTGATTATTATTGGCTTAATCGCTCCGTGGAAGGAGTCCTGCGACAAACAGAATGGGAACTACTCCGTGAGTTATATTGCCTGAGAGGAATATACATTATTAAACATTATACATTAAATTCTTTTTCAGATGATGGATCAGACGGCCGATGATGAGAACTATTACTCCCATCAAGGATCACTGGTAGGTGAAGTAAATAAGATCCTCACATTGTAAATACATCATTCTTCACTTCCGAATAATTGTCAACATTTAATTCCAGAGTGACCCAACGTTCGTTCCCATCCGCACTGGTGGCACTGGCGCTATCTCTGGGACGGAGAGTGATGAGTCCAGCATACGCAGCGTGCGGTTTAGCAAAATGGCAGAAGTGCGAGAGATGTCAGCCCACGAGGCAACAGAAGCGTTAATGTCGCGCCTTTCGTATGCGGCTAGCATGCGAATCCGGCGCCAAAAGACACATCACAAGACGGCGAAGACGGCACTGCTCTTTTGTGTGCTGGTAAATTCAATTTCCAATTCAAATCATTAAAGCTTGGCTAATTTTTCATAATTTCTGTAGTGGTTTTTCGCAAACTACTTGTTTCAAATGTCCTTAGAGTTAGGAGAGACGGCAATGGTGACGCTGTTGAGTTCATCTTCCTCGTTTTTCACATTAGCGTTAGCAGCATTTTTTCCCTCCTCCTCGGGTGATAAATTTACCATCACCAAGTTTCTGGCTGTTGCCATGAACATTGGCGGAGTGGTGCGTAAACGCTATACTAAAACAAAACCCGAATGTGATTTTTATTTTAATTTCTTATAGGTCACAGTGACCATATCCGATGTGCAAGACTCTAAATTCTCACGCGGTGCTTTTTTGGCACTCTTCAGTGCATTTTTCTATGCCGCCTATTTGGTGTTCGTTAAAAGAAAAAGCGACACCGAAGAAAAAGTTGACATTCCATTATTTTTCGGTAAGCATTTATCTATAATAATTCATATTAGATTAAAATTTTCATATTTTTTCAGGCTTTGTCGGTCTCTGGAATCTGTTACTGATGTGGCCGATTTTCTTCATTTTGAATTTTCTGCAAATAGAAAAGTTTGAACTTCCCAACCAAAATCAATTCGCGATTTTATTTCTGAACGGCTTGATTGGCACCGTTATATCAGAGGCTTTATGGTTGTGGGGTTGTTTCCTCACGTCTTCTCTGATTGGTACCATAGCGATGTCTCTGCAAATACCTCTGTCCATTGTCTTCGATGTGTTTTTAAAAAAGAAACCATACTCTCCGATGTTCTACATGGGTTCTGTGCCAATATTTTTTGCCCTCATTTTAGTGGCGCTTCTCATGAAGAATGATGATTCAGACCCACTGATGAAGCTTTTCAAAATAATATATCGGAACATATGTCGATGCAAGAAGCCTAGTGTTGTAAGGTAAGATTATGGCTCTTGGAGAAACATTAAAATATAATCAATTAAACATTACATTGTATATACAGAATAAACGATGAGGAGCAACAGGAGTCTCTCATCAGTAGCAATGACTGAAGACTGTCAACATGTGTTTCGTCTAGAAATTTGCTCATACAATGAAGTCTTGGCTGTTTTCGAGTTCGAGCTCTGATTCGAATTATTATTTCGAGAAGCGTTGCACAAATCCACAATATGAACTCATTTCTCTAAGAGCCTAGTCCATGTGGTTGACGATGTTAACACATATTTATTTTTCATAAATGGCTTCTTTTATATAATTTTATTGCTTCAACAACAATAAGTTTTTCCAATTTATGATGTTCAGCTCGAAGTAAAAATTTGTTGTATTTATTGTGATATTAAATGCTGTCAGAATGGCAAATGATTCATTTTAAACTCTCAACTCATATTTATTAATGTTATATTTGTATATATTGTATATTATCTAACTTGTTAGAACCTAAATTCCTTTAATCTATAGTTTTTCAAAAAACACAACTATATGAAATTTTTTAAAAGTATTTACAATAAACCTTTATCCTAAGTCTTTATTATTTATGTTGTTGTAAATTTTATTTGTTCAAAAAATTCCAAAATGTATCAATAAGTTGATGTAACTAGACTTTTATATATAGCTCATAACATGTAAAAAATAAACTGTGTATACAACAAGAAATATATGGAAGTTACTGTAAACAAAATAAAATTGAATTAAGCGACTTGTTCTCGTATTAAGAAGAACGTATTAAGACATACATTTTCACTCATGTTTTATACCTTCATCCACTCCACACCGTCCCCATGTGAGAGTGCAATCGAGTATTTTTTGTCGCAATTTTGAATCTATATATTCCTTTTCCGAAATTTCTTTTTTAAAAACACATTTCTTTTCATTCCGTTAACTAACTATTGAATTGCTCTAGTGAAATTATTTTCATTTAATTTAATTCACAAAATAATGTGTTCCATAAACATATGTTTGTTAATACAAAATTCATTACTTAATTAATGTAAAGAATTGTGAAAAACTACAAAAACTCAAAAAAATATTATTTGCATAAAATTTATATTTTTTTAATTTTCTTCTTGATTCCTTGATTCACGATCTGTAGCAAATGGGGTAGCAAATTTACTCAAAACAACAACAAAATACATTTGTGGCAAAATTTATATTAATTTATATAATTTGCTATTTTAATTCGTGAAATTATTTATTGAATTAAAAATTTAAATATACATATGAATATTTCAAGGTCGAGACAAATCCAATACATTTTCAGGGTTCGTAAAACGTTTTTTTTTCCAATCGCTCTCTGAAAGTACGGCTCACGAGCCGTAATTATACCACTCGGGAGTGGTATTCTTGTTGTTGTTGTTTGCGACTATGCCCGTACGGAGATTCCGAGATTGTTGTCTTTGTTATGGTTGTCGATGGCAGGTAGAAAACGAAAATGGAATGTCATTTTGTGTTTTGTTTTTGTAAAAATTGCAATGAAATAGATATAAATATTAAATAGGTACTTGTTTTTATTATAAAAGGGTAAAAAAACGGCACATTTTTTCCAAATACTATTACTTTTCATTGTAGGAATAGAATAGAACATAGCATTTTTTTTTTGATTCATGTATGTTTTGGGTAAACCTCAACAGTCAAAATTTCGTCACTTTTCAGTTTCAGATATATGCACGAAGTCGCATTCGGTCGGCTGTTCGGCTGAAAATACGACTCCCGACCAGGAAATACCACTCCCGAGTGGTATTCTTGATGACGCATTTACCACTCACGAGTTGTATTCTTTCCGCTCGTGAGCAAGAATACCACTCGTGAGTCGTATCTTTACCACATTGAGAGATTGGATTGATACCACTCGTGAGTGGTAAAATACCACTCGCTCATTAGTGGTAAAATTAGGGCTCGTGAGCTGAGCCTTATTTGAGGGATGAAGTACAACTGATTGGTATTTCGAGCGATGTTTTACGAACTCTGGTTCTACATAGCCAAAGTTTAAACGATAACTAACTGGTTGCGACAACTACATTTTTACTAAATCAAGCTTAAATCAATTTACTAAATCAAATTATAATTAAAATTTAAAATTCGGCAGTAAATATAATAATCGGTCAGCATTTTTGAATTTAAATGAATAGAACAATTAATACATATATATCCGTAACATACAAAATGTAGTAACGTAATTTAAGTAGTGAATAGTTTCTCTTTCGAAGACTTCGTCAACACTGCAACCCTATGTGGAGTCTCTATGTGGGTGCTAGAGAGAGGCAAGTATATTACGTTTCCCCAGAATGTAATCTCACCACACCAAGAACAATATATATGTATATATGCTTTGATTCTTCTTCCATGTTTTGCTTCTATTCTTTCCTTTTTCCTCTTTTATGTCTTTGACGACGTGTCGCTTCACCATTCCACAAGAGCCAGATTTAGTTTTGTTGTATTCATCGTTGTTTTTGTGTGTAATCAGGGTTGTCGAAGTCAATTCAATTGAAGTGTTTAACTTTCTAAACCAAATTCCTTTCTTCCCGCACTATAAAAAGTAAATACTTTTTCGCGTTCTCACGCTTTTTTCCTTGGTAATACTTCCTGGCATCAAATCCTGCCTCGCTTTTTTTCCTTGGTAATACTTCCTGGCATTAAATTTCCCTTTACTTTTCTTGCTAACACTTCGCTCAAAAATTTCGAAACGTCATCCCTGGTTGAGATTATGGTTTCTCCGCGTTATTGTGCCCCATTTCACCCCAACTATCCCCCCTCAAACCAACACACACACACGCTGGCTGAACGGTATCGATGGGAAGTAAACTCCGTTGGTGAATTTATTCGTTCATCATTCGTAGAAGACGACAGTCGGTCGGCGCGTTTAATTTGAAATTAATTTTTGATTTTCACTGAAAGTAAAGGTCCTTCAAAGATGAAATTCTTTTTGGGATTGTGTTTGTTGGCCATTGCTGCCGGCATTGCAGTCGCCGATGAAAGCAAAGGCCCAAAAGTAACTGATAAGGTAAGTTCTGCAAGCACATATACATATACTAACTAAATTCATTTAGCAATGTCCAACTCTTGGCATTAATTCAATTTCTGGCACAGTTTTGTTCCTATGTTTTGCTAATATGTTCTCTTGTTTTCATTATTTATTCCCCAACAACTCGCCATCGTCATCGTTTCCATTTCTGCGTAGGTTTTCTTCGACATCACAATCGGTGGCTCGCCGGCAGGTCGCATCGAGATCGGCCTCTTCGGCAAGACCGTTGAGAAAACAGCGCGCAACTTCAAGGAATTGGCCGACAGACCCCAAGGAGAAGGGTACGTAGCAATTGAATATGCCCCTTTCTTAAATCGCCCCATTGCAACTTTAGACAGCGAATGAGTCTTGCTTTGTCAGCAAAGACATTTCCAGAATATAAATACTTCGACATGTAGTTCAAAAGATAAGAAATCCCACGGTAGGGAATAAAGATAGACTTGAAAAAATACGTATTGAAGTGTGAGAGGAATGAAGGAATGAGTGCGCTTTAAATGATGTCCCCACATGAAACTATACCGAATTCCAAAAAATGTGAAATTAAATAATAGCAAACACATCTTTTGTTATCCACTTACAACATCCCACTCACTTTCCTTCTTCATTCTATCATCATAATTCTATTTCATTTGATGAGCCAATTAGTAGTTACTAGACTTGAAAATCAAGAAACTGCATTGCAAAATCTTCTGGGCCGCTGATTAATGTTTACAGGCATAAATTGAAGACGATTGAGGCTTCATAAACAACTCATTTAATTCAGTGTTGTTATTTATTCGACTACATTCAGACATATTCTAACAATGAATAGTGGACATCATTCTGTCCCAAAGATTGTGCATTTCTCATACGCGTATAATAAAACATAATAATTTCATAATGAGGGGTCAGAAGTGATTGTTATTGTTTCATTAGCAACAAAAGATTATGACTGAAGTCATGTTTGATAATTCTCCGACTTCGTTTAATTTCAGATACAAGGGCAGCAAATTCCATCGCGTTATCAAGGATTTCATGATCCAGGGCGGCGACTTCACCAAGGGTGACGGCACCGGCGGACGCTCAATCTATGGCGAACGTTTCGAGGATGAGAACTTCAAGCTGAAGCACTACGGCGCCGGTTGGTTGAGCATGGCCAACGCCGGCAAGGACACCAATGGCTCCCAGTTCTTCATCACCACCAAGCAGACCACATGGTTGGATGGCCGTCACGTTGTCTTCGGCAAAGTGCTGAGTGGCATGGATGTTGTGCGTAAGATCGAGTCTGTCACTACCGACGCCCGTGATCGTCCCGAGCAGGATGTTGTTATTGCCAACAGTGGTTCGATTCCAGTCAGTGAACCGTTCTCTGTTTCCAAGACTGATGCCGTGTAAGCAATAACAGATATTTTTCATCAAATAAATCGAAGTAACAAAAACACGAGAGAAGCGCATATACATCTACAATTTCACAAATATACATTCACAAGAAAAACTTCCTTGGTAACAATCTAATGTAATAAAAAATAAAACTGATATTTAAGCCTACGAATCCCAAGTGAAGTTACATTGGTTTGATTTTTGTTTCGGTAAAATGTATCTTGTAAGAAAATAAGTTTTGCATTTAGAGCCAACGACGCCCAAGTGGATCGTCGCAAATAATAGGAAAACATGTTTTGTGATTTTATCTTTAATAATAATAGAAACAACTGAGAATTGGAGAAAACGATCATACTTTTTATTTTTTATTGAACGATCCACAGAGTTTAGTGAACTTTCTGGTTTCGTGTCGCATCATTTTGAGTCTGCCACTCGACATCAGCTGGCGTCATCTTCGAACCCAGCCAGTCGCTCACTGCAGCCTCTAAAGTTATTGCGATTTCTTTGTCCTCGCGTTGAACACAAGCTGCTTTTCCTTCACGATTGGCCAATAACCTGTTTCTTTCCCCATCTGTGTCTTCTTCGCTTGTCTCGCAATATCATTATCTCTTCACTTTATTCACACAGAATATAGGAGATTCTTTCAACAACAGTCACGACTTTTAATGGGTACGTCTCTCTTTTGAGATTCTTTGAATTCTCATTCTGTTGTTCTATTCCTCTTTGCCATTTATTCACTCTACGCTCTACCGTATATAATAGTAGATGGAGCGAATTCGTAATTTATTTCGATAATTTATTACTTCAACAATTGCATGTTTATATTCGGCCCCTGATCTAAGGAACATGTCTGTCAACAGAATTAATCGAGCTCAATGGTTGGTCCTCGGCTTCGGTCGGCCGATGTTTGTGGAATCATTTAACAGGTTGGCATTAAGTCAACCTTGTTTTGCCTGTAGCTCATGAGAGGATCGTATAGTTTCACGATTAAATACATAAAACTGGTATCTTCAGTGCGCGACCTATGCTGCTGCGCTTCAGGCTCCAAGCTTAGTTCAAGACTTAGTTTTTTCGATGACTTAAGAGTAGAGAAAAGTTCAGAAATAGACATGTGCCCGAGGCGCTCTCATAGATGAAACGTGTGTCGATTTATGGTTGTGAAAGCATACCAGACATATTGGTCCATCTGTAATCAATACAAAAACTCACAAAAACCTTGCAGTGAAAGTACAATATACCATTAAAATCATCCATCAATTCGTTACCACACATAGCCTGAATTTCTTGACGAACCTCCCGATTGAATGGAAAATTTCTTGTTTATATGTATATTTTTGATATTCATAATTGAACAATTTATTTAATATATTTTTTTAGGTTTTCTGCTTTTTAATAATGAATTTATTTTTTGACAAAAAATTATTATGTTGTTTATAATATGGTTTTGATTTCATTTAATTTGCTACTTAATTAAAACTTTAGATTATATAATTTTCTTTAATGCTTCTCCTTTTAATAATTTTCGTTGATTTTTTAATATAACTTTTTAAATGTTTTATCTGTTTCTTCGGATCTGTTGGTTGTTGCCTTTTATAATTTTCAGTTATACTTCATATCATTTAATGTATGTATATAAATATTCAATATATTTATTCTTGTCTAACATGTCAATATGTTTTATTTGATTGCTTAATAAAAACATGTTCTCTTAATTTTTATTCTATAATCACTATTAAAAATATAAACAACTTTTTAGTATATATTTTGCATACATAAACAAATGTTTATGAGTGTGAACGATTTAATATTTACATATAACTTTAAAAATAACCCTTTAGTTTTCTTCATTCAAATTTAACAATTTCAGTATTTTGAACCCTTCACGCTTTAGGGCAGGATTTGGGACTCTTGTCTGTTATCTTTGGGCTTCACTTGAGTTTCATCTGATCACACACGCCCTCAATCCCATCGAATGCCAATCAATGTTGTGTAGAGCGATCAATTACTCATTTTTGTTAATTATGTATTGACTAACGTTTTTTTCGAATACGTTTTCATTTACATATTTTTGAATTTGGTTTCGTAGCTGTTATTGAAGTCCAGTATGCTGTTTGTTTTGTATTTTGTTATTCATATGTAACGTTTCTTCATTTGTTTTCAAAGAATGGTTGTTGTTGTTGTGCTTTTGTACTTTTATTTAATAACTATTACATTTCAACATTTTATTTTAACGTTTATAACGTAAATATTTCACCTATTAACGCTTTGGTTTCTTCTGATATGACTTTGTTTTAAATGTGTGTTGCTTCTGTTATGCTTTACAATGAGCCTATTAAATATTCTATAATGCAGACTTTGAAAATTTCCAAAAAGAAAATCTAATCTATTATATTTCTTTTACACTATGTTAATTTGCGCCCTCCCACTGACTGAGTTTGAAGAATTTAGAATACCAGTTTTTGAAAATATTAGTACCAGCATTAGTCTCAATTCGAATATTTGCGCTCGTTTCTAGTAAATATTATCCTTAGTAGTAGTGTATTGTTTTTTCCGAGTAAAGTCTCTAAAAACTTTAAAATTCCCTTTTAGAATTCTATATAGAATTCTAAATCGAAGAAGCTAGCAACAAATAATTTACCGATATGAAGAAAATAGCTCCAATTATCAATAAATAATTTCATATATTGAAATAAATACTTTGGATTCTATAAAGTATCTCAAATTAGCTTTATACAGGTTTAGGCCAAGTTAGCAAGAGGCTTTAGCGAATTTATTTATGGTAAAAAGAGAAAATATAACGAGTTGGTTAAGAAGAATTCTATGCGAATGCCTTCCAGCTGAAGAAATAGGCGGGAGAGTCAGGAAATGTATAACTTAATTATTATTAGTCATTGTCACCCTGTGTCGTTCAAGCGACGCGCACAAGCCCATCGATTTGGGGAAAAATTATAACAAGTACGCTTTTGTAAAAAAAACAGAAATACTTTGGGAACCAGACTATGAAAAGGAGATCTTAATAGTATAATTATAAATAATTGTTTGCAAAAGTTCAGCGCAAGCATGGACTTGAGATTTAATAGGATTTGTAAATGTTATTTTATTGGCTTTTGTGGTTATTTCTTAATTTCTACAAATCCACTAATTCATAACTTATAAACAATGTTAACGTTCTGTTGTATCAAAAAGAATCTTTAAATAATTCAATAACCGTTTTTGTAACAAGCGTTTATTGCAACACATAAAAAGTGTAATTATTGTCGTTATAATCTTTTACCCATGTATCTATGTATATAATTTTTATGTTTAAATTTTGTATTTTCAATTCAGTTTCGTTCACTAATTTCTATGGCGTTTGTTATACTTCTATTTCACTATTCTCTTACTCATCTTAATATCTATGAACTATAAAAGAACAAAAACGAAACGTGTGCCAAGCAACAATGAACAATTTGCAATGCAAAATAAAATGTCCTTTACGCCTGATCTAATCAATGAAATGTTATTTACATTTTATTTACACATTTTCTGATTTCATTATATTTCAAATGCTATGAAATCAGGTGGAAGCAAGGAAGGCCTGGATAGAAAACTACAACTAGGTGCATCTGACGAAGAGAAAAGTGTGAATATGCTATATGAACAAAATTATATTTACATCGAAGGGCGACGGAAATCGCCGTTGATTTAACATATTTTTCAAAAATTCACAAATATTTAAAGAGAAACTTTGGTTTTGCATTTCCTTTTATATTATGTAAAGCTCTGATTGCTTTTAGTTGTCTTTTTTTACTTTATTTAACATTATTATTACTTAATATCACTTAATTGACGAGTGTATTGTTTGCTGCTGCCTAATTATACTCTGCATATATATTTTTCCATAGCATTTTCTCTATTACTTCTTTTATTGTTTTGTTTTTAATTTTTTCTTAACGTATATTTTTGTTTATAATTGGCTTTAGGTAAAAACGTATTACAATTAAGTTCAGTTGTAGAATTCAAATTTACATTTTTGTTAATTTTATTGTTATTCCTGTTATTATGTGAGTGGAAAAACGTGGCCCTCACTGAGTGTTGGTACCATAGCTTTCAAGTAATGATTGTCAGGAGTTGTCTTTAGGGAAAAAGGGTTCTCAAATAGATACATAGATTGAATAAAATATGGAAGCAAAGATATTTCGAGCTAAGCTCAATTATTTCTATTTCAAATGTTTTGTAGAAGACCGTGGAAAGCTATGAATGTAAAACGCTGCTTAGAAAAATTCATGTTTTCACTTGAAGAGCGATTTGCCACAAACATTACTTGTCATGATATGGAGCTCTGTTTTATTTCCTTCATATATTGTAAGCCAGCAGGCAAATTGTGAGACAAGAGTTATGAAGAAATAAAAGTTATCCTAAATAGCTATTGTTCTGAGCTTTGTGCCCTTTGAGACGCTAAATAAGTATGAACTCAAATAAATTGATAGATTGTTCATCGATTGAAGAAAACTATTTGATTCAATTGAGTTTCCTATAAGCATTTCGTTTGTATTTTCCGTCTTTGCATTAATGCTAAAATTAACTTAAAATATGTTTAACTAACAAGTTTGGCGTTATCTTTACAGTTGACTGGATACATTGATAAGAAATCCAGATTTAAAATATTTTTCACAAATAAATTAATGTCTTGATATTTACATTTACATCGGAGAGAACAAATCAAATTTGTATATACAATATTTGAAATGTTACTTCATTCACTAACTGCCATTATGTGATCCTTTAAGTTGTTAAATGAAATTGAGTACATAACTAACTACCTTATATCGAAAATTATCAGATTTTGTTGTTTTCAATAACAGTGTTAATAATATAGTTTTTGTTGGAACAGTTTATAATCCTTATTAAAATTATCTCTAATAATTTTGGCATGGAAATTAAATTTTTAATTGGCTAGTATATAAATCTAGTTCTAAAACCTATATAAAATTTAATGAAATGTTGTATCAGTGCCTCAACAACCTGTAGAGTTTTCTATTGGGTCTTTTGCTTTACAGTTACTGTTAGGCAACTTCATTAAACCTCCCTTCATTATTACGGTACAGCTCTGTATATTTGCTCTCTAATAAGACATTTTCTTCAACTCCTCACAAATTTATTCCTATTTTATCGATCCAGCAGAATATAGATCTTTTTCACAAATCGTTGAGTTCCGAAATGTTTCCTCTAATCTCAATGCTGCTTTTCAAGAATTATTACTGTAATCTAAGTTATTCGATTGCGATATAGTTTTCCTGAAGACTGAAGTGAAATGTTTTCCCTTATGTGTGTATGCTCTAAAAAATCAATACGTTATATTCATGTATATGTATAACCTTGTGTATACTGTATGTCTATGAGATCAAGTAGGTTTTATAATTTCTTCGATTAATGAGGATCGTAATGAGAATCAGATACATTAAAACTCTAACAATTCCCACCTAATGATTAACGGTGACTTCAGATTATGTTGAGTACATGTGTTGTTGTAGTTACTGCTATAAAACCCCACAAGATTACTTATCTCCGATATGATTTCTGTGTACTTTCGCCATATACCAACTACCCCTTGGTAATTCCCCACCATTTGCCGCCTGACGATAAATGACCACCAACCCATCCCAAATACCAGTACTCAAGTTTTAGTTTGTCAACTATCATCCATTTCAGCTGATTTCGCATTATCCTCCGGAGCGTCGAGAGCTAATTCCGGGGCGCCTGTTGCTGAGCCGCTGCTATAGCTGGATATGGGGCGTGAACTACAGCAACTGGTGCTGGAACTGCTGGAGTTTTCCGTCACCGGTGCTGTTTGCAACGATGGTCATCTATTCTTGTGACTGTCAGCCGACGAGACCGAATGCTCCAGAGGTGTTGTCGATCCCACCACTGGTGCCGGCTCCATGGGAATCCTCACCGCGTCCTCGTCGGGAGTCGGAGTTGTAGGAAGCGAAAGTCCTGGCAAATCGCTTGTGTCGGATTTTGGTGACTCCTCGGTTAACGTTTCCAGTATAATGATCTCGTTAGCATCTTCGGGGTTATAGTCATAGAATACCTTCGAAGTATCGCCCTGTATGTTGACATCTATAGGCGTGTTGACATCGATCGCAGTCGCGGACTCGACATCTTGAACCGGGGATTGGTCTGCGGACTCTAACGGAGGTGGTGCCACCGGTATCTCACTGGAGAAATCTCCCCGTGGAGGATCCTTCGGACTCTCCACCATGATCTGCACCACGGGCCTCAGTTCGGACGTGGACTCACAGAGGCTGATGTCATCCGAACCCGGACTGATGCGGATCTGCGGCGGCTTGTGCGTGAATTTATCTGCAAGAGAATTGGAAGTGTAGCACGTGCAGACGTCTGGCTTTTACTGAGAACAGACCTCCACCAAGACTGGCCGGCGACACGTGGCCAACGTCCTCGTCGTCGTCGTTCTTGTACTCCTCGCTCTCGCGATGCACCAACACATGTACCAGCGTGGAGTTGTCCGGCCGCAGCATGGGTCCGGAGTGCTGATCCGGGGAAGCCTTCGTCACGATCACTTCCGGTGCAGGACCCTCGGCTGTGGTTGAGGAGGAGCGTTCGCCATAGTAGTAGCAGATGTCGAGAGATTGGCAAAAAGGAGGTGATTAGTATTCAATCAAAGTTTAAATCTCAGACACACATACAGACAAAAGCATTTTTGTTAACTCTTAAAGCGCTTTGTGCTGACAAACCTCTTTCTAATGGTGGCTTTTTACGAATAAAACTCGTCGCACGTTTCCGTGTGGGCGTTGGCGCTATTATTTGGTTTTGTTGTTGCAGTTGTTGTTGTTGTTTGTCGATGTCGGAGAGGGTGTTGGTTGTTGGTGATATGCCTGCGTGAGTTTAGGTTAGGTTGAGGTGTACACAAATATGGCTTTGTATATATTTCGGGGCGATGGTGGAGGGCGAGTGTCGGGCTCGAAGTACGGAAGTATTTTCTATACCCTTTCTATAGGTTATAAAGTATATATATTTTTGTCTTTGGCTTGGTATGTGAAATATAAAAGTGCTTGAGTTAATTATGTCGATTACTTTAGTTTTGAATGGAAGTCTCAAAACTGGTGGCGATTATGTTTTATTAAATAAAAAATAATGTATGAGGCTTTCAATTGTTGGTTAATGTTGAAAAGTTAAAATTTGAAAATGTATGAAACTGATCCTCCATCCCATTAAAGTTAAAGAAAATAGAGTGTCAGAGTAAGAGTTGGGGAAAAATATTGAGGCGAAAAAAGAGCGTGAGGAGCGTGTCGTGTATTCATTAATAGCTATTTAAAAAACGAAACCTATGCAATAAAAACGTTTAGAAAATATGTGTAATTAGATAATAAGTATATAACTTAATAGGTGATTATTTGTACAATAAATGAATTAGTGTTGTTGTGAAATTGATACAAATAATTTAATAATTACTTTTTCTATGCACTGATGGTGATGTTAAGCTATCATCGACAGCATCCTGATGTCGCAAAAAGAAATTATAAAAGCTGCGGCGTCGATTTGCTCTAGGCGCTTCCACAAAAATGCTACCGCTATTGAGTTTACAATTTGAATACAGTTTGAGTAATTTTTAGTTAAGTTTTGACAATGTAGTATAGTCGGAAAAATAATAGTCAGATTCGAGTTTCTTTTTAAATTATCCACAATTTTTAAATATTTTTGAGGTAATTTTACATAATAATGCCTTTATGTTGCTTGGGTTGCAATTTTTAGACGAATTCTAATTGTTTGGATCTTGGGGTAAGGTGTGAGGGACGGACGACTGCAGAAATAAACAAAGTGCCAACATCAGGTAGAAATTATAACTTAGGGTTTACTCTATTGCAGATATAACAGAGATTTAAATTATGTTTCTTTAACAATTATTTTTCTAGACTAACATCTAACTTTATCTATCCCCTCAAAAGTCTTATTTCCTTTGTAGAGAACTTCAATATTTTTGAAGAAGGTATGGGTTGTAATATGTATGTACTATATGTGATATCCCAACACCTATTTAGATGATCAATACTTTCAAAGAAGGAATGCGTTTCCTGCACGAACGAAATTATGCTAACTTAAATGGTTGTTGTTGCTGATCTTGTTGTTCAAAGATGATGGAATGATGAAGAAGCTGATTTAAGGTAAAAAACGTTTCTACAAGCAATTGATGTTTTGTTTTCTTTGTACTCTACGATAACTACAGTTGAAACTGAAAAGATATAGGTTTGCCTTCTACTTACAAATCGAAAAATCTCAAAATCGATTCATTACAAATGCAGATTTTTTTATATATGTAGACTTTTGGTTTTCGAGATTTGAAACTTATTCAAATAGTTGCTATAGAGAGATCATAGTAGTTTAATTAATACATGAGAGTGAGTTTATTGTACATTTAATGGCCTCGTTTATTGAAATTTATACGAGTTGTTCTAATTAATTGTTGTTTTTATATATTGTAGTTTTAGTTTAGGAATAGAAGTGGTATCAACAGTAGTAGTTTTGGTGGTATCAATAGTAGTAGTTGTAGAAATGAGTTCGGATGGCAGCCTAGCATGTAGCCATGAGATGATGGAACTGAGTGAGTAACCGGTAACTAACATTGCTAAATATGCAATTACCTCGAGCATTTGCTAACATATTCAAGTCACTAGGTTGGGAGCCACTGTTTAAAATCGTCGAGACCATGTCTGCGAGCAAGGACTCGTAGGTTAATGAGAGACAAGAGGATATTCTAAAAATAGGACTTGACAAAATGTATTGCTTAATTAATGGTTTTTGAAAACGAAAAGAAAACAAAAACAAAAATAACAAAACAAAGATGCATTCGTCAAAAATTGCAAACATTTATCATTCATATGATTCTTCTGCTCATTGGTTTCGTTCATTTGGACTTTCCAATTACGAAAATCCTTTTCATGTTGGCTTGTACTGTTATTATTATTTTCTCTTTTTGTGGTGTTTATTTTTATTAGAATTTAATAGATTCAATACCGCTTGCCAAGCTCTTCGCTCTGCTGTTTGATGTCCTTGACGACGTCGTCCGCGCCGGACACCAACATCAGCGGCAGATTGAGCCACGGTCCGGCCAGCTCACTCAGATCGGAGGCATCGGAGGCGCGTGAAGATTTGCGGGACGAGGCGCGGCTCGAGCACTGGGTGCCGCGGCGACTAACCTGGAGGCAGAAAGAAACACATTAAAGCACTCCCCGATCCGAGGGTTGTCGACGATCAACCCATTGTTGAAGATCATAACCTGTAAATGAAAGAAGTTCAGGGCCGACAACTTGGCCTGCCAGCCGCCAGGACTGGAGGTCTGGGTGAGGTCTTCGTCGCCCGAATTCGAACGATCCTTTTCCTTCTTCCACCTGCAAGCAAACAGCGAACAAGGAAATCACCTCTGAACCAGGGGGTGTCGAGGAAGAAGATACAACCTTTGATAGTCGCGCCAAGCGGTCTGAATAGTCTTGGCCGCCTTCTCTTGACGCTTCCAAATGCGCGTCGACGAGACAATCTCCAGCTCCTTTCGCGTGGGGAATTGCTTCTTGAACTTGACGTCCATCTGCTCCTGCAACTGTTTAAAGTTGTCGGTCTCCTCGACATGGCCGAGAACGTGCTTAACCAGAGCATGCAAGATGTCAAGACAATGAATTTTGTTGCCACGCGAAATGGGGAGATTAAAGGAGACCAAGGCTACGGTATTCGGTTTCGCGATGCCCAGAGGTGGATCGAGTGAGGCGATGAAATCCGAGAGTTGAGAGAAATGTATGAACTGGGCGGCATGTGGATCATATCTGCAAGGGATGTAATGTAGGGGAAGATTTCACGGAGGTCATTACCGCAAAGCTGATCGACTCACTTCGACCATCGGATGTAGAACATCTCGAGATCGTCCTCAACGATGCCGATCTCCTCCTCCTGGTGGGCCTGATTGAAATTCTCCAAGATAATGGCAATGTACATGTTGATCACGATCATGTAGCTGATGATGATGAAGCTAGTGAAATAGGTGATGGCCAGCAGTGGATGGCCGCAATCGCCGTTAGTTTGGCGGTGGTAGAACGGGTCACAATCGGGCGGCTGGATCATTAACGATTCCAGGACATCGTTCCAGCCCGCCGAAGTCATCAGACGAAACAACAATTGCATGCTGCGCCCGAAGGTCTGGAAATTCACCATATCGTCGAGAGCTCCCTGCAGCTTCACGTGGCCGAAGAGGGACATGCCCAGTATCGCATAGATGAACGTGATGAGCCCGAGCAGGGCTCCGATGTTGAAGAGCGCGGGCAGCGAGACGACCAGGGCGAACAGCAGCTTCCGGATGCCCTTGGCCGCCTTGATCAGTCGTAGAATGCGGCCGATGCGAAAGACGCGCACCACCCGCAACAGCGTAGGGCTGATGGGCAAATCGATCATGATGTCCTCCATCAGGATGCCGAAGATGGAGGCCAGGACCAGCAGGAAGTCGAACACGTTCCACGGCACCGTGAAGTAGTGATATCGCAGTCCGATGATCTTCACTATGGCCTCTACGATTGGTTGTGGTCGTTCATGTGGGTTGGGCGTGGGGTGGTGAGCGCGGGGTGCGGCGAAATTAAATGAAAATTGTATTTTATGTACAATATAGAGAGATATGTGAATATGCACAAGGTATAGACAGCATTATATACTTACCGAGTCCAAAGACGGTAGTAAAAAAAGCATTGCTTACTTCGAGTATAAAAAACACTGCATGCGGTTGGTCGTAGTGCTCGATACCCATGGTTAACATATTTAAAAAAATCAGTACAAATATTGCTATTTCGAATCTATCGAGTTGAATTGTGTTCAGTTTGGTTTATTCATTATTTTCGTTATTATTATTATTATCGTTATTGTTGTGTTGTTGAAGTTAATTGTGAAGTTATTTTTTATGTAGGAAGGTAGGAAAAAAGTACACATAAGAAGAGAATGTATTTAGTAAAGTTTATACAGTGGTTTATATACACAAAATCTACGAAAATAATAATAAATAATAATAATAATAATGAGATATAAAATTGTATTCTCAAACAATATACAGTCATGAAGGTTCAAGTATTTTTTTAAGAAAAATAAATAATAGGAAACTCTTTGATTCAAGGAAGTTATTACTATTGCTTTACCGCATTGAAATTTGTTTAATCGAATACCAAAATATATATTAGTATGTTGGTTCATAGGGCACACAAAATCGGGCTCTAAAAGGAATTCTCAACAATTTGTGGTCTGAAAATATCATGCTGGGAGACCTTGGGGGTCTACAGTAATGTATTCGCAAATGAAATATAATTCTGGACACACAAAAACACACTAATGGGTAGAAAAAATTAGAGTTTTCGAACAAAAACTATGGACTCAATCAATTTACATCAATCTATTTTATTTTGTTTATTTAAATTAACTATTTGTTGTGGTGACATATACGAGATGGGGTGTTTATCATTTGGAGGAGAAAACGGGGTTTTGCACTACATTTATCTATGAACATCTATGAAGAAGTGCCAATAAAAATTTCATCCAGAAATACATATCTTATCATCGTAAATAAATTTCACTAAAAACACTCATGAAGATGCTTCTTCTTTATTAGTTTTTGTAGAGGATATTTGGTTTTTGTATTAAATCTAAAAAAGAAGTGAACACCTTCGGATCTCGCATTGGGGAGAAGTTAAGTGTTTAAATAATTTTATCACCAAATCATATTCAACTATTCTATCGCTGTTTCTTTTCGCTTTCTTTCTCATTCATTTAGCTTTCTGACATCAAAAGAATAAAACCACTTTGAAAGATAATTAGCGGTAATAGTTCTCGTGTTAGTTGCTGTTATTGTTAATTGTTATTGGTATAGTTGATACAGTGGGTACAGTGTAGAAGAAGAGTAGGTAGTGGTTACAGTAGACAATAATCAAAATATCAAAAACTCAGATTTCAGAATTTAAAATCATGACTGCATATGAACTGTTATAGATATTTCTATACATAGAGAAAGATAGTTACGAAGCAATTCAACACAAAACTATACTGAAATCGAAAAAATGAAAATCAACTGATATCAACTGAATGCGTAAATACAATAGCATTTAACTTGTAAATCAGAATTTAGCTTATACGTATATCTATTAAACTATAACAATTTTAGAATAAAACGCAATTGTTGTAGTTTAAAAAATAATCATGGATAATTTTTCGTAGATGTTGTTGAAATTGTAATTTTTACCTTCTCGAATTTGATAAATCATAAAACATAGCTAAAAAATGATTTATTGGTCGCTTAATGACTTTCTGTGGTTTTTTTCGGCCCAACTTTTTCATGGCGGTGTAATAGTGTTTTTGCGATTCGGTGAGAAACATTTCCAACACTCCTCCTTCATACTTCGGGGTACATAAATATTGGTCATAATTTGTGTGTAGTTTTTGAATTTGTATATATGCATAGTGTTTGTGTGTGTGGTTTTGTTGTTTGTGAAACAGAGACAAAGTTAAAAAAGGACATTAATTAATCGATTATTGAGGTAATGTGATTTACAAAACAGCTAAGAGCAGAGCTATCGATTGCGATAAATCGAGAGCTCTCTCGAAGACAACATCGCCGCGCATCGAGTACACTGGGCAAAGAGCGAAGTTCTGTCCAGTGTACAGTAGCAGTGGCGATCCTTGCTTTTGCAACAACATTCAAGGTGTTCCCGACTACACACATACATATGTGTATGATGACAATTGTTGCCTATGTGTTGTACGCATGCATATCCACACTTACCTTCTTCTTCAGCATATTGAAGTTATCAATGATAACTCCGATAAATAGATTGAGTGTGAAGAACGAACCGCACACTATGAAAATAACAAAATAAATGTAAGCATAGAGATTGGCCTCGCGTTGCGGCTGCAGGTCGACTCCACGTGCGTCCACCGCGTCGGCCATCACCTCCATCCAGCCCTCGAAGGTGGCCACCTGCAGCAGGGCCAAGTAGCCCATGCCCACGTGGTCGAAGGTGATCTTCGAATTGATCCACGTGTAGTTCTGTCCGATGCAGTCCCACTTGTCGTTCACTTCCTGTATATATTTTCAATTGTTTTGCATATTTTAGGGACATTTCAGAATGAATACGTTTATCGTTTAACAATCATACGAAATTAACACAAGTAAAATGAGAAAACGCAAAATGGATGTCAATTGTATAGCTCGTGATTGAGGGAAAACCCCATGTATATAATTAATTGTCTACTAACCGTTATGGGCAATAATTCGCCTTCGCTGTTGAGACATTTGAAAAACTTCCCGCCAAAAAATTGCACACCCATTATCGAAAATATTAGCCAAAAAACTAAACAAACCAAAAGAACATTGAAAATTGATGGTATCGCATACATGAGAGCATTTACTACAATTCGCATTCCTTGCCACCTGGAATAGAAATAAATACAAACATGTGAAACATATTTTGACGCCCGACTCTCAATTTTAGGATTTGTCAGCGTCAGAGAGAGATAGACATATGTATATTCTTAGACATTTAGACAGATTTAGGTGAAGGTGGATTGAGGACATGATGCATACAATAAAATATCAATTGCTGAAGAATCAGAAATGCACAACACCAAAGAGGGGGAAGGGAGTGGAGAGAATTTAATTCAGCCATTCAGGGAAATGTGTTTTATTTTTAATTAATTTATTTAATTAATTTATTAATTTATAGATTCGAAAAAAACTCTTTGGTTTATTTTAATTATTTATTTAATCTTTGCTTTTGTGTAGTGCTTTGTTTAATATGTTTTTCAAATTATATATTTATGTGTTGTACTTAATTGTAAATATTGCCTTATAAAATATATTGTATACACATTTCCCCATTTGTGCAGTGTTTGGTTAAGACACAGAGAATAAATTAGTCGTAATTTGAAATAAGTTTTAACAAACAACTGAAATCAATGGTAAACTACATGCCAAATTGTGTTCCAAATAACATAATATTCAAAATATAAAGAACAAAAACTTGAGCAAATTAGTGTAGTTGAAGGCAAAAAGTAGGTGATTTTATATTTTAGGCGTGGTTGTCCCAAGGACAAGGACAGGAAGCAACATATTGTGTCCTATTCAAAAAAAAGAAAAATCAAAATATTTTATTTGGAATTTTTTAAATGCATACATACATACAACGAAAGGGTTTGTGTAATAAAGACAAACGAATTTTTTAGTTTCCGGGATAAGGATGGGATGGTGGGGAGTTGAATTGAAATTAAACTGTTGGTTCTGACAGTTTAACTGAAATATCGTCGATTTCTATTCGAAATTCATAAAGAATTCAAATTGTATTAAATACTGTTAGTTTTTATTTTTATATTTGAATAGAAAATAGAAAAAAGAAATAATAAGATAAAGTTTTGTGCTCTTTAGAAGCTTATTAATAAATAAATAAAATCGTAACTAAAAGTTACAACATTACACTGAGAAAAAAGAAGTACATTGAAAAGTAGTTGACGTGGCATCTGTAACGAAACCTTTTTCATAAAAATTAAAATGGTCTTATGTCTTATCAATTGGATGCATGAGAGAAATTCACAATATTACAAGAATACACAGACAAAACTATACTGAATACAATATATAATTATGTCATACGTATATTGAGAGTGAGCGAAAGAATCCCATTCCAATCATAGTACATTATATACAATTACAAATACCAAAGAAGAAGGAGATTTTATAATAGTTTCCGAAACGAAATACAAATGAAAACATTGTCGTTTCTTCAGAAGCAATCACGTTTGTTGTCATTAGTTTTATTTATAATTAAAATTTTGCACAGTGTAACTTACCGCGAAATCGCGCGAAGTGGACGCAATGCTCTTAGTGTACGCAGAGAGCGCAACACCTTGAGATTCTCGTTCTCTTCGATCAGCAAAGAGAAAACTGAAACCTGGTAAATGGCAAGTTGTGAAATCATCAAAAATCAAGTCGAACACAGATAGAGAGAGGAATATAAGTACTTACGAAAACTATAATAAAGTCGAGTATTGTCCAGAAGCTGGTGAAGTACTTGGAAAACCCCAGCGCTAACCATTTGAGAACCATCTCCACGACGAAAATCAAACAGAACGAAAAGTTCGTCCAATAGAGAACGCGTTTCAGCGTCTTGTTATTATCCAGATAGATGTCCTCGAAGCAGAGCGTTATGCTCGAGGCAAAGATCAACACTAGCACAAACCACTCAAAGGCTGGAGTATCGACAACCGTCAAGACAGCCGTCCTCACGCGTGTCCAGTGCTTGGCGCTCTGCGTGTCCATGCAGGACATGAAGCACGGACAGCGGAAGTAGAAGCTGCAAGAGGGAAATATGTTACGGTTATGGGCGGGAGATGGTGATGGGATGGAACTCACTGGTCGTAGCACTTCTGTGGGAAGCAGTCGTCTGGCACTTTCGGTGGCTTGTTTTGTCCAAAACTTGGAAAAGTCATGGGGTCATTGTATGCTCCCTGCGAATTACGTCTCCCACCGACGGTGAGATCGTCCACGTAGGAGACCAAACAATGCCATGGTTTTTCGGTCAGGCGCGTGAATGTCGACTTGTGCCCCTGACCGCCACCCGCAGCAGCCGCCACTGCGGCCGCACTTATCGCCCCCTCCTCCTCGAGGGCCTCGGCGGTGCGGTGCGGATGTGCCAGCGTGGAGCTGGTCGAACCGGCCACGCAGGAGCTGTCGTCGGTGCGGTTCGACTGGAAGGACGCGGCTTTGTCTAGTTTCGATTGTGGATGCTCGTGGGTGCGATGGCCGCCGCCACCACCTCCCCTAGCGGCAGCCCTTGCGAGGATTGGCTGCGTGTGCATGCGGGTCGTGTGGTAGTGTTGCTGGTGCTCGGTGAGCGAGGCCAGTGGAGGCGTGCTCTTCAGCGTGGATCGATGCGGGCCGCCCGAGGCGTGCGTCTGGGGCGGAGCCGGAGCCGCAGCCTGGGCCTTCTCCGGGTGCCGGGGCCGTGCGGGCACGTGCGGCTGGGAGCTGCGGCTCAGCTGCTTCTGGATGAGGAGGTTCTCGTACGAGGTGGTGCTCTTCAGCGACAGGCTGTCCATCTGCAGATCGGAGGGCAGGCTCTTGCGGGGCAGCTTCTCCGACTCGATGCGCAAGGTCGAGATCGGCTTCTCCTCCTCGGGCAGCTCCTCGACGCGCTCGATCAGCGACAGCCGCTTGAAGCGGTCGAACTGCGCGCTGAACATGTCGTTCTTACGCCGCTGAAACGGAGACGTCGCCCCGGCGCCGAGCGTCGCCGCCGCCGCCATCGCCTCCATGGTCAGGAAGGGGGCGTGCATTTGGTCGCAGATCTTGCGGATCTCGTTCGAGATGCTGAAGTCCTCGTCGATCTTGCGCTGCTTCTCGAGGCTGCGCCGCTTGATCTTCACCGCGTTGCGATCGGCCGCCGCGGAGACCCCTCCGCCGCCCGCGGCCGTCGTCGCCTTGGGCTGGCGACGCGGCACCGTCGACAGGTCGTAGCCGTCGTAGGTGGTCAGCGGGTGCATGACCACCTCGTCGGCGGTGCTGCGCTCCGAGGCGCCCGTGATGACTGCGATGTGGTCGAGCAGCGCCTTGTTGGCCTCGTCGGCCGCCGGCGACGGCTCCGAGAGGTTGGACAGGCGGCGCTCCAGCGACGTCGTCGACTTCTTGATCTCCTCCAGCTCCTTCTCGAAGCTCTGGATGATGTTGTCGAACTCGGAGTTCTCGACCAGCGGCAGGCTCTCGTGGTGGCCGTTGTCGTGACCGGCGCCGGCGCCGCCGTTGCGACGCGACTCGATCTGCTGCAGGATGGAGTTCGAGATGAAGCTCAGGTTCGACTTGAGGCTGCTGGTCGAGGTCTTGCGCTCCTCCCCCCGCCGGCCGCCGCCGCCGTCGATGATCAGCGAGTCGGTGTCGGCCTCCAGCATGGCCGACCCGTAGCCGACGGTCTCGCTGAAGTAGTTGTTGCTGTTGTCGACGTCGTCCTGCAGGAAGGAGAAGAGTTCGCGCTGCTCGCAGTTGAGCAGGTCGTCGCGCAGGTTGCCCTGCTGCGACATCAGGTCGTCGTTCTCCAGCGAGATGGTGTTCAGCGAGTGCCCGCTGGAGTGGCGACGGTCCTCGTCGGAGCGACAGCTCTTCGAGGGGATGAGCGAGCGCTGCGATTGGCCGCTGGACTGGGAGAGCCGGTCGAGGGACTTGCGGTAGCTGGGCGAGCGCGTGAGCAGGGACTTCTGGTACTGCAGATAGGCCTCGTCGTGCTCCTCGCCGCAGTACCGCCGCGACGAGTTGTCCTGGAAGGAGTCGCCGCGCGGCTGGCCGTAGTACGAGCCGCTGCGTTGGTCGTTCGCGCACGGGTCGGTGTCGGTCGAGTTGTACTGGCCCATCAGGCGGAGCTCGATGGATTCCGTGAATGTGGGCTCGTCACGTGAGTCGTTGTGCTGCGTGCCAAAGCCGGAAGACACTTGATGTAGTAACTTTCGTTCTACTTGAGGGCAGAGAGTGTAATCGTTTCTGCAGGCCGCCGAAGGAAGAAAAAGAGGGAGAGAGAGTGGTCAACATCAGGGTTTCCGTTGGCGCAGGGCTGCGGTGGTCTTACTTTGCGTTATTGTCAGTTTGGCAGGTGCTGTTGTTGCCGTCGTGCTCCGGCGATTGTTGCAGCTGTAGCGGTTGCTGATCGTGATGCTGTTGCTGCTGGTACTCATCGCCGTACTCCGCGCCATCGGTGATCGTTTGGAGGCCCTCCTTCAACGGGATCTGGAATCCGAAGTCAGAGCCCGAGACAGGACGATTCATGGACTCCTGCGAGAAAGGAAGGAAGGGTCGCATTCAGAAGAACCTCCTCGAGGACTTGGCCCAGAGACGCTCACCTGGTAGCTTAGTCTATGGAATTTCGTCTCGCTGATGAGACTCGGTTTGTCCATCGCCATGGCCGAGGCCTGCTGGGCTTCGATGACGATCTGTTGGAACTTGGAGGCGTATTTTCTCTCCTTGCGTTCCTTGCGCTCCTGCCGTTTCTTGCGAATCAAATCGCGGACTCGTTCGATGCTGCGAGCCAACTTCGACTCCTCGCCGACTTCCTATAGCGATGAGAACAGAACGAGCGATGGCGTGAGCACAGGTGACGGAGGAATGGAGGGAAATTCAAATAAAAACGAAGACATTTCGTAAACGAAAGAGAGAGAAAGAACAGACAGAACTGAAGGAAATCATAAACGAGTTCAATACTAGGTGGGACTTCTCTACGAATGCAATAACAACAAATTTAATTCAAAAATAACAATAATAGTCAATACCAAACCCTGCTAGCATTGATAATAATGATAATTTCAATAGCAACAATAATAAAAAACAGCTACAACCATAGAGCTCACTACCACATGGACAATAAGCTACAGGTAATACAAGGACATAAAGCAAGCCAATAGATTCCATACTTTCCGATCGGTTCAAGTTGCATGCTTGAGATTTTGATAGATTTTTTTTCTTTTCAAAAATTCGGATATTAAACGATTTTTAAATTTTATGGATAGTTTTTTTGGTAATTGGTTAACCGGAGCAAGCAATAATCTAATCTAAGCATTACTAAATACATACATGGTATGAGAACAAAATTACCTTTTTCTTGAAAATCTGTTAATACGTTTTTTGTGATATTTTATTCATAAACAATTTGTACGATAGTTTTTAACAAATATTTGTTGTCATATATTTGAATAGTTTATTTAGTATTTTTATTTAGGGGTTTTTGTTTTCAAATGCAGACAATTGAACACACGGTGCACGTAGATTTTTAAGATACGAGATTTAGTCAAATATAATTTAAAAGATAGACATATACGATATGAATATATTACGATATGATATATATTAGGATAGATATTTAGTTGGTTATTTGTTAGTTAGTGCAGAATTCCATATAGATTTTAATTTTGTTTTTTATGAAAGGAAGAGAAGTTTATTTAGTTAGTTGTTTAGTTTAGTGTTAGAGTTTTGAGTAGGAACATTAGACACATAGTATTTCGGAAGAACACACAGAGAGAAGAGAACATGGAAATAACAAACATTTAGTCAATTAATACAGCTAATAATATTATTTAAGAGTTAAAGTCATCAAAATTCAGTGTTTTGTTCGGCGACCTGAAGATTCATTCATTCAATGAAGTTAAAGTGAATTCAATATTGTATAATATTTTATCGATTCGTCGTCGGACAAAACAATGAAAGTGATTATATTTTATTAGAAATAAATTTGTGTAAAGTGTGAGAAGGTGTTTTTGAGTGGTGTTGCCAAAGTAATTTCGCTTCATTTATTTTTTTCAAATATTTTCGTTAGTGTTTTCACAATAATTTCACAGTGTAGAGTGAGGAAAGAGTTCAGTAAGTTGAAGAAGTGTTTGTACAGTATTTTTTGTTCAGTGTATTTTAGCAAACTAATACCTGGGTAATATTCATGTTAATAAAAACAAAAAATAGTGCACGAAAGTAAAAATTACTTCAATGGAATGTGTTTTGTTGTGTGTAATGTAGTCGGTTTTACTTTTTTAATTTCTTTATGAAAGATCAATTAAATGAAAGTAGTAGTAATTAGTGCGCACACGCACACACATAAACCAATGCAGACAGCCAAATTTACGCACGTCAAAAGCTCTCAAAAACATTGATAACAATTATTTAGCGTTTGGAAATGAATCGATAATTTTTAAAGTTTTTGTTTAGATATTTTCTTTCCAATATTTTAGGTTAATGTTTATACAAAATTTTTAATATTTTTTATACTTAGTTAATGTTAAGTTCAAATTACACTCAGACACATTTACGGATACAAAATAACAATTTAATCCATTATTAATCACTTCATTGGAGGCGATTGTCATACATACATATATTGAAGGACAATCTAATTGAAACATTGGCATGCGTTACCTCTTTTTTCGACTTCAACTCCTCCGAATTGAAGCTGTTGAGCAACAACGCCAAGAACAAGTTCAGAACCATGAAATTTCCCATCACCAGAGTCGGAAGAAAAATGGCGAAACACGAGGAAGCTCCTTGCTGCAATGATTAACCGGCATTTGGCAAAGAACCACCGACAACATTTGGACAACATTTTGATGGCAATACCATACCTCTTCCTCGGCCCGCATGCAGTCCCACAGTGGCTCAATCCACTCGCCGCACAAAATGCGAAAGATCATCATGAAGGAGTGAAAGAAATCATTGAAATTCCATCTGCAAGAAAATACAAAAATACTCCGCATTAAATGCACAGTCCGGGAGTAGCAAAAGGTAAGGATCCATCCTACCTTGGCACAGGATCTGGATAGAACTTTTCAGGTGTGTAGTCTTTGGAAAACAACTGCATTCCGATCACAGCGAAAATATAAATGACTATAACTAAAATCAGCGTGAGGTTACCAAGGGCACCGATCGTCGAGATGATGATGCTGAGCAGGACCTTCATGGTGGTCCAAGATTGCGCCAGTTTCAGCACCCTTAGCTACGACAATGCAAAACAACGTAATAATGCGTTCTAGTTGAAGACTCAAAGGCGATAGCTTACCAAACGCAGACCGCGGAGAACACTTAAACCATCAACTAGTTCGAAAATTATATCTAATAGACTGGCTGTTACGATTATAAGGTCGAAAATATTCCAACCGCATAGAAAAAACTCCTTCGACAACGCCATTAACTTAATAATGCATTCGAATGTAAATATCGATGTAAAAACCTGTAGGAAATCAGTGGTTAGCGGGGCAAAATATTGGCGTAGAAATCTGCGGACGGTACGCACTTTGTTTCCTATATCTAGTGCATTGCGAAAGGTCTCACCCATGCCATGGTGCTCCATGGCGAGAAACGCCGTGTTCAGGACTATACACAATGTTATTGCTAATTCGAACAGTGGATCTCTGACGACCTAGCGATGGTAAACATTAGAAAGCGGCACCTCTTGAGGGCATTACGCAAGGGGGACTTACTTTATACAGGCAATTCTGAAAGTGCAGCCAACCTTCGTAGTCGATGCAGCATTGGATGCATCTATCACAATTTCGATCGGGAAGATCATCTGTAAAACAAGGCATGGAATGCGTTATACCTTTGGGGGAGTCGTAGTTGTACAAGCCGATACACACCGATGACAACAATTTCCGAGGAAAACTCCTGGTGCAAGGCGTAGATGTTGTGCTTCTTGATGCGCGCAATGTTCCCGTTGCACTTGATCAGCCGCACCTCATGCGGCGACAGGACCAACGTGACCGGCGTCAGTTCGCTTTGCAACTCCACCGCGGAGACGTTCACCAGCTCGGTGCCCGCCTCCGTCTCCAGCTCCAGTTGCAGCTCCAGTTCCGGCTCCTGCTCCGGCTCCTGCTCCTCGTGGTCGTCGACCACGCCCGAGTCGTCCTGGGACGATTCGCGGTTGACTCCACTCGAGTTGGAGCTCGCCTGGCGGCTGCTCGGCAGTAATTGGCCCTTGTAGTCCGATGGATAGAGCATGTTGGGATTCTTGCTGTTGTTGCCGCCGCTCGTCGTCTCATCGTGGAAGGATATGCGTTGTGCCCGCTGTTCGTTCGTCAGATCATCATCGTCTTCCTGATGCTGCTGCTGTAGTTGTTGCTCTATGGTCTGTTGTTGCGATTGTTGTTGCTGTTGTTGTTGCTGCTGCTGTTTTTGATTCTTCTTCTTCTTTTGCTTTTGTTGCTTCTGCGACTGCAACTGCAACGTCTGCAGGGCCAAAACCTGCGGTCGCTCCGAGTTGCTGTGCCTCGGACTCGCCCCCGGACTGGGCGACACCGATCGGTTGTTCTGGACATGGGAAGAAGAGAGAGAGATTAGCGTGTCGACGGTCCTTGCGGACGATGACAATACTTGGCCGTTTCCATTGTTCTCGTTGTTGTTGTTGTTGTTGGCGGCACCGTCTTTCCCCGCCTTCGCCTTTTTTCGACGCGTCTTCTTCTTGCTGTACGAGGCCAAGAGAACCCCCTTCCGCGAGTCGATCTTCTTCTTGTAGTTCTTGTTCAGCTTCTTGACATTTAAAATGGACGGGTCGAAGCTGAAGGTTGAATCCTCACGATGATCCAATAAGTCTTTTTTCCGTTCCTAACCGGCGTGAGGGACAGAGTGAGTGAGAGAGCGAACGAGAGAGAGAGAGAGGGACAGTGGAGCTTACTTCGTTTGTTATTTCCGCTTCTTCCTCGTAACTTAGTGCGACTACGGCTAACATTAGATTAATTAGATAAAATGAGCCAAAAAACACAACCACTGTAAAAAATGATACACTCATGGGGCCGGAAGTAGCCAGTACCTGACCGCGTGAGAGCGAGAAGAAGAGAGAGAGAGGACTGCAGTCAGTAATCGGTGAATGGGAATACCATTGGCCATGAGCCTACCATATTATATACATTCTCCCAATAATCGAGCGTTATCAGCTGGAAGGTCGTCAGCATGGACCACATGAAGTTGTCGAAGTTTGTGTAGCCGTGGTTGGGATTCTCGCCCACGCACAGGCACGTGAAGTTCGTCGGGCAGTGGCGGGCTCCGGTCAGGTTGCCGCAGAGGATCGGCACCAGCTCGTCGTCGAACAGCCAGTTCTCGGTGTCGTTGATCCACCTGAAAGAGCGGCGCATTAGAGGAGTCCACCCACGTTTGGTCAGGGAACCTACATTCGCCACTCGAGGTGCGTCGTGTTGACCCAATCGTCCGGCACATTCCTCACACACTTGTTCCGTAGCTCGCCCATGTAGACCTGAGGAAGCGAGAGAGAGAGGCTTTCGTTCCAGTTTCAAAGAGGGAGAGGGGAACTCACCTGTAGGGCGAAGAGCGCGAAGACCATCAGGCAGAAGATGGTCAGGGTCATGACCTCGGCCAACTGGCGGAACGAGTGGAGCAGCGCGTTGATGATTGTCTTGAGGCCGGGCATGATCGAGACGGTCTTGAGGGCGCGCAGGACGCGAAACGTGCGCAGCCCGGCCAGGTTGCCGACCTCCATGCCGATGGTGGCGTAGCCGCTGGTGATGACCACGAAGTCGAGCCAGTTCCAGGGATTGCGCAGATACGTGTACTTGTTGAGCAGGAAGCCCTTGGCAATGATTTTGATCACCATTTCGATGGAGTAGACGGCGAGGAAGATGTACTCGGCCTCCTCGACCGTTTCGGTCATGGCTAAAAAAATGCAGTTGAACAGAATGGTGGCCATGACGCAGTAGTCGAAGAACTGATTCGTTGCAATGTAGACGCAGACGCGTCGTGCGGGGCTCCACGGGTGGAAGAGGAAGAGGCTCTTGGTGCCGGTGAAGCGATGGATGTAGTTCTTGCGAAAACGCTTAGACACAACGCAAAAAGTCTGCAAATAAAGAAGACACATTTCAGAATTCAAAAGATTCGTAACGGTTAGTTTTAATTTGGTAGGTTTAAAATAGTTCTATGTGGCAGGACTATAGCAGACCACAATATGGCAATACTACTAGCATGAACAATCACAGTTCATCTATTCTCCTCCAGATGGAGTGTACGCAATTCTAATACTAAGCATTTGTTCAAAGATTAAAAACATAAGATTTAAAATGAATACGAGAACAAAAATGTATAATCATAATTTCTATATAATTTCAAATATTTAAGTTTCTTATATTTTCATTAGTTCGCTCCATATATACATTATTTATAATTTTACTTTAATTTGGCCATTCAGCTCCATATATTCTTAGCTTCAATTAAATTACATAAAGCGCCATCTCATTGTGAACGAAGGCGACAATCGAGAAGAACACAAGTCTGCTTGACTTTGAGCAGTTGACAGCACTGCAGCGAATACATTTTTCGATACTCGACGAAGTTATGAATCGAATGAACTTCCGTTCAGGGATGCCACTAAATTTTTCTGCGAAGTGTTAAAAATTAAAAACCAAAATATGCTTTCAAGGAATTATTTCACAAAAAGAAACAAATATATATTTCACACCTGCATTCGGACACTCTTGAATTTGAAATTGAATTTTTGGTTAATTTGTTTATTTTGAATTATTGGTGGAGAATGGGAGAGGATGAAATTAATTTTGACCAAAAGTTTATTTTTTACCACCAACTTGTACGACAAACCTATGCATCAAAAGTTAATTATTAATTACATTATGTAAATGTTGCTTACAAAATACAATTACTACACATATTTTTTCAAAAGAGAAATATGATATCGACCTGCATTAACATTAAGTTAACCTGAAAAATATTGTTTAATTATTGTACTTAGCAGGGCAAAGCATTAGTGAATAAAATATTAATCTGTGAAATGCAGTAATGACTGAAGACGATATCAAAGATTGGGCAACTGATGTTAAAGGATTTTCCCAATGATGTGGTGCTTACGGACTCTGGAGACGACTTGTAAAAAGGGTTGAAAAAGATAATTTCAGTTTGCATTCAGTGGGCTGAGAATAATAAATTTTCGATTCGATAAATCCTATTTATTTGTACACGCATAAATATGTATATGTACATAAAAATATGAATTTTATTTGATATTATTTCTTATTTCGAATAAATTATCTGCAACAAAAGAGAAAATTATAATAATTTCAAAGATGTTCACTTCTAGTTGCTCGGTAATTTGTTTCTAAAAGAAATTTGACATTGTTCTAGTTGTTTCCAAACTGAAGCTATTTAAATGACGCCAGCGCCTCTTTGTGAACGAAAGCGACAATCGAGAAGAACACATGTTTGTTTGACTTTGCGCAGTTGTCAGCTCTGCAGCGAATACATACATCATTTTTGAAAAAATGCCCAAGAAGAAGAAGAAGAGCGAACCTTTTGCAAACCTCCCTGGCGCACAATTCAGCAACTTTTTTTGTAAAAGATCGATTGTAATAGACAGATTGTATGTAATAGAATGATAAAATGATGTTAGTTAGTAAGTAGCCGAAGTTGTTGAATAAAAGAATTTCCGTTCATCTTTCTTTCGTTCTCAAACCGTCTTAGAGTGAAGGAAGGAAAATGAGAGCTAAGGTAAAAATAAAATAATATAATAGTAGTAATATAAAATTTACAAGAAGAATAAGAAGAGCGAACCTTTTGCAAACCTCCCTGGCACACAATTAAGCAACTTTTTTTTGTAAAAGATCGATTGTAATAGACAGATTGTATGTAATAGAATGATAAAATGATGTTAGTTAGTAAGTAGCCGAAGTTGTTGAATAAAAGAATTTCCGTTCATCTTTCTTTCGTTCTCAAACCGTCTTAGAGTGAAGGAAGGAAAATGAGAGCTAAGGTAAAAATAAAATAATATAATAGTAGTAATATAAAATTTACAAGAAGAATAAGAAGAGCGAACCTTTTGCAAACCTCCCTGGCACACAATTAAGCAACTTTTTTTTGTAAAAGATCGATTGTAATAGACAGATTGTATGTAATAGAATGATAAAATGATGTTAGTTAGTAAGTAGCCGAAGTTGTTGAATAAAAGAATTTCCGTTCATCTTTCTTTCGTTCTCAAACCGTCTTCGAGTAAGGAAGGAAAAATGAGAGCTAAGGTAAAATAAAATAATATAATAATTTTGAAGTGAAGTGTACTCTTGAAAATAACAAATCCGGTGAACATGTGTGAAAATAGATGAAGAAAAGTGATGGAAATTGCAAATAAAGTGAATTAAATCAATAACGACCACATTCGTTGATTTTTCTCGACTTTCGTTGCGCCGGCCGCCATTTTTCTTTCGGAATTTTCGCACATTGAAACACGTGTTCTGCAAATGAAATTCGCAAATTGCGTTCTTATTTGAGTTATTTACTGAAATCTTGTTTCTTTAATTACAGTGGCGTAAGAAGCGTATGCGTAGGTTGAAGCGTAAGCGCAGAAAGATGCGTGCAAGGTCCAAGTAAACTGCCTGATCATGGAAACGTAAGTAAAACGCCGCCCCGTGGAGCCCTAGCGCTCCACGCAGTTCTCCCTAGAACGCTCGCTAATTCGTTGTTTCTCTTGCAGGCTTTTGTAATACGATCAACATACCAAGCTTCGAGTTTAATTTTGTCACTGTACATTTTAGGGATTTCGGCACATTGAATGTGTTCAGAAATGTCTTGAAATAAAGAGAAATCTTTGGGTTATTCTTGAAGTTTACAACCAAACCACTGTGTGTATTTATTTGGATTTCTTGTTTGTCAGAGTAGGATATGTGTCGCCGTCCTGTAGAAAGAACTGCGTTTCGACAAGGTGCGGATTTTGGTTGGCAACACTCGTCAGTTTTCGGCGTGAAGTTATGTACCTGTCAGCCACGTTTTTCTTCAACATAACCTTCTTGGATGATGTCAGTGACAGGAAACTGCGGATACAGTTAAACACGATTCATTTCCAGACAAAGGAAAGCTTGTGCAAAAAGACAACATAAGGTTTTGCGAAGGACTACTTTGGAAATCGAGTGCTGAGGGAGTGATTTGGAAAGCCATTTTAAAGTTTAAGAAACGAGGAAAAGTTCGATTTTCTTAGAATAGTTAAATAACTAGCAAATTGGTTTCATTTACTATTATTGTTGATATTGCTATAATAGAGGTGTTCCCAAGGCCGTTATGAGATGGCATAAAGATAACTCTTTCATTTCTTCAGGAAGGAAAAAATGCAAATCGGGGAAAAAGAAGAAGACATGTTATTTTCGAACCTTCCCTGCTTCTATTCTCGTTTGTTCTGCTCTTATAAGAAATAAGACATTCCAATTAGAATTGTAGTAGGACCTTCAAAGGGGTAGGACACAAAAAAGAGAATATCGGCCGAAGCTGCTCAAACCGCCAAAGGGGCCAATTCAAGTTGTTCGTTCAGTCGATGCGAGCGTCCCTCAGTCCTCAGATTGCATTCCGTCGAGTCTACGGTATGAGTTTGAAAAGTTTCCTCTCGAATTTTATTTGAAAACGCTTGCGTTGCAGCTGTCAGTCGGCGGATTTGACTTTTGAAGCGACAGCTGTTCCGAAGGCACCCAGTGTTTGTTTACATCACGCGAGTTGCAGAGGTCGACCGACCAGAGTGTTATGTATTAAAAAATCTTTGTGTCCGCAGCGCGCACGCTTTCGTGAAGAATTATAAAAAACGAGTGAACAATTCACGGGATGCTTAAATAGCCAGCGTCTGAATCATAATCAAGTGGTAAGTTTGACACATGGTGATATGCTTAGGATTAAATGGGCAGTTTCCATTGACAAAATGTTGCGACGACCCAGACCCAGAACTATTGCTAAATTTGTTATTTGCCATTGGCAACAACTGTCTGTGGCTACGGGAGGCCAGACAGTCTACAGGGTGTCTCAAGTGCGAAATAAAGCTATTTATTTAGATTTTTGTTTTTTAAATATTCACAAATTATTTGTCAGTTTTCGTTCTCAAATCACTCCCATTCGAAGAACTGCAGTTTTGAATATTCATTAGCTTTCTGCGTGAGGCTTGTCTTCACATCCTTGCCTCGACTTGTTTGGCTTTGTTCTGTCTTCATTTGCAAGTGGCCGACGCAAGGATGTGCCGTTTCCGTCATCTTGTCGACGACAACGAGAACACGACCTGAACAACAACACTGACCGCATTTTGTTAACTCACAAAAGCCGCGTCGATGCCGAATACAGCCTGAACAGAAACAGGGACATTCCCGTAGCTTCCAATTTAATCAGCGACTGCGGGTTTCAACATGGCGGCGGGTCAATTAAAGGAAACGGCGGGGCGGCGACGATCGCTGCGAACAGTGCCGCCCACTAAAACAACCGCTCACCTCCGCCCCCTTTTGTCATTGTCCTTCTGCTCACTTAAGCAGAGTTCTTTCGCTCGATTGCGGTCGGAATTCGTTCCGACCAAAGTTTTTCCTCGAGTGCCAATGAGTTCGCGTCCCCCTCTGACCCCCGCCCACACCCACCAACACTCCCACATAGCGTTGTTGTTACTACATACTTGTTGTTTCTGTCCATACCGTTTGTGCTTCTGCCGTAGAACTTCCGTCACAGCGCCGTGAATTGTCTCCATTTAGAAGGGAGTGAGAGACACGCGACCTTCTCAAGGATCAATGCCGCGGCTCTCTCTCTCTCTCTCTACCGTATACTTCTCTTCTTCGTTGCTTCCCACTAACCCGAATGTCAGTTGGCGGCCATTAACACGTGGGCACAAAGGCGAGCAACAACATCGTGACGTGGCTACACTCTGTCATATAGATGGAGAGGGGAAGAGGAGGGTGAGAGCACGAGTATTTCTCGGAGAAATTTTCTCCACGGAACACGTGAACAAAAGTGTTGAAATGTCTTCGTACTCTACTTCCGTCCGTCCACACATCGGGCTCTCACCTGGCTTCGGTTCGGACCGACGGACGACGCGGAGCTTGGAGAAGGCGGAAATGCCGGTAAAAAGGTTCATTTCCGCCATGTTGTTAGTTCGCTTTCATTGCCGCCGCCGTCGCCATAGTTGGGCGGCGTGGGCGGAGAGGGAGGCGTTGGGTTGGGCTTTGTTGGCGGACATTTTCACCTGATTTACCTCTAATGGCAGTAGATAAAATGTGATTTGCATTTAAAACACAACAACGCAGATATCATTAACAACAAAAGAAAGAGAACAGCACCAACATCATCTACAACAACGATGGGAAGGACAGTAAACGCCACAACAGAATAAAACCAAAGGAAATATCCTGACTGTACGGCTTTTCATTCAAAACTTAATTAACTTATGATTCGCGGCGGTTGCGAGCAATCGAGGCCGTCGATCGAGGACTCGTGTGCCTTGAATCGTTGCGGGGTTGCGGCCAGAGAACTGGAAGGACCTTGATTGCGCAGGCAGGTCCTTCGGGTTGAGAATCTACTGGGTTGTATGTTATGGGGGTCCTTGTGAAATTTTCATGTTATTTTAAATAAAACTTCGAATTGGGATTTGCCCTCGTGATTATTTTGGTTTTTTAATTCCATATTATTTGATTTTCTTCTAAAGTCATAATTTAACTCTTGTCTATTTTCTCTTTGAAGATTTCAACATTTTCTAATTCTTACATTTTGTTTTCCGTGTTTGCGCACCCTTACCACTTAATTTAGTTCTTAGCTAGTTTTTCTCTTTTTTAAATGTATTTCTATTTTATATAAAATAGAAATGCTATTTTATCGGTTCTTCATTCTCTTTCTTCCTCAACTTATGTATGTTTTCATCGAGTTTGTAGAAGAACTATTCATCAGAATCCGTTTTATGTCTTTTTTATATTTGCTATATGTTATGTTCAAGATGTTGCTGGTTCACTAGTTGTTGTTTATTTAGTCGTTATTTGTTGTTGTTTTCACAACAATGTTGTTCTCTAATTTTCTCTATAGTTTTCCACAATGAAAGGGAAAAGTTTTTCACTCCGCAGCAGCTGCGCACCCATAGTTAGGTGCGGAAATACATGTATGTGCATGGATATACAAATGTATGCAACCCTAAACTCATACATTCACAAATTACTGCTGCCTTGTGTTAATTTTCGCCGCTGCTCCATGATGATGTTTTTTATGAATTTCTCAATTGTTTTTGACGTGACTAACAACAGTTGTAAGTAGTTCATTTCTGTTAGCTAAACTTATTGTTGTTAGCTGCCGTTCTTGTTTGCAGCTGCAGAAGTTGTTGTTCTGCCTCTATTTAATGTTCTCGTACATACTTCATCTTTCCTTTGTTCTTTTACTTATTTGTTGTTGTCATTACAGAAATGTTTACAGCCCATTTTTGTTCTTCCCATCCGCAAACTTTTTCACTTCTCGCGCTCTTGGACAATTTCCGACAAACACAGACAATCACATAGACAAAAAAAAAGACGTTGTTGTTGCACCGCCATGCGAAAAGCGAAAGTTTTGAGTGAAAATAAATTGTTTGTGAGAAGAAAAAATCCAAAGAGAAAACAAGTCTAAAGACACAAATAATTCTAAAGAAGGAAAGAAAGAGAATCGTGTGGAAAGAATTTATTATTGTCTCATAAAAGTACATGTTGCATGTAAATCGTAAACTTTTTGATTCTAAAATATTGAATTAAATGTATTTCTTCCGGAAAGTAAACTAAATGTACCGAAATTTAAAATGACATTTTTTTACGGTGCTCGGAAATTTTCTTAGGATGGTTGAGAATAACTCAAAAAGCAAAAAAACGCGCGCTAAATGCAAGCAGGCAATTAATAGCAACTAAACGGATATCCGTTCTGCACTCTCGCCGCACTCAGACCCAGCAACCTTCCTCCCTTCGACCCAGCGAGATCCATTCGTGCGCTGCCGCCGCCCGCAGCAACAGCTGCCAATGCCGTTTGCTGCTGTCGACGTCGCCAGCGGGCCAACTAATTTGCAACTTGCAATGGTGGAAAGAACTCACGCGAGTCCTGGGGCGCGACGGGCGACGACGTTAGTGAGAGACAGAGAGGGATGGATGGATAGACGCAGGGGTCCCGCGGCGACAAGCGATGGCGTCGAAAACAAACACTTAAAACTTTTTTAAATTCACATTAAATATTGAAACAGTCTTTCTTCACTTCACTTTGTTCTCGCTTCTCACTCACTCTGTTTCATTCTCTCTCTCACACACTCGCTCTGTTTTTCCTTTCTTCTCTCTCCGCGCCACTTTCACCTCTCGGTCAATGTTTTTGCCTGTGTTTTTGCTGAAGCTGGCGCCATTTTTGCAACATGTCGCCATTTTTATTTTATTTCCTTCTACACTTGTTGTTGTTTTTGCTTTCGGTGGGCAATTTGCCAAAGCAAGCCGAGATGCAAGAAAGCACCAACAACAACAATACCGATCCAATCGACAACAACAACAAGCACATCCACATCGTCGACAACAAGTGGAAGATTCCCCTCCTCTCTTTTCGCCTGGCATTTTTTTCAGGGCATGTAAAATTTTCAGAAAATTCTGTATTTTTAATGAAAATCCTTCGAAATGACTCAATGAGGCGTCGTGCACGAAGCGAGGCTGGCGAAGAGGGGCGAGGTGAGGGTGGTGAAAGGGGAGGCGGGCGTGCACCGGAGTGGAAGAGCGAGAAGGTTGTCGAGCGAAAGAGAAGGCGCCTAGGAAAAGGAGGAGCTGCAGTCGAGGTTGTCAATAAAGGATTCTCCCGGGGCTAGAGGTCGACAAGGACAGGTTTACGACGGGTTTGGGGACGGAAAGGACAAGCAGGAGGGCGATTGGCTCCTAAGGGGGAGAATCGAGCCGCTGATAAAACGTAAAAGGAAGGAGAGGGGACCAAAAAGGGCAGCAAGAAAAGTGCACACGAGGTCCGGAACATTTTTCGCAGATGCCGACCAACGGCAACTCAGTCCCGTCTCCTCCTGTCCAACACTTTAACGGCTTCAACACACAAACGACCAGAGCTGAAGTTGGGCAGAGGCACAAGTTACACAAACAACGGCGATATCCTTTGCAACAATAATAAAAAAGGTTCTACCGTTTTTACTCATTTGAATTTCTTTCCTTCCCAACCAGCTGCTTGAAAAAGTACCTGAAATAGTTTGCAAGAGCTTTTGAAGTTGATTTCGAAATTGATTTAATTCTTTCACTCTCCCTTTCACGTTCATAAAAATAATGAGAAAACTATTTAACGGTCATCTTAATTCTTAATTCTTTCTTTTCCACATTTTGGTCTTTCATATCTGTTCTTTTGTTTTTCGTGTCTCCTCCTATTTGTTGCAAGCATATTTGTTCAGCAAATTGATTCAGGCAAGAATCTGCGGTAGTCGAGATTTTATTCCGGGTCCCACCCACTTCGGGGAAGACAGAAACTCAAACACGCTCCTGAGACTTCTGCAGACTGGGATTGCTGGACACTCTACATCATTGCATGGAAAGAATCTTCTCCAGCGGACGGATCAGTGATGATTTTCCGGACAAGTTGAGGAAGATGATGCCGATCCTGGATCCTGGATCGTGGAAGTTTCAGATTTCTGGACGGAGTGATAACTGAAGACTTTTATTATTATTAGGTTTTATTTCAAGATCCAAATTAATCAATGTCTGGATGCTGAACAGGGTCGATCTTTAAGAATGTGCATCTGCATTTCAATATGTAGATTCTCAACACGATTCTCAGCCGAAAAAAACACTTTCACTTTGTTTTTCATGTCTATGTTTCTTGCGAATCTTGTTTTGTTGCTACAACAGAAATGTTTCTATTTTCTTTTGATTTCAATTAATTTGGGTTTTACTACCATATTTTTGTTTTATTTCTGTTATTGCACTCCCCCACTTATTCACTCCCCACGCTTTATTCGATATCCTTTTGCTCGTTCGCGCACGGCGTAATTTATTCAACACTCTCGCCTTAGTCTCAAAGCAACTCCTCTCTGAAGCCCCGCCCCTGATCATTTTGTAAATTTCGTTCCTGTGCCGGACATCCGGCGCATATGCTGCTCATTACGCGACATGGGTGCGTGAATATAGCAGTGTGTGTGTGTGGGTCGGTGTGTTGAGGTGCGTGCGAGCAAATGTAAATCCGCGTGTGTGTGAGTTTGCCGTTGTACAGCTGGATTCACAAGTAGCAATCGCGAGCTGTGAAACGCACGAAGTTCCGACACCGCGTTCGACGCCTAAAACGAACGGCAGCGACGCTTTGCAGGACATTGAACAATAATAGCAACAAATGTAGTGAAAAAACGGCGAGTGCTCCTCACATGATGCTCTCCCCCTTCACATTCTACTTTTCATTCTCTCCCTTCCCTCTCGTTCGTCCTTTACCGGCCCGCTCTCTCATGGATTGCCTGCATTTACCTTAAAATCGAAATTGCCATAGAGACCCTGAGTTGGACAGAGAGAGAGAGAGAGAGAGGAAGAGAGAGTGAGAGGAAGAGAGACAGTGGGCGAAAGAGAGTGTGTGAGAGAGAGCAGGGAGCGGGTGCACGCGAGTGTAAATATTTTGTGGCAGCATTTTAGGCGCTCGACAGCCACTTCAAACACGAAATTACAATTGTTCGCTGATGCCGCCCCGTGAGTGCTCGAGTGTTGGCGGACAAACAGGAGCCGGAGCCGTCGGACGGGAACATGGGCGGGGCATTTGAAGAGATGCGACAAGTTCCGATGACGACGTGGAGCGGGCTGGTGAACGATCGGGAAGGGGGTAATGGGGATGGGTCCTACGGATAAATGAGCGTCGGGCGGGAGGAGCAGGAGGAACAGACCGAGATCCGGACATCGTGCAAACAACTGTGATTGAGAGGGATGCCAGGAGTGAGTGAGGGAGATAGACAGAGAGGCAGGGTATAGAATGAAATATTGGGTGGAAGGAAACCTCAGACGGATCTGGTGACCGCAGCTGTGCGTTCTTTGTGCTCTTGTTGTTGTTGTGGCTGGTTTTATTGTTGTTGTTGTTGCTATTTGACTGATATTGTTTTTGTTTTTATTTGCGTTTTGTTCTTGCTGTTGTAGTAATACACGGATTTGTGCTCGCAAACATTTGCGATTGCGTGTAACACGCACATTTCAATGCTGTTACCAACTCCTGTTGTTGTTATTGTTCTTGTCGTAGTTTTTGTTGTTGTCATTTGTTGTAGCAGCACCTAAAGTGGTTTTGTTGCTAGCAAATCGAAAATGTCGCATGTGTTTCTGAGTTTCTCCCCTGGGAGGCGCAAGAAAAGCAAAGCACAACAGGGCAGGACAGTGGATGGGGCGGTGGGCGCAGGAGGGCGTGGCACCCTCAGCAACATAATTGACTCCAGTTTGGCGAACGCAGAGAGAGGGGCGGAAGCTGGACATTTCGGTGTCACTGAGTGGGAATGAGGATTTTCGGATAGAATGCTTTGAGTTGTTTCGAGGGATGGGATGATTATGGGCAGAAGGGATGGGATAAGTGGAAAATTGAGAATGGGAAGAAATTCGAAACACGGCAGGATTGGGCGATGGAGATCAAGGGTAGAATGGAATACAATTTGCACACAAAGAGACACTTCTGAAAAACAAAATCATTAAAATAATTAAAATAAAAACATTAGCTTTACATGAAAAGGTTAAGAAATTATAAAGAAGGTATTTGAATAAAAATAAATCAAACAATGAAAAGCAACAAAACTGGTAAAAATGTAAAGTTGTCGCAAAATTTTCGGTGAATTGCGAAATTCACAGACTTTCCGCCCGCGCCAAAAATCGCGTGCAGCAATCTGGCAACGCTTTTCACGCATCCGCGACTCTGATTCCCCAGCGAAAATATGGCGCATTTCCGATGCGAGTGCAACGGGGCCCAGGGAAATGGTGGAGGACGAAACGAGTTCGCGCTCGGCTTCCGTCGCACGACTTCGTCGATTGCGGCACGAGCAGATGTTGTCACTGCGTCAACAACAACAACAATAACTGTATCCACCCAGTAGAAACGAAAACAACGTTGGACAACAACAAAAACAACAGGAACAAACAAGTTCAACCAACGACATCCAAAGAAATTGAAAGTGATTCATTTTTAAACATCATAATTTCCGAAATTATTTCCTCAGTGTTGCCAACCACCACACCGATTAAAACTTTTAAATGGGCTCATTCGATGATCGGGAAAAAACCAAACAAACTAATCGGAAAAAGCCACAAATCGTGCGGTGGAAATTCGCTGGCAACACTTTTTCACTAACACACACGATCCTGCAGTTTCAATTGGCAAAAACACAGCCATGCACGGCTGTCGACACACACACACACCCACACGAGCACGTGGACCCATCGAATTGAGTCCAGAAGGCGACTTGAATAAATGTGGGTTGTTGTTGCTGCAGTGTTCATTAGCGTGCTGCATGCTCATGGCGAACACTTGCTACAATACAACAACAACATTAACAACACCAACAATAACAACAAAATTGTGGAAACAATTGCGACAACATTTCGAGCGATTGAAATTTTGATTTTGTACTCTATTCGTTCTAGTGGTTGTTTTAGTTGTTGCTTGTTTTTTGATATATTTTGCTTGTTGTTGTTGTGGAAGAAATTTCATGATTTACATTTTGCCTCGCCCTCGACTACAAGCTGGCTGGCGGCAAACATTTGCGGCCCGCAACGAAATGAGAGAATTAATGTTTATGAATTATTGCTGTCTCCATCTCTCTGCCTCCTTTCTTTTTCTTTCCATCATAGAGCCATCGCCGATTTCCAGCTCACTTCCTGTCCCGCAACGGAAACTCTTGTTTGAAACTTCCTTTTGTTCCCTCTCTTTCACTCTGCCCACAGTCTGTCTCTTTGTTCTTTGGACAAAATTAAGTGCACTGAGCGAAATTCAAAGGACGATCGTTAAATATATGGCATATTAAAAAAATGTTTTGTTGACTAGAAACAAAACACGTTTTTTGATATTACAAATGTGTTTTAAAATAAGATTTCATGTTTGCAAATAATATTTTAACTATTTATACAAAAACGAACACAAATAATTAAATAATAATTTCCAATATTTTATTCTGGCTCGTTTTTTTTAGATGTTAGTAAAATTCATGAAGAAATCTAAAAAATGAAGAAAAGTACTAAAACGTAGCATTTCCATTTTTTCATATTTGAATTAATATTTGAAGAATTCAAGATTTTTGAAGTATATATGAATATTTATGTTTATTGAAATATACCATTTGCATGAATATTTCTTTGAGTGTGCGAGACATTTCGTTCATTCACGGAAATATTTCAATTCAACCACGAGCGATATTTTAATTCTCCGATCGGTAATTGCTCCCGCACAGTGGCAGGAAAGGTTTATTAAAGTGGGACAAAAGATTAATGATTGATTGAAGAAGCTGGGATCCACTGCATTGAATTGCAGCTCAATGGAGTTAAACAAAAGAATGAAGTCCGTGGTAAATTGTCCACAATTCGCTTCTGTGGGGACTTAAATTAAAGGTCACTCATACGCCATGCGAATCATGTTGAAGAAGGGGGAAAACATATAATCAGAAGTCTGTCTGCATGAAATCTTTCTAAAGCGTTGGTTTCCACTTGATTAAAACGTGCGTGGACAAAGTGAAGGAAACTAAAACTGAGTTATTTTCAATATTATCTTAAAATAATTCAAGACTCGCAGACTTTTTGATTTCCTCCTCTTCGATCTTCGCGACTTCGGTTTAATATTTTTAACCCGATTTCATCGCTCGTCCTTTCGAAGCGAGGAGCAGACCGTAGGGAGACTGAATTGCGAATATTTCTGCATTTTCTTCTCGTCTTTTCATCTCCGCCCTCCTCCCCTGAACTTATTTTTTCGTCCTTTCCCGTATTTTGTTGGTGTGTATGGCCAAATGCGGTTTTTGCAAATTTATAGCTCCCTGCAGCACATAAAGAGAACCCTCCCTCCACTCTCACGCCCTCCTACCCTGCCTCAACCTCGCCTCCATCCCTGCGAACATAATTAGCCAGCAATTAATTATTATTTTCTTTTCATTTTTCACTCCATTCTCGCAAATACTGAATATTTTTCCTTTCGCAAAAAGTTCTCCGATTAGAGTGCAACAAAAACATGCGAAAGACCAAGAAACAACAACAATTGCAGCAACTTAAGAACAAAAACGAAAGCGAAGAACTGTAGATTAACAGTAATTAGAAATGGTTGAAGAAGTCGCAGTTGGAGAAGACAAAGGAGACAGAGTTGCCACCTATTTTTCTGCATTCGAAATCCCTTTCGTGGGATTACGATTATTTCTCTGGAATTGCAAATTCCCAGTTATTTCTGTTTATCGTTTTGTTGTTGCTGGCTTTCCAACTTTGCTCCATTGTAAGCGACCTTCTTCTCACCGTCAATCCGAATATCCGTCCCTGTCGAATCTTCCATGCCTCTCTCTCTCACATCACACAGTTTTCCACTCCTCTCTTTCCCCCACAGATCCACCTCCGGCTGTTCTCCCAGGACGCATTTCTTTTCTTCGCTTCCTGCGTCTCCTTCACTTCTTCCATTTCCTTCGACTCCTTCACATTCTTTCTTCACTCTGTCCCGATGTAAATTCATTATTCCCTGGCTTTCTCCCTTGATTTTCTTCCACTAGTCGTTCGTGGTTGTTCTCCGTCCCGCTCTTGCTCCTCTCGTTGCACTTGTGACATTTCGCACAGCAGAATAAAATATTAAATTCCGCGTCCTTCCACTAGTTGGGTCTCCACTTCATCTCTCCGTGTCTACCTCCTTATCTTCGTTCGTCTCTACTTCGCCCATTTCGATCCTTCCACCTGGAGTCATCTCAAAATTATGTCATTTTATCAAGCAGATGCTTCATAAAATTCCCTTTCATCCCTCTTCCCGATTTCCACCTTCACCATTCTCTCTCACCCTTTCTCGACTTCTGTCCAACCTTTCTCAACTTCCGCCTTTCTCTGTGCGAGATTTTCTATAAAAGGTTTAAACGGGGATGAGTTGTTGTAGTTGTTCTTGCGAGGTTTCCATGGTTCGGGTTTTTTATATAGTTTTTGCAGTTTCAATGCTGTATTTGATGCTGTTGCAGCTGATGTGAAGTCCAAAAAAGAAGAAGAAGAGTTTGAAGATAGACAGAATCCGAGAGGATCGTTTCGATCGAATTAAAACTCAGTCGCCGTCGGGACAGAAAATAAAACTCCTGCCTTTATGGAGTTTTTAACTCACACATGTGCACACTGTGCGCCCAAATACATACATAAACTTGCATATAACGCTTAACAGCACTCACATACATCGACAAAATCACTTGACTTTTTCCCATCACATCGCATTACATCGCATCGTATTGACAAAAAAAGATGCAGCAGCAACTACAACAACATCACCGTCACTTGACAGCAATTGCTTTCGTCTCCTTCTCCATCTCCCTCTCTTTCCATCATCCCACTCGATCTTCTTTTGTTGTCAAAGCCTTGAAAGGACCACAATGAGGGTGGTCGAGTGAGAGGGAGAGATAGTGAGAAAGTGAGAAAGGGAGAGAGACCAACAGATGTCGCTGATGATGATGATGATGGGGGATGACAATGATTAAGACTGTCGCCGACAACAATTGCAGCTTTAACAACAACGTTTGTTGCAATAGCAACAATAGTAACAACAACAATTTCAATAGACGAGGAGCATCAACGAACCTTTGGTTGTGGCGGAGTGAGCGGGAAAGACTGAGATAAAAGGGAGAGAAAAGTTCGGACAGAGGGAAGGAAAACGCATTGTGGGCGTGGGAAAATTGTAGCGAAATGGAGCCAAATAAAACGATCAGGACAAGTACAGAGAGGAATGAAAAATGAAGAGAAGATGGAGGAGAAAATGAGGAAGCTAAATTGAAGATCGAAGAAAGATAGATTACAAAAAGTAGTAGATATTTCTCAAAAATAACAGTAGAAATTGCATTTTGTTCTGTCAACTGTACCAGAAGAAATTCAATTATAATTTCCGAAGAACCAGTTCCAGTTATTTTCCAGAACCGCAAACGAAAGTATAAAAAGTGCCAAAAAACATAGTATTTGGGGGAATGGAAACCGCAGCAAAAATCTTTTCGAGAAGCATTTCAATTAGTTCCGATTTCATTGAAAGCTTTCGAAAATAAAAACTTTGCTTTGGGCAGGAACTTTTCTTATCGCAATCGAATGCGAATCAGCAACAACAGCAAGAAGATAGCAACAACAGTAGTCTGATAACAATAGAAAAAACTTTCTATCAATAGTCACAATATCAACCTCGGCAACAACATCAGTCACAAAAACCGAAAACGCAATAAAATAATTCGAAAGAAGATAAAATTAAAAGAATAAATAAAAGAGGAAAATGCAGAGAAAGTCAGAAGGAGAAAGAAGAGGAAAATGAGGTGAAGATGTAGCCAGAGGAACGATCGGAAAGATGGTCTGAGAAAGATAAAGAGAGACAAGAGATAAAGGAAAGATATAAAAAGAAGGATGAACGCAAATTGCTTTTGTGTTCGAAGTTCGATTGAATTGTCTTCTTCTTGTTTTTGGACTTGAACAAAAGCTTGATTTATTTCATGTGCGAACATTTCCCCTCCTCACTGTGCGATTTTCGACCTCGCCTCCCTCCCTTCGCAGCATCTTTTCAAACGAACTCGATCCTGGGTTGGCTCCACGGCTTGTTGTTGTCGTCGTTGTTGATGTTGCCGTGGTTGTTGTTATATTCTTTGTGTGCGGTTCTGATTACCAATACTTTTGTTGTTGAGGTTGCTCCTATGTTGTTGTTATGGATTGCTTTCGGTGTCTGTCGTATTTGCTCCCGATCGATACAAACACTTAGCGACGAGCACACACACACTCACTCGTGGACGCGTTGCCTCCCCCTCCGCCCACCTCGCGCCTGCCACCTCCCCCAATTCTCTCCCGTTTCTCCCCATCTCTCTCTTACACACTCTTATATACGAAAGGACAGGCAAAACAAGCACTTAAGTGGGTTCAATTTCACCGTCAACAGCAGCAGAGACATCGACAGCGGTCGCTGAAGAAGAGCCACAGGGCGAAGAGGAGGATCTTAAACGGTCAAAAACAAGAGAGAGCTCACGAGAGAACAACGAGAAGGAGCGAGGCAGAGAATGGGACAAAACAGCAGAAAAATAACGAACAAACAATGGACAAGAAATTACTTCACACCCAGGGTCGTTGCAATGGCATGGAAGGGAAATTAGTTTAAATATTCATTTGTTTTTCGTATTGTTTCGATCTTCTTCTTGACGATGTTGTTCTTGTAATTAGATTCGTTTTTTTTGTCCTTGGTGGGAAAATTCTTTTATTTCTTCTATAAGTTTGTTTCTGATGTTTTTATCTTCTCAATGGAAAGTTTCTTTCCACTGGAAATTTTCGGAAAATGTTCCGCGTTTTATGAGAAATTTAATTTGAAATCCAATGAAATTGAGGAGAGAAAGAGAACTTATTCTATTTATGTGAATTTCCCATAATTCTCCATTTTGCTCCTCTTGTCACGAAAGAGAAGAGGATAAAGGGGAATGAGAGATTGAAATAAGAATGAAAGGAACTGCACGAAGGATAAACAAAGTGTGAAAACGAGAGAGCAAAAGTTGTATGCGAAACTTTTCCACTGCAGCAAGAACACTGTTGTTCTTGTTGTTGGTGTTATAAACAACAAATATAAACAACAACGAGGAAGAGCGCAATATATTAACTGGTAGGCAACTATTTCTGATTGTTGTTGCCGTTGCAGCTGGGTGCAGCACCGTGAAACGGAGAGGAAAACAAACTCACACACAGACAGACAATCGCACAAACCTACACACACGCGCAAAAGTATGAACTGATGGTGATTAAAATCCGCACAGTGAATTCGAGTTCTTTGAAGGTTTCGTTCCCCGTCTCTGTCATTTTGACCCCTCACCTCCTATTTATTTTCCGCACCTTGGTTATTTGTTGTCCTCATTCGCTCCCTCCTGTCACCCCATCTTTGTCTGTCCGAGCGTCAGCTTCGAGTCCTGAATGAGTCTGGGATGAGCTCTGGACGAGCATTAAATTTTCTTTCGCCAGGCCCTCGTCATGGGCTCCTGAACACGCTCCCTCCCAACTACGTTCGCCCCTTTCAATCGCCCTCTCTGTAAATATTTAATTTTAATTCTTTTAATGAATTTGCACTGCGCTTTTTTCCCTCCCTTTCAACCGTCTCTCAATCATGTCAGCTGCAACTGCGAATATCCTGCGGTGCACAGAGAATAATATTTAGTACGAGTATAAATTGCATTCAAGTCCTCCGTGAATCTCGGCGAAATTCAATAAATAAATCGCCCGCGGCGGGCATTTGCGCGCCGCTCTTATTGCACTTCCGTTTCCGGTGCAATTACCACTTAAACACACGCACACTTAATAGCACACATTAACTCACGAACACACTCGCGCTTTCCTGTAAACACAACGGCGAATCAATGTTTGTCGCCTTAATTATGGATGACAGAGGGGAAATGATGAACGAAGATGGTGATAATGATGGGTGAGATGATGAGGATGGCGGAGATGATGATGATGAAGGAATATTATGATTACAATGAGGATGAGGGAGAAGATGCTACTTGAGGCGATCTTTAGAAAGAGGTTTCGAAGTGAATTAGCGAGAGGAAATTAAAGAGAGGAAATGCACAATCAGGATATGAAACGAAATAAGCAAAGCTTCGGCTAATGCGAATGAAAGAGAAAGGGATCAAAGATAAGGTAAGGTATGAAAATTGGGACGAGTCCAGGAGCCAGATCAATAGGAGGATTTGTAGTTTCACTTGAATTGCCATCGTGTTTTTGTCCTAGTGTTTATTTGTCTTGCTTGTGGTTGGAGCTAATGCATTTGTTGTTTGTTTTTATGGTTGCCGTTGTCATTGTTGTAGTTGCGCTGTTATTGCTGCCCTCAAAGGATCCATTAAATGCATCTTCACTTGCGGCGGATTGAATATTAATATTCTGCTTCCACATCGATTCACTAAATGGCGGGCGGCGTCAAACACACACACACTCAGATACGCCCTTGCATGCAGGTCGGTCGGTCGGTCGGTCGGTCGGTCACGTGGTCGTTAATGAGAACCGCGATATGTTAATTGCGAATGCGAATTCCCCCCTGCCCCTCGATGAGTCCTTGGAGCGATCCGAATTAATTCCTGCGACCTCAGCGATTGCCGAGCTCTCGTTGATTCGAATCGATCGCTTCTCATCGAAGACAAGGGCGCGCCGTGAGAGAAGCGCAAATATTTGTGTGCGATTTTCACTTTCGCCTTTCTTCGCTTCCAAAAGAACGAGCAAAAATCGTGCTGATCCCACTTTGTCGTCCTTCACTCCTCGCGGCTCACGGCGACAGTGGGGCGACGCCACCGTCTGCGGAATCATGAATAGTGGAAGGGAAAGAACGAAGGTGAAGGAAGCGAGGAAGGTTGTGAGGTTGCTGTCTGAGCATTCGTCACGAAGGAGGCCGTCAAGCCGCCGCTTCTTTTACTGCGTCAGGCGACGGGCGATGATTGGCAACAGTCGACAACTGTCGCCAACTACAGTCGGAGAGAGGAAACGAAATGGGCAAAAGAGTATTCGCGGAATAAATTAGCAGTGGAAAAGCAAAGGCGGGGTTATAAAAATGTAGTAGTAAATTAGAGCAACTAGCTAAGAACCCAAAATGCATTTATTGTATTTTATAATCTCGTCCGGGACTAATTAAGTCGACCGTTAGAAGAGGATTAAAAAGTTAGAAGGAAGGCAGTAAAAGCACGGGGCATTGGAGAAAATGTTGTTAAATGCTTGCGTGTGGAAGAGCAGCAGTTAAAGAGCGGAAGGAAAGAATAAAAGACACGTGCAAGGAGATAAAAAGAAGTAGTGAAAATAATACGAATGTAGTTAAAGAAGGAGAAATTCGAAGAGGGTGGGCATGGAAAATGTGGGAAGACGAATGGTAGTTGAAATGGGGCGGGACTAAATGGAAGTCAGATGGCAGAAGTCAAAAATGGCAGCAATTCCGAAAAGGAAAAAGTAGCAACGAAGAAGGAGAAAATGTAGTTGTCGGCGTATGTGACGAAAATAAGAAACTTTTCGCAGTGGAAATTTGTTGTTGTTTCCGGAAGCAATTCGCAACCTCCGCAGTCACATAAAGAGGAAGTTTCGGAAGAAAAAGTGCAGAGTGAAACTTGAAAAATAATGGAAATAAAAAGAACGAAATGTGAACCCGGAAGCGGAAACTTAATACGGAAGCGGAAACGAGTCGAAGTCCATGCCGTGGGTGAACTTTGTGAAATGATACTTTGCTCATCTCTGTCTTCACCCTTTAATATACATACATGTATATACTAGGGCAAACCTCACTCACCCACACTCGTATGACCTTGTTTCTGATGTTTATCATTGTTATAATTGTTTTCTATTCTATGGCATGTAATTTCATTGTTTTGTTAATTCATGGATTTCACACTTTTATTTTATTTTATATTTGAATTATTTGTGCATTTTATTTGCAGAAAAAGAACGAGGGGGAAAGTGCCAAAACCCTCAGTTTGCATTATCTTCTTCCACCTCTTGCTCACTCTTCTTCGACCTTTTCACAGTAGCCAAAAGAAGACGGAGAGGACTGACGTCTGTCTTTCAGTCGTCTTCGACGATTTCGCCATTTCTGTACCTCACATTTTAGCACGTGCTGGAAAATCCATTATCTCGCTTTCAGCTGCCGGAAATGACACACACACGCACGCAAGCCACACATACACGCCGGCGCTCACTTCTTCTCACATACTCAGCGAGCAACAGAGACAGATACATGTCCGCACACACTCTCACGTTATGCATTTCGTGGCAGGATGCAATTTTATTTCTTTTTGGAGCTGTTCTTATTGAAGTTGTTCTTATTGTTGCCTTAACGAGTTTCGTTGCTTCAATTTCTTTATATATTTTTTCTAATAAAAAAATTAAAAATACAAAACTTATGAGTGATTCTAAAGGGCGTTGACAACCCTCAAAGACACTATTGTACATTAAATCCGTTTTATATTTGAGATTTCTATGAAGATTTTTGAGATGTTTTCATCCGAAGTTGCGCCGCTAGTTTTCAACACGAGAACAATTATTTTCATCTTCTGAATTATCTTTGGTCCCTAAAACAATAAACACGTATCGCTTCCATTTTCCGCGCATATAAAGTTATTAAGTTTCTATTAATTATAAATAATATTATGACCCAAGAACGTACATAAAACTAGATAAAATTCCCTAGAATTTGTCTAAAACCAAATCTCGATAGCATCAATAGTTCCAGAATAAAGTACATTCAAATATTGGCTCCATTCAGACTGTGCAACTGGTTTTTTGTTAGTTCAAAATATTTACTGGAAAGACAATTTTTAATACAATGTCTTTTATTTGAAGTGTTGGTGCCTAAAAGTTCATCTCGTTCTGTTTCCAGGCTGAGAAATTACTTTAAAAACGTGTTTTTTTTTAACTACGCGCATAAAATGTGTAAGTTTATGTTTTTTAGGTAAATTTGTGACTTGTGCCATATATATTTCTTTTTTCTTCGTATCGATTTATATATCATGATTACCTATCCACTCCACCCTCTAGTTTTTGTTTTTTTTTTGCTACAGGTTTTATTTTCCTGTTGATGGTTTCGTCGAATAATTCGTTTCAACATCAAAGCAAGAAAGACATTAAGAAGCGATTAGTTTTTTGTCGAACGCAAATCGGAGAAGAAAATCTCCTAGAGAGAAACGTAGTTAGAATGTTGAGAGCGAGAGAGATAAAGAAGCGTAGAAAGAGAAATTGGGAAATGTAAAAATCCTTGAAGACCCTGCGATCAAAGTGATGGTAGAATAGAAAAGAACCCGATTTCTATGTAAATCGTTTTTACTTTTTCTTAAAAAGGTATCCAAATGGTTATTTTCTTTAAAATAAAACGAAAGTCCTTACAACAAATGTGAACCACAGTCTTTCACTTCCTAAGACAAAAAATTAAACTCAAATAAAATTCCTATAAATCGAATGAAACAGTATTCAAACTCAAAATGTGTAGGATTTTTTAACTGCATATTGTTGTAGTTATTACTGTTGTTGTCATGTTCTTTGTTGTTGCCATGTTGCCATATTCCTTGTTGTTTTCATGTTCATTGCTGTTGTTGTCGTGTCATTGCAGTTGCTGTAGGCAATAAAATATGTGCTCAATTAAAGCCAATGCAGCAGCAGCGGATGTCTCAGTCTTCTTTCAGGACACCGCATGCCACGCCCCCTACCTCATCGCCCTGTCTCGCCTCACCCAACAAAAGCGCTAACAAGGACTTTCGGTGTCGAGATGTCGCTTTTGTTGTTGTTTTTGTTCTACAAACTGGCCATCGTGTGATTTGTTGTTATTGTTGCTGGACATATGAGAATGTGTGTAATTTTTGTTGTTGTTGTTGTTCTCCATTGGAAACTTTCCATTTTCCACAAATTGAATTCAAGCGCGCTCCAATCGCACAAACGACTCCATCCGACGTCTGTCTTTGTGCGGAGAAATATCAATGTATGAATGTATTGTGATTGCGTCACGTTGTCGATGTGTTTTCGTCAGTGTTCGTGTGTGTCAAGCCTCTTGTTCTTGGCCTTTTGTGTGCGCTCGCAAATTGCATTTCATCAAAATTTCAACATCGACAAGAATGTGATCCGTCGGCCTTCGACTCTTTGACCGGCGCCTTCTCCCTTTTCACTTTCTCGCTTCCACAATTCGACTTCTTGTCTAGTTTCCCCTCTCTCTCTGTTTCTCTTTCTCGTCCCCGAAATCCGTTCTACTTCCCTCATCCTGTACTCCTCCTCCGCCTGTCCATTGTCTTGACTTCCTTCTTGTTCGTCTCACTCGCTCGTCTTCCGTCTCTCTCACGATCTCTCCAGTCTGGCTTTAGTGGCAAACATTTGCTCGCTCTGTTGGTCAAGTTAATGAAATTTGCAGAGCTTGCAAAAGTCGCCTCTCGAATGAATGGGAGAGAGAGAAATAGTGAGGCAGAGAATGAGAGAGAGACAGACAGTAAGAGAGAGAGAGCGAGAGTGCGACATCGACATGTGTTTCAATTAAACTACTCGATTCGTTTTCGTGCTCGTTCTCACAATTCGCAAATGTCGCCGTCGGATTCCGGTCAGATTTTGGAAGCTGCTGCAGGTTGGCGGATAAACACCAGATGTGCCTCGGATGAAGTGACCAGCGTGGAGAGTTGATTAAGGGCCACGGCGGAGGGCCGAAGGGAGGGAAACCGAGTTGCGGACAACTGTTGGGTTTAATTAACTGCGGATTATTGTCGGAGAAATGAGCCATAGATAAAAAGTATGAAAAGGTTCGTGGCTGGAGCACGAGAAAAAACGGATCGGGGTCTAAAATTCTTTGAACGTTGATGAACGATAAATAACCGACGACGGTTTCAGAAGAATTTGGATTCACATTCCATTCATATAGATAAGTGATTAGAAATGAATCAATTCAATAATTTCACAGTAGATGCGGATAAAAGATCGGATCGGATTAAATCGCTTCACACCCATCGGATTGGATCGGATCAAGTTCCACCGGATAAGACGAGCTATCGCTGTGCTAACATTCTCAACCACTTAACGCTAATTTGCCATAGGTTGCGAAGCATGTGACGTGTGTGTCCTCGTAACGAATGAGGAAGCCAGTGAGAAGTCGACGGGTTAGAAGTGTGCCAACACCGCAGTCGATTCGTGCATTTCTTGGGATTCTTCTTCCCCTTCTTTGTTCACCTCTTCTCTGTCTTGCTGTGCTGCCCTTCGCATCTCTCCTACGACCACAAATTGAACGCAAACTCGGAAAATTGCATCTGCAGCACTCTATTCTAGCCACAAGGCCCTCTGGTTTCCCGATCGCTTCCTTCTGTCGCCACCTTTGCTTCTCGCCTCCTCCAATACTGCGCCCCCTCGCCCATAATTTCTTCACAAACTTCCTTGCATCGCTTCTTGTCTCCTCTCGTCGTCTACCTTGGCTTTCCTCACCTCGTTCCTCACCTCGTTCCTCCTTCTCACACCCATCATCATTACCCTCACAGCTCCCCAACTGATCGAAGAAGACGTCGTGGAGCGCGATGAAAACTCGATTATAGTTTTCTGGAGTGGATTGTGTGGGAGGGAGCGGGAGAAGACGGGGTTTCAGCCCACGGAGGCGATGGAGGGCCGGAGGACGATGCGAGAGGGAGAGTGAGAAAGTATTAAAAATCCCACCGACAGCGCTGAGGCGACATCGATTCGCACTTAAGTGAGGGAACCTGTGGGAGTGTGTGTTTTAGTGTGTGTGTCTGTGCGGGTGGGTTTCTGTGAGAGTGAGTGTAAGTGCATGTGCGAGTGCGACAGACAGAATGCATGAGGGGTGCGAATGACATGAGCACCTGTCAAAATGCACTCAATTCACAGCGACGGCCACGTGACTTCTTCTGACGCCGCTATACAATTGTTGGTTGTTGTTGTTGCTTTCGTTGCAGGCGTTGCCTACTGTTGGTATTGTTGTGGTATTTCAGTTGTTGTTGTTGTTGTGGTTGGTATCACCTACGGCAACGATCCTCGGTCACAAAGTTTGGTGCGAAATTTGAATTTTAATTTTAAAACGCAATCTGTTGTGGTTGGAGCGGTGATGCTATCGTTGTTGTTGCTTTTGTAGTTGTTGTTGCCGTTGTAATTGTTGTCACTGTCGTCGGTGAGCTGCAACAGCTGCTGCTGACTCTGGTTGACTCCGAGTTTATTAAAAAGTCGTTCCCACTGTCAGTCCATCTGTCGGTCGATGGTTGGATGCTTGTGAAATGTTATTCAAAAATGAATAAAATAAGAATTTACTAACATTTGGACATTTGTTATTTATCTGTTTGCATCCGTGATTCGGATGAAATGTATAATACCGGATAAAATGAGAAATGAAAAAACATCAGTTTATGGCGTTAATTTGCATTAGAACTCAGATATTTTAATCCGGAATCCGAAACAATAATCATCCAATAATAACAATCAATGCGAATTCGCCTCCTGAATCCACTACGGATAATATGGATAATTCTCATAAGCCACTCTTTGATAAAATGCAATTGCACAGAGCGAAAAACAAGTGGATAAATTTGCATCACAACGAACCAGGAGATAATAAATTCACTATAAAACCGAAGTCAATAAAATCTCAATAAAATTCTTAAAAAATGCAAACACAGAAATTATAAAAAAACAGCTCACAACTCACAAAAAAAAGTATATACGAAATAGAAATTCGTCAGACGACCGGAGACAAATATTGAATATTTTGCGTGGAATTTTATGCAGCGGCAGAACGACGACACGAACAATTTGAGAAACACAAACAACGGATAGCATTGTTGTTGTTGTTGTTCTCTCCCACCAGATTCCCATCGCCGTCTTTCTCCATTTTCAATTCAATTTTCATGCAAACAAAATCGTTGCATTTCGCGAGCAACTGAATTCGTGGGGGCACGGGGAAGGGTCTGGGCTGGTGAAGCGTTCCATTTATATTCATGAAATTTCAAAAAAACCGTCGAGCCAAACAAATCCCCGAGAGTAGGAGAGAGCGAAAGGAATATTTGCTCGGCACCGCTTTTATTTTTTCGGTTTTTGGGCCGAATGCCTGATCATCAAATCGCTTCCTTCTCCCTCTCTGTCACCTAGACTCCTTGTGTGAATGCCACACGGCCATCGTTTCCACCTCCTGCCGCCTCCCGCCTCCTTCCACTTCCTGGTTGCCATTGATTTCGCATTTTGTGGTCACAGACTTCTCGATTCTGCTGCGGGCGCCATTTTGTAATGGCTCCGAAGTCGTTTTTGATTTTTTATGCACTAGCCAGAGCGTTTCTGTCTCCCTCGCTCCCCTCTGTTTCACTCCATCTCCATTTGTCGGTCGCATTTCCACCATTTCTGCAGAAGGTGTTTTTGGAATGACAACAATGCTTGAAGCGAAGTATTTAAATGAATCAGAATTTTAATTTTTTAATTTCCCAATTCTTACTTTAACACATTCCTAAAAGTAGAAGTTTATGAAATTTACAAATGTAAATATAAATAAATGAGTATTTTATACTCATAAAATAAATTAATATAAAAGTAAAATATATAGAAATAAAAAGGTGCTAGAAAAATTGAAAAGAAAGAATGGAAATGTAGAACGAGAAAATGAAATATAAATTTATTATAAATCAAAACTCAATAGATTATTTATATTTATAATATATAAATTACTTTTATATATATTCTCAATTTTGTTAATTTGAAAAATAAAAAAGTTAAACGAATTAGCTTCCATCTCTTTTCATTTTATAGAGTGAAACTATTCTTAAATATTTCAAGAGATTAAATTCTCTTTTCTCTCTCAAGTGGACAGAACTGCAGACGACAAACGATTTAACGAGGCACACACAGCATACAAAGACACATCTTGTAACGGATGTATATGTGCCGTTTAAATTGTTTATTGCAGAGACTGATGGATATTGCGTTTGTCGTTATCTTTGTTGTTGCTTTTGTTATTGCTGTGGTTCCTACAATTATTGGGAAATTTATTAGCAACTGTTATGGTCGAAACCATCCCTGAAGTGAAGTGTTGTTATTGTTGTTAATTAAGTTGGCTTTCAACCGGAAACGTCTGCCAGCCGGAAATAGCCATTGAATAAGAGATGTTCACATGAAGTATGTCTCTGAGACAAGATCTCTCTCCGTCTCCCGCAATCTATCATTATTTCACTGAATTTATTCGAAAATATTTTGCTATATTTCTCGGTACTAGATATAATTTAACTAATTTAAAATTTGATTTAAGTACGTTAGGAAAAAATATACGTCTTTACATGAAAAATATATAAGATTAATTCATATTAAACAATATTTTTTACTTGAATTGTCTTCATGGTTTTATCTTATACATGAATCCCAATGAAAGCGTCATTCGGCCTGCCACGTCCAGGCATAGCGATTATGTCTTCCGGTTATTTTCCTATTTCTTCCCTCCCGCCTCCTCTCTCCTTTATCTTCGTTCTGTCCATCCCTGCATCGCTTGACGAGTTCTGAGTTTGACAATGTTTGTTTTTGTTTTCGCTTCCCTCTCCTCCGATTGCCCGCGGAACGATGACAGCAGAGGACGCGTGTCAGGACCAGCGGCAGGATCGCAGGAAGACCGAAGGATAATGTGAGCATCCGCCAACAACATTTGAATAAGCAACAATCTCAAGTTTGCTGTCTGCGGAATGTGAAGGAGGAGGAGAAAAGCACTGAAAGTGAAGACCATGTGAGCGGAAAATTCCGAAAATGTCATGTCAACCACATTATTTCAAGAAATAAAACCTCAACATAAACACATATTAACCAATCACCATCCTCACCATCACCATCATCCCCATCAATCCTTCTCTACAACCTCCTTCGCACACATTTCTCCACGCTACCATATGCCCGATACCGGCAAGCACAGCAAATCAGTTCACCGAAGCCGTTGAAAAAGTTATTTCTTGAACCGTTGCACGCCGTCGTCATTCTCGCCATCTCCATCTCCATCGTTATCTTCAATCGACTTCTTGAACCCCGTCGTCATCATCATCAACATCGTCTCATCATTATCCTTATCGGTTTCTTCAGGTCCCCATCCTCTGCCTTTCTCTGTCTTCTCGTCCTCTTCATCATCGCTCTCATAGAAAAACTACCGAGAGCTATTATTTTGATGACTTTTATGATTATCTCTCCTTGTTGGTCGCTCCCTCTCTCTCTCTCTTTCTCTCTCGCTCGCACTGTCTCGAAATTGCGTATTTTCGTCAGCAGGTCTTCCAGCTTTTTCTGCATCTTTTATTCCTAGACATTGCTTCTCTTTTTTCATTTGTTTGTCTTTCATGCGTTTCGTAAAATGTTGTCTTTTGTTGTGGTTGTCGTTTTATCGTCGTAGTTTTTGCATGTTGGTTGTTGTTTTTGTTGGCATTTCTTCTTAACGACGATGTGGGTTACATTTGAAGACGGTTTTTAAGCACAATAAATTCCAATATCATCTACAACAAGGACGACAGAATAAACTCGAATAATAGCGCCAAGAACAACAACAACAACAGTAACCACATACCATAAATAAAAGCAAAAAGAACACGAAAGACATCATTAAACATGACAACAACAACATCAACAAGAAGTTATTCTGCCAAAGGATCCAAACGTCGTCCTGTTTTGTGTGAGATGCAATTTCCGACGAAACCTCCCCAAGAGAGTGTGAGAGCGAGAAAGAGACTGAGTGGAAGAGATAGCAGGAGTGACAGGCAGAAACAGCACGAATATGAGCGAAAAAGAAGAGGTTCACACACACATACGCACACATATTTATATTATTTCCATCGTATTATTCTGCAAATCACTTTGACTCAAAATGATCTCGTCATATCCGGCGTCTCTTCTCTTCATCTCTCCTATCCCCATCCTCTCCTCCCTTTGCTTTTCACTCGTTGTGATTCTCCCTCGCCATTCCCTGCTTGATCCTCTTTGTGTTCTCCTTCTCATCCTTTCCCGCTGTTCCATTCTCTCTTCCCCACTTCTCTCCAATCGCTCTTCATGCTCCGAGAGCTCCGGCCTTATCTCCCTCCTTGCTCACCTCTCGCAAGAGATTCTCCACCCGTCTCTCTTCCTCTTTGGTCTCTCTCTTTCTGCCTCCTCTTCTCGCTTTATCCATCTCGCGCTGTGCTGGCGTGTCTCTCATTCATTTAATGCGAAAAGCCTCAAGGATACATTTTAATTTAAATGGTGTTGGGTTTAGCTCATGGCCTATTTGCCTCTCTTGTTCTTCCTCCTCCCATCAACCATTCATCCAATTGTCTGTCTGTCCGATCGTCCGTCTGAACATCCATCCATATCCATCTCCCTGTTCATCGTCTGTCTGTCTGTCCGCCTTTTGTGTCCTCGCCATTTATTTCTCCTTCTATAGATTTCCGCGAGTTTAATTTAGAAATAATAAAAGCTTCCTCTGCACTCTTTCTCACTCTGTGTGCCTGTCTATCAGTCTCTTTCACTCATTGTTTGTCTCCGTTTCTCTCAATGTTTCTCTCCCTCTGATTCTCTCCACGTGTCTGGGAATTTCAATCGCGCGTCCCTCGGAGCGAACGCGTCTCTCAATCGCTGGTCTTCCGCGCTCCCGATTCCGTGCGAAACAATGACGAATCCCGCAAAGCTTTCACCGATAATACGCCCACCTACCGAGGAGGCGTGGCACTGCGTTACCCGGGGGATTTGAGTGATAGCATAAGCGCAGGAATTGAGAGGGATTTCGTGGGATAGAGCGAAAGAAATCTTGTGATTGCGAGAACATTCAGTTCATTTGAGAGAATTTTAAAAATCTTAAAAAGCTGATGAAATTCAAGTGGACTTTTCCGAAGAGTTTTTGAATTCAATGCGCCTACATGAAACAAAAAAATACCGAAATTCAAAAAAGGTCTCCGTATCTCAGCGTGGAAAAGATGTAGAAATAAAAATACATAAAAATCTTCAGCTATTAATGCAAAATGCGAAATCAGTGCGGACTCATTGAATGTGTGTGCAATTGTTTTTGTATTACATATATTTCAGTTGTTGCTTTTGTTGTTGTCGTAGCTTCTGCTGCACCCATTGTTTTTGTTGCTTCTCATTGTTTCAGTTGTTCTCATTTTGATTAAGATTTCAATATGTTGTTGCTATTGTTGAATTGTTTTTGGTTAATTCATGATATTGTTCATTGATGTTAGTTTTGCTATTGTTTGTTGTTGTTCGTATTTGGTCTATTTTTTCACCCGCTTCTTGTTGTTGTATGTTGTTTGACCCGATTTTCTTCTCTTTCTCTTTGTCTGTCTCACTCTCACTATCAGCATATCCTGTGGAAAGAGACTGTGGAAAGGTCTCTTTGAATTCATTCATTGTATTGTTTTCGATGGTAGTCGCAGTTATTGGTGTTGTTTTATTTTGTGTTATTATTTGTTGTTGTTAAACATAAAAGTAACCGACACACATTCGATGCTTAAAAATTCTCAAGTGGCTTTTGAGGTTCTGCACGAAACAATGCACCGCTCTCATTCATTCCTTCCTGCTGTCTCTCTCGTACTCCCACCTTCTTCCCGTCCTTCTCTCTTATTCTCATCTGTATGCATGTGACACACACACACACTTATGTGCGCACACTCTCACAAATCCTCATGACCGAAAAACAAAACTTCATCGCTCTCTCTCACTCTCTCGCGCTTTCTGTTTTCACCACTGGGTTCGACATAGTTTTTCCTCTTGTTCTTATTTCGCTTCTGCCTGCGATTGTTGTTGTTGTTGGTTTCCAGAACAATGACAACAACAACTACCGTCGCCGGATTTCGCCAAAGGCTGGCTTCGCTCCGCATGCATTGCTATTTGTGGCGGCTGGCTGTGTTTGTGCACACAAACACATACACGTGAACCCATATATAATTGCGGTCCTCGTCGGGGTTGCGGAGCCTGAGTTCAGGCTTAATTTGGGGTCGACTCCAGCGACTGTTCCTCTCTGGATTCGTGCTTTGATCATCTCTGTTGCGGGTCATCGCGAGGCCGAGGCCGGGGTGGAGTCGGGTCCTGGGAGGATCGGCGGCGGTCGGGCGGCGTCGGCTTCCGTCGAGTGAGGTCAGGTGAAGATTTCGAAAGGATGGCTTTCGAGGGGTCACAAGATAAAGATGACGATGTTTGTGTGTTTGGTTAAATGGGGGCGAAAGGGAGATCAGAGGTTTGAATCGAGAGGACGAGGAAGCAGATCAGAGAGAGCAAATCGGGATGATCCAGATCTCTGTGGAGGTGAGCGAGGCGAGGGCGAGAAACTGTGGAAAAGATCGCCAGAAGTTTTCCTAGTGGTGGTTGAAGTTTCTGGAGAAGGGTTCGCGGTTAAGGTCATTCTGAAAGTAGTTGGAATCCGATTTGCCCAAAGAAGCTTTGTCCGCTCTTCATTCCTTAATTTGTTTGCAAAAAAGAAAAAAATCGGGTTTCAAATGGATTTCACTTAATTTACATAAAAGTATCACGAAAACTCCAAGCTTAATTGCGACTAACAACTAGTTTGTGAACAACAACAACAACACCAACGACAAAAGTCAACAACAAAATCCGCGCCGCAAACATTCGAAACAACAAATAACAACAACAACGAGAACAAGAAAAACAAGCGAAACTTTGGTCAGTCGCTTGCTCAACGCTTTTTCGTCGACTTTCGCTCTGCAGTTGCTGCTATTTAGTGTATTTTATGGTCAACTGAACAACAACAACAAAAAAACCACTACAATTTTATCAACAACAATTTCAACAAAAACATCCACGATTCACACGAAAAAATCAAACAAACATCGACAAAAATTGGTGCAAAACTTATTTTGCAGTGATTGGATTTTTGTTGGTTTCCTTCCTACTCGCTCTCCGTCTTCCACCCTATCTCTTTCTCCGCACCATCCCTCTCCCCATTTGCGCTCGGTTTCCACCGCTTCCCCTTTTCCACTCTTGCAGTCGCCTTGGTTCCCTTTGCATGAGGTTTTTCTGCTGTTCATTTTCGCATTTAAAGGATTTTTCTCGCAAAATGAGCAGCTGAGTTTCGCCAACCAACCCTCGTCCGCTCGACCCACCGGCCCCTCGGGCGCCGCACGGAAGCTTTGCATTCCTGATGACATTTGGCCAGCGAAAGAGATAGAAAAACCCTACGAATCGGATGAAAAAACACGAGAAACTACGGAAAAAGGATACAAGGGGAGAAAAACGTAAGCAAATCGAAAAAAGTAGGAGATAAAACAGTTGGAGCCGAAAAGGAGGAGACACAAAAAGGAACAGGGGAGAAAAATTGAAAAAGTGTTCTTATGGAAAAAAGATTCTCCAAAGTTGAAGGTCGTTCGCGACAGCTTCCGGTGGAGCGTTCCTCCCCACTCGCAGGAGGGGGGATGGCAGGAGGCCGCATTAAAGCTGACATTTTTCCAAACCAACCCACACGCATTCGCTGGCAGCCCTGCAGTCCGTTTGGGAACCTCTGAGCAACGAACGAACTAAATGTCACTCATACGCCACGTTGCTCCGCCCGCGCCAACGGGTTTGTGGAATGATTTTCAGAAAGTTTCTTATTATCTGTTCGCTTTGTAAATTCAATAAAGAGCAATAAAAATGTGCCTTGTTTTAAAGATATCAAACGACAAATAGTTTAATGAAAATAAAAATAATTTGTTAAACAAAAATTGATTGAAAGGGAAATGGGAAAAAACAGGAATCAAATGTAAATAAGTAATAAAGTGTAAATTAAAATTAAACGAATGTAAGTAATTAAATTATAAATCAATATTCCATGGAAAAATAAAAATGACTTAATGAAAATTTCAAAAATAGAAATGTCGAAAATAATTGACCTCTGTTCTGTCATTGGAAATACATCAATCACGAACACTTGCAGAAAGAGACAGAGAGAAAGATTGCTTTTCCCTTTCGCTGTTTTCGACGTTGGAAAAAACGATAAAATGTCTAAAAAAACAAGACAAAAAAGGTCGTAAAAACCACCCAAAATAATCGGAGCAAGGGGGACCGAATCGTGCGGAAATCGCTCAGTCGAGTGTAAAACCGAGTTTCGAATGCCTTTCTCGACAATTGGCTATAATTTATCGACGTAAATTATGAATTATTAAATACTCTATCAATTTCCATTATCGGAATTTTTTGTCACCCAGTGCAGCAACAACAACAACAATGTCATTTTGCTTTTCTGCTGACCTGCGAACCACTGATAAGGCTGCTCTCGTTGTCAATATAAATTGAAAGCGACAGACGATTTGTCTGTGGTTGCTGAACCAAAGAGACTTTTTTGTTTAATAATCTTTAATTTACATAATTGAAAATAATTTGAGTTTTATATTGATCATTTTTCCTTCAATTAATTTATTAAGTGTTCGGTTAAAACAGACTTTGATTTTTTTGAAATCGCTTTACACAATATTAAACAATTATACTTGGTTTGTTTTAGTAATTAAAATTTTTTAAAGTGGATCAAACATTGGTTACATTAATAGTCATAATAAATTGACGTCAATTACATACCTAAAAACGATCTCAAATAGGAAATATATTCAGTAAATAAATGTGGTAAATTCAATTCGATTTGTATAATCACGAAACATGGGTTCATTTACTTTCCAAGGACCAGCTTGAATTAGTGCATCCGAACGTCACGTTGCCCACCCGTGATTAACTACCACAGGCCACCTCCGGTTCCCGATCTACCCGCAGTTCCATCCCTTTTCCAGTCTCGTCTATAAATAAATCATTCCCCATGCTGTGCTCCGGGGTCACGGAAGGACAGAGAACGATTCCGGGTTGAATGACCTGCGACGTTGTGCCACTGACACCGGGCAATTATACCAACAGCAACGAACCAGACTAAGGACGAAACGAAAGGACAACGAATTCACAGCGTAGGAAAAAATTAAAATAAACAGCCCGATGAATAACAAAGAAGGTGGGCGGTAGAGGTCAGGCAAGGGGAAAGGAAGGCCAAAGGACTCGTGCCTGAAGGACCGACACCTGGTGGCCAGTCGGCTGCCAACCGGTGGATTCCCTGGTCAGTCAGTTCGAGGACTCTGCAGGAGTACCGGATCCTCGTCTGAGATCCATTTATTCACTTGAGGCGTGGGTAGAGTTGCCGATTGTCAATAATGTGGGTTTTTCATTTAGATAAATAGTTTCGGGAAAATTAACGCAAGAATAATAAAAAAAGTCAAATGCTTAATCAATAAATTGAATCGAAAGCAACATGAAAATCCATAGGTGTGTCTGTGTCACAGTGTGAATGGAGGGTATGGATCGAAAACTACAACGATTGACAAAATAAATACGCAAACATTTCAAGCAAAAACCCACAAAGTAGTGAACAAGATTCGATGATTGATGGTTTTTTTCAATCATTCTCGTCTCTACATAGGAGGGTAAGAGAGAGGAATAACATATATTTACGTATTCAACACACTGAGCCCAACAGCCATTGTGAGGCAAAAAGGTCGCCAAATGAATCGCATGTCACTCGTGTGTCCCATTGGTTTGAGCCATCGATCCACGATTGTTTGAGGACTTGTCGAAATCAATTGGCGAACATCTCTGGGGATCAAGTGGTTACAAGGAGTCGTGTGAAATAGACATAATACGACCCTACGGCAGAATTCCATCGGACGAATTATTTAAGTTTGGTAGAAGTCCACAATTTTTAAAGCTATATGAATCAGGTCTTCTTCGGTGGTGAGTCGGTTTTTCCAGAGACCACGTCACCCAAAGTTATTAAATGTTTGACGGCTGTCCGATTGAGATGACAGTATCAAAGAAGATTCTGCGAAATGAAGTCCTCACCCCTGGGTCCTCGTCCGCTGACCTACAAAAGTCGTCTCCTATGTTTCGTCAACCGATTCGTCGGGCGAAGGCGCAGAGGGTCCTGTAAACCGTCACCGTATTTTTCTCCTGGAAGGTGCCGTGGAGTCGTCGTTTGGAACTGAATTGTTTCTTCCGACGACGTTCATTGAAATGCCCGACATCGTGGACACATGGGCACGGAGACGACATGGACATGGAAATGGGATGTGGACTCACCTCCTCATAAATGAACGTATCGATTTCCTCCAGGGGCTTTCCGTACATGTTCTCCGGAAACGGCTCGAACTTCCTCGGCAGGACGTCCCCATCCTCGACGGTGGCCTTGGTGCGAGGGTGGAAGCCGTACTCGCGGACCAGTTGGATGTGGCGGTTCTCGTGCTTGATCTGCGACTTCTGTGTGTAGGCAACAACTTGGTGCTTGGTAACTGAAAGAGAAGACACGATTAGTGAATGGGTGAATGAAGTAATGAGTACTTCTGTTTGCCATCTACATCCATCTACATGGGATTCCCGCCATCCCCACATTCAGACGAGTCCCTTTGCGCTTTTTCATTTGCACAATCTGTTTCTCGTGACTAATTGCTCTCTCACCCTCTCTCCCCACAGCGCTCTCTCTCTCACCAACCCACATAGTACGATGTCCGCCAAGCAGACCTCGAGCGCGGAGCCGGCCCCGCCTCCGCCCGCCAGGAAAAAGACGCCGATCGCGTCCGTGGTGCACGACGTCGACCACCGCCACCTGCGCACCTACTCGGCCACCGACCAGCTGAAGCAGGCCTCGGCCGGGGCCGTCGCCGCCGCCGTCACGCGCACGCTCACCCAGCCGCTGGACGTGCTCAAGATCCGCTTCCAGCTGCAGGTCGAGCCGCTGCGGCGCCCGACGCCCGGCAGCGCGTTCTCGGCCAAGTACACCTCGATCGTGCAGGCGGTGGCCACGATCCAGCGCGAGGAGGGCCTCCGCGCCTTCTGGAAGGGCCACAACGCCGGCCAGATCCTGAGCATCGTCAACGGGGTGGCCCAGTTCTGGAGCTACGAGCAGATCCACCTCGGGCTCATGCAGATGCCCTGGCTGGACGAGCACCCGAACGCCACCAGTTTCCTCAGCGGCAGCCTGGCGGGCTGCGCGGCCACCGTCGTCTCGATGCCCTTCGACGTGATCCGCACGCGGCTGATCGCGCAGGACCACAACGCGGCCGGCGGCTACCGCAACATCCTGGGCGCCTTCCCGGCCATCGTGCGCGCGGAGGGCGTGCGCGGGCTCTTCCGCGGGCTCGTCTCGACCCTGCTGCAGATCGGGCCGATGGTGGGCGCGAACTTCATGTTCTACAAGTGCTTCAACGACTTCTCGCGGCGGCTGCTCGACGAGCCGCCCGAGGAGCAGCTGCCCACCTGGGTGCTGCTGCTCACGGGCGGCGCGGCCGGCGTGGCCTCCAAGTCGGCCGTCTACCCGCTGGACTTCATCAAGAAGCGGCTGCAGCTGCAGGGCTTCGAGAAGCAGCGCCAGAACTACGGGCGCAACCACGCCTGCACCGGCATCATGAACTGCATCGAGGTGACGATGCGCGAGGAGGGCACCTGGGGCTTCTACAAGGGCATGGCGCCCACCCTGCTCAAGTCGGGCCTCACCACCGCGCTCTACTTCGCCATCTACGAGCGCATCCGGCAGGTGCTGCTCGGCGAGGGCATGTAGGGCGGCGGGGCGTGGCATGGCGCTATCTCAGGGTGGGGGCGGTCGTCCTCGGACCCACACCCCAGTCGATGACGTTTCCCAGGAGGATACCTCAGACTTGATATTAAAGAATGCGAATCTGCTTTGTTTTTGCCTCACCTCATTTCCGTTTCATTTTCCGTTCACGCCCTTTTCATCTTGACCTCTATTTTGGTATTATTTTCGCAAAGAAGTGTTTTATTTTTTGAGCACCATAAATAAACTACTATTATTTGTACTATTTGGATGAGTGGCGTTTTTTTTCATTGAAGGGAACTTAAAGGACCTTTGGAGTGGGCGACGAAAGGGTGACGGGGACAAAGGGGCAACGGTACAAAAGGACGCTGGCAACAGGTTGGGAGAAACCAGTTCGTCCTTCTCGTTCTGTCGCTCCGTCTCGTCTCGGAAAAGGTATCAACTCCAAACAAAGTGCAAAAAGTTTGATCACTCGTGCAAAAAACTGGGGAGTTTCGTAAACAACAACAACATTCAAGGGCCATTGACAACAATAGGAACAGTCGAAGCAACACGGTCCAATCGACACGTGTCAAATCGAAGATACGTAGGAAGAGAGAGCGATATGGTGTGAGGAAAGAGGAGAAAGATGCCGAGAATCGGAGTTCGAACTATGGAAATTTTAGCAATAAAAAGTTGAAAAATTTGTGGTTTTTTCAAAATTTGATACGAAATTTGAAACAGAAAACTGATATTTTATATAAAACATTTCAAAAAATCGCGTTAAAGTTTATTTTATTTAGTGTTTAATATACTACTAGTAGTAAAGTCTACATCCATTCAAAGTTGCGGTGGTGAATTCGCGTCGAGTGGAGCTGAGGTGTGTGGGTGAGGTATATGGAAAAATATTACTTATTAAAAGAAGGAACGAGCATGAGAGATGGGAACAAAGCAGAGGAATAAACGAAGAAAACGATGACGATTCGATTTTGACATTGCCTAAGTGGAGGTTGGGCATAGGGTGGGGAGACAGGCAGACGGAAGAAAGAGAAAAATACGGAAAGATATCGTTATTTTTATTTTCAGCGAAAAATGAAGCACCTCCTCAATAAATTGAAAGCGGAAGGTGAGCAGAAAAATAATGTTAATTTCCAGGTAAGAGAAGGAAAACGCTTCGGTTAACATTTGGTGGAGGGCTGAGGATTGATGGGGCCATCGATATTTGAGAGAGAAGAAGAAGGCTGGCGACAAATATAAATAAGCACTTCGGTAATAAAGGACAAGGCAAAAAGAAGGAAAAAAAAGATACACAAATTGATATTCTGGCATTTTCCAATGGGTAGTGGGGGATTTACGAATCATCAATCGGTAAGGGAAATTCCGAAAAATAAGGTCGGAAGACAAGGCCATTGGTGAAATGGGTGCTGAAGAAAAGAAAGCAAATATAAATGATTTCCATTTATATGATAGATTTGTACGAAAGAAAGGAAGGAAAGGTGGCCAATAAAAAATGGCTAATAAAAAAATTGAGAACTGAAGGATCAAATTCAATATTTTTTGAATTCTTTTTCATAAATATTACTTCTATTTATATTTTCGTAATTTGTGTTTTTTACATTTTCCTTAATTGTTCTTGATGTTGCGGTAATATTATTTTTGTTGGTTGTTGGTCCCGAAGTAGTTGGTAACAAGTTAATGTTGTTGTTATTGATTGTAATTGGATATAAATCAACCTTTACCCATATTCATCTGCTCCCTCTATTTCTCCCTCTCCTCCACTTTTTCCTTCTCACCCTCTTCATAAAATCTCGAGAACTTCTCACTTAAAAATACCTGAAGCCTTGTTTATAGCCTACTTCAGCAGATATATGTGGATATATGTTCATGTATTTGTGTGTTTATGTGTTAGTGTGTATAAAAGTATGACTCTCATTTGAGAACAAGATGGTGTGTGTGTGTGTCACCACTTAACCTAATTTCCGCCCCAACGGATGCTTTTATATTTTATTCACGTTGTTTCACGAAAATCCCAGGATTCTCGCCATGAGGGGACTCGAGCATCTGCGATAGAGAATGCATTGAGAGAGATGGAGTCAGAGAGAGAGAGAGAGAAATGGCGAGAGATAGCGAGAGAGAGAGAGATGAGGTCGTCAGATGATTGATGGCTGGATTTTTTTCACAGCATAGCGCGTGAATCGAGCGATAGATGATGATGTGCAGGAAAGAGAAGAAGCGACATTTCAAGGGATTTGCGCGAGGTGATGATTGAATGATTGGCGACGTTCATCGACAAAGGACGACAAGTAGAAGGGAGTAAGAGAGAGAGAGCGATTGAAGATGAAAGTAGGGAGGTATGAAGTATTGGGCTAAAAGGGAGGAACTTTCATTCGTCACTAAGTTGAAGCGGAAGGAGGCCAGTGAAGAGGAGGAGAAGAAGGGGAAAAGTTGAGTTGAATAGTTGAAAAGAGGGGGTTAGGAAGAAGAGTGTAGTGAATGAGGAAGGGGTCTTGAATGGAAACGAAGCCTGAGATGGCCGACTTAAGAACCTCGCATTAAAAAGCGATTTCCCGAAAACCCCTCCACGTCGCAGTTGCAATGAAGACAGAGAGCGAGAGAGATAGCGAGAGCGAGAGGGATGGTGAGAGGTCATTAGTAGGGGCGGAGAAGGAAAGCGGTTCCCACGCGGTAATTGGAGGAGGAAACGGCTGGCTTCGCACATTCAAACCGAGTTTTAATTTGCGTTATGCCGACACACGCACAAAGAGTTTTGAAAAAGTTCGCGGCCAACATTTAATTGGGGGCTATAAATTTCAGTACCTCTTCTTCTTCTCTCTCTCTTCTTCGCCTACCCTTTCTCCGTATTCTTCGTCAACGTATTCGGTACTTTATTTAAAATGTAGCACAGGAAGAAGACGATTCTCCACTTTCGTCGAGTTTTTGTTTCGGTTAGTTTATGAGTTGTTGTTGAATTGTTGTTGTTGCTGCTAGTGGTGATGATTTTAGTTGTTGTCGTTGTTGGTGGCGGAGTTATTACCAATGTTTTGGTTATAAAACAAGTTGTAATACGAGACCGAATCAAGCTACAATAACAACGACGAGAAGGAGGAGGAGATAAAAATGTCTGGAATTAAAGTAATGGGCCCAGATGTCGATAAGTAGTCGGATTCGCCCGGAGCAAATGAGCGGGCCATGACGAGGAAGCGGTCGTATGCATCGGTCGGTAGAGCAGTGTTGCCATCAATTGCCAGAGATTGATATTTAATTGGGGAAAACGAAACTTGTTAGAGAAAGCGATTGAATGCGAATTTTCAAGCAGTCGGTTAGCAGTGCAGCACACTGCTTGACCGACAAACAATTGAGTTAGAAAATGTTGATATAAATATTGATTCATTATTTCTTAAATTGTTTTTTATTTCTGATTTGGAATATTTTAATGGTCTTCATATTATCATTGTTAATGTAAATTAATTTTTAATTTTTTGTATTTAATATTTTAATTTTATTTGTATTACATTTTTAAAATTTTTTTTATTTTTATTTCTTGATTTTATTATTATTTGGATATTTGACCATTTCAAATTTGTTTATCTCTTTTTAATAATATTGCTCCATTTTATATATATATTTTTTTATTTTGTTTTATCTTTATTTTCATTTTTATTTTTTTGTCCATTATATGTGATGAATTTATTTATCATCTTTAATGTTTAGAATCAATTCTTTTCAATTTGTTTAAAGGCCGTTTTCTAGAGGACCAGCTTGTAGAATATTTCTCTAAACGAGCTCGGAAACATGTTTTTTATTGCTTCTTGTCGCATCTTTTGACGTTTGTTTGGACCGGCAACTATTTGAGAAATTTGTTTGATAATGGTAATATCATATAGGTCAGTATATGTTTACAAAATTGTATAAAGATCGGTTTCGCATCCTTTTATAAATTATTGCTCTTTCCTCCAATATCACCTGGCTCACCCGCCTCATACTCCATTATTCAGTCGATTATATGTGTCATCAGACGACTTCCACATCCACCGCGGTTCAACGGCCCCTTCACGTGCCGTGCCTTTCGAACGCCTCTCCGCTCCCGTTTGTATTCGACTTTCGGCCCGGCGATGGACGAATATTTTCTACGAATTGGGGAAACGAAAGTGTCATGAGGGCGATAGACGTCCGTCGTCGGATGGATGGACGGTCAGAAATTTAATTGCCAGACATTAAAACTCCAACAACATCAAACTATAACATAAAACGCGACAACAAGAAGCCACAGTAACAAAGCAACAACAGTTGTCTTCAGTACTAATAACATGCAATGAAAAATATCTCCCTCTCTCTCTCTAACACTTGTCCTTCCTATCTCGTTCTCTCTTTCCCTCTCTAACACTTGTCCTTCCTATCTCGTTCTCTTTCGCTCTCTACACGCCTCACTCCCGTTTTGCACGAAAAACTCATTTTATTTTGTCATAAAAATAATTGAAAAAATTTAACTCATAACGACAACAACATCGACATCGTGGGTAAAAATCATCATCATCGTCGTCGACCGCAGAAGATTTTCTTGGGCACTAACAGCAAATACAAGAAATGACAACAACCACTTAGTCATGACTCTGAATTTGCAGTTGCCGCCTTTGTTGTTGTTGTTGTACGAGGTTTGTATTTGTCGATGTTGAGAGTGTTGTTGTAATTATTGTTTGGTTGCCGTTGCTTCGGATGCCTTCGCACAATTTGCATCGTCGCCCAAAAACTTCCTCGTTTCCCGACACCAAAAGACAGAGAGCGAGAGATGAAGATAGAGAGAGAGAGAGGGAGAAGAAGAGGCTAGGGGGTGACTGAGATGGAGGCGTGGCATGGTGAGTCTGGTTGCACTTCACCTTGCACTCTCTTGGTGTTCGGGTAGACAACAGCAACAACAAAATGAATGGTAACTATAAAAATAGCAGAAATCGAACAATAAAAAAAGCAGAAATCAAAATACTATGTACTAGCAATAAAATATAACAACAACTCACACCGAACACCAGCCACATGAGAGTGGTAACAACAACAATAAACAACAATAACAATCATCGAAATTGCAACAACAACACAAATTACTTTCACTTTCTGGGTGTTGCTTGCGTAAATTTTGTTGTTGGTTTTGTTGTCATTTTATTGTTATTGTTGCTTCGTTGTTTCTCTTCGTCTTCTTCTTCCTCTTCCACATGCAACAGTTGCAGTTGCTTTTGTTGCAGTCACTGTTGCCAACGGCTTCGGAAACGTGACCTTCATTTAACCTCTGGATGTAAACCGATCCTGAGTCGATCGATCGCGATTCGTGGGAAATGATTTGAATAAATACGAGAGGCTTTTGTGGCGATTTGCGCAGAGGTGGCAACTCTGTCTCTGACTAAAGATGCGGTCGAAAACGAGTTGTGGAAAGAGGAAAAAACAAATCTCGTAAAACTAAACAAGATCCTGCAATTTTTCATCGGTGTGCATACTACAACAACAACTTAAAACAACAATATTTGCAACAATTATTAACAATGTAATTGCAATAAAAACTGAATAATGAAGTTGACATAATCAACAATTACAAACAAATCATAACAGAAAAGATAACAATTTACAAAAGACAATGATCCAATAGCAAAAACAACAAATATATCAATGAAATTCAATCATATAAATAGCAACAACAGTAACAAACAACGAACAACATCTGCGAGAGAGAGCGAGCGAGAGATATAAGCTCTCAGGATCAACCAGGGCAGGACGGTGGGGCGGACCCGGGCATCTGGTTAGTGAGGTTGCCACCTGCACTCAAAGTCATAGTCAAAGCCAAAGTCATAGTCAAAGCCAAAGTCATAGTCAAAGCCAAAGTCAGAGCCAAAGCCAACATCGTCAGATGCCGGAAGTGAGAAGAGCTTGGATTTCGTGACGCGAGACGGAACCCCTGACTCCACCGTCCTCCTCTCAATTCAAACTCATGCACCAACCCCTCCCCATCCCCTAATCACCCCTTCCTCTAACATCGTCTGCTCCTTCTCGTCGTCTTCTTCTCAAGATGCCATCAAGATATCAACGAGATACCATCCTTTGTTTTTGCATTGTCAATTCGTCGCTCCGTCAATGGTGCATCTTCTTCCTCTTCTGCTTCAGACGCCGATGTTCCGAATGTAAGACGTGTGTTGTTGCATTTTGCAGTTGTGGTTATTGTTGTTGTGTTTTTCGCTATGGCATCGATGTTATGCTCTGGTTGTTGTTGTCGTTGTTGTTACTGGCCATGAGATCGAAATCGAAAGTGAATTACGAATGAACAACAACTACAATTACAACAGTTATAGCAACAACAGGTACTACAAAAACAACAAGTAATACAACTACAATAAAAATGCTCTCCTCATGCCCAGATGTTGGGAATTTTTTTGTTACCTCCATCGTTGGCGATTGTTGGGATTTTTTAAGCAACTTGTTTGTGTTGTTGCAGTTGTTGTTGTTGTTGAATGGCCTCGAGATGCGCATCTTCAACTTCAACTTGAGCTGCTCTGCCTCTTGTTGCTGTTGCTGGTTTTCCAAAATGTTTCACGTTAATTTTCTTCCGCTTGGTTTTTGCTGTTCATGTTATTTTTTAGTCGTTGTCATGTTGTCGTTGTTGTTATTGTGTTTTCGGGATTTTCAATCGATTATGTAAGTTTTATCTCACATGCGGCCAAGACCGGTCCACGAAGAAGAAGAAGAAGCAAGTGGCTTAAACTTGGTGGAGGAGCAGGATGACGCGTGACTGAGAAGCGCAGGCGGCCGAAGAAGAGGAAGCAGACGGGACGCTCTCCCGAACACGAAGATGCCACCGACCGCCTTAAAATGCAACCGAACGTCGACGTTCAGATTCCGATGCTGACGTCGTCGTCGCTGTCGCTGTCAACGCAGATGCCGACAGCGTCTTCACTTTCGTTGCTTCCGCCGCAAGTTGTTTACTTCTTTTTTCTTTCTCCCTGTATGTCTGTCCGTTCGCATTGCTTTTCTGTCGGAGTTCGTCCCATTAATTAATTCATTAAAATCGATCAATTTGGCAGCTTCGGTCGCGTGCCTGTCCAGCGGACGTCCGTCTATCCGATGATCTGATATCATGCTGTTCACTCATGGACTTTTTAACTGAACTCAGCTTAATCCATTTTTTGTTCTTATACCTATGAACTCATTACATATTTTTTTTAATATTTTTTTTTACTTTGTGATCTATTTGTTCCTGTATAATATTCTTCTATTTCTTCATCTATTACCATTCCCATCCATCTCTTCTCTCCTTCATGACTCATGTTTATCTCTCTCTCATACTGATTTTTATGTTATTTTTCCTTGTTGTTGTGATTTCCGTTCAGCAATGAAATATTCATGGTTTTGTCGTCTTTCTCTTTCCTCGTGGTCTTGCCGCACACCATTTTAACGCATTCCATCTAATTTCAATTTTATCTCAAATTTTGTTTGCTTTTAATTTAATATTGTTTTGATTTCTTTTTTTTTCATTTTTTGGTATATTTGAAGATGATCCCAACGGAAAAATAAAGAGGTCGTTTTGATGGCTTCGCCGACTCTGGCGTCGTCGTCACAACGTAAGCGCTGACGTAACGGATTCACGTTTGACGCTGCGACAGCCTCCGCCACGCGTTTTATTTATTGCTCGGAATTTATTTTAATTTTATATCTCTATGTTTTTTAATCATAGACTTCTCTGTTTTCTTCTCATTGTCTTTTTTTCTAATTAAATTTTCAATTTTTTTCAATTAACTTCTATAAGGAAATATGTATATAGAAAACGTTTCTAAAATATTTTATTTAATCAGTTTTCGATTTGCATTTTTTTCATCGACAAATATTTTGAATAAACGATTTTATGTGTTTCCTATTGTTATATCTCCATTTATTTATTTTTCCCTTTGTCTTCTTTCTGTTTGCGAAGAGAATATTTGCATTGAAAAATCCATATTTGTTTATATTTTTGCTTTTGATTTTTATGTTTCATCCACATTTTCTGTTTCATATTTCTTATAATTTATAATGAAAGTGGTGTACATATTTTCTGCTTTTTGCCAAATATGATTTTGATTTTCGTCTTTGAATTTCTGTTTTTGGTTTGTTATATTAAACGATTTCATTTCATCATTTCTTTCCATTTCGTTTCCCATGGATTAGAGCTTCACAGCCTGGCTTTGCTTCGATTTGCTAAATGTTTTATAGCCCTCTTTCGAAGCCATGCATGCGATATTAGCCTTTTATGTAAGACTCGTTTTTGCATATCTCTCCTCCGCTCTTCGTCCCTTTTCTATCACGTCTCTATTATTTGATGTCTTTTTTTTTTTGGAAGACCACTTGATGAAATTCAAATATTTGAAATTTCAAAAATTTCAAAGTGAAATATGCAACTCTTTTATTTTCACTCACATATGCTTTGTGTGTTTATGTTCATGATTTTTATGATATTATTATTTTATTTTGTATAATTTTGCACGATCATCTTCTTCTGTTTGGCATCTTCGCTGCTTTTATTATTTGTGGCCTCAGTTAACACTATGGTAATGAAATGGTAATATAAACGAAACAAAGAGAAAATTTGATGGCCACATCTATATTTTTTGTAATTTTATGGATGAAAGATTACACTATGTTTCCTTTCTGAGTTTTGCAGATGCCCTTATTGAACCATAAAGGGGTTGGGAGTGGCTTAGACAGGAGAGAAGATGGTCGAAGACGTCGATATGCGTATCATTATATTAAATAAGCGGATGGATCGACCTACCTGTATATCAATTTAAATCCCTAAACTCATTGTAGACAAAATAAATGAAATATTACATATCCCATAAACTGCAGAAATTTTCTCTAGACTGGATTTCAAATATCTATTAGCACTGATTTTGAATCATAATTAAAAATATATTTTTGCCGATTTGTGTTATTGAAATTTTCAAAATCATTTCTGGAGTGAAAGCACGAATTTCACAAAACCCACAGAATTTTCAAAGTTAAAATAATATACCGCCTAACATCTGAGTTAGAAATTAATGATTAACTAACAGGAATTAGAGATATTGTGCTATTAGATAATCTAAAAATGTAATATTTCATATCATAAAAATATTCATATTTGAAAAATTATACCGTGAAAACCAAATAGAATCAAAGAAATCATCTTTGCAAAAAAATAAATATGTTAATCTCTTCTGCTGTATAAACTTAGGAACAATTAGAAGTAATATATTTGTTTGAGACGGAAAAGACTAGACCCAGAAATCAATAAGGTTCCCATTTGGGTCATTTAGGACAATTGGGTAGCTTCGATTGGGGTCAACCTTATGATATAATTCCCACTAGTTGCTCTATAGAGCTGGTTACATGAGCATTATTAGGCTAATGATATTAAATCCCCGGTCCAGGGTGACCATACGAAATCCCACAGTCGGCAAACTTTCTAATTTCAAAATCGAATCAACGAATATCGAAACGACCTGCGACCTGCTATCGAAAACATAATGTAATATTGTTACTATTTTGACTCAGCAACTGTTGGACGATGGCAGAAATAAATATGGATCGGAAACAGAAGGAAATAAATCGCATTTTAAAGCGCAATAAAACAGTAATGGTAAAATAATTAGGGGAGCCAACAAATGAATGTGTTAATTAGGGAGAAACCAGAAACAATTTGTCTCTTGAACATGCCATCGTTCAGTCAATTGATATTTTCCACAAATGATGGTGATGATGCCGGCTGTGATGATGATGTGGATGATGCGCGAATCAGTAATGGAAAATAACAACAATGAAAATAATTATACAGCAACAATCACTATGGGATCTACCATGAAAATAAGTGTAACAGCGACAACAACTATAACCAGGGCAGAAACGACTGTTGTTGTAACAACATAAATTACTACACGACAACAATTGGCGCAATAAAAGCACCAACAATTCCAGCAACAACAGCATTTGATGCGAAACCAATGAACTTTTCACTTCACATTCCGAGCATCGACAACACTTCAGGTCGATTCATTAACTCCGCAACAACGACTACCCAGACCCAACTAACGAACCATGAAAAACAAGACGTCCAAAGAGAGAGAGAGAGAGTGTTGGCGAGAAGGAGAGAGTTGTCGTGCGCAATGCACCAACGTAAGACGAGGCATAGCGAAAGCCGAACAAAGCCAAACACGACCATGACCTCGCCTATCGCAACAGAGATCGCTTCTCTCCGGGAGACGGAAGAGAGCCGGGAGCCGCCGATGATGACGAAAGAGCACCTGCCCCAAAGAGCCATCGACTGGGGGACAGAGAGATAGAGAGAGTGCGGTTATGAACTGGAGCAAAAGGAGTGAGCGAGGCCCAGAGCGCGTCACAAGAGTCACAGGTTGAACTTGTTGCGATTCGGCGGATCAATCGACGGATCAAGCATTAACCTAGGTCGATGGATCAGCCGTGCGATCGGTCGATGGTTCGTGCATGGCCGTCGACAGCATCGATTTGAATGCCTTGCAGTTATCGATCGCACGAGCGAACCACATTTGTGCTGCCGACTGAATGGGGAGACGGAGGCGAGCACACGGGTAACGGCTAAATTAATTAACTGACTGACAGATTGACGCACAGACGGACTGATGGATGTGAGCGAAGACACGAACGTACGAACGAAAGGTAGGTCGCGATCACAGCGAAGCGACGGCGATCGCAGACAAATTGGTGGCAAAATTATCATTTCATCTAATTTCACTCTCGTCTCGAGCACGAGTCGGCGCTCGACTTCCGTTAAAATAGCTAGAGCGAGAGGGGCGGAGTGAGGGGAAGCAGTTGGGGAAGCCAGTTGTGAATGGGAGGGAGAGCAAACAAAGAGAGTGACATAGAGAGAGGAGGAGGGCCGACGATCTCCAGTTCCGAGTTGTGTGTCAAACGGGCTTGAATTTGCATATCAAAGCATGGGCGGAGAGGCGGACGGACGCTCGGAGCAACAGCCAGACGGAGACCGTCGTAACGGCGGCCTCCCCTCGCCCCCAGCTCCACCAGAGGTGTGAGGAAGCGTCTACCTCCCGCTCGCGCCAGTGCCCACACACTCTCCTCTCACTCACTCTCTCTCGCACGGGGGGCTGGGTGTCGTCGTCGTCGTTGGCTGGTTCCCAAGTAACCTAGTCACGGTCTCTCTCTATCTCTCGTTCGCTCGCTCTCCCTCTCTCTTTTGGCGGCTTCCGGCCTAACGTGTTCCCGAAATGCAAGCGCAGCCGCGGCTTCCTTATTAAATAATGACCGAGGCGCCGGAGAGCGAGCGAGCGGATCGAGTGAGTGAGAGCGAGAGTGGTGAGAGAGAGAAAGGTCACAGCGCGGTTACGTGAAAGCCTTTCGGCTGGACCGGACTTTTCCATGCGGAGCAAGGGTATATTCAGCAGATGTTGTTATTGCAGCCGTTGTTGTTGCTGCTGCGGTTGCCGGTGTTGCTGCTGCTGCTGTTGCCGTTGGTACCAACTGTTGATGTTTGGTGTTTTTATTGCTGCTGCCGTTGTTGTTGCATGTTGTCTTTGGCATTATGTAAGCGCAGTCGAAACGACGGCTTGTATATAAAATGCAGTACTTCGGCAGATGGCATCACATTTGAGGATTACCATTCATCGAAACCGCACAGCGAGGCGACCTCAACCAGTGGCAACACCTCCTCGCAACACAAATAAGAAGAAGCAGCAGCATCTCCACCTTTCCAGAGTCCTTCGAGAGCTGAACGCGACTCGTTATCCCAAGAAGATGGCGAAGTGGTTTACAGTGAGTATCGTGGGCGAGGCGAAAACAGTCCACGAACAAGAAGCTCTCATCTGCTCCAGATGAAGCCACAATTAGGTGAAGGAGTCGACTAATCATTCTCTCTCGCTCTCCAGTTAACCGTTCTGTTGCTGGCCGGCTCCGCGGCCTACGGGAAGCCGACCTTCGGCAAGGAACACGTCCATATCCGCATCCACCTGCCTGAGAGCGGCGGCCACGGAGGCGGCGGCTACGGCGGCGGCCACATCGAGCACCACGGCGGCGGCGGAGGTCACGACGGAGGCCACGGCGAAATCATCGGACCCCTGATCGGCGGCCTCCTGGGCGGCGGCGGCGGCGGACATGGCGGCGGTCACGGCGGCGGTTATAGCGGCGGCGGCGGTCACCATGAGACCGTCATCGTGGCCGACGCTGGAGGCCATGGCGGACACGGAGGCGGCGGCTACGGCGGTGGACACGGGGGTGGTCACGGCGGCGGCGCCCATCACGAGACCGTAATCGTTTCCGATGCCGGCGGCCACGGAGGCGGCCACGGAGGCGGCCATGGAGGCGGCTTCGGCGGCAGCTTCGGCGGAGGATTCGGCGGCGGCCACGGAGGACACGGCGGCGGACACGAGACCGTCATCATTGCTGACGCTGGCGGCCATGGAGGACACGGAGGCGGCAGTTTCGGAGGCGGCCACGGGGGACATGGCGGCGGCGGCGCCTCCCACGTCGACACCTACGCAGTGATCCACGAGACCCACGGCGCCTCGGGCGGCTACAGCGGCGGACACTCGAGCGGCGGCGGTGGCGGCTACAGCTACGGCGGCTCCTCCGGCGGACACTCGAGCGGCGGCCACGGCTACAGCAGCGGCGGACACCAAGTGGCCAACATCGCGGCCATCGCGGCGACAGCGGGCGCCAGCTCCGGGCACGGCAGCAGCGGCTACGGCGGCGACAGCTACAGCAGCGGCGCCGGCGGCTACGGCGGCGGACACTCGGGCGGCGGCCACGACGACTCGCACATCGCGGCGATCGCAGCGGCGGCCGGCGCCAGCTCCTCGTCCTCGTCGGGCTCCTACGGCGGCGGCTACTCCAGCGGGGGAGGCGGCGGACACGACTCGCACCACGTGGCCAACATCGCGGCGATCGCGGCCTCGTCCAGCGGCAGCTCGGGCCACGGCAGCAGCGGCTACGGCGGCGACAGCTACAGCAGCGGCGCCGGCGGCTACGGCGGCGGACACTCGGGCGGCGGACACGACGACGCCAGCCTGGCAGCCGCGGCCGCAGCAGCCGGCAGCTCGCACAGCTCCGGCGGCGGCGGCTACAACTACGCCCCGGCCGGCGGCAGCGGCTGGCAGGCGGGCGGCGGCGGCGGCTACGGAGGCGGCAGCGCCTCGGGCTGGTCGAGCGGCGGCTGGTGAAGCCTCCGGCGCGTGGACGCATTGTCTCTAGTCCATTGAACACGCCCCGCCTCCCTCGCGCGGGGCCCCACGCCCATGCGAGCGCACACGCATGTGCGTCACTCATACCATCACAGCCACACTACCACTACCACTCACACTCTCACACACACGCGCCTACATTTAAATTATGTTCAAGTTATTTTAAAGCGATTTTAAGCGATTTATATGTATATATTTATAAAAACAAACTAATTGTGTAGAAGGAAAGGAAAAGAAAACTTTAAATAAAATGTTGTAAATCAAAGCCAAAGATCTTTTACTACAACAATAACGCTAGCAACAACAACTACAGCAGCGACAACGATCTCTGTTACGATTTCAAGAGGCGTCGAGAGGTTGCGTCGACGTCGACATCGCCGCCGATCGCTGTTACCGCATGAACCGTTAGGCGGTCATTAAGTGACGTAACGGTCGTCGGTTCATCTTTTGTTTAAGCGTGAGTGGTTGTTGTTCGTTATTGTTGTTGCTTCTGTTAATATAAAACTGGGTTAACGACTCGATGATTCGATCATTTCTTTCTCTTTCTCTCAACGATGCTTTAAGTGTTTGTTTGTCTGTTTGTTGATGTCTGCAGACTATGTCTTGAAGACTCAGAAACCGCGGCACACATAGTGTGTAGTTGCCCAGCCCTAGCAAGCAAACGTTTTGCCATCCTAGGAAGCCAACTTTACGGTGAAGATAGGATGGATTGTATACCACTACACAAGATGCTTGCAATTACGCGAGACTCTATCATGAGCAAGGAGACGAGGAACTTCTCGAATCCGGAAACAAGATAGACCCTCGCTAAGGGGACGAAAAGGGACAACATAAATGTCTGATTCGAATTCCCCCAACAATATACAATACAAAAAATACAATACAAGTGTTTGTTTTCCATTTTTCGCAAAGATCTGATAATGCATTTTATTTTTAGTGATTTTTTTGTCGAAAATGTACATATTTGTTTCACTTTTTCTTTTGATGTATTTGATTCAGGGGTCAATCGATTATAGATTTGATAATAAAAATCACTTCATAACAATCATTTTATGATCATTTAAAATTAAAATCAATCCGTGGTGTTATTTATCGTTATATATCGACAATTTTTATACCCTTCCCCCTGTGAGTAATGGTATATTCATTTGGTCCTTCCGTTTGTAACGCATTAAAGAAGAAGTCGTAGGTATGGAAATGTATATATATATTCTTGATCAGCGTCACCTCCTGAGTCGACTTGTGTGTGTCTGCCTGTAGAAATGTCTGAGAAACGCTAAGAGATACTGATTTGAAATTTTGGATTTAGTATTTCTATATTAATAAGCTACTTGTATGTAAACACGGCGAAATCGGTCAACGAACACGCTCACCTTCCAGATAAAGCAAATGGTTTATATGGGATATATGGTAAACTATGGTGTATATAGTGATGCATTTTTGTGTGTGATCATATACCACCGATACGAGTTTACAGTCTAAAAGTGTGTAACATCACCCAATGGACACACCCGCCTCCCATATAACGAAAAGTTCAATATGGAACTATGGTATATATAGGTATATATTCAGTAAATAAATATAGCATACTTTTCAAAGTTGTACGATTATTTTCAAAAAAAAAATCGCCTTAAGTTAAATACGCATAAAAAGGTACTCCGGCTGCAGTTTTGGGTGTATGGTATATAAACTTCGGCTTCTTCGGCCGAAGATAACGCTTTTACTAGTTTTTTAACATTTTACCATTTATGGTGTGTAAAGTACACAAGGAAACATTTTTTGGACCCCGGACATATGTAGGTACATATGTATTTTAATTTAATTTAATTAATATTTTAGTTTTTGATTTTCAAGGCAATACTTTTTAGAACATTTTTGATGATTTTTAAAAAGTTTTGGTAAAAATCATGATTTTTATAGAATTTTTCAGAATAATTTTGTTTTTGTACTTATTTATGGTTTTTCTACATGGATACAGTTATACAAGTAGCTGGTCTCCTCGTTGCCGGGATCGTTTGACGAAGGCGGACATTTTCGTCGACAATTTGGTCGCCATCATCGTCGCCGTTAGCCTTAAAAATGGATCGTTAAAACAACAGAGGGAATAAAAAATAATAATAATAAAGTCCACAACAACAACATCGAACTTCTATCCATCATTTGAGCCAACGACCTTCACATCGCTTCGCATCCGCCTCCGTCCCCTCCATCCCACACAGAACCCAACCGGGGTTGCCAACGACTCTACAATGTAGCAAAAAATGTTCCACAGACTCCTAGAGCGACGGAGGAAGAAATCGAGTGTAAAAGGTCAAAAGTTGACACAGGCACTTTTTGATGGTCGGCATTTGGCACGAGCTCCTTCCGACAGAGACGCAGCAGCGGCGTCGTTAGAGGCAGAGGCAGCGTAGCAACGACGTCTGCAGCATCAAAGGCAACGCAGGAAAATCTAATGAAAACAGAGAATAGCGAGAGGAGAAGGCAGGAGTTGGAAAAACATGGGGCCTGGCGAGAGCTTATCGATGGGGGTCGTAAACGGTAGGTGAGAGGGGAGGAAGAGGATTCCGCTTTCTGCATTGGTAAAAACAAGGAATAACCGACAACGTTCTAACTGAGAATTATATTGAATTTTGTAAAATTGAATTCGAAACGCATAAAATTTCATAAAAAATATGTTTTGGTGGCATCATATGTAATTAATAGAACATGTAATTTAATCTAAAATATTGTTTAATTTCTTGCCAATTAAAAAAACAGAAATCCAAAATGACTAGAAAAAGCAAAATCAAGAAAACACTGAATTATATTTGACATATTTACTATGGAGATCATAATACTAAATTAGATATATCAATGAATAAAATACAAAATTTAATGACAATAGAATTTAAAAAATCAATCAAACCCCAACCATTTCAGACTGAAAAATCATGTTTTTTAAATATTAATCAACCATCAAAAAAAAACATTAAAAATAAGGAACAAATTGAAAATTCTCAAGCATAGAAGAAAAAAAATTGAATCATAGAAAACACTGTTGGCCCCGTTTCAAAGCCACTGTCACAGGGTCGAACGTTTCCTGTTTCTCCTGTCAAAGGGAGAAAATGTAATAAAAACATCGACGCGAAACGGATCAAAAACATAGGGAGAAGGAAACAAACACCGTTAAACATCGAAATGTCAAAACATCAGTGAAACAAATGTTTATTTCGACAGCTCGACGTCCCATGCGAGAATGAAGGGAGGAAGGAGAAAGGCACGGGAACCGGATGTTGCAGGGTATTTAGAGACAGAGAGAGAGAGAGATAGAATGAGAGAGGGAGATCAAATGAGGATTTAGAGGACAGACCGCCAGATGAGAAGCGAGAACGAGACGGGCCGAAAGATGGGAAAAAGGGATGGACAACCAGATGTGGGCGAGTCGTGTCCGGATTCCGGGGTTGTTCCAGACGTAAGTCACAAAATCCAAAATGACAGAGATGCATGAATCTCTGTCACTCAGAGAGCCAAATGGGACCAGGGGAGTGACAGGGACGGAGATATACATAGAAACCATGACTAGAATAGAGAGTGAATGGAAAGGAAGACAAGGCTTAGGAGAGATCGAGATATAAGGAAGGAGGGGATTTCGGGTCGAAATTGCGAAGAGAACCGTCTGAAAATATATGCAAATGTAACCTTGGGTCTTCCTCTTTGAACCCTCTCCGCCTTTCCATCCCTCGCTCTCAATCGGTCGGACAAATAGATGTTTAAACGAGACGATCCCGAGTGGAGAAGAGGAGAACGAGTTCTCGTCAACTTTTCGATGTCGTAGAGTGGATCAAATTATTGACAGCTTGACAGCCTGGGAAAACCGAGATCCCTAGGGAAGACCCGAATTGGGTGGAAAGTGGAAGGAGATTTGGTGCTAATGGAAGGTTTAATCGGATGGTTCATGGAGGAGAATGCGTGGGCAACGGGTCTCAAAGGAAGTGTGTTGATAGGGCAAAGTTGGAAATGGGGACGGTTTAATAGATACCTTTAATGTGAAAAGTTTTCGGCTTGGCGGAAATATAAATAATAACTTAAAATTGTAGATAATTTCATATTCGTTGCTTTAGCAAATTTTCTGAAAACACCTTATTGATAACTTAACAATCTGCCGAATTTTACTTTAAGATTTAATTAAAAAAATAAAAAATTATATTTCATAGGAAATGAAGTGAACAAAGGATATTTCAAATAATATTTATAAAATTAACGTTCAAAATAAATCATTTTTTCATTAAAACATAAGACTTAATGTAATGGCTCTTTTTTATACCATCTTTTTTATACCAACAATATTACAAATTATGTGATCGCACTATTATATTTCAATTTAAAAAGCTAAACCGAAGGCCAATGCTCATCGGAACTGCTAAAAAATAACATGAAACGAAATGAAAAAATAAAAATAATACTGGAGCTACGAATCCACATGTTGATGCAAGCGGTTGTGTCAAGGAGAACAAAGAAGCCAATATTTCAGGCGAAAAGATTCGCACAGGGAGTGGGACGAAGAGGGGCAGAGAGCTAGGAAGTGAGGGGGAGTGAGCATGAGGTGGAACGGATATAAATTCAATATTTAATTGGTTGACCTTTCCACAAGCGGCCTGCGACTAGTTAAATGAGACACAGGAGACTTGAAAGCGAACGAAGTGAGTGCAAGAGAGTGAAGGATACAGAGAGTTGGGGTCAAAATGGTCCCACAAGACCGTGAGCGACAATAAAAGCGGAAAAGGCGGAATTTTTAAACGATCTGAACGAAAACGGAAGTGCTCCATACGAACCACACACACTCCCGAGACATATGGGCTCGGAATAAATTATGTATAATGTGTGCAGCTTCTCTCTCCTTCTCCCTCTCTCACATATTATATGTACGTGTGTTGGGCGAAAGAGAGGATGAGAGAGATAGACTGAGAACTATATATTTTAGTTAGCGAAGGCCGATTGCTGAACAAAAAAGAAAAAATTATGTTCATTTTTTTGCCCCCCATAGCGAAGGACAAAACAGCAAACCAACAAAGACAATGGATTTGTTGATATTTCAGTGGGATTTTTTTAAATTTCCACTGGGATATTTAAACAACAAAAATGCGGCAATAACAACAACAAGCTATGTAAACTGCATCATTGTTTTAAATATTCATCGTCTCCTGGGTTTTGCATCCGCCTCCCATAGGCTGATCGGCTGTCTCTTTCTCACCCCCTCCCCAGATGCCCTGTTGCCTTCCTTGTTGTTGTTGTTGTTATTGTTGTTCTGCAGTCTGTTGATGTAATTGAATGAATGTCAAATTGTTGTTGTTAAATATATTGTTATTATTGTTGAAAGCACGTGCACGTGTTGTTTTTGTGGTTTTTACTTGTTGTGGTTGCTATTTGTTTGTGGTTGTTGTTTGTTTGTTTGCTCTTGTTGTTGTTGCATGTTGTGCATGCCTTTCAATGCTGCTCATTAATTATTTATGCAGTTGGCAACACATTCGTCGTTCGTCATTCATTCGTCAGTCGTCGGTCGTCCGCTGTCGGTCGTCAGTTGCCGTCGACATGAATTTCTCATTTGTGTTCCGAATGCTGCCAGACTTTTGCCAGATATGATAAATTATCATCATCCTTCCCACTCTCTTCTCTCCCTCTGTCACTCTCATTATCTCGGACTTTCCCCCGCTTCCTTTTCCTTCCAACAACTGAATTTCTCTTCCCTTTTCTAATGTTCGTTCCCTTGGGCTAGATTTAGACGTTTTATTGTTGTTGTTGTTCTATTCTTGTTGTAGTTCTATTGGTCATTGTTCCAGATCCTGTTGTTGTCGTTGTTGCTTCGGGTTGTGAAAAATGATTTTCATTGGAAAAGTTTCGCACTCCCTGGCACTTAATTAATGAACCGACGCCAAGAGGCCCTCGAAGTAGGGATTCTCGTGTGTGCCCCGGGGGTTATTATTATTATTGTTGTTGTTGTTATACTCATAATTGTAGTTGTTGAACTCAAGAAGGAAGCTGTGGTTCGCATAATTGTTGTTGTCATAGTGGGTGTTGATGCACTTTAGCGAGTCGTTTGCCAGAGCTTTTGAAATTAATCTCGGGAGGAAATCTCAAAAGGTTGTCAACTTTTCGATTTTGCTAGTGGCATGCAAGGAATCCTGCCAACAACCTCCCCCTCTGTCCATCTCCCCACCTCTCCTCGGAGTGACTTCTTCGCCTCGTCGTCTTTCGTTCTCGCCTTCGTCCTCTCCATCTCCTTCTGTTTCGCGTCGGTCGCATGGAGCCCCATAAATATTATTCGCAATTTATTAGCTTGCTTCTGGCAAAGGATTTCGCCCTACCCTCCCGCACCATGTTCCCTTGCTTTGGTCTCCTCGCTCTCACTCGTTCTTCATCAATGCTGCAGCTCCTCCTTGCTTCCTTCCTTCCTTACATCATCCTCCCTGCCTCTTCAATCAACCGAGCGAGGTTTGCATAGTTTCAGGCTCCTCCTTAAAGCACTGCCAAACACAGCTTCTCCCTCTCGCACTCACTGCCTCTTTCACACTCCCTCTCACTCTGACTCTACCTCCTTCTCTCTCTCTTCTGTCTCTAGCATTCTCACTCATTCGCTCTTGGAATTTCGCCATCCTCGTTCTGCCCCCCTTTCTAATTTCACACTCACATGATCAAGCACACGCGTGTGTGAGTGTGTGTTTGGGTGTGAGAAGAAGATGGCGATAGGCAATGAAGGCAGGAGAGAGCGAGACGGGGCGAGTGGAAGGAGAGGGACGCTCGTGGTTGATGAAGTGCTTCCCACGGCCTCCGATACGGTGCGGGACTCACTTACGTTTGTTTTATGTGTCGTCGAACCGGAGCGTAACGTAACGTTAGCGAACGGACGGACAGCGAAGAGAACGTAAAGCGACGTGAGCTTCTGCTCCGTGTGGGCTTTAGAGTCCGTTGTTGTTATTGTTCTAAGTTATTGTTGCTGTTGTGGTACCAGCTCTTGTTGTTGCGTTACTAGTTGTTGTTGTAGTTGTTCAACTATTTATTATGCAAACGGTATGCACTCGTTATCAACTTTGATAACATTTTGGTCGCCAGGACGAAAGGACGCCAAGGAGCAGAGCAAACGACTGAACGAGCGAGAGGCAAGAGAAGAGGAGACGAGAAAGTGAAGGAATGAACGGCGCACAGATGGAAGAACGAGATCACAGATATGAGAAAGAGAGCACTGCTGGCCGAAAGACAGAGAGAGAGAAGTCTCTGGCGAGGGAGGACGATGTCGTTCATAGAGACCTAGGCTGGGACTTTTATTGGTAGGCTGGTGCGTGTGTCCTCTTTATCTCTAAATACCATCTAATGTCGGCATGTGGTCCAGTCAGGCGCCGACTATTGTCGGAGTCATGAATCACATCGGAATCACTGTTAAACGAAATGATTTTGGGCCTCGTTTGGACAAGGCGAAAGTGTGAAGAGTTGGGGTGCTAAATGGCTATCAACAATCCTTGTCGTTCTCTCTTCAGTATAACGTCTGCCAATTGCGTTTCTTCCCTTCAAATGATTATATTTTCTTCTATTTTCCTCTCTCTTCTGGTTGGATGTTGATTTCAAACCAAATTAAGCTTATCATTCCTTTATCGATCTGATTAATCAGTTTAAATAAGGAACTAATCTAAATTATCGAAGACTTATAAAAAATAATTTCAAGGAAATTACCAAAAAATCCTTTTTCCTTTGGAAATTACTAAACTGATCCTCTGTCTCAACTGTGTGGCCCTCGATCAGCTCATATTTGACTTAGTATATTCTATCCTAGTTCATCTGTGTATTCACAATTGATTCTGCGTATTTCTGTCCTTGCTTCACCACCTCCTAATCACCTGTTAGCCCTATCTTCGTCATTTCTGCCTCACATCTACTCCACATCTTATTCACCGCCTCACAACATCTTAATCAGCTGTTCACCACGTATTATTCTTCTCTTCTCTCAACGCATTACATTCTCGTATTCACCGCTTCTCAGCCTCCACCTCAGCCCATCGTGGTCAATAACGAATTTCCCAAGTGACCTTCAGAGGCTTGCGACGGACTTCACGTTCGAGTCCTCCGCAGGATCCCCTGGAGCAGCGTCGGATTCTCCGGAATCTGCAAATTTTTCTTCTTGTTGCTTCTCATTTCATTCCTTTCGGGCGTATTTATTGCAAATTCCAGTTATTTTTCAATGGAATTTCATAAAAAAGACAGAGAAAGAACACACCTCCGTGGGTTGTAGGTCAGTGGTCCATGGCGGGGCGGGCGGGTATTTCACAATTTATTTAGCGTCCTCTTATCACCCACACAACCACACATATTGTTTTTCCCTCTCCCCTCGTTCCGTTTGTGCACTTAAAATATTTGCGGTGCGAAGGAGAGGGTTGAAGAAGCGAAGCGGGGGTTGGTCTGAAGGTCCGTTTGTCTGCGGTGGTGGCCTCGCATGCTTGGCCATAGTTTGCGAGATGTGTGCCGCAGGTATGCGAAGCTCGGATGCGTGCTGGTGTTGGTATTCGTGTTAGCAGTGGTTATTCGTCCCGTTGTTTCTATTGTTATTATCGTTATGCATGTCTGAGTGAATTGCAACTGCACTCCATATGCACATGTTTGTGTATTCACGGGAATGACTTTTATTTCACTGTGTTTTCCTCTCTCTTCCCCATCGTTCTCAACCTAAGATTATGGAATTTATTGCACTGGGTTGAGAGATCCCAGTCAGATCGAAGGGGGCGGAGACAAAGGTTTCTCTTTTTTAGCTCCTCTGAATGGTGTCAACTGTTTCCGAATGCTATTTAAAAATGATTGAAGGTAAATTTTTAGGATTCTACTAAATGATGAAAAATGATTTTATAGTATGCATATAATTGGTCTGCAAGCTAAGAAATCGATCGAAATCAGTCATTTAGTCATAGTTAAGAACATTATTCAGCATTGAAAATATGAAAAGATCATTATTTTCAACCTTTTGACTGAGCCATCCATCATAAACCTCTACTAACAAGGCCATTAAAATCTTCTTTACTGCCATCATGGGGAAAAACGAAACAATCTCGGAGGAACCTCAACCACAGACAACCCCAAAGAGCAACAAGTACTCTGAAGCTTTTGGATATCCTCTTCACCCCCTCTGTCTCACTCACACATACTCGTTCTCGTGCTAACAGCAGATTAGATCACTAAGGGTTGTTGCCAGATGTAAAAAATCAACGTTGCATGCGACATAAAAATAAACTTTAACCATAAGAAAGTGAGCGAAACAGAGAAGGAGAAGTGTGTGTGTGTGTGTGTTGAGAGAGAAAGGGACAGAGTGAGAGGCGATTCTAAGAGAGTGAGTGAAAGAAGATGGTAAATAATACTAGGAATTTCAAGTTGCTAGCGAAATTTATGCTCGAGCATAAATTTTCACCCAAATGCTCCAATTTCGTAAAACTTTTCATAGCCATCAAAACGTCGTTATTTCAGCTTAGTGTTGGGTTCAGGAGAACAATAACAACAATAACAACAGCACAGCGCGAAAGATACATTCACACTTGCATGCTGTATGTGTGCACGTACATGTGCATGTGTACATTTACATAGAAATGCGGAAATTTGCTTGAAATACCGTGGAACATGCCACAAGTAACAACAAGTTGTGCAGCAACAAGAATGAGCAACAATCGTGCAGTTTTTCGAGAAAGTTAATGAATGTCAGAAGGAGACGAAGCCGCATGTAAAAGATAAGACGAAAGAAACGGAGAGAGAAAGAAAGGAAGCCAAGATAGAGCAATAAAGATGAACAATTGGATAAGGGAGAGAGAGAGAAGGAAAGTCGTTGCGGCAAACGTCGAAATTCATCTGCATTTGCAACGCTTAGTGAAGGAATGAGAAAAGGAGAAAAGGAAAGAACGATCAAGAGAGATAGAGAGAGAGTGCATGACTGTGATTCAAATATTTTTCACACGCGGCCCGAAAATATGCAGTGAATTTTCTCTCGCCAGAGATTTACGAGCGAGAAAATCTCGGCGAGGATCGGAAGAGAAAAAATTCTCCAAGCAACAAGGAGAGGAAGACGCGAAAACGGATTGAAAGTAAACCGAGAAGTTATCGAATGGGGGGGAGAGCGAGGACAAAAACGGTGGTGATGGATGAGATGTGTGGGGAGAGGGAGGCTTATTAGTCTCGCAAAAGTGCAACAGAAGCCAGAAGCCAGAAACAAGCACCGAGCACACAATCGTCACCTCAATCTCTCCTCCCTCCGACTCTTCGTCTATCTCCCTCTTCCTGTTTCGTTCAAATAGCTCTCTCTTTTTCACGTTCAACCGAAAGACAATGGAACGAAAATCCTCGGCAGAAACCACTGCAGAAGAACAGTTTGGTCGAGTCGACGATTTGTTGCTTCAACGATGCAGTGCAGTCGGAAGAAGATGATGAAGGGATGAAGGGGGGAGGTGAAAAGGAGGCGAGAAAGACAGACCGAGGGCTTTATTTGGAGGCTGGAACCGGGGAAAAGATGAAGGAGTAAAGCGTAGGAGAAGATAGTAAGAGGAATATCAAAGGAGTCGAGAAAGAGAGAAGTTGCAGGAAGAGTTCGAGGAATGACAACCAGCTGAAAATCACATTCAATCGCGTTTCGTGGAAATTCAGAGGAAGCGAGACGAACGGAGGAACTTTCTCCTTCTAACTCTGTCTCCTTCACTCCTAATCTCTCTGGCTGACTATTCATCTCCATCTTGATCTCGATGGCACCCGCTTTGTTAATTTGTAACTTTTGCATTTCTGTGGGCTTCGTTGCTGCAGCCTCTTATTCTAAGATGAGGAGTCGTCTCGAGTCCTCTGTCGGTAGAATTTCACGGAGGGTGGAGTGCAAGAAGTGGAGTTGGTTGCCAGGCAAGTTTGCATCTGGGTCACCAACGGTCGCCGTAATGAGTTCCAGTGCACAATAGGCAATCGTCTTCGTGCTGTTGTGGTCCCAGCCCCAACTCGTCTTGGTTCCTTTACTTTTCGACTTCTTCCCCCGATCCTTTCACTCTTTTGTTGGAAACCATAACTTTCCTTTTGTTGTCCTCAGCCCTTTCCTTTAAACAATGAAATTACTTTTCTTTCGGGACATCTCTTTGCATTCTACTGTAAGGCATTTCGATTGACGAACGAAACGCTGTCTACTTTTGGGCGCTCTTCCATACTTATATTATGACTTGCACTGGGAAAAAGAGTATCTGTTTCTTGCTCTCTTTAATTTTGTGTATAATTCTTAAATTGCTCATTATTTTGAATTCATTTTTAAATTATTTTGGGAAATTGGGAAAAGTCTTCGAGGAGCTTGTCAGAAATCGTGGCCTACTTTTGTGCGCTGTGAAATATTTTATTGTTCAGCCAATTTGCTACCCCTCTCCTATTCCCACCCATATAATTTTCCTCCCCCCCCTTCGCCGCTCCTGCCGCCGACCGTCCCGTGTCCCTCACATTTCTCGCATCTCCGGGGAAATCAATTCTTTTTCTGACTCCTATTTTTACTGTCGAGCTGATGGTTGTTGTTCCTGTGTAATAGTGCAATTCCATGCAGTTGAACATAAAACTACAAAAACAACAACAGTAATAAGAACAACAACCTCGGTATTCTATTATTAACATCATCTCGCGATCGCCTTGAAACCGGGAGAGAGCAAAATGAGCCGAGTAGAGAGCGAGGAAGAGGCAGAGAGATAGAGAGAGAAAGGGCGAATGGACAGAGAGCCTCAGCTTCCATCGATTAATCCGCTGGACTCTTTTCCCCCCTCCAACCATGATATTTAGTTCCAACTCTGCGTTATTGAAGAATTCCTGCAGCGGTTGAAATTTAAGCGTATCCCAATGGGGTGGCAACGGCGTTCATGTTGAGATCGGGATTTCCCCATCGTAAATACCCTCAAGCTTCGGACTTGGCGTCGCATTGTTTGAAATGTTTGCGAACGTGCTCAAAGGACGAACCAGCTGCAGGCTGGAGGGCGAGGAGAGAATGGGGTTCTGGTTCAGTTGGTGCAAAGTTAAAGTGGATTCGTCAGAGGAGCGCAGAACTGAGTTAGAAAGGGCACGAGAGCGATAGAGACCACGAGATTCGAAATGAATGAAGTAGAAATTAAATAATCATAAACTTCAACATTCGTTCCTTGTATCGCAGTGTTTCTCTTTTGTTTTTCTCAAAATTCCGTCTCTTTCGCTCAGAACCTCGTTCTTCATTGAAAGTTGCGGGCGAAATGTTTCGCTCTCTCTATTATATACTATATACAAATGTATATCTCTCGCTTGCATTCGTTCTGTGAAAGATATTCTTTCTCCTTGTGCTTTTATATTGTTTATGTTTTTTTAGTCGCGATTTGTATTCGCAACGTGACGTCGACCGGGTCGTAACGTGAGCTCGATACGAAATGCGAAACGCGATTCTGCGGCGGCGACCTAGTTACACGTTAATACGAGGGGTTTACAACCCCTGCAACAAGCGAGAGAGGAACAACAATGAATATTGCAAGGGGAAAAAACAAAAAAAAGCAACAATAATAAAATCAAGAATAGGAGTTAGAACAGCAACAACATCGTTGGGAATCGCAAAAGTAATCATCGAGATTTACACGCTTGCAGTCGACGATTACTATTTGTTGTTGTTGTTGTCAATGTTGTTGTAGTTTCCCCCAATTGTTGTACTTGCAGCGGATCTTTTGGTATTGCATTATCATTGTATTGGTGTTGTTGTTGCTGCTTTAATGATCCCTCCACGAGGAATCCGCCTCGGAATGTTTTATTATTTATTTTTAATCTCGTGCCGACGACGGCGGCGACGAGGACGAGCAGGAGATGGAAGAAGAAACTCGAATACAACTCGGAAAGGAAGTAGACGAAACAATAAAACGCAAGAACCATTGCATACTTAGAGGCGAACGACGCAACTTCTCCGCTCGCCAGCGTCGCCCAGAGCCGGAAGTCACTTCCATCGCGCCAAATGGACACTAAATCACGTGGCTCGTACGTCCCAGTGACGGACACGAGCGGGGCGCCCACCTGCCGCCTTCCCCTGGCCTCTGCAGCGCATACATAATCGTAAATGAATGCTGAATTATTCACGGCTCGACGAAGGCCACGCGCGGGCGGACGCGTGCGAGGCGGAGTCGTCGAGGAGCAGCTCGGCGGAAGCTCAATGATTTCTCGCGCTCTCCCTCGGCCTCCTTGATGGAGGTGGAGCATCGTTGACGGCCGGAAAGGAGCGGCAGCGCCTCCGGAAATCGCTGCGGCGTCCATTTGGGAATTAAGTTTCATCTTGTTTATGGAAGTCAATAAAATAAATGTTGCTCGCGGCTCGCTCTATATCTGTCTCACTCTCATACTCCCTCTCTCTCCACCTCTCTTTCTTTCACATACACACTCGCCAATGGCACACATACACACTGACATACAGCCCCTCATTCACCGGCGGAAATGAGTGGGCGGGGAGCGGCAGGAGGAAGTTGCAGGAGTGGGGAAGGAGGGGGTGGGTGCTGATTTGTTATTCATGACCGTGAAAGTGAACATGGCGCGCATTGCTTCTTCCTCTTCCTCTCCTCATCTTCGTTTTGTTCTTGTAGTCGTTTTGTAGTTGTTCTTCTGCTGGCTGTTGCCAATTGTTTGCTTTTCTTTGGTCTTGTGTTGCTGACTTTTTGTTGTTATTGTTGTTGTTATCATTGTTGTTATTTTCGTTGTTGTTCTTGAAGTTATTGTTGCATGCGTTCCACGGAAGAGCAGGCAAGCGTAAGCGTGTGAAAAGGAAAACACGGGGCGAAGGACGCGGAGTGGGCGTGGACGTGGATGGGCGGATTGTTTGCATCTGGCCCGCCGATGGCATCTGTTTCTGGTGGAATTCCCGCGACACCAACGGCCAACCGAAGGGACTGCGGGGTTGGTTTCGTGGTCTTCGAAGGTTGGGGCGAGGCAGCGCGAGGAGAAGAGAGGAGAGGAAGAGAGGCATTAAGAGCGCCACAGCAGTGCCAAGTATACTCAATTTTATTGTCATAATTAATTAAGTAAACTAAAGCCGTGCCTGAGGACGAAAAGGCGACGAAGAAACAAATGCACAGGAGGCAGATATGGCAAAATATGGATAAACAAATGTAAAGATGGAATTTAAGCCAATGCAAATATTTACAAAGCTCTTTTTATTAAAGTAATAATGCAAAAAGGAATATCTCTTTCTTTTGAGTTTTGAATTTCTATTAAATAATATCATAAAATAATTTTAATTTATAGAATTAAATTTCATATACATATCTCAATCAATCACTTTGATCTACGAAGCTTTGTTCGCGAGATAATCTTTTTATATTTTAATCAATTAATTTTCTCATTTTTCATCCTAGGTGAATTGTATTTTCAGAGTGAATCGGAAGGAATCGATCTCGCCAAAGGGAGCGAAACAAATTCATCTTCGACTTGTGGAATTTTCAATGAAAATTTTAGCCAGTGAACGGTTGAGGGCAGGAGGTTGAAATATTGGCAGATAGAGAGAGCGAGAGAGAGAGAGGGAGAAAGACTGACAGACATGTGGGGGAAGAAAGCCTTAGCGAGAGAAAAGGCGATCGAGTGCGTGGAACGGGGAGTGCGGAATGCAGGAGAGGACAGAGCGAGTGAGGGAGATAGAAGAGGAAGTCGCGCGGAACCGCAAAGAGCACGAACGCACGCACGCACGCACGCACGCAGAGGGCGCAAGACTAATTAAGATTGATGGTTGGTTATTGGCGCAGGCAACACCAACAACAATACCATGCGCCCATCCCTTTCACCCCTCCGTCTCGCTCACACACAGCCATCCGCAGGATCAGGAAGGAGTCGAGCCGAGCGCGCCTCTATGTCTGTTGTAATTACGTTCATCGGCTGTTGTTGTTTGTGTTGCTGTTATCGTTGTTGTTGCCACTGCATACACGACATACATGTGTGTGTGTGTGTGTGTGCGGCAGCACAAGTGTTTGTAAACCTATTAAATATGGCGGCCACCGTCAGTCGGCTTCCGCATTCATTTTGAAATGATTTTTCACCACAATCGACTTTAAATGTTTGCTCTCTTTCCCCCGCTCTATGGATCAACTCTCGTGGTGTGTGTTTAATTTTCAATTTTGAAATTCACAAATTAATTCATCGCAGCGCGCGAGGGCGTGAATTTTTAATATCAATTTCGTTTGCACATCACAAATAATTCCATTCCGGTGAAAATTTCGCCTGAAATCGTTTCGAGTGGCAAATGAAATGGTTTCAAAATGCTTGCTGAAAACGTTCACTCATTAGCATTTTCCAACCGGGTGCGGGGGAAGCATGGGGCGGAAGTTGATTCGATTTGCATGACAATTAAATTATGCGAATGGCGAGTAATAATCGTGTTGGTTTCGGGGTCAAGTGATTTCGCGGTCGCGAGTGCTTTGTAAATGCAACAATTGGTGGATTTCCGAGGAGTTCGAATGGTGGGAAGAACAGGAGGCGGGACGAGTGGATGGTGTTCTAGCAGCCATGCTCTCACACTAATGGAGAAAGAGCTGCCTCCTTCCACTCAAAGATCGCAAGCACCTCCTCGTTCCTTCGTATCGTTTAACAAAACCCTCTCCCGCCCTCTCTTTCTGTTCATAACACTTGAAGGCTCTTCCCTGTTTCGTTTCCGTCCCCTCCTCTTCCGCTCGCCGCGCCAGCTCTTCCTGTCGTCTCCATGGCTGGCCAAGTCTACATTTAATTGTTTTCCTCTGTCTGTCTGTCTCTGCCTCGTACTCACCCTCCCCTGTTCCCCTCCCTCCCAGCGCTGCTCGCAAAATTGACTGCCACAAGGACTTCAAGGACGTTAACCAATTAATTGTCTCTCGCTCACGCTTTTCTTGGCTCGGCAAACACTTACTCTATTTCCAAGGACACTCAAAGGATTTCCGCCGAAGACGTGGCCAGAACATGTTCGGAATAACAATACAGATATGGTTGAGTGCGTGTGTGTGTCAGCTGTCGTCGATCGTTGGTCGGTCGTGGGTCGAGGGTCGGTTGGCAGCAAGAGAAGCGTGGAAAAGCTCAAAGCTTCGAGGGCTTTGGCAAAGCTCCTTCGCGCCTCGCGTTAGTTATCGATTGGAGCAGCGAAAGAGGACGACGAGGGCGATGACGATTTAATTGCCGCACGAGACATGGCGTCGCGAGGATCTGGCGCCATTTTGCTTCGCCTGCCACACGGACAATTGGCCACGGCTCAGTTCCACTCGCTCTGGCTGTCCACGGTCTTCGTTTCTCGTCCTTCGTTTCTCGTCCTCGTGGTCCGTCGTGCGGAGGATCGAAGAGGACTGGGAGAATAAGAAGAAGAGTAATCGATTGGCCAAGCGAGTCCTGCGCTGCTCTGCCAGCGTCGACGCCAGCGCACAGAACCCGTCGTCTACGCACGAACTGATTGCGTAATTTTGCTGCTGCTTCGTGTCCTGATTACGTTTGTCTTCTGTCTCATCTTCTTCCTCGGCTTGATACATCGTGCAAGTGTGCATGAGAGCGTGTGAGTGTACTGCTGTGTGATTGTATGTGACGAGACCTACTAATGTCATGCGTGAATGATGGGCAGGACATGGTGATCATTTTTGCATTACGTCCGAGCGAAAGGGACAATGATGCGACGTAGATAGAGATAGAGGGATCAAACAATTGTGACAAAGAGACGGATCCAATGTAGAAGGAGGAGAAACGGAGGAGGTTTGAGGAGATTAATAAGAATGAAAACAGGTCACGATTCATGTTTCGTATTAAATTAGAAATAAAGAAAAGGAAGAAGCTCCAGAAATAGTAAAAAAAAGATGAGAAGCAATGTGTTCAAGTCAAGTGTATTAATGCGAGGAAACTGAATTTCGGAACACTTAAAATAAATATTCTCACTTATTACAAAATAGAAAACTATAAGTGGTTAATAGTGCAACAAAAATATTTCAAAAATAAAATAATAAAATAATAATTAATAAAATATTATAAAAAAATTAAAAGCGATTTCTTTCATATCCAATTAAAAAATGCATAAATAAATAAATAGATAAAAACCTCACTTCGCTAAATAAAAAGAGAAGGGTAGAGAAAACATGCAATCAATACACATAAAGCAATGACATAGATTGGACACATTTTGAAACCACACACACATTGCTACAACAATGGAATATGAGGATTCCAAAGAATATAAATAATATCCTTGACAAAGGGCTTCATCAGCAAAATCCACAAATTGCAAAAAATAATACACAGAAACGATCGAGAGGTGGGCAAAGGGGAGGCCAGAGACAATCAGAGAATGGGGGAAATGGAAAACAAGAGAAAAAGGTCGAGTCCCAAAACAATAACGATTTCATTACAAGTTGTCAACGGTTGTAATTTTACACGCATGGACAAATATCCCTCACACACAGCCCCATATATAGATATCTGCACATTGTGTCAGCTCACACACATCTACATACATTTGTGGGGCGTAACCTCAACCTGCAGTCGCTCGCTGCATGCTTCGAGTCACAAGTTTCGGCCCCCAACCCGAGCGACCACAACGACCACCTGCCTCCCTCTCTTTCTCTCTCTCTTTCTTCCTTTCTGCCATCCGAGGACACTCGTCGGTTTCATGTTCGCTCGTTCCGTTCGCCTTCGGTTAAATGAATTCATCACATTACCACAACAAAAACAACAACAATGACAACAGCAATAGTAACAACAGAAGCAAGAACAAGAACTAGTGCAAATACAACTACAACCGCAATCAGGGAACAGGGAAACAAGAACAAAAATGGTAAAAGGAAAAACTTAGAAATGACAACAATTATGGCAATAATAGCGGAAACTACAGAAACAATAAAACTAAAACTACAACAACATTATAAAATAAAAACAATAACTAACAAAGCAACATCATCACCGCCATCGACGTCGACGTCGTTGCTGGGCCGTGGTCGTCATCGTCCATCGATCCAGTCGGACCTCCTGCTCTGACCACCGCCCACGCCCTCTCCCTACCTCCCTTCGCCCTTCGTGCTTCTCCACATTTCCATCTCGATTTTCGCGGTCGATTCTATAAAATATTAGTTTCCCCACTTTTTCGGTTTTTGTTCTGTGCAGGAAAAACTCGTTGGCTGATATTTTAATTGCTCCTCTCTAAATTAATTGCATCCTTATCGTATTACGCGCTCTTTCTCTCTTCTCTTCTCTTCTCTTCTCTTCTCTTCTCCACTCCCCTCTATCCACTCTCCGATCCTGCTTCTCGCTCAACCGCTCTTGGATTGATTTTCAATTCTATTTCTATGGAATATTGGAAAATATTTATACACATTCATATTTTTATCGATACGGCAGGAAGCAAGGACATTCTCGAAATGAGAAGCCGCGCCAGTAAAAGTAAAAGGATTTAGAAAAAGGATTTCAAATTGCAATATTTAAATTTTAAATATTTAATAAATAAGATAAAGCAAAACAATTGCATTATTATTATTTTGGGAAACAAAGTAGCCACATATTATTATAAGCTTATTTAATATTTACCAAATTTTTTCAGTGTCACTTTTTAAAAAAGTATTATATTATTGAAGCAATAAAAGAATATACAACAATAAGAAAATGATTTAGAAGAAAATTGTTGATTCAAAGTTCTCCTAAAAATGAAGACAATTTTCAATTTAGTTTCAAAACAGGGCCAACTGTTTTGCCCACAGCAGCGCACCGGAAAGTGTTGGCCTTAAAATCATCAGCAACAGCCTCGCTCGCTCTGCACAATTTATGGGCCGTTTTCCCCCGACTTCCGGCATTGATCGACTTTTATTGAAAACATTAATAAATCACTGAATAACGAGGGTTTTCACATTTGGGGGAAATAATAACAACCATTTGCAGCCGAAATTGAAAATATGTGTTTATTACTCAATGGCCTTAAATCGAGTTGATTTTCAGAAGAGGAAACTTTTTCTATCGGAGAGCGGGTGAAAGGAGGCCGCTAAAAGCCTTCGGGCACCAAAATGGTATGAAGTCGTGTTTAGGACTCCTAGAACAAAAATGATTCGCCGACGAGAAGGTCGGAGGGATGGGCGACCATTTTGGGATCAAATGAAAGAAAAATAAATTTCCCGAATTTTTCAGGATATCCCAAAAAACCGGATCAGCACAAGCCACGCTTTGCCTCCATCCTTTGTTTTTTCTTAATTTGGTCTTAACTTCGTTTTTACCCGTAAGCGTGGGAATATGTCTGAAAGTGTGTATATGTATTATTTTCAAGGAAATGCGTTGTTTTCCCCTCCTTGAACCCAACGGACGGGGAGTTCGGAGGTGAGGGCGCTAAATTTATGTCCTTCTGCGAAATTGATATTTTTTCATTTCTTTCGTTCGCCCCTCCTCCCTCTTCTCCCACTTCTTTTCGCGCTGCCTTTTTATTGTCTTATATTATGTTCTCTTCCTTTTCTTCCCATCTTATCTCTTCTTCGTGTTGTACTAGATGGACGGAAGGAAGAATTTTGTAGCCCAAGGACTGAAGGACACACCAGGCATCTGGAAGGAGCTGCGAAATGGGACGGAGCCAGGAAGGTTTTGTTTAGTGAAAATGCCAGAAGTCAGAATCTAAAGTTTCGCATTTCACCCACTGGGAAAGGCCGAGGAGAAAGCGAGGGCGGAGGAAGTTGGAACGAAATGAAATAGGTTGCCAGAGGAGGCCAACAAATGGATGGTGAAAACTAAATGAAGTTGATCTTTGAGAAACCTTTAAGTCTAACGCAGGAGAATAAAGGGTTTATGAGGAAAATTGGGAGAAACATTTATTGGGAACGAAAGAATTTCCAAAGATGATAAGAATTATAAAAATGGGAGAAGTCTACTTTTTCACACTGTGGAAAATAGCGTGAAATATTGAATTTCTGGAATAATCGATGCAATAAAAATGTTCTAAAAGCTTTCAAATATAATGAGGGGGAACTGTTTACGACTACTCAAAACCCTCGTAGCAGCAAAACGCTAACACGAAGCTCTTTTATTCCGACCAAGTGGCCACACGTTGCCAACTGTGGTAACCGCGGGCAAACCGTTATCCGCAATTGTTTGCGGTCCCATTTGAATTATTAAAAAAAAAAAAAAACAGGAACAAAAAAATTACATCACAAAAATTATATACAAAAAATCCTATAAAGCAAAATCACAATAGGAAACCCAGCGTAAACGACGGTTGAGAGATTGAGTGAGCGAGAATACATAGAAACAAAAGAAAAAATAAAGGGGAAATGTACACGAATGGAAGGAAAATTTCGTTGGATTTCATTTTTGCCACAATTTTCTCCACCATTTGGCATTGTTTTTGTGGTACCTTTTGTTGTTTTACAAAGTTCTGTTGTAGTAGTTGTTGTTGTTGTTGTTGGGGTGGTACTTGTTGGTATTAACTTCTGCTGGCCCAATCCGTCAGTGTGACGTGACGAACGCAATTAGAAAATGTGAATTTCCATGCATGCCAGGGATTAGTTTGATTCTGCCTTTGTTTGAGTTGGACTCCGACTCGGACTCCGACCGGACTTCGTGTGTGTGAGTGAGTCAGTAGCAGTGTGTGTGTGTTTCGAGTCCGCGATGATTTATTCAGCCGCTAGTGTGGCCAGATTCTCGCGTACACACCGTCGCCTTCGCTGTTGTGGTAGCTTTTGCTCTTGCTGCTACTTCTGCAGTTCGGCTGCAGCTGACGAGCAGCTGAAATGTCAGCATAGCGTTGTCACCCGTGTCGACCAGCTGCTCCCCCTCTCCTCCGCCCCTGGCTCCAGCCCATATCGAGGCCTGCGATCGCTCGCATAACGAGGTTTGCCTTTTGATAAAAATTCGCTCGCCATCCGTTGGACGTCATTTTAACGCGATTGTTGCATGTCGCCTGGCCTCACTGCAGTTTTTCGCCCCAACCCCCTGCCCTCCGCTCCGTGCTCCGTGCACCGCTCCGTGCACACCAAGGGCGGTGGACAGAGGGTCGAGGTTACGGTTGGGTCACGAAAGAGGGGGAAGATATTGATTCCGGCCACTTGTATTCCGACGAGGCCTGGAGGAAGGTAGCGTCGAGGTCTGAGAAAAACCGGGGTCCTTCGATAGGCGACCAGATGGATCCGTATCTTTCTCCCAGGTCGTCGTCCATGGGAGAAAGAAAAACTTGGATCGGAAATCTGGCGGAAATCTAATGGCTTCCGATTGTTTGGGTTTCGGTTGCTCGTGCTTTCGTTCCTTCTGGTTAGTGAAGCCTTCTTCTGCTCGGAATTTTTCAACGAATCGAGAACGAAATTACGGCCGAAAGCGTGGCCGAAATCGCATCGCATGGAGGGCTGAACTTCACGCCATCGCTATTTCCGGCGGGGGTTCGGGTTGGGGGGTTTCCTTTAAAGTGTTGCCGTCGGCGCTTTCGTTGTTGTTGTGGATACGGCTGTGGTTTATTGTTTGGTAGTTGTTGTTGTTGTTTTTTCTTTCGTGGCTGGTCTCACGACGGTGTTGCCAAATAAAAAATTAACCGAAGGAAAAATTCTGTTTGCGGTCATAAAATAAAATATGGCCGAAATACGTGATGGCAGCGTGTGCATCAAAGTTCACCACAACAAAAAAAACAACCAACCATAACTACAACAACAATAGCTCCAACAAAAACAGTCCTACTACATCAAAAGCAAGAATGAGAGCATGACACAAGCACAAGCATAAAAAATGGCGGCATTTTTGCACGCAAGCGACAAGAAAATCAAGCTGCGGCATTCTCTTTTCCTCTTTCTCTCTCTATCCCTTTTACTCTCTCTCTCTCTCTCTCTCTCTCTCTTACTCTTTTGCCTTCCTTCGTCCTCTTTGGAATTGTTTATTGTTGTTGTTTTAATTTGTGCCGCTCGGATTAACGGTGTCAGGGATTAAATAGGCTTTCACTTTGCCTCTTCGTCCTTCTCCTACTTTGACCCCTCTATGCTTTCTTCCTCTCTCTCTCGTGGTCGTTCTCTCTCGCACTTTTTTCGTTTCACTTCATTTGTTGTTCTGCTGCTGTCCCGAGCACAAAAAATTCCAGGGACAGCTTTGAAGAAGTCGGCAGCAAACTTCGCTCTCCCCCTTTCGCACAACCCTTTCTTAAATCCCACTCTCATCAGCCTTATCACGTCCCTGCTCCTCCCACTCCTCTTCACACTCTTTTGTCTCCCTCTTTCTCGAAATTTGTCGCCCTGAAGTTCCCCGAGAGCAGGAAACACCAATGAAAAGTTATTTTTAGAACAAAAACGGAAACCAAAAAATTGAAAAAAGCCACAGTCGCTGAGGCAGCAGGTGCAGGTTGTCAAAGCTTTAAAGCTCCCCTCTGCATAAAAGGACTTTTCTGTTCTTTTCTTTGTCGGTGGGAAAAACCATAACAAAAATTGTATGAAGAGATTTTCTTCCTGGTCCTGTTCATTGAGGTCTCCTAAAGATCCTCAAGTGACGACCTCTTTGGGGACGGCTGGGGTCAATTCGTGTTAAGGTGATCGAGGCCGGGAGAAGGCAGCCTTCATCCCAAGCGAAGTTATTTATGGAACCTTTCTTTAGTTGACCTCAGTATCCTTCTCTTCCTCTCACGCCCACTCCCTCGGTTGGGCGTTCTCTTTGTTGGAAATTAGATTGAAAACTTTGTCTTGACCGCTGAGGCGGTTGTTGTTTTGTCGTGCAGCCACCGTTCATTGTTGCACTGAGAGTTCTTTGGAGAAACCTCTTGTTGACATTTTCTTAATTCCCTATCACACTTCTTCTCTCTCCCTTTGTGAAGAAACCTCTTCTTTTCATTTTTCACCTCCACTGGGTTTTCCTTCCATTGTGCTTCTGATCTTGTTCGCAACTTCCCTTCGAGCCCAGTTGCCGCCATGATATCATTCACAAAATGACGGCGCCTTTTGACCAAATTTCCACGACCAGCAGCCAAGGACCAACGAGTAATTGGAAACTTGCCCAAAATCCTTAAGTGAATTTCACACTCTTCTCGCCTCCTTCCTCGCCATGATAAGTCCATGTTCGACCTTTTGTCTCTCTTTCGCCCTTCAACATGTTCGTTTTATGCTCATTAAACACCATGAATCGCTAGCAAACTGCCCGTAGCCTTTACTCCTCATCTCTTTTCTCCACGCGTCTCTTCGCTTCCATTACCCACTTTTCACAGCCCTCCTGTCCACTCTCTTCTCTTTCATTCTCTTCTCGTTCCTCTTTTCCCCTTGTTCTACTCATTCTCTCTCGATGAAACCGAGGACTTGGATTCGTCGAAGCTGCTGGTCGAGCCATTGGTGCGGTTGTTGGCGAAGCTGACGGCGGCGTCGTCTGATGTCCTGGCAGCGGTGCCATCAGCACTCAGAACCGACAAATGGAGGATTCCCTTGCAAGGAAGTCAAGTTTATAGCAGCGATTGCCCAAATGAAATGGTTGTGAATTCAAACAAAGGTCATGGAGTGCCGAAAGAGAGAGAGACAGAAAGAAAGAGAGAAAAACAAAGATGGAGAGAGAAGTATAGACAGATAGGGAGAAAGAACGAAGTTATCCGTTCGAGGCGACGAAAAGAGGATGAGGTTCATCGCAATTATCGTCAAGTTCGAAATTGTACTTGAAATGAGGGCGAGGGGGCAGAAACGGAGGTGGTAGAAGAGCAGGCCATGGAAGTGGAGAGAATGCGGGAAGAGACACTCCAATGAGGGATATCATGACGTTCGGAGAAGAACAGAGGAGCAGAGAGGAGTCCGGTTGGTGTCAGAAGCCAGCTTGTGGTGCGAGGCCTGACCCCGTCGATGGCTGAGGATGGAAGACGGTCGGTGGGTGTCTCTGAGTGACTGCTCTAGGTGTCTGAGGAAGTCGCCGGATGTCGTTAGGAGCAATTCGAGGCTCGTGGAGTCGGACGACGCTGGTCGGCGGGAGTAGGAGCGAAGCAGACGTTGGCTTCAGCCGGGCGAAGGCGGCCGTCAGGAAGCCATAAACGACGGAGGTCGGCGGTAAATGTCGACATTTGCAGGCGGTGGTGGGAGAGCGAGCGGAAGCGGATATCGTGTGCACTTTCAATGCACAAGCACTTCCGGTTGTGCTAAATATTAACAAAACGAGCGAGACGGTGAGGAAACTTGTTTCCATTTCATTGATTTCGGTGGGGCGGCCTAATGGGGGTCCGAAAGGGGACGATCGTCGTTCGTTCGATGAGCAGAAGGAATCGGCCTTCCACAATCACCACCGAAGGCCTAGAAACAGGTGGAGTAGGAGAGGAGAAGATCGAGAAGAAGAACTTTGCTGAAATTTGGAAGCCCAAAACTTCGACATGGCTTGTCGTGGAAACTAATCTGGGCGGGGGAAGGAAGAGAAGATTACATATCGCAAAGTCGTAAAGTTTTTGTAACAGGAAAATTATTAAAACGCCATCGTAGTTCGATTGCAGACAAAGTTGCGGGAACGTTTTTTTAAATCCAAGATAACTTTATGATTGAGTGCGAGTATCGCGGGGAGGTGGGGATTAAAGGATCCGAATCAAGGCAGAAAACTTTTCAAACTTATTATGTGAATTTCGAGACCTCGCATTTTTGACAGAATTAATTTTTACAGGATGTGGAAACCTAAATACACAAATTTCCAGAGTAGTCCAATTCAATTCATAAATAAAATTATTTGCTTCCTTCGACCTCGCTAATTCTCGTGGGTTTAGTTCGGATCCCGCTGTTTTCAAATATCCCCACCTTCTTTGCGGAGAATGCACGAGAACGAGTTTCTTTTCTGTTTTACAATAGTTTAAAAAGTCGCCCGGTTGCCGCAGCAGGGGCCGGGGAGGGCTGGAAGGGTTCCTTCCTGGTACGTTAAGCGACGCCATGTTGAAATCCATAAATTACGGTTAGTGCGCGCGAGAGCTTTTCATAAAAACGCGCGTCGCGAGGTGGCGCCTGGCGTTCGCACGCAGAATAAATAAATAAATGAACGTCACGCCCCCGCCCCTCGCGGGAGAGGAGCACGGCATCTCTTTCACACCCCGACACCGAGACCCACCCTTTCCTCACCCGTCTCCGAGTCAGGGCCGCGGTCTCTTTTTGCTTACCTTTGTCATCATTGGGCGTTGTTTGGTCATCACTCATCTTGATGGATTTTTCGCTATTGTTTGCTGTTGTTGGTGTTGTTTTTCTTGTCGCTCCTGGTTGTTGGTGTTTCTTTTGTCGCAGTTGTTGTTGCTCTTCGTTGGAGTCACTCGTGCTGTTGTTGTTGCTATTATTGTGATTTCGTTTTATTGTTGCGGCCGACGCTGCTGTTGCTACTGCTTCTGGCACTTCACACACTAACAAGCTCTTTCACACACACAAACACCCCCGACACAGACACAGACGAAGTCGTTGTCGTCGTCGACCGCTTCGTCGTCCTTCGCTCGGTCGCGAATCACTTGCAACACTTTAATTCGCTCATTGCTAGCGCTTCTTCTCGTCGTCGTCGTCGTCGTCGTCGCCACCACCGCCGTCGGTGTCGACTGATTCTGCGAAATTCTTGTTAGATTGTTTTTTCCTTTCACTTCACTTATCGCTCACTCACTCTCTCTATTCACTCTATTTCTATTTCACTCTTTTGTCGGTGCTTCGTCCACTCAATCGCTCAATCCACACGTTATTCGCGCTCACTCTTTCTTCCTTTCTCTCTCTTATGATCTCTATCTCCCTATCTAATATATTGCTGTCGCTTGTGCTTGAGTGTACCCGATGATCACTTTCGCTTTGTGGAGGCGCTTCCGCTTCCGGTCTGTTTACACTATTTTTACGTAATGTAGTGGCTTCTTTGTTGTTGTTGATTTTGTGCTTCCACTTCTGGCTGTTGTTGTTGTTGCAAGTTGAATTCCAGTTGTTGTAAATTCTCTGGCAAATTTAGTTGCTCGAAATATTCTAGATGTTGTTGTAGTTGCTGCTGGTGCAATTGTTGTTGTTGCTGTTTCTGTAGTCCTCTTAACATTTTGATGAAGTTTTCGCGCCATGTGGCTTGTGGTGCTCCTCCTCCCTCTCCTGCTTCTTGTATTGTTATATTTTCTCTTTCCTGCTTTCTTTCGCGTCTATGGTTATCTCTGTCGCACCTTCCCGCTCCTCCCACGGCTTTGTTCGAATGCAAATTTCTTTGTCTCCGTCGGCGTCTTTTGTTTGCTGAAAATTTTGATTAAGATTTTTGTCGCATTTCAATGATTGATTGCGCTGTCCTTGACGACACTCTCTCGCTCGCTCTCGTTTCTCAGCCACTGGTGGTGTGGGAGTGTGTGCGCTCTGCCTAAGACAACGTTAATTATTCACATCGCTCACTCGCACTCGTCAGCGCTCGGCTTCTCTCTCTCCCTGGCGTCTGCGGCGTCGGTTGGTGTTGGCGATGACATGGAAAGAGACAGCGAAGAGGGAAAATTAGAAGGAATGACAAGGAGCACAATAGGAGCAAAACAAAGAGCGAAGCCAGGAGCAGAGAAGAACGAAAACAAACGAATCAGAAATATTTAATGAAGAACGGGTGGGACAGGGACGGGGAGGCAGGCGAAAGAAACACTTGAGTGAAATTTCCGGCACCCCGCCCGCGCACTCGTGGCCGGACAAAGTTTTTGCAAAGCTTTTCAAACTTCCTCCTAAGCCCGGCGGAAGGCAATAAAAACCAGAAGACAGAGACAGACGCAAATCTGTGTGCTCTGTTCTCGTATTTATTTTATTCCGAGCACAGTTGTTGTTGCGGCGAACTGTCACCTGTTTGAGAGTCTCCGCACGTTCCGCCCATCAGCCCCACCTCGCTCTGACTCCGCCGCGATTTTGACCGACTTCTGTCCAAGCAACACGACCCGCAAAAGCCCCCGCAGCCCGAACTCCCGGCAAACAGCCGCAGGCTCTGGCGCACGAACCCTCCTCGCCGTTCACATCGGCGGCGGGCGTGTGGTCGGGTGCCCGCCTCTGACTTCGTTTCAATTCACGAATCCCTGCAGCGCAACGCAATGGAGCGAAATAATGAATTCACGGGTTGGTGGAGGAGCAGGAGGAGGGGCGGGGCACCTCAATCCGATGGTCATGTCATGTCGGACCCCAGCCGACCCGACCAAAGCAAGCCAGACCGAGTCAGAACCGAGTAAACACGAGCACCACGAGCGACTCCTGTCGACAACGGACGGACGGACGACGCCTTCGGTGGAAAGTTAGGTTGTCGGTTGGGGTGACTCAGAGGGGACTTAAAGGGGGCAGGACGGTGGTGAGCAACAGTCGGGCCCGATGGGCGGGTGCTTTGTGGGCCGAGTTTGGCCGAGTTCGAGCGAAGGCGGTGGAGGAGTTGGCGATGTTGGGGGCGGGGCTAGCGACGACGGCGAAGGTGGTGGAGCATGTTGACAAATCCATTTGCAAATTATATCAACATGCGAGAAATTTATTATTAAAAAATTTTGCTGATTGCGAGAATTCATGGCTTTATTGTCTTTTTTCGCGCTGTCATCGTCGTCGTCGTTGTTGTCGTTGTGTATTTATTGACATTTTCATTTAATATTCTATTTAAAAATGACGCAAATGCGATGGGTTTTAAATCAGATTTCGTTTCTTGTGTAGGTTTGACTCGTGGGAGGTTGAAAAGCGAATGCAGTACGTTCCAACCGCTTATATGGGTTTCGATATGGATTGATCAATGATTTGTTCATCATTCCCGAAACATCACTCATTTTGCGATTTTCCATACTTGATTTCCTCTTCAGTTTATCATTTATCGATGGATTTAGCAACGCGGAAAATCTCCCTCAATACACTACTTCATCAATCAATCAAAACCTTATCTACTCATTGTCCCAGACGACCACAATCAGATCTTATCGTACAAACTATTTATTATCGTTTGAGAATCGAAAAAAGTTTTCCCAAGGGCGTATGATGCCATCATCATAAATCTACGGCTTAGGGAGGAAAATCACAGCAAAACTCAACCGCATCAAACGTCCCCGAGGCGGGACGCATCGTTTCCAGGACCTGTCATTAATTTGGAGGCTCGCCGTGCTTCTGATTCGATCCTCATCCTCGCACCAGCGGTGATTTTTCTCTCCAGCTCGATTCTTTGGTGCGTTATACACACTCCAACCTATTCTCTCCCAAAATCCATTCATTTCAATCGGAATATCTCACAGACATGCGGAATTCCCAGCACTTCATTTATTTCATTGATCACGTTTTCATTAATTATTCTCTTCATACACGCGCCGTCCTTTTCGACATTTCTGCTTCCTGTTGCTCCCTCCATGGGCTTTCTTCTTCTTCTTCTTCTCGCCACTGTTGTACCTTTTTTGTGGAGATTATATTTCTGAACCCCCAACTGGAAGGAGCCAAGACCGTTGCGGATCCGGAAATCGAGATTCCAGGAACATGTTTCGTGTGACAAGTCGTGGTTGACGCCGAAAGAGAGACAGTGTGATGGGGGAGGGAGGGAGAAGACGAAGAGAGCAAGCAACGACGACGAATGCTGGATGTATAAATACACACAGATGGAATGTTGGGTGTGCAAACATTAAGAATGGAATGGAATATGTAATGAGTCTCCAGTGATGAAGAGGACAATTTGAACCAGAAAGTTTCTCCGGCATATACCTTTGAGGATATTATCTATCTTTCTTTCTCCCAGAGTTCCATCAACTCGGAAAAACATTTGTCCTAGATAATCCTACATACGCGAGGACCGGCCTTGATTTTTCCTAAAGCGGCGATTAAACTGCATTTGCGTAAGCTTTCGGATGCTTCAGAATCGCGGGGTGCCACGTAGTCGGCGGAGCCCGAGTGCGGTCAAAGGACGTGACTAATTAAACTGGGGTGACGAATACATGTCCATGCAGATAGAGAGAGAGTGAAAGAAGGGAACATGAGGCATTCAGCCAAAGGGAGGAGCCAAGAAGGAGGCAGGGAGGGGACGAGAGAGAGCATACCAAAAGTTGAGCGGGAAAGAGCGCGAAATCCAAGTGTGAATGTGAATTCAGTGAATCGAAGATTTCTGTTAAGAAAATTATTTCAAAGAATTTGTCGGAAATTACTTTTTCGCATTAGGAATCGCACTGAGAAAAACTCAGATAGGGTCGGAAAACTACGTGGGCGTGTGTGTATTTGTGTGAATGAATTATGAATGAGCGTGGAATTTAATGAAATTGCAATGGTGAAGTTGCTTTGACCCAAATTGCCAAGACAGAGCACGTACACATCTGTGGATGTATGGATGGATAATTATTTTGAGGTTCTCGACCGCGGTTGCGTTTGAGAAATAATTAATTCTTCGTCTCTTTCGCTCTCTGTGTTCTCTCTCTTCCCTCTGCGAAAGTTGTTGTTTCAAGTTCTCAATAGCAACGTCTAAATGTCTGTCACAGGCTGGCGTGCAAAGATGAGAGAGTGATGACGATGATGGTGACGTCCTTGCAATCAGCTGTCAAAAGCGAAAATTCGCTCGTCCTTGCTTCAGGACACGATGCGAATATTATTAAAGTTTTAACGCCCGTCTCCCTCCGTCTCCCTTCTTGTCCTCGGTCTTTGTCTCCCGCGTTCGGACGGCGCCGAGGGACGAAAATAGATTCGCCTTAAGCACAGTAGCAGAAACAACAAGAACAATAAAAACAATAAAAACAGCACCTCCAATAAGAATAATAAAAACAACAACCGCACCAATAAGAACAACAAAAGCAACAATGATAACAATGGTAACAACAATAAAAGCGAGCGAAAAAAGTCGGGGATTTTAATAAAACTGGAAAATCCTTGCGCAGGACATCGGCTAAAGTCGATTGTAATTCAGCAAGAGCTGACACGAGCAAGACATCCCGAACAAAAGAAGAAGTCGAGAGGGAGAGTCGTGGAGAGAGAAAGAATGAGGTAGTGAAAAGAAAGTGGGCGAGTGGGAACACTGGCCGTCGTAATCCCATGGCCGAAGGGAAGCCACGCACATACACACTCGTACACAAAGGACGAACGACAATTCGACAGAGAATGACGAAAATGCCACCATGGATAGTGGGAGAACGAGGTTGTTTCAGATGAATTAAGCAAGCAGAAGAAATTGTTAAACATTTTGAAATCGAATGAAAATCTGTCTAGGATCCAGGACAGCAGAAGTCGAATCGTTGGCTGGCCGGACCCTTGATAGCAACGGCAACAACAACAAGCCCTTCCACCATCATTCTACAGTCAAGTGTAATAGTATTAGTAGTGTAGATTTAGCAGTAGAGGTAGTGAAAGAGGCATTAGGAGTTTTAGTTCTTCTATTAGTGAGGGTGGTAGTAGCAAAAGAAGAAATAGAGCAATCTTTGTAGGAGGTACAGCAAGAGTATATCAGCAACTAGAAAAGTGATAGTGAGAGCAACAACAAGCAGAACTGCAGAAGTTCCTCCAGACAATAACAAGAATAGCGATGCTTCAAGCGAATTGAAAGGAGTAGCGAAACTTAACGAATCTCAATTGGAAAAGTTCGGAATTGACGAAGTGGAAGCAGCAGAAAAATAAGAAGACGAAGCAGAAAATGAAGGTGGCGGTGAATGAGAGGAAGCAGCATCTGAAGAAGAAGCAGAGGCAGCTGAAGCCCTGGAGCAACAATGAACGATGATTTTTCCAAAGAAAGAGATGCTAGATGATTGGAAGCCCAACTAAGAGCGGATGAGAGGGAGCCAAGGAGTTCATGAGATAGAGGGACAGAATGAGTTCGCGAGAAGATCGAATAACTGCGAAACAAACTTAGTCGAGTCCTCAAGAGTACAGAAAAAGGAAAAAGAGAGATTGAGAGCGAAAAAGAAAAATCTCCCAGAAGTGAAAAGAACTAAATTTTAAATAATGTGAAGTATACAAAAAATTTTAAATAATCAATCAAGGTTGATTTTAAATCAGATAGTGGTATCAAACAAGCATATTCTTCTAACTCGATGTTAATATGCGAACGAGGGAGTGGAGCGAAATAGTGTTTAAAGCGAAAAACGAGAACGACAATAAAACAACAGCGGACACGGATCTGATGAAACTAGAAAATCACACCCATCGGATGTATCTGTGACACGGGCACGTTTTAGATCATTTGCATATCTATGAGACAGAATTTTCAACGACTAACACATTGTTGTTTTTGCTGCTGTTGCCGTCACTTGAGTTGGTGATGTGTTGTGTTGTTGCTGATGTTGTTATTGTTGACATTGCTCTCCGCAAACAAAAGAAAAACACAATAGATTATGCAAATGCCTATAATGCCATACACAGAAATTCAAAGGATACGAAGCTGTGATTATTTCCGCAGTGTGATGCGTAACGGGGCGTGGCAGGAGAGGGAGGTGACGTTTGAGCGAGCGGGAAGAAGTTGCAAAGTTCACCTATAAATATTTTAAGTTCAGTATCTTCGGATAAACGAGACATGGAACCCCAAAAGTCAGCGAAATGAAATCCTTTGAATTAACCAAAAGTTTACGAAGTGAAAATTGTACTTCATCCGAATTACGAATTTCTAGACGTTATACTGAAATCACTAAGCTATCGTAATATCTCCGAACTGCTCCCTGTGGACCCTTCAATAAATTCTCAATAAAAACATTTCTCTTCAACTTCCTCGCCCGACCTGACTCGATCCTCCTGCGTGGCGAGTCCTCGAGCAGTTTGCGCTTTGCAGAAGGACATGTTGCCGTAAATCAGCCCAGCTCTTCAGACAACTGCCCCCTCCTCTCTCTTCGCACTCACACACACTCAACCCGCAGACTCTTCTCACGAGTCTTCCAATCGAACATAACTTCAATTTCCTTCAATATCAAGAACTTTCTGCACTACTTCGACAACAAGAAGTAAGTGCAAAAATGGAAACGGAAAAATCTCTGATTTTCCGTCACTGCTTTTGTACTCTCGCATACTCCTTTTCTGCTACTACTAGTGAAGCGGAGACAACGACAGAGTTTGTTCTTGTCCCGGGTTCCCTTGGGAGACGCCATGTTTCATCGACATTGGTGGAGGAATGCACACTGGCACACACACACATTGCACATACCTACGACACGCACACTCAGCCATAGAAACACGTAAACTGGCCGACAGACAAAGGGATTGTTCGCGCGCCACGGAGTATGTTCTATTTAGCTGTTGTGACAACAAGGACAACAGCAACAATGCAGGAAAACACACACAAAGTGGAACACATATAAATACACATAGTTACAGCAATATGTGTATACGACTTCAGTCTCTCCCTCGCTCACACACGCGCCCACACACATACACAAACAGCTGCTCTAAAATGCAGCCAAAGTACCGTAAATGAAAGTAAAAAGCTTCCTCCAGAGACTCGCTTAACGTGCGTGCTGTGTGAGTATGTGTGTGAAGTTAGCTCTTTACGTGCAGCTGTGTGGGTGATTATCTGTCTGTTATGTTGGATGCAAATTACGTTTAAAAGGTGTCGAAGCATTTTCGTCATCAACATCCACATCAACCACGCACAACCCACGTGACGAAGGAGTGATGATGAAGCGAACGTGAGTCCACGACAAGGAGGCGAACACGGACGGAAGACGGAGGGAAGAAGACAGCAGGTTCCTCTCGATATAATTACGGATTTTCCCAGGAGGACGGAAACTATAATTTCCATAAAATAAAAATTCTCTTTGCAACCTCAGCAATGGCCTCGGGAGGTCGGGAAAAACATTCTCAGTAATAAGAATTTTTGTTTGTACTTTTTCTTCTGTTGAAATCCTAATACTAGCACATTCCCAGTTGATTCCATCGAAACTTCTCTCATTTCTCGCGTTTTTCTTTTCTCTCCAACATCAATCATAGTTTTCCAATCGCTGCAGGATATTAATTTCCATTCGCGCTCTGCAAGACGATGGAAAATATGGCGAGGTGTCTGTTTTCTTGAACTCTAATGAGCTTCGTCCTCCCGCTTCCTTCTTCCTCTCTTTTCTTATCCCTCCTGCCTTCATCTCAACATTTCCTCCTTCGTAAAAGTCATCCCATAGATCCTAAGTAATTGGGTTCCTGGCAATTGGAGTAAATTTAATGGCAGCACTCCAGTCCTGAGAGAGAAGGAGATGTGGCAGCCTCCCATCTGAGTCTCTCATTATTTATCACAGAGTACACACTAGGCTCTTGTAGTCGCTTAACGCGGACGAATGACAGATGTTTGGGGTGCCACGAAGCCAGGGACAAGATTTTTAATTTTATGTTGGGACATATATCTTGCAGAAGAGGCCTTGAAGCCACCGCTATCCCTCTCTCTCTGCCACTCAAACGATCTGAGTCCATGATTTACACGGTACTTTACTAGCTTCAGAGAAGATGTGCGTAATTTATTTCACATGAGTATTCCTGACGAAAAACTGCGCACTCAAACACCATATTAACAATGATGACTTTATTCGTAAATTTTGGATAGGACAATTCAACAAAATTTCAGCAAGAACAAAATCCATCAAAATGTATAAAATTTCATAAAACAATATTCATTTTACATTTGATTTTTGGCGATAGATTTTAAAAAAACCTCCTAGGGAGAGATTATTATCACGGTTTGAACATATTTTATGTCTTTTTTGTTTTTATGCTATAGAAATGGAAATTAAGACATTTTGTCTCAGTCTTCCTCCCGTTCCTCGTGATTCGAAATTAAGGTGTAATTTAATCTGCAGTCCAATTAAAAATACGTTGCGAAAAGTTTGAACATGAAATTAACATAAATTATCTGTCTTCAAATAATCATCATAATTAACATAATCATCATCATAAAAATCACGATAATGGTGTAAATCCATGAAAACTCCATGAAAGGTATTCAAAGAGCTAAAAGTTGTAATTAATTTGGGATAAAAATATCCAAATCACAGAAGAACGAGACACGAAACGGACGAACGCACGAAGGAAGAGGATGAATCCAGAAGGACAAAAGACTGAGGAGATAAAAAAGTAGGGTGGAAGCAACGAATGACGTGCGTTTGATGAAGATGTTGAAAATGTTCTCTAATGAGTTCTTGCATTAAATATGCTAATAAAACAACAATTAAAAACAACAATATTTGGGTATTGGCGTTGGTAATGGAAAAGTTTAAACATTTCTTTCCAAGAAAACAAAGCAAATCAAGAAGGAGAAGAAGAAGAACAACACCAAAGGCGGAGCAAAATTTAAAGATTGCTGCTTGCGATTAGCTTTGAAAGCTTCGAGAAGCGTTAAAGCGGAAACGGAAATGAAAACAGGCGCAGCTCATGGAATTGTTGGTGCCGCTCATGTTAAGGCGATTGTTGTGTGCGTTGTTGGTGCTGCTGTTGTTGCCATGATCATAAAGAGGGCGAGATTAATTCGCAATGCGAAACGAAGAAAAGTCTCGTTATTACATTTAATGTCTGAGATAAAGTTGATTTTCATTAAAAGAGAGCCAGCTGCCGGGCAAAGGAAGCGGAAAAGGATGTGGATCCTAGTGAAAGGAAGAACAGCAACAACGATAACTTGACGGCGATGATCTCGAAACCGGAAAGATTTCTTCGAGGGGATTTCCGACCAAAAAATAGATACAAAGACTTCTCATCTCCCCGTCAAAGCCAGACAACTTCTCAGCCAACTCGACTGTGAGATTATGAGATTTTGTTGAGCTTTCCTTTCCTTTTCCTCCTACTCGATCCTTGGCACTCAGACTCACTCCTGCTACACACAACCTCTCTCTTTCTTGCCTTGTTTCCCTCTCTCTGGTTCCATATCTCGTATTTACTATTCACACACTTCTTTTCGCACATCTCCTTTCTTCACCAAACTTCCCTTTAAACTCCTTCGCTCAGTTTTTCTCTCGTCAAGCTACCCCTTTCTCACGTTATCTCTTTCTTTATCTATCTGTCGCTCTTTCTCTGTGTTGACCCTCTGCTTGTGTCCGTCTCATTTCAACAATTTGTTGCGGTTTCATATTCGCTTCAGTCGCTCAAAGGATTAAGTTTGTGTAATGAGAAGGTCCTTGAGAGATTTCTTAGAAGGAAGAGGGAGAGCGAAACAGAAAATAAAGAGTGGAAGGGCGGATGTGTGGGGCGAGATTTCTTAGGAAACTTTTCGGCTCATTCTTATTAGTTTATGAGTATCCTCGAGAGGATATGTGGGCGAGAGTGAGACAATGAGAAATATCTACATAAAATGGAGGGGTTAAATTTATGGATGGAGAAAACGAAGAACCAACAACCGAAGCTGTCGACAACTGCTCGAGGCTAATTAATTCCAATTCACTCTGCGCTTTCGATGGCGTTCCACGAAGTTCCAGCGGAAAGTCTTGTCTACTTTTGTTTCTTCCCTCCGCCTTGTATTTCTATGTTTTTCAATTGAATTCCGAGAAGATGATGATTTGCGAGGAATTTTACAACGTTGAAACATGTCAAAGGCCGTCAACGAGTGGAGCTTTCACCTTAGCACTTGAAAATCGCAGCAAGGTTTTTCCTAGAAATGTTTTCCGCAAGAAAGAAAACCTCAACAAACCAAGTCCTTAAATGTGAGTGACACAAGAAGAAAGTGGTAGGATACCGCGAGACGAAGAAAGGGGATAGAGAGGGAGATGGGTAGAAGTGCTTGAGGCTTACTAAAATCTTTGGGTTGATTCTTGTCTCGAAAAAAATGTTGCCAAACTGGTTTCTTTCGTGATCTTATCTTAAACCACTGACGGAGAGGGAACAAGGGGTAGAAAAAAATAGAGAGAAAGAGAAGAAAAACATAACGACTTTTGAGACTAAATGACTCAAGTGGGAGCTGATGATTCCAAGAAAATTAGAAATAAAGAACTTGTTAAAAATTATGGTGAATGAACAAGAGAGAAGGCTGAGGAGAAAATAAAAATTTCGATTCTCCTGAAAATGTAGAAACATTTAGAACAGAGAAGGGTCAATCTTGGAATCAGATTTGAGAGCATGGCCCAGAGAAATTTCTCCATTAAGGTCACGACTTATTTCGATAGGATTATTTTTTATCCCAAACTAAATTGATTGGTTGGATAGATGAATGAAAAAAGAGATCTGGAAATAAAGTCCATCATTTTCAAAGAAATGCGATGTGAATAGCGAGAAAACAGTCGACTTTGGACTTTAGAGAAAGAAAAATGAAGGTTTCCGGGAGATAATGAGGCAGAGCGAAAGAGTTATTTGGGGATTTGAGAAGCGAGTGAGTAAAAAGAAAAAAAAGGGGAGAAAAACCGATTGATGATGGCTTTGGATTAGGGGATTAGAGTAGAATGTATGAATTATCATAACAGTCATGGAGAAAGAGATTATATATGGGGATTCAGAGGAAAGATAGAAACAATTTCCAACCATAAAAAACATAAAATTATGAGGAGTAATATACATGATATGTATGTAGTAATATATATGTAATATATATAATAGTAATATATATGTAGTAAAGAATATACCAAGTGATAAATAGACTGCATGAGACTAGGAAGAAGGCCCACTGGACGCCATAAATATACAGCTTCCGCCATCAATCCACTGGACACGGCTCCGGAGAGAGGCAACGGTCATCCCGTTTCGACCCATCTGAAAGTCTATAGAATGCAATATGTATGTTGCAATAAAAAAACGATAACATACATAGGAGTGTGGTAGAAATAAAAAACAATATGAAAAAGTCGTAAAGTTGAACGCCTTGAATGCCTTTCATAACTCTCTGGCACGGCTCAATCGACGGGGTAAAGGACGGAATATAAACATTTTATCACAATGCTTATGGTTATTTTTGTAACCCGCAATGTTGGGGTTGTTGTAATCGATAACATTGATGTCGTACTTGATTTGTTGCTTTTTACTTGATTTTGCTTTATTTTGTCGCTCTCATTAATGTTGGTTCTTTTACTCGAAAATGCTGATTGTTGTTGTTTTTGCTTAGGTTTTATTATTATGTTTTTGTTTGCTGTTATTGTTGTTATTATGGGAGAAAAGTTAATGAAGTCGATAAAAATTGATCGCTGCATGTGAAGCTAATTAAACGACTCAATCGTTGCCTTAACTTTCACTCGACTCGACGTATCGATAATTATCGATATTGGGAACATGTTCCAAAGCAAATGAGAACATAAAGTTCACATCGTAGTTTTTGTTGTTGTTATTGATGGCTGTGTAGGTGTTCACATGGTAATAAATATCAGCAGGAGAGGCGAAGGAAAATCTTATCTGAGCCTCTCGAGCGGAAGGAAAACCATAAAAACTTATCGACGACATTTTGATCGCAACGGCGGACGTTTTCCTGCCCACAGCACCTGCCGAGCAGAGAGAGATAGAGGAGAAGCGGTAGAGAAAGTGAGAGAAGCGGTGAGAGTGGAAGCCAGCAACCGGAAGTAAGACGTCAATTGAAAGTTTTGCATGTATGTATATACATATATACATTGTATATATATGGATATTTGTATGTGTCTATAAGCTTGGCTGTGCGATATTTCCTCATTATTTTTTGCAGCCTCCTCCTTTTCTCCCAGTTGTCCCCATTCTTGATACTTAAGGTCTCTTAAGATGCTGCAATGATTGTCATTTCCATCTCTGTCTCTAGCTTCCTTTTCTTCTTCTTCGCTTTCTTCGTTTTTCTTTCAGGTCTACATCATACTCAGCTTCTTCTCCATTTCCTTCCGATTTTATTGCGTCGTTGCCATCTTCTTCTGCATTTTCTGTTTTAATAAAATATTTATGTCGCAGCGGATAATGTTCCTTGAACTCTTAACCTTAAGGCTATCATCACTGTGCTAGTGTGCGTAGTGTGTCTGTGTGGGCGACATAGGCACGTACGCTAATGTCTATATGAATAGAAATATATGTGGGTGTATGTGTGAGAATGCTGTTTGATTTCCGACCTAATGCTCTGTGAGAGAATGTTTGAAACGAACTTCTTATTGATACCAAACAAACATGTTTCTTATTAGTATTTATTATATTTGCTAGTGGTATATTTTGCTATTACGTTTTTCTTTTTAGTTCCGAGCTCGCAAATTTAAACATTTGGAAAAAAAACTTCACATATCTTCGTCACCACAAAGTGAGGTCCAAGGGGTCAACAGACTGGGAAGCAAAAAATTAGTTCATGTACACAGATGGGAGGATATATGCATTAAATGTAAGCAGAGAAATAATGTTAAAAAATATTAGGAAGAACTAAAATGATAAAGCACAAATAAGATAAAACTGTTATTGTAACGTTTCAATTTAAAACATTTTAATTTTGGGTTTAACAATTTTTTATATTTTAAATGTGTATAATATTTATATTATGTAAATTATTTGTACAACTGATTTATTTAGATATATTTGTTTATCATTTATCATTTGAACCACAAAAATGTAGGCACTTTGATAAAATATTGTTCCCAGCAAAAGATCTACAAAAGGAATCATGAAAACACAAAGAACTGCAAAAACATCGATCAGGGAATCCGAAGAAGTAGGAGGGATACGGAGAAGACAAGTTAATGAACAACCTCTGATAAATCTCACAGATTCGTTAATAAAGCGGAAGACATGAATCAAGCATTGTCGCAGGTTTTTCATGCTGAAATAAAAGATGAAGACACTGAACAGAGACTGAACATGACTTAGGAAAGAGACAGAAAGAATGTGAAAGAGACAGAGAGAGAACGAACGCCCTCGGCAGTAACTCGTTACAAATGCCGTCACTTTCTTGGCATTGCGAGGGTATTAAATTTTTAATTAATCTTCCTTTCCGCATCGAATTCATCATCATCTGACATCTCCACTTTTCTCTCACTCCTTCTGCTCATATCAAGCCCCGAGAGGGAATAGAAAGGCCGCTTCTTCTTATTTTTCTTTGCCCCTGGCTTCCTGGTATCCATCATAGACTTCATTCCCATAAACTTCCTGCCCACGGGGATTTCCATGGTTCCCTTCTTCTTCTTCTCTTTACATTTTCATCGTTCCTTCCCCCTTCATCTTCTTGTGTGCCGTTACAATTATTGCTCCACGTTGATTCCGTTAATTGGCAACACCTCCATTTTCTGTCGCAGTCTCCTTCGCTCTCGAGCCCCACTTCTAGCTCCCGCTCGCTCTTCGTAATTTGCCCTCTCTTTTCTTTCTCGTTATCCTTAACCTCAGTCCCTTCCTCTCCTCCTTCGATCACGGGTTTCGTTTTGTTGCAACAATTGTTTTGCTTTTAGAGCAACACAACGAGTTCAGTGATTAATTTGTTTTTCCCTACTTCTTATCCACACCCTCTGTCTCTCTCTCTATCTCTGTTTCTCCTTGCGCTATATTTCTCCTTGACTTTAATCGTTTTTCCTTGTTATTGTGCTTGATGTCATTGAATTTGTTTTTCTTATTGTAGTATGATTTTAGGTTGCTTTCTTATTTTTATTATTGTTATGTACTTGTTGTAGTTGTTGAAAACACACTCCCACCCGGTCGTAAATAACTATTCGTGACACAGTGCGAGAAATGCAATCAGACAATCATTTGAAGATTTATAAACTTGAAGATATAATAATTTTCGTTTTTAATGAAATAATTAAAATAAACAATTTTCCCTCAAGCAAAATATTTGTAAATTAGTATTTCATATAAATGATTTAATAAACTTTTACAGAAGCATTTTTAATAGTGTCAAGAAAATCATATCTAAATATGAAATAATAATATAACACCTTTGTATATCCGAACTTTCTAAAAATACACATATTTTCACACCTCATGCCCTCTCTTGCCTGCATGTCGTTCACTGTTTGTTGTGGCCATCGATTGACATCCGAAAAGTAGAGAAAGCACAACAATATCCAGGAAATTATGTTAAAGCCTCGTTCGTTTCATTGATTGTTGTTCCTCATGATGTTGTTTTCGTTCGTTGCTCCTGCTGTTATTGTTGACATTGGGCTTGTGTTTGTTACTGTTTCCACTGTTATCGTGGTTGTTGTGTTTGCGCACTGATGTCATTTCAACCTAGTTGTTGTGATATTTGTTTACCATTGATTTTTTGCAATTTTGTCAATAGAAAGCAATGACAACAAACCTAGACAGCAACGACGGCAACAGAAACAACACGAAAGGGCAGCGGAGACGAAAATGAAAAATTACAACAGCAACGGGAATGTCAATAGCGCAAACGGAACCGGATACGCAGAGTTGGCTCCCTAGAAAATGAGCCCTTTATTTGCGTGTCGTGGCATTTCGCTGGCGAATCGATTGATTGACTCGACACACACACACACACGCACGAAGGCTCACCACGACAAGCGCACAATTAATTTCGACATAAAATCGATGACGGAAAAACAACAACGCCGACGACAGCCCACAGCGGGAACACGTGGTTAAAGGATTGTGAAAACGGCGAAGGAAAACACACAAAAACCGTTGCATAGTTCGAGGACAGAGAACACCTGGTATGCGGCTGTGTCTGTGTGTGTGTCGAGGTAACAACATTCACTTCATTTTGCTTTGCATTGTGATTCGTGGCTGTTACACTTGCCGCTGTCGTGGTCTCGCTCAACAGTTACGAATGTCCTTAGGCCGCAATTGCAATTCGAAGGACACTTCGCCTCGTTTGCCCTCTCGCTCTCGCTCGCAACGCCACGTCCATGTCGACAGCGTCATCGCTGCCATTTATCGATTTATTTATTTGTTGATTTCGCCTCTCTTCCAACCGCCCTTGTTTCCTCCCTCTATCCTTGTTTCCTCCCTCTATCCTCGCTTCCACCCACCTTCCTCAGTCTCTCTTCCCTTTCTGGAAATCTTTTATTAACACTATTATTCAATTAACATTTTAAATTCCATCCTTTTCCATCATCCGCGGCTCGTCGGATCCATTGTAGTCGACGGCCTCCTTGGCGTCCCTCACTCGACATCACCTCCAGCCCGAGCGCGCTCCACTTGTTGTAACGGTCTTGTGAGTGATTTATGGGCGTGTTATTTTTGTCCCACGGCCTCCTTCTGTCCCGCCCCCTGACGCCGTCGGCACGTCGTGTCGCGCGATTCGTGCTACACGGCGTATGCGTGTCGCTCGATTGTTCGCGTCCGCCGGGCCCCCGTCGTCCGCGACAAGTGGACGCGGCGAAGGAACTCCCGAGAGCCCGGCTCAACGCAGACGTCCTTCGGAGCAGCCCCAGCCACGCACAATGTGTGCGAAATCCCTCCCTGATCCATGCAATTGATTTATTGGAGGATCGCCTCAAGGATTCCGGAGAATCAAAGGATCTTCGAGAAGAATTGGAGCAATGTTGAAATCCCCATGAATGAAGAATTCGTGAATAAGAAATATTTGATGAATCATTTTCGGTTATTGTAGAAAGTAAAATTATTAAAAGTTTTAAATCAGTTATCACTCCTTACCATTCATTGCTCTGCGCACTCTGTTGCTACTTGAACTTTAATCCCTTTCGAACACATTAATTTTTCTAACAACACTTAATGAACTCGTTGTTCTATTCTATTACGTGATTTTAACTAATTCGAAATGATTTGTAATGATTTTTAGCTTCTTAATTTTTAACTAACTTCTGTTTGTTTTACATTTCATCCATTCTCACTTTTTAAATTTTCTGAACACTTTTGAATGATTTGTTTGTTTTATTAACACTTTTTTATTTGCAGATTAACACATTTACCTCGTGACTAACTTTTATAATTTTGAATTATTCCTTTGTTATGATTTTTTAAATATAATGCCCAATTTCAAAGCAACTTTCAGCTATTTTTGAAAACTTATTAATGCTATAACTTATTATTATTGATCTAAATTTTAGAATTATATGATTTGTTTATTTCACTCAAGAACAAGCGGAAGATTTGCATTTTATTATATTCCTAAGCGTTTCTTTTATTTTCAATACTTTTACTACTCAATCAATATGAATTCAATAACATTTTCACAAACATTATTTTCATAAAACAAACAACATTTTACACTATTACTATTATTTATATTCCATTTTATATTTTCTGTTTAATATTTTTTTTAGCTTTTTTAATTAATTATTTTCGAACGTATTTTCACATTTTATTTCATACTGTTTTCATTGATATACTATATTTTTTCTTGTTGTCTGTTTCGATGCGTATATATATTAATTGTGTATCTGAAAAATTAAAAATATGTTAATATACACCTTTTTAATTTTTGCATATTATGGATAAGAACTTTGTTATATTTAAATATAGTAACATACAAATTAAATTAATTGCATTAAATGCCTTACGAAAATAAAATTTATATACATAATTATAAAGAAATACACAACTGGAACTTCAAAATTGAAATAAATTATTCGTGATGACTTAAAACAGTAATAAAATATTTACCTAGAAAGAAATACTGGAAAACGATCAATTTTAAACTAAATTTCTATATTCTTCAATAAAATTTTCCCTTTTATTCCTCGTCGTGATAGGTTGCTAATTGAAAATACTTTCAATGAACCGCAACGCAATTGCCAACAATGAAATGGATTAAAAAGTAAACCTGTCGTCTCTCATGGAAACATAAACGACATGTCTTTTAATGGACAATTAGAACAAAATACGGAGTTTGAGAACTTCAATTAAAAGTACACCGAATTCCGCCATTTATTGACTAATTAAAGGACTAATTGAGGAGCAAAGGTGAAAGGAGTTGCGAGTTTGAAAGGAAAGTGTGATGGGGATGCAAGGATGGATGAGCATGAATGAAAGGGCTTTTGATGTGTGCGTGTGGATGTAAACATTGACAAAGTTAAGGACTATAATTTAGAATTTAATTTAAGGTACGGAATTGATACGACAACAGCCAAAGGGCCAACAAATTCAAGAACAATAATAACTACATTAACAGCGAAATGAACAACCCACAAAAACTATAAGATCAAACAACCTCCAGGCCCTCTTATTATAATATAAATAATTGTATGGACAAGGAAACTCTTAGGTAAATCCGGAGTCCTCAGTCTATGGTGAGATGGACGATGAATGGAGAAAGACGAAGAATGAAGAAAGAGGTGTGTGTGAGGGAAATGGATGGGCAAAGAATGGGGGAAAGGAGGCCGGTAAACGCGATAGCGTAAAAAGCTTATTAATTGGAATCTTTCAGAGAATGTTTATGAAATGCGAGCTGAACTCATTTCCGCTATGTTTTGGATTTCTGTATTCCCTCTCCACCTTTCTCTCTGCTATTCTCTCGTAGCCTCCCTCTTTATGAGTTTCCACGCTTTTCCTTCAGTTTTTTGTTCATCTATTTCCCACAATTCCCGAAGTGTTCTCGGGTCGTCGATGTTTTTGTTGTTTGAATGGTTGTTGTTTTTGTTAATAATATTCTTGTTCTTGTCCTCAGTGCTTGCCCTTATTTTTGTTGTCGTCATTGCATCTGCTGTTGCTGCTGGTGGAACCTTTTAAATAGCTCCAGACGCGCCTGATACAAGGAGAGATAAATATAGAGATAGAGAGAAAGAAAGAGGGAAGAGAAGAGAGAGAGAGAAAGAGGGAACTCGGTTGGCAATCGTGAGGAAGGTGAGCAATGTTACTAGGTGGATTTTGTTGTAGTTAGGGAGCGAGTGCGAGATTCAGCGAGTCAGAGATGGAAAATACATAATTGTATGTATAACACGAAGGACATGGAGTGTCACAGGCTCCGCGATAGAGGAATGAGTAAGGGCGAGGGCAGAGGATGAGGAGGAAGGCGGAGAGTTGCTGAAGAGGGCGAAGGAAAGGGCTCGGACGCGGATATGGAAGAGGACTGTTGGGTGAATGCCAATTCTCTCAGACTCCTTGCCTCTCTCCGTCTCCAGGGATTGTGGTTGTTGTCGTTTATGCTTTCGGTTGTTGTTACTGTATTTTAGTGTTATTTTTGTTGTTATTTTTGTTTTGTTGCCTTTTCACATGTTTTTCTCACTTTTCTCTAACTTTGTGGCAGTTCTCGCTGTACTTTTTGTTGTAACGACATGTAACACCAACAGCTTTTTAAACATTCATACATTTCCGGGGTGATTGAGCTTTACTAGGGGCATTCATCGTCGATATCCACCAGCGAGGACGACGTGACCGACGGGAAGAGGGACCGAACGGGGAGGGAGGGGGACGGCGGAGGATGTCATGGTATTTATGAGCACACGACAACAACAAGAAGAATAACAGCAGCAGAATGCATAGAAATCTCATCAAAATCTCCTTCTCATCTTTTACTCTCTCCCTCTCTCTCTTACTCTCTTTCTCTACCTCTGTCTCTCTCTCCCTCTGTCTCGCTCTCCTTTTCGCCCTTTCTCTCCCGCTCTGACTCTTTCGTAATGAGAAGTTTATGCAAAGCTGCATCAAAGAAAGCTTCTTAAGGCCGCAGGAAAGTTTTCATAAAGCAACTAAGAGAGAGAAGAAGCGAGTACGAAGGAGCTCGTAAATTTGCATTTGAATGCGTCGGCTGGCGTTGCCATGTTTTTCGGTAATTAATTATTTAACCCAGTGAAAGGACCCGCTCGCGTCAGGTTTCGGTCACCCCGCCGCGCACCCGATCCCCCCGCTGAGCTGTGGAACCAGATCTCCGGAAGATTAATGTTGCGCGAAACTTTGGTCCGCAATCACAAAATGGCCAGCAGGAACAAGGAGAACTACACAAAATAAGGACAAGCGTTACAACAGTATGGCCAGCAACATGGCCAATTACAATACGGTCAACAACAATGTGATATGGCCAACACAACATCAGCTACATTAAAATGGCCAACGACATTAGTTACAAGTACAACAACAGGACCACTAACAGAAGTTGTGTTAACTTAAAATAGTAATTTGTAAAGTTTCATTGTTAATGAGCTCAATTTATAGCCCTCTCTCGCTCTCCCTCCCAGATTACCGGCAGGTGACTCCCAACGACCACTCAGCTTGGAGAGGAGTTCAAGGGAGACGGATTAATGGATCTCATATCGATTGTAAACACATATTTATTAAATATTGTATTTTTTAAAAGAAACTTTTACATGTGAAAACCTTAGCTTGAGAAAATATCAATAAATTGTGAAATAAAAAAAAAAGAGATTCCAGAATTAAAATTAAAATAATTTCTCAGTTTCGATTTCAGAAAATTAGGTAAAATTACTGGAAATTCGATTTCTATTTGATTTCAAAAACCCGAAAATTGATTTCCCAAAACTCAAATGCGAATTAAGAAAGTCGAAATTCGATTGCACAGAACTGAAATTCGATTTCTAAAATTTCAAATTCGATTTCCCTTTCATAACCGATTTCTTAATAGTCAAAACCGTCATTTTCAATTTAAGGTTAGTCCTTGAACTTTAAAAACGGTTCTCTAATATATTACAATCGTGGCACAGATTGAGCTCTGGTCAGAATTTGCTCTCTTTCTCCTTCTCTCGCGCTGAGGATATGGGAAGACAATCATCTGTTAAGGTAGGCTTTATTGTAGAAGAGAAGGCCACTGCTTGATGGAATACATCTTCTTTTATCGAAGAAATCTTCTGTAATAGAAGACTTCTCCCATAATGGAAGACATCGCTTCAAAAAACAACTCAACCTCCCCCCTAATGAGCTTCGTCCCTTTTGAAACTGACTCGTCGATTAATCTGTTTCAGTTTTGAGAGCATTTTTCTCCTCTTCGACTCGTCCTCTTGAACTGAATCGGATCCTTTTCCGGACTCGCTTTGTCGTCTACCGATGGTACACAATAATGGATCCTTGAGACGTTGGTCTCCATCCTGTCGACTCTTATTGACGAAAAGATATTTTCCCACCCTCTCTCTTCCTTTGAGTGTTTCTGTGTATGATTATCAGTGTGTGCGTGTTTGTGAGAGGCCCTCGAGGCAAAGATTTCCAAAATGGTTTCTTCAATAATGCAAACAAACAAATCACCGGTAAACATCAATAACAACAACAACAATACTCGAAGGCAAACACCCACGACTACGAAAAGTTGGAGAACAAAGAGGAGGAGAAGAATAAGAAGAACAACAACAAATGCAAGACAAACTACACCGATAAACAAATAAATACAAAAACATTTCCGTCAAATGGCAGTAAATCCTTTCCTCCCGCTCCCCTAAAATATTCTTGCTGTTATTGTTGTTGCTCCCTAAGTAATCCATCAGCTGCTACCTCTTCTCTTCTCTCCCCTCCTCCGTCTTCTTCAGCTATTCGCTTTGCTTTGGCTTGTTGTTATTGCAGTCGATTTCCTTCAATTTCTGCACTTTTATTTACTTTCCATTTTTCTATCCCTTCTCGCCCCATTCGTGCCCTCCACGCCCAACGCCCACCGTCGCTGACAGTGTTGCTCGCTTTTAATATTTTATAAATCACAATCGCTGTCGTGGTAGTTGTTGCTTTCGTAGTTGGGCCAGAGGACACCGGGGTTCGAATCGGAGTCAGAGTCAGGCAGTGGTCACGACGGGGCTGAGCTCCGAGTTTTTGTTGTTGTCGGGATGGTGTCAGAGGTGAAGTGGGGTGAAGGTGAGAGGTGAGGGATTATTTTTTCGAAACTGCATCAATTGAATTCCGCTCGTTTGCGCTGGTTTGTGTTTTTATGTTTGTGTTTGTGTTGGCCTTTGTGCTCCTAATAGCGTTGCATTCGTGTGAAAAATGGCGAAATGTATTCGAAATATTATTGTTTCCCCCTCTCACCCTCGCTCTGCCTCCCTTCCACTCACTCCTTCACACTCTTCTTGTTGCTGACTGCGGCAGAGCGTTATTTATAGCCATGATGTGAGAATTATTTGCTTTTTTGTAACGTTTCAACCGAAAGGACCTCAGGGCGAATGAAGCCAGATATATGACGCGATCCTACTACATTCTCTCTAAAGACCAACGCGGGATCTTTTGGTAATGATCTGTAGATTTCTGATGTCTTTTGTGCTATAAACTTGACTAAAGACAAGGTTCTATAACCGATCCAATGAGAAAAATATAATTTATGGAAGGGACGATTCCGTTAGAAGAAAAAGAAGAAAAAAACAAGGATTCCCACTTCTGCATACTTCGTATTCGGAAATCAAGAGTCGAAGTCAGTTCTTCATCAAAATAAAACGTTAACCTTTGGGATCGCGATACTTTCCATTATGGATGTTTAATTACGATATCCAAAATGTATTCAATTATTACTAATTTCATAAAATCATAACGAGGGAAACATTTGAATTCCCTAAAATCCAATTTACCTTGGGCTATTGCCGACCTCGTCGTCATCCAGAATTAATAATTTTAATTTACAACATTGATTTCCATATTTTAATTTCGAACTAAAATTTTTATTTTAAAATGTTTTTACTTCGACTTTTTATAGAAGCTCCTCATCATTTTGAAACTCGCTAAACATTTTTTGCTATGGATTGTTCTTGCAGCACTTGATGTTTTATTAACGATTATGATTTGTTCATGAAGTTTAACTTTTCCTCTTCATCCCGCGGAATTCCACTAACTTTATTATATTATACTCTCTTATTTCGCGATTCTCTACCAAAACGATTTCATTTGTTTGAAATTGTTAACATTTTCTTTCCTTTGTAATATTTCACATTTTAGCGGTTTAGAATTTGAGTAAATTTCGACTCTTTTTCACGCCTTTTTTATTTTCTCTTATGGTCCGTGGCTGGAAAATTTTCGCATTTATTATTTTAATCACTTTTACATTGAGCTTGCGAGGCACTCACACACACGCGGTTAGTATACATGAGCAGTGGTCGTGCCAATTGGCAATAATGAAAGGATATTTAGTAATTTTCCGTACTCGTATCCATGATCCTTCTATAATATTGAGTTGTTGTTTTTTGGGTATATTTTCAGTGCAACTATTTGGAAATTATTGTAACTATTTTTCGTTATTCATGCCATTTTCTGATATTAAAACTATTTTTTATTGCAACAATATTTTTGGTTGAACTATTTTTTGTATTTAAGCTATTTTTTGTTTGTAAATTTTTCTATGTTATTATTGTAGTTCTTGTTGTTGTTTCTATTTTTTCTAGGGAAAACGAACACGCGTGCAACTCTACGAGGACTTCAGTCCGTGTGAAACGTTCGTCGGCTACTGAACCGTTTTTCCAATTGACGTAATCCTTGTTGACAACGTTTCCCACTATTTCCCACTCGCCCTAAAATCCTTCGCATACGTGGAAATTTCTTCCGTCGGCCTCAATCTCCATTCTCTCTCTCTCTCTGTCTCTCTCTTTTGGTCGGTCTTGGTCTGTTCTGTGTGGAAAAATGTGAAAATGCGCATGCAGAGGAATTTTCCGAGTGCGTGCTTTTCTCAGGACGTGCATTTTTACATTTGGACTGTTGTTGTCGATGTGTTCGTGTGAGAGGAAATGTGTGTATGTGTGAGTGTTTGATGCGGCGTGTCGCAGAAGTGTTTCGGGACTCGAAATAAACTGTAAACATTAAATGTGTCATCAGCAGGTCGGCCATAACCTAACCCAAAAGGGAAATCGTGGCTCTTCCCCTGCAGCAATAACACCAGAAATGTTGTTCTCTCACCACATTTCTACAGCAGTTAAGGGAACATCAGGAATACCGGTATCTCCCACTCCAGGCGGGATTTCCTCGTCTGTGAGATAGAGAACTCTGGGTCAGTAGGTCTCCGAGGCCGAACTCCCCTTCGGTCCCTTGGGGAGGAATCAAATAGGTCGAGCGATGGTCGATCGCCTTAAGCTTGGACGGACCCCCTAGTGCACTATTTGAGCGCCCAAAGGAATCCAAGAAACGTCGCTGGGAATAATTTCAGACAATGTCAGATCTCCCTTACATCGAATCCTCGCGAGCAACTCCCACGCCTCTGCAAGGGGCATCGCTGTTGGGGAATCGGTTTGCGGCTCTGTTAACAGGATGTTAATGCGGCAACCGTTAAGGAATTCCCCCTGTTCTCAATAGCCGGCACAGTGTTGCATGCGTTCGCTCTCTCACTCACTCTCTCTCTCCCTATCTCTCTCGCTTTCCTCCTGACTTTTCACATGATGTTTTTGTTCACTTCTTACATCGCTCTCTGGCTGTGATTCGTTCTCTCTGAGTTGAAGGGAGCGAAAAATCCCGATATTTTTGGGATTCTCCCGCTCTGCATTCCTGGGAATAAGCACAATTTTAACCTACATGCACACGCACACACACACACAGCGTATAATCGCCGAGGGGACGCTGGCATGAAGCTGAAGCAACAACAAAAACAATTACAGTAACCAGTACAGCAACAACTACAATAACTACAGTTATAAGTGCAACAACAATAAGAAGAACAACAACAACACGAGAAAGTGAAGGAGTTGGAGACGAAGTGAAGTTGGCTGCAACACGCAACCGTCCTCGAAGTCCTCGACATGTGGGCCAAGAATCGGCGCCAACAACACGCAACAAGGGCGACACAGCGACCCAGAGACGGCATGGAGAGAAAGCAAGAGAGATAGAGAGACAGACGAAGAAATGGAGAGGGAGATGAAGATACAGAGGAACTCCGGAGAAAGTGAGCCGAGCAAAATGGGAAATCGGTCGGTGGACGACGAGAGACGAAGGCAGAGAGAACGAGACGGTTTGTTCTGGAGGCAGAGTCAGAAAGAGAAAGAGAGAGAAAGGTGGCAAGGACCGACAAGGAGAGAGGGAGACAGAGACATAGAGCGAGCGAGCGGCCGTCGTTATCGGTGACAGTGCGTCGCACACAAGTTGGAGCGAAGGAATTCCCGCCGAAGGAACTTTGGGACCTCGGTGTTGTTGTTATTGTACTTCCGCGAGTTGATAAGAAGCTCACATGTTGTTGTTGTTGGCTTACATTGAGTTTCTGTTGTGTTGTTGTTCTTAATGTTATTGTTGTTTTCGTCGTTGTTACTGTTAAATATTTTGCTTTTGGTATTTTCGTTGCAGTTGTCGGCTATAATTTGCTGTTGTTATTGATGTTACTTCTGGAGTTTAGTGTGGCAGTAACCCACACAATTGCATACACACCCTTACATTCATATGCAGACAGACAATAAATGAATGAACTGAGACAGGTGTGTCACAGGAAGCTCCAGGAACGAATGCAAGTAGGCATGGAGAGAGACAACGACAGTGAGAAATAGAGATAGAGAGCGAGAAAGAGAACGACAGTGAGATAGAGAGAGAGAGAGAGAGAGGGACTGAAATGTAGGTGGCAACAACCATGAAGAAGATATCAAAGTAGAGACCGAAGAACTTAAATGAGAAAAAATGGAGCAACGAAGTTTCGGAATTGGAGCACAACGCTTCGGAGACGGCAGGAAGAGAGAGATCAAAAGGGAGAATGAGACAAATGAGTGTGAGAGGGATCGAGAGATAGGAGAAAGAGGCAAACGAATGAGAGAGAGCATCGACTGAGAGAGAGAACAGACTCATCCTCGGGGACAGTGGGGCGTGGTGGACGGGGAGCTGGAAATCCTCGCGAAGGGATTTCGAATTGGGGTTCGCGTTAACGCGGTCTCACGTGGTGCTCGTTGCGGACGCGATTCAATTTGATTTCGCGCGAAAGGGAGGGAGAAAACGCAAGCATTCTTTCGGGAGTCCACACATGGAGGAGGCGGAGCGAGTGTGCGACTGAGACGGGAAGCATGGAGTGTGAATTGCAGAGACGGGAGAGTCAGCGAGTGAGACAGAGGCGCAAATGGCACTGGTGTGAAATAATGTTGTCAGCGGCATCCGGCGCACTCTGCTTCTCCCCCTATCTCTCTCGGCATCGACTATCTCCCTCTCGCTTTCGGGGTCAACTCAACAGCCAGCAAAACAAAAACCGCAACAAAACATACAGAGATGAACAACTTTTCCTCGCCGGCGGAGACCTGTTTTGTCGCCAGGGGTTATCGGAGGGACCTCGGTGCGAATTTAACGGATCCGAGGCCGCGATAAGCCGGCGAATAGTTCCTCGCGGACACGCTCGTTGAAGCGGCCCCAGTTTCGCAACGACCGTCGTGCAGAGGACACGGCGCGAGAGACTTGTGAGAGACAGAGAAACAATGCGCACCGCCTGGACACGAGGCCTGCTCCTGCTGCTGGGGGGCCTCCTGCTCGCCCACGCCGAGCCGCTGCTCGACGACGAGGAGTCGGCGCGGCAGCTGCTGCAGCAGGTCAACGACGTCTTCTGGGAGAGCGCGACCGCCTACCGCCGGTTCGCCGACGACACGCTCAGCCCCGAGATCCTGATGCGCGAGAAGCTGCGCCCCTTCTACGCCACCCTGGAGCGCTACAACTGGCCCGCCTTCAGCGACCCGCTGCTGCGCCGCCAGTTCGAGGTGCTGCTGCGCGGCGCCCGGTACCCGCCCCTCGACTACGGCTTCAAGCGGGCCACGCACACGCTCAAGGCGATGGCGCGCCGCAAGTGGACGTGCGCGCGCGAGGTCGGGACGCGCTGCAACCTGGCGTTCGTGCACCAGATCAAGTCGGTCTTCGCCAGCAGCGACGACCTGGACGAGCTGCTCTTCTACTGGCGCGAGTGGCGCAACCGGATGCCCGCCGACGTGCGGGGCGCGCTGCTCCACTACGTCGACTACTACCGGAACATGAGCGCGCCGGGGACGCCCGCCTCGGCCGTGTGGTACGACCAGTACGAGGACCCGGCCTTCGGCGACGAGCTCGAGGCGCTGATGGAGGTGATCCGGCCCTTCTACCGCGAGATGCACGCCCACCTGCGGCACGTGCTGAAGCTGCAGTACGGGCCCGCGGTGGTCTCGCCCACGGGCCTCATCCCGCACCACCTGATGGAGCAGGTCACGTACCAGGCCTGGAAGAAGTGCTCGGTGCTGCGCAACCCCTTCCCCGACAAGAAGCTGCCCAACCTGCAGAGCGAGATGGACGAGGCCAACTACTACCCCTTCGACCTGGTCAACATCAGCGCCCAGTTCTTCGGCTCGCTCGGCATGCAGAACCTCACCGAGTGAGTGGCGACCTCGTTCCAACCGCGCGAAACTGACCTTTCCTTCTTCCGCAGGGAGTTCATGCGTGACCACTTCGTCGAAATGGAGCCGGGCACGGCGGGGCCCGACTGCAAGTCGCGCGTCTTCGACTTCGGCGAGATCGAGTTCCACTACTGCCCCAAGGTTTACTACAAGAAGCTGCTGCAGACCCACGCCGACATGTCCCAGGTGCAGTACGCGCTGGCCAAGAACAACCTGCGCGTGGGCCTCAACCAGGAGGCGGCGCCGGGCTTCGGCAACGCCATCGGCGAGGCCGTCATCCTGTCGGCCTCGACGCCGAAGCACCTGCAGCAGCGGCTGGGCCTCCTGCAGGGCTACGACTACGACGAGCTCCTGAACCTGAACCGCCTGTACCGCATGGTGAGTGACTGGTCTCTCGCATTTGGTCATGCTCTTTGCTCCTCCCTTCGCAGGCCGTGCACTCGCTGCTCACGATCCCCACGTACTTCGTGCACGAGAAGCTCTGGGTGGACATGATCGACGGCAAGATCGGGCCCGCCGAGTACAACTGTCGCTACTGGACCCTCATGCAGAAGTACATGGGCGTGGAGGCGCCGGCGCAGACCGACCCGGGGGCCTTCGACATGCCCTACAAGTTCTACGAGGGCATCATCGACCAGTTCCGCAGCACCAAGTGAGCGTCTCTCTCTCTCTCTCTCTCCGTCCCTCTCACTCCCCACTCACTGAACCTGTCCTTGCTCCGCAGGAAGCTCTTCGGCGAGTTCCTCGGCTACGAAATCTACCGCGCCCTCTGCATGGCCACCGGCGAGTACCAGCGCGGCAACGCCTACAAACCACTGGACAACTGCGACTTCGCCAACAACAAGCATGCCGGCGCCGTCATCAGGTGGGTCGTCTCGTTGGCAAATTTCCATTGCTTCCTCTTCCCGCTCTCTCCGCCCCATTCTCTCTGCTTCGAGCTTCGATGAACCCTCATTAACAGCAGTCAATCCGTCAATTCCAGCGAAATGATGTCCTTCGGATCGAGCAAGCCCTGGCGCGAGATAATCAAGCCACTGACCAACCGCAAGTTGACCCGCCTCAGCGCCTCCGCCTTCCTCGAGTACTTCTCAGTGCTGAACCAGTGGATCACGGACGACAATCAGAGCAAGAACCTGCACGTGGGATGGATGCCAGTCGACAGTGAGTGGGACGCATACGTCCGCCTCCTTGACTTATAACTTATTCGCATTATTCTCTGCTCTCCTTCTCGGTAGAATGCAAACGGGAGCCAATCGTCGCCCGAGCCACGGCCGATGACAACTGAAGTTGGGAGTCATTGAGTGAAAGTTTCTGAAAGTTTTCTCTGCCCGGGTGGATGGGTGGAAGGCGGCTGGTACGTGGCCTGGCCGATGGACACGTTCAATGGTGGAACATTTCGCTCAACGATGTACAAATATTAGGTTTATCTACTTTGTTGTAATATTTCCCCCTTGCATATTTTTAATAAAACGTGATTTTCCATGATAATTGAAAGTTTCCATCGTGCGGGAGAACTTTTGCAATTCGAGCTATTTCCTTCGCTTCTTCGCCATCCAGCATCTTGTGCTCGATCCACATCGGAAGATATCTCGGGCTTTCTCGACTTTCTCCCCCAATCGTTGCGTGCCCTAATGATGATTGACATCGTTATCGGCCTGATAAGCTCCTCCTCGCCCCCACCATCCACATCCCTTACCGCAGGGTTTGAGATGAACAGCAAGAAGTGGAAGAAGATGAGGAAGGGGCGAGAAACCGTAGGCGGTTCGAAATTGAGGAGGTCGAGAAAAACTCGGACAACTTAACTTTCTTCAGCCGTCAATCGCAGCATTTGTCCTCGCATTGAACTGACGGACAGACAGATAGTCGTCGACTCGCTGTCTGACAACAGCCGCCGGCCGAACAACAAATGATAAAACATTTTGGCTAGGCCAGGTCGGTTCAGGATAGGGCAGGACAGGCAGAACGTCATCACTTGGTCTGCAGACACCCTGCCCTGTCGGCTGTGGCCTTGTTTATTGTGGGTCTGTCAGTCTCTCTATCGCCGCGCTCTCGCCATGAATCACTTGTAGCAGCGGCGGCTGGAGGAGACGACTCTGGGCATATGACGAGTGCTAATAAATCACTCAGTTGTCAGGGGTCGGTGCGGACGAGGGGGCGACCGAGAAGCAGAGTGAGGGAGATAGAATAATTTCAGCCAAAAGTCCTGGGATGATGCAACAGGTTTTTTCTGGAAAGTTTTGCTTCTAATGGTATTTTCTTACCAATGTGTTGTGGAAAGAAACATTTTTGTATTCCTGATGGAGACATTCGAAATAAGAAAAAAAGCTTGCGATTAAATACATACCATAGTAATTTGGTGCATGAGTACTCTTGCTCCACATTTCCCTTCGCCTGGCAAGTGTTAAAGCAAACTGCCGATAAGCCAACTCTCTCACTCTCTCTCTCTCTCTATATATCTGGAACGGTTCTCTTTCTCCTCAGGCCATTTCCTATCAATCAAAGCTCAGAGTCTGTCTCAGCTTCCCACATGGAGCAGTTCCATTTTGAATTCTCGCGAGTGCGGTTCGCCGAAAGAAAGAAAACAAGAGTGATTTAAATACTTAAAAAAGTAATTGATAAGCTATTGTTTGTTTTGATATAATTTGTATTTGTTCGTTTTCGCAATCAAATTTTTGTAGGTTTCATTCATAAAAAAATAAAGGGTCAGAAATTATATACATAAAACATTACTATTCATCTGTGTCCCTTCACACATATTTCTTTTGTTTTTGTACAATTTAGCATATCTTTGAAAAAAAAAAACTATAATCAGGGTATTTGTTTTCAATTAAAATTATTGTATAATATTTCATATTTTTGTCAATTGTTCGTTGGAGGGGTTTAATTGGTCAAGGTCAACAGCGCCGACCCACAAACTATTTGTCTCTCTCTCGTTCTGGCAGGTTCGAGCCCGTCAAAGTCAACTGCAGAATGAGACCGCCTTCGTCGAGGTGTCGGAAGTCGCCGCTTATCGCGGGCCTGTTGCTGGTGAGCCCTCCACCATCCCAAGGCATTCGAACTATCGTCATTCTCTCTCGCTCTTCCTCCCTCCCCTTTCAGCTGTGCTTCTTCGGCTCGACCTTGGCGAAGCCCAGCGACAAGGGCGACTCCGGACCCAACGAGTACGAATCGCGGACGATGCGGCTCCTCGACGCGGCGACGGAGCGCATGCAGCTTATCTGGAACCGGAAGCGCGAAATCTTCCTCAACCTGACCAAGGGGCGCGGCTACAACGTGATCAACCAGGCCCCCATCAAGGCGGAGATCGAGAACGACTACCATCGGCTGGTCTTCGAGCTGGCCGGGAACCTCAGCCTCGTGCCCGTCGACAGCCTGCGCAACGCGACTCTGCGGCGCCAGGTGCAGCGGCTGGCCAAACTGCAGCTGTACGGCCTGGAGAAGGCGGACTTCGAGGAGGCCAAGGACATGCTCCACAAGATGCAGACGTTCCTCACGATGCGCCTCGTGTGCCACATCAACCACGCCGACGACTGCACACAAACGGTGCCCATGCAGCCGAACATCATGGTGAGCGTGGTGAAGGCCAAGCACTACCAGGAGCTCGAGTACTACTGGCTCAAGTGGCGGCAGGCGTTGGCCGAGCGCGACCTGGCCAAATCGACGTTCATCGATTTCGTCCGCCTGCTCCGCATCGCGGCCACCTACAATGGTGAGTGACTGAGTGGGGATTCTCGGGCCAAACGGCTGGGCGCTCATCAATCAGTCAATTACGCTTCTCCTCTGGCCGAAAAGAGCCGTCAGAGAAGCCTTCTCCGGGATGATATTTATTTGCTAGGCGGGAGGATCACAGAGGTCGAGTTCATTCCATCAGACCGACTATTGTTCGGAGTGTCACATTTCTGAGTCTGTCCGGAAGTCTTGAATAAATAAGCCTTTAGTTTGAAATAAACTCTGAGTACAGTGTAATGAACTAATCTCATTGGTTAATAATCTGTACATGGTTTTCTCCGCAATCCTCTTCGGATCTCGGTTGGTGTCCTGCATCTCCTCTATTCATCCCCTTCCACCCTCAGAGTTCCATTGCAATCAGCTTGAAATGGAACCAATTTCCAGAGTCATTAAAATCGATGTCACATCAACGCAACCACTACAACGAGACACTTTCGTCCTCTGAACCTCCCTACTCTTCATCCGTCCTTCGCCCGGCTTCGCCCCCCTCGATCCAACATCGAATCCATTAGACTAATCGGATTTACAACAGAAGTTTGACGTTTTCCCATTTCGCATGTGTGTCTGCGTCCGGTGCAGGTCACGTGACGCCGTCACGCACCTGGTACCTCTACTACGACACGGACAACTTCCAGCGCGAGCTGGAGGACGTCGTGATGGAGATCATGCCGCTGTACAAGGAGCTCCACTCGTACCTGCGCTACTGCCTGCGCCTGGCCTACGGCAGCCACCTGACCGAGCCCGACGGCGCCATCCCGCACCCGGCCCTCGAGCAGCTCATCCAGCAGGCCTGGTTCGCCCGGGCCGTCTTCCGCACGCCCTACCCGCAGAGCCAGCTGCCGCAGGTGCAGCAGCACCTCGACGACGTCCTCGTCACGCCGGCCAAGATCAACAAGTTGGCCTCCGAGTACTTCGAGTCGCTCGGCCTCAACCACATGTCGCAGTAGGTGGCCGGGATCCCGCGGCGACCCCTCCTCATTCACTCACTCTCTCTGTCTCTCTTCGCCAGCTCCTTCTACGAGAAGTACTCGCGCCGCATGAACGACGAGGAGGTGGGGCCCAACTGCAAGTCCGAGGTCTACTACTTCCCGCCGGACGTGGCGCTGCGCTACTGCCCCAAGCTGGACTACAAGAAGCTGATGCAGATGCACGGCCACATGGCGGAGCTGCAGTACAACCTGTACAAGAAGGACCTGCCCTTCGGCCTGGACCGCGAGCCGTGCCCCGGCTTCGGCAGCGCGCTCGGCGAGACGGCGGTCATCGCCTCGGGCACGCCGCGGCACCTGCACCGGCTGGGCGTCCTCGAGAACGCCACGCTGACCGAGGAGCAGGCCATGAACCGCCTCTTCCGCATGGTGAGTGGGGGTTCATTCAGCCATCCGGGGATCTGGCTTTAAGTTGGGAGACTCGGGGACCTTTTGGGGAGCACTCTTGTACTTTGCTCTAAGAACGTCCACCCACCCCCAGGGAGTCCACACGATCCTGGCCATCCCGCAGTACTTCGTCAACGACAAGTTCCTCATCGACGTCATGGACGGGCGGATCGGCTCGCAGGAGTACAACTGCGGCTACTGGCGCCTGCAGTACAAGTACGCCGGCGTGGTGCCGCCCCTGAAGCGCAGCGAGAAGAACTTCGATCCCGATTTCAAATTCTACCGCGGACTCAACCCGGAGAAGCCCAACACAGAGTGAGTTCGCCGTCCGGATGCGGCCCCCACTCATCAATTAACTTCGTTTTTTCCACTGACATTGGTTTCTGTAAATTTGCTCTCTCTTTTTCGCTCTCTCGTTTGTCGACGGCTTCCGGCGCAGGAAATTGCTCTCGGAAGTGCTCGGCCTGCAGTTCTATCGGGCGTTCTGTCTTGCCAGCGGTCAGTATCTACCAGGTGATCCGGAGTATCCCCTGCACAACTGCGACTTCTTCGGCAGCGAGAAGGCCGGCGCGATGATGAAGTATGCATGAGCTCGAAAACATAACTCCACAGCACTCACTCCTCTCTTTCTATGGCCCTCGACACCACTCTGGACCCGCAGGGAGATGATGCAGCTGGGCGCGTCGAAGCATTGGCGCGATGTGATGGAGGTCGCCACCGGGGAGCGGAAGCTGTCGGCCAAGGGGGTGATGGAGTACTTCGCCCCCCTCTACACCTGGCTCAAGGAGCAGAACCAGCAGCTCCGCCTGGAGATTGGCTGGGACTCGGACATAAGTGAGTTGACGATGGTTAAGGGAGAAGGAAAATAAGGAAAGGAGGTTGGAGTTTCAAGAAGGTTTAAACGGAAAGTTGAAGCCGAATCAAAGGGAGGTTCGACTGATTTTCAAGGCGTTTCCAAATAAGTAGAAGGGGTCAAAAGAGATAAAAAAAAGAGGATGAGAATGAAATTCGCAAGTAGGCATGATAAGTCACAGGAAGCCAAGAGTTCAAGGGGGCTAGGGGTTCATTTCGAATTTGCGTCATCATTCTCCTTGCCCTCCCACCCACTCACATTCTTTCTCTTCCTTCCAGGATGCAGCAATGATTGATGAAGTCCAGTCAACGCCGACACATTTTCGACGTTTCCTTCAACTTATCCGAAGGTTTCTCGCAGTTCTTTTTTTAGAACTTAATAAAGCTTAATTAAAGCCAAGCCGAAGCCAAAAAGAAAAAACACACTCGCACTTTCATTGACCTACTTTACAGAGGGGCAGAAGGGGGTTGGGGGCTCTGATGAGTGGACGGAGTGCCAAAGGTTGCCGAGTCAACAGTGTGGACGACCCAAAGGATTGTGAAAATCGCTTTTATGACCAACCACGCCCTCCGCCCATCACCTTTGCGACCCATAGAACTCACCCAACCCTCACTCCTTAGAACACATTAAAAAGTTCGACTTTATTTACTTAATTCAACGGTAAGCAGAGAGCCACACACACACACCCACATCGTGCACCCACTCATGCTTGGTTCACTCGAATGAACAGTCACTTCCGGCTTCAGTTTCGTTCTTCCCCATCCCCCACACTGTCTCTCTCTCTTTCGCTCTCTCGTGTGAGTTTCTTTGCCGCGTTGCCAAAAATGTAACAGGTTCATATTTCAATACATCTGGCAACGACAGGCGGGCGGAGAGGAGAGGGGAGGCGGATCCGGGATTCGGTGATATTTCAACTTTTCCCGCCTCCCGCCGCCCTCGCGTCCTCCGAGGCCCGCTTTAACTTTTGAACCCTTCCGTAGTCGTCATCGTCGTCGACTTCGACACGGCGCCGACATTGCTGTAGTTCTTGTCATATTTGTTGTTCCTTTTGTTGTTCTTATTATTGTTGTATCTGTTCTTGTTGTTATTGCTGTTCTTTATGTTGTTGTTATTGTTATGGTTGTTTCTGTACTTGTTGTTTTTGCGGTTGATGTTATGCTTGTGGCCGCTGAAGCAGCAAAGTGAACATTTAGGTTGCCGCTTACGGCGAAACCCTTCGACCCTTCCGCCCTCTCCACCCCTACTCCGATTCCTCCCCCCTGCCACCTTTATCATCCTTCATTCTCGCACTCCATTCTACCGAGTCCGCCTCTCCTCCTCCTCCCCAACCCTCGGCTCTTTTGTTTGTTTTTCATGCCTCTTACTCGTCCCTGTTTCTGTTCGGTCCCGTTCAAAGCCTTCGGTTTTACCGTCAACGGGCGACGAGCGCGGAGTCGGCGCCGACAGCGTTGTCGTCGTTCTTGTCGCCGTCGTCGTTCGACTCCGACTCGTGCCGGATGCGGATGCGGTTGCTTTAATGATGGCGACGACAATCGGCAGGTTGTTCGTATAGTTGTTGGTGTTGTTCTCGTCGTTGTTGTGTTTTTGTCTCTGTGTTTATTTCTGTTGTTATTTTAGTGTTTACATCTGCTGTTGTTGTTGTTTTTGTTGCTATTGGAGTAGTTGTTGTGCTTCGTGTAGTCATTTTAGTCGCTTTGTTTCGGTCACAATTGTTGAATCAAAGTGAAATTGTTCGTTCGTGAAAAACTCCTTGTTCATGGTTTCGGTTACAGCTGCAGGTAATTTTTTCTCAGTGTATATTTGACAGGTGAGGACGAAGCAAAAAGGGAGGCGAGATTAACCAGCTTTTATTTTTATTTGAAAATCTGATTTGAACCTTATCGAATTTGAAATGTGAAAATTTTGATTTTTTTAGAGATCTGTGCAAACTGCTTTTTAGTACTAAACTTATTAACTTATTTAATTGCTATGGAAAGAGAATCAAATTATCCGAATGAAGATATATTTTAAGTTTTGAATAAATGTATTTTTATATATTTTCATTATAAATGTCTTCCAATGTATTTGCTGATTGGATAGTATAAAAGAATAAAAGAATTCAATAGTTCAATTTTCCATCCGCATGGATAAAACCTTGATAGGATAATTTCTACACATTATCCTCCATGGTTATGTATGCAATATACGACTATCTCCTATTTCATTTCCTCCATCCCTGTCGGAAATACTCCTCGGATAAGCAGATCGACTCTGTGGAAGATTCGACAGCAGACCCAAAACTAAACTAATTGATTTCTCATATCGAATAAGTGCTCTCGAGCGACGTTCGTTGAGCATTGTCGGCCGGATGAAGCCGAAATTCTCATATCCTGTCAGAGCCTTACTAATTTAATCTATCGCTCTCACTCACTCACCCCCAAATCTCTCCCTTACTGTATTTTTACAATTGTCTCTTTCTTTCCTGGGGTTTTTATTTTTTTGTTTTGGATTTTTCTCTCAGTCCATTGAAATGTTTGCCATTCCAAGCGTTCATTCCTCCTGGCATGTGTCCAATCCTTCATGAGCGAGCTTGAAATCCAAACAACAACGACTACAAAAATAACAACAATAAGAGAAACAAAACAAATACAAAAACAACAACAATAACACGGGCATATGTCCTGCCTTTTTGGATGCACGAAAATATTCTGGCCGTGCATTTCACAGGCCTGCTCCCCACCTGACCGCTGCCACACCTCCCCGCCTCCATCAGTCGCTTCTCCTCTCCTGCTTCTGTCCTTCGACCATCTGCCTCCGAGGAGAAACTTCCGACCCTGTTAACAACTAGTGAATCCGGACCTTGAAATGGCCGAAGAGTAAATAAATAAGGTGGCCAACGGACTCATACACAAACAAACAAAACTGAACCCACACATACTCACACAGAAGAACTTATATTTAATCTTCATTCGGTGAAAAAATCAAACAACAACTAAAGCCCAGGATTAATTTTCAACAGTTGTGAACCGCCGTAAAAATAAAGAGAGACAGACATACAGATATAGTTACTAACTTAAACGAGGCCACAAAGTAGGCCATGCAAATGTCTCCTTGCTAGTCTCGATGATTAATTTAAGACTTATTTATGTTCAAAATGCAATTATTTTTCTACTTACACAAATTTCTGTCGTTCTTGTTGAGGTTCCACGCATCTCTCCTCTTTTTACTAGTCTCTTTATCCTTTTCCCATCGCTCTACGACCTATCAAAACCACACCATCCATCATGTTCGTTTCATCTCATCACGATCAGTGCATAGTGTGGGAAATATTTCAGTCCTAATTAACCCCCCGCTGCCAACCAAACCCACCAAAAGCCCCAAATTATAGGCTTCACATTAAGCAATTAAATGTATTGAAAATTGAAATACACTGCAATTAAACATGAATCGAGAGCGAAGCCAAAAATCAGATGCGAACCAACCACAATTTGTCCGCCCGACCGCCACTCTAATGGTCTGGCCGCCCTTCTCCCCCTCTGACGCCACCACCACGCCCACCGCAGGCCGCAGCATCGCCGACCGCATTCCGACCAACGAGGGAACAAAAACCCCGCCAAAGTGTCGGCCAAACGGGTTTAATTTTTCCGAAATAATTTCTGAATTCTCGATTCATGAGCCCACGATTTAATATGCTGCTCACCTGCTACCTCCACAAATCAACCGACTAATCCACCTCTCCACACACCTCGACACACCCCACGAATTCTCCTCCGTACACTTGCTGGCTCTGGGAGGCCTCAGTGGAATTGAAATGGAGTCGAGCACTGAAATAGATTTGCATTTCCCCGCCTCCATTCCTCTCGTCATTCGATTAAGAATCGAAAATTATTTGTGGCCAACCTAAAATTAGGCAATGGAAATGCAAATTCTTCATTCTCACTCTCCGAGGAGAGCCAATGAAGCAGAAAGAGTGAACTAGAGAGAGAGAGGTTGCAACAAGTTCACAAACATAATTATTTGGCAAAAGCAACAAGAACAACGCCATTTCGATTAAAGTTAAATGAGTTGCAACAAACGTGTACAAGGAGTGGAAGAGACTGCGAGAGAAGGTATGGAAAATGAAAAGAGAGAGGGAGGGAGAGAGTGAAGGAGATAGAGAAGTGGCGGCAGTGTGTGAGAGGAGTCAAGCACGAACTTTAAATGAAATTGCATTTGTATTTGTGTTTGCATTGCGTTCTCGTTTCCTCGCAGCCCCTCTCCAAATGATTCACTACATTTCTCCGCTCTCCCTCTTTCTCGCTCTACACGTGTGGGTGTTAGTGTGTATTTGATTGAATGTATGTTAACACATGTGGAATATTTTCAATTTGTCCAGAAATTTAATTCTCAGTTCCGACAATTTAATTTAATATATCGAATGATGCTCACTTCGAGACAGCGACGAGTGTGATTGAGAATGAGAGGGAGATATATAGAGAAAGAAAGATGACTGGAAAGCTGAAAGTAAGAAAGAGAGAGGCAAACGGAGCGATTATTAGTGTTCCAAGGCAGAGTAGAGACATATTGAGTAATTGAGGGGAAGAGGAAGGTAAGTCTATAAGACCATAATTTATTGAACGTAAGACGATGTCGAAACTATTTAAGTCTGAGTGGAAAATTGTGATCTCAGTTAAAAGCTTTAACGTGCTTTCAAATTGTTATTTTCAATGAACCTATTAAAAGATGACTTTTCATCTCATCCAGAGACAATTTCTGTCTATTTAAATGTCCTTTCGGAGCCAAAATATTTACTCTGTCCTTATCTACTACCCAGACAGGCACATTTTCTCCCAAACAAATTGCTTTCTGTAGCTAATACCACCTAGAATATCCGTTATATATGTACATATACCGCCTCAAAGTCCCAATTGGTCCTTAATGAAATTGTTGAAATCCTTCGATCCCAAAATTTATTTATTTTTGACCTTTCGATTTTATAGAGGAAATCCTCAATCCTAGCTGTAGGTATCCTTGATCATGATTCGTTTCCATCTTCACACATTCACAGTACCAAATATCTCTTAAAATTTTCCCAAAACTGCTTCTCTATTGACTGTATTTCCTCCTCATTCCGAGTTCTTCCCATTGATCCCCGGTTGTCCTTCACGTCATCGATTAAATTCCGAAACTATTTACATCGAGCCTGCTGCTGTGAAAATCCTGAGAGATCCCGCCCGGACTCTGTTCTAAATTATTCTTTAATATCTGGGTCAGGCTCAAAGTTCAATTGTGAGTTTCGGCCCATAAAAATGGTCGAAACATGACCGGCCCCCCATAATCGTAAATTTCCGAAAGTAAACACAAACGCACACACAGAAACACACACACACGTACACGTACACCACCGCAACCTACACTCCTGCGGCCAGAAAGTGAGAGTGTGATCGAAGGGAGTGAGGTCGGTAGGAGGTAACGGGTGGAGGGGAGGGTAGAGGGGAACAAACCAACACGAGCACGAATTCAAATTCGGTGCAAATCCTTTTCGAATTCACCTCTCGATTGGCTACGCCTCGGCACGGTACAGTACGGCAACGTGCGCTTCCGGGACCCCGAAATCAAAAGGATGTTTACACAAAATCTTATCCGTTCGCTACACAAGATTCACATTTCCTTTGCATTTGGCTTGAGCCTGCTGGGCTCGCCCAGACAACCTCTCGCACCCTGGCCATTCTTCACTGTCCGCCCTGCGCCCCCTCCCGCTCTATCTATCCGTCTGTTTTGCTTGTGCCGAAGGCGTCCTTGACGCGCTTCGTCGTGATCCCCACATGCCAGTGGGTAACTGGAGGATATCGGACTCTGGGAAGCAAGGACGAAGGGCGACGAAGTGGAGTCAGACGATAAACCCGTTTGCTCAATGGCAGAAAGCGAATCCTCGGAGAAAATTTGAATTCAAATCCCTATTCACATTCAACTCAATTCGTATTCAATCAGAGCAAACAGATTTTCCGAAATTTCTGAAACAACAAAAAGCCGGATGAACAACAAACCGGAAGTCGATAGAAGTTGGGCGATAAAGGAAAAACAATAGAGTGGAAGCTGACAAATCGCACAAACTCGTCTTGGATCGTTTGGGTCTTCCGAGGATTGTCAAAGAGCTTGGAGGTAGGTCAATATTATGTCCGTTAGAAGCAAAAAGTAATATGAAATGTAGTCAAATTTAATTTATGAAAAGTATGTAAAATACCCGAAAATGCTTCTAAAGGTAGTCAGAAAGTAATTAGTCTTAAATTCTACCTCCGTTCGATTACAGATCGTCCTTGATCCTCCCTCGTCCCCTACGAGGACGGTTCTTCGATATCCGCCCGCGTTCCTGGGTTTTCATTCCATTTGGGAGATGCTTCTAGAAAATTTCACAACTACAAGGATAATCAATTAATTTTTACAACATATAAAACATATACACGTATATATGTAGCCGTTAAGACCAGCATCAATAACCACGAAGACTATAAACGGCATAGTTTTTGTTGTCCTGATTCATGATTCATTCAATATTTTGTTGCTACACAATGCAAACAGGAAAAATTCCATTATCCTGCATTTAGTCTTTAAGGGCCTTCAAAAGATGATTGAATTATAGTTTCATATAGCATCTCATCCAAAATGGTGTTTGCTCTTATTCTTGCTGAAAGGGGTTTGTTATTCATTTACCGTCTCTGTCTAGAGGTTTATCCTTCTCCTCTCACTCTCTCTCTCTCTCTGTATCGGTCTAAGAAATTTAATTGGTTTATTGATTTTTTATCGTACAACGTGTTGTTTTTGAAGTGAAACTTCTATGGGCAAGTTTTTTTTATTTACGTTATTATTTTGTATTTTTTTACAATATTTATTTTTCATATATTTTCATTGTCATTTTTAATAAAACTCTAGCAAGAAGTATTTATTTAAAAAATGAACAAACTAAAACAATGGAGTTCTTTTTTTGTACAAAACCGGAAGTGATTACAATTTCCGAACGAGAGACATGAAGCGAATGCATGTGTTGACTTCCGGGTGAACGCTTTGTAGGCTAGTAATTCTCACTATATATCTCTCTCTCTGTTTCTCTCTGTTTATTTCCTGTTCGCTGTATGCCTTATTGTTGCGGATGCATTGCAGATGCCGCTAGTAGTGGCGAAGGGTGGAGGAGTCCAGTGAAGAAATGAAAAGTTCTCTTTATCTGAATGAAACTCGGCCTTTCGAACGTGACTGACACCGCACTCTGATTCAGAGGAAAGCAATGAAAAGTTTCCAAGACTTCACTTCACTCTCCGCGTTCGCCCGGAATCGGTATCGCCTCACCAAGCCTTCAGTCAGATTGAAAGCCGTACCTCGGCTCAGCGTCGAAGTCCCGTCCCTCGAACTCTGTTTAGTTTCAAAGATATGCGCATTTAAAGTTTTTGCTATTTTAAAGTTATCGCATTTCCACCGATGCGGTGAGTGGAGGTCGGGATGGATGCCTGCGGTTAACTTTTAATGTTTTGCTTTAATTATAATGGCAGGGGAAGACGGCATGAGGGGGCCTAAGATGTGTCCTCAAGCGCCGAAGGTTGGCAACCTTTGAAGGTCGAAATATTTCACTCCACGATGTCGTTCAAATCAAAATAAAAAAATTAATTAAAAATCTCACTTAATTTCCTATCTTTTAATTTCTTAATTTCTGAATCTTTTTTCATATTATTTTAAATTTTAATTTTTCAATTCTTTTTTAGATGTTTTTAATTAATTTTTTCATTTTCACTCGAGATAAAATATTAATGATACTCTAATGTAAATCACAAACAAAATCCAAAGAAAAAGAATTTTGAAATCTATATAAAAATCACACTTTTTCATGTTTTGAAAGAAATGCGATTTTTTTAATTGAAGCAAGTCGGTTTTTTTTTACGAGACCAAATAAGCAAATTGTCAGAAAGCTAAAATGTGGTTTTATTTCGAGTCTAACGCTTTAAAGCTTTGTGGTTTGGTTCACGTTTTAGAGTAGACAATGTTAGTAAAAACGGGTTGACATTTTTTGACGTAATTGCCGTTATCCCGACTGCACTGTATATTTTAATTTTTTCATCTTTTAACATGTTAAGTTGTAAAAAATTGAAATTTTTATATTGTTTAAAAATGTTATTGTGTTTTTTAATTTTTCAAATTTGGGAAATTTTTTGGGAATTTTGGGCTGAATTTCCGTCAACTGAAGTTCTGAAATTCACAATAAGGTACAATTCATCTCAAAATTTCCCACTATTTCTCTCTCGCATGTGGTTCGTGTATTCGCTGAAATCTGAACACGAACGACAGTCGGTTACAGCGCTAGCTTTTTCATCCAAGTTTTTCACCACCATCTTGCGCAGGGATGCCGCGATGAAATTTGAGTTTAGTGTAAAATGAAGTGATAAAAATTTAATAAATCTTAGGTTCTTTGTTCCATAACCAGCCCCACAGCATTTTAGGTGAGCAAAAATATATATATACAATATACAAAATATGCAAATAAGCATCTGCCAGCAGCAATTGAAATTAATTTTTGCGTAATGTTTTTTTATAACTTCCCTGAAACCGTGATTTGCGACCCTGTCTAATTGGATTTTTTATTAATTTAATTCGGTGGTCACAAGCCATAACCGACTAAGTCTGTTTTTAAAAATTTTCAGGAGAGCAGTTTAAAGTTTCAAATTAACATTGAAAGTAATGGGGTTAAATAAATAGATACAAACATGAAAATTTGATAGCAAATAGATTTAGACACGCTGAGCACGATGACACTAAAATCTCAAATCTTTATTTGTGAGAAATATATGTATAAATAATATAAACTTAAGTATTAGTGTGAAATAATAATAATATTTGGAATAATAATATTTGTTACCTACCTTTCCTGTTAAAAGAAAAAAATAACGATTTTTAAATGTTTCATGTTTATTTAAAATGTTTAAATTTTTGCCATCGATAAATGAAAATTGTTTTCGTAAATATGAACTTAAAAGTAACATTTTCATTTGCTTACATTTTATCCAATAAATATTAATAAACATTTCCAAAAATACTAAAATTCAAATTTTATGATTGTTTGTTAAATATTTACAAAGGCACTTTGGTTTGTTAAAGTAGAAAATAAACGTTTTTATTTAGGTGTAGTCCAGGAAATAAATATTAATATTAAAAAGTTAATTCGATTATACATGGAAGGCCTCATGACCTTGTTAAACAAGTTCAATTACAAAATATGTAGTTATTTATTAACTTTTTATTACATACGTTATAAGTTTAAATAGAGAAACGAGATCGAACAAACTCTCGTCTGCTCAAACTATTGATGCTAATTTTATGAAAAACTTATTCAGATTTAGTTTGCAACGAATTAGTTTAGACGAATTTTTCTTCCAATTTAACCAGTTTATAGTCATTTTCAATAAAGCTTTCAGATTGATATTTTAAGGTTGTCACACGGAGAATTATTCCAAAAATTTGCGATCGGACAAGATAAATGATTCCCTAAAATTTCAGAACTACAAAGAATTATGCTAGATTTTTATTCGAGAAATAGACAGCCGCAAAACACCGCTAAATATAATAGTTCGTGCTGGAACTGTACACAGCTAGAGTCAAGGTAAGTATGGACGGATCTTGGACACTCCTCAGCCAAGGCGAAACCATTCGTGCCCGGCTCACATCGTGGTCTCCGAGTCGGGCGGCGTGTGGTAGTTGAGGTTGTAGGCCGGGGGCCCGCTGTTGAGGAAGGCCATGGACCGGATGCTCTCGCGCGAGGCGGTGCGCTTGGCGAAGGGCACGTTCTGGGGCGGCGTGCTGGGCGGGTAGGGGAGTGGCGGGGAGGGCAGCGGCGGCTGCTGCTGCTGGAGGCTGGGCGAGTGCGGCGGGTGCTGGTGGTGCGAGTGCTGCTGGTACACCGACTGCTGCTGCTGTTGCTGGAGGTGTTGCTGCTGCTGGGCGCCAGTGAGGCCCACGAAGACGTTCTCGGTGGGCGACGTGTTCGCGAGGTACGAGGACAGGGGCCGCGTGCCGTGGAAGTTCGAGTAGCTGGAGCGCACCGAGGGCGGCCGGTTGTTGTACAACTCGTCGACGTGCTCGCCGTCGTGCAGGTTCGTCGTCGAGTGCTGGTACGTGGGGTTGTAGTGGCCCATGGGCGTGGTCGGCGAGCCGGGCTCGTCGGTCAGGACCGCACCCACGATCGGCGACTGCGAGCTCGCGTGCCAGGACTGCTGCTGCAGCAGGAGGCCCGCCTGCCCGGTGGTGTTGTAGTAGATCGGGTCGGGCGGGACGTTCTTGCGGAAGCTGTGGTACAGGTTGTTGTTGGTGTTGGTGTTGGCGGCCTTCGTCAGACTGCCGCTGGCGCTGCCCGCCGCCAAGTGGTTGCTGCCGCTGTTGCTGACGAGCTCCTGGTTGAGCGTCTGCAGGTTGCTGGCGGTGAGGGCGGGGTTGTCCTTGTGGTGGAACGAGCCGAACGCCGGCTTCGCGCTAGCCGGGTGCGCCGGGTGCTGGTGCGGCAGGTGGTGGTGGCTGTGGTGGCCGTGCTGCTGGAGGTGCTGCTGCTGCTGGTCGAGCAGCTTCGTCACCGGGTTCTGCTGGTACTTGCGCCGCGAGCTGCGCGTGCTGCTGCGCGAGTGGGTGGTGCCGCTCCCTCCGGCGCCGCCGACGGCGTCGCGGTCGCGCTCCCGGTCCCGGTGGCCGCGGCGGCTGGTGGTCGAGGTGCGGCTGTTGCTGCCGCGCGCCATCACCGAGCGCCGCTTCACCCGGCGTGGCGTCATCGGCTTCGGGCTGAGCTCGCCGCCGTTCCGCTCGTCCAGGTGGTCGTCGTCGTAGTCGAGGATCGTGTCGGCCCGGCTGCGGATCGTGTCGATGCTCGGCCCGAACTCGATGGAGTACAGCGACTGGCGGTGCTTCGACTTCTTGTTAACATGCTTCACTGCATGTGTGCGTGCGAGCGTGAGAAAAGAAAAAGAACAACAACATTTAGATATCAGTTCGTAGAGGGCTGGGGATTAGAGGAGGGGAGGTGGTTTGGATTCACTTTACCTTGGGTTAGACTTGCAAATGCTATGAAAGTAGTTACCAGCTTATTTTGTTCGTTATTGGTACGTTTTTTGTTTATTCTTAATTATATATTATTAAAACAATCAACACAAAAGCCAAAACAATAGAAATTATAAGACTACAGCAAAGAACCAACGAAATTTCAGTAATAACAAGAAAAAATAGCCAAACGGTTAATCACAAAGTAATTACAAGAAAATTAACTAAATAATATCAGCAAAATAAGTGAAATAAAATTAAAACTCTCCACCTGGTTTGTAAAAAAGTAAAAATTTATATTTTGTATAATAAAACCCAAGTATTTCGATATAGTTCTATTCGCTATTTATCTACTCAGGGGAAGGCTATATATACAAAAATAATCACGATATCGAAATTAATCGAGTCATAGGACTAATAATCAAGCATAATATATCCAAATATAATTTCAAAAATAACTATACATAGTTCATTTTTAATGACATAATAAACGAAAATTTACAGCACCGAGAAAAAAATAATTCTGCCCTTGATTTCCTCGTCCACAGTTCTCCCAAATCGAAGAAAAGGCAAAGATGTAATTTTTTCCATTTTAATTGTAGTTTTTAATGCTTAGTTCATTCACGTTTGTTTCATTTTACAACAACATCTATTACCATATTGGTATTCTATGTAATGAGTTATATTACGATTAGAAATAAAATAATTCTAGTTTTTCCATTAACTGTTTTTTGTTTTGAAAAGGCAACAGCGAATCATAAGAGGCGTAAACACAAAACAAATGGTTCTTAGTTTGTTTAACATCTATTATAGTAAAAGTGTCTCTGATAACGCTGTATATAATATATTGTTTTCATAAATATATCTATATCATTTGAAAGCTTAACAAAGTAGTGGCTTTTCTAGATTTCCATATATTTGTTTTAACTACTAGAAGGCATTTTTAGTGACGTAATTGTTTTCTATTACATTGTTTGGTTTTAGTCAATTCAAATAAAATGCATGCTTGATTTGTGAATCTTTTCAGTGTTCCGCCAGGCAGCATTCTATGCTAAATTATCTATTCATTTATTAATTATTTTCCATCTTTATTAATGATTTTTAGTAATTATCACAGTTTAAAATAAATTAGAAAGTATCCAAATTTTGTGAGAGAAAAACTATAGGCTTTCGTTAACTAACTTCTAAAAGGCAACGTTCTTGAATGGTTTGTTTGTATGTGTGAAGAGACTAAATATTAGTTTCTCTCAGTATTTCAAACATCATCCTAAAAATACATTTTCTTATTGTTATCAATAATTTCGCTCTTTATTCCTTTCTTCAGTTATTGAAAATTCTCTTTGGACTTATCCTCAAACACCTGTTGGTAAACTTAACTAATTTTTTCAAATTTAAACGAAGTCAGACTCCAAATGAAATGGCAGCAGAAGGTATAAATTAATGGTAGCGAAAGAGAGCGAGAGAGACCAGTCAATTATGCTTGTTAAATGCTATAACTTCGTTAGTCTGCTCAGAAAGACCTCTTCTCTCTTTCCAGGAGAGGTTTCGGAAGTCTCTCCATCTTTTAGCGTTCTTCGTCACTTGGGGATTCCCGAATCACGTCCGATTCGAAGTTTCTCAAAGAACTAATTACTTAAAACACAAACACTATTGTGATGGGGAAAAATATCTTTAAATTTGTAAATTTCTCAGGAAAAATATACTTTTAAAGAGATTTCCCCGTGTATATAACAAAAATATATGTTTATATTAAAGGATTGTATATAAAATCACATAGATGTACAATGTATGTATAGAAAACATATTAGAATTAATTACAACAAAGTTTAGCAATAACTTATCAAGCCAACAATCATTCAATGGAACGATTATTCAACTGATGAAAAAATCATTGGTCAAGAATCATTAAAGGAATCACTCAGTCTGCCAATTCAGTCACTGAATATACCAATTTGATCACTCAAACAATTCAATAATCATTCTCTTAGCTCTTCAATCGATCAATAAATAGCTTCTACATACATTTGGACCGGCAGCAGAAGCCTCAGCAGTGGCCAGCAGTCTATGCTCAATTCAAGCATTCAATGCCGAATTCAAGCAACATGTTGCTGCAACATCGAGTTGGCAGCAGGCGCAGCAGCAGCAGCAACAACAACAACAAACTGGCTGCCGTTACCTCTCTCACCAATCGCAGTCAATGAGGCTGTTTTTCACATTTTACAAAAACACAGAAAGGGCAAAATTATAAAAATACAAAAACTAATTTCAGTGCAATTTTGATAATTACAACAAACAAAGCAACATGGAGTCGAACTTTTTGTGTTATCGATGCTCAATTCGATGAAATTTTGTCATTATTATGTATGAGTGATGGAGTGTGGTTTTTAGTAAAGCTCAGGCGAAAAGCTTCGTGGAATGGGGGAGAGGTGTAGACCGGTTGAGCCACGCCCCTTCGAGAGGGCGCAGTCGATCGCTTGGCGATGCTCCGGAGTCCCTCGAAGGGCAGTAAAGCCTAAAACTAACGTCGTCTATGGAACAAAGAGATCGATCACTGGAGAAACTGCCACAGGAACCCCCTCCTCGGCCACGCCCCTCACTCAATGAGGAACAGGGCCAATAGATTCCCCGCTAGCTTCAGGCCACGTACGCCATCCCAGCGCCCGAGGCGTCGCTGACCCCGCCACGCTCCGTCAAGAGCGGCCCATGCCGGATGACGCCCTCGCCCCCGGCGTTGCAGTAGGACCGGGGACGCGCCTTCCCGCCGCCTGCCGCGCGCCCGCTGCGGCGGTTCACGTGCGGGGCCGCGTCCTTGGCCCCGCCCCTGGGCGCCGCCTCCGAGCGGGCCGTGGACGCGGACGCGGAGGAGGCGGCGGCGACTAGGCGGTCGTGGCTCTTGGCGCGCACGATGTTGAAGCCGGTGTCGATGTAGCCGGGCGGGGCGTCGCGGATCTGGTCGCAGAAGTTGGCCGAGGTGTTGGCCAGGTGGGAGCGCTCCTGCTGCTGCTGCTGCCGCTGGCGACGCGCAATCCGCGAGGCGACCGGGGAGCGCGGCACGTACTGCGTGGGCATCGCGTACTTCTCGGTGACCTCGGGCGAGAGGTCCGGGTAGGGGGCGTGGCCGGAGCGGGGCTGGAAGATGTGCGGTCGCGGCGCCGGCGGGGGCGGAGGCGTCACCGCCGACGGCGAGAGCGGCGACTGGGGCGTGGCGAACTGCGGGGGCTGCGGCTGGAAGTGGGGCAGGTGCTGCTGATGCTGTTGGGGATGGTGGTGCGGCACCGTGGGCAGCGGAATGTTCGAGGGGCGGGCGGGGCGCGGGCTCGAGCCCAGGAGGGGCTGGAAGGGCAGGCCGTTCTGTTGGAAGAGCGCCCGGCTGGCGGGGTTCAGGAACGCGGGCAGCCGGCCGGAGAGGGCGGGGGTCGCGGTCGCGGTCACAGTCGGAGTCGGGGAGGACGTGCTTCGCTCGAGCAACAAGTCGTTATCGTTGCGCAGGAAGAGGTGCGAGTTGTCGCGGGTCAGGGCGTGGCCGAGGGCGCTGGTGTTGTTGCCGCTGATCGAGTTGTTGTTCGGGCTGATCCTGATGTGGTGCGAGGGCGTGTTGTTGTTGCCGCTGTAGTTCGAATTGAGCGAGGCGTACGAGGGGTTGTTGTTGTCGCCGCCGCCGCCCACAAAGAGGTTGCCCGGCGTCGGCTTCTGGAACGGCACGTAGCCGCCGCCCTTGAAGTCCTGCAGCGCCACGATGTCCTCGTCCAGGTCCTCCTCGAAGCTCTCCTCGAAGTTGCTCAGGCTGTGCGACAGCTGCTGCGGCTGCTCGCTCGCCAGCTGCCGGTACTTGATGTCCGGCCGAAGCTGCCCCGATCCCGATCCACCGCCGCCATCACCGTCTCCGCCGCCATTGATGAAGTTGCTGTAGCTCGAGGACTTCGGGGGCTTCGGCTTCGCGTGGATGCGAGCGAAGCGCCCGCTGCCGTTGTTGTTATTGTTGCCGCTAGTGTTGTTGTTAATGCTGTTAGCCAAGCTGTAGTTACTGTTGCTCAAAGCCACCCCGGCGACGTCGACGCCGCCGCTGCGCAGACTTCCGGTTGCCATGTTCGAGTTCGAATTCGAGCTGTGGAACTCGTTCGATTGGAGCCCGCCAAAGCGTTGAAGCGAGGCGTACGACAGCGACGAGTTGCTGTTGTTGTTGTTGTTATTGTTAGTATGTTGCTGCTGCTGATATGCTGTCGGGTTGGTCGGCGGCAACACTTGCTGGCGACTATTGTTAGTGTAAAGCTGATGATCTGCCTTAGCTGTGCTGTCGTCGTAGTATTTGTGTTGTTGTTGTTGTTTTTGTTGTTGCTGCTGTTGTTTTTGTTGCATTGCCCCCATGGATGTGGTTGTTGTTGGTGTGATTGTTGTCGTCGACGAGGAGATCTTATTGGACTTCGCACTATACAATTTCCTACTACTAGTTAGTGTATTATTTTTGCTTGCATTCGGTGTGTTGCTGTTGCTGTGTATTAGAAATGTGTTGCTGTTGTTGTTTGTGTTGGTGTTATTCTTGTAACTATGCTGCTGCTGCTCATTCTTATTGCTCTGATTCGTATGGGTATTATGATTCTGATTCAAATGGAGATGATGTGGCTGCTGTTGCTGATGGTGATGATGAGTATGGTGGTTATTGTGGCTGTGATTATGGTGTTTGTTCGACAACATTGTTCCACTGCCGGACGTTGGTATGCTTGTATAGCTCACGTACATTGGATGGACCACGGTGTGTTGTGGACTCTTGGCATCGCCATTCATGAAATCGACTGCAAACAAATCAATTAATTATGTTTATATATATGCAGTATATATAAATGCAGTTATTTATATCTATGTATTGTATGAATATCTATTTATATATATGTATCTCCTTGTCTTCTTCACACTATCTTGCATTATTTTCTTATATTGATTCTTGCTTCTCAATATCAATATGATGATGATTATAATTTGTAGAAAGTCAGTCTTTTTTCCATTTTGAACACATAACATTCGACAACACGTACAAGCAACATTCATTCCTAGCTATCTATGTATGTATGTATGTATGTATGTGTGAGTGGGTGTATGTAGCATTTTCTGCACTGTTTTTTTTTTTTCAAAAGAATGATTTTCGTGAGGTTTCTTGGGTTACTGTTGGGAGTCCCGAAGTCAAAGGAATTGACAAGAACTTGCAGGAGAAGTTCCAACCACAGAGGTAGAGGTAATAAGTCATGCTATGGATCTCGGTGTTATGGGAAGACTACTAAAACCGAGGTATGATTTCAGACAACTGAAATGCGTTTCCTTTGGAGTCTCAAAACCTTAGGTAGGGTACGGAATGGGGCCTAAAATTGGCAATGAGTCTCTTCTCATGAAGAGATATATTTTAATTAGTGTACCAAATAATTTACGAGGTTTGAAAAATTATATGTTTCCATAACATATATATTAACAACCCGCACTAAGATCGTATTTTTATAAATTACTGTCCATATAATAATTTTTAAATCATGAAAATTGCATATGCAAACCTTTAGTCACATTGTGATAAGAAATAAATAAATTGAGCATTTCTGAACTATTTACAGATCTCTTAGGTAAACTCTTTGTTGAGATCATGAATGATTTGATTGTGGTGTTCTAACAATGTATATACAGAAATAGGTTCAATGTTAACTGAGTGTTACACCCGATTCACGACAAATTGTAGACAGAAACCTTAAGAAACCCCACGTGATGGCAATTGTAGCTCGGAAATGCTACAAACAGATAATGATAATAATATTTACATATAAAATACATTGCTTATCGATAAATAATTTCGATATAAATACAAAGAGTTTCTTTTGCAAACAGAACATATATAAATAACTTAAATAACTAGATTAGAATAGTATAAATTTTATGTTAAACGACATGTAATGTGATGTATAGCAACATATATCAAATGTATGCATGTATGTATGTATATGTATGAATATGTATGTATATATGTATAATAGGTAAGAGAATAACACAAATAATGGATATAAAACACTTAACAATATGTAGTTTCATAATTTTTGATGAATTTTAAATATATTTTTCGAATCGCATTTCATATGAGTAAAGAAATGATTTCAAGTGATAAATAATTTTGTAACTTTGAGTTGATAAATAGTCCTTGTGGAAAGAACACAATTAAATTAAAATCGAATGAACAAACTACAAAATGTATGAACCAACATGCAATGAGAGAGTAATAAATAGATGATTAGTTACAATGCACCAGTGTGATGGAGGGAGATGTGATGGGTTAAATGTGAGAATTAGGTGAAATACATTATGTGAATGAAGTGAGTTGCTTCCGAGTGATGTGCAGAGAAATAGTCTACCGAGATCCACAAGCCATACATCTCATAGAATAACAAAGAGAAGAAGAACAATATCTACAAACTACAATAAGATCTATATTTTAAAAAATATGTTTATTCCTAAATAAAAATTGTTCTACTAAAACTAAAAGTATCACTCTTTCGTTTTCTCTGTGTATTCCGATTATTTGCATGCACTGGCATATGTTTTCACCCTCTGTGCCCCCTTCTTAGTTCTTCCTCTAGTCACCCTTCGTTACTTCTTCGCTCAGAGTCTCACTCTTTCACTTTGCTGTATCGTCTCGGGCCAATTATGCGGACGACTGCGTCTGTCGTCCTGCTCTCGATGCAAATTGCGTACGAAGTTGTGTCACGTGATTGCTGTATTCTCTCTCTCTCTCTTGCTTTCCACTTTTCTCTTCTCTCATACGAGGGAGGAAGACAGAGATAACGTCTATTCTGTCTTCTGTCTCTCCATATGTCCGTTTGTTTCGCACATCTTTCTATCCATTCGGTCTTCTGTTTGTACTGCGTCCTGTATGTCTACCTGGCTGTCTGTCTGTTTGTTTGTGCGTGTCTGTCTGCCTGCCTGAGGACTGACAGAAGGTGGAAAGGAAGGACACATGAAGGAAGGAAGACGTTGGCAGGAAAGTGGCAGTAGGAAGTCTTCTTCTGAGCCTTTGAATTCGTGTCAAGGATATGTACGAGTGTTGGACAGACGTTGCATTGGAATATCTATCGCCGTCGTTCTGTTTGCCCACACATGCACACTCATCATGTGTGAATTGAGTGCAGCGAAAAGGAAGGCAAAGAACGGGATGGGACGAATGCTTGTGCGGGGGCGGGGGCGTGGCAAATATGTTAACCTTCTCGTAGGAATGTTTTCCTCGTTTCTCAAATATTTACCAGGCCTAAGTACTCTTCCTCCTCTTGATCACTATCTTCAAGAGACTGCTGAAGCTCTCATCAAATGTGGAAAGGAGACGAGAGTGTTGAGGAGGAGAGAGTGTTGAGGGAGGAGGGGACTCAAGTGAGCTTCGTTTGGTGATTTAGAGCAGAATAAACTATATGAAAGTCGCACGAGGCGGAAAAGATGGAAAAATTCTAAGGCCTTATTAATGAGCTTTCACTCTAGCTCCCTCTCCATCCCAAGGCCTCTTTCTCATTTCACTCATACTGGAGGGTTTCTATCAGTGCTCTCGATTTCAGCTCGAACCTTTGAACCTGTCCGAACGCTCGAGCCTTAAATGTTCGGGTGTTCGGACCTTGTCCGAACATGTTCGGACTTTTGAACATGTTCGGACTTTTGAACATGTTCGGACTTTTGAACATGTTCGGACTTTTGAACCTGTTCGGACTTTTGAACCTGTTCGGACTTTTGAACCTGTTCGGACTTTTGAGCTCGAGTCCTCGAACTCTCGATCATCTTCGGGTGAACCATTCGGGAATCTTCGGGTGGTAGGTAGAGACACTCTCTCTCTCTCTTTTTTTCGAGAGAAATGTTTTTGAGCGTTGTGCGTCGTTTATGGTTAACGACCATTTGCGTTGTTTGTGTTTTTTGACTGAGCGACGCGTGAAGTTGTTGTTGGTTCGTTGCTTTGTATGTATACATGTGTTTTGATGATCCTTCGCATTGCGTGAATTGCGCGCATATGAGAGTGTGAATCTTCGCATTTGGCTGCGTAGATTGATGATGCGCGAATATGGATGAATGCGTGAAGGGATTAATTTAATCAAATGCACCTGATTATTACACTTAGAAAAATCAAAAATTTTCACAAAATCCTTTTTATATTTAAGATTTTATTTGTATTAAAAAAGAAGAACTCATTTTTTAAACGTTTATCTTTGTTTTTATAATATTCAATCATGAAAACAGAATATTTTGAATAAGAAAACAATATATATTTGTTAATTTAAGTGGAATTTATTTTGATGCAGAAATATTAACATATTGGCATTTTTGGGTAATAGCGCACATCGTTTTGCTGTGAGTACATTTCAAGTTGAGGAAAAGCAGCGCTCAGCGCTAGCAGATGTAGCTGGAATTTATTAGTTCCATAAAAATTTTTCAATGGAAGTTCACAAGAATTTATTGAATTTCGTATGAAGGTCATAAATAAAATCTTAAATATAAAAAGGATTTTGTGAAAATTTTTGATTTTTCTAAGTGTAATAATCAGGTGCATTTGATTATATTAATCCCTTCACGCATTCATCCATATTCGCGCATCATCAATCTACGCAGCCAAATGCGAAGATTCACACTCTCATATGCGCGCAATTCACGCAATGCGAAGGATCATCAAAACACATGTATACATACAAAGCAACGAACCAACAACAACTTCACGCGTCGCTCAGTCAAAAAACACAAACAACGCAAATGGTCGTTAACCATAAACGACGCACAACGCTCAAAAACATTTCTCTCGAAAAAAAGAGAGAGAGAGAGTGTCTCTACCTACCACCCGAAGATTCCCGAATGGTTCACCCGAAGATGATCGAGAGTTCGAGGACTCGAGCTCAAAAGTCCGAACAGGTTCAAAAGTCCGAACAGGTTCAAAAGTCCGAACAGGTTCAAAAGTCCGAACATGTTCAAAAGTCCGAACATGTTCAAAAGTCCGAACATGTTCAAAAGTCCGAACATGTTCGGACAAGGTCCGAACACCCGAACAGTTCGGACTGTTCGGACCGTTCAATGTTCGGACATTCGAGAACACTGGTTTCTATTCACCGTCAAAGACAAGGTCAACTTAGTAACCTCCACGTGTGTCAACTGAAACCCTCGCATTCCCAAGGCTCCGCATCGACTCCACGCATAATCGAAATACACAGAGTTTGAGTTTGAAATGCATAAATATATTCCTAGTAAAAAATAAGAAGCGGAACTTACATCTGTCGTCTTCGTCGAGGAATATGTAACTAATTAGAATGGCGCCTAAAATACCGAACAACTGCAATGAGAAACGAGGAGGATGATGAGGAAAGTCAAAGGGATATTCGAGTACACCGCCTACCGCTAGAGCACACTGCACACCCGAGTGAACGACCTCGACCATCGTGTAGTCCAGCAGACACTCGTCCACACGTTCCGGCCGTATGGGACGGAAGGGGTCCTCGGATGTGATGTTCGTGGGATACGTCGGCTTGCAGCCGTAGCCGTTCACCTCGAACCAGGAGACGCTGCCGGTGCCCAGGTTGAGCAGATCGCTGTCCTGCAGGGGAGACAAGAGGACGATTATAAGACATGAGATGTGCGTTGAAGACAATCGAACTCACCTTGTCTAGCTCTCCCACGTCCAGGTAGAAGCATATGAGGAATGCATTCCAGCCGATCCAGAGGAAGCTCCATAGTAAATACTGCGAGGCGGAAACGAGAGATAAGCAGGAAAATAGGTTAGAAAAATAAATAAATAAAGCCATAAAATAAATAATAACGCGAGCGATCAATCAAGGGGCGCCTAGAGGTAGGCAATGCCTTTTTTCCTCTTGGATATTTTTAGTTTTACTTAACTTCGTCTGTTCCCATAGATAAGGTTTTTTCCCATTCAGTTATTTTGTCCGATTTCACGTTATTTCGCCCCCACCCCTTTGTCGTCTCCACACAACTGCGTGATTAACATTCTGCAGAAAGCTGACGCAGTCGGCGTTGCTTTCAGGCCTATGCTGTGGGCCGTGGATCTGGGCCGGGCTTCGGCCTATTTATCTATTTGCCTTATCAGCCGTTAATAGTGTTTGTACACCGATAAGCTCATGTAAATCCCAACAGCTGCACTCGTTCTTTTTCACATTTCGGCATGAGTTATTTCATTATTTCATTGGTGAAAGAGAAACATTCATACGGTGTGCGCTAACCCTAGCCATTGGTGTTTGCCAACTGTTTTCGGTGGATCAAAGGAGGAGGAGTGGGAGCCCTCGAACAAAGTCGTGGCCGTCGCCTCGATATGGAAGTCCTACAAATGGACGAACCGGAAGGGAAGTTCTCGATTTGGAGACGAGATAACGCCGACTCGTGGCAACAGGAGGTTCGGTGAAGTATGAGATGGGGCACCTCCGGATCCCATCGCCTCCATGGAGCATGTGCCATACAAAATATACATATCGAACAATCGAAGCGATTGAACGCGATTCGGAATGAGGGGGTTGGATAGGAAGAGCGCCAAAAAACGAATTACGTTGTTGACAAAGAGAATCATGACGATTGATCATGATGACAATGAGGTTCATGATGACGCTGAGCAACAACCACAGAAACCCACAATCAGAAAAAGCAAATAACAAATCAACATGGAAACAAAAGGAACGCAAACAAAACAAACCGAGAAACGTAATCGGCCAAAAGCAGAGAAACATTTATCGATTTTTCGATACGTTACCGGTGTAATAAAAAAATCACTCGTGCAAAGAGAAACCAAACTGAGTGAAATTTAATCAGAATGCAAAATGGAGACGCACGATATGCAACGAGGGACGGTTTTACGAATTCAATTTTATGGCTACATCGATAACCGATAACGAATTGAAATTCGGGAACAAACTCGGCGACACACTTTCGGAGTTCTTGCACAACGGCCGTAGTATTTTAATCGTGGCTCCCGGTTTGGAGTTCCTCAAATGAAGTTTGGGAGGGTTTCGTAACTCATGAAAGTAGATTATTCGGTCTATAATCGATCTTTTCCAATCAATAGTTTATCAAATCGAAAATAATAGCAATATTTTACTAGAACCGACGGAGACTATGTGGGCTGTTATAAAACGATGGGCATAGTTGTTATAAATAGTTTTATATCGGTAATTTATTGCCCATACGTCATGTAAAGAGATTCTTACATATTGTTTGCTCTTGGCAAATACTCACTGTTATGATGTATTTAATTCTAAAATGATATGCGCCATAGAATCCAAATATCACAAATAATATTTGGAAGAAATTCACAAATATTGGCGCCCACATGTATCCGAGAAAGTCGAATACCTGGCGTTCGATGATTGTTATCTGAAATACAAAAAAAATTAATTATTATTCACCGACTTTAAACAATAGGTACAAATAATTAAAAATAAATGATAAAATAAACGGTTTATTCTTATATATTTCCACACCCCGTGTCAATTGACCCAAGATGTTATTTCAGAAAACTTCAATGTCGCACGGGCCATATTACGAGAGACCGCCGACTGCTTTTGCCTCCCTCCTCGATTCCCCTCAGGCGATATTGCATAATCCACACTTGTTTATCTCGTTTTCGTTTTCTATATTTCTTATTTTCCCCTTCTCGTTTTTTCTGGCTTTGTGTTTGGAGTTGGAAAACCGAGTGTTTCTTTTGTGGGTCATTTTGCCACTGAAGCGATAATTGAACCCCACTCGACGACTGATGTTGTTGTTATAGCCATGACGTTGTTGTTATAACTATATTTGTTGTTGTTGTAGCTACTCCTATGGTCCATCGCAAATTGAAACGCATTTCACTAGAATTGAAACTGGTCAAGTTTCAAATTGAAAATGAAAACGAAACAAGACGAAAACCCAAATTGGGGCAAGAAAAAATTGCTGAAACAACAACAGCCACGAAAAACATCATCATCTGTACCAACAACAACCACTACATCAGCAACATTTGTAAGATATTTGTATTACTATTGCGCTAGTTGTTACTGATTTTTTTTTTTATTGATGTATTGTGCAGTCAAAGCAGTTGAGAGAAATTGAAACTAATTGAAAAGCAGCATTTAATCATTAAATTAATGTCTAGAAAATGGAAAGAGCAAGAGAGAGAGAAAGATGTAGAAAGAGAACGGTCCTCTCATTCTTTCATCTCAACCTTCGAAAGATATTTCAAATTCTTAAAATAAAATACAAAAGTACATGAGCAAATTACAATATTTTATATTTAAATTACAAAAATTTATTCAAATGTAATTTCGAATTTTCCCTTAGTTTCCCAGATTTTTTCCATTATGCATGTATACATAGATTTTCACCATTTTAAATTTGAAGAGTTTTTAGAATTAAATTTTATTATTTCGGATTTCCCATTTTAAGTTTCGGTTGATTTGTCGCCTGAAATGAAACTGATCGACTGAGACGCATGTGTCTTGGTGTCTCACCACCACCTCGACGTCTCCATGTGTATTCTTATTGCGACCTTGACCTGAACTTTTCCAAGCATCCATAAATCTTTCACTCTCTCTCTCGCTGTGTCTCATTGCCTCTGTCTCCCTCCCATCGGTCTTTCTACCGGTTCCTTTGCTCTTGCACATGGTTTCCGGCAATTTCGCTTTTAGTTTCAGTTCCTTGTACTCGTTCGTTCTTTTATTATTTCTCCGAGTTCTTTTTATTCTTCATAGTTGGTTCCATTATTTTTATATTTGTATCAGATTATTTTGATATTTTTAGTTTTTTATATGTTTTTCAGTTTATAGTTTTTGTAATTAAAAACACATTCATCGTTTAGCCAAGGACAGTCTGTCATTGAAGTTAAATGGAAATTGAAAGCCCGCAACCCCAATCATTCCTCTGATTCGCACTGAGCAATTTCACTTTTCATGTAAGCCTTTCGATTCTCGTCTCCCTGTCTATATTGTGGAGAGTCATTCCTTTCAGTTGGAAAATCATTTTATCTGAAGAATAACTGATTCAAAAAAAATAAAAGAATTTCTTAAGATATGCATGAAATGAGGAATATAATAATTTTGTCTGTGTTCCACTTGTCATCGCAGGATCAATGTTCTTTTAAAGATTAACGTACTATTTACAATATAGCAACAACTGGCACAACTATACACAAGTTCCCACAAATCAAATCAGATATTATATAAAAGCACATAAATTGTGGCTATTTATAAGATTCTTCATTGCATACAATATATCGTGTATATCGTGAGTAAATAAATGCATGTGTGTGGCTTTCATTCTGGGGGTTCCTCAACCCGGAAACCATTGACAACAACCACGACAGGTGACGTTTTACTGAACCAGTTCTAAAATGTCAACGAACTAAAAATAAGTAGAGAACGAACTAATGAAAGAAAATTGAAGAGGGCCAAACAAAGAAAAGAAATGGTAATAGTTTTATTTTCGACGTCATTGAATAATACACGAATGACTTTTTGGTGAATGCAAGCATGGAGGTGAAAAGCGGAAAATAAGAAAGAAAGAAGGAAGAAATTTACTATACAAATTAAATAGATAATTTGAATAATTAACAAAAAATAAAGTTTATATAAAATGTACAAAAAAATTAGAAATGAACAAATACAATACATATGAGAAAAATCTGACCTCAGAAAGAATCTATTCAAGAAAAATCTCCACAAGTTCTCTTCTACACTCATTGCAACTCTTAATATAAAGGAAATGCTTAATAAAATTCAACAACAGATTGTGTCTTAGCATCATTGTTGTTCTTGTTTGCTATTTTGATGTTGCAATCGTTCTGTTTACGAGCATTCGTCTCTCACGTCGTTCACGTCTGTCTTTCGCTCCGACCATGATTGCCTTTTGTTTAGAACTCAAATTGAATGGAAAATCGGGCAACATCAGCTCGTTGTAGGCGAGCGAAATGCTTAACAAAGCAATTAATTGCGAATCTGCATTTCAAGAAAGGGGGTCAGAATGTGGGAGGTGGGAGGAGAATCGAACGTGAATTGAAGTTCTGCGAAATTTCCACTATTATAATTGCGGTCTTCATTCAATCGATTCAATTTCTGTTGTTACACTACATGCGTGAACATTAAGTGCGAACATCAGCTGCAGCTTTTCAATGGCGAGTGAGAAATCGGTTTCCTTCAACCATGACTCGAAGAAAATTGCATTGAAAATTAAAAACATGTCGATCATTAATAGTGGGGTGTATTGGAATTGATACATTGAGGTCATGAGTCGAGGAAGCAATACATTATGGATTTTATAATAAAAGTACTTCAAAACAACATTCTGTGGAATTTTGACAAAACAACTTATGTCTGATTTTAAACGTTTTGAGGAGAGCGAATAAGAAATAATAATAAGTTTACTATACATATTTTATATCATATAAATAACAATATTTTAATATTGTAAAAACGTGTCTCTTATTTTAGTTCTTTCCAGATATTGTTAAATTCGAAGATTGATTAAAGACAGAAAAACAAATAGAACAAGGAACAGCTAATTTCAGCGAAAATATCAATGGCAAACTTTACCAAAATAAGGACGACAGAAATTAGTAAAGTTCGGCGATTATTAATTGAGGGGAAAATAATAAATTTTGTGCTAAATTTACTGAGCTCTCACGATGGCTATTAATTATTTCTCCGGATAAGAAAGAGCGAGAGTGAGAGAAACTTTCGAAAGAGATGACAAATAGAGAACAAGTGAGTGAGAAGAAAAACAAAAAGACGAAGAAGTGAAAACGAGCTGTGAACTAAATTGAGTGGAAAGAACTGAAAAAAAATTAGCTGCCGGAGTAAAGAATATTTGTAGAATAGGAAGAGAAACGATACGGAGGCAGAAAATGATACATATGTCGAAATGGCGATTGAAGAAGGGAGGAATCGAAAACAAAATTTAAATTAATGGCAAATTGAATATCAGAAAAAGAATTCCAAATTGAAAAAAAAACCAAAAAACAAAATTTAATTAAAAAATTCAAATTCAACATGACGTATCGCACGCGTTTGACATCCACCGGAAGCGATGCAGACATGTGTGTGTGACGAGAGATGGGTGAATTTCTACTGCAATTGGCAACACTGTTTACACAATGTTTAGATAAGTAATTGCTGCATTTTTGCTGCCACACGATTTGCTGTTATATTCTTGTTATGCCAAATCGCTGGTAGTTCGTGTTGTTGACAGTATTGCTTTGGTTGTTCTTCCTATGGTTTTGTTGTAGTAGCTACTACGGTTTTTGTCGCTGCGACTTTCGTTGTTGCTGTTGCCTGGGAATTCCTATGAAATTTGTGTGCATTTCATTCGTTGCTTCTGCTGCATCCACCATGCCCCACCTCCCAATTCGCTCCTTCCTCCTTATCATCCCATTTCCTCCTTCTTGTCCGCAAAATGGCGCCACTGGTGGCGAGTTCCGCCCGGTCTCTGCAATTATTTGGCGCGCGTTTGAAGAGCAGCGAGAACAGAAATTAAGCGCGGGGAGACGAAAAAAAGGTTTAAATAACTGTAAGCGCCACATTGTTGCAACGTGAGACAATCATCGCAAAGAAACAGTCAGAACCAATTTGCAGAATCAATTTAAAAAAGTACACTCTGCGAAATATGTATGTAAAATTGAAATATAACATTTAGATATATATATAAACTCCATACAATAGGAAAATAATACATATTATAGACAAAAACCTTATTTTGTGGAACAAAATTTATATACGAATATAAAATACTTTCCGGTTCAGTTAAAAATATATTTCTTAATGGAAATTTGTATCAATTTATTAATTAAGCAATTGGTTCTGCAGAATGATATAAAATACTCATTTACCAATAAGAACTATAAAATCCCACAAAAATCTCTTAATCCTTAATATCAACGATTTTTGATTTAGTTAAATATTCCACAAAATCTGTTAAAACAATTGCATAATTCGATCATATTTCGATGTTGATTTGGGGAAATGCTTAATTAAGCCTTCATCCGATATGCTGCGATGCGATATGGCAAGAGTTATTAGATTTCCGCGAAAAACGGAACAAAACGAAATCTACATTCGACAACTGTAAGAACGACAAAAACAAATAAATATTAAATTACGCGCCGGCAGATGGCAGCACCACCGAAGCGTGAGCGCGAAATTTCAGCGATGATATCAACGACTGCGTTCAGACAGACACGACCGACAGACAGGCAGACAGACAGACCGGGAGAGACGGACAGATCGCAGACGAGGATCGAATGCAAATTCTGGCGCTGCAACCGAAACAGAGGGGAGCGAGAACAGAGGGCGACAGACAAGGAGGGGAGTGATGTCGGAAGTTGAAAGAAAACAAAAAAAACAGTGTTGCCACCGCTCGTCGATGTCGACGGATGCTGGCGGAATTCAATTAGATTTGTTGTCACGATACCCGTCGAGCCCTGATTCATGCCGAGGGGAGTGTGGAAGGGGGCCGGTTGGGTTCGGTGAGGTGCTGATGCATACTAGTAAAAAACGGGCACGGGTTTCGTGGAGGTGGAGGGGAATTTATAATCAAAATGATGATCACAAATGATGAGTTAATCAAATAAAATAGAATGATGAGGGGACCGAGCGCGAGAGAAATGTGGAGACTGAATGTGAGAGAAAGGGACAGAGGATTCCAATTGAGTGAAAATTTAAATTAACACAAACATGATATGGGAAAAGGCATTCAAATCATCAGCAGAGTTTAATCGGATTATCAGATAAAACTATTCATTCCAATAGAAGCCATTAAATTTCGAAACATTTCTTCATTTCTGGAGAATTATTATCATATATTTGTGCAAATATGAACGGAACGGAAAATAATAAAAATTATTAAAAAATATATAAAAAAATAATAAACAAATAATAAAAATAATGTACAAAATAGTTTTAACAGAATATAAACAAATTAAAATTGTTGTTTTAAGTTGTTAAGAATTGCAAAAAACATAGTTTTCTTTATAACGAAAATGAATCTAGATAAAAGCGTTGCAAGGAAATCGATCGGAAAAAATGCCCAACTTGTCCCAAATTTGCTTTTTGTTTACGTTATTTCATTATTTTGTTTAAAGTTTCGGTTTTTGCCGCCACATTTTCGCCAACATCTGCCAAATGTGAAAACAACAACAACAGCAATATCAATATCACTCCAACAAAAACATCGAGAGCAACGATAAAGAAAAAACAACCCAGCAAGTTGAAAACTAGGTCTTCGTCCCGTCGTTCAACAAAAGCATAGAATCTTTCTGTGTTGTTGTGTTTGTTGTTGATGATATTGTTGTTGTTGCATCGTCTCACTTGAAACGTTCCGCTCCAATTATTGCGACCGCGTGCAGGATGCGAACTCCTCCTGCTGTCGTCCGCCCCCCTCCCTCTGCCTCCCTTCGTCTGAAGCGCATCGTCGTCGATCGTTCGGCTGCGATGGCAGCCCTGTCGCCGGTGAACGAGGCAAGTGACTGAAGAAAGAGAGAGAGAATGAAATGAAATCAATCAAATGATTTGCCTAACGACTGCCCGGGGCTCAGAATGTGATGGATCTTCGTTGAGCGGATCTAAATCTGGAGTCCTTGGAGATGACGAATAGTACTTCGATAATGAAGCCATGAAAAAGTCGGATCGTTAAAGGATTCTAGAACTCCGGATGGATAATCTCGAAGCGATTGAGATTTGGAGGCTTAAGGTCATTGAAATATCGCAGACATCAATAATAAATACAGTTTTCTTATAAATCCTGCCCCATTGGAGACCGCGATAAATACCTCGGTAGGGTGCTCAATCGATTTTGACATCAGGCCAAGACAACGGCGACGGCGACGATGAAGGAGGAGGAAGAGGTGGCCAGACGTCCATAAGTCAATGTGGCCATAAGCACAATCCCACGATGGGACGCGGAGGGGAAACGGAGATGAAGGCGTCGCGCTTTAGCGGATAAGTCGGAGTCAAGAGCCACACCTACTTGACTTTTGTCGCAGCACTCGACTTGCTATCGATGAACCAAAAAGAGAACAAGTCAAATACTATAGTGAAGAGGACGGAAAATGGAGAAAAAAACTGAACAAAAGCTGTCAACGCTGCAATACGTCAAAAGCGATAATCCAATCTACCAACCGTCCTCCTACTGGACACACCCCTTTCCGCCCCTTCTGTCGTTGCTGTTTTAGACAGAAGGTGGAATAATTTCAAAGAGAGAGAGAAGCCATATATCAAACACATTGGCAACTGCAAATGAGGGGAAAATCAAACTGAAATCAACTCAAAATTTAGTAAAATGAGAACATTTTGAAAGTATTTAATATTATCAGAACATATGAAAAAATTAAAAAAAATGGAATACAAATTTTTAATTTTGATCAAATTTTATTATTTGTAACAAATTAAAAGAAAATAATTTCAAGAGAATGTAATTTCCGTGATCCTTCGTGCCAGGAGCTGGTCAGCAGCTGAAGTTTCCCAAAAGTTGGCTGGCTGCCGACTCTGGTTGGATACAAATACGGATGCGGACAAAACATCATGTTGAGGCCAGTCGAGATAGCCATTGTTATGTGTGTGTGTTTGTGTGTCTGATAGTTAAAGTTGTTTTTGTAAAAGTTATTGAGGTTCGACTTCTTTGTAGTAGCAACAAAGAAGTACCGATTCCCAAAGTATTTTCCATTTAAAAGTTCCGCACTGTTTTCTATGTCAACAATGAGAGACGAACGGACAGACAGGTTTGGCCTATGTGCGAGAACACAGACCTCCAACATATACTTGAACTACAATAAATCCAGCTCCATACAGCGATTGCGGAACGGGAAGCCATGAAGTATCATCAGTGTAGAAACAAGGAAAGTAGCATTATAGTAGGTAATAAAAACATTGCAACTGTAATTGAAATACAAACAATTTCTAATAATTTTGATAAGCGTTTTTTGGAGTGTGACAAAGTTGGCTTCTGATGAATTTTAAGCAGGGATTTAGTACGACATTGGACATCCAGTGTTTGGCCAAAGTAATAAAGTGCAATATACAAGTTATACATATGCAAGTTGTGGAAAGTGTTCATGTGTATTTGAAATATATTTGAAACATATACAGCTTCAATAACTCTTAACATAGGAAACCAGAATTTAATTGTAGAATAGCGTAAATAATGTTTACTAAACATATTGAAACCAAAATTGTATTTATATTTTTTCAATACTTATATACCATTCATTATAATTGTAAGTTCTAATATTGATTTCCATGACTGTGACTTATCGGCACAAATTACTAAATTAGAATTACTAAAACACTTTGACGAACGTAGACATCAATTCCATATGCAGCTAGTATCAACAACCAAAATACAAACCTACACAAGGAAAATATTTACATTCCTAAGAATTCTGAGCATACAACTAATTTTCAAGGTCTTCAATAGGCTATCAAAAAGCAATCTTTCCCTAGAAGCACACATGGCCTTCAGAGTGCAGAAATCAAGATGCAAAAGCTCGCTCCATGATAAGAAAAAAGCATTACTATGGCCCGAACTAAGTGACATTCTTTTTATTTTGAAATTCAGTTGACCCTCTCTGAGTTTTGTTCCAATGGAAAAGAGGCGACCATTACGAAATTCCAGTTTCGGAATCGTCGGCCTGAGGCGATCATTAAAAGCAATTAAAGTAGATTACAAGTTCAGCCGCAGAGAAAGACGGAGAGAGTGAGGAGGCGAGAAAGAAGGAGAGTAGAAGAAATCCACGCAAAGCAAGAAACTAATGAAATTAAGTGCTACCCCCTCGTGCACAAGTCTGACCAAGCCACACCCCCTTTCGCCCCTCTGGCACAATTTTCCTCACTTTTCACGCAATTTTCCGTCGCTTTCGCCACAAGAAAAATTGTTTCTTTTTTTTGTTTGCGCTTGTTGTTGTTGTGGTTATCCTGGATTCGAGTCGTGAAAAGCTGCAATAATAATTAAAATGCAACCCTCGAACACGATGTTTAAACAACCATCATTTGTGACATATTTTTTTCAGTTCCACAGAAACAGGTGAAGAATAAAACGAAAAAACAGGGATGTGTATGTCGACAAAACGGAACGTGGAAAATATTTCCCACAATTGTTTGTGGAGCCAGACAAAAAAATTAGAAACAAGTGGAAAAATAATTAAAAACCACGCTGATGATGATGAATTGGAGGTGGCGTTGGAGACCCCGGTAGAGGGCGCCACCGCTACCGAGGGCCAAGCCTCGGTTCCAATCTCTCACACGAACAAACTCGCACACACACACACACACACACTATACTAACACACACATGAGGGAGAACTGAGTCATTCCACGTCAAGTTCAAGGCGACTTCCGCACAAGCGTTCGCTGAGAGCGAAAATGGCGAACAATAGAGCAAAAACGACAAAAACAATGGAATTAAAAAGAAATAAAAATAAAAAACGATGAACGCAAAAATTCGCAAACAATTCGTCGGTGCTGCCATCTCGTGCAAACACTATGAGGGCAGGCAACAACGTCGACATGACAACATGTCGCAGACAAATGAGCCGACAGACAGACAGACAAGTCGGTCGGTCGATTGGTCCGCCGGACAGACGGACGCCATCGTAGGCGCTCATTTTTACGCGCCCTAGTTAAAGTTTCCACACACAAACACACACATATGGCCACACATGATCACGTGCGCCCGCCGGCAGCTGAAGTTGGAAAACTCTTCGTGAGCATAGTTTTCACTCGCCTTGTTTTAATGCTTCTACGTGAGTTTTTCCCACTTTTCCACTTACTCCATTTTCTCTCCTTCACTTTTTATCCCTCTCTCTATCTGTATTTTCCCTGCTCCTCCAGTTTTCTTTGGGATTTTTATAGTATTTTTAGTATTTGATTAGACTTAAACTTTGGTTGAAAGGTTTTCAGCCAACTTCACTTATTTCCCTCATCTTCAAGAACTTCTTCTCGCAACCGATGGCTTTCTGTCAATCAATGATTTGCAAACATTCAAATTTTTTTTTCCACAAGTTCCCAGAGAGTATGTCAATGAGTTTATTTCCAACACTGCAAATGTTTCCAGAGATTGTTTGTGAGGGGGACGAATAGATGCAAAATAGGCCGATGGCAGTTAAAAAGTGGGTTTGGCAAACGAAGTCCGATAGAAATTTTATATTGAAGAGAGCGGAGACTGTCATATATTTATAATTGAATCTCAGTGGTTGATCCTGGTGATATAAACTATAATTGCAGTACTACCATTTAACTGAATCAATGAACAGGTTTAAAATTCATCACTCGACGATTATTCTAAATATATAGAGAACAATTTATCACACAACGTGTTCATCATTTCTAATGCCTACTGTTCGAATGTCATTCAAATTAAAATATAGTGTTAAGAAAAATCAATATCTAAAACTCCCAACTTGAGTACATCGATTGTCTATTCTTCAATGCGTTTTATGTACCATATCCATCAATTCTCGATGTTTGTCTATTTCTATTTAACATTGAAAGCTTCACAATGGAACGTGTAGACCGACTCTTCAATGATATATCGAATGGATTCGAGAGTAGCTGTCAAAACCAAACATTTGCTAATTCGTAGAACAAACAAAAAAGCTTGCAAAAATCGTGAAGGAAACAAAGACCAATGTTTTAAGAGAAATATAAGTAAAACAAAAATATTCAAACACAGGAAAAAAACCGAATGAATTTCAAATATCAGTAACGTTGAAGGTACGACTGAGTTGCACAAGCCCGTGTTCAATGAATCAAATGTTTACAAACAAAAGGAAATATTAATTTACAACGACGATGACGACGATAATGAAAAATCTTGAAAATGTATTCGAAATTGAGAGTTAACTAAAAACAGTAAAAAGAACAAAGAAAAGAAAAACCGATAAATTATTTATTCAAATACTAGGCAAAGAATGAAGTAAAGGAAAGAGAAAAATAAAATCAAGCGGTATGAAACACGAATCGGGAACAAGTAGAACATAATCGAAACAAATATTCGACTGCTCTTTGCACGTTAGAGAAAGAAAGATGCAGTCAGAGAAAAAATAGTGAGAGATTGCTATTGGTGGGAATTAGGCATTCGAATTTCGAACATTAAACAATGCCAAGAAGAAACAACAATTGCAGGCTTTGAGAGCAAAATAAATTATTAGTTGCACGAGCCCCAAAGCCAAACCAAAGAAACAACAATAAAAAATACATTAAATTGCACAATTTCAAAACATGCATCATAAACTGAGAGAGAGGGCAGCAGAGGGAGAGAGTTGCTTTATTAATTATGCAGTTTTTATCGTCTTTGCCACGATTTCCAAATGGGTCAGACGGCTGAACAAACCGAAGCATTTTCGTTCAATAGAGTTCAATTGGGCATTTCAAATGAAATGTTTTTCCCGGAATGACGCGGTGTTTGCTCTGACCTGAATATAACGTCAGATTATAGAATGTTCCAATTAATTAAGAAGAAACGTTATTGAAATTAATTTGACCACCCAGCTGCATTTTTAATTTCTATTTAAAATCAATGATGTATAAAATCAAGTATCAAAGAAACTCCTCCCAAAATTAAATCCACCTATCAGAGTCCAAAAGAACGTTTTAATATAAATATCGAAGGAGAAAATATCGTTTACTGCCCTCCCGTATAGATAATCAAGGGTTAAGGCGAACGTTCACCTCCATTTCCTCCTAATAGATTCCTCTGCTGACTAAAGAGCGGTAGGCGTCTTCTGGAATTTTATAATGACCCTTGATGCCATAAATTTGTTTTAATATAAAATGTTGGAAAACCTGCTGGTGTGGTTTTTAATGAAATTGTTTTTATCCCTAAGGGGTAATTTTTCCGTCTCCTCTGGGAGAATGGTTTCCTTGGAAAAATTCTTAAAGGAGTAATTCCAACAACAAACACTATGGTGGAAAACAACGAATGCTCGTTAAAACTTTCTCACATTTTAAATGACGAAACTATCGTTCATCTGAGGATGAGGTTGAGGTTGATGATCATAATTTAATGAAATTCATGCTCCGGAATGATTGCGGAGCACTTTCTCATGATTTTCACATAATCATGACAAAGTGAGACAGGGATAGAGGGAATGGACTAATTTAGAGGAGTGAAGAGGCGAATCGAGAAGTGTGGAAGGCGGACAGAAAATCGGAATGGAAAACTTTCCGCATCGAAGAATTTTCACACATTATAAAAAACGAGCAGCACACACACACACCACCTACCTACATTATAAAACCAAGATACAGACGTACGACGTCTACCTGCGGTGAGACAGAAGCGAGACGGAAAGACAAATAGACAACGGACGAACGAGAAACAACCAGAGAGACGGCAGACAGTTGAAGGAATTAACAGTCAGGCGGACGGACGGACAGGCAGAAGAATGTCAAGCGGAGGAACTTGAAGGACGGGCAGCCGAATGAGAGAACATGCCCTTCGACTAGTCAGACAGACAGACCCAACATGAATACTGTAGGAAGTGGCGACCAACCCAACAGCAACAACAATGAATTTCAGTTTTTTCTATATTTTTCTGTCTCAAATAAATATTTTATAGTTGCGAAAGACGGGAAAAGCATTGTTGAGAAAAATTCTACACAATATTATGATGAAAAATTCAAAATTATGCCAGGCGCAGAATTATGCTTCGAACAAACAGACACAAGAACAAGACAATATATAAAAATGCTATATAATATAAAAGAATGCGAGATACACAGAAAAAAAAGATGTGAAGAGAAAAGACGAAGAACATTTGAAAAATATTTTCAATGGCATGCTTTCCATTCAATGATGCACGAATGAGTTTCAGCTTGTCTGAGGTTCGAAGAAGAATAATAACAACAACAAGAAGAAAACCATCATCATGACGACTTCTGACGTCTCGATCTCGAGTGCCCAGACTTCCGAATTGGCGGCAACGTGTGGTACAATATACAATTTGTTCGTATTCGTCATAATTTTTTATACCAGAACTTTTTATTGTTTCAGTTTCGCATTATAACATTTTTTAATCCACAAAACAAAATAAATTATGCCCATGGTACGGTTTTCGACCTTGTGTCAAACTTCCATTATTTTAAGCATTTATTTATTTAGTAGTTAGTTGTTTCACACAACAATTAGTGCTTGATACACACGCACATGCCAACTAACAACAGCAATAACAACGAAAAGGCACCACGGAAATCCCAATGGTCTCGGAATCAAGAACCTCACAGGCCAACAGGAGGACGAGGGGATCGGGCAAAAGATAGGTGGGGGGGAGGAATGTTCTGTTGGTCGGTTGGGGATATCGGACGGACGGTATCAATGTTGACCACCATAAACTTTACTTGGAAAAGCGTACGTGTTCGTCGTCATCGTCGGTGACTCCTAAATTAGTAGTAAAACTGCATCCATTAAAATCCAGAACAACAACAACAATTACAATAAAAACTAAAGTCAATGAGGACAAGCAACGAATATAATGGAAGGAACAACAAGAACAGAAAACAACAACAAACACGGACATAAATAATGAACCTTGCACCAACAACTCGTAAAAACGCGGTTAAAGTGTTGCATTTAATTTGCAGTGAGTGCAGTACAGAACTGTAGGGTGTTGCTCCCTGTTTACAGGGTGCCTTTTCACACGCCTGATTATAGGGAACCTAGTAAAAAAGCAAAAAACAATTTTGAATGGGGAAAGGTGTTAATTATGGTAAATTCCATATCTCGCCACCCTGTACTTCCAGCATTCTACTCGTTCACGGAAAAGGGAGAAAATATTCACTAATTGTTGAACGCACCTACTCCGGTGGGGCTCACCAGGTTCCCACCATTGTTGGATCCCACCTCCTGCGACCATTTGACCGCTCGTGACTTTTGTTCCCTCTACTCCTTCGTCACTCACTAATTTAGCGTCGACACCGACTCAGGTGTCTCTACACCCACACGCAGGCCAGTGATGCCCTTTTCAGGAGGTGTTTAACCACTAATTTACATTGGGTTTTGGAAGGTCGCCTAACAAGAGGAACTTCGTAAACGATTTGTTATCCAGGAAATTCGCTAAGAAATAGCAAAGGCGAGAGGAAATTTCATTATTTGCTGAATGTCCATCGAGTGAATCGAGTTTTTCCTTATGATATAGACTTATAGACAATAGACTCAGGCTCAATGAAAATAATGTAGGAAAATTTATTTATTTTATGCAATACTTTTCTGTAAATTCTGCTTGAACTGAAGATGAAATTTCCAGCAAAAAGACCGAAAATATTTGTTTGGAACAGTCGACAGCCAAACCGCGAGCGCCCACTTGTTTCCCCCGCTCGACCTTCGGTTCCCTCTGACAATTTCGGGGAAATGCGTGCCAGCATCACAGAAACTATAAATAATCGCACACACGTCGAGCAACTCAATGTAGAGTATTTGAAAAATAATAAAAAGCAAAAACCACTTCAGCCTGGCAAAAAATGTGTGTAGAGCAACAACAATTTAAATCTAGCGCATATTTCAACACTTTAGACGACTAATCGCGATGGTCGAAATACAACAACATCAACAAAAAATAAACAACCTCAACCTCTCCTTAAAAATAATTTTGGAAAAACTTCCCCTTGGTAATCGAAAATGGAAATTGAGTCAAATTTGAGGTTTCCCTCTAGAGAGGGAAAATATCTCAACCTCACTGTAAAATCACGTTTTACTCAACGTTTCCCGTTGCGAAATTGAATATTTGGTGATGATAATCCTCTTAAATATGAAGATAATGAAGATGTTTTTCAAGTTTAAGTGGAACATCAGCATTTAGATTTGGTATTAAAACGTTCACTGTTGCAATACAATTCTCTTCATTGGCCTCTGCAGCCTAGCCTTCATCGCCGGGAAATATAAATAAACTTCCATGCCGCTGAGTAGGATTCCACTCTAAATGAGGTTCCACAAACATTTGGGATGGATAGACGTGGCGAACATCTGGTCTATAACTCCAAGGCAGGGTCTATATTTAAAGGGATTTACTTCTGTTATCTCTCTCTAAGTTTTGTGTTTCACAAGGAGCAATTTCGGAACATTTTATTAGTTTTTGATTGGACATTATTTATGATAAGTTATGATGATTAAGAGTGAGCCTGAAGAAGCAGATCTTTTCTGTTTAATATTTTCCTGGAATTTCCAACTATATAGAGAAGACAATAAAGTGTCGTGTATCTATCTTTAGCAACTAATATTTTGATCAATTAAGAATGGAGAGCAAAGACGTGATATTTTCCGTATTTTGAAATCGATAATTAACTGAAGATATCAGTTTGAGAGCCCCTGCGTCCCACCAAAGGAATCACCTCAACTCAACTGCGGTTCGCGTTTCTCGAGCTGACGGATGTCTTCCGTCTGTTCTGCATTTAAATAAAATTCCCCGAGAGCCGCAAGTCAGACGCACATTCAAACGGACAGGCAGAGGGAATCGACCAACGGACGATGGATCGTAATTTTAGATGGCAGACATTGACTTCGTAATCCTCACAAACAAAAGTTAAGTCACAGTAAAGAGGATTAAAAGGTAACAACAACAGCAACTTAAACCGCTACAACAACAACTACAACAACAACAAAAGTAATAACAATAAAAACAACTGATCACGGAAACAAAAGAAAACACAAGCGAAAATTTGAAATTAAATTTAAAAGTCTAGAGAAGCATATACATAAACAACATGCGTTGAATGACAATCAATTGAAAACGAAAACGAAGCACCACGAAAGGAAAGAGACGAGACAGAAGCAGACGAAGATAGGTAGAGGCATCGCCAAGAAAGGAATAACAACAAGAGAACAAAACCAAAACAGTGGTTAGGGTACGGGTCTGAAGGAAGCCTGGACGTTCAATAAAATAATTGACAAATCAACCTCGTACCCCGACGACCAGCCGAGGCCGACGGACCGAGAGACAGAACAGAACAGAAATCGAACGAACTCGAGTCCTGGTAGGGGACGTCGTAAACAACAACAAGACCACTATAATCCACAATAATAACTCCAGGACAAGAATGGGAAGAAAGGAAAAACAAGTGCAGTCGAATCGACGCGCATTAAAAATGAGCACCTGTCGTAGTCATTTTCATCTTCGACGTCGTCGTCATCATCATCATCATCAAGATCAACATGGCCCGAGTCGTCGTCACCATCCGTTTGGAATTTCCTGAGTAAACTTGGGACTAGAACTCGATCTCGAAATGAGTCTCGTTTTTGTTCTCGGTATTGATTAAGCACCAGTGTTGCCAACTAATCTGAACCAGTTGAATTTAAAATACATATTTCCCTCCTAAAAACATGGCAACACTGGTTGTTAGCATTACCATCACCGGATCGCGGGGTCTTTTGATGCTCGTTCAAGTTCGGTGAAGGCTTCTCTAATGAAGTTTTTTTCTCATACCAGCATTTTTTACTCGGTCGGGATTATTTGCTCGCTGCGGTATTGAATTTCCTTCGAAGTTATTCGCTCGTCTCGTTGTTATCCTCGGACCTTTGCTTATATTTTTTTCCTCTTTCCTCTTCTTTTCCTCATTCACGCTTCTTATGAAGTTCACAAGTGCCGTAGCTCTCGAAATGCCGACCCGGGCGGTAATGGAACTCTGTTGACCAGGTACTCGACTGACTGTACGGCGATGTTTGGTCTGCTTAGAATTTACCTGGAACTGCTGCATAAACATCATCAGCAGTCACAACAACAATCATCATCATCTTAATCATCGTCGGTCTCACCTTCATGCACGTCCTCTTAATCGCTCTCTCAATTCCTTCCATCCACCAGGCGCAATCATCAGCCGGATCGTGTATGTGATCTCCATCTTGGTTTCATCGCATTTATTTATATCACGATTTTCATAGTCCTCAACATCCCATAATCAATACAATTCTCTCCCAAGCAATTACCATCCTCATCAGAACGATGGGAACCGCGAAGAACCTCATGATCATCATCGTGAACATAATTTTCATCCTCATTAACATTAATATGATCCTCATATAAATCATTCTCAACAGCATTAACATTCTCATTATTATCTTTCCCATAAATACGAAAATCGGTTACAGGAGGATCAATTTTATTACGTTTCCTTCGTTTCTCCATTCCCTTTCACAAATTTCCATCATTTTGATGTCATAACTATCGCTACCTATGCTCATCAGCTTTATCAGCCTGATCAGCGATATATTTATAATATTCATTATATCGCAGTTACCATTCCCATCTATAGAACAATAGATTCTACACTATCAGCAGAAGACTTGATCGTCAACCCCATTTTTATAGTCTTCCCTATGCTATTTTCATCATCATGATGAAGATCTATTCTAATTTTACCCCCATCCTCGTCTCATCAGGCTTCGTCCAGACGTCTGTCCATGCCCATTGTGATGGATGTTTATTTAAGTGTTCTTTTTTTAATCCTCTCTCGCTCCTTCTTCGGGAACTTCGGTCCGCGTCATTTGGATTTCCAGACGACGAACGCACTTTTTGAACAAGTGTTTTACTCTTTGTTGTACTTTCGTGTTTAGGGACAAACAGTTGTCCCAGGGAGTGCGTGATGAGGTTGTTCTTCGCCGTGGATGCTGTTTTCGGTTTTAATGACAATGCTTGGGGGGTTCTTCATATAGCAGGTTGGCCTTTCTTAGGGTAGCCATATATCTGCGTTTGTTTGCTTGTTTTCCTAGATATTTGTTCTTTGGACGTTTTTATTTCAAGAGTAAATTAGTTTGGAATTTGGTTTGAGGTATTTAATGAAGAAGAATAAAGGAAGAATAAAAAAACCGTTGAAAGGTTTTCAATGTTGTTTCAGCCGAAACATATGTGAACTCTGTCTCTGAAGTTTTAAATGTTTAATGTTTAAACAAAACATAAATATCCGAATAGTAACTTTAAATATCTGAAGCGGTCTCGAGATATATCGTGAAAGAAAAACTGTCTATGTCGTGTAGTCTGAAATCCGGAAAGCAATATTCTTAAGACTCGGAGAACGTCTTAAATCAAAATAAGATTAAAAAGAGATTTAAAGGAGACGATGCCGAGGAAACTCAAAAATAAAGCACGCACCGCAGGCGTCTGTTCATGCAAGAAGAGTTGAATTTTCTTTCCTTCGATGTGCATGATTTTTTCATGGAACTGAAGACGAAGGTTTCTGCTCTTTTTTTTTCTCCTGTTCTCAAAGTGAATTTCTGTGTCCCGTCTCCAAAAGAGTATTCATATGCCGACTAACGAAAGGAAGGAACGGAGAAATCCCAGAGTGAATGGAGGAAATGTCAAAGAGTATAACTTTCTTCCCCTAGAGGTTGCATTCAAATTAATCAGGGTCTCGAACGTTACCCACCCACGAAGTAATGCAGATCGTTGTCAAAATTAATGGGCCGGAAGATCTGCCCAAGCATTCACCTCGATGGATTGATCGATCGACCAAGGCACGCATAAATTGGGGACATCGTTTATCCGTTGATTTATGAAGAATTTTCCCTTCCGAAATCCTCCTCAGCCACCCCGCCCACCGAGGCTGCTCCACTTAATTTTTCATTCACAAAAAAGTGAGGAAAACACAAAGAAACATTTCGAAATTCAGTCAGAACAACATTCAAAGAGGAATTTATTACAAAATAATCGCTCTCGCATATATCGATTTTATTGTCACTGTTGCATTCGTCAACTGAGAGATTATCTAAAGCATAGTAAATCCAACTTGTTTCTTTATGTCGGTGTGTGCCTATGCAAATCGATCAATCTTGATCTCTTCAGCATCATCATCAGCTCATGTTGTCAGATGCGATCGCATTTGTTGCCAGACGGAGCAAGTGTCGTCGTCGTCTCTCGTTCTCCGGCTGCCACTTGGAGTGGCCCAAAAACATAATGTATGTATGTATGTATGTGCGAGAGGAGAGGTGAGGAGGCGATGCTGGGAGTGGCAAAGGGCGGGGGGCGTGTCAGTGGCAGTCGAAAGTGTGTTCATTATTTATGGCCTCTTAAACTTCGTTTCACATTTCATCATGTTTTCTTTGGGTTTTATTTATTTTTAACCGTTTTTTATGAAATCCTCACTATCTTCTAATTAAATATTTATTTCATTGCTTGTGGATTCCGATTCTGAGTTGCTTCTTCTTCTCTCTCCTGCTCTCGGTTTACATTCGCGTGATATTGAACTCGTTTCTTCTGTTCCATTGCTCTCTCTCCCTCTCTCTTGATCTCCTCTTATTTATACCACATGAACGTCAGCGAGACATTTCATTATCACCAGAAAACTTATTTAATCAACTACAACAACAATTACAACTTATACACTATCTGCTCGGTAATTGTTTCTTATCAAAGCTGTTGAAACCAAAATAGTCTTTTGAATAAACATTTGAGCACCAACATTTCGAGACAGTAAAACTTTAATATGAATTATTGTTGTTGTAACAATCGGGGTAACATCTCGATATAGAATAGAAGAATAGTAGAGGGAAGAGCTGGAGCTTAGTAAAACCCTTCAAAAATTGGGGAGTTAAGTTTGAGTAAAGAAAATACGATGTCTACGATATTAGGAACTTTCCTCGAATTTCGGTATCATCAGAGAAAAATGAACCGAAGCTATGTCTGGTTTTAATTAGAATTCCATCTTTAATTGTTTCATATTGAAATACGTTCATCGACCCTTTTGAACCCATCCCGATAGTCATCGGCGTTCATCGTCAACTTAATCGAATCCCATCAGCGATTAATACGAAATTGATTGTAAGCCGTCACCAGTAGCTGTACCAACCCCGCACCGCCCCGCTTCCCCTCCACTCCCTTCAGGACTTCCTCCTAGACAAGTCTCAAACGAGGAACGAGACACAACTTGAGCGTCAAGAGGCGAAGTCTCTGCCCACGGTTGGTCTCGTTCAACTGGTCGTGGGCCAACCGGCCTCCAGTCTGACCAGCTCCCTCCCTGCTCCGCTCCGAACGGCTCCTTCGAGCCATCAACTACGCTCATTTCGCCATTCCTCCTCCCTCTTCCTTGAAACATGCGCCGTCTTCGCTTCCAAGCTGCCCGACGAGACTGGCACCAGTCACCAAGGTTCGACTGCTGTGGATTGTCATTGGCATTTCCTTTCAATGGGTTCGTCGCCGACGACGGCGTCATCATCGAGTTCGTTTTTCACCAGCTCTTTCTCTTTCATTAAATTGCTCGTCGGATATTTTGAAAATTGCTCCGAGAGAACAGGAAGTTGGCTAAATTCCTGTTCTCGTGTTCCAGTTACTTTGCACACTTTTTTTGGCCTTCACATCTCGTCCCCTGAGACCTTAGGCGAATGTCATCAATGTATGGCTTTATTGCATATTTTTTTCTTTTTGAACTCAATTCGGAAGAAACAATTCATGTTTTTATTTATTCCTCTCCGTCATCTGGTTTTCAGTTAATTTTTTATGTGCCATTATGTTTATTCATAACGATCGCATGTTTTCCTTCTTCGTCTCATTTGACGGGTTCTTTTTCGCTTTCTGCTTCCACCCAATGTGTCAATTTATCATTTCATATCTGCCTCTCTCGAGCATTCGTCTTTCGTTACTTTCGTTTCGAAATTCTACCTGATTTTTCATGAAACCTTAGCTGTTATATTTGTGTGGATGTATGTTTGTTTGATGGATATTTCCCAACCGGTAGCCGGAGAAACAGTTAAACCATATCCATTGAGACCTCAAGTAACGAAATTCGCAAAAGTCTGTCCATCGTCACTCATGCCATCATCATCATCATCGAGCTCTCTACGAAAACTCTGAGTCATGGTTTGCTTTTCTAATTTCTGTTCCTCCACATAACGTCAGAAGCTGAAGTTCATATCTATAGTTTCCTCAGTTTCTCGGCGCTTCATATATATTTGCAACTTGTTTATTCCTTATCCACCGCAACGTCAGTTATCTATCTAAGTATTCCCTTTATCTCAAGTATTCTTTCTCTTTTCCTGCTTCTCTCACTGTTTGCGTTTTACTGTTTATTTCTTTCACGAACATATGATGAACCAGTTCATTGAATATTGTTGACTCACGATACATTGTTGACTCAAATACATTTCAGTCAAATGTTTCCAGCATTTTTTATGTAATTCGCTCCTGTTTTTGTCTCTATCTCATCATATTCTCCATATCCCCCACCCACTCCCATTCGCTCATCTTTCGTGTAACCATGTCTGATATATTATTTTTCTCATTCCTTCAATTATTTCATTTAATTTCCCAAGAGTTTTCTTTTCTTCTAAATTTGTTGACTTCTAATTTCGCAATTTGTCATCTAATTCATTACATTCTTCTTCATGTCAGATCGTCATCGGGGCATCTGGGGGCCCCGATATCGCCGACTGGCGTGAAATGACGGTATCTTGGTCTGTCGTTTTGTGTGTGTGTTTGCGACAGCTGCCGACAGATGCTGTCATCTGTGGGGTGTGTGTGGTAGCGTTTTCAGCCCACTCAGCCACGCACGACCGTAAGTCGAATGCTCAAGTCTTGTCACTTGGAAACCGCAAACCACGACGGATGGAAATGATGCAATAAACGTTGGGACTTTGAGACCGCATCATTCCTCCCTAAGTCGTTGGAGCATCGGCTTCTTGTTATTCAGTGAGTTTTGGTCGAATATTCGAATTTCCGTTTAAGGCTGGAGGATGGGCCGCAGTTGACTTTCGAATGGACATCTCAATGTCAACTTGAATTGATCCAGGCATCTGTTGCAGCCTGGGCTAGTAGAATGTACTCTCTCTCTCTTTCTCTCTCTCTCTCTCTTTCTCTCTCTCTCTCTCTTTCTCTCTCTCTCTCTCTCTCTCCAAACCCGCTTCTGGGAAGCCACTGACAAATGAAAATCCGTTAAAAGCCTTTAATAAAACATGAAAAGAACCCCTCTAAAGTTCAGACCCACTTCTTTTTCCGAAGAATTCGCAGTGATTCAGCCGTCTGAGATGGGATGAGACATCGGGACAGCGATGCCAACAGCCAATGGCCCGCCCTCCCCCTTCGAGCCCCTTGCAAGGCGGCAGCAGCCGCTCCACTGTTCGGGACTCGTCGTTAGGCAGAGAGAGAGACAGCAACAACGCAAACGACTTTCATCATCGTCATCCGGATCCTCATCTGGCAGGCATCGGCCACATTACGAGAGCTCTGATCTGGAATTTGTTAATGGTGTTGTTGTTGTTGTTGCAGTTGTTCTTGTTGTTTCCGATGCTGCGACATCAACTGTCAACTGGCAGCAATATCTGCACTTGGCCCCCATTTCTTGCCGACTCGTTTGACTCTTGCTCTTCATTGTCCAGGAGGCTGGCGGGGGAGGGCGAATACAGACAGATGAAGGAAGGAAGAAAGGACGACCGGACAGACAGACAGATGGACGGACAGACGGCCAGTCGGTCGGTCGATCCATCAGCTGCAGTCTGCAGGCGAAAATGCAGCACAAATGTTGGTGCTGCCGCTGCATGTTGGCAGCAAAATTTATCGCTGGCATTTCTGCTGCTTTGGTCCGCTCCGGTCGACAACATAAGTTCGCTCGAGATGTTGTTTTTATAACCATTGCCCATGCTCCCCACCGCTCGCTTTCTTCACTTCTACTCTTCCTCATTCCATTTTTTTCTCTCTTTATTTTTTCTTTTCTTGGCCCGTCTTGGCTTTCACTGTATTAGGCAACCACGGTTTTTGTTGGTGCTGGATTTTGTCTGCAGGTCATTTGTGATGAAATGCAGAGAACCAGATCCCAACCGGAGACAGAGACTGGGACGGGGAGAGGGGGAGCGAGAAAGAAAGAGAGTGAGCGAGCCAGATTCTACAACTTCATGAAGAAATCGACCATCGAACGAACGAAACCAAAATCAATTTTCCGCAATTTGCATTACTTTGTTTCGTTTTCAATTTTTCCAGTTCATTCAATATTGTTTGTTCGATCAGTCGATTTTTCAATCTGGCAACATTAGATAATATCCGGTTTAGCATGGAATGCGGCTCCACGACTCTCGCTTTGGCGACGTTTTCGTCCGATGCAATTTCGTCGTTGAAATTAGAATCCCGCCTCGGGAGGACTTTCTTTGCCACCACTCTCTCTCTCTCTCTCTCTCCCTTGTGATCTCAATTCACGTCTGTGTCCTCAGGCGCAAGAAGTGAAATTTCATCGTTTTTATTCTTTTGACCGGATTTCATTGCTTGGCCCAGTTAGGGTCTTCGAGTCTGATATTAAAATAACATTTTGAGAAATTATTTATCTGACATTTCCCCTTATTTATGGAAAATTAATTGAAGTGAACCTCGATAAAGAAATGGAATACATTGCCAATTGAATACGAAGAGATATCGACTAAGATCGAGCAGAATATTTCGGAAGAGTAGAAAAATGAATTGCGATCTGAAAGTAAAAGTAGATGTCGTATTTCTAACCTAAGTTCACAAAGAGTCGATTTTATATCTTAGGAAAAGCAGCAGCAACCATATCGATGCGATCAAGAGTAACGAAATGTGGATAGTGCTTGTATTACCTTATAAGGTAAACAAATCCTTCGTCGAAATTGTGATTATTTTCTAAGAAATGCTTCCGAATGGAGATATCGAGTATTGACCGATCGATGCGTAGTGCAAACAACCCTCGAGCGCCAGCGACTTATAAACATGAGTCATGGGAGTTTCATACACATTTCATATTTTCGTTTTAATACTGATCGAACACCGATAGACCTGATGATCTTGGAGATAACAGGGAACAGGAGAAAGTCGGAGGTCGGAGTCATAATCGACAGGTTCCGGCCGATCGATCGACCTGTGGGGGGAAAGGATCCGAAAGGGTTTTCGGAGAAAGGTTTTCGAGACTCACCATTTGCAGGAAGCATGTTGACAGCAGAAAGTGTCGTCGCGTGCAGGATCCCATGACATACTTAGTCCATTAAGTGTGGGGGGCAAACTCTCTCTCTTTCTCTCTCTTTCGCTCACTCTCTCTGTCGATGGTCTGGAACCGATGGCGATCCAGCGAAAGAAAGGTCGATGCGTTTGAGTTGTTGTTGCTGGTGAAGATGGTGGATGGTGGTGAAGAGGTTTTTATTGACGTATCGTTGTTGCTGCTGTTCTTGTTGAGTTTGTTGACGAACAGAAGGTGTTGTTGTTGTTGTTGATATTTAGGTTTTTACGAAGTTGTCCTGCTCCTTCTCGGTTCTCCTCCGGCTCCTCGACCCGCTTCCACCGAAACGCGATTCGCGAGCTCACGACGGACGGTTCCAACCAAGAGAAACAACGGGAGAAAACCGGATTCTAGCTGACAAAACGACGACAACAAACACGAAGGAAGAGAGAAAGAAGACGGAGAAAAATACGTTATCAACACTTGCGTTCCACGCTGTTGGCCAAACTCTCTGCACCCGGGCGTGTACGTGTACGTCGCGTTGGTGTGCGTTTGGTGAGTGTGTGTGTGTGTGGAAGGGCAGCGGATGAACGAAAAACAGGCTGTGAATATTGACGAGATACTGCGATGTTTTTGTGTGAACGAAAGAACGAACGTACGATATTTTGACCTAAGACAATTTTGAATTGAAGAAGTCTTCGGATTCTTCCTCTTCTTCGCTGGGATTTGGACGATTTTCGAGAGGTTTTCAGTCCGATGCGTCGATGATGAATCGGTTTTCAGTGCTTTTGGTCAATTAACTTTCATTAGCGAGCGCGATCACGACATTCAATTGAATTGTGCTTTATTAATCGTTTATTTTTACTATCCTTATTATTATTGCCGTTTGTTATTTAACTTCGTTTTATTTGCTTGATTTCGTTCCGCGAGTCAACAATTAACACATTCTCCGATTCACTCCTCACATTTATATTTCTATATGACTCAATGTGTTGTTCTTGTCGTCGTTGTTGTTGTACTTCGTGCTCTAACGTAAGCGGGCGACATCAGCAGCGCCTACAACAACAATAGCAACACGCATACCTTTCGGACACCGTCAACAAACCGTCTCACAACGAACGAGACAATTTAGAAAAAACACTAGAAATTGTGAAACTTTGTTAACAACAAACACACACCACTTTTCGTTCGTTTCGATTCTTTGTCGAAAATATGTTTTTTTTTAATATTTTCTGAAACTTGTTAACTTGAATGAATTTCGTTCGAATTGGCAACACGACGACGACGACCGCAGCCAAGGCGACTGCAACTAGAACCGCTCTGCACGACTTCCGCTCGTTGAATGAACTGCTCTTCGAATTCGCTTCGGTACGAGCTGCACTCAGCAGGGTTGTCGACGTCACTTCAATCGAAGTGTTTTTTTCACTCCACTTGTGATCAAAACACTTCGTCAATCAATTTTTTTGAAAAACACTTCATTTTTCGCAGCAGACTCGTTCTGTTTTATTTTTATTTGTTTATAATTTTGTTTAATTTAAACAAGAAAATTCAAAGGTTAAACAGAAGTGGCTGTCGACACTGATGCAAAAAGTATATGCAAAATTTTGCTCCTTTTTATAAAATTAAGCTGTGGAAACATTTTTCTTACTCACCTAAAATGTTGTTGGGCTGGCTATGGGTTCTTGGATAATAATAAATTAAGTTTATAAAATTGGATCACTTCACTTTTTTCACTTGTACACTCCGGGCCAAAGTTTCGAATCGACATCCCTGGCACTCAGCTCGATGCAGTCAGCCGTTGAGTACCTAGTGTTGTCCCTCTCCAACGCTCAAGCAACGCAGCAAACGACTATATGTGACCGACACTTGTTGCTTTCGCAGAGTTGCCAATACGTCGCATGGAAACTCAAATTGTTCAATATTATTTAGAGAAACTATACGATCTATGAATATTGTGTACAATTGAAGTGTAAATGTGTCTTCTGCAAATGGTATGTACAATTAAACCAGAATACCCCAAATAATCGGTGGCAACACCATATTTCTCAAGGGGTGACAGGGACAAGGCTTTGCATAAAACGGTTTGTGTCTAAGCTTATTCTCCCAGCTAACAATATTTCCGTCTGCTGACGGATGTCGTATTTTATTCAGGTCGAAAACGTTTTTTAAATTTCCAGCAGAAAATAGAGTTGGGTGTCGTGTTAACACATTTCATTTAGTTGTACAGTTCATTTAAATAAAAGGCTCCGTTTTTTCTAAAAAATTACAAAAATGGTTACTTTAATAAAATATAGTTAATAAACATAATACAAATATTTAAAAAGTTTTTCATAATTCTGCGCATACCGCATACTTGTTAGTTAAAATTCACACAAAAATACACACGCTGGACTAATCTGGACTTTGGGCTTAGAAACTACAACGACCACTAGAGGCTGGGGAAGTCCAGCAGAAAATCCTCGCTGCAATCGAGCAGATTCAAGTCGAAGTCGTTTAAGTACGTTTGATCGCTGGAATCACAATGGAAGCTCCTCTCCGCATTGCTGCCGGATGTCGCTTGGGTCTGGCCCAACAGCGGACTGCTCGTCGTTGCGCATAGCTTGTTGAGGCTGCAGCTGGACGAGGAGGAGCTCAGGCGGCGCAACGTGCTGCGCTGATAGGGCTGGGGCAGCATCACGTCGGCCACGCTGATCGCTCCCTCCGGCACAGAGTCGAAGCTGTCGTACCGCATGCATGGACATCTTCAGGACGGGGGGCGTGTCCTCGTCGCTGTTCGTGTTGCTCGGACTGTTCAGCGAGCTCTCCGACGACTTCGTTGTGCTGACCGAGGCCATGCTCAGGCGCCGCTTGGTGATGGGTTTCCGCTTGGCGCTCAAGCTGGGCAGCTTCTTGTTCTGCTTCTGCTGCTTCAGCTGCTGCAGGCGGCTCTTGAGCTCCTCGTTGATGCTGCTCTTGGCGTCCGCGTGGTAATCGTAGCCGGGCGAGGACAGCGTGGACTGTGTTGTGGGTTCGCATGTGGTACTTGAGTTCGAACTCGAAGGCGAACACGGCTTCGCAGGTGACGCACTGGAACTGCGAGCACTGGTGCTGCTGCCCTATGCGCGACGAGCTCCTCGTGCGTCTTGAACACACGACGGCAGATATCACATTTGAACTGATGCTCGGCCTGGGCGGCTCGCAGGTGGCGCGTGTACTGTTGGCGAGCGGATTTGGTCGTGCGGCGCTTGAAGAACTTCTCCTCCGTGGTCTTCTTGCCCTTGGGATGGACGTAGTGTTCGTGCTTCAGCACGTGGAAGCGGCGTTGAAAACTTTTGCCTGCATTGAATGGAATTCAACGGTGTATTACTTGAGTGTCCGAGTGTCTGATTTGAGAACTTCAAACTCACCACAATACTGACATAGATGTACGTTAACCTTCTGCTCCTTGGTCTGGAACTTTATGAACTGATTCAGGAAGGATTTGTTTACTTCGCGGGATCTTCTCGGTGGCTTCGTGGTGTTCGGAATGTAAGTGCCTGTGGGAAATTGTGTAGATGCTGTGCTCAAATCGAATATATTCTCCAGTCCTTACCGATGAGATGAGCGTCGATGAATACTTTATGTTCCTCGGCCATGTGCTCCATCAGACGCTCCCTCTGCGTTTCCTTCAATGAACAATGTGTGCACTTGAAGCAGGGTTCTGGAAGAAATCACGAGCTATTAGTGTGTGGTTGAAATCTTCAGGCTGGACGAACAAACCCTCGTCGATGTGATGATGTTGCTGCAGAGCTATCAAACTGGTGAAGAAGCACTGGCAAATACTGCAATAAAATTTGGTCCAACTGCGCGAGACTGCAAAGGGACAGACTTTAATTATTTAAGCACGAAACGTAGGAATGGAACACGCACCATCCTGATAGCTGCTCTCTACATCCAGCTGTGGGTGTTGCGCATTGTGGGAATTCCTCAAATGTTTAATTAAATAATACTTAAAGCGACATTCAAAGTTGCACTCAGAGCAGTTGTATCGCGGCGAACCTGAAAAATGATGATTGCATCAATCCTAATCAAGGCAAAACTGGCTGCGTCTTACCTAAATGTGTGGCTAGATGTCTATCCAACTGATGCTTACTATCAGACACATATATGCAGAACATGCAGAAATATTTGTGTTTGCCGTGGCATTCCCTGTGGAACTTCCTGAGATCATTCGCTATGGCCGCATTTACGATGTATTTCCGCCCTCCGTTCTGCAGTGTCGTGCACTTTGCCCCATGGATGGCCGAATGTTGGCCCTCATCCTGATCGATGATGCTCCTTTCTCTGGACTTTGGGCTAAGACGAGCGTCTGTTTTCCGATGACAAGACTTTAATGCAGTGTTCTTGGACAGGAAATCTAAATGATTGAGGTTTCATTTGAAACAAACGAACAATTAAGGATGCCAAAGATATGACCTGTTTCCAAAACAGTTTGTTCTGTCTGGGTTGGCCTTGGCTCAGCCGGGCTTCTAATGTCTTTGACAAGCTGGTGGAATGAATTTGTGAGCGTGTAAGATGTCTGCGGAAGTGAATTTTGACTGAATTAGGAATGGATGTTCGGATTGCTGCTTTACCATTTTGTGCATTTGATTTGGTGAGATCCGTCGCAGGAGCATCTCCGCAGTCTTTGGTTGCTGGCGAGTCCAAGGTGAAGAAATTTGGAACTCCTACGAAATTTACAGTAGTTAGAATTGGGTTCCGAAATGATTTCATTTATTCATACAGACCGTCATTGCGTAATGAAGTTATGGATACAGTCTCGAGATTAGGGTTGGGCGCTGGGGTCGCCAGAAGCTGTGATGAGTTGGAAAACGCTGAGGAACAAATTGATTGAGTATACGATTTTGAATTAAAAACAAGCAATCAAACAGACTTACAGAAACCATTGAAGTTTAAGGATAGATTGGATGGGTCTAATGGATTTTGATCTTGTGATATGTGGTCGAGCACGAGTGAGCTACTATTTGGAGTTTCGGGCAATGCATGGATTACGTTAGTTTGCGAAATGTTAGAATCATTGCCGTCCAAACCGTTATCTAAGCCAAGCATGGTCATCTGTGAGTCCCCAATCAGATCTAAGAGATTGAGCGACCCAAACGGAAGGGATTCCTATAAGAAAATGCGATGAGCATCCAAGCACGAACCAACCAATCGCTCCATTAAGAAGCCAAGCAAAGCATGTAACTTACTTTAGACGCAGCTTCGGCCGGGTTTTCTCCGTCGATGCTCGGCACCAAGCGAGTGTCTCGCTCCACTTTGGGGTCAACAACTTTCGCAGCGCGACGACGATCGTGGCCGCCAACGTTGACGACGTCGCCGCCGCCGCTGACCATCTGTGATTCCTGCACGGCCTCGAGACGTTTGCGCCGAAGTATCTTGTCTGCATTCTGAACGCAACGGATGAACTCACAGCAAGCTTCCAGGGCCTGACAGCAGTCGAGACATATGTGCAATGGCAACGACGTGTCCTCCAACGACGCCTCGATGCGGGCACACCCATTAAGGCAATCGAGCAGCGTTGTTGTTCTTGTTGTTGCATTTTTGTGCGCCGTCAATGTCGGTGTAGTTGACGGCGACTGCGACGACGGTGGCGATGACTCACCGCCGACAGCTGCGTCATCATATTCGCGAAAACTCGTGGTGGCCATCGAGTCCAGCGGCAAGTAGTCCGTCATCTCGTCCTCCTCGGACAGACAGCAGCGACACACAATGCGGTGGGTGGGACTATCATCACCTTTGGCTTTGGCTCTATTGTTGCCCATTGCATCTTCTTCTTCTTCCCCTGTTTGGTGCACGGCAGAGTATTGTGTTGTTGTTGTTGTTTTTGTTCTCGCCGATAACGTCGACGAAGTCGTCGTCGTCGCCGTCTCCGCAATTATCGTATTAATTTTTGGGCGTGTGACGTTGATTTTGTTGTTGTCGTTGATTGCGGTGGGTTATTGCGTATTTTATTGTTATTGTTGTTGTTGTTATCACTCTCGCCTTTCTTCCGTATTGTTTATAAACAAATCGTTAATTAGTCGTGTCTATATTTACATGCAAAAGCAGAAAACGCCCGAAGTGCGAAGCCGAAATTAACGTTTCTTTTCACCACTGTCGCCGTCCGTTTTCACGGTCGCCTTTGTTCGCTGCTGCGCTGCTTCTGTTCTCTCTGTCTGCTTCTGTTTCTGTTGTTGCTGCTGCTGCCGCGACGAAGTTCTGTTGAGCGAGTGGCGAATTGTCGAGAAAGCCGCCTGTGGTTGTTGTTGCTGCTGCGTGTTGTTGTTGCTCATGTGTGTTGGTCGGGCACCAGATTACAAATGTCAATAAAAACGGACACGACAAAACAATGCGGGTCGCTCTCTCTCTCTCGCCCACCGTTTGCATACCAGACAGAGGTGCCACATCATAGAATTGTGCGAATATTGAATTTTTAAATTAATATTTGGATATACAATGGTGATCCAGTATAACGAATGATATAATGATACCAGGGTTCGTTCGTTATATCGAAACACATAATTCTTTTCATAAATATTAGCATAGTAGCAAGTTAAGCTCTATTCGTATTATAGGTATTGGTTTATTAACAAAAAACGGAAAAAATTACATACATGAACAAAATTATTTATATTTAGAAAAAAATATTTTTGTGAAAGGTGAAAATTGGAGCACCTGCCAATTCTACAAATATTAACCATATGGGTATCAATTTAAGGTAAAAACTTTAACAAAAATTATTATTTTTTGTTTAATAATTTTTTTCTTTTTAAAATCTTTTATCAACTATATATTTTATACACATTTTCGAAAAGCTGGTTCAATTTCCTTTAAGATGGTATATATAGATATATTAATAATCCAGTATTTATAATTTGTCGAGGTGTGGTGGCTCAATGTGGGGGGGTTGGATCGCGAAATGCCGTTATATATTTACCTTTAATGGCGTAAATTGTACCCACTATGGCCTTGCGATGGCCAATTAGATATATGTGATATTTACTGCCAATTCCTCGGAGATCAACGATCTCCATGTACATGTACTTCCCGGTACGACCTCTCATACTGCAGTCGCTAAAGTTGAAAAGAATATATATCATAAACATATATATATAAAACAGTAACAACAACAACGTGCGGACAGCCCCTTTTTCTATATCCGGTCCGGTCGGGCTTACCGGATCCAGAAACAAAATCACTCACTCACCAGCAACTCCCATCGATTCTTATTTTCCTCCCCGTTCAGCGAACTCGAAATCAACTTCGAAAATGAAGGGATACTGGGGCATGATCCTACTGGCCGAGGAGGAGGAGGAATTATCCAGTTTCCGCTGGAGCTCCGCCACTTTTTTTGTGAGAACTCGTTCTTCTCCCGGAGCTATATCATCAAATTATTTATCGAAGATTAATTGCAATGCATTTTCAAATTCAAACTCAAAGTAAAACTATTTTTTTTACATCAAATATATCGAGTAAAAAATAAATACATTTCTTAGTATATATTTTTTTCCATTATTATGTTTTACACAATGAAAGCTACCATAACGGACATTATATTAAATTATATTAAAGTTATTCGCCTTACGAATTATCAATCGAAAATATTAATCAAATCAATTATGTAAATTTTTTAATGTACAATTTGTAATAATTTGCAATTGTATTGGTAAAATAAAACACCTGGATTTTGGTTTTATTAAAAAGACTGTTTTCTTTAATATATATTTTTTCTCTTTCCATACTTTAATAACAATTTATTTTAATTTAATTTCATTCTGAAGATAGTTTAGGATATAGATTTTTAAATTAAAATTACAAAAATTAGGTAAGTAAAATGAAAGAAAGGATAGAGTTTAGAAGATGCCATGCATGGGGCACTCAAAGAAAGACGCCTCCAAACACTATCGTTGCCATTCCACCCGACTATCAATGTTTGAAATTATATGAAAGAGGAGCGGACAACAAGTTAAGAAGTCAATGTGAATGGTTAACGTGTGAGAAATTTGATTGCTATACAAAGTGCTTGCTTGCCAGATCGCATTATAAATTCTAATTTTTAATTCTCTTTTTGTTTAAATTAAATCGTACCTTTAAATATTTTACATTTTGTTGGTATTTAGTAATGTTTTTTGTATGTTCTCTTGCTTTACGTTAAATGTAATTTGTAATTAGAATAAAACTACAGACTTAAAATTTACTATATATAAATGTAGCAAAGTCACTTGCTAGATCTCTAGAAAATCCGTTTCTTTGTTAAAATAGCGTACAATTACTTTTATGTTTTAGTAGAGTTGATGATTTTTAAACGATTTTGGATTTATTAAATTAAATACTAATTGGTTTAAAACGTAAGAGCCTAAAACTATGCAATATTTATATATAGATCAAAGCGGTCAAGCCTAAAACGCTAGGCGAAAGGCGTTGAATAGGATATCATTGTTCCTTCTTCGCTTTCATTTCGTCCTTTGCAGCTATATAACATTGTTTGCTTTTGTTTCTAAATTGCGATATTCGCAAGTTTCTTCAATTAATTTATGAAAACAAAGTAGAGGAGAGATTGTTAATTTAAAATGAAATTAAAATTATTCTTTTTGGAAATATTAACAATCGAAAATTTTAAACGTATTCAAAATAATGCAATGCAAATGGAAAGTTATTGGCATGATTTCAAGAGGTTAAATAATGAAAGAAGTGGAATTTTTTATGGATTAAGTAACAAAATCTAAACAACTCTAATTAAATTTATAAATTGGGATGTGTATACGTGTGGTTGCTATTGTTGTTGTTGTTGGTGTTAAGGATCGATTGTTGATAATTAAAAGTTAGATTTGAGCGCAAAGTATTCGGCGCCAGCACTATGTTCTCATTCAATTGCCCAGAACGTGCACGTCCTCTTCTTGCTCCTTCTCACGTTGACGCACTGCGACCGCTGTCTCCACCAAAAGGTAAAGGCATTTGAATTTGTCCTTGTCATCGCGAATGACTCCTACGATTGAGGAAAATTAGTAAGACAGACAGACGCCAGCTCCATTCGGCATGCTTACCTTTCACAAAATGACTTCCCGGATGCAAAACCTGTACCGCCGATGTGATTGTGTTGTTATTGTTAGCAAGATTGTTGTTATTGTGATTACTGCTGTTATTATTGTTATTAACGAAATTCGACGTTGCTGATGTGACCACAGTGGCCTCTGCACCAACCGTGGCAGCGGCAACCTCTGCCGATGTGACCACCGCGTTGACATTGGCTGCAGCCTGTGCTGCTGCTATCACATTTTGATGATTAGCTGCAAAGAGGAACACATTTGGAGTAATTATCCACGTGGACGAACCTCTACTCGAGTACACTTACCAACTGTATTCGAGCTGGTGTTGTTTGCAACCACGCTACTGCTGCTGCTTCCGCCAACCGGATGTGCGAGTTGCGGCAAGTGTGCTAAATGCGGATGTGGCGCCGAGGTCCAGTAGGTGGCATTCGATGCCGACGGACTGGTCGTTGTCACTTCCTCGGTACTGAAAACAGTCCCGTAAAAATAAATGTTCAAAAACCAAAAAAATATGTGTGTGTGTGTTTATTTTGTTTCGTTAAAGGAGTAGAAGGCGTGGTTGGTTGTAGCAGAAGAAGAAGTTGGTTGGTTGTTTGGATGTTGGTGGTGATGGGTTCAGGTGTGGAATCAATAAATTTGTTTGTTTAAAGAATTTCATAAATCGAATTGCGAGAAAAAAAAGGAAGAAAAGAAAAGTAATTAAAAACAAGAAGTAAAAGTGTTTCGTATTCAATAAAAAATGTTGTGTTTTATATTGGAAAATTAGTCTGGAATAACTTACTTCATTACACTTTGCCATGCATCGGAGTTCTCGAATTTGACTTCTTCTTCGCTTTGCGCCTCACAGGAATCATATTCATTGACGCTGTCATCCTCAGATCTAAAAATAGGCCAAATAATATGCATTAGAATATATATAAAATATGAACAAGCGATAGCAGAATGAAAAATCAAAAAATACCGCAATAACTAATTGATAGTAATATTCAATTATGGAATAATTTAAATACATAGCACAAAGCTAATATATGGAACTCATCAAATACCTCATCGCATTGAAATTGTGTTTCTGAGTATTGACACGTTATTTTGTATGTGAAAGATTTGATTCAAGGTTTGCGAATAAAAATATTTTGCATTTGCAGGAAATTGCGGAGTGGAAGAGGAGTTGGATGCGTTCTGTGCAATTGGATTTGAGTTAGAGGCGACGGCAGCAGCTGCTTGCATAGTCTGGGCGAGTGGTATTTGGGCTGCGGCCGCGGCAGCCGCTTGGGCGGCAGCTGCTACGGCAGTAGCTTGACGTTGCTTGGCGGCTTGTATTTTTGCTAAAATTTTGGCTTGAATTTGTGGATGAAGGTTTTGGAAACCTTGTGGATTGGCGGCAATTGCTTGTTGCCATCTTGCGGAGGAGGAGGAGAAGGAGTAGATAAAGCAGAAACTCAGTGCGCTTCGACCGGGCTTACCTATAAATTACACTGTCATCGTATTCCATATCAGGTTCAACTTTAACCACCTGACCACCGGACGTTTGTACAAAATGATGGCCAAGTGCTGTGAGAACGTTCGCGACGCCATCGTGCACTTCCTCGCCCTCAACTTCCTCTGTAGTCCCTACAATCTGAGAAAAGACAATTTTAACATTTCACAAGGCCAAAGCGATTATTTTTATATAAGGCACTCACCACTTCAGAAGCTGGGCTTCCTGTAATCGGGTTGGGCGCATTATTTGAGTTATTTAGACCACTAGAAGAGTTCATGGAAGAGTTTAGTTTCTTGCCGCGACGAGATATTGTGAAGTGCAATGGGTCGTTGCCCTCACGGCGAATCATTTCCGGAAGTATACGGCGACGCGCATTGATGAACCAATTGCAAACCTATTGATAGATGAAATATTAAAATAGATCCGATTTACTTGAGATATTTCAACTCACTTGTAGAACTGTTAAATTCGCCTCTTGTGAGAGCGTGAACTTTTCCGCATCGCTTGGATATGCATTGTAACGATGCTCGTAAAGCCATCGTTTCAATATCTTAACTGAATGCTTTGGTAGATTTCCGCGCCTCTTGCGCATCGATGAGCTGTCCATATTGCCGTCTGTGGAGTCCATCATGATGTCTTTGAAATCTTTTATTTCATGCATTTCGGACATGTCGTGCTCTGTGATGTCCTCCTCCACGATGGTCTCGTGATGCTCCTCATCCTCGTCATGTTCGACAACGCCGACCACTGTGACGCCGTCGTGTTCGATATCCTCGTGCCCATCCTCCTCGACACTTGATGTGGACTGGAAGCGATCGCGAGCTATGGAGGTATAATAAATTATTAGTTGCTTATACAATTATTTATACATTTTACAGTCCAATACCACCTAAGCCTTTTAATTTTAAATATATTTATCATATTGAGCGGTTGCTTGGTCTGACAGTCGCAAAACATAAACAAACAATTCAAATGACTGGCTGTCAGCCCGCCAGACAATATGAGAGTCGAAGAATTGAATCGCAGACATAAGAAAACCCATGCGAAAACTCCAATTGAGAAGGTCAGACACCTGGTGTAAAGGGGGTGGAATGTATTGCCGCCAGAACTGTTTGACGGCAGCAAAAACGGAGTTGGAGTTGCCATTGAAAACACTTTGCGAAACATTAATGGTTTAGTATTAATGGTTTAGTAGTATGGGTAAATTTTTGCTTTAATGGCAACTATAACAAATAGTAATGAACAAGGGAACAAAAGCATCCACTAATAAAAGTTTTGATATCTATCGATTTTCAATCGATTATATCCAGAGAATAGTTGACATTAGTACAAAAACATCTATTCCTCTTTTGTGAAGTTAATGCCAAAATTTTCGAATTGGATAACATGCAACCCTGTAAAAAATATGTCAGCCGCACGGTTCACTCGAGATGAGATTTATGCAAACTTTTAGCTTTTTCGTAAACATTTTATATTTCAAATAAATACAAATAAATATGTTTTCCTTGGCGACAAAAAGAAAACTCTTGGAAACAGAGCAAAAAAAGGACATTCATAAATTGATGCGTTTGAATCGAGTGACGAGAACCACAAGCACCGTCGCCATATTTTTTATTTGGAAGGAAATGCAACAGCGAGCGTGCGGGGGTCCAAATAAAATTAAGGATACATTTGTTCCGAAAGTAAACCATTTTCGGCAATTAAAACGAAAGCATCCATCACATTTGCAAAGCAAAGTAATTAGATTTTGACTTTCAGTGACTGACTTTTCTGAATGACATTTCTTGTGGAGGAAACAAAGTAAAATGTGTCAAATTATGTAATTTGACACATACGACGTCGCTCGGATGCTCAACCAGAAGTCAAAAAGTCTTAATTTTCATAATTCGAGGTACACATCGGAAGACGGCCACAGCCAGAGTGACAAAAAATCAAGCGAATACTTGGAAACAATTCCATTTATGGACAAATTACGTATCGGGGAATCAATTACAAGTACTAACCTTCGTGTGCAATGATTTGTGCCTGGATCTGAGCCTCCTGTGCCATGTCCTGTATATCCTGCCGTATCTGGCGGTCCAGTGCAGAGTTCACCTCCTCCTGATGATGCAGAGCGTCGGGCGAGAGCATCATGGAATCGTTCCGCCGTCTGATTAATAATTTTCCTATTTGCGCGTAGCGTTCTCTAGTGATTCTCTTGCGTTGTTAGGCTTTTCTTTTCACTTAATAGTGCCACAGGAATTATGCAAACATTGCAAATAGTTGATAAAAAACTGTGAAAAAAAAGAGGGAAGAGCAAAGGAATAATTGCAGTTTTCTTTCTCGGCAATAAAAAATGTTCGTGGAATGTACAACAAATCTAGCTTCAAGTAATGCAAATTAAAGTAAATCACCATTTAAAAATTATGAAATGATAATGAATTTCCTGCGTTTGGCGATGCGAAAAGTTTTGTGGAATATTTTTTATAGGCAGAAATTTGTCGTCTCGTCTGTCGTCAACGTCGCTCCAATGCTGATCGGTTGCTTTGATTTTCGTCTTCCCAAATTCAAAGTTGTTTTTCTATTTGCGCAAGTAGTTTTTACAACTTTCGACGTCTCAATTTCCCGCACACAGTTGGCTTGCTTTTCCCCCGCACAGACTCGAAATTTGTTTAATTTCACGCCAAAAAAATTAAAGTGCAAAGTAGTTTTTTGCTGTTTGGTTTTTCAAAAAATATATTTGACATCAACGATTGTCAACAACAGTCTTCGGTAAATGTCAACTTTTCTCTAAACTTCAACCAGTTATTTTCTTGTGAAACTTCAAAAATTGATAATTCGAGTAGTGGCACTTTGCGCGACTTTTCCTTCTTTTCTCAACACTCAGTGCGCCTGACAGCTGTCACCTCACGAATGACTGTGGCTCTGTCAAGCGCTCGTATTCTGACATCTATCGCAAGGCATTCGTATTGCGGTTGGCATGTGTAAGAGCGAGATGGCAAGCGACAAAGTAACGCGCTAAAAATGTTCAAAATGGCGGTTAACGCTCGTTTTTCCTGTTGTTGCATCTCAAGGAACACAACAAAATCTTGCCAAACGGAACGAAATGAGATGTTATAGGTTACTAAGAATAAAATATTATTCTGATACTTTTAAAAGAAGTCAATTTAAATAAAATACGATATTGAAACTAGTGTGTTTAATTCTAACTCATAATCGAGCATACAGTATTTCAACATCCCTGGAGATAATTGGAACATAATTGAAAATGAAACGAATGCACCAATACAAACGCGATTCTCGCATACACCGAAGACAAACAGACACACAGATTATTTGACACGAAACCATTTTGACATTTTAATGATTTTTTATATCCAAGGGAGCGCGGCTCCGTGCCTTTCCGTCATCGTCTTCGGGACAGACGGAAAATGTTCACCTTTCAAATATGACAAAAATGTCACATTTACGTTGTCTGTAAAGACGTACAATTTGTTTATGTTCACATATTATTTTAGCGCCAAGCATAAAGGCATTATTTTCATTTTTCACAAACATTTCGAATAAAAGCTTATGAATTTCGAGATTTTCACAACTGGGAAACCAAAATGGCGGATGGGGGAAATCGAAGTGAGGTCGAAATTTTCAAGACTTCCGATCCGACGACACAATCGTTCCCCAGCACGACGACGATGAGGGATTCCACTGCAATTTTAACTCACCTATCGATGCATAAATTCGCTGGCTTCTTTTCTCACACTCTGTTGTTTATTTACAAAATGGAATTATCATTGACAACCAACCATTGGATTTTCTGCCAAACAGAAAAAAACCCACCACATATGTCGTAGAATGTCAAACCGAGAAAAATTCTCAAATGGGAAAAAATTTTGAAGTCTTGTCTGTTTGGCGTTGTCAAAATGACAATTCAACTTGGGAAATTGTTTTGTTTATTTATATGAATGCCGCGTAAACTTAATTTTCACTCTTTCCCTAAATAACTTCGATAAGTTCATATCGACATCTGCGATTTTACACTCTTCTTTACACAATTCACGAAGCTTGCGACAAATTCGTCAACACTCTTGGAAATCAAGCCAAAAAACGAATGAGAAAGAAAACTGCGACGACGGCCGCTACACGACCGCGATACCGAAGACGAACAAACGATTGTACCCGATTTGACAGCCGAATGAACGCAGTGTGTGTGCGTCACGGTTGCCACTTTCAACATTTTTTTCTGTACCAAAATGTTGGAAAAATGTACCAATTTGTCTTATTAACTGATTTATTAGAAAACAAATTCATTTCCTTCTAATAAAAGTTTACTTAACAAGAAACGCATTTATTGGTTTAAACAATATCATACTTCTATATATATTTGTATTAGAAATAGTTCTTATAACTTATTAACTGATTTATTAGAGAACAAAATCATTTCCTTCTAATAAAAGTTTACTTAACAAGAATCGCATTTATTGGTATAAACAATATCATACTTCTATATATATTTGTATTAGAAATAGTTCTTATAACTATTATATATGCTTATAATAAAAGTTTGTAAATATTTGTAGTTAAGTATGTATCTTTTGCCGACCAAATATAATGAAGTTCTTCTCCTTCTACATACAGCTCTTTAGATAACATTATGTTATTTAGACTTGGAAGTTCGACTCATTTCTCAACTTCGTTTTTATAAACTCAAATCAAAAAATTTTCTCTACGCAGCTGCTGAGTTATGAGGAACAGAATAGATTATTCACAAATTTAGTTAATTCAATAAAAGTATTTTCTCCCAAACCATTTTTCAAATTGTCCACTCTTTCTCAGAATGGCTACATCTAAACAGTTTTCTGTCCAAATATTAGAAAGCTGTAAAAGTTTAAATTATGTTATGATAATATCGGGATCACATTCGATTAGATTATTGAAATTATTTATCAATTGTAATATTGAAATATTTTGTTTTGATAAAATTTGAGAAGGTGCTATGATAATCAAGTTTTTTAAATCTTTTATTCCAAAATCAAATCTCATTTGAACTTTTTTCAGTAATTCCAAATAAAAATTTCGAATATTTAATTTTATATTTATTCTCTGTGACTGAGATTGTGATTTGTTCCTGTCGTTAACAAAGTAAATTTACAATTGCACTTGACATCTTCAAAACAGCTAGTCTTCAAACACTGGTGTTGCCATTTCATTTTCATGGACGGTTGGGAAATTCAATTGTCATTTAAACTGGATTTTTTGAACAAAACATTTTCAGGTCAAAATGTACCAAATTATAAACAGTTGTACCATTGTACCAACGAAAAAAAATGTATCAATTTGGTACAAATGTACCAACAGTGGCAACCGTGGTGTGCGTGTGAATTTTCTCACTCTACCTTTTGTTCCGAAATTCGCAGAGGAAAAGTAGACGAAAAAAAAAAAAAAATATAGCGTACAGCTCAGCGATGCCAACTATACGGATATTTCTGTGTTCTTCGGAAATTTGACCCCTTGGCGGAGACACGGAAGTTTACGTTAAAATTCCCAAATCTACCGATATTCAGATCGACATTTTTAATATATATCTAAAAAATGTTATTAACTACTATTGCCTATGAAAATTTGAATTTCCATAAAAATTTTAAACTTTTGAATTTTCTTTTAAAATTTTGAATTTCCTTTTAAAATTTGGAATATTCTATAAAAATTACAAATATTTGAATTGTCCATGAAAATTATGAAATTTGAATTTTTGTATAAAAATTGTTTAATTTTGAGTTTTCCATTAAAATTATCAAATTTTGAATTTTCTATGAAATGATCAATTTATGAATTTTCAATGAAAATGATCAAATGTTGAATTTTTCATGAAAATCATAATCAATAAATTTTCTTTGTTTCTTCAAAAATATGGATTTTGTACTAAACACGGAAATACAGGGATATTATCAGTGTATCGCACGGATTTTTCCTCTCTTTTGGGTTGGCATCGCTGATAGAGTATAAAATATTTTGCGTTGAACTTCTTTTTCAGCACAGGGTTGCAGTTATTGCCCTGACTCCCAAAATAATTTAAGACTGGTTGCTATCAAACAAATTTGTCTCAAATAAATAAAAAAATTTAATCTGTGTATATGTATCCTCAAATAAATAGTTCTATCCATCTCACCTACCATTCCATATTTTATATTAACTACCTTCACTTTCCTCATCAAGTGCTTTAACATATTCGTTGTTAACCCGTTCGCTGACAGATGACGAAAAAGTCACATCGCAATTTCCCCAGTGAATTGTACTGGTTGCGCCCAGGATTCAACTTGAATTTGTTTGTAATTAAGAGTAAATAAACAATGGCCGCAGCAGACTTCATGGAGACCGTGGACGAACATCTGCTGGTGAGCATCAAAGCCGATGTGGACGTCCTGGTCGACGGAGATGCGTTGACCAACACTGTTTTACTGGACGACGATGTGAAATTGGAAGCGGTCGGCGAGGCCGCTTCGAACTCCGAAGATCCGTTGGACATTTTAAACAAGGCGGGTACCAAAATGGAAGCAGACAATTGTTTTATTGGCGAATTCGACGAGAGGGATCTACTGAACGAGGGCGATGGGCTCCTGGAGGAACCTCCGCCCGCGCTCGGACCCAGTCGGAGCAAACGCATGCGTGGTGGCGGCGACCTGAAGGGCCGGAATGGCTATGTTTGGAGCTCTGTCAAGCCAGAGGCCACTGCTCTGCTGGTCAACAGGTCGATGCCGCCGCGCGGGAAGGGCCCAGCCCGCGTCGTTTCGAACGTGTTGGAGTCCTGGCACCTGCTGATGGACGAACCGATCCTGCAGGCGATTGTTAAGCACACCAACGAGGAGATCAAACGACGCCGGAGCAAGCTGCCCTCCCAAAGAAGCACCGACGTGATTGAGATGCGCGCCTGGCTTGGCCTGAACTACTTGTGCGGCGTCTTCCGGAGCGATGCCGAGGCGCCACTGGAGGAGCTCTGGACGCCCGAGCTGGGAAATGGAATATTTCGCGCCACCATGTCGCTGAAGCGATTCGAGTTCTTGGGCGATTGCTTGTGTCTAGCCGACAAGGGGACACAAGAGATTGGGACGGAGTCGGCACTGGAACCGGTGCGTGGTATTTGGGAGAAGTTCATCATCAACTGTCGGTCGTACTACGCGCCCAGCGGCAATTGTGCCATTGGCGAGCACACGATCGACATGACAGACACGTCCTTTCCCACGCCAAAGAGTGAGGGGCAGGGCATTCGGCTGGTGAGCCTGCACGATGCGAAAACCCTCTACATGTGCAACGCCGTCATCGGCCCTGCGGAGTCTGTAGGCGGGCGCGACGAGGTCTTCGCACTCGTCTGCGATATCAAAGGCACCAATCGCAACGTGACGCTCTCCGAGCGATACACGTCCCTGGAGCTGGCCAACCAGCTGCTGCAGTGCCAGCTGACGCTCGTCGGAGCTTTGTCAGAGAGTGCCCAGGAGATGCCGGCGGAGTTTCTAACATCCAAGGGCAGGAAGTCGGTGCGGAAGGATGTACTCGGGTGCTATTGCGTTGGTATCGCAGGACAAAGATCCGCCAGTGCTGCTGACCAGCGGAATATCGGATAGTGTGAATGCATCGATGCTGTATGACGTCACCGATAGGTCTGGACGACGCTTCCATGAAACAGCTAACATAATGAGCACTCGCTCTGCTGTGGTCTCTGGGACCAACTGCCCTTGGGGTCTGCGTTTCTTCCACGCCATTCTGGATTTCGCGTGTGTCAATTCCTGGCTTCTGCTTCGACTCTCGGAAAAGGGCACTGAATCGCTGAAGAAGCGAGATTTCCAACGACAATTGGGCCTGTTCCTCACCCAACAGCACCTGAAGCGCCGAGTGCGTAAAAATGCACAAATTCCTCTGCAAATGAAGTTATTGATTACTGAGATCTTGGGCGAATCGACGGATCAGTTGATCAACGAGGCGGTGGTTACCGCAGCCAAGGCCAGCAGCGCCGGTTCTTTGTCAATTGAGAAGAGTGCGCTGCCCGAGGACATCCAGCTTCTGACGAAGACCATGGAGAGGCGCAATCGCTGTCGGATCTGTCCGTCGAAAAAGAACACCAAGACACGCTGGCAGTGTCAGCAGTGTGGACGTGCCCTGTGCTTCAAGCACATGGTTATGCGTTGCGAAGACTGCACGGGCATCAAACGTGCTTCGCAGCCAGTCGAGGAGGACGAGTACTTCAAGTAGAGTAATGATATTAGTTAAGCTGTAAATTCATAATTACTTTTATACTCATTTGTTGGATTTTCTTAACATATACATAAGTGATTGTTATTTGTAAACTTCGTTTATTAACTTGTTGCGTGTGAATTCATGCAATAAAGAATAATTTATGCCATCTTCTGTGTACACGATAAACATTTGAATACTTCCGAATAGCGATCGTTTCAATATAAATTAATCTAGTATTGCTAGAGTGCGTTTAAGAGTGATTTGAAACTACATGTCAACAATATTGGTAGCAACTGCTTCCGTAAATTACAACTACAACAAATTGCAAAAAGATGAAATTTTAAAAATCCACGAGAACTTTTAAAATTTGTATTGAAATTGTCTGGACGCTTTTTGCAGTCGTTGACTACTGGGCGGTGGCTCGGTTTGGTTGAGGAACAAACTGAGGAATTTTTCATTTTGCAACTCGCTTAGAGGCATCTCCAGTTCACTACAGGATTTGATGATTTCCGCACATGCACGAAGATCCTTGCGATAATCTACAATGGACGAGAAATTCGAATTATGTGGGTTTCTGAGAGTGCCAAAGGCAAAACGAACATTGGTAATCGAAGAGCGAACTGAGACAATTGGCGCATGAGTCTCGTTGTTTGTACTGCAAAAAAGCCTCGATCAGACGGTGCACAGCGTCCACGTTGTTTTGGCGTAAAAACGATGCACACAGAGAACTCGATCTAAAGAAGAACGCCGATGAGAAACTGCAGGAAGTCGCAGGCAAGGGCAAGTGCTTACCTTCTGCCGACCAGCGCCTGCAGTTCTTCGTACTCCTCGAACAGCATGGAGGCCGACTTCTGATCGCAGAACCAGTCGCTCACGAAGCATTGCTTCCACACACAGGCCAGCACGAAGATGTCCTTGTGCTCCTGGTAGATCTTCCGGGCGACGTCCAGCAACGACACCAGCACCGCCTCACTCTTCTTGGACAGCGTCTCCTCGGCAATGGTGCGGAAGGCCGCGCGTATCATGCGACGCCCTTCGTCCGATTCTGCCGACTCTGCGTAGCCGTGGCAGAGGGTCGAGAGGGCGACGTCGGAGTTGCCGCTGCGCCACATGGCCATCGCCTTGAAGGGCGCCAGATCGGCGTAGGTCTGCAGCAGTGGATTGTGTTGCGCACGGCAGATCTCGATGAGCGATTCGATCTGCTGGAGTTTGCTCAACGAGCTGAGGTACTTGAGACAGGCGACGAGCACCTCGCCAGACGGCAATTGCTTCCAGGCGATGCACTGCTTGATGAGGTACAGAAAGTCCACCTTGTTCTTGATCTCCAGTGTCGAGAGCAAGAGATTGTCCAGCTGGGCCTGCGACAGCGAGCGTATATCGAGACCTAGTTCCGGAGAACGCACCGCCTCCAGGTCGCCGATGACGCTCTTGGAGATCAGGCCGACGCTGTGGCTGAAGCTGGTGGTGGTGCTGCTGCTGCTGCTCGCGCCACTGCCGGCGGCTTTGGCATTCGCAGCCACGTCCTTCGTCTTCATCAGGTTGTCCCGCATGTCCTCCCACTTCTTGGTCTTGCGCGAGACCAGCTCGTTGGTGAAGCAGTCGATGGCGTCGATGTGCGTGGACTTGCGATTGTTCTGCGACTGCAGCGACGGCCACAGGAAGGCGATGCAGTTCTGGAACCGCTGCAGGGCCTTCGGGGAGCCCGGGGCTGCTCCGCTGCTGGTGAGGCGTGTGAGCAGAGCCATTCGAGCAACTGTCGGTGTCGAGTTGGGAACTTTTTACTTAACCAGAAGAAATTACGCACTTGCTGCACCCGACGGTGGCTCAGTGCATCATAATATTTATTGTATTTATTATGTAAAACGGCTCGCGACAAACTTAGCAAAACAAAAACATTTCCGAACCAGTCGAACGTACTGATGGAACTATCGAATAAATATTATCGAATTATTCGATAGTTGTAACTTCTTCATTTATTCGATTGTTTCATTCGATAGTTTTTGCATTCATCCAGGGAAGCTACAGAAAAACGTAATCAACAAAAATAGCCGCGAAAATTTTGTCTGCTCGGAGCTGGAAAATTGGACGAAAGAAGTCTGGAAGTTTCCATTCAAAATGGCCGGCTTTTTACGAACGTACTGGAATTTACCGAAACAAATTTCCCTTTTTTGCAGCACTGGCGAAATTGCCGAAAACAGCAGGGTTACCGAATTGTTAGAAAACACTTCACTTTTCTCCAAGAAGCCTCTTTTAAAAAGCTTGTTACTATGGAATCCATTGAGTAGCGTTTGCAGGTCATCGTTTGGCGCCACCGATAGATGGCGCTGTCCAAATTTTCACAAAACCCAGTCGCATTTTCCGGGCGTCCGGAGGGAAAGAAATTATTCAAAAAATCGTACGAATTTCATTAAAATTTTTGATTTTCAACAAAGAATTTCAATGTATTATATAAAATGGAAATCGAATTCAAATAAATTTATAAAAAAACAGAAATTGTTTTGGAATTTTTCAAAACTCTTTGAAATTGTTTATGGGATACTTTAGAAACATAAAATTCCAATGTTTGATTACTATTCAGACGACTGATTTAGAATTGTATATCTATAATTGTATATCTTCTCAAGTCTGAGCATTCAAATTCGTTTTTTCGTTAGTTCCTTAGAAAATTGTTTTTTCTGTCAAATTTTAAATGCAATTGTGACATTTTTTATAGAAATATAGTCAACAAATTCTAGTCAGGCTTCAACTCGATTAGAATTGCATAGATTTAGAATTGTACAATTCTAAATCAGTACGTCTTTTGATAGAAATTGATTGAAAGTAACCTCATGTTTCAGAGTCGTAGGTTAATACGTTAACAGTCGCTGAGTCCATAACTTCCGTTTTCAAAAAAAAATTCTTTTGAAAGTACAAGGAAAAAATTAAAAATTAAAAAAGTTTGAAATAGCCGAATTGACTTATATCATCCTTCAGAAGTTATATCTGTGACATTGCTAAAGTAAATGAAAAAGGATCTGTGAAACAATAATCTTGCGTTTAACATTTGAAAAATGTCTCCATCATCTGAAAGATGTCTTGTCTTGTCTACCTACTTCTGGAACTCAGATCCCTGATAAAAGCCTCCGAAGTCCTCTTTTACGTCTGCGGTTTGCATAAAAAATCATCTGCACTCCGCATTCCAAACTCGTTTAAGAGTGCATCATTACTATTTCCAGTTTTTTGTCTGTGCTTATTTATTGGTCTTATTTTTTGTTTCCTTCTAGGTTGGTTAGTTTTCTATTCGGGGCTTCTGCTGCCAGCCAATTCGGTGGAGATTTTTTGTTTCATTTGTTTGTTTGCCACAAACTCGCGGTCATTTTTTCCGAAAAATACTGGAGTTTACTCTCTTGTACAAATAATCAACTTTGCATAATTTGCTGCATTTGCTGCTCAACTTTTCCAAATTCTCCAGGAGGGTGAGAGAGTGAGAGAGAGAGAGAAAAGGACGACGCACCTCACGAAGATGACACCGGGAAAGAACGAGAGGAAGGAAGGAAGAAGGATCAGAAAAAGAATGCACTCTCTCGGGACTTTCAAGAGGTCTGCCTCCTCACCATTCTCTCTTCCCTCCGCTCTCCGTCTCGCACCACACCCTCCTCGCCATGTCCTCCCCGCTCCCGGGAAGTTGATTCATGCATCCTCAACTTATTTTCTACTTTCTGACCATTTGAATAAACCATCGCGATTTTGTCCTTCGCCGAACGAGCGCTGAAGCGCTGGTCGGTGGCGCGGATCAATGTTGGGGGTGTGGCATTGTTGTCGTTTCGCAACCGACAGCGATTTGCATGATTCGTGAGTTTTGTTTAAGATCCAACTGCTGTCAATCGTCGTTCTCGTTGTCGGTATCGCTCCAGATGCCATCGTCCCCTCTTGGAATTTGTTATTTTGTGCATTTTTTAAAATTGTTTTTCCTCTATTTGTCTGCTATATTTTTTACTATTAAATTTGAAGAAAGAACACTCGAATTCCGGTAAGCTGTCCAACTTCTCTTTCTCTTTAAATCTTTAAGAGAAATCACACCGACTATAATAAGAGATTAAAAACAAATCTAATAATTTGATTAACATACATATATTGTAGCAGTAAGTAAAATATCTTATGTAGTATAGGCGACCCGTTTGTCCGATCTTTATGAAATTTTTACAGCATATTCCTAACTGATACGAGATTAACATAGGAAATTTATATCTTTAAAAATGTTTAAATAGTTTTTATACAAATTCAATAATTTAATAACTTTAACTACATTAATATCTCCCATAAGCGGACATCCAGCGTTGAGTACGTAATGAAATATAATTTGACATTTTAACCAAGTTCGCAAAAATGTAGGAATACAGAGCCTTTAAAAGTTTACTTTGCGAGTTTTTGAGCTTTTATACATGTATAGCAGGGCAAAGTAGTTTATTATCAAAATCAAATAAATTGAATTCTCTATTCGTAGTGATAAAAATAAATATATCTCGTCCAATGGTTAGTGATTTCTGTTCACCCTGAACTCGTCCCCTTGTATGACATTGTAATTAGAGGATCTGGTGACACACGGAATAATTCGCGCCCAAATATTACGCCGAATGGGTTCCCGATTTCCACTGATTAGTTACGTGCTCTAATTTCACCACACAGTTCGAAAATGTGCATGTTTCCACGACGAGTTTCCCTCCTTCCCCCATCCGGAAGAGGTGTGAACTTGTTTTTCAATTTTTGCCATCTTACTCGGGCGACAATTCAATTATGCTGAATATGTGACGACAGGAAGAGTCGCGAAGGTGTTTTTCAAATACATTGACATATTTGAGATGTTGCCGCGAGACGATGACGACGTGTGGGTACACTCGAAAAAATTAGATGTCGTCTGGCAAAAAGAAAGAGTTGGAAGAACAAAATTGCGACTTTAAGAGCAAATTATTACACCTTTTGTTATTGTTCGATTGCCGATAGAACATTATTTTGATAACGAACTAAACAGTAACGTGTTTTTATGGTAAAAAAGTTTTACTTGAAAACAAAATTAAATCTATACAAAATATAATTTAATAAAATAATTACATATTTCTTTACCAAAATTATGTGAATTATATAAACCAATGGATATTTTTTCTCTGTGTGTCATTGTCATGCACTTGTTGTGCATGAGGTGGGATTGTGTGTGGTTTTGTAAACGTGGTAAAATAATGAGACCTCTCTCGTGGCGGACAACAAAGACAATAACAACATCATCATCACCAGCACCATCAACAACACCACGGAATAGTTGAAACTTGTAATTTCCATCTTCTACCTCCAACTCCTCACCTCACTTCGGAATTCCTTCGAGAAAACTCTTCCTTCGTGTTAATAAGCCATGTCGCACCTGACGAGGTGATGCCACCTTTTCGAAGATGCTCAAAGAAATTCATGAATTCTGGAGGAAAGTAAGTGGGGATGCTTTAAGCGGAAGAAGAAGAAGAAGGCGATGGCAAACTGTGTCAACAACAACGAAGGACGGCTTCGGATGCTCTGTTCGAGTGTTAAATGGCTTTTTCACCACCACCACCATCGTCGAAGGGTCCATTTTGAGCTCGAGTGGCACTCAAATAAATTTGCATTCGATCTCCATCTCCATCGCAATCCCAATCGAAGTCGTCGAAGTCGAGACGTGAAGGTGAATTTCGCGGGGGAATTAGACGCGCTGGTAAAATTCGCTGGGTGGAGGTGGTGAGTGGGAAACTTTGTGGCGAATAACGAGTGTCCCAGTGTGTTGAAATAGGGGGAGAAGGGAAGTCGTGGTGAATATAGAATCATTTTCTTTTTCAATTAGTGGTTGGTAGATTTTCGATGTGGTAAATATTGACATCAATTAAACTCATTCAATTGTGATATTTTTCACAATTTATATGAATTATTCATCTCATTCAAAACAGGCTTCGATTTCCTTAAATAAATTAGTTGAAATTTCAATATTCACTACCCTCACCCTCCTCAACGAGCTCCAACCCCTCGACCAACTCCAAGGAAAACAATACAAACACAAGTACGGAAATTACAAGAGAAAAACAATAAGAACGAGAGGAACAAAAGGGAAAATAAGTAGCTTCTTTTAATAGCCTTTACAAAAAATAACAATAAATAAAAAGAAACAAAACAGAATTAAAAGCAAAAGTAAATAAAAAAAAACCAAAACAGAAGAGAAAGAACTTCTTTAATTACACACTTTCCTCCACTTCTGCGACACCTCTTTTCCCACAATACTGTCGTCTCCCTCCCACTGTTTCTACCACTTTCTTATTGCACTATTCTGGCTCTCTCTCGTGTTACGTGCCCACTGTTTTGTAATCTTCTTGTAAAGTTTCCATGCTTCTTCTTCTCCCTTCCACTCTGATTGTTATTGCTGTTTTTCCTTTTATTATTTTATTTTTTTTTTGGTATTGGAAACCATTTTTCTTGCATTCACTTTCAATGTCCGACAACGTGAGTGTCGAGTTCAGATGTTGTTGTTGTTGTGTTATTGATGTCGCTCTTGTTATTTTTGTTGTTGGTATTGTCCTTTGGTTCTTTTGCACGATGTCTTTTGCGTTTTTATCTTTTCCCAACAATAAATGAAGGGATTTGGGATGAATTTTCCTCCCTTTGCCTCTTCTCGTAAACTATGAATTATAAACTATGATTTATAAATTACAAAAATCAATCAATTACATTAATCAATGCAGATTGTGAAATGAATTCCTACACATTCATATACACGCAGTTCAAATGGCAGATTCTAATTTTTATATGCATTTCATGCAAAGCATAACACATCAAAGAGTCATCAAAACAAACAACAAACAAAAAACAACAACAAACGACGCACTCTGCCTCAAAGCAATCGCCCGCTACCTGCTCCTTCGCATGAAAGTCCGAACGATGTGCGTCGTTCCGCTGCAACACCCGAAGATGCGTCGAAAGTGCCGATTGTTGCGACACAGTGACTGTTCTAGCGACACAGTGACGGTTGATGCGACACAGTGACTGTTGTTTCGACACTGTGTCGGTTCATTCGACACCGTGACGGTACTACCCGGGTATTGCCCGGGTATTCGAGCTACCCGGGTAATCGAGACCCCTACTACGGATATATATGGTGATTTTCACAATCATTTGAAACAATCATATGTTGTAATGGATATCTATTTTTATCTTTCGTGGTCACATATCATCTGATAAAATATATTAAATCTCTATTATATTAAATCTGTATCTGTATAAATGAAAAATTTCGGTTTCCGCCGGTTCCCATCGAAAAGTTGGATCCCGACTTGCAACTGTTGCAGTTGGACAAGGAAGAAATCGAGAGGCAAAAGGAGGAGAGAATGGAGAATGGGATCAAATACACGAAATACTTCAGAAACTTTGCGGTGAGTGACGAAAGTTGGAACTTATTTTGGTTGTAGCAGCAGCAGTAGCAACAAGAGAAACATGAGGAGCTCGTTAATCCATCTGAAGGATGAAATGTTGCAGCTACTTCTTCTTCTTCATCTACTTCTCCGTTAACGACATCTTTCGGAAAGGTGAATTTATTTTTATTTATTATTTTCATTCAGGAAGGTGCATTTCTTATTATAGCTGGTTTCTTGATCTGATTTCTGATATATTACTTTTATTTTATAAATTGGCTAACAAACAATAACACGACCAATGCCAATACAACAACATATTACAAGAACCATATCATATCATCGACCATAAAATTAAAGCAACCATAAAATAGCAGTGAAAGATGATAATTCGCAAAATTCGTTGTTTTATATTATTCGGAAAATATGGATTTTGTACCAAAACTAACCAACAACATCTACAGAATCCTATAATAAATTCAACCTCAAGTGTTTCGAACACAAGAAGTTCCCAAAAACCTCGGAATGAGAAGTGAGCAGGAGTGAGGGAGAAGACATTAGCAAAAGAAAAGGCAGCAAATGAAACCTGAAGATATGAAGAAGGGTGTATGGGGATAAGAACGAAAGACGGAAGCCCTCAAACAAACGGGGAGATCATTTTTAATTTCGTTGGTTTTAGCGGAGGCTGCAGCAACAACGTAAATAAAACAACAACAATAGCAACAACATCAATAGCAACAACAATAACGACATCGACAACAGCTGCAGCGATTGCAATTCTCGAGTATTTACTCGTGGCTTTATTTTTTATTTGTCTGGAAAAGACGCCAGGACTAGTTTCGATCCCTCCGCTCCTGCTCCTTACATCCTGAAGATTACAGCCCTCTCTTTCTCCCGACATGTTTGTCTCCCTCACGCCGACGAATTCTTCCTGTTCGCCGTCGTTCGCGGCTTTCGACTTTGCAAAGTTTTCATTTGATTTCGTTTCATTTGCGATTGATGCATGGCGTGAGAGAACGGCCAGGAGATGAGGAGATGGGGGAAGAGAAGATGAGGGAAGAGAGGATGAAGAAAGACGTCTTCGATGTGGGTGGGAGAAGCGGCGAGACGCAAATTGTTTTCCAGCTGCCGACGAAATTAATCTGCATCGGCGGGTTCTTCCACTCTCCCGCTCTCTATAACTCTCTATTTCTCTCGTTCTCGCTTACTCGGTCGGATACCTCGGATAGGAGCCTTGATCATGAACTTCCTCTCTCTCTCTCTCTAACTATTTGTGTGTAGTTTCTGCATTTCGCTGTACAAACAATTAAACAAAATGCTTTTGTGGCTTCGAGCGGCAGCAATAAAAGCAACAACATCGTTAACACCATCAGCAAAAGAATGGCCAACAGCTGCTGTTACAACGCCGCTGTCAGGAACAACATCAGGAACAGGAACACCAATAACAACACTATTATCATCACCAGCAACAATAAGAACAACATACAACAACAATATCAACAGAAGTTTGATTCACATTCGCGGACGCAGTCAAAGAATTTGTTGTTGTTGTCCGCTGTTGTTACTCACAATTGTTGTTAGTTTTGAAATTTTCTGTTCGGCTTTTGTTGTCAGTTTTGTCTCCAGTTGTTGTTGTTGTTGCTGTTACTGTTACCACCATCATTGTTGGAGATGTTGTTGATGTTATTGTTGTTCTTGTTGCTTTACTGAATCATCGCACACAAAGCATCCATTGTTACTGCAACATTGATGTTGCTGCCTCTCAATTTTTCGCCGTTGGCTGCCGGCGCCTCGGAATGTTTGTAATTGTTGTTGCTTATTCTGGTTGGTTCGTTAGTCTGTGTTGTTGCTTGAGTTTGAGGATGTTACTGTTGTTGTACTGTTGTTGTTGCTACTGTTGTAGTTGTTGTTGTTGTTGTTACTGTCGTTGATTTCTGTTTGAGCAAGGAATTGCTTAAGTTTTCGCCTTTTCCACCCATCAACCATCGAAGCCTTTGATGGCTGCGCAACTCCTTCATTTTCACCTTCCTCCCCACCCCCGCATTCCTTTTTCCTTATTTCGCTCTCCTTCCCTCCGGTCTCGCCTGTCTCTTACAATCTTTTCCCCTCCCCCTCCTTCACCTTTCGGGTGCGCCTTGCGGAAGCAATTCTTTAGCTTTGTGTGAAATTGAATTACATTTCGAAACAACAAGGAGTTTGGCTCTCGTCCTCCCCCAGCCCTCTCGACCAGGCGCGGGGGAGAGGCCGCATTAAGGATGTGGTGCAGTGGTGAAGTCAGGTGAGCCGAGCAGATCTCTGAGAGCGGTCGAAGGAGCCTTCGACTTAAGTTTTAATTACTTCGTCAAAGTGCTTCTGCTGCTGCTGTCTGAGTTGCTGCTTGCGAAGGATTACCTAAGCGGACAGCAGCTGGTACCATTCCTGCATTTGCTGCACCATCCACCTCTCTCTTTTCCCCCTCGGGTGCCTCCTTCCTGTGAAAAATGCCCGGCGAGCCCACGAATGAAATCCCTTCTAAGGCTCGAAATTCCACTTAACTTAATAAGCGACAATATTTGGCCAACAGCTGCAGCAACGAGGCGTCTCTGAGCAGGGGGCGTGGGCTGCAAGAGGAGGAGAAGGCCCAAACGAAATTAATTAATTTTTGTCACTCATACGCAGTGGGCGGAGGAGGAGGAGAGTGATATAGAGGAGAAGAGTAAAAAATAAAACAGATAGAGAGGGAAAAAAGAGCGGAGGAAATCTCCGTCTCTCGTTGTATAATTTTCGATAATGACGTGTCGCTGGAATGGTCCTTAAAAATGAAAATATTAAACGAATATCATAAAAATCCATTTGAATGTCCGCTTCCGTTTCCGGTACAGCCCCGGTTCGCATCGCAGGGCGCGTTAAATTTGAAATTTACGTTAGACGCAAGGGTGGGAAGAAGCGAAGAAGCGGAGCGCGGAGGAAAGAAGAGGAAGGGGCAGAAGGCGTGACCGGGAGAAAGAGAAAGGTTTCCTCCACCACCTCCCTTTATTCTTTGTTCGTTATCTATTTCTTGCCCTTTCCCTCGCTTCCCTCCTCCGTTATCACTTCTGGAACGTTCAGAGTGAGATGGGACGAGCCAAGGCATCGATATAAGAAACAGAAACTTACTGCAATCCACCCAGTCAGACAGCAGACAGACAGAAGGACGGAGAGACAGACAGAACAACAGCGGCCGGGAATGAACCAAGGGACAGCCCGAGGGACAGACAGCGGCACGGACAGATACAAAATTGAGTTCAGAGAGAGAGAGGGTGAGAGTGAGAGCGAGAAAGCGAAATGCGCTCCGTTGTTGCACTGCGTGACAATTTGCGAAGCTAATATGGCGATTGTCATGCCAGAACGCGCACTTCCGTTTCCGCTCGCTGTGCGAGAATCTGGATCGCGAGTTCTCTCTATATCTATCTCTCTATCTCTCTCCTTCACGTGAAGTATGTATGTGTGGATGTAGATGTATGTGGGTGCGAATTTAGTGAAATTGAATGAGAATTTATTGTAAAATTGAAAATTCCACGGCAAACATTGAGGAAAGTCAAACGAACGCGAGAACGAGCGAAGTTGCAAGAAACGACAAAGATAAGGAGAGAAGAAGGAGCAGGAGAGAGAAGAGGAAAGAGAAGAGAGAGGAGAGGAGAAAATGAGAGAAGACGATGGGGCCAGAGTCGATAATAAAACTGAAATCCATGCAGAAATAGAATAAAATACAATACACATGCGTATGTAAGCTATGCTAGTGTGCATGTGTGTGTGTGGTTGTGAGCGTGAAAATGCAAATGTTGCTGGTGACATTTACAACAACACCAGATCCGACACCGGGCAACAACAGCAACAACAATAAGAACAACAACATTGAATGTGCGACATATGACACGATATTAAAACACTTTCGCATAAAATTCCAAATGCAGCGCAGCGTTTGTCTCCCTCCCACTCGCGCTTTCTTCTCTTTGTCTATGTGTTTGTGTTGGTGGGCGTGGAGAAGAGGGAGGAGCGGGGAAGACAACGAGAGCGAGAGGTGCGATGTTTTTTCTTTGTTTTGTCGCTAAACAAACAGACTGACATTCAATTTAAATTCCTTCACAAATAACTGCACACACGAAGCACACGCACACACACACTACATCTGCTGTCCGTCCCACTGTGCGACTCCAGTGTATGCTGTCTGTCTGACTGTCTATCTGTTTGTCTATCTATCTATCTGTTTGTTGTTTGTTTGTTGCTCCTTGCCTTTGTCCCCAGTTCTTTCACATGTTGGTCTTGGCTTCTTTTCGTTTTTCCAGACTACTGCTTGCCCCACTGTTCGTGCGAAGGATTTCCAGTTCATCCCACTGTCTGTCGCAGTTCAGCTGCTCTCGCTGATCTCTCATTTCTGTCTGTCCCACTGTGGCTTGCTCAAGTCGTCCCACTGTTCGCTTGTCGCTCGGTTCGTTTTCTTCCACCCTCCATCTGTCTGTCTGTCTGTTCGTGTTGTCCTGCATGTAAACGCCGTCTAGCTTTCGCTCATTTCGACGTTGTCACCCAAATAGCTCCATCTCTTCTCTCTCTCTTCATCCCATCTCTCCTCTCTCCCTATCCCATCCTTCACTCCTTTTCTCCTTTTTTTCTTCAATCGCCCTCTCTCTGTCCGACTTCGTACGACTTTCGCGAAAAATGCGAAAAAATTCTACGAAACTGCGAATGAAACGGAATTTCCATTTGCTGCAAGACAGCAGCAGCGACGGGGAGATCTTTAATCTCTCTCCCACACGACCCCATTGTCCGCTTTAATTTGCCTGTGACGTCAACGACGTCGCCGTTTGATTTAAGTGTTCGATGGAAGTCCCGGAAATAACAAAAGTTTCGTCGCTTTGTTTTAGGCGCGCGTTTTGAATTTTTCCTCGCCCCCGTTGCGGATAATTGTTACGCATACGTCATGCACGGCCACGATGGGACTATGTTGAGAAATTCTACATATCTAAAGTATAACAAGTGAGGAGAGAGGACCAGTTGTTTTTGATGTAGGTTACAAAAAGTAGAACTAACAACAATAATAACAAAATATTTGAATTTATTAAGCAGAACTAACAACAACAAAAACAAAATATTGAAAAAATCATAATTATATAATACCATTTTTAATTATGAAAATATTAAAGTTAATTCAATTTAATTATAAAAAATATAGAAAAATATACCTATTAAAATTTTAAAATATACAACACCAGAAGATGAAAACAGTAATGTTATATTAACAAGAACCAAGAAAGAACAATTATTCAGGCCCCAAACGACAACCTCCGAGAAAGCAATAACAACACTAATAGTATAATATTAAATATAGTACAAATAACAACAATACTTCTAAAAATAGGGAAAATGTTTTATGTTATATTACAAAAAAACAAATGGAACAATGGAATGACAAAAATATAACATAAAATTTACAAGAACAACAAATTCCAAATTCGGACTTGTTTTGCAAATGCAGAATAGACCATCCATGTTGTTGTTATTTTCATTGTTGTTGTGACAGCTATTTGCTCTTATTGTTGTTGCTGATGTTGCGGAAACACGAAATGAGTTGTTGTTGTTGTTAATGTTGTGTTCGACGATTTTATATTTATTTATTGTTTGCTCTCTACTTGTTGTTGTCTTAGTTGGCTAACAATAATATGTTGTTGTTTTTGTCTGCACGGCTGCTGCTGTTGTTGACTTAACGAGTATACAAACAACCTGTCCAACAAATTCAACAAAAACAACAACAACCCTGGAGAGCTGGACTGCGAAAAACACAGAGCACGAAAAGAAAAAGGAAAGAGAAAGGATGAAAATAGAGAGTTGAGATTCTGATGGGCGTGTGTGGTTGGTGCAAGGGGCGTGCCGTCAACAACAAAGCGAGAAAAACAACAAAAACACCCCGACCATCACCAACACAACGAACGTGTCTCGAGCTCCAAAGCAGAAAAATCGCGTGGAATGAATTTATTAAAAATGGTGAGAATGGCTCATGTTGTTGTGTTTTTGATGTTGTTGTTATATTTGTTTTTTGTAGTTGTTGTTGTTTTGTTATTTCAGGTCCCAGACAAAGTGGATGTTGCTGTTGCTTCCACTGTTGCTGTTGATGATAATAATAACAATAATTTTGAAAACCGTCTCACTCTATCTGGATCTCTCTCTGTCTTACTCTCTGAAACTATTCCTCCCTCTTTATTTCTTTTTCCCCCTCTCTCTCATTGCCTTTCTTTTTCTTTTGTTTTTTTCAGACCCTTCGGCCTTGTCTTTAGTTATTATAGTTCTTGTTTAATAAACATACCTGCATCATGTTGTTGTAGTTGTTGCTGTTGCAGTCGTTTTTATTGGATGTTATTGTTGCTGATCCTTGTTGTTTATTGTCTGCTGCTGCTGTTGACCGTTTGACTGGCGCTGATGTTGCGGAAAATTTGTTTGCACGACGGATCCTTTGATGAAAAAGGATGAGGATGGTCTGATAGTGATCACAACAACAATAAAAACAGTAACAACAACAATAACTAAATGAATTGCTTAAATTAGATACAAAAACAACAACAACATAAACGATTGCCTTCACAACTCATCAACGATGCCTGTCACGGTGGAGCGGTCCTGTTGCTTCCTGAGGTGTTGTTGTAAATGGTTATTGTTTTTGCCATTGCTGATGATGATGTTTTTTACCTTACTTGATTAATTGACTGGATTTGGGAGCCTGTCTTCATTTTATTTCTCGATGAGGTTGTGGAATTGAAATTACATTAAAACAAAACCCAATAGATACGAGTTGATCCGAAATTTTTGTGTATATTGTTTTTTTTTCCAATGCTTTGTATTTTTTTTATCATCTTCTATCATACATGAATTTGCAGAATTTGTGTACAGTTTTATAGCCTTCATTTAATCTGTTTAAAATTCAAAGGCATCTCTTAAATTTAATTTGTTTTCTTTTAATATAATTTTTACGTTTGTTTACAGTGTCTGGTTATTTTTAATTCAAAAGATGAGCTTTTCTTGGTTGATATTATAAGCTTAACTCAATCGATTCTTGAATGTAAATGAATATTAAGAACTTTATATCTTATATCTTAAATAAGCTTTATAGTGTGGTCTTTGAAAAGTCAAACATTATTTGAGTCCACTCTCTTCCCTTTCCTGGTATATTTTGGATTCTTCGTTCTGAACGACTACCCAATTTTCTTTAAGATATTTCCTCGCTCCAACACACTTTCTTCTATTCACTCATGTCTCCCCCTCGGTCCGTGGACTTCCTTCTCTCTCTCTCACTCCTCGTCCTTCTCGCCCTCGGATTCCAACTCCGGCTGTCTGTTGTCGAGCCGAAGCATTCCTTCATCACTTCGGTTCATTTCAATGTTTGTCCGTCTGCGTCTACTCCGAGTTTCCCTCTCACTCCCCGGTCGCTATCTTTGTCTGGAGTCCAAATTAATAGGAAAAAACATTCCCAATTTCGTGGGATTTCGATGTCGCTCTCGCCACGACATGTGACACGTCTTCGTCCGGCTCCCGCTCGCCTCCTGCTTGAAGGAGTCGAATTCCTTCTCGTCAGACGCCCGGCTCGTAGACAATTGTCTTCGAGGACCGCTTCAAGTCCTCTCCTCTATCTCTCCCTCCTGGTCCTAGTGCCGTCTCCTACCACTTCTTATTCTTATCTTGGATTCCTCCATGAATCACTGCCTCGTGCGCTCCATCAATCTGCTTCTCCACTAGGCCTCATCTGGTCTTCTCTCAATTTTTGTATACCTTCTCTTTCCTCTTTTCTTCCTCTGCCTATTCCTCCTCCTGATCTTCACCATCTTGTATCTCTCTCCTCTTCTTCTTCCTCTTTCACTCATTCCTTCTGCTGCATTTTCTGGATTCTCTCGTGGTTCTGATTCGTGTTGAATCTCTATTTGTACGTCTTTCTTAAGGTCTCTTCTTTCTCCCTCTCTCTAGTCCAGGAATCTTTTTTGTTATCAATATCCCTTTCTCTCTCTCTCTCTTTCTCTTTATCTTCAAACTCCTCCGAATTCGAGTCGTTTTCCTGGGCTTCTCTCATTTCTACTTCGTCTGATCCCCTTCCACTACTCCCTTTTTATCCAATCCTCTTTTTTTCTCCTCTCCCTTTCTCTCCCCTCAAGACCTCCCTTTCTCCCGACAAAACTCTCTCTCGATCTTCCACCACTCTAACTTAATTTTCTCCACACTCGAGGCTTGCATTCGCAGGTCTTCCTCGGCTCTTTCTCGGCTCCCCTTCCTCCTTTCATTTCTTCCTCCGCTTCGTCTTTCTCCCTCTCTCTCTCTCTCCTCCACCATCTCTGTCTCTGCATCGAGGATCGCCTTTGGCTGCGTTTATTTCTTGATTTCGGTCGCATTTCCTCATGTTTTTTGGTTATTTGCGAACTGCTCCCGGATTCAACAATCCTCGATCTTCCCTCTCTCTCACTCAGTTCACCATCTTCCCTCTCCCTCTCTCACTTCACCATCTTCCTCCAACACTTCCGCGTTATGCTGCTGTTGTTGTTTTTGCGGCAGGATATCCTTTTTGTTTGTCGTCCTTCGGCTGGCATCGCTGCTCATTTCGTTGCTGTTGGCAGTTGTCATTGCGTCCCTCAAGTCAGCCATCTCTCGCTCTCTCATTCTTCAGCAACTCCTTCGCACTCTTTCTCCAAGTCGTCTTCTTCTGCGTTTGGTTCTGCTTTCGGTGCTGCTTCTTCCCATCCCTCTCGTTCTTCCCGATGTCTTCTTCATCATCAGCGGCAGAGACAGCGGCGTTTGCTGAGCGTTGCCAGATTGAAGATTTGTTTGCCGGCCCGACTCGAGTTTTCTTCTTCTTCTTCCTCCCCAGCCTGCCCACGTCTTGTTCGGGGACTTCGTTTGTTCTGTCTTCTGTCGGCTCTGGCTTCTTCGCCTACTCCTCCTTCCCAGCTTCCTCACCACCCTTCTCACAGTTCTCCTTCTCCTCTTTCTCTCCTCCTTCTCCTTTTCTCATCCTTCATACATTTCTCTCCTCGACTTCTTCTTTGTCAACTCCTTTTCCTTCTTTTCGTCTGGCCATCTTCCGTTTCATTTCTTATCTTCCTCTGCATATTTCCTATCGTCTCGCACTCTCCCTTCCCTCACTCGTTCTCTCTGTCCCTGTCGCTCTCACTCTCATCTCTTTCTTCTCTCTATCTCTCTTCCTCGTCATGTGCCTCGTCTTGTTCTTGTTCATTGTTCGTCCTGGGCCCAGGACTTAAATGCGAATTCCCTCGAGTTTTTCGTTGGTTTCGTTTATTAAACGTTTGTTTTTTTATTCCTTGATCTCCTTGTACTTATTATTGTTGTAATGATATTTGTTGTTGTTAATTTTTGTTGTTGTCGTCTGTGTTGTTGTCTCTTCCTTGGAATCCACTGCAATCGCCATCATCATCAGTTGTAATCGAAGCGGCAACCGGCGATGTCTGGCGTTGCCACAGCGATCAACGGTTGGATGACTCTTTGAAATATTTTTAACAGCAATTTCATTATCTTTTTGTAATTTGATTTCTTAATATTAGGATCATGGAAAATATATTTTATTCATCGATCCGTAGCCGAAATTAGATAAACAATTATAAAAATGAATTAATAATTATTGCTCTCAAATTTCCCTGTTTAGAAATCTTCGAATATCCTTTCGGAACAAAAATCCTTTCAGACGACAATACAAGAATTTTCGCATGCGAATTTTAGGTGGCAACGCTGGGTAATGCAAATGACAAGATATGCAGACAATGCAACAACAACAATAATAATCACTACAACCATGATTTCAACGCCGACAACAATGTGAACGACAACAACAATAACACCAACAACAACAACGACTGACGACTGAGTTTGAGGCCTGACACTGCATTAGTTGTCACGTGACGGTCGTTGTTGTCGTTATTGTTGTAGTTGTTTTTGTGGCTGCTGGGACACACAGCTTGTTTATTGTTGTTGTCTTCTCTTTTCCACATTTCCTCTTCGTCGCGATTCCCTCGAGATGACCGTGTTTTTGTTGGTTTTGTTTTTGTTGTTGCTGCTGATACTGATGTTGTCGTCGGTATCATTGGAGTTGTTGTTGTCGCTTAAGTTGTTGTCGTTTTTTATTGTTGGCAAGCCCATGTTGTTGTTGGAGTTGTCATTGTTCGCGATTGTAATTGAAAAATTCGTTAAATTCCAATTTTAATTCAATTCTCCGCAAACAACATGGCGAATGCAAGGAATCCCCCGACGCTTCCGTTTCCGCTTGTGAAGCCGTCGCGATGATAAAATGGAAGGAAGGGTTAGAATGTTTTTTTATTCAAAGATTTGTATTCACTTACATTTATTTCAATTTGTAATTATTAACAATTTTGTTTCCGTTGGGTTACATATAATAACATTTTCAGGTTTTATTTTTATATTTTACAATTACGTTAAAATTTCTTTATCTTCAGAATATCTTTTATTAGCATTTCTATTTTCTATTTAGTCCTCATTCTATTCTATAGTATTCTATATTTTAATTATAATTAAAAGTTTCGAATATTTATTCGTTATTTTTAAATTTATTTAAATTGTTCTCCGATTTTAATTTTATTTTCAATATATAAACTTCGAATCGTTTTTCTTCATGTAATTCCCGCTCTAGTTTCAAATGGACTTTGTCCCTAATTTAATCTCCATTGCATATGTTCCCTCATTTTCCTTACCATTAGTGTTTGCGGAGTTTTTCCTGTTCTCTTTACTCGTTCCTTTGTGCTTCTTTGTTTCTTTTTGTCCAAGAAAACGTTTGTCGGCCTCTGGCGGATGTTTGCCTTGGCCATAGTCTGGGCCTCAAGTGTTTGCTCGGTTGCTCCCCGTTACCGAGCGTCGACAGAGACAAAGATGTGTGGTAGGGGCAGGATTGAGTTGGGGTATAGAATCTGTCCATAGATAGGACCAACAATCTAGGACACGCCGAATTTCGAATCTCACGTCGACTGCTGCCAGCAAAATAAGTCCACCTTGGCTCATGTGATCGGCAAATGACAAACGATTGTCTGAATTTTAAAATTTAGGATTACATTTTGTATATTTCTTCTATTCTATTTTTCCTGAGTAAAGAATGTACTGGTTACTTAATCCAAAATCTGAATTAAGTCTTAACAATAAATTATTGCTCTATAAAACCATACTGAAACCGGTATGGACATATGGAATTCAATTATGGGGTACAGCAAGTAATTCAAATATTGAAATTTTACAACGTTTTCAATCCAAAATATTAAGGCAAATTACTAATGCACCTTGGTTTGTCACAAACATTCAAATCCATAAAGATCTCAATGTCTCTTTTGTTAAAAAAGAAATAAATAACTTCAGCGCAAGATACCTTACTAGACTTAGTAATCACACCAATACTCTAGCTATAAGACTTCTTGATGATACTAATGAAATTAAAAGACTTAAAAGATAACATACACTAGATTTACCATTTAGATAATAAGTATGTACATATAGCTATTTTAAGTTTGTTATTATTTTATATTTAAGTTGTTGTTAATGTTCATTTAAATATGTTCATTGTATTTTTGGATCCTGATTCTATGCAAGATTTTCTTGTGAACTCTATATTTAGATTATTCTCCTTCTCTATTCGTCTATATATTTTTCTATTTTTTTAAACGTTTGTAATTTCCTAAATTGTCCCTCGGTTAAACATTTTCCATTTTATCACTTTTATTGATTTGTTTCAAGTAATTTTAATTTCAATTTAAATTAAAATATATATTTTTTTCTCCATTCTCATCTTTCTCTTTCTCAAATCAATTGCATTTACATTTTTGACTAAAAATATATTCTGGATTGTGATGTGAATGAATTCTGTTATTGTTTTCGTATAAAAAATGTTTTTGTCTTTAAAATATTCCTAGTTGTTGGCGTTTTGGTTTTGTTGCAATTGTTGTTGTTGTAGTTGATATTGTCATTGTTGGTTTAAGTATTTCCGTTCGTTGATATACCGCAAAATGTATGAAATGCTTGAATGAAATGTCGTATCTTGCCATCTATCTTAAGGACAGACCACGAGTATCAAATGCATGATAACAGCAAAAACAACAAGTAAGGCAATAATGGTACAACAACAACAAATACTTACCGAAATAATAGCAACAAAAACGAAGAACCTCAACCGATGGCGAGGAAAACCTCAAGAACAACATCAAACATACACATATGTACACATACTCATGGCGATAGTCTGCTACAGATGCAGTTGCAACTATAGAGATATATATTTCACACTCACACAAACATACAAACATATGCACATACTCATTTCACTCATTTTACTTTTGTCCAAGTGTCAGTTGCAAGAAATTTCTCCAGAGAAAGAGGAAGAAAACGAGTGAAGATGGTTTTCTTTGGTTGGTAAGTGAGTTTCTTGCAGATGTCCCACATACAAACACACAGTGTACATAACAGATAGAAAGACAAACGGACAGACAGACTCAGAGACAGACAGACAGAAAGACAACCCGACATCCGATGTCTATCTGTCCCAAGTATTTGCTTATTTATGTCGTTGTAAAGAGACTTTGCTTAAGAATTTAGGTTAGTGAATAAATTCTTGAGAAAGGACAAATAGTTGGTGAGAGATGGAGTGATAAAGAGAGGGGGAGAGAGAGAGGGAAAGAAATAAGGAGTACACAGATAGAGAGAGATAGAACTAGATAAGCAAGGGAGGAACGGAGAAGTCATCTAAGCCGATGCTTTAGCAGATTTGTATCAGTTTGTCCCCTCTTGCACTATCCTTGTCTCTGTCTTTTCACTCTTTCTCCTTCTTCCTCCCTCTCAACCCATCTCTGTCTCTCCCCAACGCCAACTCCCTTTTTCTCTCCTGGTAACACATAGTAAATGTTTTAAAAATTCTAGAAACAGTAGTGGACGAATGGAAAGAAGAAGAAGGGTGTTGATGTAGGAAGTGAAAGGAGAGATACGAAGAGTGTGTGTGTGAGAGAGAGAGAGAGAGAGAGAGAGAGGAGAGTGTCGGAAATAAAGAAAGAGAGATGGAGGTGAAAGAATCAGAATGTGGGAGGCGAATAAAATATCGCTCGAAATACGAATCTTTCGTTCTTAATCTTGAAAAACGAACTTCTCACGATACATATTTTTTCGAATTGTTCCGTTCACGAGCAGAGAAAGTTGTGGTGAAAAAGTTAGATTGAGAGAGATGGTTAGAGTGTGTGAGAGAAAAGGCGATGAGACCCTGAAAAGAGTGAAAAATGAATGGAATAATGAAACTGAGAACGAGTCGCAGTCGTGCATGACAAGGAATTCTCCTCAAAGGAGATGTTGTTGTTCTTATTGCTGCTACTTCTGTGTTTGTTTTGTCTTTTTTGAAATTGTTTTTGATTTTCATTTTTTTCCATCCAATTTTTTTCTATCTCAGACGATACTGTTCCTTCTTGCATTATGCATTCACCTCGTTTCTTCCGTTGTCCTTTGGCAACTTCTTGTTCTTCTTCACCTACAAGGCAACAAGAGTTACATCCGATAACCACAACAACAGCAGCGCTGAGATGAGTTACAACAACAATATGACTCCGGGTACATACATAACGCATCCAAGGGATACTAGCCGCAAGTGAATTTATTCGCTGCGACCCGTCCGCAGGATCGGCTTCCTCTTGCTCCCACCATCTCTGTCTCTCTCTCTCTCTCTCTTTCACTTGCTACCCATCTCCGTGGCACCTCCTTGGAGAGTCCTTTCGTGTCTTCCTTCCTTCCCTTCGTCCTTCCGCCCTCCGTCGGATCAGAGCATTTCCATCGTTATCCTGTGGCTTTCCGCTTGACCAAGAGCGAATTCCGAGTTTTATTATTTCGTGTCCCTCGTGTCCATCTCCTGTCGTCTTTCTCTTCTTACTCATCACCGACTTCTTTTTCTCCTTTTTCCTCTTCTCCTTCTCCATCGTCTTCTTTTCCTTCTTCTCAGTGATCCTCCTCCGGCTTTTTATCTTTTTTTCGTTGTTGTCTTTGCATAGAAAATCCGCACATGTTTTGAGGTATTTTTCATTTCTTTCGCCTTGCGTCTGATTCTCGACTATTTTTTCTAACATCTTCGTTGTTTTTGTATTAGTTTTTATTGTTGTTGTAGTCGCAGCAGTTGCCTTCGGTGTTGTTGCTGCAGTCACATGAAATTTTATTCCAATAAATTGCTCGTTGCCCTGCGGCCTCTGGCCATTCCCTCCCAGGGACCGGGTCCTGTCGCGATCCTCGCTGTCCTCTCGACTTCTCCGTCCTTCACCCCGTCTCCCTCTATCGCTCTCCCCCTCTCACTCTCTTGCTGTGCATTCCTCCGCTTGTTAACTTCGCCAACTGGCTTGCAATTGATTTGCATGCGACTTTTGTTTCCTCTTTCTCATTGTCTTTGTTTCTTTCCCTCTCTCCCTCTCGCCCTCTCGCCCTCTCTCCATCCTGCACCCTTCTTCTCTCTCTCTCTCCTTCTCTCTCTCTTCCCCACTTCTCTCCTCTCGTCACTTGTTCACCATCTTTCTTCATTCATTCCATTATTCATTTTTTCTTCCTCGGATCCCCGAAGTGTTTTGTTTCCACTTTGTTGTTGTAATGAGAAAATGTTGTTGATGTGATTGTTGTTGTTGTTGCTCTTGTTCCCATTATGATTGTTGTTATTCTTCTTGCTATTGTTGTTGTTTTATATTTCACTCTCGACTGATTTTTCGGTCTTCACATTTGTCAGTGGTATTTTTGTAGTTTCTTCAGATTCCCCAAAGCGATGCAATGCGATCTTTCCTCTCTTTCTCGCACTGTCTGTCTCACTCTCCTGGAGATATTTCAACAACGTTTCATGGAACAATTCATAATTCCACTTCGTTTTTTTGCGAGAATGCGAAGAGTGAGGGAGAGAAAGAGGGTGAGTAGAAGGGGTAGAAATAGAGAAATAGAAAGAGAGAGAGATAGAGATAGAGAGAGAGAGGGATGCACCTTGCAATGGAATGTGGTTTAGGGATTTTTTAGACGAGGAAGATATTCAAAATTCCCTTGGCAAAATAAGAATCTCTCTCGAAGAAGGAAATTCTAATTTCAGCTTCGAATTCCTGGGGTTCGATGGAGAGAAAGGACTATAGTGATTTATTATTTATGTTCTACATTTAGATAGACAGATGCTATTAATACTCAGAAGCTTTAGGGAAGAGGAGGCTATTCCATTCTCAGAGATTCTTATTGAAGCGTAGGCAGTTGACTACAAAATTAAGAATAAAAAATTCGGTTTCGATGAGGAACAATATATCATTTATTTTAATTTGATTTATTTTATATGGTTTTATTTTATATTATTTTATAATTTTATATCATTTATTTATATAATTTTATATTATCACGTATTATTGCATATTATTTTATAATATTTTATTATTACTTTAATTACTTTATATTATTTAATATGGTTTTATTTTATTTTTATTTCTCGTATCAGAAAGGATGGAGACGATCATTTTGTTGTATGATATTTGAAAGGGAATTTATAAATTCTTCTCCCCGAGTCTGAAAAGTTTTCCAACCACTTCGTCTCTAAATATTTCTAAAGAAACAAAGCGTCTTCTTCTAATTCTTGAGCTTCAGTTCAGCTCCATTTAAAGAGAAACCACCTAGCTCTCCTCCTCTCCCTTCTTGATGGTCATTAAAATATCATGTTTCGATTCTCCTCTACCGCACAAGGCAATGACGATAGACATATGATGAAGACAAACTTTGAGTGGGAATTTTGAAGAAATTTCAGAAATAGTTTTTGTTTGAATGTTTTGTAGCAGTTTTTATTGCCATATTTAGTTGTTGGTCTTGGTAAATATCTTGTTGTTTCTTAAATTTTTAGCGTTCCTTGCGTCCAGGAGCTGAAAATAAACTCCGTTTTAATTGAGTTACGACCACAAATTGCAGCCGAGGGCCAACAACAAACGGCCGAGAGCCGACGACGGATTCCCTCGCCCATCTCGATTCGGGCAGGTCGCTGTCCCTTTCCCTTTCACTTGCTGTCTCACTCTCTGTCTCTCGGATCCTCTCCAGACGCTCTCCGTTCACTTTCTCGGTTCACTGGCTATCATATTTCTTCACGCCGTCTCCCTTTATTCTGTCTACTCTTGGCTTCTTCTGTCTCTTCTCCGTCCCCACCCCTCTTTATCTATGTCTCCTCTCTCTCTCTCCTCCCTTCTTCTCTCTCTGCTCCTTTCCTTCTGATTTCCTGTAATTCCGGAAGGACTTATGCAGAGAATGCGGCATTAAAACTTGGTAACAATTTGTATTGAATCTCAAGAGCCTCCTCCAAGGTTCCTGACCCGCCGACTCTGCCTCTCACCGACCCTCTTCTCGGTTCTCTTCACTCTTCTCCCCTTTCATCTTCCTCTTTCTCTCTATATTTCCCTCTCCTCATCCGCTTCTATGAATTCGTGTGGTCGAACTTTTGGAGAACGCGTCATCGACATCCACGTCGTTCAATGAATGAGAAAGAGGAAGATGGAGAAAAGAGAGAAGGAAACTGAGAGGGAAATTCACAGTGAAATTGAGATGGCGAATAGAGAGAGAGAAGTTTAGATGGGAAACAGCAAGAATCTGAAAACTTCAAAGTGAAACTAGAAAAGCAACAATAATAATAATAACGGCAACAACTCGAAGAATATTTTGGGGTATTACTGGAACAACAACAAATTTGCTATAACAAAAACAAATTGCAACAACAACAACATACATATCATTGGTATGCTAACTGATATTTACAGTTCTAACTGATCGTTAGGAAAGCTTTTCTCGTTCTACTTCTATGCTCTCTCTCTCTTTCACACACACACACAAATACTCTACACTAATACACTGCCACTTTGAAAGACTTCTGGTTATAGTTTCCATGTTGTTGTTATTATTGTAGTTGTTGTTGCTTTTTCCCCATTTCGTAACGAAGTTAATTTTCAAGAGTTTTCGCATCGACGGCGGAGATTTCCAAGTGCGTGTGAGTGAGTGTGCGTGTGGTGAGTGTGTGTGTGGTGCGTGTGTGTGTGGTGCGTGAGTGTGTGTGGTGCGTGTGCGTTTGTGTGGGTGGGAATTCCTTTTGCAGTATCCAGTTTCCTTCACGAATGCATTCGAATTTTCATTCGTATAACTTTTCGAATTTACCTTTGGAAATCATGGCAAATATTGACACAGATTTCCAGACGCACACTCATTCAAAATGTTTCTTTATCCCTCCATCACTCTATTTTTTTCTCACTCACTCCTTCCCTCTACCTCCCTCTCTCGTTCACTCTAAACAATTTAACCAATTCTCTTTCCTTTTCCAGAAATCGTTTCTATTTCTAATAGAAATAGAAATTTTCTATCTCTCTCTTCAACTCTATAACTCTCTGTCTCATTCCCATTCAGTCTATATTTTCTCATCTCTCTTCCTCTCTCTCCTTCCTTGAACTCGCTCGATCTCCGATACATTCGTCTCCTCTTCCTTCTGTTTAATTGTTGCTCCTAATCATGTTTATGCTGTTCTTGTTGTTGTCTATTGCTGTCTCGCTCCCGCCGATTCACTTGCTTCAATTAGTTTCTTCATTAGTTGCAGTTGCTGCAATAATTTGCAATTGAATTCGGCAGCCGGAGCCAACCATCCGAGCAGCAAACAACAGGAAAACAGCCAACGAGTGAACGGCAAATAGTTGATTTAGACAGGGCGAAGGGAAGGGAAGAGAGTGTGCGTGAGAGAGAGGGAGATAGAGACAGAAGAAGGAGACCCAGAATCCAGTCAGTTTCGTACGAGCTGCAGACATCCGAGGACCAAACAATCGAAGCCCTTCGTCACGATTCACTTCCCATCGTTATTCTCCATCTCAATCTCCATGTGTCTCCATCTCTATCACCATCGCCCCATCTCCCTCACCACCCACTTCATCTCTCTATTGCCTCCTCATTCCCAATTTTTACCTCTCACCAGAATCTGGACTTCGGTCTGTTTATGTTTGTTCAACTGTCTGTCCGCCTGTTTAGATCTCTGTCTGTCTATCTGCCTTTCCTTTTTGCCTTTATTGGTTGGCTCGGCTGTCTGTCTATCTTTCTATCTATCTGTCTGCCATCGTTCGGACTTGCCAGTCCATTGTTCGGTCTGTCGTCTGCCACTTGGTGCCTTCTGGTTCGATTTCTTCCTCTCCTTTCAATGGAACGATTTTCAAACTTCATTGCAATTCATGTACTTAATTAGTATACCGTGCGTGTGTGTGTGTGAGTTCGTTCCGACATTCCTGTGCGATTATGTCTGTCAGTGTAGCAATGTGGCAATTGCTGTTGTTGGTTTGTGGACAGATCTCATCGAAACTGAAATTGGCAACATTTACACTTTGCACATGCAAAATGCAAACAATTCCCGCAGTTGGCAACACTTTCCACTCAGTTTTATTCACAATTTTTGGGATTTGGAAATACGATAAATATGTTTGTTTTCCAATTCTGTGCAAATTTTATACTTTTAAAATCTGCAAAATAATATTTGTGAAAAATAGAAATGGAGTATAAAAAAGGAGTTCTTTAAATAATACTATTCTCATTAGAACATTTGCAAAATCTTCAAAATATTTTCAGGTGAACTCATGTCTAACATTAAAAAAATTATCGAACCGTCCACCTCACATAAATTTCTATTGTTTTACTCGCTTTGTGTGATTTGATTAAAGAGACAACGGCAATAATTCTAGTGTAATTGTTTCGATTTCGTTTTATTATCGCTGCGGAATAGGCTTTAATTCGCCCCGTCCAACAGATTTAATCAAAGTGCAAACGCTTCGATAAATTTCGAAATAAATTGCTCAAAAATTATTCCATCGGCCGTCATTTGATGAATTTATTTCGCATGTCGTCACCGAAGCGTGTCGCGAATCGCAAATAAATTCGAATCGATAAAATTTATCAATTTATTTATTTAATTACATTTTACTATGCAGAATTTATTTCATCTTAGTCGTCAATCTACATAAATGACGGAGCGACCAAATATTTCACCAAATATTAACGAAAAATAATATAATAATAAATGAATTATTTTATTTTTCAAAACCTATTCAATGGCAATTAATTTGAACGATTTCCTGATATCATGTGAACGACTGTATTATATTCCAAAACTTTTTGTCCGCAAATGATTCGATTGAAATTATTGGAGCAATTAAATAGAGGAAAAGTAAATCATTTAGAGAGAATTTGGAAAAATCTGAACAAATTGTTTTTGTTTCTAAAGTCATTTGATGGCCATAGATTGGAATGGAAATATTGAGTGGATGTAATGACAAATATCCATTTCGAAATAATACACAAGAATTAAATAAATTGCCAAATCCCCCCATCTCCACTCATCACTGAAACCCCGAATGGTTGAGCGATTAATTCAATTAGACGGACGATTAGTTCTGATATCTGGCCATTGTGCGACCACCGAACGACCGGAGTCGGCCGCATATAAATCGAAATCGAGCCATCGAAGATCCAAAGAGTCGAACGAGCCGAGACGATGAGCGATATGTTGGTGCGATTCCTGACCTGGACGATGGTCCTCTGGCTGTGCGAGGTGAGTTGCGGGTCCGCCGGAGAAGAGATCGTCCTCGCTCACTCTCCCCACTCTCTCTCCTTTATCTCCCTCGACAGGCCCGCTCGGCCTCAATCAACGTGAGCGTCGCGATGACGGTGTCGGAGGACGCCCACGGCCTGACAGAGGACATGGTGCGCGTGTGCGCCCAGATGACGGACCTCTCGCTGGAGGAGCTGCGCCGCTTCGGCCGCCACGAGTTCGCCAACGCGACGGCGGCCACGCAGTGCTTCGCCCACTGCGTCTACGAGCAGATGGGCCTGATGCGCGACGGCGTCTTCGTGCAGCGGGACTTCGTGGCCGCCCTGGACGCCGCCGCCGACCCCGGCCGGCTGCTGCCGCGCCAGCGACGGCGCTGCCACGGCCTGCGCGGCGCGAACCAGTGCGAGACGGCCTTCAAGATCCACCGCTGCCGCCACGAGCACGGCGTGGACCTGGACGAGGGCCCGATGGAGGCGGCGACCGCCCCGCCAGAGGCCGAGAAGGAGCCGCCGACCGAGAAGGAGTAGGGGGCGTGGCTGAAGGCAGGATCTGAATGGAAATCGTCCCAGGACCCTGACGAATCGTGGTGGTGGATGAAAGGAATGCTTGAGCACTCTCTTTCCCTCTGTAATTCTATGCTTTACATACTTTTCGTGGTTTAGTTCAAATGAAAATAAATCGTTATTCTCTACTTTCGCTGCTTCGCATCTTCCCTTCACATTCGTTCGCTTTCCCAGTTCTTCCTCAACCTCTCGCAGTCTCATAGCGTTAATCAATTGACTTCCGGTCGCAAGTCCAACTGGAAACCTCGCGGTAAATTGCAAAATGTCGCCACCCTCTTCTTCTTTTTCTTCACTCCGTCCTTCGCGTGGTGGCGTCATTTAAAGAGCTCGTTACGCTCCTCGATGGGCCTCTTGACGTTATTCGTTTTCGCCTCTCGACCTGAGCCACACGACTCCTCGGATTTCCCCCAGTTTCCACTTCTTGATCCGCCAGTTTCGAATCTCGCGACTCTCACCTCTTACTTTCACCTCAGCTTTGTTCCGCCACTTCTCTCTGTCTCGCTGTGCCTTCCCTTTCCTGTTCTCATTTCCCTCTCTTTCTCTCCCTTCTCCATTCCTCTCCTTCCGCGTCGACTTCTTTGGTCTCCTGCCTGGTCCTTCTCTTTAATTAGAGACATTCGATCGACCACACGAACATAAAACGCTTCATCGACCGTCGAGAGCGCTGCAGCCACCAGAGGATGTTGAGGGGGCAGAGGAGGAGGTAAAGAAGGGGTGGTAGGGGGTGGAGAAGTAGGTGAAGAGAAGGACGAGGAGAAGTTGAAGAAGAATCAGAATGAGGATGTTTAGCAGGAGAAGGTGGTGTGGACTCGGTAGTCGGCGAATGCTCTGGAGATATTGGAGGCGGCCTTTGGGATGGAGAGAGATCCAGAAGTGAGGTGGGCGTCGAGCGACGAGGGTGGTTGAAGAGCGTCTCGAGGGGCGGGGGGAGGATCCGGGAGTTCGGGGGTGGGGTGGAGCGGTCTGGGCACCTGAACGTGGCCTCCTCGTGGTTCTTTGTTAATTCTTTAAAATTGAGGCCGTTGAGGTTTTCCTAGATTTCGCTGTTGTTGTGCTTGAAGGTGGTCGTTATGTTGGTGTCCTTGTTGTAGTTGTTCGATTTTGTTGTTTATATTCATGTTGTAGTTGTTGTAATTCCCGTTGTAGTTGCTGGCCCTTCAATTGGTTTCCGCTATTTCTGGAAAATTTTGCTATTTACAACGACGTCCGACGTCGTCGACATCGTCGTCCTTCAGCGATGCTTCGGGTCCTCCTGCGGCACTTTCGTGGTGCTCCGGTCGTCGTTGCGTCGCAGGTCCTTCGTCCTTCGGTGAGTTATTTCGTTCGAGTCGAGGGTTTAAGTGGCGACACCTTGATTTGTGAGCCTCCTCCTTGTCGCCGTCGAAGGTTGTCCCGCGTCGAAAACGGTTGGCAACGCGATAATGAAGCTTAATTCGGTTCTCGTTTCCTCCCTCTCTTCTTGCCCTCGCCGAACTCGCGAGACAATTTAATTGCTTCGTGAATTATGTGAAAGGACAAAGTATTTAATTCAATTTGGATTCTTCTATTTCTATAAAATTCCATCTTATTAAATCAATAGTCGTTGAAGCTTCTATTGTAAATTCTTATTTATTTGAATAATACATTGTTTTTTTCTTATTACTTTCTTGATGTTAATAAAAATGACTTTTTATTTTTTTTTAATTTTATTTTACGTAATATTTAAAATTTCTATTATTTTTATAAAAATTACTTTTTATTAGTTATGTATTTTTGTATAAAAATAATTGTTTAGGATATTGAAATCGTACTCACATAAATTATTTCTATTTTATGTCTATTATATATGTTTATGTATTCATTTTCACTTTATCAAATTCGTAAAGAAAAAATTTAAAATTGATTTTAAAATTAAATGAAAAAAAAATGTAATATTCAACATTTCCCTTCGATGATTTCCTTGCTCCAATTTTCGCCAAAAAAGTTCCCATATCGCCCTCTCTCTCGTTCTCAAAGTCCGTGAGTCACACCTTCGGCCCTCAGTAATCGCTCTCAATCTTCGAAGAACGCCAGCGTCTTATCCGATGTTGATCCCTGGATAATGGGCCCGAGGCCATAATCCGTGAGCCATAAAAAGACATAAGCACAAAATAATCGAATCCTCGTTCGGTAAATATGTAAACGCGAGATTATTTTACGCACGTCCGCAATTGTCCTTCTCCGCTACCTCATCCCAATGAACGTTTCTCTCGCTCCTTATTCTTCGCACTTTGGAAGACTCGTCTTCATCGGCCTCTGTCGGCTGTGCCGAAGTCTATCTCCATTGTTAATTCTGAGTTTACGCTCGAATTACGATTCTCGTTCTCATCCTCAAAGTCCTTCAGGGTAAGCTTCTTTACCAAAACTCCGCCACTATTTCTCTCTCTCACCCTCTTTCTCTCTCACTCTCTCCCCTCCATGGCCTCTGCTGACGAATGTTCCGATCGCTCCTTGAAGCTCAATTTTTCATCATGTTCCTTCGTGTATTTATTTTCTCGAGTGGGTTTTGTCACGCAAATTTCATTAGCGGGGTCTGAATTGCACTTCCTCTTATTCTCGTGAAGTATTCTTCTCCAGAATAAGAGAGATGGAGAGAGAGAGAGACAAATTTGTACTTCTTTTTGAGGGTTTCAGTCAGTGGTTTGCTTTTGATTGATCTCGATTACCTTTGCTATTGAATATAGATATTCAAAATATTCAACATTCGTAAAAAAAATTAATAGATAGCTCTGTTATTTTTTTTAAACCTTTCAAAAGTTATTTCCTTTCTTTTAATAAATATTTATTTTTGTATTGGTAGTTAATCTATTTGATATATGATATATTTATATATACGACTTTGCAGGATTCCTTTGTATTTGTCCACCATTTCTCTTCATTTTTTTGGTCTCTCCCGTTTTTTCAGTTCTCTTTGCGAAGTCTACTTCGAACTCTCGTTCCTTCCTTCTTACTTTCTTTCTTCCTGGCTTTATCATTTAAATTCCTTCGCGCATGAATATTCATAACTCCGACGACTTTAACCCGGCTCCAACCCCGAATGGTCTCCTGGACCACGTCTGAGATGCGCTGAAATTATGCGATTTCCGGTATCTCCTCATCTCGCTCTCCTTGCGCCTCTAACCTATCTCCGTCGCTCCTTCGCCCTAGTCGAGGCCAAACAAAAGTTTCAAATTCAATAAAATTTACATTCAACCACAAAACGCGAGACGCTCCAGAGAAATTAGGAAGCTTCTGCCTCAGTCGGAGTCGTCGTCGCAGTCGAAATTGAAATCCAACCCAAATTGCTGCGACGCTTGTTCTCTCTCTCCTCTCCCACCTTCAGTTTACCCTCAGTCGGCTTTGTCGTTCTCTCTCAATCGCCTCATTGTCCAACTCTTTCTCTCCCACTCGCTCCATTGTCAAACTGTTTGATCTGCTTGTTTGTTTCACTCTCACCGACTCTTTGTCTCCTACTTTTTCCCCTCTTCGCTTGTTTCCATCTCAACGCCATTCAAATTGAAATGTGAGTCGCGTCGTCGTTTGGATCGCTTTTAATTGAAGCCACCGACCCTACCCCACCCCCCGAGTGTCGACCTGTGCCGTCTTCAACTCCTTGGCCTTCTCCGTGGTCCTTCCAGGACTTCTTTTTCAGGGGTCGCCCCCGTGGACTGGTGATGGAGTTCTTCCTTCACTTATTCCAGAACTCCCCCTCATCTTGTCCTTCGCTTTCTCCGTCGTCTCCTCCCACGCCTCCTCACTCGTCCCTCTCGCCTCTTGAAAGCGACTCCAGAATTCAATTTCATGCCGCGCAGCCTCCTGACAAAGGACGAACCAGCGCGTCCTCGAAGAAGAAGCGACAAAAGGAGAGCGACAAAAGGAGTCCAGGGTTACCTCCGCACTCGAAGTACGAATTTTAAATTAGCCACCTTCCCTACCGTTATTATTGTTGTTGTGGCTCACTCTGTTGTCCCTCTCTCTCCAACATAGGTTCAAAATTAGACACAGCTTCTGGCGCCCTTGAGAGGTTTCGACATGCTGTACTAATTATAGAATTGAAATAAAATTACTTTCGTTGTTCGTTGTTATTGTTAGTATATATAAAAAATAATTATTTATAAAAAAATATAAACTGATATATTTTACTATTAAGTATTGCACTAACAATGTGTCTATTTATCCATGTTTATGATGGATTATTAAAAATATGAATTGAAAAATATAATTCTTAATTAAATTTTATATCAAGAAAAATATCGTTTCAAGAAGGAAGCATTCTTTCTTTCGAAAATTTACTCTTAATAAACTAAAACTTTACTCTAAAAATTTTTTAAAATATTTGAAAACCTAAAATTTTGATAATTATTTTTAATGTGCATTCATTGAAATCTCCCTCTTCCTTTTGTTATCCATTAACATCCTTTACATATCTGTCACATTCGAAAGGTATAAGGATCCGACCTAACTAATTTGTGTTATGGTTTTAATCTCTGTTCATTGAATTTAATTTTGATGTGTTTTCGTTACTGCTTTCTTTATTATTTGTTGGAATTTTAAATTCCCTCGTAAAGTACGAACTTTTTTCCCATAATAATAACAACAACTAAAAACACAATTGTTATGCTAGTTATTCTCTTATGCTAGTTGTTCTTGTTTTCATAATAGTCGTTTCATATTTCTTTCTCTCCACTATTTCACTCAGTCCTTTTGTTGTTCCCATTATTATGAATTACTTTTCACAGGGTGCGAGCGAAAGTACGAGTGGAGAGAGAGAGAGAGAGAGCGAGCGAGAATGGTTGGAGCGAGAGGACGAATGGATGCCACCCGAAGGACACATTTGTATGCGATCCCAGTGCCGCGTACAGATTTCAACGATAGCCAGACGATGCCTGGTGGCCACTTGGGCTCTTGTTGTTGTTGTTATTGCTATTGTAGAAGCTCAACCAGAGGAAGAAGAAGACATTGCAGTAAACATAAATGTAATAGAGTGTAGAGGAATAAGGAGAAGAAGAAGATCACGACTATGACAACGACAACGATGACAACAACAATTGATTACAAAACCGCAAATCATCTCGACGGGTGACGGAATCCACCGCCAGATGGCGTGCGACGCAAACGCGATGGCGGCGGCGGAGACGACAACAAAGAAGAAGCGGAAGAAGAAGATGCAGCGACTCACACACACACAATATATATCGAGGGAAGACGATGACTCCATTGACGAAGAGAACGATGAGACGGCGACAAGGGGGGAGAGAGTGGAAGGGATGTCAAGCAGAGAGAATAACTTTGGTGGGAGGAAGACAAATGAAGGTCGTTCTGGGACAAAGAGAGAGAGAGAGAGAGACAGATAGACGACGTAGAGAGGAGTATAACTTGAAAGGCAGGAAGCAGGAGGCAGGAAGAAAGAGAGAGGTAAAAGAGAGAAAGAGAGAGTAAAAGAGGGAGGGAATGCGAGGATGACGAAGTGGAGGATTCGGAGGGAGCGCGAGTTGCAGAAGCTTGGAGAGGTTGTTGAGGGAAAGTTAATGAACCCAGATGGACCATAAAATTTCAATCATTTCTCAAAATAAAACTTCAGCTTTCGACGATGCAGCCACAAAAACAATAAAACACGACGACGGTGAAGAAGACGAAAACCCGACGAAGGACCACGATGACGATGAAGGAAGACATCAGAATCCTTGGAGAATGAATGCAAATAGAGGGAGAAGGACAACGATAAAGAAAGAGAACAGGAGAACGAGTCTGAGCTTGATTTTCGACTATCCGTCTGTCTATCTGTCTGGCTGGTTGTCTGTCAGCCTGGCTATCGTTTCACTCGTCTGTCTCCCACTCTTTCTCCCATCTCTGTTTCTCTCTCTCTGTCTTCCTATTCATGAGGTTCGTCTGGTTTTATGTTGGTTTATGAAATATTGCACGAAATTACGCAAGACAATGACTTTGACAACAGCATCAAAACAACAACAACAAGCGGTACAACAAAAATAGAAATAACAAGAAATACAATAACAACAACATCTGCAATAACAACATACAATTATGATGATGACGATGTTGACACGAAATATTTTGACAACGACAAAAGCTACAATAAGAACAGCGAAAATATGTAAATACAACAACAGCAACAATGAAAACAACGATTTGTTATTGTTAGAAAGGGACAGCCATACTATATAATGAAAATATTTATCAAATATTTTGTTGTCGTTTCGCCGATGAAATTTTTCCATGAGAGATAAAAATGTGGCCAACGGAAAGACAGGAAGAGAGAGAGAGAGTGATGGAGAGGAGGAAGAGAGAAATTGAGGGAGAGGGAGGGGAAAAAGAAAGATAGAGAGACAAATTGGGGAATTCAATGGATGTGTGTGGAATGTTTTTGTGGACAGAAGCAACAAATTGTTGGAAGCAACAATTTTTGCGGTGAGGGTTTCGGGCAATCAGCGAAATACTGGTCGACGGCGGTATGGAGAGAGAGAGAGAGAAAGGTAGAAGAGTCAGCAAAGAACAATCGATAGACCAGAATGAATATGGTCAGGGTTCTTCAGGAAGTAAGACAAGAGGAGTCGAGAACGTGAGAGAGAGAGAGAGACGGATGGGGAAGAAAGTGAGCAAAAATAGTAAAAAATAGAGGGAAAATAAATACCTTTATACAGATGATTAAACAAGTATTTTTTATGAGAGAAAACTGGTATGGAATCTCAGGAGAGAAGTTTGAAAAATAATAAAAATAATGTTAAATATAACACACATAGAATGAAATATAAATTAAATTAATGGAAAAACTTGACGAAAATCCTTCGAGGTGGAAATGAAAACCAGTTGCCGAAATAACTCAGGGTGAGGTGAGAACAGACAGCGACATGAAATTTAATGGGGGACACAAATAAGAGTGTGTGTGCGAGGGTGGGAGGGAGACAGAACGGTAAGAGAGAGAGAGAGAGAAATGGAGAGCTTTGTCCGTATTTATTTATTTTTTGTGTGAAGTTAATTGTCTCTGTACGTTCGCACGTTCCTTCCGACACTTTTTCCTGCCCTTCTCACCATGTTTTTCTCGCTGTCTCTCCGCCTCTTTCTCCATCTCTCTCGTTCGCTGTCTCTCCCTTCCTCCCTCCGTCTCTCTCTATCTCATTCTGCCTCTCTCGTTCTTCAAGTCTTCTAAACACGAGAGCAATGCATTATTTTCGCAATTCCGTCCGTCGCCCGCGTCTCCTTCGTCTGCGAGTTGCAGCATGTGAAACGTGAGACAACCGCGGCCAACGCTTGTCTGGGTATCTCCCGCCATCTCGCTCTCTCTCTCGCTCGCCCTCTCTGTTTCGCTTCGCACCCATTTCTTTGGATCCTGCAAGTCATTGTGCGTTTGTCGCCTGTCGCCGGAATCCTTCGGGCGTCCAGGACGACCGTCGGCTGCTGCGTGACGTTCATGGCTTGCAGGATTATTTCTCCCTCCTTCTCTCTCTCTCTCCACTCTCCACCTCTCTTTCTCGCTCTGTCATGGCTCAGTCGCTCTCTTGTATGGTTAATGAGTTATGTCAAAGGGAAACAATGTTTGTTGCTTCAGTTGAGTTGAGTTCAGTTGAGTTTTTTGTTGTTGTGGTTTTCTTGTTGTTCTTGTCGTTGTGATGTTTCTGTTGTTACCATTGTTGTTGTTGCTGCCATTGTTGTTGGAAGTTTTGTGCTTGGAAAAAGTTTTCTTTTTCTCGTTTCGATGGGTTTTTGTTATTACAATTATTGTAGTTTTTTGTTCTCGTTGTTTGTTGTTTTTGCCAATTTTGTCTCTGTTGTTTTTTTACCTTTCGTTGTTGATGTTGTTCTTATTGTTGTTGTTGTTACTCCCATTGTTGTTCTTGTCTGTGTTATTGCTTTTGTTTCTGCTTTCGGATGGAAGTTTTTGCGGTTTGTTAGTTATTTTGTGTTCTGCCATTATTTTCTGTCGTCATTATTATTTGCGTCTATTTCAACAGCTCTCTCTATCTCACTCTCTCCCCCCGTGTCTCTCTCGCTTGCTCCCTCGTTCGCCCTCAGCTGCCACTCGAAGTTTCCTCGTCGTCCTGCGGTGTCATTCGAAGCTGCTCTGAGGTTAAACGGTTTTTCATTCTCTTTCTCGGGTTGTCTCTTTCTTTTTGTTTTTGACTCCCTGAGCAATTTCACTCCTTCTTTTTTCTTTCTCTCATTTCATTTCTCATTCTCTTTTTCATCTAAACTCTTCTAATTATTATGTTTTTTTAGTGTTTGAGTTATATTTTTGATTACTTCTTTTACTTTTCTTCTCCATTCTTTCTTCCTCAATCCTGTCTTCTGATTATTCTTCCCTATCATCCATATTTCATCATATCACTTTCACAACATTTTCCCAATCGTGTCTGTCATTGATTTTTATCACCTTGTCTATCGATAGAAATATTTATCCTTCCGCAAAATCATAACTCTCTTTCAACTAGATTTGGATTTTAATTTCTCGCTCATCATCAATCATGAGTGAACGAGAGACTTCGAACAAGTCCCTGGTGAAGATGACGATGCTTTGTGATGATATTGGTAGCAGTGGGAAAAACAATTACAAATTATCCAACAAGTGGATGTAAAGCTATAAATAAATACACTAACAACGTTCACAATATAAATAACGATAGCGATAACAACAATAGATATTTTAATTGACACAAGGAAGAAGTTTATTTCAACAATGAATTTCCAATGAAAAAATAATGATGAAGAGATTTCGACACTGTATTTGTGAAACAATTTGGATGTGTTTGAACAAGGAAAGAGATGGAATATTTTGGGAAGAGACAATAGGTTAAAATATCAAGAGGTTGCAATAGGTCATGGAAAAGTAAAAGAACAAGACTGGAAGGAAGCAGATATCGACTGTTTTCTGAGTTCGAGGTTCTTTATTGATTTAGTTTCGATACGTAATAATTTATTTTGTCAATTTTATATTTCTGCTTTTATTAGTTTTGTGTATTTTATGTTTTTGTTTAGCATAGACATTCTTTTAAAATACTTTCTCAAAAAATTGTTTCAGCAGATGTTGTTTTCTTTTTTTATATTTTCTTGTTTTTCTTTTTTTTATATAGACAAAAATTATTTAGTTACATACAAATATATATTTATTTATTTATTGTATATATTTATGAAACGGGGATATCTAAAAAAAAATGTGAAATTCACCAAACCAAATCGATGATTGAGTAACTAGACAAATGCCTTGGACAGGACAAGGACGAATATTTCGAAAACTCATTGAACTGGAGCAAGACCTGGCTGTCATTTATGAAGAAACATGGGCGGACAGATGGACAAGTGGAAAGACAGATGGAGGGGCGACGGTCTGAATGACCTTAGTAACCAATTAATAACCGTGAAGGGGGCCGAGTTATGAATTCGTATTAAATTTCTTCATTTTCGAGATTAAGTTGTTTCTGAGTTGTTATATTGAGCACTGGAGATTTTTTCGTAAACATACATTAAATAAAAATGTTTTTTTCTCAAAAAAATACCTTGGTTCGTTATGCTATCAAAAACAAGTCTATTCCAGTATAAAAATCAAGTTTTACGATTTAAATCCAATCAAACCAAAAAACAATCAAATTTTCTATAGTTTTAAAATGAAGATAAATAAGTTTAAAAAATTAGACAAATAAAAACTTTTGGTTCAAAATAACCAACGCGGCAACAGATGACCCCGTCTCTCTCTCTCTATCTTTCTCTAACAGTTAAGTAGATGAAGAAAAGGAAGTAGATAACTCATTCCATGTTCCGAAGGTTGAATCGGAAGCTGATGGGGTTGATGGAACTGGATGGAGTTGTGGTGGTAGTTGAAGCCATTGTTGTTGTGGCAGTAGTTACTGATATAAGCATAAGTACTGTTGTTGTTGGCGGTGCTGATGAATTCCGAGCATCACGTAGACACGTAAGAAACGAACGTGTCCTGCAGACGTAACAGCAACAACAAGAAGCAACACCAACCACTATCTCCATTCGAAACACCACAGGAAGAAGAAGAATGACTCGGAACCTCCCAACCCACTACAACAACAAGAACAGTCGCCGACGATTCTCAGTCGGGTTGGAAAAGACAAAACGTCATCATTTATCATTTTTTGCCTTCATTCGTTCGCAACTCGCACGACGACGACGACCATGAGTGTTTTATTGCAATTAATCATTAGACACATGGAGGTGGAATCCCCACCCCTCGGCCTCACCCACCCTCCACCTCCGACACACCCCAACAAGTGCAACAACAACAGGAAGCATGCTTAATTTCTGTCGTTTCCTCCCAGCCACTTTCCTAAAATATCTAAGTATAAGAAACAAAAATCGTCATCAAGTTTATTACGACTTGATTACATCTCTTTCTTGATCATTGACTCTTTCTTTATCTCTGTCTGTCAAATCATTCCTTTCTCGCCTTCATTATGGTTGTTGATAACCCTTTCTTTTCTCTTATTCTTTTTGGGGATCCAAATTTGCTAAATTTCTCAATCTCTTTACTGCACCAAAAGTCGAAAACAGTTTTCGGAAAATCGAAAACTTATTTCAAAAAATCGAAAACAGATTCAAGAAAATCGAAAACAGACTTCAGACAATAGAAAAAAGACAAATCGAATGCAGACTTCAGAAAATCGAAAACAGACTTTAAAAAAATTTAAATGAGACTTCAGAACATTGTAAACAGAGATATATTAAAATCCACTAGTACGATTTTTTAAATTTTTGAAACATATACCCAAATATACAATGTGCTGCATGTATTTTTTTAAACGAATTTTGTAGGTATCATTTTATTAGTAACGTATCTGCTATGTAAGAAGAGAATTGGGTGTATTTGTATATTTTATAACTATATTTTATACGTACATAAGTATTTGATCTGTATATATTTGTTTTCAGTCAAACATATACAGGAGTCATGTTGTTATTGTGCCGTCATTTAATTTGGTGTCTTACACAATAACACTTGTTGTTCCATTGTTACGTTGATGTTTACAATAATTTTTTCTTCTTTTGTTTGCTTATTGGGTTTGTTATTGTTTTGATAATTGTTGTAATTTCAGTCTATTTATCTTCGCTGTTATTTTCTCATCAATGATTTCATTCCATTATTAATTACCTTTCATATGTTGCATTTCATAAACGCCGAGGTTTCCCTCACTCGCTTTCTCTCTCTGTCTCCCTCACTCGCTTTCTCTCTCTGTCTCCTTCACTCTCTCTCTCTCTCTCTCTCTCTACACTTATCGACACCATCTTCTAATATCGCTCGCCACCTCTCCCTAGTTCACACTCTGATATCTTTCCTCTCATTGAAAACCAATATAAAGTCCTCTCTAGTTTCCTCCCTTTCCTTCCATAAATCTATTAGTCTCTCGTTCTCTCCAATACAACCTTCGCTGTCTCTTTCTCCCTCTCGCTCGTTCTGTCTATCTATAACTCGCTTCTAACATCATCCTCCTCCTTCGTTCGCGTCCCCTAATTCCACCAGCGAATTCGTGTTCATTACGTTGATGTTTTTGTTTTTGGTTCTATGTTGTTGTTGTTATGCTTTGTTTTTGTTCTTTTTTGTCTCTCTCATCTGTAATTAGCTAGTTCGATGATGTGCATTTATGAATTTTGTTATCCTTCGTGTTATCCTTCGTGTATTTTCCTATAATACCACAATTTTTTGCCCCCGTTGTTTTTGTTTTATCATTCAGTTCTTCTTCTTCTTCTTTTTCGCAATTTTTGTTGTTATTGCGGCCATGTAGTTGTTGGTGTTTTCAGTATTTTCGTATCCTAATTATTTATGCTGTTTGTGAAATAATTTTCGTTTGAATTACCAGAATCTTTAATTAGTTGAAAATTATCAGCATTGCATTTGCTCGATAATTACATGGATTTTGAAGAGCTCGCCCCTCACTGCCACGCCCCTCACCTAAGCCTCATCATTTTCAAACTCCATGAACCGACGGCAGCTCGAGGGCACACGAGAGAGAGAGAGATAGAGACAGAGAGAGTTGAAAGGGTCTCCTCACTCGCAAACACATACACAAGAAGGTTTTTTAGGAGCTGGTTCGAGGGCCCTCTAACGCTCCTCGAGAGGCCTCTCCAAGCCTTTTGGACAGCTCAATGTCTCTGTCTGTCTGACTCAGTAAATATGTCTGTAATGTCTGTAAATATTCTGTGAATAAGCCACTAAGATTCTGTTAATAGACATGCTAAGTCTCTATTAAATAACCAGCAAACTGGTTTCGAATGTTCTTCATATTAAAGTCCTGTTAAATGTGTACTAAATTTCTGTTAACTGTTGTAGAACAGATCATGAAACTCTCAGTATCGTAAGTTTTTATGGCAGACGTCTTCGAAGGACTTCTTTCGAACTTTGACGGGTTTTCATTCTCTTGAATTTGACCTCCCTCTCTTCAAGCGAAGTTCTCTTAACATGGAGACCATTTCTCTTTGTTCGAATTTCGAATTTTCTCTCACGAAATTTTGAAGCTCTTCGGGCCTCGCTCTCGTAGACGAAGTCGGATTCCCTCAATGAGCATCAATTTCTAGCTTTCTCTCAATCTCTTTTTATTTTCCTTTTTGTGTTCCCGCTTTTGGTTTCCTTTAAAAGGATTTTTTGATTGCTTCAGATTTTATTAAATTTTCGTTGTTTTAATGGTTTTGTGTATGGAAGCCTATTTTCTAATTTTTAAAATTTATAGAAAACAAATTTTTGTTTTTTGTCTAAAGGATATTTTTAAATATATATTCGGACACAACTTTATAAAAATCTATAACAAGTATTTCATACAAGTCAATGGATTGCTTCGGAAATCAATGTGGAAAATCGACCGTCATCCAAAAATGTCTGCAGTAAAACATGTCGGTTTAAGGACATGCATTGCTAGGAAGGACCTTTAAACCCACCATTAAATCGTCCCAAACCCTCTCTGTTATCTCACCCTCATCCCTCCTCTTCTTCCTCAGACAATCCTTTGGCCTTTCCTCTTATCAGCTCGATCGTCGCTTTTGCGCCTTTAATTCTCTAATTAAAGTGCAGGAAATGTTGATGTAGGACTACGTCGTTCGCACATTGACCCACGTCTCATACCGCCTTCTGAATGGGCCTTCCCATCCCCTCGCGCTCCCTCGTTCGCTACTGCATCCCCCTCTCACTCACTCTCACTTCTGGCTTTGTTTAGTGTCGAATGCTTGCCAGGTTTTCATCGATTTCGAAACGAGTTCGAATGTGAAAGAGAGCTAGAGAACGGGAGTGAGAGAGAGAATGGTATTTTCATTGTTGTTGTCGACTGTTATACCAAACGTCGACTGTTATACTGCGAATTCTGTTATAAAGCCGCTCGATGACGTCACGAGGACATTCGCACACACTCACGTAGGGTTTGCTTGCAGACTTTGAAAGCTCTTCGGGAAGCTTCGGCGAGTTTTTTAGCTCTTCACAGAGAAGTATTTACTATTTACTTAATACCTAATTTCTGTTTCTTTTAATTTATATTGGTTTTATTTTTTTATTATTTATTTTATATTTCTAAAATGCATTATTTATTTTATATTTTAAATTCATATTTTTCCTATTCCAAACTCTTCGGGAAGCTTCGGCGAGTGTTTTTTTCTCTTCACAGAGAAGAATTTACTTAATATTTACTTAATACCTAATTTCTGTTACTTTTCATTTATTTTGGTTTTAATGTTTTATTATTTATTTTATATTTATAAAATTCAGTACTTATTTTATATTTTAAATTCATATTTTTCCTCTTCCTAGCAAAATGTTAATCAACATGTTATTACTTTTTAAAGAATTTCATTTTAAGTATAAATATTTAATATTTATTAATGCATATTAACTGATTCAGTTCAGTCTAAATTGATCTGCACACATTTGTTCTTGTTTTGTATGCTACTACTATTTTTAGAAACTACTTTTTACTACTACTGCACTTCCTTCTGATCTACTTTCCCCGTTTTCGCCACTTTTGCTTTCCCATGTTGTATGTTGTTTTCACCCCATTTCCCCCTCCCACTCCAGTTTCTCCGGGCATTCGTTTCGCTCTTTTGCGTATTTTTTGTTTTATTCTTCCCCGCTTTTTTTCTCTTTCGTTCTGTTCGCTTCGTGCTCCCCGTTGTAGTTTTTGCTGTTTGGCTGGTTTTTATTAAATTTATTTCATGAATATTCAAATCGTGTGCATTTCCACATTTCGCTCATTCGCTCTTCTTCTTCTCCTGCTTCTTCCTCTTCTGGTCCCGATTCTGCTTCCTCTGCACATCCTTTTCCTCCCCCAACTATTTCTCTTGTTATTCGTTTGCACCATATCTCTCTGTCTCACTCTCTCTCTCTCTCTTTTCCTGCTCGCTCTTCATCACGTTAATCTGCGAGGATTTGCGCTTCCTTGTCGTTCATAATGGGAGGGGACACTATGTGTTGTTGATGTCAATGTTGTTATTGCTCCAATTGTTATTGTTGTTATGGGGTTCTTTGCTGTTGTTGTGAATTGCCATCCATAGATCCGCATGTGGCTGCATCTTCAACTCCGGTTTCAGTTCGAAAAACCAACAAGACATAAAACTCTACTCTCTCCCTTTCTATCTATCCCACTCTCTCACATCCCACTGTCACCAATCCACTTCCCCTTCCTTCTGCATCCTTGTCTCTTCCTTTCCCGTTCTGCTCTCGGTTTCAGCGTCACTTCCGCTTCCTCCTTCGCCATTTTGCAAATGCAAATTGAGCTGCCATTTTGTGGATCTTCCTCTTCCCAGTTCTCGTCCAGTCTCCGTTAGTCCCTTCTTTCGCTATGTCTAACTCTTTCGTTCCTTCGCTATCCCTTCCTCATTGGCAGCCGCTTATTTCGCGATCTGGTTTGGGCTTCTTTTATTTTAAATGAATGACATCACATGGGGCGATGAAACTCCGAAATGGAATCTACAAAATCGCCGCCATTCATCTCAAGGCTCTTCATCCACTTCTGGCTTCAGTCAAACTCGATTCGACCTCAAATAGTCTGAGGTCTGCGGCTTCCGTAGGAGATTTTGAAGATTCTCCGATTCTTCTCGAATCGCCGTCCTCCAAATCCAACGGCCTGTGCCGTTGCCTCGTTGCCTTCCATCAGTTCTTCCATTTCTCTTTCCTTCTCTCCTTTCCTTATTCATCCCATCACTTCGTCCAAACGGCGGTAATGAATTCCCGCCTTTTTCACACCAGCTTCCTCTTCTTCAATTCCGCTCATATAGAATATCTGGTAGATCCATCTGTCTCTCTCTCTTACTCTATCTGTCTCTCTCCCACTCCATACTCTCACTTCCCATCTCCTTCAGCTCACCCAGATTTATTAACAAAACATTTATGCAATTAGCCGAGCTCAATAGGCTTCACACACACAGTGATTCTCACACAAACACAAACACACACACAGACTGGCACGCACGTCTAGTCAGCATCTTATAAATTAGATGTGTCAAACAAAATGGCGGCTGGCTGCCATTCCTGCGGCGATTGCCTTAAATTACCTTCGATTTATTTCATTCAACCTGCCCCGATCCCTCCACGCCCCCCGCCCTCATCCCAGCCAGACACGCGATCCGCTCGTCCTGTAACAACCACAATGAGCGGGAAACGGGGGGAAAGAGAGGGAGGGGGAGGCGCCAATAATTTATCCACATTCGTCGTTCGAAGCCGCCCCGACCTCGGCCAGATTGAGCCGAGGAACACGCATGTATCTCGCTCGATACATTCCGATGGCGGCATAAATTTTATAGTTTCCCCTCGACCCCTCTTCCTCGGTTTCTTTGCCACTCTTTCTCTCGCTCTCAGTCCCGTGCCCCGTTCATTCATTGCTTTACATAAATATTCATATGCGACGCGAGGCTCAATGTCAGACGTCGGATATACATATGTTGCCAGATAGGAGACACAACAAAAATAACAACAACAATCAAGTCTTTTCCTCTCTCTTTTCCACTTTCCACTCTTTGTCGGAAGATCCTTCTACTTATCCTACTTTGGATAATCCAAAATCGAGGCGTTGAATTCGCTCCTCCGGCCCTGCTCGCGGTCCCTGCCTCTTCCTTCCAGGACCAGTTGTCTCTGGAGGCCGTGTGTGTGTTTGTGTGTGAATTTCATTAAAATAAATTAATTGTTGTCTCCGTCTCCCCCTGTCCAGGGATGGGTTTTCCTTTCGTCGCCTTCTGACGATTTTTTACGCGTTCGCTTGAATGCGCTCATTTCGGATTGAGTTTGAGTTCGGGTTCAGGTTGGGGTTCGGGCTCAGGTTGGAGTTTGGGTTCGGTTTTCAAGGATACTCGTTGTAATCGCGGTCGGGAGCGGCCGAATGAATGAGTCCTTAATTATCCCCCACAGACGGATGACATAATTCGGAACACAAAAATTCAATTTCCACCCAAGGCGGGGGCAACGGCGGGACTTCGGCGAAGGAGGTGGATGCGTCATTTGATTCTACAATCTGGCAGCTCTGGTCAGGGGGCGGTGGTGAGCGTTCATTAGGTGTTCATTTCTCCAGAACCTCGTGATGATGTCCTGAGAAAATGTTGAAGCCATCAAACATTAAAAATATTTGTAATATACAAATTGATATTATAAATCAGAATCATTAAACACAAAATTTAGAATAAGCAATAGAAATAAGAAAACAAAAATACTTTTACTCCGGCAATTAAATCAGTATGTAATTTTTATATGTATATGGAAATAATTTAATATGGAAAGTTTAAGGAATAAAATCAAAACCTGAAATACACCCAAGTTCGTTTTGCAAGAGGTAATTCAAGCTATAACCAAAAAAGGTGTGAAAAATGTTTTCAAATCGGGTAAAAAATGGCGTTAAAAAATGTAATTTAATTAAATTAATGAAACATCGAATTTCACAAATTAAAATTTACAAACATGTGAAGGAACTTTGGTATTAAAATTTAAACCAAAAAATTCGTAAATTAAAGTTAAGTAAATCGAAATGTAGGCTGTTTAAATGGCTCAGTCCGTAGGAAATTAAAAAGAAAATATGTATGTATGAACAGAAAGTATTGAAGTTATCCTTGCAGTTTATGGAGAAAATCTGCTGATATCTAAACGTGTACATGACTATTCATCTATATACACTAGTGAGCTGCTAGCAATAAAATCTTGTATTGAAAATCTTGCCATTTCACCTACACGTCCAAACCAAAAAACATTAATAATAACGGACAGTAAAAGCTCACTAGAAGGTTTAAGTGATCCATTTAATAAAAATACTATTATTCAACAAATCAGAATGGCAATAACAGACTCTATTCCCCAACAAATAAGCTTCCTATGGATACCTAGTCATCTTAATATCAAAGGAAATGAAATTGTTGATAATGAGGCTAAAAACTCCTTACAGGGTAATATAACCACCCAGTTTAGGTACCAATACTCTGATTATAAACAGTATATAAGGAAATATGTATATGAACGATGGAATGATTTGTGGAAAACTAACAACCAAAATAAACTATTTCAATTGCAAACTAATGTCAATCACAAACTTAAAACACATAGTCTACCTAAAGTAGAGCTAATTAAATTAAAGAGACTAAAAATTGGACATTGCCGAGTCACTCACAGTTATCTTTTTGAAAAACTACAACCCCCACTTTGCGAATGCGGTGAAACACTAACTATTTCTCATTTATTTAACGAGTGTACTAATATACTAGTACAATCAAAAAGAGAAAAGTACAAAATAAGTAATTTAAAAATTCTCTCTGATGAAACCGAATTTGAAAGAGTTAAACAATTTTTAACAGAAATCAATCTATACAACTTAATTTAAGTGTATAATCCCTTGATTTCCCTTTTTTCTACATGTAATATATGTAATATAGTAAGTAAGATTATAATATAGTATATAAGTTTATATTGTATAAGAACCAAAATGTATAAAGGCCTATATAACCTTAATGTGTTGGGGCCTTCATATCAAATAAATAAATAAATAAATTGAAGTTATCCAGTTGAAGTTACTGTGATGGAGATTATGAAGTTAGAGCCTTCACTATTGAGGGATTGAAAGACTGCTGGCTCCGATCACTCCAATAAACCTCCCACCCCATATGAACCCGACATAGGCGTCATATCGATGGAGCTCGACATAATGAGCGACTGTGGGCCGGATCCAATCAAGTCGTCGCCCCACCTACACAACTGCAGACGGCGAACACCCCGAGGTAATCAAAGCAGCACACACATGTGTGTAATTTCAAATCGGAGAGCGAGATAGAGTGATGAGAGGAGGGTGGGGGAGCTGGCTGAAGGTGTCTGCAGGCACTCGGCCCAAACGAGAAACCGCAAAGGGGAACCGAAACCGCATCCGGCCGTCTGACAATAATCAACAGCTTCGGAAGTTCGCCCGGAATATGGAGCGGGGTCGGCGAACGGAGGGATTGCAAATTAAATGAAAATGTTTAAACTTGACCACAGAAAAAACAAGGAGTCAAAAGCACTCACAACAACAAGAAAAACAGAACATTCCAAGGCATCGACAGGAACCTGCAAAATTTTGAGGAGACTCTTGGGGATGTCTGCGGGAGTCATGAGGGATGAGAGATTCGTCGGCGTTGTTGAGCAGTTGAGTTGAGATGGCCGAACCTCTGTTTATCTGAGTTTGGCCTGCTTCTGCGAGAGAAGGAGGATCCTAGCTGAGGGAACCAAAGGAGATGACGTCGTCTTTCGGTCGAATTCCGATCTTCGCCCCTGAGGACTCCGATCACTACAAGAGTTTCTGAGGGTTTCAAAGAGAAAAAAGAGGGAGGAAGAAAGAACGGTAAAATTAACAATGGCCAAGGTGGATACAAAAACACAAATTAACGACAACGAATATCAACGACGACAACAACACTCAACACTCATCGACCCCAACAAGAGAGCAAAAAATAAAAAATGAAATAAAACCATTATAATTAGCCTTCGTTACGTTAAGTGATGCCTTTCATCCGGCCGCTAGTATTGAAAATTGTCGCCGAAGGCGTTGCAGCTCTCGCAGTGGTGGGAGGGAGGAAGGCGGAGGAGGGGTAGTCAAGGACCCAGCCGCAGGGGATGAGGACGCGTCTACCAGGGATAAAATGGGTGAAGGAGGGAGGGAAGAGGAAGAGGAAAGAGAGGGAGTCCTGGCGACAGTCGAAAGCCGCCCGGGACCTTCGTTGGCAACGCGGTTCGAGGCCCTCCTCAATTCTATGCTCGTCGCGTCTCCCTCATCCTCTCCCTCTCTCTCTCACGCTCAGGTCGCACTCAGGTTCATCGTCGAGAAGGTTGATCACGATGACGATGGCGACAAAACCATGACAATGAACATGGCAGGTGAGCAGTTGTGGCAACAACAAAAATAACAACAACAACGATAATATTAACAACCATGAAAACAACAAAAACAATAACAGCAACAGCAACAGCACCAGCAGTAGCAATTACAACAACAATTAAGTCTGAGAGTAGTCGACCAAAAAAGGCCCTCAAATTACCAAAAGGAGCATGGCAGAGTGGCTGAGAGGGGTAGTGAGGTGCCGAAGGAGGCGGAGAGAGAGAGAGGGGGAAATATCGAGTACAAGAGAGAGGGCTGAGGGGGAGTTGAGGATGTGACGAGACGTCCGAGATGGCGTTTGTTTCGGTTTGTTCTCATGTGCGTTGCAGCAGATGCTTCAGGTTTCAAACTTTACACCAACAAAAACAACATCGACTGCAGGTAACAACAACCTTGACTACAAATACAACGTCGACTCCCATAGAGAAAGGCGTACGGAATTTGGGGTTTCTTTCTCACTCTCTCTCATTTGCAGTTCTCCTGTTATTGTTTAAAATTGTTAAAGCCATTTTCGCAAAAACGAAACCAAAACCGAGCCGAGCTAGAAAACATTTTCCTCTCTCCCTCCCCCTCATTGTCTCAATGTTATTGTTGCTATTTTTTGTTCATTTGGAAAATTCTTTCGACATCGTGTCGAAGGTCATTTTGTCGCCTGGAGTTCATCCAGGAAACTCATTTGGGAAACCGAGGAGGTGGAGAATAAAAGGAAACCTGACTAGAAGCGGGAGTTATAGAAAGAGAGAGCGAGATCAAGAGAGCGTGAGAGAGAAGATATGTCGTGCTAAAGAGGCAAAACCAAGGAGTCCCGAAAGCAGAACCTGGGGGTCGATCGGGAATAATGAATGACCCAGGGATCGACTTGGGAGAGAGGAAGATGGAGATAGGTGGAGAAAACACCTTGGCGTAGATTTGCTGACAAGATGGTGGATGGAAGAGATCAGAGGTGAGGGGTAGGAAACATCTAGGGAGCAGACCAAGGCAGGGAAGTTCGAAGTTCGGAGCGAAATCAAGGACCAAAGTGGAGAAACTCTGTTAGAGAGCAATATAGAGAGAGAGATAGAATAGGGAAAGGGATAAGGAGTGATAAAGAGAGGACAAGAACGGATTCCATGCGGGAGTCGTTCGATCGGCGGATGCAAATAATTAGTCAGCAAGAAATTTAATATTCCTGCGTACCTCCCATTTTCCAAAATAAATGACCAATTAAATTTTATGTGTTCCCGAGAAGAAGGTGAAATTTTCGGACAGAAGGAGCGGTTGCCAGAGGTGGTAGAAAAAGATAGTGAGAGAGGGTGTCTCTAAGTGAGATAGAGAGAAGACGAGAGTGAGAGAGAGCGATAGAGATGGTCATTCCTATAGGTGATGGGAAAATTAATTGGACGAGACGAAGTCGATTATGATGAAGACTATTCTTGGGCAGAGAAAATATGGAAAAGAAAGAAGGAGGGAGAGACAAATGTTGGAAAGAAAGAGGAAAACGTTGAACGTGGAGTATTTTAATAAGAGCCGAAGAGCGATGTTCGAGTAGATCTTTAAGGATAAATATTAAGGATACAAGGACTTCCATCACTCGTTTTTCAGGACCTTTGACCAATCCCTTCAATCAATTTTTATTTAATTTTTCTCTTAACAGGATTTTTTAATAATTTCCTTTTCCCTCGACAATATTGTGAAATTCGTTGTCCTCTCGATGGAAAATTTAAATTAAATACGGTTTTTACTTGTAGAAAAGTCCCGACGCCAATTCGAGGGCCATCGCAGCCATCAACGGAAGCAACGCAGAGACAGACAGACAGACCGACACAAGGACAGACAGCTTTATAGGCACTCTCGTTGATACCACGGGAATGTGTGTGTGTGTGCTTCTCGGTGTGTGTTTGTGTGCATGAGTGTCGTCAGGAGATGTCAGGACTTTTGACATTTTTGACTTAATTGCGGACAGCAGCGAGAAGGAGAGTGGGACCGAAACAAAGAGAGATAGAGAAAGAGAGAGAGAGAGAAGTTGAGAGTGAAAACTTAATTTCAGGGAAAGCACTGTGGAAAGCTCCGTGGAAGCCATTATGGAGAAAAATTGGCGTAGTTAAAACGCATAATTTTATGTGTCATTGTGCTTCATGGTGTTGCTTTTGTTTTTGTTATTGCCGTCGTTATTGTTGTCTTTATGGTTGACGTGATTGTTGTTGCTGTTTTCATTATTATTAAGGCTGTTGTTGCTATCGCTGCACTGAAAGCAGCCTCGATAGGAGGCGAAGGATAAGAAGATGAAGCAATGCAATTACATCAACAACAGCAATAACAAGCGAAAGAGTGAGCGAGAGGGAGTGGGCGAGGGCGAGAAGCAAGTATTCTGTAAGAGCGAGAGTGAGAGAGAGTGAAAGAGTAACCGTGAAGGAGAAAGTAATAGAGACACATTCTGTGAGGCAGAGAGAGATAGAGTGTGAGACATGGTGAGCTGTCAAAATGTTTTCAACTTGTTGCCAACGCAATGTGGATGGGAAATAACAACAACATGGACATGATCATGGCCGTGGACATGGACATGGACCGAAACAACAACGATAGCAATGTTAATAAGAAGAATAACGGCAATGACTACAATTACCACAACTGCAACAACAACATAACACTAACAGCAAGAGCTCAAAATAAAAATTCAGCTGACAATCAACATCATGAGGATAATGAGGTAATGGCAGCAACAACAACATTGAAAATTACAATAAAAAAGGAGACACCAACAACAACAATAATCAACAAGGATAACTATAAAAATAACAACAACATATGTAAGATAAAAAAAACGAGATAAATTACAAAATCATCATAGTGTAACAATTACACATACAACAACACAAGCAAGAACAACAACAGCCACAATAACTATACCAACAACATATGAAAGAGTATAACAAGAACAATAAGTGTAACAACAAAAACAACAAACAGAAACAATAACAACAATAACTGAAAATAACTTTAACCAAACATTAAATGTTGCGAGTTTGAGTTTTCATCTCGGATCGGGAGAGAGAGATGAAGTAGCTTTTGTGGTTGTTTATTTTGTTGCTATGTGATTCAATGGCGGACATTTTTAAACCAATAACAACAAGAAAAACAACAATAAAAATAATAACAACTGCACTGCCGAAAACTGATCTGTGGCGAGGAAATGAGGGAAATGGAAATAATTATTATTATGCAAGCGAAATTGCCAACGAGTCCTGCGAGAAGTCCTGGAACGAGTCCTTCCACTGACAAATGACTCTCATCATGCTGATGATGATGACATTTGTTATGATGACGATTAAGTTGTTGTTTTGGCTTTTGGGATTGTTATTGTTTTGTCATTCTTGTTATTGTGCTGGGTGACAACGAACAACTCTCTCTATCTCTACCTTTCTGATTTCCTCCCTACCTCTCTTTCTCGCTTCGATATCCATCCTTCCCGTTCTTGCGTTCAAAAGCAATGCGAAAATTAAAATTCCCTTAATCGACGCAGAGAAGAAGAGAAAGAGCGAATGAAGGAAGAGAGAGATGGAGGTCGTCAAGGATTACCTGTGGGAGACAAGGAAAAACACAGACAGGTCACCATCGACTTCGGCTGCAGGTGGCCAGACTTCTGAATGAATGGAATTGAAAGGAGAAGGCTGTAGGAAAGGGAGGAGAGAGAGGAGAGGGGTGGAGAGGAGAACGCGCGAGGAGGAGTCGATGACGGTGATGACGACAACGACGTTGGCGACTCTTTGTCCTGAAGGTTCAGGTGGGACGAAGCGAAGCGAGAGTATTTTTAAAAAATTGCCATTTAACAAGTGCGGCCATTTCGCGGACGACCTCCGCCTCTTGGTCACTTGGCCTCCTCCGACGGGCATTCGTCCTTTTGCTCTGGTGACTCTGGCTGGCGGGCGACGGTTGTTCGAGGCGTGTTTGTGCAGTTTAATGCGAGACAAGTTGGTGATGTTGTTGTGTTAGTTCTTGTTATTGTAGTTGTAGTTGTCAATGGGTGGACTCCACAGTCCACGTCAACAGCATCCTTCACACAGAGTCTCTCCTCTCTTCTCTCCTCTCGTTTTCTCTCCCTCACTCGATTCTCTCCCCTCGTTCGCACCATTCTCCCCTCTCCCATCCTCCCTCTCCCTCTCTCTCCTCTCCCATTCTCTTTCCCTCTCGTATCTATACTCCTCTCACTCCCTTCCTGTTTGCATTGGCTGCCGTTTCCGCTTCCGTTTTCCGATGGCGGCCACAGTTGTCGATGCTGTTCTTGTTTTTTTAGTTTTTTCGTCATTGTCGTATTTTGTTTTCTTATTGTTTTCGCTATTATTTTCGTTGTTGTTATTATTGTTACTGCTGCTGTCAATAAGTTTGGTGTCGTTTCGTCCTTCGATCCTCCCGCAAGCAGCCATTTTGTGACGACAACAAAAGCCGACAAGAACTTGCCAAAGAAGATGGAGATGAAGAAGTTCAACAAGAGGTGGTAAAAGAGAAGGAGAAAGCAGGAAAGTGAAGGAGAGAGAGAGAGTGAGTGAGTATGAGAAGGAGGTGGGGAAAGGTGTGTTGGGGGCATGAAATAAAAATAAACCACTGGAAGGCCTGCAAATGAAATCTCATGACGTTCGGTCGCTCATAAACTTCCTCCCCTCCCCACCTGACCTCACCTCCATCTCTCTATTTCCTTCCCTCCCTCTCTCACTCACTTCAGCAAGTGACAGAAGTTGCAATCAAAATGGATTTGACAGCGGACAAGTGAAGACGACGAAAGGAGCAACAACAAAAACAATAACGACGACAATAACAACATGGAAAAAAACAATAATAATATATAGCAACAAAAAGAATAGTATACAACAACCAAAACAACTGAAATAGTATCCACAACAACAATATGGAACAACATCAGGAACATAAACAAGGAGAAATAAAGCAAAAAAGAGAGTAACAACAACAAAAGCAATAATCATTCGAATATCAACAGCAAAGAAAAAGAACAGCAACAAAAATGAAAACAGAACAACAACAACAATGAAAAATAATATCAACAACAAGGAATAAAAATCACAAAAATATTGCGATTTACTTTTATTAAAAAACTTTTGCAATTAGACTGATACAAAAAACAATGGCCGCCATCGTCGTCAGCTTCCGCCCGCCCCCTTCATTCGTCGCCATTTTGTTAAGTTCGGTGTCCGTTCGGCTGTATTCGGTTGCGCTTCGCTGAGCTCGACCGATCCCTCGGCGGACTCCTAGGGATGAAGCTGATGATGATGTGGGGAGTCAGGAGTCAGTCAGAGATGAGAGGAAGGCGAGGTGGACGACTTCGACAGGGGCTGGAGGCGTCGTTCAAGGCTCCGGCAGGAAGAAGATTCGCAGCGAAGTTGAAAGAATCGCTCTAGGAGAGATTGAATTGAAGTCGGGTTGAATGCAGTTCAGAAGCAGGGATTGAAAGAGGTTTGAATGCAGTGATTGAATGAGGCTGATGCTTCGGAAAAGCAAATTTCCATTTAGTTATCTCTAAAGATTCACATCTTTAGCTCTAAAGACTCACATGCATAATTCGGAGGAATAAAATGGAGAGAGACAGATTTAACCGAGGAAGATGAAAATTGGATTTTCTCGAAAAGACATTCGAAAGCTTTGGCGGTTTTTGGTCCGAAGAGCGAAAGCCACACGTAAACACATACACATGAACACGGACATAGACACAGACACACACAGACCATTCAGCTGAAGGTGGTTTTCATTGAGAACCAACTGGAGGAGATCGAGAAGGGGCGAAGGAAAGGGTGGCGAGGGGACGGAAGGTTAAATTCAATCAGGCGAGAACCCCAAAACATTTTAAATTCAACACCCAAAACAAAATGGCAGCCACGACGACGGGTCGATGTTTTATTTTCGCACCACTTTCACGCTCGTAACTCATAACTTGGAGTCCCGAGGAAACTTTCGCCTACGAGATTTTTACCGAACCACCGGCCCGGATCGACCGGTCCCCCATTTCTCCCGACCTTCTCCAGGCTCCTTTCTTTCAGTCCATCTCGCTTTCTCTTCGACTTGTTCGCTCCACGTATGACGGTGGAGAGTTTGGAGATATCGGATTCTGGAGCCGACGGTGTCGACGAAGTCGTTGTCGTTCTCGTCGTCGGCATCGTTGTCGTCGTCGCTGGCAGAACGCATAAAAGACCATAAAACAAAAGTTTTCGCAAAAGTTTGAAAACGCCCCCGACTCGACTCGATTCGCCCTTCGCCTCGCGGTGTCCTACGACACGATTCCCTTTCAGCCGACCCCTGGCTTGGCCTGCTGCTCCCCTCGTGCTCTACCTCCATCCGTCCTCCACTCCTCCCTCGGTCGCCTCCCCAGAGGCCGAGCTCTCGCGGCGGCCCGGACTCGCTGTAAAGTGGCTCTAAATTGTGGCTGCACTTGGCGAACGCACATGTGTGCGAGTGTGTGTGTGTGGAGATGTATGGCAGTGTGTGTCGAAGCCACAAACCGCCAACACACTCGCACACACACACACAGACACACGCGTTCGCAGGATAACTTTCTGAAAAGTTTATAACTTCTCGCTGAGATCGAGCAGAGAAAGAAAGGGGAGACACGACGAGAATGAGGAGGAAGAAGGAGGGGCTGGGAGAGGGGAAAAAATATCCTGCTGTTTGCACTTCGATGCCTACAGAAGGCAACAACAACATCAACTAATTTATCCCTCTCGCTCCCACACGCTCACAGACAGCCGAATATTCTCGCTCATGAATTATGAATAAATTCGTGAGGTTTTTTCTTGGGCGAAACCTTCCTCTTGCCGTTTTATTTTTCGGTAGTTTTCTCCTTTCTTCCTTCCTTTCCTCTCATCGTTCCTTCATTCCTTCCTTCCCTCATTGTCTGCTTCTTTCGTTTCTGATTTCAAAATTAACTCTCGATGTCGAATTCAGTTTCCGCTTCCGGTTTTGCATTCGCGTCCATAAATCATTCTCATGCATGGGACACGTAGAGGGAGGCTTCGAGAACAGAAAGAGTGAGATAGCACCGTAAGAGGTAAGTGAGAGAGATGGTGAGTTAATCAAGCTCCACCCAAGAAATTAATTCAATTTACTGTCAAAGAAAATGTTTAGCAAACTTCTTAAAGAGGAAAATTTTGAAATGCGAAAAGCAAAGTTTATGATATTTCGTTAGAAGAATTTAAAGTATTGAAAACTTCTCAAATTAAAATTACAGGAGAGTTTTGTAAATAGTTGCTTGCTGGTCGAAGGGGGATTGAAATTATCATTAACAGCAGTTGGTCTCCAGAAAAAAATACGAATATAGAAAAAATAAAACAGAATTAATTTTAATATGTACTACAACCCAAAATCCCATCCACACCATTAGCTTAGGAAACAATTCCAGGGCTAAAATGGGTAAAAACAATAAAAATAAAAACAACAATAAGAGTGATAATAACGATAAGAACAAAAACAACGAAAATATCAACAACACCAGAGGAGCAGCAGCTGCAAATGTATGTATAAAATATCGAAACATCCTGTTCGCTTGGACGAAGGATCAACGAGGAGGTGGGCCAGGTGGAGTCCTCGGGTGGTCCAGAGTGTGAGAGAGGGGGGGAATTGGGTAGAGTAGGAAAGGGCCTCCACTTTCCCACTCTATGGGCGGGGAGAAAGCGAAAGGTCTTCAGGCGATGGGCGAACGGAGTCCGGGGTTGAAAAAGAGCTGAAGCGAAAAATGTAACAACAACAACAACCATGATGATTTCTAATCCTGTAATTTATGCAAGGATTTTGACTGTTGACCATCTGCGGGCAGAGAAACAACAACACCAAAAACAAAATCTAAACATCATGGCCAACAACAATTTGTAAAAAAAACTGTGTTCGTTATACATGTTGTTCATTGGTCCAATGAGAGAGAGAGAATGAGGCAGAAACGGTGAGAAGGAGAAGATCAGCAACCAAGCCACAGGAAAGAAAAGGATGGACGAATGGGTCAGGTGGACGAGAGATAGATGAGATAGTACAACAACTATGAGAATGTCTACCACCATCATCATCATCAGCGACAGAACGAACCCAAACTTGGGCAAGAACACAAACCTCAATAACAACAACTGCTACAACAACTTAAACAACAACAACGCATAAACCTGCAATAAAAAAAACAATAACTACCTATACACAAACAACAACAACCAACAGTACAACAATGGGAGAACAAATTGCAAGCTTAGCGAAAGTTTCACAAGAGCCTTCGGCATAGAGAGATGAGAGGAAGGACCATAAGGATGCGGAAGGAGGGAAGATATCAAGGAGAGAAGGCGTGGGTGAAGGGAACACCAGGTGAAAGGGAAAGAGAGCGGTGGGGTGAAGGAGATGGCGATATTAAAAGTGAAAAATCGAAAATATGCAGCAGCTGAAAATTTGTTGGCCAACAATTTATAACGGTATTAGAAGTCTGTCCTTTCGCCCATCATCGTCTTTCTCATTCGCACTTTGTCTACTATCTTTCTCTTTCTCACATTTTTCTTCTCCCTTGGTCTTCCTGCATTTGTCTCTTTCGCACAACTTTCATTTTTTGTGACGAATTTTTGGTTTGTTTTCACGACTGTTGTTGTTAATGTGGTGACAGTTGTTGTTGTTATTGTGGTTATTGTTGTTTTTAATGCAATGGTGGTTCCTGTTGTTGTTGGTTTTGTTGTTATTCGGTATTTACGATCCCGGAAACGGAAGCAAAACTCACCTTGACGTCGCCGAAAGCTTCGGCTTGCTTCGCTCGCAAGTGGTTGGCAACGCCTGCTCCCGCTTCTGACGACCAGGTCGCAGCGATGGGGCGGATGGGGCGTGGCCGAAGGACACTACGTTAAATTAAGACGATTAAAATGTCAAACACGACAAAGCTTGCCGTCTCTTTCACTTCTCTTCCCCTTCACTCGGCATTAAAATGCGGCGGCGTCGGCGAAACCTCAACGAGGGGAGGCGGGGGATGGACGGATTGGGGGGCGGTGAATGCTTTTTCTTGAGCGTGGCTGACCGTGCCAGAGGTGGGCAATCAGGCCGGGGTGGGGGCCGACGGTGGTCCAGAGAATCTGCCATCGATGAGAGAAGCAAGAGTTTAACATATTTGCCGTGGTGTTTTTGTTGTTCCTCATATTATAGAAGTTTGTCTAGTGGTTGTTGTTGTTGATCTTGTTGTTTTTGTCTCAACGATGAGGGACTTATGGCATATTGTTGTTGTCGTTGTAGTCATCGACAATTGTTTGTCAACAAATTTAAAAACTTTGGAATTTCCAAAGCCATCGAGGGACCTCATCGAATTCACCGCCACTTGAGCTTTAACCCTTGCGCGGCGAGGGCTTTGACGTCGAGGAGACGTGCTCCGTCGACACTAACCCCATCCTCCATGCCATCGTCCTCGTAAACGGTTCAACTTTGCAAACTCTCCTTGACTTCGACTCTATCTATCTCTCTATCGCTCCATCTCTCTCTCTCACGCTGTCGACCTAAAGCATCGGGTTCGCCCCCTATCACCACTCAGGAGATAAGGTAGAAAAATATGCATTAAAATTCCTCGATGATCCTTCGATGTGGAGGATGATTTTCGATGAAACGTTTTGCTGTCTCTTTATTTCGTGTTTCTGTTCTCTTCTCTCTCTTCGTTGCATTCTATCCGGCTGCGTCCAGGCATCGTTGTTGTGGATGTTTTTGTAGTCTACTGGATAAGAGCTCCTTGCCTAGTTGTTGTTGTTATCTGCATTCCACCTGCTGTTGCCTTTGTTGTTGTTGTGGCCATTGTCGTCGAACCGGAAGTACTTAAGCAGATCTCGAGGTATTTCCTGTTTTTGTTTTCTAGCCATCGCTTCACGTGCGGCGAGAGTTCTTCGAGAGTTGTTGATAAATTTGTTGTCGCAGACTTTGTTGGCGTCTCTATTTGTTCGTCTCTCTCTCTTTCACTCTCCATTGTTCAAGTGGTGCTTTCACTCATTGTTGATTTTTTCGTACTCCAACTTCTGGTCTGAAGAAAGTCGAAGCCGTGATAGTTGTTTTGGGTACTTCTCCTTTTTCCAAAACGAATTGGTTTGTCAAAGACATGATTTTCAAATGTAAAAGTAATCTTGTTTGTTTATTTTGAATTTGTGGATAGTTTAATTAGTTAGTGTAATTTATTTGACAATTTGGAATTTTTTTACAATTGCTCATTTTATATTAATAAATTATGTTTAAATATTTAGTAACGTTAATAACGATGAATTTATATATATTAAAGTTTCTTTTGATATTTTTGTCATTTTTTTGTCTGGTATAAATTATTTAAAATATCACATGTGGACAACCTGAAGACCTTAGTAACTACTAAGGTATTCTAATATTTTATATATATAATTTATGAAGTGTATAATTTTTATAAATAAATATATATGATATTTTTGTGTGACCAGGGTTAAAATTGACCAGTTAGAAAAAACATATAATCAAATTTACAAAATAATAATAAAAGAATAGTTTACGTCGATGTAAGATTCCTCTACATAGACTATATTTTTTCAGATATCATTAATAGTATTATTGAATTTTCTAAAACGACTTAATTATTTTTTTTATAAATATAATTTAGTAAATATATAACAAGTTCTTTTTAATTTAGTTCTTGTTTTTTATTTATATTTTAAAATATTTAATAAATTCCAAAAATTCATTTAATTAATTGAATAGGCCCTTTCTCAAATATTTTCTCTCTAAGGCGTGATTTTGTCCAGAGAAGATGTCTTCTTTTTATTTTGTCTCATGTTTGTTTTATAGTGATTTTTGTTGTTCTCCTGTGTGTTGTTGTTCCTTGGACGAAAGGACCTTTTGTCCGCGCGAAATGAAGTGCGAAATTGTTTAATGACATCGGCGGAAAATTAAATGAACAATTTGTTGCTTGATTGATTTCGGATTGGAGCGCATTAACATCAAAGCGACCCAGCCATTTGCCTTGACTCTCTGCTCGCGTTACGCATTAATTACAGGACCCGTGGGGGAGGGGCACGAGTGAGAGGGGGCGGAGAGTCGAGGGTTCGATGCGACGAGGACGGCTTAATTAGGGAATCGCAAAAGGGTTGCAGAGCATGTGGGAGAGGGGAGAGAGAGATGGAATGAGATGGAAGAAAGAATGAGAGGGGGAACCAGCCGAAGTTTCGAAGACCATTGCATAGGCGTGAAGTGTGGATGAGGAGGAGTGATATTAAAGAAGCATCGCCAGAGTGAAATGATCGAATGTTGTGAGGAAAGAAGAAATGGGGACGGGAGACAAAATGACCATCGATTCAAAAACTCTCCTCAGACCCAATGTTCCGTGATTTGCGCTTCTTTTTGTAAGATTTCTCACCGAAAAGGACATTCACCGCAAAGAGTCTTCGGCCACAGAGAAACACACGTAGAGGACGAGAGAAGACAAATTGAGGCGTCCCGCAGGACGACGAAGGACTCCAACTGGGGGCCAAAAGGACAAAAGGATTCATGCGAGCAGCATGTGGAAAGGACAACGCGAGGCTGCTGCATATTTTATGATGAAGCACGGCGACTCTCGCAGGACTCTCAGGACTCGTGTGGCCAGGACATCTCGGAATTCAGCAGTAGAAAATCGAAAAATCTAGGTAGAGGAGGGGGGACACGACGAACGACTGACAAATGTTTTGAAACTTTCGGCAGGCAAAAGATTTGCAAAAACAGAGAGAGCGATACAGGGAGTGGGGAGGAAAGGGGAAAAGGGAGGAGAGAGCATAGAAAATGAAAGGAACAGTATGTAAGATGAAGCAATCGGGGAAACAGGAGAGAGAAGGAACGGATTTTTAAATTTGCATCGAAGGACCTTTGGTTGGGATCAATCGAATAATGCAAAGGGAACAAAGGGGCAGAAAGAGTTAGAGGGGGAGAGAGAGACAATGAGGGAGGAACAAGAAGATGAATAAAAAGAGGAAAAAGTGAGGAGAAGAAGACAAGAAGGAAGCTTTCTATATTTAAAGGATTGTGGTTTGAAGAGCTCAGAAAATAAATCCACACGCGAGACAGGGGGAAGAAGAGAGAGATAGATGTAGGGAGAAGACTGACAGTAGGACGCGAGGCTGGGAGGGATCGAGGGGCCGACAGTCCTTCGAGCAGTGAAGACTTGGGGTTCGCATAATTCAGGATGAATAATAACGATCACAAACAAACACAAAACGGGTGGAGAGAGAGATAGCGAGTGAGAGGGAGAGAGAGAATCCGCTGAAGACACACATGGTCGCAACTCAAACAAGGAAATAAAATCGCTCTGAGTGCTCCGGATATGCAGCCAGGATAATGTCATCCCTCACCAGCAGGAGCAGCGGCAGCCACGACGACGACGTCGACGCAAGGAGCGAAGGAGGAGGACCACGACTGGAATCCCATCATTGTCCTTCGGCATCCACTCGAGTGTTCCCGCAGTTATGCGACAGTCGGCTGCATTCCGAGCAGCTACGAGGGCCGAAGGAAACCGAGGACTACGCAGACGGCTGGAGGGCGGCTGGGCTCGAGGACAATGGCCGTGGGAAGCTGGACGCCGGATATGCAGGAAATAAGGATGAACAGATGCATCGTCTCGTGCCAGTTTGGTTTTTGGATTCCTTTAAGTTCTCTCTCCTGCCGACTTGAGACCTCGCTCTATCTACATAGTTAGCGTTGATTCTTTGATTCCCGTTCGGTTCTTTCGTCGATTTCAGGACCCTGCCTCAAAGGTCTTCACTCTTCTTAATGTCCACGGCTTTCTCCCATGTTCTGTCTTTTCTCACTCTCTTAAGGTCTCCTCATCCTCATCTTCCATCGATTTCTTTCTTTTCCTCGTCTTAGATCGTCTTTCGCTCTGATTTAGATTTTTCCATCTCGTCTCTTGTAGGACGTCTTCATCTTCTCACTATCTCCCTCTCTCTTTCACTTTTCCTATTTTCCCCCCCTCACTGCATCTGTTTCTCTCTGCCTCTCACTCACGAGTTCATCTGCTTCTCAACCGCAGGATTGCTGTGTCCTTTATATTGGTTGCTTCCTTTATGTCTTGTTTTGGTTCTTGTGATTGTTGCACCCGTTTTTTGTTTTTGCTGCCTCCATTGTTAACGGTTGAGATGCATTCTTTCCCTGGTTGTTGTTGTTGGTTGCATTATTTTACTTTATTTTATTTTTTCATTGTCCTTCGCATTATCCTCTGGTTTATTCTTATGCGAATTTATTAAATTTCAAATTTGTATCCTCGCCTTATCCCGGAAGTTATGCACCAGAGGAGGGCGCAAGCGACGGAATAGGAGAGGGAGCAGGAAATGGAAGAGGGAGAAGAAAAAATGGAGATGGAGAAGGGGCGAATGAGAAAGGAAGGTTGTCCAAGGAAGAGAGTCAGAGTGAAAGAGTTTAGAACCTTGATCGCAGTTGGGCGGGCGAATGGAGGAAGGAGGGAGTGAAGTGTTTGATAGGGAAAATAAGTGAGCGAGAGGTAGAGAAGGAGTGGGAAAGTGGGGAAGAGAGGGAAAATGTAGCACAGTGAGAGAATGAAGTTGGATATCATTGAGAGCCATGCCCAGGGAATTATGAACCCAGGAGATCGCGAGCGCGGATGGAAAGCGAAGTCGTCCCTGGTGGTCGGGAGAGGAATGTTTCAGAGGAAGAAAAATAGAGAGACAGAGAGGAGGAGAGAAGGAAAGTGATGAGATATACACTAGTTGTGGCGGTTGACGGAGGCCGCAGTTCGTGTCGCCGGGGTCAGGAATTGCTTCGGATAACATTAGTCGAGGTCGCTGGGAGATGGAAGACCTTGAGAATATGAAGGAGAAAACTAAGAGCTGGGAACAAAGGTAATGATTATAAACCAGAGATAATTAGTGAAATGGCGAAAAGCGAAGAGGTGCCTGGTGAGGGTTCGAAATTTCTTCCTCCATTTTGACACCAACAGCGGACTTTAAAGTTAACTTAATAGTCGATGCTTGAAGCATCCAAGGCCCAAAGATCCTCCAAAGTCAAGGTCCTTCGAGAGAGTTCGCAGCGATATTGGGAGGAATCAGAAGGCTTCTTCATGGCATCAGTTCGATGGAGGGTGAATAAAGATGTATATAGATAGAGCGAGGGAGTCCTCGAGCGAGAGGGAAGGAGTCTCTGTGAGAGAGACAGACAGAAGAAGAACGATGGATTGGATGACTTTCCTCTCATTAGCGATTAATCCATTTCAGTGTACTTTCCGTCCACAAAGAAGATGACTATCTGAGTATGTGTATCATATTTCATCAACACGAGCACATGTATATCTATGTGTGTATGTGTGTGAGGGGTTTGTCGTATGCTTTAAATGCTTGTGTGTGTGCATGTTCTTGTGTTTGCGAAGCAAAGTTTCGCATTATTAAATCCAGTGTCAATGATGTGTCGCCGGAGTCGAGATGCAGATGCATCTGAGGCCAGATACAAAGAGCTGCAAGCGAGATACATTAACCAAGTGCATATGTGTGTGTGTGTGTGCTTTATTGCTTTATTATCATCAGTGCAAGGCGAGAGCGCAAGGATATACGCGACAGTAACAACAACAATAACAACCACTGAATGAAGCGCAATCTGTGCATGTTCAAGTATCTAGACGCAAAATCTTGTAAATGAGTGCGGTGGGCGGCGTGGGGGACGGGGGCGTGGCAGCAATGTAAGTTAACCAAAGTTGAGCAATCAACTGCTATGACGACGACAATGACTTCGCTGCGACCAGGACGAACGACGGAAGAATGAGAAGGAGGGCGAGAAAGAGAAGGGAGAATGAGGGAGACGGACGAGTGACGAAGGCCGAGGCACGAGTACAGAAAAGATGTAGGACGAGAAGAAGTACAGGACGAGTTGAAAACGAAACAAAGGATGAAGCGAAGACTAGAAGGAGGTTTAAGGAGAGAGAGAGAGAACATACGGCAGAAGGGCGAGAAGGACTGGAGGAAGGAGGAGAGAAGGGAAAATACGAACGAGGAGAAGAAGGAGATGAGGAAGAACTAGAGGTGAGACGAGTAGAAGATCGGGGCAGAACGTGGAAGTTAGTCCAAAGTAAATAATGTGAGAGAAAGGAATAATGTGAAGGAGCATGATGATATGGAGAGGAAGATGGTGTCCAGAAGGACGAGGGAACGAAAGGAGAAGACATGAGGACACGGAGGATAAGAGGACGCAAGGATGTGGGATGAAGGACAAGAGATTCTGAGGAATGCAGAGACGGGCGACAACAGCCGGCGACATCGACGACAGAGACGACGGCGGCGATGGCGACAACAAAGACAACTCCTGGCAGCGCAAGATTCATCCATCATTCATCAAGCGCGTGTTGTAATGCTCTCTGTCTTCCTGCGTGTGTGTGTGTGTGTGCACACTGTACATGTGTAGGTTGGAGTGTTCGACACCTCGTTTCAAAGTTAGCAGATTGAGAAATTTGTGCAGAGTGTAAATTAAGAGGGAGGCGGTGGACGGAAGGACAGGACGAATGAACTGGTGACAGGACGGCAATCAATGGGGTTGAGGAGGTGAGATGGGGAACGATTTAGACCAGGATGGCCTGACAGCGGGCAGCAGAAACGAAGAGGACGAGGCTTGAGTGGGGTCAAGATAAGGATTGCAACAAGAGAACCACTTCAAAGCGGATCCTTTGCGAGGCTCGAGCTTCGGGACACCCAGAGAAGCCTCTGCGACTTTCTCCTCTTCTCTGCCTCTGTTTGATCTCTTCTGTTGAAAATTCACAAGCAAACTTCATTAATAAAAACTACTATTAAAAAATTAAAAGATTTTTTAAAAACATTCCTCGTTTCTCTTTCATATCCCTTTTCCCTGTTATCTCCTTCATTCATCTTACCTCTAGTTTTCCTCTCCCATTTCTTCATTATATATTTTTCTCTCATATTTTTTTGCTTGTAATATTTATTGTCTCTCGTTTTTTCTTTCTAATTTTTTCATTGCACATTTTTTTCTTTCTCATACTTTTCTCTCATTTCATTTTCTCTCACTTCATGTTTCACTTTCCCTCTACTTTCTCTCTCTTACTGCTTTGCACTAGTTTTTCTGTTCCATTCTTCCTATTTTATAGCTTTCTCAAATATTTGCTGTTGCAGCGTGTTGCAGTGGTTGTTGTTGTTGAAAGTGTTATTTTTGTTTGTTGTTGTTCCACTGCACTCCAGAAGCTGCTTACATTCAGTCCATTAACATTTTACGCTCTTGTTTCATCGCAATTAAATTTTAATGTTTTCATTTCGTTTCAGCGACGCACGGCGCGCGGATGGGAGTCGGTGGGCGTGGCTGAAGTGTGAAAAACGACGCCCTGTACTGAGCATGCTGTCTCCCTCTTCTCTCGTCGTTCTCTTTTTCTCTCCCTTTCTCTCATACGTCGTTGTCTCTAGCGAAGCTAAAAACTGGTTTCGAAACTGAAACAACAACCACAACAGTAACAATAACAATAATTACAACAACAGTAATAACAACAAGCATTTACAACAACAATTACAATAACATAAACATCAACAATAACGACTACAATAGCAACGAAATAGGAACAACAAGAATTCGAGAATAAAAACAAGCATGTGGCAAAAACAAAAACATCAGTTGAAATAACAACGAAACCTATTCGAATAGCAACAAAAACAATTGCGAGAAATTATAATAACAATAACTACAACAAAATCAACAGCAAAAACAATAGCAACTTGGAGGCAAATGAAATGCAAATGCGTCTGATGGTTTTTGCATCTCTGTCTGCTTTCGCTCCATCTCGCTCCGTCGCTCCTTCGGCAATTCCCTCACACACATACGACAAATACACACACACATCACTAGCACAAACACTCTATCTTTCTCACGCATTTACTACCATGTTTTTCTCTCTATCACTCTCCATCCCTTTCTGTGGCTGACTGTCTCTTTCTGTCTGCATTTTTTTTTTAATTTTCTTGTCGTAATTTATAATTTTGTTGCTATATTTCTAACTACGTAAACAAAAGGAAATACAATAACAACCACAAGGAAAACCATCAAAAATACTGAAGAAGCGTTAATAATTTTAATTAAAGAATTTGTTGCAATAACAATTGAAACAAGAACAAAAATGTATAGCAACACTTAAGAAACTACAACAAAAACTAATATAGACAGCTGTAAATTCCTCCATATACTAAAGAATTGTCCATACAAATTCATTTTATAAATTTATTCATTTTTGTTTTTATTATTTAAAAATTTCTTTTTGCATTATCTTATAGAAATTTTTAAGTTGCTTAGAATAAAAATAAATAAACAATTATTTTTTAATTTGTTGAATAAATAATTCTTATTTTAAACTTCATTTTAATTTATTTCACGTACAGATTTATGTTTGGTTTCGATTGATTTTAATTGTATTTTTAATCAGTTATTTAATTTTCTCTGTTACATTTTCTCTCTCAGTGTATTTGTGATGTGACGATGTGGAAGAAGTCTCCGGCTGCTTCCGTCTAAGCGGAGACGACTTTTGGTGATTTTAATGCGGTCAACGATTGCGATGCAGCTGATGATGGTGCGGAGTTGTGGAAAGGGCGCGGGTGAGGAATGGCAGGAGGAAGGGAGAGGTAAAGGAAGAGATGATTGTGATGAAATTATCCTATAAAGAAGGATGAAAAAAGGTGGAGGTGATTGAGGTCTCTTAAAATAGCAATAAAAGAAATTAAGGCTAACGGAAGGTATTTTTTACAAAATATTCATAATCCGATACTTCCTTTAATTCTCTCTTCCTACCTCATACTCTCTCTCAAGCTCATTCATTCATGAACACCTTTCGTTCAGGTGTTGATGCCAAAAACATCTGAGAAACAGAAGGAAGCACGATGTGAGCAGAGAATAAATCAAGAGGGCAAACCAGGACATGGCGTGAGAAAAGAGCATTGAGCACGACAGAGTTAAAGAGAGGAAGCCTGAGCAGGACGAAGTCGGGAACCGCGTGCGAGAGTGCAGAGCGGAGTTATTGAGAGGAATCCTGAGAGGGATTCCGGTCGTCGTTAGGGTCCTGCTGCTCGTCGTGTCGCTGTCGTCAGCGCCATCATCGTCCTGGTGGTGGTCGTCATCGCCCCGGGCGTCCCGGTTGTCGCCGTCGTTAGCTTCCTGGGGCTGGTGCCTGGTCATCATCGTCTCGGTCTTTATCATTTCAATTATCAGTTATTTCCACTTGAAGCCAAGCAGATTGAATGTTGAGTCGCTTAAAACTGAAGTCGACCAGGGACAGGCGGGGTGAAAGAATAGAAGACAGATAGAGAGAGAGAGAGAGGGGGTGAGATAGTGGGGGAGAGAAAGAGAGATAGGAAAATGCAGTGGTAGAGCTAGGGAGAGAGAGCTGGTACTTGAAAATGTTCAGGAGCAAGAGGCGAGCTGTGAGCATTCAATTAATGAACAACAACCGGGCCAAATGAATGAAAGGATCCGCAGGAGCCAACGACTCGGACCGAACACGAGCGGAACGACGAAGGCAGGGAAGCGGAGCGAAAGAGGCGGAAAGGAGGAAGCGGTGGAAGTCGTCCTCACTGCTCCGTTGGTGCAGGAATCCAAGCGGAGGGCGGTGCAGCGGATCCTGCTGCTCCGTCAAGAGCTGGCTGAGGTTGGTCGCCAAATCCGGCAGTAGATGAGGAGGAGGAGGGGCCATGGTTGAGCAGTAGGTGGCGGCCTCTAGTGGACCAGCAGGAGCAGAAGATGAGCCCTGGAGTAGGATTCGGCCGGATGTCGAGTGTCATCGCGAAGGCCGCAAATATTCCAAAACACGTTCGTTAACAACAGCGGCGACCGGAGCGGGAGTTGCGTTGCGCACTGTGAAGGAGGGCGGGTAAAGGGGCGTGTCGCTGGAGATGATGCCACAGGACACACACAGTCACACGAAATGCAGGCCGTCGGAGGGAAGAAAGGAAACGAGGCGAGGAAGCGCGCAGCGATCGAGGAATCAAGAAGCAAAGGGAAGAATCAAAGAGCGAAGGGAGGAATCAAGGAGCGAAAGGATTGGTGAAGCATAGCGTGGGAGAGGGAAACGGAAAATGAGGGGAAGAAAATGGAAAAAGAAAATGAAAGGACGACGAACACGACGCCATTGAGCTTGGCCAGTGTGGCATAATCGTCCGCAGTGACAACAGAAACAACGATTACGTTATTAACCAGCGACTCCCAAGGCGAACAGCAGCAATAAAAACAACCAAACAAACATTATGAACAAAATCATTTGGAGGAGCAGCGACAATAACAACATCAATGATAGCAGCGACAATGACTACAACAACAAGAACAACCACTCGTCTTCAAATTTAAATGGAAGGAATCTCGTGAAGGACCCAAGGAGAATCTCTTCAAACTGTGGATCCTGTGGAGTCACGATGATGACAATTCGGCTGCACGCTGGATTTGCAACAACAACAAAAAAAACAAAACAACGAGGTCTCCCAGCCTAGAGTTGACGACATGACAACGCCGGAGGTTGGGAATCCTTTGCGGATGTGGGGCTGGGCTGGCAATGGCCAAGCGGCGTTGATAAGGCAACACGAAAACAACAAGAACAACAACAGTTGAAGCCATCACCAGCACCATGACGAATAAAAACAACAACATGATGTTGGTAGTGGTGACGATGATGACGATGACGATGAAAAACAATGAAAATGAAATATTCGTTCACTGTTCATTTTTGGCCAGTCGTCGATGTCGACTGCCGACCCCTCGTTATCAGTTCAGTCCTTCTCTCTATCTCTCACTCTCCGTCCTCTTCAGAGAGTGGGGCGAACCAACCGGAAGTCCACAGAGGGTGTGTGTGTGAGTGTGGGAGGAGGATGTGATGCGATTATCGGGTTGAGTGCGCAGGGACAAAAATGCAAGCGGAAAAGTAATTAAAAGTTTACTGAGGACGAGCGGCGACAACGGGGAGGGCGAAATCGGAGAAAAGGAAGTAAAGAACGGAGAAGAAGATAAGCACGACGAGCGGATGCGATGGTGAAAACGACGAGTTCCTTTTCGGGTGTGAAGTTTTCAATTGCTGTCAACGGAACGATGACGACGACGATGAACGGGAACCAACTGGAAGGATGGAAGCATGAAGGGAAGGGAAAAGGACGATGCATCGAATTATTCGCAAGGGGTAGACCTAACGGTAATAGGGAACGAGAAGATGAATATCGAGTGATGAGTAGAAAGACAAATTAAAATAAATGCAAGGAAATATTAAAATTATTTACATGATTTTAAACTGAGGTTGTGAATCACATCGTCTTCATAATATCGTCTTTATTTTACTTACATACATACTTACATTTTTTTATACTATTTATTTTTTTTATCATAATAAATATTTATTTTTATGTAAAATTTCTGTTTTAGCTTGCTCAATTACAATAATTATGTCGAGTAAAAGTTTTATGAAAATGAAGAGATGTTTTGTTTAATTCATTTCAGGTTTCTAATTTTTGTGTATGGTGAAAATCGTCTATATTTCATAAATTATTTTTTGTTACATATTGAAACATTTGGTAATTTTAATCCGTTGGCAGCTAAGATCAATGTATCAATGTATTCTTTTAGATTTGGTAAAGTAGCATACGAATTATTATAAATTAAAATAAACGCTTTCGTCTACACCGTTTCACAACAACTTCCAATATTTTTCATAAAAAACTAGTGTAGTACAAGATTTTATCAGATTTTTTAATATTTTACCATCGTAAAGTTTATGAAAATTTCATGAACATAGGATATTTCTGATATTCTGGATATAGATGTGTTTACACCAGCTTGTGTATCATATGACCCCTGGCTACTTTAATATGAACACGAAATAATCCTTAAGCACTGAGATTCTTTGGTGTATCCGGAAGCACCTGGTGAGAGGTGGAAGACTGAAATCCCTAAAAACCCGAATATTCATTCCGGATAGAATGGATAATGCAAATGCTGATGGAATGGATAATGTTAATGGTGGAGTTGCTAGTGACCATCTGAAACACAATGCAGGTAGAAAGAAAGAGAGAGCGAGAAAACCTTTAGTCCATGGTCATCGTCCCCGGGAAATTCTGATTCCCAATTATGAAACATGCACCGGGGCCGTCTGGGTCAGTTTGAGTGAGACGCCCTGGGGCGGATGAGCGACGAAACGAGATAAAACTAAACCAAAATAAAATTAAAGTAAAATAATATAATGTGGATACATGCATACGTTTGAAAGCAGTAGCAGAAATAATCACCATGGTGCGAACAGCTGAAGCAACTACGACGAAAACAAAAACGACGACGGCGACAACAACAACAAAAATATTATACCATAAGTGCAAACAATGTTGCATGGTTTTCGCAGAAATCCCCGATTTTGCATGGAAACTTATTTAAGCCATCGTCAGGATTTTTCGAGGGAATTCTCTCGATTTTATTTCATTTTCGCTTGGTTTTTTGTGCATTTTCGCTCACAAACGCTCTGAGAGAGATAGAGAAAATGGGAGAGGGAAAGGGACACATAGATAGTGGTGGAGAGAGTGCGAGGCGGGAGATAGGATGAAATGAGAGCTCTGAGGTGGACGTAGCGGAAAAGATAGGAACGGAAGAGTGGAGGAATGCAAAAAACAAGCAGCTGCAAATGGCGGGAACCCCTAGAGGGAGGAAAGGGGAGGAGGACGGCCTTAGGGTTCTCTGCTCACAGCTTGTCTAATTGTAATCCTGTTGTAAGTCGTTTAAAACAGACGAGTCCTTGAATTAATTACCCTCGGAAGTTGGAATTGGAAGTTTTCTAACACGATGGCCTGGATGTCGAATCCAGGCGTGAGAGGACACACACACACCGACACAGCCCCGGGAATGGGGGCTGGGCTGTCGACGGAGGTGCAGCAGCCGGAAACCGCAATGGAACGTGAAGAAGTGTGCAAATGAATGAAACGGAAGTGAAATGAAAATGTTCAGCGGATGGGAATCAACGGGGGCGGGAGAGGTTGAGAGAGGGAGAGGTTGAGGGAGAAAGAAAGAGGTACATAGAGGAAGGGAGGTGAATAGTGGTGCGGTAAAGGACAGCTCTTTGAGAGTTGCAGAGGGCGGAAACGAAAGGGAGCGTTTTAATGAGTGCGGGATCCACAGACGGAAGGATAGAAGAGGAAGAGAAAGAGTAGGAATGAGAGAGAGGCAGGATGAGGGATGCTGCATGGGCGATGGGAATTAGAGCGGAGCCGAGAGAATTATAGATAAGAGCGCAGCAGAAAGAGAAGGCGGACGGAACGAAAATAACAGAGTGAGAGGAGAAATGACAGTGTGGAAAAGAGTTGAAGAGGGATGGGGTGGGTTGAAGAGGGAAGAGGACAAACTGCTAGAGTCCTAGAGACCCAGAGGCAGATCGAGAATGGAAAGAATGAGAGGGAGAGGGGAGAATGGGTAAATTCCATGTCGTTGTTTTCGAATATCAAGATCACTGATGAAGTCTTTTATCACTCTGCCGCCTCTTATTTCTGTCATTTGGTCGTTTGGGGACCATCTGGCAACTCTATTAACATTTCCACCACTCCTCCCCAACACTCTTTGTTTTTGAGCGAATTAAAAGATCGCCGTGTAATTCACATCTTCGCATCGGTAGAAATGGACGAATGGTCTGTCGGATAGACTGAAAGACAGACAGACAAACAGACAGACAGAGGCTTGGAGTTTCAGCGATTAAAAGTTTGAAATACTAAACGATAAATGGGTGGAGAGACTGAAGAACAGGCGAAAGTAAAGACACAAAAAACGAGAGACAGACAGATAAAAATCATCGCTCTCTTAATTGAATTTATTTTCTGACTCGCACTAATGCACGAGAATGAAAAAATGGAGAATAGGGAGAGAGAATGAAGGAGGAGAACGAGTGTTTAGCAATTAGTGCGAAAATAAAGTAAAACAGGAAGAGGAAAATCGCTGAAAAAATAATATAAAGAAAAAGAGTGAAACAAAAAATAATAACAAAACAACATTCGGCGTAGTTCGCGAATGAAATTATGTCCTTAATATGCTTGTGTGTGCGCTTTGGTGTGTGTGTGTGAAGGGCTGCCAACTGCGCTCGCCGATTTAATCTCCGGCCTCATTACGAGATTAGCGCCGAAAATTCCCAAGCAGAAACACAATTTTCATACCGGAGTCGGAGAGATAGATAGAATCGGGGAGAGAGAGAGAGAGATAGAGCGAGACAGAGACAGAGAGAGGAAGACAAAGGGAGATATGAAACAAAGAACGAATGGGCGCCTCAATTAAGAGAGGTGGAAAAAATTGTGTAGTCAGATAATTGAATATTTCTGAGCTGGCTGTAGAAACTCGTAATTCCCCCTTTTGTTGGCTTTCATTGAATTTTTTTTCTAAAAATATCGTTATTGGCGAGGAGAATTTAAAATTTCTCAAATAAGAGCTTTTGGCTTTGTGATCGAAATTTAAAAATAAACAACATTTTTTGTTTAATTTTCATTTCTTCTTTTTCCACCTTTTCTTTGTCTTATCTTTATTTCCCGTGGATACCCTGGAATCCATGGAAACCCCATCACCTAACGTGCCCTTAATTTATCCGACTCCAAATCGTTCGTCAGGCTCTCGCAGCGAACGCTTAATCCCGGGCAAATCCTTTAATAACTCAGCGCAATTCAAATGTCCTTTAATTTTTCATTAGCTCCCTGTCGCGCTCTCTCACTCTCTCGTTCTCCCACTCTCTCCTTTTCTCACTTCTGTTCCTCTCTCCTCTCTTGTCACTTTCAGCGATTTATTCTTTTCCGGTCTCCTTCTCCTTTTAACCCTTTCCGTTGACCCCTTTTCTCTCTCTCTTCTGCGACTCGTTCCCTCTTTTTTAACCCCTCCGGCTTCCCCTCGCTCCACAGATGCCGCTTCCATTTCGCTTAATCCCATAAAATACGAAATGCGTTTCGCGGCATTAATTCAACTCGATTTCTTCCCACCGCCCCTCCAGTCACAACTTTCTCTCTCCGATCCACTCTCTCCTCTCTCACCCTCTCTCGCTCTGTCACGGCTGCGGATCACGTGGCTTATCATAATGAGCTCAAATTAAAATAGCAATACACTGCGACTGCGACATGCCGATCCACGCAGCTTTAAAGCTTCTTCAACTTCTTCCAAAGCTCCTTGAGAACTTCTTCTCCCTCATTCTCTCCGTCCCATTCTAGGGAGAAGCAGATCTCCCTGTCCGTTTCTCTAATTATTTTTATTCTATTTCTCTTTCTGTATGGTTAATTTGAATTTTCAAGCAGCCACTTAATCTGTTCTCGGATCAAATGCCGTCTGTGATGACTTCCTTCTCTCCCTCTGGCTCGTTGTGCGCAAAGTTGGTCTCTTGTCCCGCTCCACAGCCTTGCTTTGGCATATTCTGTCTCCCTCTGTGAAAGTGCTGACAATCACGTCGCTTGATAAATGATTTAAGAATGGAATAAATTACTTCGGGTAGTGGATGGGCGACAGAGAGAGAAAAATTGAGAGAGGTAGGGATAAAATGAAAAGGACACAGCAATGAGAGAAAAAATTAAATAGTGAGAAAGAGAAGAAGAGGTGTATTCTACCTTGTTCTGGTTTCAATTCCCAGGAATGCATTAAAGCACGCGAAATCAATGGCGTGCACTTTTCGCACCCATTCACATTCTATCTCTTTCACGCGTCGCTTGGCCTCTCTCCGATCCCTCTATTTCCTGAGTCCTTTCGTCCTTCGATCTTGATTCTGCCTCGCGAGGTTCGCGTTCGCTGGTATTCGTGCGCCGTTGACTTCAATGGCCACGAACACACCCTCAGCGCCAACATACACACACACACACATAGTATCAATGCAAGAACCACGCGAACACATTGACACCTAGCGAGGGACACACGCACACAATCACTCACTCATCTCACACATACTTGCACAACACATAATAATAATTCTTCGTCACTTGAGGTGTTTTCAGCGAGGGGGAGACGTTGTTGTTGCTTTTTATTGTTGCTATTATTGTCGTCATCATCGTCATGGGCATCCATCCATCTGTCACCCGCTGCACCCACCAACAACTCCCTCACGCTCTCTCTTTCTCTTTCTCTCCGCAATCCCTTCAGTTTCTGCTCTTCGCCCTCGGCTCTTTTCACCTCCCCCTCTCTGACCTCCCGCTTCTCCCTTGAGTCGGCCGCAGGTGGCGATGGCGACGACGTGTAGATGACTTCGTCTCGCAGCTGCTGCAATAAAAGACTCTTCGTGTAGTTTTGAGGAATTTCCCATCATCTTCCTGCTTTTTTTTCTTGGTTTCATCAACGTCTTGTTTTCACCTTTCATCCGTCTCCATTTTCCACCCCTCGTCCGGTTGTCTTTTTTCGCATCGCCCTTCGTCTTTCACTACGCCCTTCCCTATTCCCTATTTTCATCGTTTCCTTCCCTTTTCTCCTCATTTTCGTTTTTCACCTCGTTCTCGTCGTTCGCCAGTTGAGGTTGTTGCCGTTGTTTCAGGGCACTTAAGGGGAAAGTTTTAAGCTGTGCTTCCACTGCTTCTCCCTCTTTCTCTCATCGTCTATGTGGCGAGAGCAAGAGGTTGACGAAAGGACGAACCGAGCCGAAGAAATGGATGCGACCGAAGCAGCGAATAGAAGTCAAAGGGACGCATCGATCGCAGGGAATAGGCGAGAATGGTTGAAGGAGACGACAGCGAAAAGGAGCAACTGCACCGAGACAGACACGGCGACAGGTGGGAGGGACAGCTAGAAGCTAGCTATCCATCATCTTGCGCTGAGCACTTCAAAATCCTCAAAAACACTTCAATGAAAGTTTATGCAGGCAGCATGGAACCACCAGAACCAGGACGGGGAGGAAGCAGCCAGAACCACAGGCAGTAGGTGAAGGAAGCGGGGAGCGGAAGGAGGGGCAGATGGAGACGTATCACTTTGGTCGCTTCATTCGTCTCTCCGTCCAATCGAAAGTTTCTCCAGGAGTTTCACCAGCAGAATGATAATGAGAGGGTGAAGAGGGGGAGAAAAGTTTCTGATTTATTTTTCTTCTTGCTTTTGATCAATAAATTAACATCAAATTAGAGGGGAAGGCGGAAATTTGCAATGGTCAATGGTCTCTCCTTCTTTAAAGAAACCTTTTGGAGTTTGGAGGATTCTCAAGGCGGTTCAACTATTTGAAAAATATAAGTTCTTCCATTAGAGCTTTGTCTTCAAGTTTCATAGTTCTAGGGGCCATATTCACGAATGAAGATTATTTTTTCTGTCCTTTGTAACTCCATCAGAAAGTCGATGGACTCCCTTTCGCTACCCTTTTCAGCTCCTCCCAGCTTTCCACACCTTCCACCTCGCTGGAAATGAATAGTAAACTTTTAATTGCGCTTATCAGGGTTCTGCTCGTGGCGAGAGGGAAGGGATGATGAAAGTGCCATGAGAGAGAAAGAGAGGGAGTCCTTCCAAAGTGCAAGCTGTAATTAACCATGTTTATGGACGGTCGAAATGGACGAATAAATGTGCAACGACCGCGCTGAGGCTAATAAAATGACGACTACAGGGCGTTAAATCAGATGTTTTATGCATTCCTTATTTTAATAAAGGCGAGGAATATCGAGAAGGAAATTTTTGAAAAATTAAACAATTATGACAACGAGAAAACATAAATATCTAATATGGTGTCGTACACTGGGTATGAAATAAATATTATATATACATAAATATTTTTAATACAAGTATTAAAAAGTATTGCTATAGGATTGTATATCCACTTTTTGAAATGTTGTAATTTCGAAAAATCAAATTAATTTTCACGAGCTCCAAAAAGTATTGTAACCTGCGCCTGTCGCTATGCAATGTACATTATTTCTATCTAATTTTATTTACATTTACATTTACAAATGATCGAGGTCAATTTTGGGTATTCTTTTTTATTATATTTATTATTGTATTTTAATTATTTTATACTTTATTAACTGAAAATATAATTAGAAAGTACAAAGATTATAAAAATGTAAATTCGTTAATCAATCACACAGCTAATAAAATTTATAGTCGTTAATCATTCACATCACATTAACATGTTTTTTTTCATTTTTTTATATATCTGTGCCTACACTGCATAGTAGCTTAAGTCCAAAAACATCGTTTCGAGATAATCGATGTTTTGTGTAAAAACCATACCGTTAGGTTTTTAATTAGGTGTTTTTATGAAATATGTGTGTGTATTTTATTGAATAAAAATATAATTTGGTAAAAATTCAATGAGGGTATATTATAGAAAATTTGAATTTTTCGACATAAGTGATTTTGTTGAAATTAGAAATGAAAATTTTCCTTCCCTAAGTTGACATAAGGTGTTTTGTTGCAATTAAAAATTAGTTTGGACTATCCTTAAGTCAACTTAAGCCGTTATATTCAGTGAAAAAATTATGAAAAATAAGAATATTATTTTCTTATGTTGACATAAGCTAATCTGTTGAAATTATGTTAGCTTTTATATTAAATTATAGTTTAACAAAAATAACTTAAACTGTTAGAGAAATGGCTATAACTTTCTTTTAGTTGGCGTCTTGAAGAGGACAATCATACTAGCAACAAATTACAATTTTCGCTTATGTCGACTTAAGCTACTATTGTATGTTGGCACAGATATGCATTTGTTTATGTCACAATCACTTCCACTGCTACTGCTTGCAGTTGACGGCCCGTTTGGCAAGGTTTAGTTTTTCGTGGTTAAATTTATTTTGTTGTATATATGCAATTAAATTCAATCCAACCCGTTATATGTACAATTGTCAGCGCCTTTCCTCCTCCAATCCCCTTTGTGGTAAGATAATAATTCTCTTCAAAAAACACAAGATTTTGCGTTTTATCTCTTCCTGTGACTAAGCCTCCTGCTCCGTCAAACTTCTCCAGAATCTTCAGGGACATCCATGTGCCACGAGCTCTACCACTGCGTCACCGACAGCAACCAAAACGACACATTCAAGCCACCGACTATACTCAGATTACAGTCCAACAGCCCCTGTTTAGTTGAAAATTAAATTTGCCACCCCACTTATTGGTAAAACCCAGAAGGAAACCCTTAATAAAAACTAAGTTTACTTCTTTTTGGCTGAACATTGACGATATTTTGATTTATAGTTTACCTATGACCTCTCCTACGAACGGAAGGAAAAAATTAATATAACACAAGGTGTAGGGTATTAAGTGAGTAGCTTATGCTGTGCGTATTCGGCATTGAACAGTATGGCTTTTTCATAGGAGTAAAACTAATGGTTGTGAGTAACTCAGTTAAAACCCTTCGGGAGCTGCAAAGCCTATAACTTGTAGTAAAATTTTAACAACGCACGATGAAGTCAACTTCAAATTCATTCAAATTGCGAAAGATGAGTGAAATATGAAATCAGCGCCCAGGGAGAAAGAGGGGGAGGGAATAAGTAAAAAGGAACGAGGAAGCGTCGAAGATGTCGGGGAAATGGAGGAAAATCTGTGCAAGGCGCACATTTCTTATGACCACGAACGTTGTTCGACTTGTACGCTGGCGGTTAGAGAGATGACAGTGTGGCAGTCAGAGAGAATGGAGGGACAGACAGACAGACTTCTGGCAGACAGGCGGACAATGGCTGCTCATCAAGCGTCAATGGCAAACAGAGACCGAGGACAAGGCAAAAGTAGATCAAAAAGCCCGATAAATTCAAATCCGCACAGGGCGACGCGAAGAGTCAGAGTGCGCGAGCGGTAGAAAGAGAGCGGGGGAGCAGATTCATTTGGAGATTTTTGCCGGATTTTTGTTGGTCAACATGCATGGCTGCACCGGAAATGAAGCTTTAACGAATTGCAAAGACGAGATGGGTGGCGAAAGCGACAGACGCCCGGCTGCGGTTTCCGCCCGAAGGAAGCTGCAATTAAAGGCATCGAATGAGAGGGTTCGGGTGTGGTGAGAGGGCTTGGAGAAGGTGACAGCAAAAGCAGGGGAGAGAAAACGATCGGATAGTTTGAGCGAATCTGTGAGGCCGACTGAACGAGAGGCAAAGATCGAATTTAACAATTAAACTTATTCGGAGATCCACGCCGGAAGTCGCGCCATTGAATGGCGTCGTCGCCCCATCGTCAATTGTTGCAATGGCGAGGCCTGCATCCGGTCCAATTCGAGTGCCGAGTCGTCGAATTCTCTGCCCATCTCCCTCGCATCGAGCTGATTCATTCATTTGATCCGAGAGGACCGATTGAGCACCGGAAACTTCCTCGTGGTGACACCTTTGTGCGCGGGAAAACTTCGACCTCGTCCGGAGAGAGAGCATTTCGCATGGCCCGAAGACGACCGGCGTCGAACGTGTTCGCCATTTTGATTCGATTGGCGAGCCGAGGGGGGAGGGGGTGGGTATCCATGACTTTTGAGTAGTTTTTCTCTCTTCGCCCGGCGTCTCCGGCGCTCTCGCTGAATGGCGAAACCAAACTAACCTCAATTATTTGCCATTGAATATGATTAGATTCGTTCACTGCGATTGCGGCTTCGAAGGAACGGAGAGAGGAAGAGAAGAGAGATGCAGAGAAGAAGAGAAAGAGAACGAGAGAGCAGAGCCGACCGACGACGGTCATCGCCTGCTGGTGCAAGGACTGCTCGACATCGCTTCCTCGCAGATGGCCGCCCGCACAAAGGACAAAACGAGGTCCTAGGAGTCCTCGCAGCGACTGGATTCGAATTCATCTCGTGAATGGCTTCGCAAAGTTTCTCCACTCGAACAGATCCGACTCTTCTTCCTTTGCTCCGGCCGGGTGCGTTTTTCGGGATAAAGTTTCCGCGCATTGTTTGCGAATTTAATATTCACGGTTGCCGTTTAACAATATTGAATTACCTCGACTCCGGATGGCGGATAGTAGTCAAGGGACGATGGGAGCAATCCTTTAGTTTGACTTTACTTCGATTTCAATTCCACTGTCAAATAATATCCTCCTTCAATGGTATTCCTGCGATCTTTCTTTACACCCTTGGAGGAGAAATCTTTCAGAACGCCGAGATGGACTCGCTAGAGAGGAAGGGTGGAGCGGTATGGAGCAGTCACCGAGGGAAATTCGGCTCCTCTCCGAGTCCCTTTTGCATTCAACACATGTCTCTATCTGTCTGATGGCCAATATTTTTCACACATCAGGAAACGCCTGGAGTTAATTTCCGAGCCCGGCTCATTCTCGTCCCCTCCAACTCCTCACGATCCCCCTCCCCTCACTCCTCGTCGACTCCACTGCTTATCATCATGCCTCACATCGCCCGGAGCTATCCATCCGTCTATATTGCCTCATATATCAGTTGTTCTATCTGTCATTCCTGGCATATATAACTACTGCCTCTCTTTTTCTCACTCCCCATGTCTGTGTTCTCAGCTGGCTGCATAAGCTTTCGATGTTAATCAGCGATTCATATCAGACGCATAACTGGGCACCAGTCCGTGGACGTGGGCCGGGTCATAGAAGTGAGCCTGGGGTGTTTAATAAACTGCAAGGACCACATGGCGTCTCCACCCAACTGGCCACCATCTCCGCCCCGCCCTGCGACCCGCCCACAACCCGAATCGAATTCACGCCTCGCCTCCGGTCAGGATCGACCGAAAAAACTACGTGTCTCCATTAGTCGGTGATTGTTTGGCTGTGTGCGTAAGTGTATCATTTCTGTGTGTGAGTGTGAATGCGTGCGTGAGTGTTTGACGTTTGTGAGTGTAAATGCGACAATCGCCACACACACACAACGCAATAGTGTGTGTGGTACTCATGTATTGGTAATCCATACTTATGGAGAAAGGTCAATAGCGAACGTGTAAGAGAGATGTGTGCATCAAGAGACAGATAGTTGCTCGATAGAGAGAGAAAGATAGTGGCGAGATAGATAGAGAGAGAGATAATGAGAGCTATAGGGAGAGAGAGTGAATGCGGACGAAAGAGATAGGTAGTTGTGGCTACGTGTTCTGTATCAATGAATCAAATTATTTGATTTATGCTTATTATTGCCTCGAGGTATTTTGTGAATTGTGTGATTTGCAATTTGATTCATCGGGTGTTTTGTGGCCATATTCGATTACACATACACACGTGCATCGACAGCACTACGACAGATCTATCTACACACGCAGTTTAAGCCACTCATGCATATGCAGGGATCACAAGTACATGGCTCCTTTTGGTACCACAATCTGTTGGTCCGTAAATACATTGGCATTTACTGTGGAATGTCAGAGGTTAAGTAGAAATTTTATTAGAATTCTGTTCAAATGTATTTAAGACAAATTAAATCTTATACCCTAAAAATAAAATATGTAATAATAATTTGTAGACCATATACCCTGTTGATATGGGAATATTCATATTGTCTTCCATTTGTAACCCATTAAAGGAAAGGTATCCTGAGTCTTTATGTCTGTCCGTGGAAATATGGTTTTTGAAGAAAATACAAAAGATACTATTGCAATATAAGGTTGAAACTTGATTGAGGTCAAATGCTACTTATATAATTTTACATGCCTAAAATTTAATTTCAGATATCAGTGATTAGTTAGTCTAAAATGAATACCGCCGTACGGTCACGCCCACTTCCCATAAAACAATATTTAATGATAATATCAATTATATAAATAGTATCCCTATTTCTATTTTAACGTTATATTTTTTATCACTTTCTGAGAGCAAACATATAGAAAGTGCGGGAAGGCATCTCTACAGATATATGTTTATAAGTCAATAGAATTGTTTCCAACAGACGTATACAATAACGACGAAGAAGTCGAGCTCGAGAACTCCTTCCCATTTAATGTGTGATGTTGTCAGAGGCATGTGTATGCAATCAATGGCCATCATTCATCCCAATTGGTCTTGAATACCACTTCTTCTTCAGATATTTCAGTGACAATGTCTCGTCTCTCTCTAATGCGATTATCTCTTTTCTTCCCGTCTTCCATGGTAGCTTATGTTGTTCTTAAATAATGTGTAATTTCGATCAAGTATTTATTGAGTAAATCCAGCTACGAAAAATGGCGTAGACGACCAGGAAGAAGAAAGAATAGTGAATTCCACGCACACATCCACATGATACCAGAACAACAACAAGTGGATGTGTAGCCAGTACAGCTGTTTTATTTTCAATATAAAATTTCATAAAGACACGCGTACAATTGAAATTTATTACGGCGCCGATGATGGTGGTGGTGGAGGGGAGATTGAAAGGGGCAGAAGGAGGTCTGCAGGAGGTGGGGGCTAGAGGAAGGGGTGATATGAAAAGCGACAACAAAAAAGAAGATACTGCTCTTCCTCCACACACACATACAAGACACTTGGAGTCATCCCGCAAACAAAGCGAGATCCAAAGACTCAGGGGGAAAGTCGGTTGGGCACAGTGGGACAAAGGAATATAAGGGCTGAGGAAGTGGGCGAAGGCGGGAGGTGTCAGATCCGAAGTCGGTGGTTATTGGCAGGAATGTGGCTGGGGAGTGAAAGGACATAACAAACACCCAGCGAACAAAGACGAAGAAGGAAACGCACGAATGTCGAATGGCGTGGAATGGAGGAGGAGGACGAGTCGGGATGTATGGAAAGTATGTTAGGGTTCATGGGGTGGGCGGGGGCGTGGTGGAAGTCAATCGATTTACAATTGAGTGGTAATAAAAACAATTCAGATACAAAGAAAACAATCTTTAAATGTAAAACGTTACTGCGGGGCAGCACCAGTGGCAACAACCATAGCATGCAATAACAATGGCACACAACAACAACGACAACCTATACAACAACAGCAAACGTTCAATAGAAAAACAAAAACAACATCGTGAAACTACAATAACAAGGAAGGACTACAAGAATGAAGAAGAGAAGCGGTTGTAAGGACAGACAAAAAAAATACAAGAAAAAGGATTCGGAGGGTGGAGGAAAAAATGCGGAGGGAGCAGCGAAGAAGAAGGCCAGTCTAGGAGCATAACAACAATAACAACAACATACACTAAACCTTGTTACAACAAGACTGACTGCAACAAACACACATCAAACTAACTACAAGGGAAGGACATGCAGATAGAGATAGAGAGAAAGAAAGTGATAGAGAGAATTCTAGGGAGATATATATAGCTAGGGAGCAAGAAAGAAGAAGAGGAAGGTAGTGTGAGAGAGCGAACACATATGCACTCAAATGCGTGAGCATTCACACTCAAATGAGCAGCTACTGAATGTTTGTTTTCAATAAGCTCGTCCTTGTAACGGTTCTCTATCTGTGTGTTAGCGTGTGTGTGTGTGTGAATGTGTCGTCTGAGTGTGTGTGAATTTTGTATTTTTAAGATAAAATCAATTGTTATGGATATTTGCACAGAAATGTATTGCAATTTCGACTCGTTAACGGTACAGAGAGCAAACTCCTTATACAGATAGTGAGTGAAAGGAAGATATAGTGAGAAGAAAGTGGACAAAAAATATGGCAACGACGACTTCTTTTTCTGGCCCCAAGACGAGTCTCAAAAATATTTTTATTCCAAATTAAATTTTCATATTGAGTTTCTTTCTGAAATGGTTCCCTCTCTCGCTTTCTCTCTCTCTCTCTCCCAGGTCTGTTTCTATGAACTTTTCTCCTCTCAGTAGTTGGTTGTACTCCTTGTAGTTGTTTCTGTCATTCGCCCTCTTCGCTTTGCTGGCCTCGTCTCGGTCGACTCTGCACTTGATGGCCGAGCATCGCCTCCGATGCAATATTTATTTCTCGTACATAAATTTGGCTCCCTGCAGTGGACATGATTTGTGCTTCTTCTTCCATGTCGCTTCCTCTCCTTTTCTCCCGCGTCATTTGGTCGTTTCTTTTCGGATTCCTTTCAGAACTTCTTCCTTCCAACGCCTTCGGAACGTCTCGTCGCTGACTGAAAGGATCGATGAAATGAAGTTGACGAAATGCGAGGTGTCCCAGGTCCGGCAGGGCGAGAGGGACGACTGCCATCCTCCATAGAACCCCATCTAGTTGGCGTTGTTGCTCATGAATATCCCAGGATGAATCCTCGAACTTTATCCACATTTCTCTCTCATTTTCCCTGATTATTCATCCGCTTCGGCTCCACTTCCTCAGCAACCCTGTACCCATGCTCCCTGCTTGCTTCTCTACCTACTCGGACAGTCGAACAAATTGCATTCCAGCACTTTGTCTTACGTTATCTCGTTACCTTCAAAAACCAACCAAGCGTGACGAAAATTAATTTCTCCAGGTGAATTATTATTATAATGCCGGGCCCGGAGATGAAACAGAATTCGCACTAATCAGAGTGAGAGAGATAAGAAGATAGACAAAGGGCGAGAGAGAGAGAACGGAAGCGAGGCCATGCGTGCTTTATGAAGAAGCCATGAAGCCTACGGGATCTCGGAGAGGGGAGAATCGCATGGAGAAGACTTCGCATGAAAGTTCTCGACTTGTGAGCGCAAAGAAGAATGAAATGAAGGGATGATGAGGAGAGGAGAAAGAAAGGAAGAGAGAGGGTTGTTGAGTAAATCTCTAAGTAGTTTTATGAGCTTTAATATGGCTTCGGGAAGCATTAAATTCTTCGTTGTTGATTAGGACTTCATCGTATCTAAGTTTCGATCGAGATCAAGAGAAGCTGAAGGAAAATCTGGAGAAGAAACTTTGCGGGATAAGTAATATTAAACACGATAAGAAGCGAGCGACAAAAACAATAACAAAACAGTAACAACAAAAAAAAAAAAAAAACAACAGTAACAATACTAACGAAAGGCACTTCATTTGATAAATATTGAAAGTATTTAAATATAAAGTATTAAGCATATATATATCTGTATATATGTATACAGGAGGAAGGAACATACATTCACACATAGACACACATATGCCACGACTAAAAAGCTTTAATAAATTATATCCTGTGAACACAGGGCAGACGAGACAAAGGAATGGCCATCAAGAGAGAGAGAGATAGAGAGGAGGAGAAAGAGGACAATAGATAGAGATTATTTGATTAACGTGGTCGCTGAGTGAACTTCAGGGCCATTCGAGGAGGGGACGGAGAGGAGAAGAGGGGGAGTGCAGAAGAAGAAGGCCAGGAGAAGACGATGTGAAGCAAATGTGAGTTCAAATTATAGTCGCCATAAATAAAGCAGATCAGAACCGAAGAGACAGATAAACTGAGAGAGAGAGAGTGGAGGAGGATTTTCGAAGAAGAAGAGAGAGAGCAAAATATAAGACAACAACGACCATGGCATAACAACCACAACAAGTGTATAAAAATAATACTTACGAATTAGCTTCTAGAACTACGAAGGACATAAAGGAAAATAGATGAAGATCGGAGAAAGTGTTGCAGAAAGTAAAGAAGAAAGAGAGAAGGAGGGGCTGAGAGAAAGGGATGAAGGATAGAGAAGAATATTTGTACTAAGAAAAGAACGAATGTAAAAACGAAGAAAAGTCGCTGGAACAGACAGAGAGCGTCGAAGGTGGAAGGAAATGCCCCAGATGAAGAAGAAGCAGCGAGACATCGTCTGAGACGGAAATAAGGACACGAGTGAAGGGGGAAAAAACACAACAACTAGGACAACAACGCTCGTTTGAGAGCCAGCTGACGGAGGAGTTCGTCGAGGTCTTCATCTGTTGGTCTTGGTGGAGCCGTCATGTGTGTGTCCGCGTGATAACGGGATATTTAGAAGCAGTCCCAATGTTTAAATTCACCTTGTTCGGAATAATGAACTCGAAGAAGAACAAACTAATAGCAAGAAGAAACAAGACGATGAAGACGACTAGAGATATGACGGATGAAGAAGAAGCAGCACTTCATGGGAGGACTTTTGGACCAAGGACGCCTTCGTTTTGCCGGCTGAATGATGCATGGACCCTTCCTTCAACTCGCTCCCTCACTCTGTCCCCGTCCCTCTCTCTCCTTCTCTCTCTATATTGTGTTTGCCTCTGCTTCGCTCGTACGACGTGCATATAAATGTTGTATAATTTATAATGGGATTTTCTAGCGGTAAAAAATGTCCTTCATAAAGGATTCCCCGAAGACGTCCACATGTGAGTGTGTGTGTGTGTCGCTGCAAGCAAGCGCTGATGGTGGAGAAGTAGTAGGGGATGGGGGGGGGGGGGGGGGGGCGGTAATGTTGCTATGAAGGTAGTCGCAATTTGACCAAGTCAAACATTTAATTTATCGTCCCGACTTCATTTTCATACCGAGCAAAGGAGGTTGTCAAGAGGAAGAAGAGAGGAAGAGATTCCAACACGGGGATCAGAGAGAGAGAGAGAGAGAGCGAGACAGACGAGTGGATATGGAGATGATGTGGAAGGACGTCGTTTGAATTTCTTTGGCGGATTCCGTTGATCCTCAAATTATCCGTTCGCTGCCGTATTTGACCCTCGCTATCCGTGGCGGCCCCGACATTTCGACTATTAGCCCGCTGTCTATCCTTCTCCCTCTCTATCTTGGTCTTTTCTCCCTCGGTATCTGCTCCTTGGTCGAAAAGCCCTCGTGGATTTGTCACGTGGCCTCCTCTGGATCCATTTCTCCGTCTCGCCCTGACTCGCCATGATGTATTTCTTGCTCGTCGCCCCTCAGTCTGTCCACCTCGGCTGTCCTTCTTATCTTCACTGTCTGTCTGGTTGTCTCTCTCTTTATTTTCCTTCCTCAGCCGTGTCTATCTTTGACTCCTTCTTCCCGAACGTTTCTTCCTATCTTTCTGACCATCCCAGTTCTTCTGTCTAACCTTTCTTCCATCCACTACTGCTTCTCCTGTCCTTCCATTCCCTCAGAATCTTCTGTCTCATTCAGGTTTCCTTTCTCTCCTGTCTTATCCTAGTCGGCTGTCTGGCAGACTCGCTGAAACAATAAATACTCCTGTCTTATGTTGTCTGCTTGACACAGGGACAACTATCATCCCTATCTACTATCATTCTCGCATCTTCTCCTACCTGGGAACTGTCTTTCTCGTCTCATGGTAAAACATTTTTCGAAATAGGAGTAGAAGAATGGAAACTAATTTCGTGATAGATTTTTTCAAAGCAATTTTCTGAAAATTCTTCATTGGTTGTTTTTGAGGTAAATTTTTAAGATAATCTTATTTCTTTTTCTTGTTCTTATGCTTATTATCGACTCGCACCATTCTTTTCCATTGATCAATCTCGACACCTCTCTCGCTCTCCGGCCCTTCAATGCGAGAGATCGAGAAAGAGAGAGTGAATGCTGGCGGAGTGACTGAGCAGAGCGACTTGGAGTGTGGCGTGAAGGGGATTGTGACAAATGGCTTTTGAATCGCATCGTATCGCACACTCGAGCCGAACCTCGGGGCGAACCGTTCGCACACACACAGACAACTCCGCCCCCTCCCAGGTGGATGCTAAACCAGGTGCATTAGCAAAAGTCGCGACATTGCGATAAAATTTCACATCAACTATAATTTATGTTGCACGTTCGTGGCACGGTTTTATTTTCATTGCACCTTCGCCGCTGCTCGCAGGACTTTTTCGAGAGTCACCTTCTCCTCTATCTCTCTTCCGCCTCCCTCGTTCTCATTCCCTCTCGCGGATCTCTTGAAATATTCATGCAAAGCGCTCTTTCTTGCAGCTCTCGTGATTTCTTCTGGGAGTGAAGTGAGCTTCCCTCTCGCTCTATTTTTATCTCTATCAGTCCCTCCGCGGTGGGAAGGGCGGCGAGAGGCGGGGCGCTGTTTTGCTTTCAAGTGATTTTAAAACGATTTTGCTGCAACTTAAATAGGAATTTGATTTGTGTCCAAATTGAATTAAAGTTCCTTTCTACAACAATCACTTAGTGCAAGAGAAACAAGAGAAGAGAAAGAAAGAAATTAAATGGAAGGTGAACGTGAAGAAGAACGCGATGAGATGGCGTGAAGGAAATAACGAGAATGGACGAAGGATGAGCGACATCCAAATTTGAGGAGACAAAATCCTCGGGTGAATCTCGGGTCCTTTTTTGAGAAATATAATATAGCTGAAATGGGAGAATCTGCCACTGAGGATCATTCAGAAGTCCACGGAAGATACTTGTGTACTTTCGCGATCCCTTGCATCGCACCACATGTTGCTGCGAACGCGTATCACAAATATTTTCAGATTTCGCACACGGTGCGTATGTGGACGCAATCGCCAAGAGACTCTGGGCGAGAGAGTCCAAGGACGATGACGAGGACGGGGATCTGAAACGAGGACGCGAACGAGCTTCAAAGTGATTCGCTTCAGACAGAATTCCGTGAAACCTGATGCGATCCAGCAGAGAATTCCCAGCGAAACAAAAATTAAACCCACAAGAGGCGGGGCGTGACTGCGGGGGACGGGCGGGCGAACGACGAAGGACGACGACGACGCCACGCAGAAGCTTCGCGCGCACACATTAATTCACATGACTGCGCGCATTCTCCGGCGTGAGGGATTAACATTTTTGCTTTTGCTGTTGCAGTTTTTGCCGTTGTAATTGTTGCTGACGTCGCCGCCACTCGACTGCCGCATCACGCGCTGGACAAATGGAAGCTGCAGCAGGACTTCCTCATCCACTTTGCGCCCGACGACAGGAAGCGTCGCTCGCCCCGGGACGAGGCCGGCGGGGGGCACCGGGCAGTGCGAATGACGGACGGATGGATGGACGGACGAGCGAGAGGAATTCCTTTGCAGCTGCGACTGCGTCGCGTTGCGTTGCGTTTGCGGCGCCGCCATGTTGAAATGTTCTTTGACAAGCGGAAATTAAAGTCCTTTTATGCGATTAAAATTTAAATGCAATTTAACGCTACATGAATTACATTCACTCTGCGCACTCGTTCACACACACACATAGAGACCGAGCACCTCGTGCCGTGCTTAACTCGGAGCATCCCATCCAGCGAGCGTCGACTCCTCCATCGTCCCGCCCCTGGTGCACGTGGCGCTGCTGGTGGCGTGGCGCGGAAACCGGAAGCGAGCAGCGCCGAAGTATGAAGAATTCCAAAATGAATTTCGTTCGCTCAGAAATCGTCAAAATTTTCCACAGCGTCGGGGGTAAAGGAATTAAAACAGAAAACGAAAATAGAGATAGATTCCTCTCTTCGCCGTGGATGATGAAGAATCGCGGCGGGATTTCGACAGATGAGTGAAAACGGAAGTGAAATTTCGCAATGAAAAGTCCACGAAAGGCGACCTGAGGTCGCGGCTAAAGAACTCAACCTTGGGTTCGTGGGGAAGAATCGCATTTTTATGATCTTCTAAACGAAGCATATACAAATAAAAGAAATGTTCTGCGAAAATATAGAAATAAGAAAAATATTAATAAATTTAAACCATTTACGAAGAATCTTTTTTCCCGAGAAATATAATGAAAAATTCCTCTTTTATTCATATTTCATTTAAAGTTCTAACTTTATCTCTTGACTATCAACCGGAAAATCTGCAGCTCTTTTGATTCTCTCACATAAATAAGGTTGTCCAACGATGTATAGATCTTTTGTTTCTATCAATTGCCCTTTCGCTCTCATCAATTTCTCCTGCTCCCCTTTCTCCCCTGCTGCTCCGCCTCCCCACCCCCACAATTATCGAAGATTTCCTGCAATTCGCTTTGCTTTCCATTCAATTAAGTTCGTATTTTCCAACCACGTGGATGTGAGAGAGAGACACACTCGAGTGTGTGAGGGGAATAGAGTGAGTGTGTGTGTGCGGGTTGCATGTCCTTTGAGAGTCCTTTGGCGCGACGATCGAGCTACCGTGAAATCAATAAAATTCACCTCAAATTGCGAGCAGACGTCATCATCGTCCCCACCGTGGAGCTGACAATCGCAGGACCCACACACGGCGGGAGCAAGAAAGAGAGGGAGGGAGGGGGAGAGAAGTGAGTGTGAGTGAGAGACGCACACAATGAGCTGCAATCAAGCGGGAAATCGGGGAATTGAGTTTATGTGCAGCGTGAAATTTGAAAACAGACGAGAAAATAAACGGAAAACGCAAAATGATCGAAGCGGGGACGAGGATAGAGTAAGGAGGAGAGGAGTAGAAAGAAAGAGAGGGACAGAGTTGGAGTGGGGGAGAGAGAGAGCGCAGCTGTGGTTCGATTAAAATTATAGAAATACAACAAACAAACAACTCCAACTACCGATGACGACCCAAACGGCGCATAAACAATGGAAAAAAAGACAAAGAGAGTGAGATTGGGAGAGGGGAGAGAGAGGAAGTGAGAGAAAGGAGAGAGGGAAAAGGAGTGAGCGGAGAGAGTTGATTTAGAGAATTTTCAAAAATGTTGAAAACAACATCAAATGCCGACCAAAACAACCACATTGACGATCCACAACAACTACAACAACAAACAACAACTACGTCAACAACAATTGAAATAATAACAACAACTACACTAACAATAACAACTACTCTACAAATAACAACAACAATGAGAAAAATAATACCAAGTATTGAGCGCCATTTTGCTTTGAGATTAGTTTCACAATCAGTAACGACCATAAAATTGAATGGCAGAGGGCAAAAATTGAATCGCTCTCGCGGCCAGTGATGCCACTTCGACACCGCCCTCCCCCTCTGCCACACCCTTCTAGCATTCGTTATTTCCTAATGTGGAAACTCCCGCCTCCCCTCTCTCTAAATCGTTGTCCTTCTCTCGCTTCGGGATTTGATTCCAACACAGTCCATTGTTTGTTATTGTGTTTGTGGGATTTCATTGTGCTTGTGTTTTGTTTTCATCGCTGTTTTTGTTGCTGATAGTAGCAACTAGTACGCTTTTCTATATCCTCGTTAGATTGAGCTTTCGACCTACAGGGTGAAACAAATAGAACCAAGCCGCCTGAGGATCAAAGAGTTCATTAATAGTTAACTACAACAACAAAGGTAAAGTGAAATAAAAAACTACAACCGACAACATAAACAAAATTCACTACAATAATAATTAGAAAAAATAACATGCGCTGACGGCACCAAAAATAAGAAATCATCTAAAATGTTCCTCAGCTCTTGTTTCGGTTTTAATGCTTGAGAATAGCAATTTCTTTCAAATATCTTACCTAAAGCACGTGAATTTTTACCAAAGTTGATTCTTAGAATTAGTTCCTTAAAAACTCGTGGTAGAGGAAGAAGACACAAGTCCACGAAAATTCATTATGGGTTTTGATGTCTAATGAAAAACTCTTCCAAGACAGACCCAACCAAAATGTTCATAAAGTGGAATTCTTAGAAAGTAGAATTGATCTTCTTGAGACCTTTCCACCCATTGCTTCTTGATTGCTTTTCCCGCTGTTTGATTCGCAATAAATTGCACGAAAATATATAAACAAGATACAACATATTAATTCACTAACGTCCGTGACAAGAAAGCAGCAACAGAAATGTGAACGCAGAAACAAGAGGAAGACCTCGAGAAGGAACAGGGAAAAGACGTAGAAAAGATGGAAAGAAAACTTTGCCATGGCAGCAACATTTTGTCATCCATCGAACATGTGTCACGTCTAGACAGTTCTCAAGAAGCACAACATTCGCAAGTTTCCAAGGATCCACAGCGCGCGAATTTCAACAACTCGAGATGTTGCAGAGGACTGAAAGAGAGTTGGAGAGAGAAAGAGCGAAGGGCGTGCGAGGTACTTTCAAGAGGTTAAAGTGCGGTTCAAAGGGAATTTGCAGCAAAGAAGCCAGTGAGGACAGAAAAAGAGCACGTGAGAGAAATTCGTATCCAAATTTCTTCATCAAATACATACTTCCAATGACAATCCTTTAAGGTCATTAAGGTGATCTCTCTCCATCATTTACCATGATCTTCTCCTCACTTAAGTGTTCCTTGAATAAAATCTCCTAATTTGTGTATAATCATCTTTCCTCTCAATCATTATGATGATAAGGAATTATGTACATATGTATATATGTTTGTTTCAGCGATCTCTGTCTCTCTCCCTCCCTCCCCCTCTATCTATCTACAACTGTCTACATTTTGTCTCCATGGTAATGGACTGACCTGTATTCTCTAGGCAACGGAATCTTTTGTTACACACCCATATAAATCACCACAAATGTCAATCTGGAGATCGCAAGAGGGAAAATCACATATATATGAATAGACAGAATGTGAGAGAGAAGGGCGAAAGAGTGAGCGAGAGAACTTCAAGTTCCATCGAAGCTTTAATTGAATTCGTCTGGGGACGAAAGCTTTTGTAGACAGATGTGGCATAAATTTTATTGATATCGATACGTTTCTGTTACATTCCGTATACAACAACAACACGCGTAAAAACAACAAAAACAATGACAAATGTCAACAATAGTAATAATAACAACAAGAAATCACATATACATATCGAACAGAGATTGAGCCTAGTGGAGAGAAGAACCTAGAGAGTGAAAGAGAGAAACCTAGTGAGTGAGGGAAAGGGACAATGGCCCAAAAATAACAGGAGACGACCGAGGAACAGGTTGGGAGATGCTCAGAGACAGACAGTTGGACAGACATAAAATTTCGGAAGTCGTCGGCAATTCAATGAACTCTCCCATGAGATATGAGGCGGATGTCCTTTTGCTGATTGAATGTCGATGCGGCAGGACAGACAGAGCGAGAGAGGGTGGGAAAGAGAGGGAGACATCGAGTGAGGGAGGGAGACAGAGTGAGGGAGAGCTATAGAGTGACAGGGACTGAGTCGAGCGGATGAAGCGACGGACGTAGGAATGTTGATCCTGATGCATGAACAGCCAAAGTGAGGACAGACAGCCGGATGAATGGACGGACAGTTGGACGAGTCGAATGACAGACAGCCGTGCGACAGTGTGTGTGTGTGTGCTACACGATGACGTATGTAGGCTGGCGGCAAGAGCAACCAGAACTGAAGGTAAAAATATGACTGTTGCTCGTGGAAGGGACATCAGGGCAGGCTGGTTATGTTGGGCCCGCCGCCTCCCTCGTTAAATGAGTGCCGGTAGCTTAAACGAGAAGGAAATGCACGATGCCACATTTTGAATTGATATCGAATTGAATTAGTCGCACGTGGCTCAGATTGAGTGCGATTCGTCAGGACATCCGACTTCCGGTGGCTGGAAATGGAGGAGGGACGACGAGAGGAAGCAGCTCGTTACCCATGCCCAAAGGTCGATGGCGGTTGAAGCCGTGGAGGGGAATATTTCCACAATAGTAATAAATATTTATCGAGGAAAAATTACGAGAAACAGATATAAAACTATAGAACTCGAGCTGGAACCGATCTCACTCTCTTTCTATGTCTCTCTACTTTTTCATCTCTCCTTTTCACTCTCTCCGTTTCCTCAATCTCCCTATTTCCACTTTCTCATTCTCATCTTCCGTTGTCTCGATGGTGCTTCGTCGGTCGCAATACGGAGAAACTTTCGCAATCGAAAATGATGACTGCAGGCATCCTCCCCTCCCTCCCTCTCTCGCTCCCTTAACCACTCTCACTCCCCTTCTCTACTTTCTCTCTCTCTGGTGTCGGTTTTCATTTTGTACGAGAATTCATTTGGAAATGTTTAATTTGAAAGTTTCTTCAAGTGCGCGGACGGAGCAGGAGGAGGAGCAGTCGCTGCATCCGTATCCGCCATTTCACCGGAAGCGAAACCGTTACAGCCGCAACAATGAAATTATTCGCCATCCGCCGTTCGACATTCGACATCGCCGTCGACGCCCATCGCTTGCATCGCCTCGTTCGGGCCTCGCTCGCGCGTCATCGTGTATCGAAAGCCTTCGTCATCGAGGCGAAAACTAACGACCTCGAGGTGGAAAGTGGACGAAAGAGCACTTTCCAATATTTACTACATAAATATTTTATTTTATTATATTCTTTATTGCTTATATTTTTTTCTTTTGTTATTAATAATTTATTTTCAATTTATATTTTTTATCATACATTTCACATTTTTTCTTGTCTATTGTTGATTTGATATTAATATTTTGTTTCTATTGTTGTCTATTAATTATAATTTAATTGGCCGTTTTCCAATAAATATTGATTTCATATGAAATGTTTTGATTCTTTAGTATAATTTGTTATCGATTACTTCATATTTTGTTTTTTATAAATTCATTTTTATACTTCATTCATTATTCGTATAACAGAAACTATTTTTTTTTATTCTATGACCTTAAGGGTACATTTGTTCAGAAACTGATTATTTAGTCTCACCTTATTGTGTTTTTGATTCCAACTAATTATTATTCAGGCATTATGAATGATTATTTTGTTGTCGAGAAAATAAATGGTACAACAAATAGTAAAACATAAATTATTGATTTTTCTCATTTTTGAAGCTTTTCTCCTCAACTCCTTTAACTGGACAGCGGTAAAAGCCCTGCACCAGCCCAAGTTTCTTCCGACATCCGGCCGCCTTTGACGCCGCCTACGTTGTCGTCATTGTCGTCATCGCCACCGTTGTTATTGTCGCCGCATCAATGTTGTTGTTGTCGCCGCACACTTCTGCTATAAGTTTCAATCGTAACGATTGTGAGAATTTCGATTTTCGGAAATAGTTGCCACTGCTGCCAGAGTGTAAATAGTGCGTCTGTGTGGGAGAGGATGCGGACGTGTGTGTGTGTGTGCATGTGAGAGTCCTTTCCGTTGAATCAATAATGTGGCCAGCCTTGGGGCGGAGGGGAGGCAGGAGAAACTTGCATCGCAAAAGGATTTCATTTGCAATATCAATAAAATTCTATTGTTTACCATCGCATCCCGTCGTCGATGGTCCAAGTGGTGGAGCAGGGGGGAGAACGGGTTGTGGGAGTTAGGATCGTCTTCGTTGTATTCGGTGGCTTCGTTGGTTCGTGCACGTCATTTCATTTCATTTCTTAAACGTCGCCTCAGGGCGCTGCAATTAAATTCCGTATCGGATTGAAGTTCCCTCCGAGGAAATGAAGACAGAGGAAGGCAACGAGTGGCAAGGGAGGATGTTGAAAGTTTCGAACTCTTCTTCTTCTTCGGTGCAATGAGACGTCATCATCGTCCACATCATTGCTGATGAAGACGTCGTCGTCGTCTCCAGTGCCGAAAACTTTTTCTGCAAATGGAATTAAATGTTCTCCGAACACATCTTCCATTATAATTATGCTGATCAATTGCGTTTCCAGTGTTGCTGCCCCAAAAGGAAAACGTTTGGAGTCCTTACTCGTTGTTGCCTCCATCTCCTGCCATTAGAGCCCTCATCAATATCTATTACATGTTAATACGAAGCCTTTACATCGGAACTATGCTTTATTTATAATCAAATCACAACAATCATGTGCTGTATTCATCGATGTCATAGAAAGCATTCAACTGTTCCTTGATCCTTCTTCCACTCTTAGAATCTACTTCGTCTTCTCCTCCTCGTTGATTGCAGTAAACGAGGCTCAGGTAACCACTGAGCCTTTTCCCTCATTGGCTCCATCCTTCCGATTGTTTTTCTATCGTCCATTGACGTTTCTCCATCCCATATCATCTCTTATTCCATCATTGCGACATTCCACCATCATCTTCATCAAGCCTTCATCATCGTGTCAACCGCTTCCTTTTCCGGCTCAGTTTCGTCTCAGTTTACGGCTCAGTTTCCGTTTCAGCCCCTGTCTCCGTTTCGGTGTCATCACTCGCATTATCAGCGTCAACCACGCATGTCCACGCCGTCGTCGTCATTGCAATAATCCCGTAGATGATCTCGTTAAGCCTCATGTTCAAACTCATAATTGCAATCAATTCCAATAATGCTCCTCGTCCTCCTAGCCAGCAGAATTCCTTTCGCCTTCCTCTGTCGACTCCTTCTGTGCTCATCCATCGTTTATCTCTCATCATCTTGAGCCTTGTTCTACCTCCTTCTCTTTTCTCAATTTGCACCTTCTCTTTCTGCCATTATCTTCAATTATCTCCAAGTGGCCGAACGAACTCCAGGCGAAACAACCTCAAGGACAGCTGCGGCCAGCAACAACTTTTAATGCACGTCGCTCTCTTCCGAACTTCTCTCGGTCTCTGCTCCTCCTTCTCTCACCTCGTCTTTATTCTTCCACCTCACCCACCTTCATCTCTGCGATATCCCATCATCGATGGCCTCCCGAGATATTTGCAATTACTGCGAGAACTCATTGGCGATGGAGGCGACGACAGAGGGGAGAAGGTGGAGGATAGTGCGAGAGTTTGAGAGCTGCCCGAAGGCATTCTTCGGCAAGACGATTATGCGGCTCGATTCCGTTAGCAAGGACCTGCAGGTGGCTGCGGCAGGGTTGCCAACTGTTACTGTATTTCATTTCATTTGAGTCCCTAATTGAATCGAAGTCGTGCCTGTTGCTGCTGTTATCGATATTGCTGCTCCGAGGATGTTGCTTCTATTGCGAATTCGTCGCTCATGATTTTCTATCCGAATTATTCCAAACAGTCTGGAATCCCTATTCCTGCCCTCTCCTGTGGTCGACTCCTTTTGGCTGTATTGGGGTAATTATCTTGTGTATTTCATATAAATTGTACAAGTGGCTGTTTGATTGTGTGTGTGTGTGGCGGCTTATGAGTGCTTGTGTTTCTTGCAGCAAGTGGATTAACTTCGACTTCGGAGACCTCCGTGACCTCATTCCCTTCCTCTGGCTAAATGCAATCGACATCGATGGGAATGACGATGTCTTCGTCTTCTTCTAGTTCCTGGGGAAAATTGCAGCAAATGATGCCAGCAACAGAAGCAACAACAACATCACGACTCCTTGGAGTTCTCTGAAAGTATTTCATTTCGGCAGTCGATGTCGATTTTAAACTCGATTTGCTTTTTATTTGTACATCAATTTCAGTTGTAGTTGTGTGTCTTGCTGTTGCTGCTATTGTTGCCTTTGTTGTTAATGCTGGTCCTCTTGTTGCCACTGCTCTCGCTAAGCATCGGCCGGAAATGGCAAATGGAATGACTGCAAAGTTTGCGCAGCTGAACTTCCGGCCGATGACGTCGACAAGAGGAAGAGCTACAGCAACAACAACAACGCCAACATCGTTGACTGGTCGTCGCCGTTGCTGCCACCGACAGCTGCTGCTGCTCCGGCTCCTGTGGCTCCGATGACATCTCGCACTGGCAACAATTTTATTTATTCTTCGGCCTGCAGCGGACGCCGGCGATTCCAATGGCACCTACAACAAAACCGAAGGCATTAACCACGTCATTGGGAGTAACAACAATAATAATAACAACAACAGCCACTGCACATCCAGAGCTGCCGCAACAACAACATTGCAGTCATCATCAAACTGTTGCAATCATCGATGAATTTGTTGGAAAAATAACTTCTGTGTTGTTGAAGGTGTTGTTGTTTTTGTTGTGATATTGCAAATGAAAACTCCAATGTTGTTGATGATGGCCATCTTGATACTTTTGTCGTTGTTGTTGCCGTTGTCATTAATGTTATTGCTTTTGTTGTTCTTGAGCTTATCTTGATTTCTGTCAGTCGCAGACGAAATTCCCGAAAACGCTCGGTGTTTATTATTGTTGTTGTTTTTGTTGCTCTGCTGCCGTCGCTCTCACCATAGTTGTTGTTGCTTCTGCTTCTGCTCCTGCTGTTGATGCCGTAATTTCCTATTCTTTCGATTGGTTTCTTCGTCGTCATCGTTGTGGTTGTCATCTTGCTTTTTGTTGTATTGTGAGTTGTCGTCGTTGTTGTTGCCGATGGTAACAAACAGTTGCTCTCTGGCTCCCATCCATTCGTCGTTGCCCATTTGTCCGGCAATCATTTGTTGCAATTCCATTGTCAAATGTGGCTCCTCCCCTGGGCTCGGGCAGGAGACAAATTTAAGGACAACAACATCATCATTATCAATATAAATGGTAATTTAAACGTTGGCGTTGCCAATTCATTTCGAATACATCGCAGTCAGCGTCAATTATTGTGTCCACTTTGAATTATACTTCGAATCATAACTTGGCAGCATCTAAAACTAAATATCTACCGATTTCAAAAACTGTGAAAAACTGTGTTTTTCGAGTGAAACCTTTGCAGATGAATAAAACAACATGGACCACAATTAAAATAGCAGCAACAATCAGTAGACTCGAATATCCTAATAGTCATTGACAGCTATAACAACAACAATATCGATATCAGATTACAAAGACATGTCACAGTCTACCAAAATTTCACAGGCGCACACAACCGATGCTATGTATGTATAGCCATCCATGCATCCATACATTTATACATGGGCTTCTAGTGTGAAAGGAAGAATCCAGAGAATAGTCCGAGAGAAATTCGGGTCATGATGTAGAAGTTTGGACAGGAGCGTAAGAGAGTAAGAGAAAAATGAGTAAGAGGAATAAAAAGGGAGGCAAGGTAAGAGTAAGTATTGTAGAGAGAGATACAGATAGATTGTGGCAATTGGCAACGTTGGAATAGTATCGAGTACACACATTGATGAACGAATGAAGTTAATTATTTAAAGGTGAGAACAGATGTAGCAAAAACAACCGCAATTACATCGTCACTAAAAGCAACAACAAAGCAGATCGGCACAACAACGGCAATTGGTTCAATTATAGAGAGAGACAAGAAACATCGGCCGTCCAAGAGGAATTCAGACGAAGACACAGCAGCAGGTGATTTTTAAAGCAACAGGCAAAATGTAGCAGCAATTAATTTTGACAAAAAATATTTAAAAAATAAACAAACAAAATAAATAAATGAAAATATATAACTAAAAACAAAAATATACCAAATTTATCGATATATTTTAATGATATTTTTTCGAACGACAAAATAGCGTAAAAAGTGATCGATATATTCGATTGAAATAATATAGTTTCATATTTGATATTTTCGATATTTCTTATCGAAAAAATCACGTTCAAAATTTTTAATAGAAGAAAATAACGATCAGATTAATTAATATGAAGTGATTTTGAAAAAATTAAATTATTATTTAATAATAATCAAAAATGTAAAAACAAACGAAATCACATGAAAATATAAAAATTAATATGAATATGCAGCAATAAATAATAATAATAATAAGAAGCTAACAACGGCTAGATAATACATACATGAAAATACGAGAGTAATAAATCCTAAATTTCCAATCACACGGACAAATCTCAATCGACTCGAAGTCCAACTGCAGATGACAACGAAACACTTGCCGTTCTCTGTGGGAATGCAACTGTATGCAAGTGCGTAGGTGTGCGTGCATGCGAAAGTGTCGTAAGTGTGTGCTGTTGTTGTTGTCATCGCATGCAGGTGACAACAAGATTCCGACACCGACCTCATCAATTATTTCTTCGCATATAGGACGAACATCGAAGTTTCAGTTCAATTGTTCGCTAAATAATTCATTAATTTCACTACTGATGATCACACGATGTTGGGTTACAACGATGATTTTCTAATTCGAAATTCCGTCAAACAATTGCTCATTCGCTCATTCTTGATGCGTGTGAACTGTAATTAGAAACAACAATTATTTAGGTATACGATCAGTGAATCGGTCAAATAATCATCAAAATAACCCATAGTCCTATTGACCGCTTTGGAACTATTCAAACAATGCATCGATCATAAATTGCGTACGGTAATCATTTATGGTTCTCCAATTCATTTAATACTTCTTCAAAATTCCTGTCCTATTAAATTTTAGCTATATCGCACTTTCAGTTTTCTCCTTTTCCTCGTTGATTTCTTCACTTCCCTCCCGTCTCAATCACGATTTTTTTGTGCCCCTCATCGTAAATCGCAGCCGTTGTGATTCTGAAATCTGCCTGAGGCAACGTTTTATTCATCATTAAATTCATCACTTCGCTCGACATCTTCATCATCCATCGTTGGAACCACCTCAGCCGACGTCTCCTCTTCCCTCTTACTCGCTCTCTTTCTCAATCATTCACTCATCCTGTCTCTCTGTATCGCTCACTCACACCCGAGAAGTAGTCGCGCCAATTAAACGGCCAAAGGAAATGCGTCATGAATTTCATTATCGCTCATTCAGAGGCGGCAAATGCAACAACAGCATGGATAACAACAACAACAAGAACAGGAGTAAAAATAAGAACAATACAAAAACCAATGTGATGAAGACGAGTGACACGTTTCACTGACGCACGTTTGCGGCATCAACGAAAAAATCCGGAATCGCATGAATCAGCAAAAGAAAACCAGGAAGAACGAAACTGGAAGAAACGCGAACCCCAGTAGAGGGAGGAAGGAAAAAGGAAAAGGTGGGAGGAATGGAGAAGGACGAAGTAGAAAAACGGAACACGCAATAAATAAAGCGGAATCATTAAAAGAGCGAAGGGCGCGAAACGAAAGTAAGAGCGAACGACCAGGAGATAGGGAACGGTAATGAGAGGGATAGAACGGAGAAATGAGAGGAGTAGAGAGAGCGAAAAAAGAGAGGGAGAGCGGGGGCGGCCGTGTGAAAGTGACGTGCTTCGTGGAGCCGCACGTCATGTCAGAGCTAAGCAGACGATGCCGCGCGATGAGGGTCCGCCATGTTGATGAGATGCTTAATTCGTGCGCCTTGATCCGTTTCCGGTGGCCAAACCGCCGGTGATGCGAGCAACAGAGAACAACGAGATAGAGCGAGAGAGATAGGGAGGTAAAGACATGGAGATAGGGTAAGTAAGAGAGAGAGTAAGAGGAGACGACGAATCGAAAGGCAATGAAAGTGAAAAAAGTGAAAAGAACGCGAAGGAAAATGGAATGAAGGATGCGAGAAACAAATTGGAATGGGACGAAAAATCTAACCTGATGAAACCAAGATGAAAAGAGACAAGTGATCAAAGAAACAAATCAGTGGATATGAGAACGAAGTGCAAACGAAACGAAGTCATTTGGATGTGAAACAGAATTGAAAAGGAATCGTGGAGAAACAATAGTAGTAACAAGAACCAAAAAACCATTGTTAATTCAAATACTTTCTTACAAAATTTTGAGCACAAAATACTTGAAATAACTAAAAAATATCCATACCAAGAATTTCATTGTAATGCCAACAATATTGTCTATTTAAAAGAAAAAGTGGCAAGTGGCAAAAGCATGAAAATATTCGTTCAAAAAGGAAGATTTTCAAATTCAACAGAGGCTCTGGTATCTCAACAATAGTACCATCTTTCAAAAACGAAAGGTCTTCATTCCTAACGGTAGATGTAGAAAAGAGAAACGAGTAAAAAATGTTTTGGGAAAAAAACATATGATTTTAGTATGTAGGCAGTGAGTGAAGCGATGACCAGTCGCGAAAAACGTAGGATATTTGAGCCGAACCTGGCGATGACATCGCGATGTTCGATCAGTTAATTTTTGGCTTTCCGAGCTCCCCTCGGAATTGTTTTTAAAGTGAAAAAGTGTACACATTTTTTCGAGACAGGCACATAAAGCCAGGGCTCGGACTATACAACGATCATATAGATCTGCTCCACTTTTGGAAAAAATTTGAATTCGACTCCGCCACTACGCTTGAATTATAATCTACTACGATTTTTTTTAAATAATTGTTAGTGAAATTTGACGCCTACTACGATTTTTGACGCTCATTATATTTTGTTGCTCATTAAATGAGCAATGAAGCGAAAAATCCATCATATTGCCCAAATCAATATATGGATTGGGAGGACCAGGATGGGATTGGATACGAAGGATCTTGGAGAAGAACAGTTACCGGTGATGCAACATCTTTAAGACCATCGGTCATGGTAAATCATTTTGGCGGAAGGGAGTCCATACGAATTAGAAATAATTTGAGCAATTTTTTGTTCAATCATTAAACAATTAATTTTTAATGCTTTAAATTAATTTTTATAATTCATTTTGTAATTAATCTTAAATTTTTCATTTTCACATTGGTGCTCCTATTCACATGGTGCTCCTATTCGAAGTAGTAGCTACATTTTCCAAAGTCGATGTGAGCTTCTCCAAGGCTGTGTCCAGGATAGTGTACAGCTCTGGCATACTTCTTTTATGATGCTGCGATGACGATGAGCACGATGGAAACGATGTATGAAGGAGATGATCACAATGGTAACGGATACGCTGTATAACTAGTTCCAACAGACATCTCCGGTATTGTTTTCTATGGCGATAAGGGTGTTGGTTATGGTAGTTTTGACTACGGCGGTGTTGTCTATGGTGTTGAGGAACATCATACTATCGAAGTAAAATCACGGGGTGTGGTGTTCCACCACTGTGTTTTCGTAGCTCCTCGTAAACCGCTCCCAAAGCAGCTTCCACCTAGTTTTGTATTCATCGCCTATGAAAAATATAATTATTAGCATTATTGTTTGGATCCAAGTGCCAGTGCATTTTCTGAGTTAAATTTACGATATTTCTATATGCTATTATAAATGTTCATAAACCCCATAAAATATATTTAGTTTTGTATTTTAAACTTCCAAGAAAAATATAAAACAATCGAACATTTATTATTTATTGATGGAATTGTGGATAGGGTACAGGGCGAATTGCAATCTTCATACATCAAGTACGGAACGTCTTTGAATTAACAACGTTAAATTGATGAAACAACAATTAATGCTTTTGCCGTATTGTTTTTCAACTCGACAACAGCGCAACAATCAATAACAACGACGGAAATTACAATAACAATAACAATACATCAACTATTGTAACAACAACAACCATGGAAAATTGCAACGAACAAGAACTTCATTTGAATGTGAAGTGTAGTTAGTAGTAGCAGAAGATGCAAAGACAATAACAAACATACGTTAGCCACTGATGTACGCACTTACACTCACACGCATACACAGTCATTCACTCACACACACTCTCAACTAACGATTCCAATTCATGATTTGATAAATAATTAAGGTGGAAGTTGCAATTGAAACAACACAACACAACAACAGCAATGGCAAAATAACAACAACAACTTCAACAAGAACATAGGAATCAACAACAAGAACAACTCGCAAAAGGGAAAAGCAAAGTGAAACCTACTTTATTTACTCCGATGAAGGGCAACATATGTCTCTATCTCTCTCGCTCGCTCCTTATCTCCACCACTTTTGTCGCTATCTCTTTCTCCCTCTGCCACCGAGGGAACTCCACGAGGCGCAGACTTCCGAGGCCGATGGACGCAGCGACGGCGGAAGCGGCCTGAGGTGTTCGCTGTAAATTTATTCATGGACCCGGTCCGGACCACTCCGTCTCTTTCCATCATTGGCGCACGCCGCACGCACGAAAACGCCTCGTAAACGCAGCGCGCGTCGTCGGCATACGAAATGCCGTTTGCTACGTTTCGTTTCGTTGCGATACGTTCCGTTATGCCAGGCTACGTTACGAGAGATTACGTTGTGGAGCTCGCTTCAAGCAAACAGGACAGCGTTCAGAGCCAAACAGAAGAGAGGCAGAGAGAGAAGGAGATGCAGATGACGAGAAGAAATGAGATGAAGAGTGAGTGGGAAAGAGACAGAACTTGCTTGATGTAAATATGTCTCTGTGGATCCGGCTGTGTCGGTGTGAGTTACAGCGTCCGTGCGTGCGTGTGTGTGTGAGTCGTATACAAAGTCATTAAGAAGTTTTAAATGCATGTGTAAGCGTGAGCTTCTCACACGCACACGCACGCGTGCACAGTGATCGAAAGAGACAGTGAGGCGGAGAAAGAGATGGAGGGAGACACGCGTTCTCTTTGATGGGTCTGCTAGGAGGATAAGTAATGAAATTTCAATTGAGTCTTTATTGGGCACGTCCCGCAGTAGTAAACGGAGGCGGCGATGGAGACCGGAAGTCGGTGAAAACGAGAGAGGAGACATAGAGAGAGAAAGAGGATACTTCACTTCACTACTTGTTTAGATTTGTTTGTTTGTTTGATTGGATGATCAGGTGTGACGAAAGACGACCGAGAGAATTGCAGAAGGTTTAAAAAATTATCTGGTTGGAAGAAAAGTAGAGTAGTGAAGGAAATATGTAAGGCCATCCATAAAATCGGTGACAATAAATAAAAATAATAAACTAAAATGCATGCACTAAATTACAAACGAAAAATAATTATGGTACAATTCTACACTATTTTCAAGAAGAGATTGTAAAATGATTTCAGAATATTGTAAAGTGATTACAGAAAATCGTTTCAGAAAAAGAGGTTTCAAAACATTTAAACAAACAGAACAGAAAATCGGAAACAAACTGTAGAAGATCGTAGTTCCGAAATCTGTTTGAAAATAGTGAAGTAAAGTGTAGTATAAAGAAATATACATACGTACATACAAAAAAGCATTAGAATTGGAACATTTAATGAACAAGTTTTCTAAATATTGAAGTTGAATTCTGTCTGCCAATGATCCCTCAGCATCAGCCGCATTTCCTCGGGCACATTCGACCCTCAGCCATTCCCCAGACACCTGGAATCCCATTACCACTTAGACATTCATACATCGTGCTCGCTTTAATCTTTTTCGTTGTATTTCCCCCGACTTCTTGTTGTCATTTTTGTTACTGTTTTTGTTGTTGCTTCTGTTGCTCGGCAACTTTTTCGTCCCTTTTTTCGGTCGTCGACGTCCTTTCGAAAGCTATTATTAGATGCTACAAAAGACGGCATTAATTTGCTTCTTTTCGCTCGGCGTTAATTAGCCTAAAAGTAGACTGCGAAAAATAAACAAAATACATGAGAAGAAAAGAGAAGGGGCGGAGGTTCCTGAAATCGTAGTCTGTAGGGAAACAGGATCGTATTTGCGTCGCTCATTAATTAACAGAACACTTTTTACCGAACTCACACTCATCGGTTGTCTCTTCTTCTCGGTCCGCTCTTTGTGCTTCTTTTTAATCCATATCTCTTCATGTCTCATTCCTGTGCCACTCTTCTCACTCCATCGGTATTCTAAGTTGTCGCCCCGAAAATTTCTCTGTCTCTTCCTCCTGCCCCAAGTCTCTGACCATTCTCTTCGTCTCCTCTCACTCAGTCGTCTGTCTCTCGTTTGTCTATCGGTTGTCCTTGTCATCAGCTTTTCACTCTCTGTCTATCTCTCCTCCATTGTCTCACTCTTTTGCTCTTAGTCTCGCTGCTTGTTAATTACACACGTTCATGCCAGAATGGTTAATAATCGTAATTATATGAGATGTTAAATTTCTTCTTTTCCTTACTTCACTTCACCTTACCACACCTCACGTTACTTCACCTTACTTCACCTCACGTTATCTCAACTTACGTTACTTCACCTCACATTACCTCCCCTTACGTTATATTACGTTACGATCTGGCTCACGATGCTGCGGACCAATTCCCAAACAAGTGGCGGAAAGACTGAAAATAAATGTCAATGCCGTTGGTAGGATTTCTCGATATACCAACTGGTATTAGTTGTGTATATCCTGACGTGGAGGATCTTGAGCTCGTCCAATCTCGATTGGAGTTCCCGGTATAACCCAACAACCGAAGTTTGGGTACCGTACGTGAGTCGTAAGAGAGGCCTTTGAGTTTAACACACCACGTTCCGTTGTCGACATCTAACATAACCCGACATGTTAAACCATAATTAAAAGTTGTGTGTTTCAGCACACACACACCCATCTACTAGCATGTGTGTATGTGTATGAAGATGTGTGTGGGAAGTGCAAGACGCCACCCGCACGAGCGGATGCAGGCGGGCGATTTTTTTAGTTTTCTCTGCTTTTAATGCAGAAGTTGCTGTAAGTCAACAACAACAAGTACATGCATAACGAGAACATCAACAAATAGTGCAACAACATATATAACAATAATAACATGTGAAAAAATAGCAACAGCAACAGTATAACGAAAAATAACGAAGATTGTAACCGGAACCGGAATGAGGTAAAAAAGTTCAAAAGCCAAAAGAAGACTTCAACATGCTGAAACACCGACACACACACACGTGTGAGAGGGATGGGGAGAGGATGGGTGAGGGGGAGAAAGAGAGAGAGATAGATATGGAGAAAGCCAGAGAGAGAGAGAGAGAGGAGTGAAAGGGATGGCGCGGAGTTCTCAGCTGACAGACAACAGTATTAGGAGCAGTGGTAGAAAAGTACGAGAAGTTGCTTCCAAGGCCCAGGGCGGGCACATAGAAGGACCAGCGGTAAAGAGAAAGGTACTGAGAGAAGGACTAATAGAGAGATGGAGAAAGAGAGACCGTGTGAAGGGGCGGAAGTGTGAGGGAATTGAGAGAGAGAAGTAAAAAGCTGTAGTGAAGGGTTAAAAGAGTACGAATAAGTCAAGAGAATGACACGCGCTCACAAACACCTGTACAACAGACAGAAACAGAGTGAGAGAGGAAGAGGAGAAGAGTGAGATGGCTGCTGGGAGCGAAATTAAGTGAAGCATACGTGCGTGTCAGGACGAAGGTGAACACGAAGGCGATGACGTTGCCAAAACTTTATCCTTGCGAGTTGAAGAATTTCGCCGACGCAGGATGCGACGTGGGGCGCTGAGGCAAACACAGGAGGCGTGCGAGCGAGAGGAAACATGAGCTAGAGAATAAAATAAGAAACCGAAGACATGCAGCAGGACATGAGAAGGACAGCTGTAGGAAGCAGAGAGGCACCGACGACGGATGCAGGAATCAAGTAGCGAGGAGAGGATCAGGAACCTGCAAGGATAAAGTAGGAGGCACCAAGGATGAGCCGAGGAAGCTCCAAGGGATCTCCTAAGTCGAGCGAAGGAGGCTCCGAGCGCATTAAGCGCGAAGGATCAGTGAAGGACTCAAAGTTTCGTCGCTCCTCGTCACCTCGACTCAGATGACCCCGACCCTGTCCCGCAGTTGATGAGAGTGAGCGGAGGGCACGAAGTTTCCCGGCGGATGTCTAAATTATTTGCTCGAGGTTAGAAACGGGTTTTCGCCGGATCCCTTTTCAGAAATTTAATCCATCTAAAAATGAGACAAAAGGTATAAAAAATGCAGTGGCTTCCAAATCATAGTTGAAGCTGTTGACAACTGAAAGGTGTGCGCAGGAGGTCGTTGAGGACTCTTTTAATGAAAACTAATGAGGGAAGGAGGGGTTCCTAAGACCTCCAGGATCCATCGAAAGCGAGAAACACAACTAAAAATTCAAAAAGAAGCCGAGGGACTTCAGGATACTAAAAAGAGGAAAGGAGACTGCCAGCGAGAGAGAGCGGATGACTACATGAAGGAAATGCAGACGGAGGAGAAAAGGAGAAGGAGAAGAAAGAAAGGGAAAAGCGAATGTTGAGACTGGTAAACGAACGAACGAAACACTTGTCAAAAATGGTCAACACTTAATTTCCTTTTTATCCCTGGCTAAGGACATGTTTATGCGACGCAGTGGCAGCTCCAGGCACACAGACACACACACACGCACACACACGTATCGAGATGGATATCAGTATTTGTGTGGCGAATAAATTCCGTGCTGTTGTGCTAGGAAAGTTCGCTTCGCTTGCTCAGCTCGAAATTCGATTTCGATTTCGATTTCACATCGAGCATCGCATTCACGTCCCTTGGCCACCATCGTTCTTCTTCTCAGCTTCTCTTCTTGTCACTTTCTTCCTTTCTCTCTCTATCTCTCTCTCTCTCTCTCGCGTCTCTCCTCTCAGTCTCATCTCTCTGTTTATCCTCTCTGAACCTCCTCTCTCTCTTTTCCTCTCAGTCTCCTTCTCTCCGTCTCCATCTCTTCATATCATCCGTATCAAAGTTTTCTTCACGGCTTTGCAATGTCTAGCATTTCTTCTTTACACCTCTTTCTCTCTCTCCATTTCCTTCTCTTGCTTTCCCCTTCTCTTACTCCCCCTCCATCTGTCTTTTCTCCCTCTCACTCTTGTTCGGAAGACGTGTCAATTTTTGTGGCATTCAAAATTAATGTTTGTTTGTGCGTCTTTCACAGCGAGAGCTCGGCGATTTCTCCTTCGTCTTCACTCTCCCTCTTTCTTCCCCTATTTCTTTCTCTCCCTTGAACACACCCTTTCACCCGTCTCTCTCTCTCTCTCTTTTGCTCCTCACTTCACTCTCTCTTTTGCGGTATAGAAGGATAAGGATAAGAATAACATGGCGAATGGCATGAGTTACAGTTGACACGACCGACATTGCAACAATAACACTTCAAACAACAACAAACGTAACAACATTTGGAGCCACAACAACACACGAACACGTTGCGGACAGATCGGTATTAAAAGTAATTCTTGACCAAAAGTCGAGCTGTCGACGATTGTGACATTAAATCGATCCTCCAGCTGACGCTGTGAGAGTGCGAAGGAGACACATAGACCGAGAGAGAGCGAGAGAAGTGTCTGCAAAACGACCTTCGAGTACGGCTCTCAAAGTGTCCTCAGAGCGAATTCACTTATTTCGTCCTCCTCGTCGTTTTTTAATCAGCCTTTAAGATTCCTCGACTCCCTTTCACTCCCTCTTTGTCTCTTCTCTTTCCCTTCCCCCCAACTTCGCTCTGTCGCACCTTCTCCCTCTCGCACTTCTTTCGCTCTCCTCGGCCATTGTTTCCGTGTATTTGTTTGCTTAGGCTCAGAGCCAAAAATCTCGCCGCCCGACTCTCGACTGCAGTGAATGGTTTTTCGATTTGATTTCTATTTCGATTCCCTATTTTCCCTTCTTCGCTTCTGATTCCATTTCTTTTTCGTCCTCTTGAAGTTTCTTCTCCTGGCGTCGTGAAGGAGGACGAAAGGAGTGGATGGAGTCCAGCGAATGCTGCCAACTGCGCCTGTATCGGTGTGAGTGTGTGTGTGAGGGGCGCTGCATGGCTGTGTGTGTAGTCGTGTGTAAATATTTATTTGTGTTGATTTTGTCGTCAAACGTCAATTTTCAATTGATTGTAAGTTTGACTTTATATTTTATATTTCTCTACCCTTCTCGTTCGCTCGCTCGCACGCCCTCGTTTAATCCCAGTCCTCAGTCCTCGGCCTGCCCCGTTCTCTGCTGCAGGGCCTCTTCCTCCTTCTTTCCTTCCTTTCGTCCTTCCTTCCTGCGTTGTTCTTCGTCCTTTTCCGGCGCTTCCTTCGGGTCCTTCACTTAAATTTGTTGATTTTTAAATTCGACTTCGCTCGACTTTTCTTTTCAATTTTCCCTCTCAGGCGAATACCTCTCTCCTTCTCTCTCCGACACTCTTTCCTCTCTGCATCGCTCTATCTCTCTCTTTTGCTCTTCCTGCCTGTGTCGCTTCCATTCAAGTGCAGTTTGCGATCTGTGCAAAAGTGTTTGTTGTTTATTTGTGTATGAGTGTGAGGACGTGTGAGTGAGGCTAGTGAGCAAGTGTGTGTGTGTGTGTGATTCTCCTGGACACACAACATCCTTGCCAACAAACAACGAATGTCCTGCAGACGTGGCTCGTTGTTTGCGCTCGAAATGAGAACTTGAGAAGAGGCGTCGGTGGTGAAGGAGGCGGGGTGGGGGAAGAGGTGATCGAAGAAGAAGAAAAGGACTCGACGTCGATGACGAAGGGGACGCTTCTTCCACCACGAGGACGACGCCAACAGACCGACCGACGACGACTGAATCCGAAGTCTTCCAAGACGTTGGCGCGCATTTCTTTCTTCTCGCACTCTCTCCATCACTGCTCTGTGTGTGTGTGAGTGAATGTTGGCGGATGTCCATGTGTGTGTTTGAGTTCAATTTTCAATTTGATGGAAATTTCTTGACTCAGAACTCGACAAGAAAACAACAATAAAGTACAGGAATGAACAACTTTGTTGTAAACAAACCTGCAGTTCCGCTTGTTCCTTCCTTCGAACTTCAATCACGAGTTCAGTTGCTTTCTCTTTCCCTCGTCTTATGTCTCTCTCTGTTCCTCACCATTCGGTCTTCACTTTCGCCTCGGTTGTGTTATGCGAGCCAAAGTTTTTCAATTGTTGAAATTGTCCATTTCTTCTCCACCCACTCTACTTCTCTCCTAATTCTTTCTGAGAATGAAGCTCGAGTTTTCTTCGCTCGCGGTCACCTCTGGGTCTCATTCTACATATCCACAAGGAAGGATAAAACGGGAAAAGCACGGAGGAAACAAGACTGGAAGAATAAGGAAAGAGGCTGGGGAAGGAAAAAGAAAAGCGAAACAATGTATTGATTTGAAATATCTTGAAAATTGTTTCTAAATTCATACTTTTCTTAAAAAAGTATTAGATATTATTATTATTTAATAATTTTATTATTATATTATAATAGATATTATTTAAAAAATGTTTCAATTTCTTACACATACATCTTTTATTTATTTTTTTGTTTGAGTTTTTATTTTTGTACAATTTTTTCTTTATAAAAAAATGTCTAATATCATTTTAAATCTCTCCCCCTTTGCTTTCTTCGTGAAGTTCTTTAAAAAAATGAAAAATAATGGAATTTCCGTATAAGGACTTGGAGTCGAAACTCAAGGGAATCCCTAGTTAAATGTACGGAAATTAAGAAACACACACACACAATCACATTTACATTCTCAGATAGTTTCTGATAGAGCTGGTGGAAATGAACACACATTTGCACATCACCGAGTACCAACACACAGACACATACACATTTTCCATGCCACTCACACATCCTGCCTTCGTGCGCTCGATGTGCGCTCGTGGTGGATGAAACCGCGAAGCTTCGCAGTCACTTAATGGTGAGGCAAGAGCCGAAGCAACAACGTTGCAACAGCAACAACAAAATGACAAGAACAACAATTACGAGTACAACAACAATAATGACTACAAAAACAATAACTATAAAAACACAAACAACAACAGAGACGATAGCCATAAATACAACAACGACGAGAACTACAACGATAACGACAACAACAACAACAAATAACCCTAATATTACAACAAAAATAACGTCAGTAACAGGAATAAGGACAACGACGACGATGAGAATGAGGACTCGCAGCAACATCAACACTGATAGTGTTGAGCAACCGGAAGTGAAGGTTTAACAGCCGGAAATGCGGTTTAATGTGGCCAAAGTGCACAACTATGGCGACACCGGCGACTGTTGGCGCGGCGAACGACATGGCGTGAACTTCATCAGCGACAATAACAACAGCAAAAACAACGACTGCCGTGATAACAACAACAATAACAACGATAGAGAACTACAACAATCTACCTATGTAAAGTCAACGTCAGTTTGTCGACGTCGTTGTCGCTGTCGTCGTTTGTATTCTGGTTGTTGTTGTTGTTGTTGTTGTAGTAGTTGTTAGTATCGAGTTCTGTTGTTGTTACTATCGTTGTTGTTACTGTATTTGTGGTTGTTACTGTCGTTTCTGTTGTTGTTCTCACATCCGTCCAGTGATAGTTTCGGTGGCCTCCGTCGCCTGTCACTATCAGCGAAGCAAGGCTTGTCGCAAGCTGTCTGTCTCTGTTGCTCAATCATTATGGCCCCCGTTTCTCTCTTTCTCTTACTTCGTCAGCCCCTTTCTTTTTGGAAGTGTGAGCATATGTGTGTGTGTGTCCCTTGAGGTTGATTATAAGCTTTTAAGTCATCTGCTTTCCATACGAAGCTCGCCTAAACTGCGGTCAGCGAGCAACTGCCGTGCTTCGGTTTCTCCGAGATCCCTCGTTCTTCGCCCAGCCTTCCTGCTTCTTCATCCATCCTCCTTCTGTTTCCTCCATCCGTCCTTCACCCAATCCCTTGTCGTGTGTCGATTGTGACCGCGATCCTATTTACGAATTAAATGCTTAAGAGACTATCGTCTTTGTTGTTGCTGTGGTTATCATTGTCTTTGTTTTCGTTGTTGTTATTTCATAGGCTTCCCTCGGCCTAATCTGGATTTTTATGGCCTCTGCCGGCCGTCTGGACCTCGTTACGTCGCCTTAAGTGTCCCTTAAAATCGCATTAATTGCAACGTGGTTCTTGATGTAGCTGTGGCTGTGAATGGAACGATTTTTCTGCCGTGTGGTCGTCCAGTCTTCGAGGGATTCAAAGGAAGGTGCAAATTTATGTTCATAACTTTTTGAATACAATTTTTATCTTTAAATATTTTCATATAAAGAAGTAATATTTTTTATTTTATATCGATCACGATGAAATAATGAATTTATGATTTAATTAGATATAGTTCTGAAAAGTCATTTCAATAAAAATATTATTCGTCATTTCGTTTTTCCTTATAATTTATGTTTGAGGTTGGGGATCCAATAAATTACACAAGAAAGTTTTCAACAAAAAGAATATTAATTTATTGATAAAATATTTGACGTGTGTTTCGTAGCACAGATGAGAATGAAGTGAAGATTTGTTTCATAGAGAAAAATTAATACACTATACAAAAACAACAGGTAAATAGATATTAAATGTGGACAGTGGAATGTTATAAGTAGTAAGTTGTGCATATTTGACGACCTCCTCAAATTGTGCAATCTAACAGCATTCCATTCCTAATTCGTCGAGGCATCGATTATGTGCAGGTCCAGGTAGGGATTTTGTAAAAATATCTGCTGTCATCTCTCCTGTAGGTACATAAATCAAATTAATCTTTTTCTCTTTCAGTGTTAATCGTACAAAATGATATCTTGTGGCAATGTGTTTTGTACGAGAGTGGCAAACTGAATTTTCAGCAATACATTTTGCTCCACGATTATCAGTTCCAATTGAAATACATGCTAATTCATTAAATTTCATTTGTTTCATTAAATTATGTAAATAAACTGCTTCTCTTGACGCTTCCGACAAAGCCATATATTCTGCCTCTGTTGTTGATATTGCAACTGAACGTTGCTTTTGTGAACGCCAAGAAATTGCTGCTCCGCTTAACATGAAAACATATCCAGAATATGATATTCTATCCTTAGTTCAATTTTATAGTCCATTTGTCTAATCTCTATTCCCAAGCATGTTTTAGCTCGACCAAGATCTTTAATCTCAAACGATTTCGACAAACCTTCTTTAATGTGATCTAACCTTTCTTGATTGCTTGACATATACAGAATATCATCAACGTAAATCACCAGAACTGTAAACTCTGTTTCGTTATTAATATAATATAAGCATGAATCATTTGAAGCAGGAGTTAACCCAAGATCTTGAAGAACTTTATCAACGCTTTTGTTCCATTGACGTCCTGCTTGTTTCAGACCATATAAAGCTTTATTCAATTGAAATACCTTATCTCCTTCATTTAATTCTCGAAGCATTTTGATCGCTTCCTTTCCCATTTGACTTTCATTACCATCTTCATCTATTATTAGCTTCAAGGTTTCTTGCATAAAATCAGGTACTTCCATGAAAATTTCTTCTTCGAGATCACCATTGAGAAACGCTGCTACTACATCTAATTGGTATACTTCAAGACCCTCTCGTGCCGCTAAAGCCATCAGGAGTCGTACAGAGTCAAGACGAGTAACTGGAGCGAATGTTTCGAAGAAATCTATTCCTTGGCGCTGCGAAAAACCTCTGGCAACTATTCGTGCTTTTCTACGCTCTAAGGTTCCATCAGAATTAATTTTATTTCGTAAAACAATTTTTGAAGTAATTACATTTCTGTTTACTGGGCGATTTACTAGTGCCCATGTTTTACTTTTAATCAAACCTCTTACCTCTGTAGCGAGTGCTTGAAACCATTTCAATGCATCCTTTCCAACTAAAGCTTCTTGGGTGCAAATGTTATTCATGTTTTCAATCATCATTGCAGCTACATCATCTGAAGCATCAAGAAAATCTTCATCATCGGAATTTTCACATTCTGAGTTTCTGTTCTGATTATTTAAATTTTGTGCTCTAGTTACAGATCTTGTTTGATAAATTTTTCTTCCTTCACAATTCGGCACATCCGCATTTAAATTTGTATTAACCATATTTAACATTTGTGAATCTTCATTAAGGTCTTCAATTATTTCGGTAGTACTCATTGGTATTTCAACATCAGGTATTATTTCAGAATTAATTTTGATTGTTGTTTGATCAGATATGGTGTCTTCCAAGAAGTGCATATCTTTAGCTATAACTATCTTCTCCTCAGATTCAATCCAAATTCGATATCCTTTAGACTCTTCTGAATAACCAACCATTGTACCAACCTTTGATCGAGTAGCAAGTTTTCCTTTTCCTGGAGTTTTGTCCAAAACATACGATTTCGCACCAAAAACTTTTAAGTTGCTTACATCTGGCAAAGTTCCGTTCCAAGACTCGTAAGGTGTTCGTCCATCTAATATTGCTGTTGGGCAACGATTTCTTAGATAATTTGCAGTCGATAATGCCTCTGCCCAAAACTTGTTACTTAAACCAGATTGCAACAACAAACAACGTGTCATATCCACCAGAGTTCTATTTTTGCGCTCTGCAACACCATTTTGCTGTGGAGTATGAGGAATAGTCAAACGTCTCTTGATGCCATGTTTCTTTAAATACTCATCAAATTTAGTGTTACAATACTCATGGCCATTATCTGACATTAAACATTTAATTTTTATACCCGATTGAGTTTCCATACGTGCTTTAAATTCTTTAAACGCATCAAAAACCTCGTTTTTATTCTTCATAAAGAAAACCTCGCACCACCTGCTCTTGTCATCAATAAAAGTTACAAAGTATCTTGCATTTCGAAATGTACTTGTTCTTGATGGCCCCCAAACATCTGAGTGCACGATATCGAGTAGCTCTGATCGTCTATTCGACTTCTGGGGGAATGGTTTTGCAACCATCTTTCCACGCAAGCACACATCACATGATTTTAACATTTTATCTGCAATCTTGATGCCAACTGCAACCTTGTTCTTCACAATATTCAACATATCCTTTTCATTTAGATGTCCTAATCGTCGATGCCAAATCTCCATACTCGCAGTACTTTCACTTATTTCAGCTCTTTTCGCCTCTTCTAAGCCTTCACGTACAAAGTATAAATATCCAATACGATTCGCAATTAACTTAACATTTCCCTCTGCATCGTGAACAATTGCTTAATTTTTCTTGAAGGTCACCGTATTGTTATGATCTGTTATCTTCGCAACCGACAATAAGTTTGTTCTCAAATTTTTTACTAACAAAGTATCATATAATTTTACCGATCTGTTGGTCCGGCCATCTGTAGTAGTAATTTTTGCAGTACCTTTAGCATTTACATCTGCACAGGCATTACTTGCCAAAAGTAATTTATTGTTTGATACATTTTCTGGAGGACTTATGAACAAATTTTTATCTTTGCACATGTGAGATGTACACCCACTGTCCAAACACCAACTTTCACCATCAAAATTTTTCGCAGGAAATGCTTCATTTACAACATTCACACAGAACGCATCTTCATTTTTCTTCACCTCAGCCCTTGATGACGACTCATGAAATTGCCCTTTTTTCGGACATTCAGAAGATTTGTGTCCTTGTTGATGACATCTGAAACATTTGTATTTGAAGGATTTTTGCATATTATAATTGGAAAAACTATGCTGTTTTGAGCCTTGCTTATTTTCTCTCTTTTGATTAAATTTTGAATAATTTCGTACTTGACCAGAAACTCGACCACCCCACATCGCTTCGGAATTATTGTCGCTCTGACGTTGACTACGTACATCAAATTCTTCGATTATGTTTTCTCTTAAAATTTCTGGCTTCGGGACAGTGTCTCTAGACTCAATAGCACATCGAAAAACTTCAAAACTTTCTGGTAGACCATTTAGCAACAGTATTGAAAGTAATTCTGGATGAATATCAATACTCATTGACGCAAGTTGAGCTACAGCATCAAAAAACTCCATCAAGTGCACCCTTAAATCGCCACTTTCGGACATTTTATATGTTGCAACACGTTTTAGTAAACTTGCCTTTTTTACTGGTCCTGTCGACGCAAATTCTGACTTCAACCGCTCCCAGACTTCTTTTGCAGTGGTCAAACCTTTAACTAAACGCAATAGACTTGGATCAATTGCTATGACCAGATCTGCCTTCGCCTTAGCTTCTTCATCTTGCCACTTCACAAGGGCTTCCGGTGCAGACGGCTTTATTTCGCTTATGTACTTCCAGGAGCCATTTTTAACCATAACAGCCTCTATTTGCATCACCCACGTATCGTAGTTGTCCTTCGTGAGTGCCTTAATCGTACTTGAGTGCGACGCCATTTTTCTTCCAAATTCAAACCTCAAAATACAAAATTTTTCTTGAATAACTCTTCTTGATTAAATTTCAACTTATCCTGATCGGCCAATTATTCCTCTGGGCCCATAACCTGTTTGAGGTTGGGGATCCAATAAATTACACAAGAAAGTTTTCAACAAAAAGAATATTAATTTATTGATAAAATATTTGACGTGTGTTTCGTAGCACAGATGAGAATGAAGTGAAGATTTGTTTCATAGAGAAAAATTAATACACTATACAAAAACAACAGGTAAATAGATATTAAATGTGGACAGTGGAATGTTATAAGTAGTAAGTTGTGCATATTTGATATTCCAACAATTTAATTATTTTAAAGTATTTTTCTTTGATATATTAAGAATTGTCTCTAGGCAAACTTTTTACATTTTCCTCTATTACTAATTGAAATCATCAGAAGTCGTTCATTCAGTTTCGCATTATCCTTCAATGATCCCGATGATATCAATTGATTTCCGACCAAATGCTGACCAGTGCAATCTGCAGCTCTCTCCTCCCTCTCTCTCGGTCATTACCCAATATCATCGTTTTCTACTCTTCATTGCTGTCTGGAATTCTTGGCTATCATGAATTCCACGCGTTCTACCTCTCTTTCTACTGCATCCGTCTCTCGTTGTTTGTCTTCCAGCTCATTATGCTCCATCCTGCACTCGCTTCCGCATCCTGATGCTGCTTCTCCTCGCCGCTCCCTGACGGTTCGAGTTTGGTTTTCATCTTTTATTGGATTTTTCTATGGAGTAGTTTTCTCTCTTTTGAATACTTTTTCTATCTTTTGAATACTTTTTCTTTATTTTGAATACGTTCCTTTCTTTTGAATACTTTTCCTTCTTTTGAATACTCTTCTTTCTTTTGAATACTTTCGCTTCTTTCTAATGATTGTTTTGGTTTTTCTCTTCTTCCTCGTTTGTTCCATTTCTTTTGTGTGTGTTTTTTTCGGATTGCACTCGATTCGCTCCCTCATCGCTCGCCTCTGGAAATATTTTCCTGATTAGCCATGGCAAATATTTCTTCAAGCGACTACTTTTCTTTGCCGGCCACATCCTCGTTGAGAAATTCATTGATTAATTTCTGTTTTTCTATGATTCCGGATCTATCTCTCTCTTCCCATCTCTCTCTCTCTCTATTTACTTTTTATGAAGAGTTATTTTTCGTTTTCTTCTCGTTGGATTTTTTGCTCTCGATGCAATTTGAATTGCAGCGAGAAGAAAGGGGATGGAGAAGCAGAGAAAGAAGTTCGAAGGAGGTGGACTTAAGTGAGGAAGAGGAGGTTGAGGAGAGTTTTCGTGCCCGGAAATCAGGTCAGGCCCAGCATTGGATATTCCTCTCTCTGTCCCTCTCTCTTCCACCCAGAAACCCCACATCTCCCCTGAAGTACTCGATTGATCCATTTGATTTCGGTGCTTTTAATCGCACCGTGCGTGCCACTCGATGTGGCCGCCTCGGGGAACCGCTCAAAGGCCGAAATCGACAACTGCTGTTGGCGCTGCTCTGGTGGTTGACAACGTTTTGTTCACTGGTCGTGTTCAGCTACAACAAATACAACCACAAAAACAACAAATGCGTCGAACCCTCCATAACAACAACAAGTCGTTCATTTGTCCAAATTGTTGTTTTTTTCCAAACGACAATAGCATGTGCTCCTTCTTCCATTGCTCTGTTTTTCTTAATTTGACTCTGGCTATCCCTGTTTCTTTCCCTCTCGCTACGGTTTTCCTTGCCTCAATCGACTATCATGGTGTGGAATGAACAACAACAACAAAGACACAGAGTAGCAAATGATACAAATCGACAACAGCAAAAACGACTTCGACAAAAATGAGAACAAAACAAGAAAAAATGACTGAAACAACAAAAACTTCCTGTTGGACTCGTCACCAATTGTTGTTGTCATTGTCTCTTCCTTATCGTCCTTTTCATCTGGCCTCGCTCACTCTTTCCGCGGAGCCACCGAGTGTGTGCGTTTGTGTGCGTGAGAGCCAAAAATACCGAAGCAACAACAAATGCAGTGATTAAAATAACAACAACAATGGAGTGGAACGCAATAACATAACAACAACAAAAGCAGGGACAACTACAACTACAACAAATTTAACGGCCTCGGAATCCTGGACAGCCATCATTGGATTTCCGGTCGCAATTATAGATAGAAATCGAATGTGGAATAAAATGGCTTCTGTCATGCGGGCCGCAGGCACTTGACTAAAGGAAGGGAGAGGAAGCGAGAGAGAAAAGCAGAGATATGTGTAGGACAAATGGGGTAGAGAGAGAGAGAGCAAACAAGAGGAGGTGAAGAGTCAGCGGAAAATTAAATTAATTCGATCGAACTCTGACCTGTGACCTGGTTTTCTGTTCGACTCAATTTCCTCAGATGTCTTTGCGTGGACATTCGCCCGACGTCGACGATGTCTGTTCGAAGCCTTTTCCACTGACTCCCACGGCAGCCAGGCGACCGTCACATTGACGATCGTTCGCCTGTCTCGCTCAAGTTGATCCCGACTTTGGCGTCCCGATGTCGTGGTCCGACAGCCCGGAGCCAGCAATGTTGTTGAGTGGTTCTCTGTGCTCTTTTCATACTCTTCTCTGGCCCGGTCCTTCAATCGGTTCTCCCTTTTGCTCCCTCAATCGTTTGCCCTGTCTCTCAATGCCACTGTCGTTCTGTCCCCCTGTGACTCCATTTCATTTGCGTCGTCGTTTGTTCTGACTTCTCTCCATCGTCAACCTTCGTTGTCACTTTTCTTCCCCCCTCTCACTCATCGCCGCCGTCGATTTGGGTCAGTGCTGCCAACTCGGATCCTCTCGCTTTCATCATTTCACCTGCCCCTGTCTCCCCATCCTCTTCTTTCACCCAGCCGCCTAGTGTTTTGCATAGGAATCGAACTCTGGCGAAGACATTGAGAACTCAAAGTTCCATCTCCACCTGCTCGGATCAACCCCTTGATTCTCGTGTAATGACAGTCAGCATATGGGCTCTCGATTTCCTCTCACTCACTCCCCATCGACACTTCTTGCCGTCCATCTCGCTCTTTTCGTTTCTTCGCCCCTTCACGTGGCCTCATCCTGGCCTAGTATTGGTAGATGTCAGAAGAAATGGAAACAAATCGAAACAAAATCAAAAAACTCGAAAGCAATCGAAGTAAAAAATGTTGAAAATAGAAATGGAAAAAATAGAAGATGAGAAAATCTCATCGTCTGCAGGGCGAAAGGTGAGTGGAGAGAAAAAACGAGAACAGAAATGGAAGCCATTTTGTTTGCTAGTGAATTTATTTGCATGCGATTTCCCAAGCAGAGCGGTTGCCGAGCCAGAGGGAGTGAAAGTGAGAGAAGATTCATGGCAACGGACAGAGGAAAAGAGAAGGCAGAAAGCGTATTAGGAAATGAGCATCGATTTGTGCGCTTCTGGGCCTCGGGCAGCATGAGTGACATTAATTGGAGTTCTCAAAAGTTCTCTGACGAGGTATTGGCATCGGTTACCACTTTCACTGCTTCGGTCGGTCTTCTCTTCGGTTCCTGGCATTCGATTCCTCTCCCCTTCCTCTTGCATTCTTCGAAATCGTGTCTTTTTATCCTGGGAAGGTTCTTTTCCAATAGATCCTTTTCCCAGGTTCATCACAGCACAGAATCTCGATTCGTTCCGAATTAACATTTTCTATTTCTCTCCCTCTCGGCCTGTGAATTTTTGTGCGGAAATTTGCATTCATCGACAAAGCAGAGATAGGAAAATATCAGCGAACTGGCCCGAGGCGCATTCTGGCTCAGAGTTTGGTTAGCTTGCGAAGGCCTCGTGTCCACGGCAGTGGGTTGCAGTCGATCCGATTGCTACCTTCCATTCCTTCCTCAGCGACTTCTTTCCTCTCGCTCCGGTCCATTCGCATTCTACACTTCTGTATTAATTTTCTCCCCTTCGCTCTGCGCCCCCGTCCGCCACGAATCCATCGCAATGAAGTTCATCTGCCGTCGCTCCATCTCTCTCACTCCTCCACCCCTTATCCACACGTGCCCGCTGGGCTCGTGCGATTCGCGTAAATATTTTGAGCTGCAACAAAACGTTTCATTGCACTCGCGGCGAGATTCCATCTCACACTCGAACGCATCCCACACAAATGCAAACACACACTGGCGAATGCACTCACCAACACACACACATTTTCCTTGTTCCCTAACGCCCCACACATGCACCCCCAAATGAGTGATGGTTAATGGGCGTGGCGAGGGGCGGGAAGGGAGGTGTGCAACTATTACAACCTGGTCGAGCGGAGGCAACAAAGAGAAGGAAGACAAAAAATAGTTAAAAGCAAGCGAACCGGCTGCAAAAATTTGCGCATCAAAAATTCCGAGCGTGCGATTGCAGCTGACGTGAAAAATATTCACCGAGCTCCACCGCATGGCGGCGGAGGGGGTTGCGGATGCAGTTCCATTGTTGTTGGGCGGCAGTCGCCCCCTCCCCTCGCTCGTAGGGGGCTCCGAACCCATTTCATATTTTTGAAAACGTTATTTTTCCGACTCTCCAACGTGGGCACGTGACGTGGGGTGGGGTGGGCGTCAGGTGATGGGAATCATTTGAATAACGTGACTCTCCGCAGATAACATTCCGCGAGCACTGCATATTTTTAGGCGTCGCCTCCCTCCTCGATTCTCCCAATCGTCGCTCAAATTTGGAAAATCTTTAAAGGGCCTTTCGCCCCAGCTTCGGTGGGCAGCAAAAGTGCATCTGGTTAATTGGCGCCAATCAGTTGCCCGGCGACCGCCGCCTTCCGGTTCCGCTTTCGCCCGCTTCCTGTCTCCGTCTCTCTTCCTCCCCAGCCGACTCGCTCGCTCATTAGAAATGAGCAAAAAACTGGGTTCATTTCCGCGACGAGCAACTTTTATGAGATTCATAACTTTCCTTTCCGCTCCGGCTCCGCTCCCCGTCTCGCTCTTTCTCCCTCTGTCCCGCTCTCCCCCTATTCTTTTTGTTATAAATATTTTTCCTTAAACTTTTTTCAGTTGTTAATGATTTTAGTCCCCTCGTCCTTCTTCACCCTCCACCTTCGAGCCCGCTGACGCTGTCACAACAACGGAACGCGGGATCAGGACTCCCAGGACTCGGAGGAGGAGCTCCTGGAGGCGCCGGAGGTTGGACCAAAGTTTCCGCTGTCGCATTGGAGTTTCAACTCCAGCTAGGTTTCTGGCTTTTTATCATCTTTTGCATGAGTTCGGATTTTTTCCCATTTTCTCCTTCTTCGAAATCTCATTATAATTTGATGGCCAATTAGTCGTGTCGAACAACTTTTAAGCAGCAGTTAATATATTTCTCTGTCTCTCTTTAGCTGCCGTTCTCTCACATCTCCCCGTCTTCCTCTTGCCCTCTGATTGCTTCCGTCTCAACTCGTTACTTGCTTTGAACTCGTCTTGTTTAATGGGCTTCAAGGAAGAGTGAAACTTCGGTTAACTTCCTTGGAGAAGGAGCTGCATATTGATAGATTGTTGGTGGAAGAAATGGTGTCTCCAATTTTGGCCAATGTCGATTTGGAAAAAAACTCGATAGCTAAGTCTATGATCAATATTCTCTATACTATGAGATACATATTTTTGATTGAATTAAAAATATAATTTTCATTTACTTGATGCAGAAAATAAGTTATCGTAAGGTACAATAGTTAATTTACTCTTACAGATTTGTCTCTTGACAATCGCTATCAGCCCGAAAATGTATTTTTTTTCACCTCCGCAGAGTCTCGTAAACTATTTAAGGCCCAACTCGTTCATCAGCTTTAAATTCAAACCCTTCTATGCGTTTGTTTTGGCAGCCCAGGCATCTGACATCTCCCGACGTAGTCACGTAATGCACATTTCGCCATCCATCGCCTCGTCTCGTTACGTTACGGCTAGGCAGAGTCTCGTTTCATAGTTTTTGAAGGACGATGCATATGTTCTCTTTTGAGTTGGCACGAGACGAGCCGCGAACCATGAAAACGACATCGCATGAAAAATTCAAAGCAATTGGGCTGGCGAGACAAACGGATCGTCGTCTCCTCTGGATTCCCATCCCTCTCATCGAAACCCCACCTGGGGCTTCTGCATTACACCTTGCTCTCAGACGTAAGAGTGATTTTAATTTCTTATTAAAAATCGCTCATACACCCTGGGATCCCCAAACACCATATCCAACCGTAGTGGGCTCCATCTGGCTGTCGATGCACTTCCGACGGCGAGCGAGCTCCACCTCCATCGCCGTGTCGAGGTGGGGGTGGGCACGATGTTAAAAAATGATTCATGCAATCAGAGTCAAAGAGCAGCGGCTGTCGGCACTAGTCATGGGCGAATGAGACAAAAACGTGAAGAAACGACGCCACCGGCCAGGACGAAGGATGCTCGGATAATAATGCAGTGCCTGAGGAGGGGGAGGGAGGGGCGTGCCAGGTCGGTCGGTCTCTCAACGCCGCATCGCCTGCGGTCGGCCGCATCCGGCTGCGATCGGTTAAACGTCCGCCACTGCATTTTTACAGTAAATGTTTGCCCTGCCATGTGTGTCTCTCGGAGAGTGTGTTCGTGTGACTGTGAGTGTGTGCGTCGCTGTGACGTGTGGCAGCTGTTCCTCATGCTGCACGGCGAGCGGGCTGCGATTGCGAGAACCGACAGGACTCGTTCGGCAGGCAGTAAAAGCCATTTAAAAATTACGTGCTTGGATTTCCACAAGCGGCCACCGCCTCCTCCTCCTCCTTTCGCGCTCTCCTTTCGCTTGCTACGCGCAAGGTTTTCTTACACTGCAATTGTGGTAGTGGTAGGTACTTGTTGTCGTTGTTGTTGTTTTACTTGCTGTCGTTGCTGTTGCCTCCAGCACCGCCAACGGTTTGTCACCGCTCACCGATGAGGGACGACCGCGAGGAAGAAATTGGCGGAAGCGGCGCAAAATTGCAACGTTCGCTGGATACCCGCCCCCGAGAGTCTCCGTCCTCAGGACTCGCGCCGTGGTCCGTGTCGCGTCCGCACATAATTTTCACATAAACGAGAGCCTAATATGAAATTTCCCGGAAATCGTGACCAGCAGCGGAGATCGAGACATTGCCGTCGAATGTATTTCGTCCCTCCCGCCTTTAGCCAGGGCATGGCCGGTGATTTGATTGGCACGAGGTGAAGGCAGTTCATACGAAACATATCGGGTCTTTAGTCGAAGACTGTGGGATGATTTCTCTGAATGGAATGTTTCTGCGGCTTTTGGTTTTCCTTTGCTAGGTTTATTCGGGTTGTTTTTCATTTACTTTTTCTCTCAGTACATTCTTTGTCGCCTCTTTAACATTTTGATTTTTATGTCTCACATTTCCTCATATGCTCGACGTGTTAACTTCACAAATTGGCAACTTTTTGTTTTGACCTCGCCCAAAGTTTTTCTCTGTCTTGCTAAATAATTTCAATTGTTTCTCATTGTTTTTTCTCCATTTAATTAATCTCTCTTAATTGACCCTTTCCCATTCAACGCAGTTTTTTCTGATGGTTTCATGTTATAATGTTGCTCGTTAATTTATTTTCGATGAAATGTTCTTCTTGTTGATTGTTTCCTTTTGCTTGATTGAAAAGTACGTCACATGCATTTCCGACCGTCCCCTTCCAACTGGCGGCAGTCACTCAATTGCAAGTTGCCTCCTCGCCAACAATAACAACAACGATGGCAATAACAAAAATGAGATCGACTTCTGAGCTGCAACTTTTTTCTGAAATGCAATAAATTAACCACGTCGTCCACGTCCTCCGCTCAGGGCATCGCGTTCGATTTTGTTGTTGTCATTGCAGTTGTTGTTGCAATTGGGTGACGCAAGTGTTTTTGACTTGTCGCTGTCGCTGGTGTTGTTGTTGCAGCTGCTGCTTAATAATTTAATAAAATCTTGAGAGCGGGGAGCAAAAAGTGAAATTAAATTTGCATCCCAGTCCGAAAGTGAACAGAACTTTGGGTCCTTTCGCTACGAGTTCAGAGCTTTCGCTACCATTTCGCCGCGTCCGACTGTCAACATCAAATCGCTCTATCTCTTTTGCGCCTTTGTCTTATTCACCATCTTTTCTTTTCTGTTCCTTGATGTTCGTTTTCGCCTGAGTCAAGGAGACAGTCGTAGGAAAGAAAAATCTATTTTCGATTCGCGAAACTTTACAGGATGACGAAGAAAACTCAATCTGTACGTGTTTCACTCAAATTGGGAATGAGTGACGCGTAGTCGAGAATTATCACTCAGAATATTTGAATTTTATGACTAAAAATTGCATACTATATTTCTTTGTCTTTTCAGAGAAATCGTATTTGTCTGATTATTTTTCTCATATTAAAAAATACTGAAAAGATTAATAAATTTTTAATTTTCCAACTATTTTCTTATGTGTGGCGCCTAATCTCCCTCAAATCCCATTCTTTGGAGCTGCCAAAGTTTTCACATTTTTAAAAATTCCTCGTCATCCTGTACGGGAAGCACGCTAATTCTGCCAGTGAAATTCATGAAATTAGGGTCATTCGTTCCGTGTCCTTTCGGTGTTCCAATTGTCTTGGCGTCTTTTCTTCTTGTTATCGCAACTTGACTCGTCGTCCTCTGGTGAAGGGACGGACCGCGCTTCAAGATTGTGACAATCGTCCCATGGGATGAGAGGAGGAAGAAGAAGAAAGCGAGCTGTTAATTATTTCACAGGCTGTTGAAGCTGCGCCCAACGTCCGATGCCCTCTGACAGCGTTAAGGAGAATCCTGCAAATCCTTTTGGTGTCGTAAAAGAACGAAAACTCGGAACTCGCCGAAGAAAAGGAGAGCAAGCAGGAGATGGAGAAAGATAGAGAAGGACGAGGAGATGAGGAGGAGCTTTTGCTGCTACATAATTTAGCAGGACATGAACTGACAATAAAATTTACTGCTGACTGTGCATAATAAAGCGACCTCCGAGGACGCGAGGAGATCGGGGCGACCGGAGGAGATCTCAGGATACGGAAATGCACTGGAGGAAAGACGAAAGAGTGCAAGAAAGTGCATGGCGAAAAGAAGAAGAAGGAAGGAGAGACGGAAAGATGAGAAGAGACCGGCGAAGCTCCTGAGACACATGTAAACTGCGTAAAAGGAGGACGACGAGCAGTTGGCGAGAAGGAGGCAGGAGAGGAAGGCGAGAGGGCCGTGCAAACAAATCATAAGCGCGCGACCGGAAACCGAGGCCGGCTCCTCGCTCGCTCAACCGGAAGTTGTCCGCCGCATGCTTCGTGGAGAGCCCAACGTCCTGCGAGCTTCGTCCTTCCACCGCATTTCCTTCTTTGCCTTTGCCTCGAAACCCTTCGACCTTTCCAGAGATGCTTCAGTTTTATTATCCATTTGGGCGCAATTCCAGACAACGGACGGACCGACAGAGAGAAGGATGACCAGAATTCCTCCATCGCCATGACATTGTCTTAATGCTTTTTAATCCCCGTCTCCCCCTCGCTCGTCCTGGCCCTGCGTAAATTCTTTGCATCACTTGCGCCTTGCCTCGCTAATCCTCAGCTCCTTGGCGGTGCAAGCGGGCGGAAGAAATGCATCTCCGAAACGCGGACAAGAAGAACAACACTTCGAAGCAGCCAACAACAATGGCCATAACAATTACAACACCATCGCCCCTAACAACAACAACGTAGCCATCGACAACAAGAAGAAGAAAGCGAAGAATTAACATGAGGCTCTTGAGGGAATTTTTGCATGAAATTAATTTTTAACTTTTTCACCCATCCTTTGCCCCTCCTCCGGGTGTCGTTTGAGTGGCTCTCTCTCACTCTCGCTCTCTCACGGCTGCTCTTTTGCTCTTGTCTCTCGCTTCTTACGACTTCTGCCTCTCTTCCCGCTCCTCTGGTGGCCGGTTCTCGTCAACATGTCGCTTTTAATGATGTCAGCAAAAGTTATAATTAAAATTTCAAGTCAAAGCTGCTTTGCTTCGCTCCGCTTTCCTTCTCCACCTTCTCCTCCTTCTTTCTTCCTCTGTTCGCCAGTGCCTCGTGCTTATTCTTCTACTATTACTTATGCTCATTCTTCTGCTTCTTCTATTCTCCGTCTTCTGCGACTTCTTTGTCCTCGAAGGAGCAAAGAGTCAAGGAGTTGTCTCCGCAGTCGACGTCGTTGTCGTTGTCGTCAACTTTGTTGCCGATGATATTGCGCCATTAGTATGGTTGTTCTTGTTGTTGAAACTACACCCAGTGGCAACGTTTGACTTTTGCAACGCCTTTGAGTGTCCTTTCTTTGCATTTGTTTTTAATTGTAAATAAATGTCACTCACACGACGCGATGTCCTTTTACAGCTCGCGCTCTCTCTTTCACTCTTCTTCTGTCCCTCACTCTTTCTTCTATCTATCTACGTTCGTTCTCGCGAGATTCTCCGCCCTTGTCTGTCGCTGTCCGAGTCTGAGGAGTTTTCTTTTCGCAGTTCCATATGAAGCTTATTATGTGGTTGATGGAAGGGGGGAGAAGGGGGGGGGGGGATTGGTGGAGAGGTGTGTGACGTCATTGCTGTTTGGTAGTCTCCTGGAGGCAGTTATCGTTTTCTATATTGCCGTTCCCTTTATTATCGTCCCCCTTTAACGGCAAATGGGGACTCTGAGAGGCAACGTAATTTCATTATTCGCATCTTCTGCGAATTCTCCTTAGATTCTCCTTATGCGACCGTCCTCCAATCAAGGATCAATGAACGAAATTAGGATTTCCTTTCGATCTCTTCCTCTTCCTCTTCCTCTAACTCTCTCTATCTCTCTTCCCTCCCTCGAGATCCACTTCCTTCTCATCCTCTTCGCCCCATTCAGCAGCAAAAGGATTCCTTAGCGAGAGCAAAATGGAGTTCCGTCGTCCTTGAACAAAGTAAACATTACTTCGATGCTCACTTTTAGGAAAAATCCCCCTCCATTCTATACTTTTCCAATTTTATTCTCTCTTCTTCATTCGGTTTCGTCCTGCGCTGGGGGAAATAATGCGGGACGTGTTTAGAAAAGTTTCCAACTTTCGCAGGACTCCGACGCGGACCCGGACTCGATGGCATGTCGCGTGGCCAGCTGCATGATGTCGTCGTCGTCCTCGTCGTTGTTATTGTAGAGAGCTCGGCTTGATGCTGGTTTTGTTGCTGCTGCTGATTTCATTACAGTTGTTGCTGGCTCCTCCGAAAAGAACTGCCACAAAATTACCTTCAGGGACCTCGGACACACATCCTGCCGAGCTGCTGACAGTGGACCGACCGCGCAATCGTCCGCCGGCGACGCCGAGGCCTCCGGGGGCTCCATTTGTCGACCATCGGCGATCGACTGGAGTTGGGCCGGGCCCGGTGGACGGGAAACAGATTGCGATTGCAATTTTGTGGATTTCACCGAAGCATCGCAAGTGAATTTTTAATGATCCCCGGACGTGGGCCCCTAGCGCCGCCCCCCATCTTCCCGCCCATGAGTCGAGGTCAGTGTTTAAATCCCACGTGGAGAAAGGCCCTTTAATTGCACCTCAGGAAAGTTCCTCGACCAGCTTGGGAGTGAAAGAAAGGTTCTTACCTGGCTTGGAAATCTTAAAAAACATCCTCTCCTCCTTCTCATCGTTCTACAGTATACGAAATCAAATACTACTTTCATTACATTTTCAACAAGAACCTCTCCGATTGAGACTGTGCAATTCAATTATTCAGGAAGAAGCAATTTTATGGACATGTCTTTTTTTGAGGATGAAATAAACCTCGATTAAAGCTTCAATTGAATTAAATGTTCCTCATACGTCACGGTATGAACTCTCAGTCGCTGAGAGTGAAAAAACAACGGCGGATGTGGTGCGTCCGGGCAGCTCCAGGGAGAGTCCTTGAGCTACTCATCGCCGGACAGGATATCGTCATGGAGGATCTCGTCATTGAATAACTCAATTTTTAACACGACTTCCGCTTGGTGCAGCGACGTCTGTGTGCGTGTACACGCTCGCACACATACGTCTGTGCCTTCGACTCGTCGGGCATTTGCGATACATTCATTAAATTGTTGTTGCTACTGTTGTTTTCAGATGCAATTTCATGGCCATGAGAAGTTAATTAAATTTACGGCCGCGTACGTCAGCCATTAATCCTCAATGTAAAAGACTATCTGTCTTCTGCTTCCCGATTCTCCCCCCTCTTTCATCTTGTGTCTGTGTGTCGGCAACGAAGTCGACATGTGATGGTAATCGAATCAAGCGATCTCTGCTTAAAATATATTTTTCAGAGATTCTTGTTTTATTATTACACTTTTTTATTTTATTTTACACTTATATTTTATTTGTTTTTATATTTTTTTCTTCTTTTGCAATCTTTTCTTTAAGCTTTAAAAACGAAATTCAAACAATTGATAGCGGAGAAATTGATTGCAAATTATGTGCTTTATTTTTCTCTCCATACTTCTATTTATCGATTTCATGCTTTGTTTTCTGCAATTGAATTGCAAGAAGTTGTTGCCGAGCTGATCTCGATTATTATCGCTGGTTGTTGTAGTTCTTGATATTGATCTGCTGGAAGTTGTTGTTTATGTTGTTGTGGTGGAAGTTATTGTTGGTTCAATCGCTGCCGACCTTCGCCTTTGTCCATTGAACCGTGGTTGGAGGCGCTGCTGACTTCTCGCTTCCCCTGAAATGTTCTCGAGCAGACCAAGAAGAGGTCAAAGGAGCAAAGTGGCAGGAGGAGCAGAGAAGGATGCTCAGAAATAGAACTAGAGAGAAGGGGGAGGATCAAAGGGTCGAAGGCAGCAGCAGTTGCTGCTCATCTGCAGCGCATTTGCTGTGAAGTGACTTACACACGCACAATCACAGAAACTCACAAACGGACATTTATTCGTGTGCGTTCGTGTGTGTGTGTGAAAGTGGCAACAACTTTGGTGAAATTTCAGCTTGTTTCGAAATAAGTAGTTGCTGGCATTGATGCAATTGTTGTTTATTTACTTTCTTATTGCTCTCGTTGTTTGGGGCAAGAGCAGTTCTATTCAATGCACACAGACACCAACCCATACATACATACAAACACACATTAATTTGCAGCAAATCATTTTGTTAAGAGTTTCGAAAGAAAACGGGACACTCGAAGAAAATATCTGGATCTTACTATTATTGTTTTAGTTAATAATTTAGTTATAGCTATTAAAGTTATGTGTTCAAATGGAAAGTATATTTAAAAAATTTGAATCTTAATAGGATTTAATAAGATTTTATTAGGATTAATTAATAGTATTTAATAAAATTGCAATAAATTTCTGTTTAAATACAGATATTACTTTAAATCAATATGTTTTATTTATTTATTTAAGTATCAGATCGAAATAAATATAAATTAATTAAAACAGATTTCATATCTTATATATATTTTTATATATATATCTGTTCCTACACACAATATTTATTGATTTTTTACCAAATTGTATTTTTATTTAATAAACTAGCCATACACATATTTCATAAAAAAACACCTATTTGAAAACCGAACGGTATGGATTTTACACAAAATATCGATTATCTCGAAACTATGTTTTTGGACTTATGCTACTGTGCAGTGTAGGCACAGATATATTATTTTATATATCGATCAATAACTTCAATATTTTAATCACTGAAAAAGAAAAACAAGCATCAAGGAAAAATTCAAAAAGCTAACAAGATCTAAATTCGGAATCAGAGTACATTGAAAGCATAAGCAGAAAACTCAATGGAAAATCAGGAGAAATTGTTCGTAAAAGGAAAGAAATTCGAACTGGAAGGGAATCGAAAATCAAATGAAGAAAGCGAGAGAGGAAACGCATGCTCGTCTGGTGAAACGTTGACCGCGCTCTGCGTCGCGTTTCTCTCGATGTACTTCCGGTTCCGAGTGCATTTCCGCTCCACATGCGCTGACGCAGGCATGCTCACACACACACGCACACACATGCACAACTTGCAAGTAGCTCGCTTCCGCTTCCTTCTACTGTTCCTGCCGCTGCTCGGAATCAGTTTTCATTTCAACTGTTTTTATTGCATTTTAAACTTTTCGCTTTGAATTTTATTTATTCGCTGCCCTCGCTTTCGCAATCGTCTTCACTTCCTCCCGCTCCTCCTTCCCTTCTTTCTCTCTCTCTCTTTCTCCCTCGGCGACTTCCTCATCTCCAATTGCTGGCTCTTCCTCCTCTGGGGATGCTCCATCTCGTTCTCTCGACAAGCTCCATTGCTTTCCTTCGACGTCTGAATCTTTTCCCCGCTGATTTCTTTGCCCGACCCTCTCACTCTTCTGTATGGGGCGTGTGTGAGTGAGTGAGAGTGAGATGCAATTGGCCATTGCTGCGTCTGGTTCGCTTCACTCGATCGCCTGTTGGGCCAAAACGACCCGGAACAATTTTCGTTAGCATTTTCGTTAGGCAGCAGAAGCAGCACCGAAGTATATGGCAAGCATCCATGTGTGACGTCGATGTGTCCGGATGTTCCGGATGTCTGTTTGTAGAGCAAGGATCGAAATAGAGAGAGATAGATAAATTAAAACTGATTTCAACGAACAACGGCCTCATCTGCAATCGGAGTCCGAGAATAATAATCCATCGATGGTAAATGAAGAACAAATTTGAGCAAATGAGTCTATAAGGTTAGTGTGGCTGAAATTTAAAGAACTTCAAGAAATTTGTTTAAGATTATACGTATCTGGCTTTCCAGATTAATAATAATGAAATTATTCAATGCTCGAAATGCACCTGATTTTTAATTTTTACGAAATGAAAGTGAGTTTATATGATGCTTCACCTATCTGAAAAAAAATTGCTTAGTCTGACGTTGAACGTTTTCGCATTCATGACAAAGAGTCAAAAAAAAAGTTCGACGAAGGCCTAGCAGATGGTTTAAGGAAACGATCGACGAATCGAGAGATTATGGAAGAATCTGAATTTGGAATTCTGCTACCTTACTAAACAACAATCATTTTCCAACTATATTACAACAATATTTCACAGCACTAATGACAGCAACTGAAACAATAACAACAACCACAGGAACAACACAAAATAAAAATGACCACAACGTCAACCACAACAACACTAACAAGAATAGCATTACCGATGATATCTACAACTACAAGTGAAAACTAGAAAAACCATTTATTATCCTGAAGGAAGGATAAACATTCGAGAATCCAATTAAAATGCTCGAGAGCCGAAAGAGAAAGTAAAAAAATAAAGTGAGTGAACGGATGGATAGAGATAGAGTGAGAGGGAGGGAGAGGCAAAGCATTCTTCATGGTGAGATTTATAATTAAAATTCTCATTAAACCATAAAACTCCTTCAACAACAACAAAAAATATGATAATAACAAAAACAAAAGAAATTCAAATACAAAAACAAACTAAAACAACAAAAATAACCATAAGGGAAAAACACTCAGAGAAACAACTCCTAAAATAAACAACGAGGAAGCAACGATGTCAAGGATGACAATGAGAGTGAAGAGAGCGGTAGAAATAGGAGGCAGAGTTGTTGTTGTTGTGTGCAGAAGGAGTGGGAGAGAAAAGGAATGGAAGAGTGGGAGCGAGACGGGTGAAGGGAACCTCGAAATGCTTAGAGATGGAAGAGATCTCGAAAAACAAATGAAAAGAGGACACGAAACGAGGGAACGAACAAAGGAAATCGACAACGAACAAAACACGGACAAGAGCAACAACAACAAAAGTGAAACAACTACAATAGTGAGTCAACAACAATAATAAAACATCAACAGGAACAAAAAACATATCAACAAAAACAAAACCAATAAGAATATCAACCAAAGCAAGGAAGCGAAGACGAACGACAACTGCTACGACATACATCCATACATGGACAGCAACTCGCATGAGAAAGATAAAGAGGGAGAGATAAAGAGCGAGGGAGATGGAGCCAGGAAGGCGTAGGTATCGACAACGAAGAAGGCCGAATGTCGATGGCACGCTTTCGAAAACTGTTACACATCATTATCCTGGCCAAGGTTGAGAGGGCGAGAGCGACACAGGATGAGAAACATGGACACGGCTGACTGCCCTCAACCGAGAGAAGGAGACGAAGAGTGGAGAGGAACGGAATAATGTGCTGCAGTGCAGGAGGAGAAGGAACTTGTGATGAAAAGGAGAAGTTGGACCCTTGCAGAAGATCGACGATGGCCTCGTAGAAGTGAAGGAAGGGATGGATTTGCATGATTGGAAACGGATACTGAGCAAGGTGGAGATGGATGAAAAGGGAGGGTGACGGGAAAGAAATGGGAAGAATGACGAACAGAGTGAGAAAGACAATGACACAGAGCAATAGAGACTGGGAGCAACATAGACAGAGGGAATATGTGAATGAGAAGCGAAACCACAGCATCGAAATGAGGCAAAGAAACGTGGAAATGTCTGTGTTGTCATGTGGAATAAAGAACAAAAACTGCAAAAGGAACAGCACAAATAGAACGAAAAAAACTACAACGATCACAACAAAACCAAAATCAAGAGCAAAAACATCAGAAACAACAACTACAGCAAACACAATGACAATCTCAAAATTGTCAGAAACTAAGATCTCGGTGGAAATGAAGCGGGAGCAACAAGAATGCAATACAACAACACTGAATATATGAACAACAACAACATCTGGAACATCTGCAGAGACACGAACAACAAATCAGCAACAACAACAACAATAAGAAAATAACAACAATGGCTAACATGTGATAAAGCTTTGTCTTCACCGTTATGCAAAGCATGCATCGTTGTCGATGTTGGTGTTGGAGTTTGTGTCTGCGTGTATGTGTGAGTGAGTTGTGCTCCTGCCTGAGGATGTCTCTGTCACTCTCTACCTACCTCCCTACCTCCCTACCTCCTTGCCTCCTTTTCCCTTGACCCAAGTTCGCCTCTAAGTTATTAAGGACACGTCCGTGTGGCTGCGAACGTGCATGTGTGAGTGAGTGAGATGGCGAGTGTGTGAGTGTTTGTGTGATGAGAACGCCTCAGCCATATTTCATATTTTAGCGCAAATTACGCAAGTGTGTGTGTGTGTGTGTGCGTGTCCCATGGCGAGGATGTGAGTGTGTGTGTGTCTTTGAGCCTCGCAAGTCCTCTCGGCAAACAATGAATGAATGAATCCAGCGTCTGCTGGCGTTTTTGTGCCTCGTAGCTGCTGTATTTGTCTCTCTCGCTCATTCTATTTCTCGCGCTCTCCTTTTCGTTCTCCTCCTCTCAGTTTCTCTTGTTCCTCGCCTTGTCATTCCATTCTTTTCTTTCTCTCTCTCTCTCATGGCATTGCTTGTGAATCAGTCTTATTGTAGTTGTTATTGTTGTCTTGGTGCTTCTCCTTCTTATTATTATTCTTCAGAAGAAGTCTTCGTCTACCACAACTACTTCTGTTGCTTCTCTTCATCTTGTGCTCCGTCCTTCGTCCATCGTCTGTTGTTGCAGAAGTTTTGTTGTTGCTCTTGTCACTAATTCTGTCTCTTTCCCCCCTCTGTATCTCTGTCTCTTTCTCAGCCTCCGTCTCTCGCGGCTTCTGTGGCTGAGTCCTTTGTGAATTAAAATTCAATTTTCCTGCTTTTTTGAAACGAAATAAACTGTGTTTACAATGAACGACACACGCACGCACACAAACACACTTACATTCGTGTCTCTCTTCTTCCATATGTTATCTCTCTCATTCGTTCCCCCTTGTCTTCTCACTGTTCCCACTGTCGGTCCCTCTCGTCAGCCTCTCGCTTCTGTCTCGATTCAGCTTTGAATCAAGTTTTCCATGTTCCGATTTAGTTTAGAAAAAGGCATACGTCGAGTGTGGGTCCGACAGTGGGGCAAATCGTAATTTCAGTGTACGAATTAATCGTATTTTCAATTTGTAGTTTTCGGAAATTCAATGCAGATTTACCTGATGTTCGCTTCGTGGGCGGATCAGTTCGAAATCAATCATTTTCTTAATCGCTGTTTCGATCTCTATCTGTCTCCCTCTCTTGGTCGCTCTCGCTCATTGTCTTTGGCATCCCGAAGTCCTGCCAGTGGACGGCGGCGAGCAAATCAAATTGCAACTCTGGCAACCCCGACCAATACAACAACAACAACAATGGCCACATCTCGAACGCCCGAACGTCGCCGCCAACGTCTGACGACAGTTGTTTGCTCTGTGCGATAAGTCAGTCTATCAGAAGGGGCGGGAGGCGTGGCTTTTGTTCGGCAACGATGTCCTGCCATGTCCACACACACACACACTCACGTGTACAGAGATTTACACGAAGCAGTTGAAAGGACAATCATGTCGCTCGGCGAAGGAGAACAAGACAACAGCAAACGGACGGAGCCCGAGCCGACAACTATCCATCCATCCATCCATCTATCCATCCAGGATGCGCGCCAGGATGTTATTCGTGTCCTCGACTCTTCCCTCTTCCACTTCGTCACTTCCCCTCTCCCCCCCTCTTGCTCCTGTGTAGCGTGTTTGTGCAGCTGATTTGCTCGCTGATTGCATTATCCTGAAGCAGTCCTTGTTATTGTCGACGGCGATCCTCTGTCGATGCAGCGATAGCGTTGGTGAGAGAATGCGCAGGGGCGAGAGAGAGTGACAAGGGGAAGAGAGAGATAGACCCGTGGATGGGAATGCGTGCGATGTAATTATGAAGACGCCCCAGGACGCCACGTGTGCCCCAGGCCTCTTCGCCGCAAACGATCTCGTCGTCATCGTTGGCTCGTTGTTTGTCTCCTTTTCGTTCTCGTCCTCACCTTCGTCCTTGTCTTCGTTCTCATCCCTTTCGTCATCATCCTCATTGTCGACAGGTCTTGGCTTGGCTTGCTTATTGTTTGCCAAAGAAATTAATTGCAGTGATTGAAAGCGGATTTTAATTATTTAACCATTATACCTCGTTTCCCTTCCCCCACCCCAGCACTTTCTTATACACCCTCTCCTCTTTTTTCTTCTTAAATAAATTTTTTTCTTAAATAAAACGTCTTCTGAGGGCCAACAATAACAGCAACTAGTCCAACAGGATGCAGTTACTGCTTGTTTCCGTTGCCTTTTCTCTAGTTTTCATTCCCGAGACAAGGGTTTAATGTTTGATGAGCCGCACGAACCCGCCAGGGATTCCGTTAGAGGGTTCCGCGTCGTCCAATGGATGTTGCTTTTGCAACGATTTTAAATCCAGCTGGTTGTCATTAGCATGGTGGACGAACTGAAGCTTGGCGAAGAAAGATTCCAAGTGATTACTCGGGAGAAAAGAAACCGGGGGTCGGATTCTTCTTTAGAATCTTTCTTCCTTATCTCCTCTGCCTTTTTTCCCCTATCATTTGCGTCATTTCTATCGATCCCCTCATCGTCAGCTCGAGCACTTGAAGCTTAACATTAGGACCGATGGTCGATTGTTGTCTTTGTCTTGAGCTTGATTCTCGTGTCAACATCGCAGAAATTTGCACTCTCCCCTCTCGCTCCCGTAATCCACTCCCTTGTTCTCCTCCTTCTGCTTCTCCCTCCTTCCCTCGGTCTCTCTCCTGAATCCATGTTAAGCTCTACTCAGACTTTGCGCAAACATTAAGTGAATCCGGCGACCTCTGGCATGCTTCTCCTGCCCGAACTCACCCTCCTGCTGCCCACTTCACCTTGATCTTCGGTACACTTCTGCTCGAACATACACACACAAGTTCCATTTTCCCTAACCTCCACAGGTGAAAAAGAACACATAATTATCAATAAAAGAGATTAAAAAACAATGAAGATAAAATTTTACTATCCATACAAGTGATTTCTCTTTTTCACATAATCTATCTCATTCTCTTGTACACTACTTTCCTATACATACTTCAAGGTTGAAATTTTTGTTAGAGGGAATAAAAACCATTCGGCTGGTGAAGGTTCTGCGAAGAGAAAGAAACATTATTGAATCTCAAGGTTGATATGTCTGAGCGATCTTGGACTTTGGGATTAAGAAGACGACCAGAAATCATTCCCCCTCTTATCGAAACGGATACTCGAAAACGATGTCTAAATTTTTGGAGACAGAAGAAAACTGTAAATTAAAAATCAGAACACAGACTTGAGGACCTCAACAGCAGTAATATTGACAACAATAAGGACTAGTCTTCTTGACAGAACACCAAAGTAAACCTAAAAAATAACAGAAACACAAATTCACCAACACAAACACCAGTCAAAGGACCACGAGAGGCAGGCGATGAAACGAGTCCTGGCAGAGATAAGCGGCTTGTCGTTGGTTCTACCGCAGCAACAGCAACAACATCAACAGTGGCTAAGAAGCGCCGAGGCAGGGAAAAGAACAACATGAACTACAATGCAAAAACAACAACAACATTCTTTACAACAACAACAATGAGAAGTGAGGCTGCAAGAACAACACGAACAAAGGGAAGCATGTCTCCGGCAGCAAAGCCAAAGCCAAGTGGATCTGATTGCGAGCCAGGGAACCGTTTGCATCGTTTACTTTCTTGGCTGCAGCCACTTTCCGGTGACACCAGAACCCACTTCACTTCACTCCACCTTGACGAGCCACCTCCTCCCTACCCTCTTCACTCCTTCCATCGCCCCGCAGGTAATTGAAGCCGCCTCCGTGTGGCGTGTCATGCTTAGCATGAAATATGGACTCGGGACGGAACTGCGAGTGAAGCTCCTCGGGTTTGAGCTCAGATTTTCGATCCCCTCCCTCTCGCTCTTTTTCGCTTTCTCTTTCTATCCTCGTCTCTCTCGCACACACTCTTCCTCCCTCTCTCTCTGTGTCGTGCAATCTCTCTGTGGCAGGAATCGCCGCATTCTTGTTGTTTCCTTATCATTAGTCGCTGGAATTTGGTTGCCTTCCGTTTTGGTTCGTTCCCTTATTTTTGTTGTTATTGTTGTTCTTGGTTTCAGTAAATGTTGTTGTCGGTTGGATAGTGATTGTTGTACTTAGAGCATCTTCTGCACAGCATCGTGTCGCTGCTCATAATTCCTTTACATACAATTAACAACTCGACTCGACAACGGGGTCGCCTCGCCTAGTCTCGATCTTTTCTTTCACTTCTCTCTTTCTTCTTTCTCTCTCTTCCATCTTGAAGTTACTTTCTCCTCCCTGCCTTCGCGCCACACTCATCCTTTTCAAGGCGATCGTCGTCTTGCATCCCTTTTCTGTTCTCATTTTTCATCTCTTACTTCTTCCCTCATCATTCTATTCTCCCTCTTCTCATTCGACCTCCATCGGACTCATTTGTTGTTCTTTATTAACCCATTGTTGTTGTCGGTTTTGCTGTCGTCCAACCAAATATCAAGCGGAGAGAGAAGGAGAAAATGGAAAAATATGAAGACGAAGGAGAATGAGTAAAGTAATGCAAGGAAGAGGAACGGATGAGAGATGGAGACGATGGGAACGCGATGTGCATTGAAAAAGTGAATGGGGAAAAGGCAGAGAAGGATGGGGAGAGAGAGTGGTTGAGAAAGAGATATAGAGAGAAGAATGAGGGCGAACGAAGAATGAGCTGCTTGTTATTCTAGCAGTTGTTCGCATGGCTTGTAATTTATGCATCCTTGTACTCCTAGGCTGCTGGGCTCTGGACGCAGGCTTCATATTTCGTGTCCTGTCAGAGCATCGTCGCCAACTCCACCCAACCTCTGGCCTTCACCCCACGCCTTCCTCGAGGTGACAGAAGTTAGCGAAGGACTCGGAATCGGAGTCAATTTTAAGAGCATCGTCTCACTGCAACCGAGGGCCTGTGGTGAAGGATCGCTTGGATATCCCGCGTGAAGAATGGAGAAACTCGAGTGCGATTTTGAAAGACAGACAGGAAGAGGGAAAATGCATTAGAAAGATCGCCAAAGAGCGTCTCAATGAGTTGCGCCATTGCATTTGACCTTCGGACACTCCCAGCGCATTCTTAGATCAATTCGAAGATATTTTGTCCTCAGAAAACCCCTTTGGAGAATTCCTTTAAACCCCTTGAGGTCCCCTTCATTCGCCTCCAGAGGACTTCCTTCTGACCTGACCTGACTTCTGCTAGGACTCCTCGAAGATTCTCCATCTTCCTTCGCCATGCGTCGCGCTCAGCAGACAATCTGCAAAAGTGGCTGCGGCTCAGATTTAGAGCATCGGCTGACCTGAAAGCAGCAACTGTTTTCCATCTCCCTCTCTTTTACTCAAACTCTCTCTTTCACTCACTCCCTCTCTCCCTGTCTCCCTCTCCTCAGTCAATGTGTTTCACTCTTCCGCCATCATCACAAGTGGGCATAAATTGTTCGCTGTGAGAATTCGAAAAAATCCACTGTGCGAGGAACAAAGGAAAACGAACGTGGCACACAAACACACACACACACACACACTCCTGCCCAGACAAAATGGCGGGGAAAACGAGCCACCAGTTGTCGGTCGAGAGAGACAGGGAAAGAGAGCGAGGGAGCGAGAGATCGAGCGAGTGAACGCAAAACGATGGACTGTCGGAGGTTCACAACTTAACGGTAATTTAAATGTTCCGGCGAGAGGGAGAGAGCGATGAAAACACCTACAACAACAAAAACAACGAGATCTGAAGCGCACAACAGCACCAAACATAACAACAACACCAAAAAATAGCAACAATAGTGAATTGCGAAAAAAACCGACTGACAGAAAATAAATCGAGTTCCGAGAATCCCTTTGATCGTGTTGTTGTTGTTGTTTTCGCTGCGCTTTGGATCGATGTTTTTGTCACTCGAAAGTGGCGACAACACTTGCATCCCTCGATTGTTCTTGTTGTTGTGGCAGTGGGTTGAGTTGCTTGTTGTTGTTGTTGTTGTTTTTGCCGTCATTGTTGTTGCTGGTGTCTGTCATGGTTGTATCCGAAACAGTGTTTGTTGTTGTTGCCGCGTCATGTGTTGCAACAAACGTGTCAGATGTCAAATGCAATGCTCTCTCACTCTATCTTCTCTGTCGCTGTCTCTTGAAGGCTCACAAAGATTAATTGTCAAAAGCGAGTGGGTTTGTTGTGAAATTCAACAAGGACAATAACAACAATAGCATCACCAACATTGACAACATCGGCAACAACAACGATAGAACATCCTGTCCCCGACTATTGGCGCAAAGGGATCCGGACAAAGTGGGAAAGAGACAGAAGATCCCGCTATTTCGCTCTACGATTTCAGTTCACGTCATACGCGACCTTCGGAAGGTTCTCTAACGAAATTTCGAAAGTCCTTTTGCACAACTCCCCACTCGGATTTCCGTCTCGCTCACATGTCGTGTCTTCTCCCCATTTGAATGTCTCTGAAAATCCCAAATGAGACATCATTATCCCGCGACCACGCCCCCTGCGGCCCTCGTGACATGGCAACAGCTCGCATGGCATTTTTGTTCCTCATTTTGTCTCTCTCACACCCTCTTTGTAACACACATCTCTTTCTAATTACCTTTGCAATTACTTCAATTTTCCGCATTTTATCACATTCGTGTTAAGCAATTTATAATTTTCCAGGCCCCGCCCCGGCGATCTCTTCAGGCGCCGGTGTCGAGCCCCTGGGGCAATTCCGGGTCTCCCCTCTTTCGGTGAAAAGCCCCCCTCCCCCTCGGCTGCCACGGGGCCAACACGCCTGTGGTTTCAGCCATTGCGAGGCTCGCTTTTGTTTGGCTGACGCTCGACTATTAACCCTGATTAAAACTTAATTACGAGGCATGGCGCGGTGGGGAGGGGAGGGGAGACCGTCAAAAAATTACAACAACATCACTATTTCCTCAGGCAACAACAAGGAGTCATTCAACATCATCAACTACAACGACAACTTTGTCGAGTCTCACAACAACTGCTGCGAACGACAAAAGCAAACAAAAGGGTGGCGACGTTGACATGGTGAGATTGGGTGGTGAGTTGAGGTGATGCGAGGTGTGGTGAGGTGAGTTGAAGTGTGAAGAGATGAGGTGTGGTGGGCTGTGGTGAGGTGAGAATGAGACCAAGTTAATCGACCACGAACGAGGCACGCTTCATTTCATCGTTTAAAAGCGGAAATTTGAAATGTACCAACAACAACGTAAAAAACAACAAGAACTTCAATAACAGCATAAACTTAAGAACAACAACTAGAGAACAAAAGCAACAATTCCAAAACACATAGAAATACTCAAGTAAAACAAGGCGAGAACAAAAGAAAATAAAAATTATCAAGGCTTATTAGGTAGGAGCAATAATAAAAGTAGCTGCAAGAACAACAGTAACTACAACAACAAAATATAATAAAACGAAATATAAAAAAGCGGAAATTTGAAATGTACCAACAACAACGTAAAAAACAACAAGAACTTCAATAACAGCATAAACTTAAGAACAACAACTAGAGAACAAAAGCAACAATTCCAAAACACATAGAAATACTCAAGTAAAACAAGGCGAGAACAAAAGAAAATAAAAATTATCAAGGCTTATTAGGTAGGAGCAATAATAAAAGTAGCTGCAAGAACAACAGTAACTACAACAACAAAATATAATAAAACGAAAAGCAATATGAAAAAATATCAACTATGGGAAATACAACAAAAAAATAATAATTACACACAAAAACAATAGGAAAAACACAAGGACAAACATCCATGAAAACAAGGTTCGGCGACTTCATTTGTCGGCCGGTTAATTAACATCGGGCCCACCTGCGCTGCTCTCTCTCCCTCTCTTTGTCTCACTATTTCACTTTCTCTCTCACCGTGCCTTTCTGTCTCTATCTCTCTCTGTCCAATACACATCATGGGTTCCTTCGTCAATTGCCGGGGTCGCCATTCTTCACATGACCCAAGCGGGCTTCCGTCGTCCGACCGCCCATCAACGGCGGGTGTCGCGAGTGTCACGATTTTTCAAAAGGCTCTTCGAGGTCCTCCCCCACTGATGTGAGTGTGTGTACTTGGTGGGGGGAGAGTATGTGTGTGTGTGTTTGTGGCACTTAATGCGACACAAAGTGGCCATTTTTTACGCGCACAATTAGTTCCCTCATATCGCTTCCGTTCGCTTCGTGTCGACCCGTCCTTGGTTTCCACGCCCCGCTCCCCTGAGTCCACATCGCCCTCGCCCCACCTTCTCGACCGCCGCCCATCACTCTATCAACTCGCACATTACACATTTCGTTAAATTACGTTACGTTGGGCCGCGTTACGTGTTCGCCGTTTGCATAACGTGACTAATTAATTTACAAACAGTTAAAGCGTTGTGGGTTGGTCAATCACCAACACCAGCCCCTTCCCTCGACCCTTACACTCCTGCTTTCGGCTTAATTTTCAATTTTCCCGCCCAACTCGAGGCGATCTTTTACTTAGTGCCTTTTAGGCTAGTAGAATGCCAGATGGGGTCTTTAAGGACACTTAACAACTGTGTGGTTGATAATGAAGTGCTTGGATATACATAAATAGTACATTTGTTAGCTTCAAATGCTCTTTGTTTCAGTGAAAAATTAAAAAGTTGGATTTTACTATTTATAAAAAACTGTATTTCCCAAAGAATTACTCAAAAGTTTAATTTTTACTTTTCAAAAATGCAGTAATATATTTAACTTTTTAAACATGTGACTGTATTCCTTACATTTTGTATAATTATACATCAAAATCAACTTTAAGTTTTCAATAATTTCACTCAAATTTGTAATTTTTTTTACTGAAGTTTGTACCTTCCAATAAATAACTATAATTCTGACTATATACCTTTTCAAAATGAAAATTTGATTTTTTCTAAAATGTTATCTAATTTTTCTAATTTAAAATTTTCAAAAGTACTCATATTTTTACAGTAATGTTTAGCTTTTAGGAATTTGTAATTTTTAAAATATATTTTCACTGAAAATTAAACCTTTTTAAAAGTTCTCATAAATGATTACCTTTTCAATAATTTCACTTTTAAATTTGCAATGGTTACCTCTTCAAAACATATCGATTGATTAATGTTTTCCGAGAATGCTTCGTTGTGTTCCACTGTGCTCATCTCACAGAGAACAGCGTTGCCACCGAAACCATCGGCATTACCATCGCGTCGCCTCGCCATCGCCATCGTCGTCGTTCAGTTCGTTCGGTTCTTTCAGTTATTTATCGAATGATGCCGATTGACTGACTATAAATTCGATATCTTTCAATTGCATTTGTGCAGCAGCCAATTTTATGTCTCACCAGACACATTGTTGTAGTTGTTGTCGTCATAGTAGTAGTTCTCGTTATTGTTGTACAGAAACCCCCACATCCCCACCATGGCTGGGCGAAGGGGGTCTGCCGGCAGCGGTGTCGGGTTCTGGTTCGGGTTCGGCGTGAGCCAACTGTCAGACCCAGAGACAGAGGCAGTCGTTGCGCCGGCAGACACGGGGCGAACGACAATGAGACAGAGCGAGAAGGCGAAAGGAGAGAGGGAGAACGGAACACAAAGGTGGACGAAGTCCACAGGCAGGGAGGATACCAGCGACGAGAAAGGAAGAACAACGGAAAGGAGCCGAGAGTGGGCGAGAGACAGGGTGGGTGAGAAAGAAAAGGAGAGAGCGAGTGAGGTGTAGTGTGCGAGTGAGTGAGGCGCCTGAGAGTGAGACAGACATTATTTGCGGAGGAATGCCAAAGTTTTGCACCTGAGGTTATGCCAAACAACCAAAGGCGCACACAAAGGATAACGTGGCAAAGGATAACGGATGCCATCTTGGACGGACGGGGGCCCGCGGGGACACGGATTGCGGGACGCGAGCGGCGTGGGCTGGTGTAGTTAGAAGAAGATGGTAAGAACACGAAGGGGTGCCGAGGAAAACACTTGGCGATTGAATGTCACTTAACATTAGGAATGGGATGAGGAACTGATATTGAAAATAGGAAAATAGAGAAAGGGGGACTGAGAGAAAGATATATGAAAAAGGTGGAAGAGAGAGAGCACTGATCGAGAGATTGGGAAGAAGCACACCAATGACTATTTTTAAAGACAACGTAAATAAATAGAGAGACAGAGGATAACGAGAAGAGGATAGAGAAGAAGACGAAGAAGAGCTGAACGAAAATCAGAGGAATTGGACTAAAGACATGGATGGAGAAAAAGGCTACAAAAAGCTACAAGCTACAAAAATGCACACCAATTAAAGTTGCTAGAAGTCAGAATGTTATCACATTCACTTTAACTACAGCTTTGAGAAAGAAATTTCACTTGTTTCGAAAAGACGGAGGAAAACTAGGAGAAAAAGTGTGGGAAATAAAGAGTGGAAGAGAGAGAGGAGAGAGAGAGAGTCGTTATCAATAAAGCTTTGCGCGAGTGATCTTCGGAGCGGAGCGCGAAACGATGTCCTTTTGGTCCTCTAGAGCAGTCGACTTCAGTCCTGGGCTACTCCCGCCGCTTCCGCCCGCTCACTCACCGATTGGTCTTTAGTCTTCCACTTTCTCTCTCTCCGCCTTTTCTCTGTCTCTCTCTCTCTCTCTTCGTCTCTTCGGCATCGTCGTCTCTGAGCCAGGTTCTGGCTCACGACGTTATCCTTTGCTCGCTGTCAAAATATTCTCCGCCAGAGTCTGCTTAACTATGCTTCTTGTTCTTCTTGATGTTGTTGTAGCAGACATCCTTATTGTTCTTGTTGCTGCAGAGGCAGCCTGGTATCTCGAAAGCTCTGCTGGTTCCAGTGTCATTGACAGACGTTTTTGTTATCGCGCTGCCAGAGGACGACCGCGAGCGAGTGAGAGGGCGTGGGAGAGCCAGAAGGATAGCGATAGATATAGAGAGAGGGAGAGGGGGCGAGTGAAAGAGACACCTCTAACGTTGCCACATTATGGCAAATGACAGTCTTCGAGCCATAATAATTCCATGCAGCGCTTTTGCATATGAATATTTCCATTCCATGCCTTCCCTCGGGCACCATCAGCTTGACTCGTTCTCCCAATCGTTTCTTCCATATCATTCATTCCCCCTCTCCCTCTGTCGGCCTCTCTCCCTTACTCGGCGTTATCTCGTCTTGGCTGGATTTCCCTCGACGAATATTGATTTAGTGGAATTTTATGCTTTACATTTGAATTTTTATGGTTCTGGCTCGCGTGCCACTGATGCCAAATTACACAATAAAATATATATTAATTTTTTTCAAAAAATGTTTTGATCACTGTGTTGTTGCTGTTATTGTAGTTGTATTGATTGCTATTGTTATTGTTGTTGTTGTTGATGTTATGGTTGATGTTATTTGCAGTTGTTGTTGTTGTTGGCTGCTGCCAGTTTTGTTGTTGTTTTGCGCGATTAAACTCGAGTTATGCTCATCAATGGTCGTGTCTGCCCAGGTCTGCCTGAGGCTGCCACCTGGAGGGATTCAGGTAGGGCGTGAGTCTCGCTTACCGCGGTTTCGGCCAATTTAACTGTCTGCAAAGGCGGGAGATGCCAAGTAGACAGAGGGAAAAGGGTGAGAAAGGCATGAAGAAAGGGGGAGGGAAAGAGAGTGTGAAATGATGATGGTCGTTCAGATGAAAGCTGCAGGATTAGGATGAGAAGAAAATTTTCAGACAGAGACAGATTGCAGGTGAAGACGTCTTGCCAAAGGTTATTTGGAAGTCGGTTCAGAAATGCATCGGTTTGAGAGAAACTATTCTTTTTTACCCTTGACCTTTTTTACTTTGACTGCGCAACTAATCTCTCAAACAATCGACTCAATCAATAAGACGAGAGCCCCGAACGGTCTTCCAAGATCTTAACATCGACATGAAGTCGATAAGTTTGCAGACATCGTTTGTTGAAGTGTTCTCAAGGATATTATAAAAAGAATTGTTTATCTATTTCTTCAAATATGCTTCATATATTTCGACTATAATATATTTATTTATTAAATGAAATGGTTATGAGACAAATTTGCCAACAAAAGAACACCAACTAATTTTGATTTTAAAAGCATTTGGATTTTCGAAAAGTACTTTTTAATAAAATTTGAAAGATAATTCATAATTTGATAATAATTCATTTAAGTCATGTTATCGTTTATAAAAAGTTGAAAGTTTTGGTCTTAATATATAAATGTTTCCAAAACTAATATTGGAGATATTGATGTGACATCTGCATGTACTGACGAATATTTGAAAACAATTAAAAATTAGCTCTCAGTATACATATAGATATGTACATTTGACAACCTCTAACTATCCCATACTCTTCCTCTCATTCTCTTTGGTTCTAATTTGAAGAACGAGCTGGGAAACTCAACTACGGGAGCTGCGAATTTCACGGAGTTAAGTGTTAACAACAATTCCTGTAAATGTGACAGCAAAAACAACCACAAATAAAACTACAATAACAACTACTACTACTACAACAACTACAAAACCACAACACCCGCACATTAACTTCATTTCCGATGGAATGCAATGGAAACAACGCAAGGACGACGAGGCGACCGGAAGAGAGAAACCAAAAACAACAATAAAGAAAAAAATCAAAATGGCCACCGGAAATGAAAGCGCTGCAAATAAGTTTGTCATGTCCGTGATTTACAATCGTCGCACACAAACACATACGTACGGGTGCTGCGCTGATGTGTGTGTGCGAGGAGTGTTAGTGAGAGAAAGAGAGAGAGAGAGGAAATCCGAAAAGCAACTCACTAACACCAGTATAATTGTCATCAACATAAAAAGCGCATAAAACTTTTTTACGACCGCACTTGTCGTAATTAAGGATGTGTGTGTGAGGGAGACAGAGAGAGATGGACAGTGAAAGAGAGAGTGACTCATGGTAAAGGGAAAGCAAAGGAGCCAGAGGGAGAGAGAAATGGATAGAGAGAAAGAGAGAGCGAGTGTTGTCGTTAGTTACAGATGAAAACCGGTCCCTTGCACTCGCTATCACTTCGACTCTCTTTCTAGCGAAAGAGTGGGGCTGAGGGAGGAGAGGAAAAGTCGAGATCACCTCCGCTTGCGAACTATCATGATTAGCGTCGAATTAGGAGCCTCATTTAATTTGCTCCGAAAATTTGCGGCAGCGAACTTTTGACCGCCGCGTGTCTCCCTCTCTCTTTCTCTTTCGTGTGGTAATAAGTTGCCAAAACCCACATACACTCACATATCCACACAGAGACAGATACACTCATATGGGCGACTAAGATAGAGAGAGAGAGAAAGTGGAAAGAGGAGAGAAAAAGAGGGAGACAGATACAAACAGAGCGAGCAAATAGAGAAAGAGAGACATTCGTTCGCAATTTCTGGGCGAGCATTTGAAATGAAAAGTTTTTTAATTAACTTGTCTGTAGCAATCCTCACCCACACATGCACAAAACCACTCACACTATCACACATGCTCACCAACAAAAGGTGAGAAAAAGCAAGATAGAAAGTGAAAGAGAAAGAGAGAGACAGACAGGAAGTGCGAGTGGGCGAAAGTTTTAGTAAATTTTCGGTCGGGAGAAAATTTGAACATTTTTGTTCACAGTTTCATACAAATTTGTCACTTGTTTTATTCCGTTTGAAACGCCTTCGTCACAGATCTCTCTTTTTATGTTATTCTCTCTCTCTCTCTTTTTTTAGTTTTCTCACCTCTTCCTATTTTTCCGTATTTACTTTGCTTGTTTCAGTTATTTATTTTACCCGAAATTTCAAATTTGATTCGTGTGGTGTTGATTTTGTCATTTACGTTATTGTTTTATTTTTTTTTTTATATTAAAACGGTGGGGTGATTTGATACGGAATTTCAATCTTATCTAATTCTTTTTTTATCTATAATCTTTAACAGTCTTAAGGAATTTGTTGAAGCTACTACAGTTTTTGCAAAATGGCGTTTTTATGAAACTTTCATTTTCATGTCATAAAATAACGGATAATTCAGATGATCCATCAATATTTAGTATAGTTTTCAATGTCATGGTTACTATAAATGTTATGACAAAACTTTAACTTTACAACACACCATATATCATATATATACATATATTGTTTTGTTTAAACCTTATAAAGAAAATTATATCAGAATTAATCGCGAGATAACTTTGTTTAGTTATTCAGGGCATAGGCATTGTTAAATAAAGACATCATGAGAAAACAATAAATATTTCAAAAACAAAAAACAACAAGTCGAGAAAGACAGCTAGTTAGTTATAAAACAATATGATGATTTTATTTCCAATGTTAGGAATTCCGAATCTTTCATTTCAAAATAAATCTCCTTGAGGGCAAATCATGGAGTTAAACGGAAAGAGATAGCAATAGTTTTAAGAGTCGATTCGGACAAGTGATGAAACAAGGAACCCAGGCGAACGATGATGACCAAGATGCCCTCTCATTCCTATCCCTTTCTCCGTCTATATTTGGTGTGAGGAATCTGTGCTTTCGTATGAGTTCGTATGAGTGCTGGAGAAACTTGCTCCGAGTGAGTGTGTGTGTGTGTGCGTGTTCTCTTTGTGTAGCCGGGCGTGCAGATGAAGCCCAGTGTTTGAGTCGATCTATCTCCGCCTCTCTCCCTCTCGCTCTTGAGTGTTGAGCCACTTTGACAAGCTACAAATGCGAACAAGCACCGCACACACACACACATAGACAATACACACACACAAACACTCTTGGAACTTTAAAACAATTTAGATAACCGTAAAAAGATCCATGCGAAGAATTGCAAAACTGTCTGAGGCTATCTCTCTCACTCTCCCCATCTCTCTCTCTTCTAGTTATGGCGATGAGTGAGGGCCCATTTTATTGTTGTTGTTGTTCTTGCTGTTGTCGAGATAAACTTTACCCTTTAACAAGTGCACACTCACACCAACACACTCACACATCGTCCCTCATATGATCAAAAGATTGCGCTTCGTTTCTTCTTAGCCTTCGCCTGCTTCCACTTCTTCTTCTTCGCTTCGGTCATGTTCGTAATTAGAACTTTTGGCCAAGAAAAGGAAATTAAAACTTTTGGCCCCAGCTACAAAAACAACAGCAATAAAAACCAAAAGTTCAAAACAATAAGAACAACAACAATATGGACAACAACAATAAAACCAACAACAATTCAATTAAAGCAGCAACAACATCTTGAAGAAGACCACGAAGACGACGAAACCGAAGGACGAGGCAATGAAACAAAGAAGAAGATGATGAAGAAGAGGAAGATGAAGAAGAGGAAGCCTAAAACGAAGCCGGAGACGCCGAAGTAGATGTTGAAGAAGAAGAGGAAGCACCGGAACTGCAGAGTTTTGTCTTAATTTTCGAAATTCGAAGCGAAGACGAGAATGACGAGCGAGAAGGAGGGAGTAACAGAGCGAGGCAGAGAGAAAAACTTCACTTCTAATCGAAATATTCAGCAAGATGGTTGTGGAATTTGTTTATTTGCCTGTGTATGCGTGCGTAAGTGAGTGAGTGATTGTGAACAACTCGGTGTATTTTGTGTTTCGAAATATTTTTCGCAAATTGCTCTGAACGTAAATTTAAAGTTTAATTGAGTTCGAGAACCCCCAACTTGGGGCTTTAATTGACTCAAATCCCGCCGTAGTTTATTTACATCTGCCACGCCCCTTCCGCCCACCACACGCACATTCGGTCATCCTTCGAGAGGCCTGAGCCCAAGAAACCAAGAAATTCCAAGAATGTCTGAAGGTGTGGATGGCGTGTGTTTGAGCCCGAGTTTGAGTGTGTGGGTTTCCTTCCGTCTTAATCCGAGTCGAAGGATGGACCGACGCCTTACTACGTCGATCGGAGAAATCGATGTGGAAAATATCCCTGAGTTCCTGAGATGAGTTCAATAAGAAACAGAATCTATTAAAAACCCTTTGGAGAAACTTAAATATTGTTTCCATATAAACTTGGATCGTTTCTCATTTCGGTTCATCGTTCAATCCCTTCGCCACCCTCTCCCTTTCTCCTCTCACCCCCCTCCAGCCCTGTCTTTGTTCTTATAATTGCTCTTGTTCTCTGCGACTAAATCAAATGTTTTCACCATCGACAATCAACGAATTCTTCTCGCATCCGCATCCATCCCTTTCTCTCTTACTATTCCTTCCCCTCGTCACTCTGTATGTGTGATGTCTGTGTGAGTCGGTTCACTTGTGTACGTGTGCAATTAGCTTCATTGTTTGCTCGATGATGAGCGGAAGCGCGTGCTGCTCTCAAATAGAAACACATTCCACACACACACATGCACGATACTCAGTAACACGGCAAACAATCGCATCTGCCGATGCTTTGTTAATAAACAGCGTTGCCAGATCACGCCGAAAGCCAAAGCGCACACGTTTACTCAAATAATTACCGAAGGGAGAGACGGAAGCTACAACAACAACGTAGAACAAAAGCAGCTGCTGCAGCAGGTGAAACAACAACAATAACCATGATGACGATGAGATGAGCACATACACACCCATATCTACTTTCGCATTCAAGAGGAATAAAAGTCGGCATCAATGACTACGAAGACTGCTGGAAATCGAAGACGAAATATCAAGAAAAAAGATGCCTAAAAGCATGCAACCTTTTCTTCAATCTAGCGATCAACTGATCAGTGACTCTCAAACTGTTGTCGTCACAGGGTGCTTCAAATATTATTTTTTCCTATTAAAAATTTAATTACCAAGGAAAGTTAAATATTTAATTCGGGAAAATTATGAGAATGGGGAAATGAAATGTTTTTAAATAGTATTCAGAACGAGTGTGTGTGTGCTTTTTTTATTCCTTTTATTCCCCGTTGAGCGTTTTATTAGCCCGATTATACTCCATTTTACGACCACTAAAAGTTTAAACACTAGAAATTTATGCGGACGTCATCATGCGCTGACAGTTCGACATTTGACAAAGATATTTATGGCCGCGCATGAAAATAAATGGCGAGTGGAATATTAAAACGCGTCTTCGTGTGGGGGGATGAGGTCGTCTGTAACTGAGTGTGTGCGAGTCGCTCGGGGACAGGGCCCTGTGTGAGTGAGTGTGTGAGTCTCATTATATCATCGTTTCACATCATTAGCCCCCAAGGATGAGCGCGTCCTTTCTGCTGGATTTCATAATTTAACTCCGAGCTCGCGCGCCATGAAACACAATTAAGCGCCGTTGACAAATACACCGGCGCACACAGCTACACGCACAAACCGTCGCTTATTTTGACAGCTGTAATTAACGCGCCTGTCGATGGTTCGCCGCTGTCAACGCGAAGATTGTGATGAACGAGGACCGGAAAAACAATGGCACGGGAACAAAGAAGAGGCGAATGACGCAAAATTGCGTGAATATTAAAATTTTAATTGGCTGCGGAAACACCCAGTGGAGCAGCAACCACTGCCCACAGCCGCCGATCGCCCCGACTTTCGCTAAATAAATACACAGCTTGAGTTTTTTGTGAATTTTACGTTTTTTTTTTCGTTTATTTCAGTTTTGTATTTTTTCCATTTTTGTCAAATAAAAAAGTTCTTTTTTATTTTTCGATTTCTCATCTCATACAATTTCTTCGTCTCGTTTCCTTATCATCAATGTCAAATATGTTCTTCTTCGCCTCGCAATGGCATCGCATGAAGTGAATTTCAATAATTATAATAATAATAGTTACAATTACTTATAATCTTACGATAATAACTCAAATGATGTTTGCTAATAAATAATGTTTTGTCAATTTTGCCACATATCAATTTCCAATTGAATTTTATGTTTTTTTACATGTTTTTGTAATGATTTTCACATTTGCCTCGAATGTTTTTGTTCGGTTTTTTCTTCTTCCCTTTGCTCTCGTATATTCATACGAAAATATATATTGAATTTATGTGTAATAGGCAATGAATGTATTCACAAAAAGCAGCCAAACAAGCGCGTAAAAAGCAATAAAAAGGACCCTTCGTCAGATCGGCATTGATTCGAACTGAAAATCGAACTAAACATTTACAAATTGTAGATTTAAGCTAAGTTCAGCGAGCAATCAGCGGGTACTTTTTCCTTTATCCTACTAAACTATCTCTCGCGAGAGGTTACATCGTTTCATTTGGGTTGCTTCTGCGTTTCTCGTCAAATTCGAGTGGATTTCACGATATTTCACTTCGGTTTCAAAGAAGTTTGAGATGTGCGGCGAACAGTTTGAGGGGAAAGTGCCATGACGGAAGTGATAGAAGACGATCACCAACAGTCGTTGTCAAACTGTTATCTCGATCTCTTCATTCAGTTGCTGCCAAACTGTTACAAAAGATGTGAATAGCAAATGTTGTCGATTGTGCTCGATGCTTCTCTCACTTACCACCCCATCCCCCTCTCGACCTTTTTTTCTTCATTCATCGTCCTCTCACTGGCCATCTTTCGCTAATTATTCACAAATGTTTTGTGCGTAAATCATTTGAATTCGAAAACAGAAAATTATATGCTTTGCATTAATTTTTCTCTAATTTTAACAATTAATTAATTTCATAAATTATTTTATTTTTACAGCATTTTTCCATTAATTTAGGAGATTTATTATAAATTTAATTACGTCTTCATTAAATTTAAACTTATTTAAATTTTTACTAATTTATTTAATGTTTTTCTTTTAAATATTAAACTTACGATTGAGAGTGTTTTTTTATCATTTTTTTACTCGAATTCTGTGCAAAAATTGTTTTTCTCTTAAATTGTTGGAATTTCTGCTTCTCTCATAGGTCTCTTCTCTATTTTAACTAACTTTAGCATTTATCTGTAATAAATATATTTCTTAATTCTAATAAATTTCACATAATTTCTTAAACAGTAGATCATTTGCTTATAAGTAAAAACCTTTACATTTACTCTTTTACAATTGTATCTCGCTCGCTTTCTTCTCTCTATCTCTTTCTACATTCCTTTTTCGCTTTCCCATTTAATTCTTTTACAAAAATAAGCATATTATCTGCTTTATCTCTTTTATTCTTTCTCTTTCTACGTCTTTGGGGATTTTGTTCAGTTTTTCACTCTCTTTCTCTTATCTCTGTTCTTCTTCGCGCTGATGCTTGTCCAATTTTTGTTCTCTTCTATTGTTACTAGTATGTTTTATGTGTTGTTGAGTAAATCGTAAAAAATCGTTTTCGTTTCTTTAGTTCACAATATTTTTGCATCCTTCTCACTACTTCTCTATTCTGTTTTCCGTTTCTATATTCGATTTCTCGGTCTGCTGCTTCAGTTAAATATTCGTTTATATAAAGTTCGCTATGGTTCTCTATGTTCTATGTCGTCTATATGAATCTGATCTCTAAATCTCACTTGTATATATCGATATAAATTATACTCTATTTCTTCTCCTCACCTATGCCTCTGCTTTAATATATTTATGTATATATATAATTTCTTCTGTTACGGTTTCGGTATATTGTGTATTTCCTCATTTAAAATGTTTTCGGGTTTTCCGTCTATCAATCGGTTTTATGTCTGTTTCCTTAGTGAAATTCGTATTTTTCGTTTATCATTTTTTGCTTTAATCGGATTTTTTTACGTATATTTTTCGAAAATTAAAAATCAAGAAAATTCTCCGAGTTACTCCGAAAAAATTAAGTATAATTGAGAAGCTACGTGAAGTTGCACGAGTTTTCTTAAAAATGATTTGTGGAAGATGTTTCTTCGTTTTGGAGACATTTTCACAGAATTTTCTTCTGTAAAAGTTTGAAGACATTCAATGGCCGAAGGCAATGATTCGGATAATTCGTGATTATCTGCTAAATTTGTTCGCTGCTTTAGAGACATAATTCCGTGCCCTTCAGGAATATTCGATCTATATATTACTATATAATTTGATACTCGTCGTGTGTGCAGTTGTAAACTTTCGCAAATTCTTTGAAATGTTTGAGGAAATCGAGTATGGAAAATGAACATTATGAATGTCGACTGAGAACTTCATAAAAATCCACTCTAAAATAATTTTCAAATATTTTCTTCCTTGTAAAAAAACGTTAAAATGTTTTCTTGTTACTTTTAGTTTACGGTTATTTTGAATTATGTTGTTTTATGTTTAATGTTCTACTTTAAATTTTGTTTTTGCATTTACTGCGGAACACCTCGTTGACCAGTCTTTGAATTGTTTACTTGGTTGCTTAAATTACGCTCTATTCTGTTGCTTCTTTACATGTTAAATTTTACACCATTTCTTATAGTATTTAAGTCGAACTTTAAACCAGTTTGCTCCAGTGGTTCTATTTTAAATTTTAATGGAAATTTTGATTCTTCGTTTAAACTCTGCATTAAATGTATAAATATTTGACCTTTAATTTCTATTAAAAATATGGAATCCCTTTTGCTTATATTTTTCTTTGTTTTGTTGTCTCTGTTACTCTTCTATAGCTGTAAAACTTTCTTTGACACATCGTGGATTGCGTTTTCCTCTTACTTGTTTATTTCTTATCATGTTTCGTCATCGTGTGGAATGCTGCATTAAGAGTAATATTTTTTGAGTTGATCCAAAAATTTTACTACGAATTTTACGAAAAGATGCAAAAATTATTATCTTATTATTATATTATATGTCGTGTTCCAATCTTGTGTGTGTGTTTGTCTCGTCTTGAGTTGGAAGCAAAAATTAGACTGGAAGCTAAATTTTTTACGCTTACGTTAAATTTCCATTTTTTACAAATTTTACATTTTTCACCAAAAACTGAATGCGTTCTCGAAACGTTTTCCAAAAATGCTCTATTTTTAGTGTTCTTCAAATCGAAAGAAACGAGCGATTAATTCAATTGTAGTATAATATTGAAGCTAAAATTAAATAACATTTAAATCCATATTAAAGCACGAAAAGAATTTCTTTAATTAATCTATTAATATTTTAAATATTTTAAACATGAAACGAATTCGAAATTCTGCTAAAATTAAATTTTCTTCAAGCTTTTAATTTAACTAAAATGTTTTGTAATTCTCTTAAACGTTTAATGTTCTCTTAATTAATGCTGATTTCTGCGAAACTGTTTCTAACAAACTTCTCTCTTGTTCTTCTTCTTCTACTACATCAGTTGTTTTATGCCTTATTCGAAATTTCTCTATCAGCTAAATCATTACGACTAGTACATTTTTGGCTCTAATTCTATCCCATTCACTTACTCTGCTTAATTGTGTCTTTCTCCAAAAAATATATATGTATGTGGTTTATAACTTGTTTCACTCTAACTCTCTACCTCCTTCTCGCACACCCATTTATTTTAGCTTTTACTTTTACGGTTTCTTTTATTTTCTTTAAATGCTGGATCACAGAATTTTTCATCACACAAACGATAGCGAATTTTCACCTTCTTCTCTCTCTACTCTTCTACTTATCCCACCCTTCCATCGCGGAGTCCACAAGAAGTTGCAAAATCGTAGGATAAAAGTAAAATAAAAGAAAATAAGTGAAGTAAAATTAAAGTACTTGACAAGAAATAAAACAGGAATTTTACGTAAAAAGTGAATTTTTATTAAGCATACAAATAAAATGTAATTATACAAATGAAATCATGATAAAAATAATCATAATTAAAGAAATTAGATTTAAACAATATAAAACTATGTAATTCATTGTAAAAGTATTTGTATATTGATAAAAAATTATTGCTTAAAATACCAGCAACATTTTTCCAGAAATAAACAGCGTCAATGGAAAAGGTTCATGTCCGAATATTCTTCGTCTATTTCTATTTCCTCTAACTTAATACACTTACAAACATAATTGAACTCCATTCAACGATATTTTGATTAAGCTTTTATTGTAAATTGTTTAAAAATTATGAAATGGAATTTTCGTTTAAACCTTTAATATATTTATATAAGTATTGCAAAAGGAAGAAGAGTGAACATGAAGAAGTTAATATATTATGCTTTATAGTTATGTAAGAGAATAGCAGAAATAAACATCGATGAGTTGTGAATCGATTTCTTTCCTTTTCGAAATTTGCTTAGATTTTAATGTTTTTGACATTTTAATTATTGTTATTTTCGTTTTCTTTTTTCTTTCGTATATATTTATTCTATTCATTTACTTTAATTTATGAAACGTACACACATACATTTAAACTAAGGTTTACATTCAGCAAAAATTACTGTATTCAATTAATAGAATTCTCGTTTGATTTTGACTTTCTATTTACAATTATTTTTGGATCAATATTTGATTCTACCTTTGAGTTTTTCTACTTCCATATATATAGATTTATATAGATATTTTTACATTTACGCTACGAAACAGCCAATTTTTAAAATATATATATTTTTTATAAATTTCTCTTAATGTTTACACTCTCTTCAATCGAATTCTACATTAAACATTTAAATCTATAATTTTATTTTTATTTTTTTATAATTTTATATATTTTTTATTTACGCTCTGTAGTAAAATATTTGTTTCTTTACGTGAATTTGCTTCAGTGCATGTTTGTTAGTATGTGTGCAACACAACCGCATATCGTTTGTTCGTGTGTTCGAACATTTTCGAAAAATTCTCTTTATATTTTCACTTTTGTAAATCATTAGAAGATCAAAATCAGAACCAAAACTATGATCGGTGACGAGGAATCGACAATGGATTTAAATATAAAAAATGTACATATAAATTTAATAATACTTTAACGAGAGAAAATCTAAACAATATAAGGGAAACAAGAGATTTAAATGTTTAATTGATTTCTCTAAATGCGCGTTGCTCAAACCAGATTTAGAAGCCTTTAATTTATATTCTCGCGAAGCCAAAAGCCACGAAGCACTCTTCAGATAATTATCTAAAATATTTAATTTAAAGGAAAACAAGTACGATTTATCAATCAAGCTATGCTTCTATCCTTTAACATTACTTACAATTGCATAAGTTCAAAACTGTCTTAAAATATTTTTACTTGCATTTCAAATAGAAACCGAAAATATTGCAAATCATCAATATATTGAAAATATAAAATATTACAATGAGGCACGACGAATAAAGAATAAATGCTTAGAAATAAATCGCTGGTAAAGGGTTTAAACTTAAAGACAAGGCATTAAAGAATTCTTAAAAATTGGCTGCAATAAACCTATACTAAAAAATCTAGAATAAAAAACAAGTATAAATATTTATTCTATTTATTACGAATTAAAGCTAAACGAAATTACTTTATGCGATTAGAAAATTGTTTTAAACATTATTTGCACTTTGCTTGTATGTATGTGTGTGTGTTTGTTCTCGAATGCCGTTTAAATGCTTCTTATTATCCTTCTATAGTAATAAATTTCTACATATATGTATATGGAGCGATATCTTTTATCTCTCCCTCTCTCTATGTTATGTCTCTTGTGATTACCATTGTTTAAATCTTTTATAACCTTAATACACAACGTTTGAACTTTATGTTTGTTGTTGTTGTATACTTTTAATATTTTTGGCAGTGTTTTTGTTGTTGTTGATTTGTATTTTTACGTACGTTTATTTTTATTTTTTATGTTGAAATAATTAAAACAATTGTCAAAAAGTGAAAAGTTTGTCTTAAAATTAAATCAGAGTTCAGAGTTAGAAAGAGAAGGCGATATGTGCCTGAAAATTAAGAACGAATGAAGGTTTTCAAATTGAAATGATTCGCATTTCAATCTTTGGTAATTTGAATTGTTCTTTAACCGTTTTTTCGAAACAGATATTTAAATCTTCAACCTAAAACTATTTAAAAATAAAAAACCTTACAGAATAAACTTAACTATAAAACTCTACAGAAAATAACGATGACATAAACAATTAATAAACTAACCATTAGAAATTGCATATTTTGTAGACCTGTTCTGGGAATTGTAACAGAAGCTAATTTCTGAACAGTTTCCCTGGAAAAACTGATAGCATTAATTTGTCGAAATAATTAAATTACGTGAAATTTCGAGACTCGAAAGCCCGAATTGCGAAATAGTTTTATGTCTGCTTCTCTTCGCTCCCTTCGATCTCTTAACTAACGCGTGATGAATGATGGCACAGATTTTTTTTGTTGTTGTTGGTTCGATAACAGACTCCACGGATGCAGCTCCACCAGGTTCATGTTGCGGGGGGCGTGGCGCCTCCTTAGACGTGGCGCTTCATGTGGAGCGCCAGGTGGTCGGAGCGTGAGAAGCAGCGGTCGCAGTTGCGGCACTTGAACGGCTTGGCGCCGGTGTGCTTGCGGTAGTGGCGCGTCAGCTCGTCGCTGCGGGCGAAGCGCCACTCGCAGCCCTCCCAGGAGCACTTGTAGGGCTTCTCGCCTGCAAAGACACGAAGAAGGGGGGAACAAATTAGAAACAACTCAAAAATATGTCTCATTCGAATAATTTTAAGCGCTATTTTATACAATTTGGCATTAAGTCATTACCAAGTTGTATTAGAAAATATTGAAAATGTCATAAAATATTCGTTATATTCATTATATTCAAACTTGACGAATATGTTCCCTCTGAAATAAATAATAACTCTGGAATGCTGTGTTTTCCATTTCCAAAATATACAAAATCTCAAAAAAATTAAACACTTCCTATTATCTAAGTGTTCAATATAATAATAATTCAATTCTAATGATTTAAAGAATTTTAAACAAATTGAAAATTTAGATGAAAATACAAAAAATCTCTTCACATTAGGGCGGCGTAGCCAACTGTCGCTGACGTCTCCCCTCTCACGGCAATTTGTTTCGTCGAACTGGAACACCGTCTTGACCCTCGCCTCAATTCGCCCGCGGGATGGGAATCAGCTCAATTTGAGTCTAATGCAAATCCATGCATCTGCCACGCACACCAGTCGTGGGGAGGGAGGGATGAAGAGAGCGTCTAACAGATTCAGATTTAATGGAATTAGATGGTGGGTGACGAAGTCGGACAGACGGACGGAGTGGGAGGCGTCGGACTTGGGGATTTGCGAGGCGCTGGAATTGAATAATGGGCAGTAATAAATTATTTGCGACGAAGACAGAGGATGGGGCCGCCGCCTGGACAGGGGAGCGACAGAGGGAGATGACAGCTTCGCACATTGTGACAGGGGGAGGATGACAGAAGAGTCCTCATTTGGCCACCTCGAGGGGGGAGGTTTTCGTCCTCCCCAGAGTACTTTAAGGAACGTTTCAAGGAAGGTTTCCTCGGTTTCACTTCGAATTCTCTTGGTTAACTTGTCACCTGGATGCTTCAAGACAGATTTTCGCCCGTTACGCCAACTTGTTGCCAACCATGGCGAAACGCGACGAGGACGACGAGATGTAACATGGCAACAACTGGGGAAATCTAAATATTTAATTTCTGTTTGGGCGAAACTTTCGCATTGCCAACGACGAGCAATGCAAATATAGAATTTCAGGCGAAAATAAACGAGCGAGAGCGAGAGATTGGCGGAAAGTAGTGTTGCCAACTGCAACAATAAAAAGAAAACACTGCGAAACAATCAGCGAAATCCTGCGAGGAATTGTGCGCGTTGCCAACGAGATGGAAAAACTTGGACGCCGGCCAGAAAACTCACGCGAACCGAAGCTGAAGCCGAAGACCGAGCCCAAGGTGCGGACCAGAGGTGGGCAATGGCCGGCAAATGATGCTGGGCAGAGACAGGGCGAGGGGCGTGGCCTAAAATATGCGCTCAAACTTTAAACAATTAAACGAGCGACGCAAACGAGCCGTGGCCCCAGCCCCCACCAGAGCTCGACGTGGGGCTGCGAGGGAGAGAGATAGTGGTGGACAGAGAGGGAGAATGTAGTGAGGCGGGTCTCGGGATCGGGCCAAAAATAGCGAGAAATGTAATTTCGAAAACTTGAAGTTTTTATTTTCCTCCTCGCAGAGGGAAATGAAGGGGCAGAAAGAGAGAGGAGAAAGTTAAAAGGAGAGGTAGTTAAAAAAGTGAGAACGAGAGAGGGAATGCGATAGACTGAGCTGGCGGCAGAGGAAGATGCAATGGAAATAAAAACAGTTGGAAAGACAAACATTTCCAACGAGGACGAGTGCCGAAGTTTCCACGTCTTCTTCGTCTTCTTCTACTTCTTATTGTTATTATTTCTGTTGTTGTTGTAGTTGCAACTCAAACGGAAACAAGAGAATTTTCCGGTTTCAATTTCAAATCTCTCTATTTTTCGTTGTTCTCCTTTCTTCGATTCGGTGCATGCAAAGTTTTCCATGCATTTGTCTTGAGCAGATCATGTTGTTATTGTTGTTGTTGTTGCAATTGTTATTATTGATGTTATCGTAGTTGCTTTTGCTATTGATAGCCATGGAGGACCTCCCACATGCGCCCGAATCCGCTCTCATGCGAGGTCAACCTCTTGAGGTCCTCCTCCAAACGATCCAGATCAGATTGGTGAGGTGGAACACGAAGACGAAAAACAAGAAGCAGGAGCAGTATCACATGTCATCCTTATCGCCGGGTGGTGCTTTGGCCACGTCCTTCGAAGACTCCGACAGCTTTTCGAGGAAAGCGAGGTTTTGCGATGGAAACAGATTAAGAAACAAACCCAAGGATTCGTAGCAACAACCGAGGAGAGAGAGAGGGAGAGAGATCAGGAAACAAAGAACGAAAGTGAGAAAATGAGAGAGTGGGAGGAAGGGAAAGAGATGGCGAGCATGTGCAGAAAAGAAATCACGAATCGCATATTTTGCTCACGTAATCCGATCCTCACACACTGACAGACATTCAGACAGATAGGCGAAAGACATATGTACAACCGACAGATTGACTGACAGACAAAACGATAGAGCTGTGGGAAAGAGACAGATAGACAACTCCGTAGATAAACAGAAGGAAACGATGGCAACCGATGAAGGAAATACATACAAGATGAACGGAGGAGTCGATGAAGAGGAATAAAATGAGGAGGAAGACAATATCAGGAAATGGACATCGTGCTAGAAGGAGGGAAGGAGAAGAAGATTGTTTTTCGAGAATGATATATTCTATTTCCGATCTTAAGGACGTGCTTAATGAGCTCGGCTGAGAAAGTTGGCAACGCGAAATATTGATTTTTTGATACATAGATATATATACAGAGAGCAGTTGGCAATAACGTAAATAATAATTAAAAATTAAAAATGCTCTTGAACTTGAATATTAAACAGCCGGACTCTTTTCTCTCTCTCTCTCTCCCTCTCTGCCTCTCCCTGCCTCTCTCTCTTAAAGTAAATGTAAATAGGAAAATAAGTCTTCTCCGCCCACCCCCGTTGCCAACTAATTAAAAGTTAAGCAGAAGCACGCTTTGTCCGTGGTGAGTCGCGATGTTTCAATTCGCTGTCCATTGGATTCCAGGAACTCATTGGCGTATGACCAAAACCACAACAATGATGATGACACTAACAACTACAACAAGAGCAAAACAACACCTCCAAAAACAACAACTATTACAACATCAAAAAACAACAATAATAACAACATCGACAAACGCCAAACAACACGACCGAGATCGACGAAATAATCCCTCAAAAGCCACAAAATTCAATTCTGAAAAATTTCCCGCTCAATGATCTGCAAGATTAGCGCCACCCATAAGTCTTCCACTCGCCCTGCTCAGCCCTCACGTCACCCTTCAGCCCATTCGCATCCGCCACGCCCCCAACCCTCGAGCCCCAACATGGCGCGACCGCGGAATCCCCTCCATTTTTGGCATCACAAAGCGTCGCCTCTGCCTCCTGCCCCGGCCTCTCTAGCGCTTTGTCAGTCGGTTCGCAAATTTTAATTTTATTTCCCACGTCCTTCCGCCGACCGCCCTCCCTCCTTCTGTCTGCGCCACGAGGACTTTCATCCTCGGCCGGGAATCAGGAATTTGAAGCAATTATCGAGGACGCCACAACAATTTGTTAGAGCGCGACAATTTCGCCGCCATTTTTTGTTCCGCGCCATTTTGTTTTCCCGCCCCGGACGCTGTCAGGCATCGGCTCTGCAGGGTGAGAGGGGGGGGGGGGGGGGTGAGAAACCGACGATAGAAGGACGAAAGTTTCAATTAGGGAAGGAGGGTCCAAAGGAGTAGAGCAGCGGACGATGAGAGAAGGGTGAAGACGAGAGTAGGACGAAGTGGTGGAAACAGATCTGGGACTAGAGGCTGAAGGGAATGAGATCACTGAAGATGGTGCAAACAACGGCTGGCATTCGATTCGCATCTGCCCCGCCTTCTCCACTTCACACACTTCATCCTCCGACCCCTTGGAGGAACCCCATTCGAGTCAGGAGTCGTCCACTTGTCCGCGGTTCCCGTCTGTGCGTCAGCCAAGAGCCCAACGAGAGCCAATGGAGGACTCTGGTGAAAGGGGTGAGTTGAAGGAAGAGGGAAGAAAGAGAGGGAAAAAGGGTGTGAAAGAGAAACATCTCGAAAACTGTGTCACACACTCGGCCGCTGATAAAGTCAGTAAGAGAGACTGAGATTGGGATGAGCAGGCGACAGACAAACATATAGAGAGAGAGTCTCAGAAAGAAAGCCGTTGGATGGAAGAGGACAAAATTAGATCTACAGGCGATCTAGATCTAGATCTAGGAGAGAAAATGGAGGAAGAAAGAGCATTTCCGGTTGTGGCCGATGTTCTCCGGTTGTCATTTCTCTCGATCTCATGCACTGAAACCAGAATAGTCCTTTTTCCATATAAAATCCTTCACTGATTTCACTAGTCTCTCTCTCTATTGGGTAATCTGGGTTAGTTACTCCAATCTCTTCATCTCTTTTATAGTTGGAACATGAAATATTTTTGTATCTTTTGGCAACGAATGCGATTCACATCAACAATAACAACATGATCACAATAACAACGTAAACTATCACAACAAGAACAACATAAACTACAACAACAATTGACATCACGACAACACCAAGAAAAATCGCTGTCCAGCTAGGTTAAAGTCATAAAAAACCAATTCACAATGGCCATCGAGAAGGTAGAATGAAAGAGAGGGAAAATCAGTGCAAGAGAGAGAGAGAGAGAGAGAGAGTGGGACAAGGTCCGGACAAACTCTCGATGGTGGCAACAACATTTACAATGGCCATTGCGAAATTTAATGGCAACGCCGCAACATCCGGGTTCACTTCGTGTTAGTGGAAAATCATGAAGGGAAAATTAAGAAAATACTGCGATCAACAACGAGTGGATGGCCAGCAATAACAATAACAATGCGAACAACAACAATGCAAACAACATTAATGAACACAATAACACAAATAACAACGAATGCAACAACATCAAAAATAATGTTGAAAACAAAGGAATCAAAGACGATGCAGTAGTCGATGAAAGTGGAAAGAGACGATGAAACATGAAGCTATTGGCTTGGCAGACATGCGAAAAGGATTCCAGCATGTGGCAACGAATGCGTTCTTGAAGTGTTGCCATTAGATCAGGGAATTCATTCGGAGGCGATAAACTCGATGGGGTTCCGTTGCTCTTAAGGGTTCGCGGCTGGGGCGAGGCTCCGGAAGCCACGACACGAACCTCGAACGGAGCGACAGAGACGGAAGGAAAGGGAGAAAAGGCTGCAGTGAATGGATGGGAGTGGAAACGAGAGGTTCGTGGAGATTTAGAGCGTGCAGACAGGAGGCCGAGACCAGGAGAACGAGGCAGAGAGAGAGGGAGGGAGCTGGAGGAGCAGGAAAGCCAGCGAAAAGTAGTTAATTTTTAATAGATTTCCTCCAGCAGTCGCCCTCTCTCGCTCTCTCCTGCATCCTTCCACCCTCGGCCACAACGCGCCACGGTCTGCTGTCTATTATTTTGCGTTAAGTTCTTTCTCTCTCTTGCTCCGCACTGTCTTCCGCTCGCTTTGTCTGTTTTTTGCTGCATTTTATTTTCACTTAAGCAGTTCCGCCATTTTATTGCGTGTGTTTGTGTGCTTCCGCTCGAATGCGCTTGTAATCTTCCATGGAGCAGCCGCAGGAAGGGATCAAAAAACGAAGGAGGAAAAAATTATGTTGAGTTCGGGGGGAGACGGAGAGGGGCAGACGGATAGTGGAGGCCAAAGAAGGGAGAGATGGCTTTTAGAGAGCCATTTGCCATGGCAACAACTACTCTGGAAACCATTATTACAACAACAATAACAATAAAAACAAAGAGCAGACGTCGAGAACTACTTAATTGAATGTGAGGATTTGCTGCAGAGAGAAATCCATTGGCGAGCCATTAAATCAATACAACTACAACGATCAAGACGATGACGATCACGATGTGGCCAATACTCGGAATGGCGGAAACTCAAGCAACTTAAGGCGGAGTGAAGAGGAGCGGAATTTTATGGGGTTCCGAGGGTTTCAGTTAAGGTTTAAAACTTATGATTTCAGAAAATAAGTCTCCCAAAGGGGTGAAGATTGGCATTATTAGAGTGCAAAATATTCAAAATATCAAAATAAGGAAATAATTCATATTTAAATATAAAAAGCTTGAGATTATAAGAAATAAGGCTCCAAGAATTAAGAGTCAGACATATTTAGCAGAAGACGGATATGGGTTTAGGATGTTTTGGAACGAGATCCGAAAAACTAATATTTAAAAAATATAAAAAATGGGAGAATGCGAAGAAGACCCGATGATTCGAGGCAAAAGTTAGAGATCGCAATTAAAAATACAAATTTTCCCACGTTAAAAGATAACCATAGTAACAGCGGTAGAAAAACCCCAAACAGAAACAACAACAAAAAAAATTGTGAAGCCTTATCTCCTCTGTTTGCTTTTGACCTAAAAAATATGAGAAGCACAAGACAACAACATATTTATAGCAACGACAATATGAGTAGCGAAACCCGCGAAAGCCAATTAATTAATTTCTTTGTTGATAGCACGTGGGTACTCAGACGGTATATTGCCTATCAACCAATCACAACAACTACAAGAATAGCAACAAATATACCAACAAGTAATCAATATACCAAGAAAATAGTACAAGAAAAATTTAATTCAAAAATAGATGGTACTAGAAAATGCTAAAACAAATATCACAAAATAAGAACATTTAAATGAAAACAAAAATAAAAATCAAAGGAAAAGAATTGAACTTGAGAAGAGCATTGAATAAGAGAACTTAAACTTTAGAAGCGGGTCGTTTTTGCTTATCAGAGGAGTTTATGTTGAGAGAGAGAAGGGAAGATTGTTAGAGAAATCGGCAAAGATTTTGATTTTCCTACTTTCTTTTTTTAAGGTCGATTGACCCTCAAGTAAATGCGAAAGTGAATGAGATAGTTCTCTCTCTTAAAAATGCTAAGGTCTCCGAATTCACCCAGAGTCAAGGTCGGAGAAATGACCTCGCCACCACTTGCAGAATGGAATTTCTTCTTCGTATTATTCCCCCTCTTTTTCTGCTTCATCTTATCCTGTCGTTTGTCATTGTCGTCATCCGCCCATCTTTCGTTTCCTCCTTCTCCGGCATCCGGCATATTCACCGAATTATCTTCCTCCAGGCTATCTGGCCCTGTCCAGGCCCTTGATTCAAATTTTCCGCTGTCCTCTCTGTCTGGCGCCCTAATCTGCTCGTCTTTCTTTTCCCCTCCCCCGTCCAAATCCCTGCTAAGTTCAATCAATATAAAATTAGATCCCGCGTCGCTTCCTGGAGTTCTTTTTGCTTCGCGAAATTAAAATATGATATTTTTATGGCTTGTCTCCTTCGTCGTGTTTTCTACCACATCGCAGAACGTGCGTGAGTGAGATAGAGATCTCCACAGTAGACAAGAAGAAAGTCGGATGGGAGGCGCTCGGAGGAGGCCGAGAGCAAATCCCGAAATGACGCAAGTGATAAATCTGTCCAAATTTCGCCGCAAACATTGGAGGGAATTTATGCTTCTTCTACTTCTTACTTTTCTTTATCCTCTGGCGGTGGCTTCAGATGGTCTGCCCCGCCCCCATCGCCGCCCCTCCCATTCATTCCGTCTCCTTGGATTCTCGCCTTAAAATTATTCTCATTTCTTTGTTCTGATTGTTTTTTTCTAAGCTTTTTTAAGATTTTTTTGTTTTCTTTTCTTCTTTCAGGCTTAAGCTTTTGGGGGAAACTCCTTCGAGCCTCTCCATTGCCCCGGTCCTCCACCAGCTCGCTCTGCTTCCCCTTATTTGTTTTATTAAAGCTTCAACGTGAGTTCAATTAGATATTTGTATATTAAGTGAAAGGGAGAGAAAATCAATTTAATTGCTTGTAAGCTAAAAGCAAACAAAAACATGTGAGCAACAACAACTGAAACAAAAAAACAAAATCAACATTTGTCTTTTCAACTTTCCAGACTTCAAAGAAAATTCTCAGAAAATCAACTCGATCTCCGGAATCCTCGACAAATAAGGTGGCAACGCTTTGACCTCCTTTACATGCCTTTCGTCCCCGACAAATTAACTCTCCCCTTTTGGTCTGCCTTCCTCTCAGCCTGCGAGGCGCCGTCATAATTTCGTGTACTTTTGGGGTTGGCTTCAGTGACAGAGAGGGGGAGAGAGAACAGACGATGGGTGAGGGAGATGGAGGGACTTTAAACAAGATCCCTACGGTGTTGTTGTGAAAGGGTGTCGAAGTGAAAGGTGTCAATTTGTTAAAAACTTGTTATAGTTGTTGCTTGTTGTAGTTTTCTCAGCCTGTTGTTGTGCTTTTGTTATACTTTCTGTATTTCTGTACTTGTTGTTGTTCTTGTGGTTTCGCCCTCTTTGATTTACCTGCTATTTACATTACACCAACTTTACACCAATGTTGTTGCTCTTCTTCTTTTTTTTTGCTACCCTTTGGGCACACTTCTTCTTCCTTCCCTTGGCATCCTCATCATCATCATCGACATTGTAATCGTGATCATGAATCCTCCCCCTTCCTCGTCTTCCTCCTGTTCATCTTCGTCGTTGTTAATCGTGTCGAAGGGTTATCAAGTTATCAACATTCACATGAACATAAACCACAATATTTCCCCTTCGAACATCGAAAATCAGGGCTGATTTTGATACTCTCTCTCTCTCTCTCACTTCCTGCCTCCTTTTAATGAACTTTAGCGGTTTGTCGAGAACCCTTTTGCAAGAATGAGCTTTTAAAGGGAAAACTTTGCCTACTTTTGGGCGTTGTTTCCTGCTTATCAATATCTGGGTGAAGAAGGACGCTAAAGGGATTACATCCAACATTGTTGCTGTCGTGTATTGTTGTAAAGTTTGCCAGATTAAGCCAATTCGCCCGAAAACTTTCGCGTGTGAAAGTATTTTGTAGAAACCCTGCCCTTGCGTTAGGGGCGTAAAATTTGAACTCTGGTTTCCAATCTCTGCGAAACAAGCAACTAGAAGGGAAACAAGGAACTAACTACAGTGGTGGCTGACGAAATTGCAAAATAACGCAAAGGTTTCATTATTCATCATTATTATAAAGGGTATTTTCTAAGAAACTTTGTTTAACATAATAATCCACATCTTCCTTTCCCACTCTGCGTAGTTCCATGATCTCTGCCCCTCCTCTCGATCTCCGCGATTCCGTTGACAATTGGAGACCTCAGTCATCGCTTTGTCATCACTGGAATTATTCTCCACTCGATTGGCCTACACTTGAACTGACATAATTGACAATCGACGGCAATCACATTGACCCATCGTCATCATCTGTCTGACAGATACGCAGTCCGTCCCGTCTGATCAACTATTCACTTGTCTCGTCGTCCCACGGATGTTGACGTCGCGTCCACATGAACTCATCATCGGAGCGATCTCGCACCATGACTCATTCATTCATTCGTTCCTTCAGTAATTGCTGCGTCGACACAAGTGATAGCACTCTGCTTCCAACGTCGAACCGCGTGTCCCGCACCCCTATAGACCCCTCAACGTCAACGTTCATAAATCATCGGAATTAGAAACTTTCGCTCAATGGACGGAAGATCATCACAGGTTCATGCAATGCACTGCGGTGGTTACTATGTCAGTAGTTGTTATTTTTGTTCAAGCTGCCCTGATGACTTCAGAAGCAGAATTGAAGTCCTCCTCGAGCGGCGTTAATGGAGCGCGGAAATGAATCACGATGCTTTATGAGGCCACAGATTTCTCACAGATTTTTTAAATTATTATTCTTGAAGATAGGATGATCGTGATATCGAGATCAATTTAGATTTAAATAGGATTTGCTTCCTATATGAAAAGATCTTGAGCCAATAATATTCTAGAACGTTATATCAGAAATTCAAACTGAAAATGACTAAGACCGGATAGGAATATTGAGAAGAATGTTTGAAGGTATTTTCAAATATTTATTGTAATTCCATAGAATGAAATATTCCCAGATGTTCCGATTAGTGTATATTTTTCAACTTTTCAAACTGTTTGAACTTGATATAACTTCAAGAGGATGTGCACTCCCTTTACGAAAGATAAAGTGAGTTCTAAGAAGGCCAGAAATATTAAACATATTTCACCAGCTCCTTATTTCCAAAATAAAAAAATATTTTCCCATTTAAACTACATCCACTAGAGCCAAGCAATTCAAGCATCCGAAACCCAAACTCCGAAATCCAATTTCAAAACAAAAACCCCTTCCTCCGGCTTTTATTGTGATAGAGGATAAAAAATATATAAGGGAGTCCTGAAAAAACAAAGCCCAATTTTTGAGGTAATTCTGCTTCCCCCCAGACACGAACACCGTCGGCGAGTGATGCGCCTAAATCATGCTGTTATTTTATTTTTCGTGTCGTTGTTTTCTTTTTAAGGATTTCGTGCCGTGTGTATTAGTGTTGTTGTTGTTTGATTTGCGAGGGCACCGATTTATTAAGGTTGGGATCAGGCCGTTTTTATCGCCAGGCCGCATTCGACCAGTCGACGAGGATAACGTTGATGGAATGTCGGTGAGGCTCACCATCTTCTTCCCGTTGAAATGCTCGGTACACTCTCTCTCTTTCTTTCTCTCCCTCTCATTCTGTCCCTGCCTGTTGGTTTAGAATATAATGTCTATGATATAAACATAAATCTCTTGGTCGGCTTAAGTTTGACATTTGCTGTCATTTTTCATTTTTATGCCTGAGCCGGAGTGGATTTCGAAACCCTCCATCGTCGACTCCCTTCATCCGCTTCGTCGTTTAAGCGATTAAATACCTTCTGTCTCTCTCTTTCATATCGACCGGGTGGAGGCGACAACTCTTGACGCATCAGCTGTCAGAGCAATCGAAGATGTCACTGGAGCAATTGTTTCGACGGACAGAGACCGCGTGAGAGAGAAAAGAGAAAGAGAGGGCTGAAAGGGAATTCCAAAGGGAAGAATTAAAAAGAGAAGGAACGGGAGGCAATTGAAGAGAGCGAGAGGGAGAAACAGGGAACGTGTGTCCTTTGTGTGGATTTCGGTTAAGTGAGGTGAGGACCACAATCCTTTGACCTGGGTGTGCGTGTGTGTGGGTGAGTCCGCGTCTGTGTTTTTGGATATTTATTATTTAAGTTTTCACGTCGATGTTTTCGCATTTGACATTTTCCAAATATTCAGCCCAAATGCCTTTTGTTCTGCGCCTCCCCCTCGATTTCGTCCTCCCCTTCGTGCTCCATTTTGTACCCCACTTCATTCACCATTTCGCCCTCTTCTTGGCCCTCTTCACACCGTTCTGCCCCTTCCCATCCTTCGTCACCTGTCACCCGCAGTCTTCATATTCGATTTTCTGTCCATCCTCCTCCCACTCGTGTTCTTTTCAGGGAGTCTCTAAATAAGTGAGTGTAAGTGTGTGTGTGCTCGGCTTACCTGTGTGCGTCCGCTGGTGGGCTTTCAGGTGCGAGCTCTTCGTGTAGACTTTTTTGCAGCCCATGAATTGGCACTTGTGTATCCGGCGCTTGGCGTCCGGGCTGTGGTCGTGTTGCCTCTGGAGGTGCTTCGTCGTCACTAGGGGAGACGGAGAGAGGGCGATTAGTACAAGGTGGGGGGTGTTTGTGGCGGGTTCTACTCACATGCCGTCACTTGCGGGTTCTGCGCCGCGGTGCCGCGCTGCGCGATCTGCGCGCCGCTGACGACGCCGGCCACGTGTTGCTGCTGCTGCGGACTCTGCACCTGTATCACGCGGGCCAGGCTGATGCTGCCGTTCTGCTTGCCCGTCGTCAGCCGGACGATGGCGTTGCGCGGAATGCTGCTGTGGTGCGCCCCCGTCGCTGCCGGCGTCGACGACGTCGTCTTCTGCTTGTGCTGATGCTGCTGCTGCTGCTGGTGGTGAGGGTGGTGCTCGGTGTTGGTGCCGGCGTGCGTCAGATGCTGCTGCTGCTTCTGCTGATGTGGATGTTGATGTTGCTGATGCTGATGCTGTAGAGGAACTGTTGTAGTTGTTGTGGTCGGTGTGTGGCCGGCGGCCGTCGACGCCAGGGTCGGGTTCTTGTGGTGGCTGACGAGGCTGCTCGTCGTTGTCGGCCCCGCACTCGTTGCGAAGCGCAGAATGGCGGTGGTCGACGGCTGTTGCTGCTGCTGCTGGTGGCTCAGGCGCTGCTGTTGCTGCTGCTGCTGGATCAGGGCCGCCAGATCGTTGGCGGTCAGGGCGTTCGTCTCCTGCTGGTGGCCGGCGACCGTTGTCGTCGTGGCCGACGACGCCAGGGACAGCGAGAGCGACGGCGACGACGCTGCCGGCGCCGACGTCGCGCTGCTGTTGGTGCGTATCGACTCCGGCGACGACGGCGGCGTCAGCGTCGGCAGCAGGTAGTCGTGGTGGTTGCTGCTCGCGATGCTGTTGCCGATGCCCTTGAGGCCGCCGCCGCTCTTGGTCGCGATCACGCGCAGCTTGATCGCCTTCTCCGAGACCGGGCAGTGCTGGGTGGCCGTCGTGGTAGGTCGGCGCCAGGGCCGCGCCCCGACTGTGGGCGTGGCTGCCGGCGGCCAGCACGTAGGTGGCGCCCGCCAGCGACGCCGCCGGCGCCGACGTCAGCAGCAGCTTCTCCTCGCAGCTGTCTGAGTTGAGGTCCTCCTCGTCCTCGTCGAGGCGCTCCTTCTTGACCACCACCGAGCAGCTGAGCGCCTGCTGCGACGAGTTGCTGTCCCAGGAGACGCCCGAGCAGGAGGACGAGACCGAGCTCGTCGTCGAGATCGAGTCGAGGTTCTGCTCCTTGATCTTCAGCTCCTCGAGGATGCGCGCCGGCGCCGTGAAGATGTCCCAGGCGGAGTCCATCTCGGTGTGTATCTTCTTGTACGACTGCAGCTTCGGCTCGTCCCGCAGATAGCGCTCGAGTTCGTAGCATGTCTGTGTAAGAGAGAAGGAAAGAAGATGGCATTAGAACAAACTATATCAAGTTCGAGTTTCTGTGGAATGGAGTCTACGAAATCCCTTCGATTTGGGGTGGGTTTGAGGATCGTCCCTAGGGATTCTTCAATTGGTTCCCCACCAAACTTCGAGTGCATCTCTTCAGGGCCTTTTCAGTCTGAACACGAAGGTTGCCTTGACCTTTCGCTCTTAATCAATCTCCATTCATCACAGACGGACGCCGAACTCCGGGAGGAAGCCCAGGGTGGTCGACCCTTTTTTTCTCCCTCTCACCGCCTCTCACTCGACCGCACTCGTTGCCGTGTCCGCCGCAGAGTCAGACGCGGACCCCGGCTCTCCGCAACCAACATCTATAATTATTTTAATTACTTCCCGGGGCTCATAAAAAACTGGACGCTGGACTGGACTGAGGGCTGGAAGTGTGAGATTGAGGAATAAAAAGGAAGCCTTGAGAGAGCATGAGGACGAAGGAAGAGGATACCTAGCGCCGACGGGGTTCCTGGGAATGAATATGGAAACTCAGTAAACGAGGGATACGAAGGGAGAACGAATCAGAGAGAGAGAGAAAGGGAGTAATATTGAGTTGGCGAAGAAGAGCGTATCGTAAGAAGACGAATAAACAGGATGTGGAATTTTTCGCTCATGCTCTTGGGTTCTCTTTAAATTTGTTGGCGGCTCGTTATGGGGGATGTTGCTGTTGTTGGTTTTGTTGTAGGTAAATATTTGCAAAATGTCCAAAAATAATAATGGCGATGAAAAGCAACACAAAGCACACTCGAGGAGTGGGGCGGAAGACGTCTAATATTGTTGCCGCCATGTTTGCCGAACCTGTGTTTGCCCAGATGTACACACACGCACACACACATATGGCTGACATTATGGGTGGGTGAGTGTTGCACACGAGTTTGAGTGCGTGTGTGTGTGTCGCGCTCGCACCACTTAAACCGCTATTAACTTTGATCAAAAATTAATATCGACTTCGACTGCTTCGTTGTCTGCAGCCCCCTCTATATCTGTCTCACTCTCGCCATAGCTTCGTGTCTCCTTCTTTCAGGCTTCTTGTCTCACTTTCCCACTGCATCGACCTCTCTCTCTCTTTCGTTCTCTCCGTAGCTTCCTTTGTGCTTTCGTTTGTTTTTGTAGTGCAATGAAAACATTGCATAATTTCAGGCATTTCCTCGATGCACACAACCACATGGCGTAAACAACGCAGACATCAACACAGACACAGACAGGGTGGGGGCGTATTTGCATTGCATACTTTCAGGCGGGCTCTGTTTGACGACGACAAACGATGGCGACGACAACGGACGCTAATTTTAATACATTGCAATAGTGCAGCACCAACAACGATATTGTGATCTATAACAATAACATAGAGAACTGCAATAACAGTGAGGGGAAAAATCAACAACAAAAACAATTGCAACACCAGGAGCACATCCACACCGCCCCCTCATACTCTCTGAGTCACAACAGTCAACATATAAAAACAAAACACAACATTTTCGCCATCTCTCCCACGCCCTGTCCATTTTGCAATTGCCGGCCCAACGTCTGTTGCTGGCGTTGGACAAAATTTGGAGCTGTAAAACAGCGAAATATGGCATCATCAGTTATTCACACACACACATGGGCAGTGGGCCGAGTGGGGGACGCTGAGCGCAAACTGACGCCCTTTTGTCGTCGCCCTTGTGTCGTTGTTGTCGCCGTCGTCTGCCGGGGGAAATCAATTTAATATAAAACGTCGAATGGGTCGGCCGATCGGGACCCGGGAGCAAACAATCGGGAGTTGTTTTCGCCCGACTCGACTCGACTCCAGCCCGCCAATCTTTCTCCCTCACCCTCTGTGACACACCTTCATTGGCTCGCTTTCACTGCATACTTTGAGGCGCGCAGCAGCAACTCAAACGATTCCCAGAAGCTGCACACACTGATAATTAATTAAAGAGCAATAATCGTACTTTCTGTTGCCTACTTTCGGGCTTCGAGAAAATTCAATTGAATTGAATTTCCACGGAAACTCTCTTCCCAGTGGCTTGAATGACTTTCAATGGAACTCGTGCTTCCTCCCTTAATTAAGTGCTGAGTACAAGAATAAACCACGGAGGAAATTGATAAAAATGCGAGTCATTAAATAGCATCGCACACTTTTAGGTGTTTCCATTGAAATCGCCGCCGCCGAGAAAATTATGATTTTAATTGCACGCAATAAAATATAATTTATTTACGATTTCACGTGCTCATAAATTTTGCCACTATCTCCCTCACCCACTCTCTCACTCTCCCTCGCTTATCTCGTTGTCGGAATGATGGGTCAAACGGCCCACGAGCAGCCACTCCTTCCAGCTCCCTCGCAATGAAGACTTTAAAGACTCCGAAGTTCAGGAGTTCCACGAACTTTTCCGCAAATTGAATCGCATTTCGTGTCGGCTCCTCGCGCCCGTCTGCGTCCTGGCCGAACATCCGGCTCTTCCGCCCACCCCTCATCCGTCCATGCCACGCCCCTAATGCCTCCAGATGTATTCGGTCTGTCGTTAGTGCGTTTCTCTGCGAGTCTCTCGCGTTGTCTGTGTGTTCTTCCTGAGTTATTATTGCTCTTAATGGTCTGCGAGAGGGCGTTGCCAGACGGAAGATCAGTGGTGGGAAGGACACGAACAAGCGACCGGCGGACGAGCGAACATCGGGAAGGTGGAGCCCCATGGGGCGGGGCGTGGAAGTGTTCATAAAAGCTAACGACAATAATTTTAATGTTATTAAGATGTGCTCTGGACGTCGGCGAAGCGCCATTAAAAATTAACACAGCTCTCAAGAAAGAGTCAAAGACACTCTAATCGAAGCGGGCAGAAGTGGGAGGGAGAGAGGCATGGAGAGAAAGAGAGATAGAGAGATGCCGAATAATGTCGGCAAGTGTTTGTAATTTATTAAAAGCTTTCGACGGAGTTCTGAACGAGTGCCTTCAAATTAAAGACATCACTTTGAATGGGATGGACCAAGGCGCATGAAAAGAAGGCAACAAAGAGAGAGAGAGAAGAAACGAGATGTGTTTGAAATGAGAACTCGGGGTGAAAGACCTCTATGTGGCCGAATTAAGTGGGCGCCAAGTTTTCATTGCCTAGTTGAACCGTTCAAGGGGGTTGAATCATGATTTTTACTAGGAAGTTATAAAGAACATCCTCCTGCTGCCGAGACTTGAATGTAAAAGAACAACAGAGCGAAGAAATTGAATAAAGAATACAAGTATAGGCGCCCAAAAGTAGGCAGATGTTTTTGGGTAAATCTAAAGACACCGCAGCGAGCCTTTTTTTGGGCTTAAGGCCGACACCTCGTTTATTTTGATTAGGCCGAAATCCATTCGCCGTGGATTTCCGCGGACCCTGGCGGACCGGGGACTGGAGGGAGGAGGCAGGCAGGCGCGATGAGGGCGGGGCACCGACCGCCATAATTGATGGGGCGCCAATAACTGTCCGCCTGTAATTGGCTACAAATCCCCAGAGCAGCCAGCAATAATTGAGAATAATTCACGGGCACGAAACCGCGAGATATCGATTGATAAATGTGTGCGGGTGTGTGTGAAAGTACAGCGGCCGGAGGAGGGCCGGACACGGCAGAGCCCCAGGACAGGCCTCGAAGAACACTTTAAAGTCGCAAATCGGAATTCGTCGGCTTCGCCCTGAGCAGCTGGGGCAAAAACGGGGCATCGGGAGCCTTAAAGTAGGCAACGCCGACACTTTCGCACTTCGCTTCGGGAACTTTCGCCATTGAATCGCCAGCCACATGTTCGCCTAACGCAACACACTCAAACACACAAATGCATATTTATCGCCGGAACTTTGCGCTATGCGTCCTGAATCCGGAGTCCTTTGTCCTGAACGAACGACCATCGTCCTTGGCCACAATGAAATCACGTAATCAGCTTAAATTTACGCACGCATCCTGCGAGAGCGACGACTCATAAAGCCCGACTTAGCACACCGACCACCCCGGCCGACCCGAGGCCAGCACAAAGACACACACACACACCCGCATTTAGGTCGCATTAAGGCGGCGATGAGGAAGACGAAAGAGACTAAGACGTGGCTGCTGCGCACGCCAAGGCCGAGGAAGTGAACGAGACGAAGCCAATGGCAAAAGCAGATCAAGAACTTTTATTTCCAACTTATTTTCCTTCCCGCTAAAACGATTAAGTAATTTTCCGTCTCTCACCCCACTGCAGCTCGCTCTCGTTTTTTCCTTCGTCTTTCTTTGTTCGCCATGCCCTTTTTGACAAATGTCGACGACATGCCATTCGTGACAGCTCGTTGAGCTCTGAGTGGGGCCGACGACGGCGATTGGGGGAGGAGGAAGAAGGAGGCCGAGACAGAGGTCTTAGGTTTCAAGGAAATCAAATAATGAAAGCTGCGTCTCGTCTACCGTCGCCGCCGCTGACCGGCTCACGTCTTGCGCCATGGTCAATTGAGACTCAAAGGCGTCGTTTACGCGTCCAGCACGAGCGGAAAAGCACCACGGCGCCACTCCCCCTCGCGCCACCGCTTCTTTGTTGGGCATATTGCTTTTCTCGGAGCTCTCTGTCCGTCGCCTCCCACCCTGGGCCCCGAAGATCCCTAAATACCTTCATTTCGTGGAACTTTAAATGACGTTTTCATGTCCTGCGGCCCCAGAAAGTATGCAATGCCATCGCCAACTAAGATTCGGTCGTTCCAAGGGACAATTTTCGCCTAGAACCATATTTTCCTCAACTCCCATTTATCCGGGAAATGGAGAAGAACAGGATCGGGAATCATTATGTGTCAACTGTGTACAAAGTTCGGCAGCAATTTGTTTGGCGCCCATTACGACACCTTCCGACCCCATTGCGCCCTCCCCGCAAGGCGAGTTTGACGTATTCGATGTGCGAGCGCCTAAAAGAATGCCACAGTTGTCGTGTTACCTGAGGCAGGGAGCGAAGGCACAGGAAGTGAGCGGAAAGGAGGGAAGAAAGTCAGATTCGGAAAAGTTTCGCAAAGTTTAAACTTCATTCCTTTGTGTCTTGCAGGGATTTCTTTTCTCTCGCTGTCTCCTTCTTGAGCTGCTTCCTCGTTTTGTTTTCACTTTTTATGGAGTTGGTGGTCTCGTTGTTTCTGTTTTGTTGTTATTGTGTAATCCTACGCCACCTGACCTGACGAACCATAATAAAAAGTTGGAACAGCTTCCTTTTGCCTCGTCTTGTTTCGACTCGCATTCGTTACGACCTTCTGTCTCTCTCTCTCTCTATGCCCCTCGCCTCTGCTTCGTTCATCTCGCTCTCCTTTGTGAATTTTCTAATAAATTACATTTTTACGGATCGTATATCAAAAGTTTAATATGTGTGCAGCAGCATCCTTCTCGCTCACACCCTCCCCGCGGGGTGGTGTGAGGGAGAAGGGTCGAAGATTGAGGGTTCTCAGGTCCCGGTTTCGGTGATAAAGCATTTCGAAAAGTCAATGGCAGGCAATAATTTTCCCCATAAGTGGGCGGGGCACGGCGAAGTGGACGCCAGGGAGGCGAGGGGAGGGAGGTTGCAGCGAATGGGGTTGGAAAGGGAAAGTCGGTTGTTGTCTGGAAAGTTGTTGTGGAATTTTAAAGGTTTTGAAAAATTGCTCCGGCAGTGATAAATGGGCGGACGGACTAGTGGAGACGGACGAAAGCGGAAACGGAAAGGCTTTCAAAAAATCTATTAGTTTGGCAAATAGATGCGTTTGACGGAAGTTCTCCAATGACAGGAGGTGCGAAGGGCGTGTCTGGAACTACGCACGGTTCGAACGTTCTGGATGACTTAATTGCATACCACGTCGAGGGAGGGGAACTTAATGCAGTCTTTGACTACGAGCGGAGAAATATTCGATGGGCAAATTCGTTCGAAGTGTGATGATGAGGTCAAAAATCAGAGAGAGAACGGTTTGAGCGATGGAGAACCACTTCCGGACATCATCAAGACCTTTCTCGTAGTCCCCTCCATCTCTCACTTCGGTTCAGCCATAAATCATTGGCACACAAGAATTTCGAAAACCATAAAACAGAAGCAGATATCAAAGAAGAGTTATAAAAATTTAGTAGACTGGGAGGTTGGAGGTAAAAAAGGAGCAGACTGGACAAACGTAAAAAGGACGAAACAGAGGGAACAACGGGAAAATATCCTGATTGATGCTTCCTGATCCACGAAAGACTCTTTTCAAAATTTCGTAATTGCTCCACATAAATTGTTCTGCAAGTCAAAAACACGGAATGAAATGTCAGAACGAACAACGGCAACAACAACGCGGGAAAGGATTTATTACAGACGGCGATGGGACAGTAGGTGGGCGGGGGTCGTGGGCGAGGCTGCGCCATCGTCCGAGTTATAATTCAGCGCCATCGCAATTCCATTCGTGTGTCGTGATAAATGTGTGGCAGCGTTTTTGGCGAAGAAAGGGAAATGAAACGACACGGATAGAGAGTGAACGGGTGAGAAAAAATGTAAAACATTTACAAATCGCGGATGGAAAACAAATGCTCCGCACGATTAGTTTGAATTTTGAAATATTGTTGTTTTCTTTCCTTTTCATTCTCCTACCTCGTTCGCCGTCCGAACATATGCAAAAGATAAGCGTAAGAGTGCGCCATAAAGCAGGCAATGATTTATTTCGAACGCCCGCGGGTCACAAACACATGGAATACCTAGAGGCGCCCATCGATGGGTTCTGCAATTGACCGCGGCCGATGGGAGTGGGAGTCCTGAAGCATGCATCGTCGAATGCCCCATCAATGATGATGCGGCGCGCCCGAAATTATGCTTCATAAAATTTGCCAATTTCCAAGTTTTCGCTCGATTTGAGGCCAACGCTTCGTTGCGAATCGCGGCCACGCCCACTTGGCGGGCGTTACACCTGACACAAATCACCATCTATTTGTTTTATGGTCGTAATTGCTGTCGTCGTTGTTGTTTCTGTTGCTGTTGCAGTGGTTTCATGCCCATTTGTTTGTTGTTGCAATCAGCCTGAGCCCCTTCAGATCGAGCGATTGCCCGAAATTATCTATTGAAATTATGTTTTACATCGAAATAAGTTGTTGACGCTTTGTTCCTGTTGCTGTTGGTGGGCATGTAATTAAATTGCCTGATGGTGAGTTTCATTTCACAACAACAAAATCATGAATGGCCGACAATAAACGTTGCAAGCGCCGCAAGGTATGCAACATCAAATTACACGCCAATGGTGTGACTGATGATAACGACGGATTTTGTTGTTGTGGTTACTTTTCCGTCATCCCATGGTTTTGGTCTTCTCGTCACTATTGTTGATGTTGTTGCTGCTGCTGTTATTGTAATTTAATCTCTCTTTTATTGTGACTGACGAAATTATCGTTAATCGCGGCTGTCCATCACATCACAATTGGGCGAGGAGTGTTTGGGGGAGGAGGACGGAGATGTGTTGCCTGCTTTTGGGCGTGGTTTCCATCAGAAACTGAAGCCATTTTCTTACTCTCTTTGATCAGTTCTTCTTTGCGAAAGTTCTTTTGAAACAATTAATAAGACAAAAGGACAACAAAAGCAGGCGAATCCAACGTGAATACACAATGAAAAGAGAAACGCTGCATATTTTTGGGGGATTGTTTGGTAAACAAACAGTTTTTGCCCGCCTCCATTCCATTACAATTCATTCAATTTATTACAATTTTTCTCCGCCATTTACCACAACAACAACGAGAACAATCTAAAAAAACTAACAACAACCGCGAGGATTTGGCCAACAGCCAGTGCTGCCAAATTGTTTAAAGTTCCAAGCAATGAAAAAAGTCGGAAAAATAGAAAATAAAAAACCAAGAAACAAACAATGAGAGTGAGAGTGAGCGAAAAAAAAGGAACCTCCGCCATTGCAGAAAATTGAGCAATTTCCGGTTGCAGCAATAAAAACCGAGAGCAACAACAACAAGAACCCGAGGAACTGGGACGAAATTTAAAAATTGCACGCAGCTAAAACCACACAAGTGGCAACATTGGCGCGACCAACGAAACGGAGAGAGGGAGAGAGACAAGGAGCGGATTTTGAAGGAAAAGTTCGTCTGCCGTCGGTTGACGTCGTTGTTGTTGCTGTAAATAACGATTGCTAAGGTCAATCATTAACCCGGAAGGCGGTCGAAATAATAAAACAACGACGACAACAATATCAAAAATAAAAATGGAGCAAAGAAAAATTGAAAAAGTGCTGCAAGGCAATTTATCGACAAGCAGCGTTGCCAACTGCACACAAGTTGAGCGAATAAATTCCGCTCCTCTGGCGGGACGGTAATAAAAATTTAGAACAAAGCCGAACAAAGGAAGGAGGAGGAGAAGAGCAGCAGGAGCGGAAACGGAAACCACAATTTAATGTCAAGCGAGAAGATGGCGACGGAGAAGAAGAATAAGAAGCAGCAGAAGCAATGGCAACGTAATGAAATTGCAAAGAGTTGCCAACGACAGGCGACAGAACAGAAACCACTCGGATGAGAGAGAAGATAAAGGAGATGAGGAAGAAGAAGAAGACGTCGACGACAACGATGAAGTGAAGTGAACGAAAATCTGGATTGTGTTATTTTCTTCGTCTCCCTCCTTCATTGTTTTCTTTCGTTTTTTGTTGGTTTCTTCATGGGGAAATTATTGTCTCATCCGGATGGGGAGGGCGGAGGTGGGAAACTTTTATGGGCGGATAAATATCAGCCACAACAACCGCAGCAACAACAACAGCCGGCAAATAGATTGTGTCACTGCGTTAACAACGACATGCGAGCATGGCAACGAGAAGTGTTGGCAACGGAGCGCGCATCGTCGCGAACGCAAATAAATTGTTAATGCGTGAAAGTTTCGCATGAAGTGCGAATGCGTGTGTCTGAGTGTGCGAAATGTGAATGTGTGGTTGTCTCTCTGAGTTTGGGTGTGTGTGTGACATGTGTAGATGATAGTTTATGCGGGGGCGTGGCGTGGCGGGGGCGGCGTAGTGAAAAGTTCGAGGCGCTGAAAGTTTGGCGCGTTGTCGGTGAGCAACAAAAAATATGCAATAATTTTGAGCGAGATCACATTGGAATGCTAGGGAGCAGAAGGAAAGAGAGGGGCAGATTAGGAGCGAGAGAGCAGTGGGGAAGCTGGTGTAACAGAAACGAATGAGAAAAGTTTAGACTCAAAATTATTGCGAAATAAGGTTTACTATTTTGTCAAACTGTTTTCCAGAAAATATAGTTATAAAAATTTGTAGAAAAATATTGTAAAAAAATTATTGGTAGGAAAATATTTGAAAATGACTACACAGGTACTGCAGGTATTTTTGCTCATGGCCAAGAATGAGTGGAAGTGCGAATAAAACGAATCAAGAAGTCATCATCATTAACAACAACACCGTCATTTGCGGCAGCGTGCAACTATTTCTACAAGAACAACAACAACACTCAATAATAGTAATAACAAAAGAATAGGAACAGGTATGCGGCAAAACAACAACGGCAACAACAATAGAAGACAAAAGTCGTTCAAGGCGAACCACGAGGCAAATCGAGTTATTGTTGTGATTGTTGTGTATACATAGTTGTTGTTGCTGCTGCAATCAAATGCAGTTGGCATTATGCCTTCAGCGAATTCTCTAACTGACTTGCCAGTTGGCCAACAGCAACAACACCACACCATCGCCGTGTTTCTTCTCTTTAAGGTTCGTCGCAACATTCCTCGGGTCGTGATGCTGTCTCTTTCCAGAGGCAAAGAACTCTGAAGCGATTTCTAGTTTTAGACTGTTTACTGAAATTGTTGCAGTCGCTGTGATTACGCTTGCCAATCAAATCTTGCATCACAATAAATGTTGCCCCGAGTTTCGATTTCGGCTGCCACTCGAAGCGAAGGACCAGGGGCGGTGAGGGGCAGGTGGCTGCACCTGTCGTGGATCGAATCCACGCGGCCGGACGCTTGTCACCCCAAGGTGCCTTGATTTATTGTCGTCGGACGGTCGCGTTCATGCACCTCGTGCGGCGATCTTGACTTTTGGAGCTGCTCGAAGGCATTCGAGAGCCATTTGGAGTGAGTCAGCATTCGAGCGTGGTGAGCGCGAGAAGAACCAGATCTCTTAATATTGATTTTTAAACATTCCTCCATGGAACTCGCCCTCGTTGTATTGCTCCAGCAATAATTGAGTTCTTTTCTCCGTTTCTCAGAAGGAAGCACAAAAGGGAAATAATTTATTTACAATTCCTTCCGTCGGATTCTCCGTGATTGAATTGAAATATTTTCCCTACTTTTCTTCTCGCCGGCCACTCTGTTTATTTTCGCGTGAATAGATCGTGGGGCGAAGACACGATGGAAATTCATTTGGCATTCATCGTGGTGTCTAATTGATTTGTGATGTTTGAGCAGCTGCGGCGCCCGAAAGTATGCAATGCGAAATACTCGAAGCCACCAGCGGCGAAGTCGATCAAGGAACAGGAAGAAATAGAGCGGAGAGGGAGGAGGAGACCTTGGGAATCGCTCCCGCAGGACTCGAATTCAATTTGGATGCTGCTGTTGATGATTGAACGAAAGAAGAAAGAAAGAAAGAAGAAAGAAAGAGAGACCGAGAAAGGAGACGAAGATGAAGCGATGGAAGCGTTTGCCTAATGTTCATCAGCTCAACAACAAAAACCGCCCGAATGTGTGGAAGTGTGGCTATTGTATGTGTGTTTGTGTACGAGCCTAAAAGTAGGCAAACACTGAATGCGGCATCAACGTGCGATTAAATTTAATTATCTGCATGTTTATTAAAATGTCTACACGTACACACACACACACAGGCACACTTATCCGAACAAAATGGCGCAATTGGGATAGATTAAGACACACACCCACACCCCCGGAGACACTGAGTGAGAGGGGGAGGGAGGAAGAGGGCGAGCGACACGCGTGCCGGCCCACAGAGAGGAGGAGGGAAGGGTGAGTGAGAGAGAGAGAAGGAGTATTTAATTGAATCAGTAGGTGGAGAACTCGCAGCGCCGAAGGACGACGAAGGATTTTCCCGAGGAGCAGCAGCTGCTCCTGCAGAAGCCCGTGGGCGGGGGGCGTGTGGTTGCGTTAATAAAGGAGTTTGTCTGTGTGTGCGCGCCTCTGTGTTCTGTGTATCCGAATCACATTTAGCATGTAGAATGCCGCTAAACGCCTGAAAGTATGCACGCAAAACATTCTCCAAGCCAAACCCTCCACCGAATGATCCAAAGAGAATGAAATTTCTCCTCCTCCTTCTCCTTCTTCACGATGTAATTTACAATATTTTTCCTCCGATGCGACATTAATGAGCTCCAGCGAGAGAAATTTAGAGAAAACGCGAGAGAAAGTAAGAGAAGGAGGGAGAGAAAGTGTGTGAGTGGGTAAAATGGAGTGAGGCGATGGTTGGGATTTTATCTAATTATCCTTTCTTTGAAAAGTCGTTGGAAAAAGGACTAAATGAACTAGGCAAGGGTTCGAAACTGATACGGTTGAGCTTTTCAAAGGCTCCGCCTGCAAATATTTCTCGATTAACCCGACAGTTGGGCACCCATCGAATTAAAAACCAGCCCTGAATTCCAGAAACCTCACTTTATCTCACATCGAGATTTCTTTTCTCCGTTAATCCGAAAAGGGTTGAAGAATTCCAAACCCAAATCAAATGACACCTTGCGGAAGGCAATTTACCTGCAATGGAAGAGATAGAAAAATATATTAGTAAAATATTGGCATTTTAATATTAATAATTTAACTATATTAATTAACATGCATTTTTAAGAAATTACTTTAAAATACTGAAAACTCAGAATTACATTTGGGGAACATTTTTATTAGAAAAAGACGGTATTCCTTTAAAAATAAATGATCATGTTAATCTTCGTCGGATTCGGATTGAAAGCTCGGATTCAAAGCTCAGTACTCTAAACACTGATAACTGCCACAACGACAACTGCTACAACAAGAACAAAAATAATATTAATTCCCAACGTCTTGCTGATGAGGTTGTTGTTGCTGCTGCTGTTGTGGGCATTATAATAATAACAATATTTGAACACAGCAGACGAATGCAGCAGGATGTCGAAGATAGGGTTGCGAAGATATTGGAATAGAGACAGATAGAGACAGGGACATACAGATAGTGAATTGAGATAGATGCTTGAAAGCATAGAGTGAAATTGCATGGAAAACTTAGCAAGGGGTAAATGCACATAGCAGGAACAACACCAACTATAAGGATAGTAACGAGGATTGAAGTAGGTTGTAGAAACAATAACAAGAACACAAACCAAACCACTGCCAACAGCAATAACAACAACCACAACAACTATTGAAATGTCTATAAACAAGCCAGACCAAAGACTGACTTCTGTCTCTCGGTCTCTGTCTTCCTTCCGTCCGTCGGTCCGTTTGCGGGTCTGAGAGGCATTCAGATGAAATTTTGTTTATGGCTGACCGTCGCCATGGCTCCAAATAGAAAGCTGATGTGAACTGAAGTCTTCTGCTGAAATGATGAAACCAGCATCCTGTTGTAGGCATCCGACTCTCGGGGAGAACGAGGAGGAGTAGAAGAACAAGTCGAAACTAACTCCTTCTTGTCTTAATCACATCATTCAGATCTGCGAAATAGTTTTAATTATTTTCTGGACCTTTAAAACAAGGAAAGATAATTAAAGCGTTCCCAAATTCTATCTTTCTTCACTCTTTCACGAGCATGATGAGATCGATTCGCAAAAATAGACGTGCGTCAAACGTTTGGAGCGTCGATCGGGCGCCGGTTGCCGATGTTTTGAACTCCAGTCACGTACATGAGAGGAGACGTCAGCACCAAGCAATTACTACAACAAAAACGAAAACAACAACAAGAAAAACGACAACAATACTAAGCACAATGCCCAGAGAAATAGAAATACCAATTCCGGAATGCGAACAAAATATGATCCATCTTGAGAGATGACTAAAAATAGAATATAAAACAAGAAGAACCACCACAACAGTGAAAATATTGGAAATAATGAAAATTTCTCAAGCGAGCTATTCGCGCAACGACGCCTCAAAGTATGCAGCATTAATTCTGCAAATCGCTCTGCGGCTTCCAGGATCGAAAGAAAATCCTTCGCGTTCGCAATCGACTCTCATTTGCATACCGCTGGATCATAAGAGAGAAAGAGGAATGAGCCACAGATTGAGAGACAGAGCGAACTAGGGATTGTGGAGAGATTGGGCGTAATCGTTGCATACTCGCAGGCATTCCGCAAAGTGTAAACAAGGATATGGAAAATATGGAGCTAAAGAAGTTGAGTGGGTGGGAGAGATTTAAAGAGAGACGGCGATAAGGACTGAGGGAGAACGAGAAGTGTGTCACTTGACGCGCATCTGGAGTGCAGCCGAGGGTGCTCCGCGCCCCTCGATCGATCCTTCACACAGCAGAAAAAGGAAGGGGGAGCGAAAAATAGATGGCGAGAAGGGGAGGGAAACTAAGCATGAAACGAGTCCCGTCCAGCGTTCGTGGCGCGCACTCAGCGTGTCTCAGCACTAATTCGCCGTACGCGTTGCTGAATTTAAATGAGGAATTAATGGCGAGCATTACATTAAGGCTTCCGCCCGCCCCCTCTCCCCCTGCTCGACGTCCCAAATTGTGCTTCCGACGACGAGCGGTTCACGCTTCGTTGCGAAAATTGAACTGGAAATAAAATCTCAAGCAATGACAATAAATACGAAATTTGCCTCCGCAGGACCAGGGACGAGCCGAGGCCCAGTGACCGCGGCGAAGGAGACGACGAGATGAAGCTGATGGAGACGATGGAGGACGGAGGCGGCCGTCGTCATGGAACGAGGCGATGGACCGCGTGTCGACGACAAGGGTGCGATTGAGGGCGCCTCGAGTGGGCGGCCGGACGCTTCGCCCCATGTAGATTGCCTGAGTTGTTCTTGTTCTCCTTGTCATCGATAGCGAGTGGCTGATGTTGTGGTGATTGTTGTTGTTGGTGGCCTTTTGAAGAGCGCACTTGGAAGTAATTTCCATTTACAATTCAAAACAACAACAATGGGAACAAAATATTGACAAAACCAAATCGAATCGAACTTCCGCCCCATCCGACTTCCTTCTCCGAATTCTTTCTCTTCTCCAACTTCTTCCTCCCCTTCAGCTGCTCTTCTTCTTAATAACATTCGCAGCAATTTATGCACGGATATACATATATTCACAAATTTGTATATCTTTGTATATCACTAGTATAGATAACTAGTCCCATCGATCGTTGTTGTTGTTGTGGTGGGTGTTGTGATAATGTTTTGTTTTCGCTATAATTGTATTTGCCTTTGTTGATGTTGTTGTTGACTCCCATTATTAAAAATGAACAAACGAATTTATGAAGCATGATTTTGATGTTGCTTTCTTTATCAGCCTCGTCCGTTCCTCGTTCTAATTGAGGTTTCTCTTCGTTCCAGGGGCCTGGAAGAGGGTCGAGAGGAGGCCGAAGCGCAAATTGGACTCGATTTGATTCGTGTTGGGTTCGTGGAAAACTCGGTGAGCTCTAATTGCCTAGAAGTACGCTGAGACTTGTGTTTATTTGGAGCTCGAGGCAGATTCGTTTCGTGTCGTCCTTTCATGTATTTTTCATCTCGATATTTCTCCAAAAGGGTTGCCTATCTTTAGGCTCACTATGGCGGGGAGTTCTTTGTGTCTAGTTCTTGTCGAACGAACGAATGAACCTCAACCGCTGCGAGCCTGGTCCTAGCCTACTTTCAGGTGAGCCGCAGGTCAAACTCTCCATTTCGTTCTCCTTTTCTCGGTCTCTGTGGCTCCAGGTCCGGCTGATTGAAATGGATCGTTGGGAAGGTGAATCTGCCACTAATTAGCGAGAGTGAAAGTTATGAGGGAGGGAGAAGAGGAATCCAATTCAATCGCCTTAGAGACTTTGGAAAAGAGGAACATTCTGTGAAAGAATCTTTAAACAAAACAAAATTTTGTCCCTTTCTCTAGTGCCCTGCGTCCGAAAGCAGGCAACATAATTGGCCATCAATCGCACACCAGATATTTAACGACTCGACATTAACTCGAATGGCAAACATTCGTCCCAAATCGACGACAATGACGACCATAACGACGACATGATTTTCTCTCGCCCTTCGGTTCGACAACATTTCGCCCCTGAGACACACTCGATGTGTGTCTGTGTGTGTGAGTGAAATGGAATGTACCCATCTCGAAGATCCTTCAAAAAACTAATAAATCTCCTATTTTGACAAAGGGTTCCCTCCGAACTTACTCGAACTCTCCTTGTCTGTCTTTCTCCTGCTCTCCCTCTCCTCGTTGGACATTTGTCCGTGTCTCCTGCCCAAACTCTGCCGAAAAATTGTGCCAATCAATAGCAGTCCCCCGATCTCTCAGGCGCCCGCTGCACGTGGTCGGCTGCAGCACGTCGCGCCCCAACCCCGGCCCATTCCTTCCGCATGCCCGAGTCCCGGAAGCCTGACGGAAGCGTTTCTAAATGAACAGGGACCGAGTGCTTCCGGAGCCAGATCGGGCGAGAGTCGGAAGCGGAAACTCGAATTCAAAATTCAAATAAAACCGATGAAAAGACGAATCTCGACGCAGCCGATGGATGGACGGCTGCCGGGTTGAATGGACAGGCTCAGGAATCGATAGATAGACGGATGCGAAGGCAGATGGGTAAAAGACAGACAGGCGGACGGACAGACAGGCGTCCGATAGACATTCGTCGCACGCTATTGCGCGAGGACTGAATGCGCTTTGCATGCGAACGAGGAGAGCATTTGTCTCGGCCGTCGCCTCCTGCCCTCGTTTCGCTGCATACTTTCGGGCGACGACGCAATTTTTTATTTAAAATGTGCTCCTCTTCCTTCCGTCCTGTCCATCGCTGTCGCCTTCTCCCTCTCTCTATTGTCTCCTGGCATTGGCTCCGAATTCGGAGTGATTTCTTTGTTCCTGTGTGGACGAAAGCTATCGCTTTCACAGCACGTCTCGCATCTCGCTCGCACAATTCGGTTCTCTCTTCGGCTCCTGATTGTTTGCAACCAACTGATTGCTTGTGAATTTCTGTCGGATTTTCCGATTCTCGATGCTCCGCTCGTGTTTTTTCTCCGGCTCCCTTGCTTTCGGATCCCTCTTCAGGGCTGGGCTTCCCTGCAAAGACCCGGCCGTCGCGGGTTTACTTCGTTATGCATTGTGTGTGTCCAGGGAGTGTCGTCTGTGGCCGGCGTCAGCCAACTCGATCTCTGCTTCCTCGGTGTCTCTTGTGGATTTCTGTAGCCTACATTTGGGATTTTACCGAATTAGTATCGCTCTTTCGCATTCTCTTCCCAATTTCATCTCTCTTGCTCAATACATTCGAAGCAAAGACAAATCGAGGATCTCGTTTGCCATTGCTGGAAGTGAGCAGCATCCGTCTGTCCGTCCGTCCGACGGTGAAGGTGTCGGAAAAGCTATTAACTTCTGTTTGCGCATTTACTAAAGCATAGTTCCAGGCGATTCCTTTGAATTTTATATGCTTTCGTTTGTTTTTTTGTTGGTTTCCTTTAGCATCCTTACTTCTTTTCACCGTGTGCAATGAGAGCGGTTCTTAGTTACCTTCTGTAGATATTTCCTCATTTCATAGCAACGTCTTGCTTTAAAGTATACTTGACGTATACTTCGATGCTTATGAAATCATTAAATTAAATTAAACTGATTTAGTATTTATTTTGCTGTTGGGAATTATTTGTCTCTTGTTTTATTAGTAGTATTTTTCATTAATTTTGTATTAAAAATAAATAAGATTGATTTCACTAAATTTACCAATCAATTGATTAGTAATTTTTTAGATACTTTCTAAAATACCGCGCCTTGGGGTATGCAACAGTTTCGATTCCGACCACATCACGAACAATTCGCATCAAGCTCAGTGAATTCTCTACCCCAATCGCCGCTCACAACACGAACTAAGGGAATTACAACGATAAAGGAACGGAATTACAACGATAGCATAAGCTACAACAACAGAAAACACGAGAATTACAACAAAACAAGAACTACGACATCGCAATAAACGCAAGAACAGAGATGGTATGAAACCACAGCAACAACAACAACAATGGCGACAGCAAAATCCAATGACATAACCTACAAATTATTTAACATTTAATCTCTAACCGCAGACAAACACAGGCTCCAAATCAAATACAGAGAAACACGAACACGCACACAGGCACACACAGACAGACAGAGATTCACAGCGGGACACAGACACAACCGCAATGGGAGACGAATACAACCACAACGAGAGTCACACAGCTATTTTAACAAGAGACACACACAGATGAGGACACATATTGTAGGCGACACACGCTCACACATCGATAAATCTCATCTCAAAAATAAGGAAAAACAAAAGGGAAAAACAACAAATATAAAAATGAAACAAAATAATACATAGAACAAAACAGCACATAGAACAAAACAACACATAGAACAAAGCAAAAATAGATAACGAAAAATTAACAGAAGCATATAAAAAACATCACCCGAAAGGACGAAACGAGGAAATGAAAATGAACGATGGAAACTAATTTTTGGGTCGCATTAAAAGTCTCCATTAAATGCGGAGACTGTGGAGAATGCATTATTCCGAATGGGTCTCTAATGGGAGTCCTGGCGAAGGAGACGGAGCAATGGGCGGAGTTAGGAGCGAGCGAGAGCGAGGACAGGCGAAGTGTTAAGCTGGCGAGTCCTTTGAACGACCGACTGTCTGAACTTCGGGAGCCCGATGTGTTTGTGGTACTGATACGAAAATAGACGAGGATATTGAAAGCGATGTGGTGGCAATAGAGAGAGTGAGAGCCCGAAAGTGAGTTGGAACGGGACGGGGCGATCATCATTTTGCGGTCTGTATCAACGACAGCCACTATCCGGGCTTACGATATTGACCCGAGCACACACACATCGCCATCGAGTCCGCCCGGTTATCCTGGTGGCATCGCCATCGATTGACCACGCTCCAGATGAAGGAGGAGGGAGTGTGGCCGCCGCAGGACAGGCGCGGAAGCGGAGATGGATGAGGTGGAGCCGAGTTCAATCAAACGGATATTTGTAAACAGGACATGTGCAGCAATGAACACATTAAACGAGAAAATGTCCTCTCGCTGTGGTGGCGACGACGACAACGAGGGATTTATTTCGCCGGAGGATTTTCGATATCTTCGCTAAGCGTTCGATGACGTCGTCCATCGCCGACCACCGTTCGGTGGTCGCAAAAGTCTCCCAGTTGTTGTTTCTTTGGGTGGGGAGCTGAGGACGACGATGATGACGACAAGAACTGGGGTGCTTTCGATGATAATGAGCATGTCGACGGTGATTGAGCTGCCGAAGGTCGCAGGCGACAATCGCGCAGATGGTGAGGGATGATGATGCTTGTCTAGTGTGGGAGTGGGTTCAAGTGTATTTCCGGAATTTAGAAAATTGCCAAAATATCAACAGCAGCGAACACAAACACACAGTCGTTAGAAAGACATGGCAACAACGACGATGATTGGAAGAAAATCCCAATCGAAAGCGGCCATTGATTAAGATGGACTTCGGCATAAGGACGAGACGGACGAGGAGCAGGAACAGGACAGGTTCGTGGAAATGGGAAATAGAAATTCCGACCTACAAACACTTCCAGAGCTCATCCTCGTTCGAGTCCCGTATCTCCGTCTCCCCCTGTTGACGATGGCGAAAAACAAAGCGAAGACACACACGAAACCACTCGAGCGGCAAATCAGAGTCGTCCTCGCCCACTTCCCTTCGCTCCCCGTCCATCACTCGCTCCACTCCCGAAAGGACCCTCTCGTGATGTCCTTTGAAAACAAACCCGACCCGACGACGTCTTGTCCTTGTCTTTTCTTCATCGAGCGACTCGAGATGGGCTTCGATTCCGTGCGCTGTCTTTGCTTCCGTCGACCCCTCAGCCGCGTCCCTCGGCGCCCGCTCCGATGTCCCGGGTGCTGCTTTTAATGTCCGGATGCCATTTGATATCAAATTCCTTTGAAATGCATAACTGATGGCCTCCCTCATAGGCGTTTATAACAACAACAATAGCGTCACAAACCAACAACTACAGCAAACACTAAAACAAAACAATAAAAAAGAAAACGAAAACGAGGAAAACCCGGAAGAGCGAAAATACAAGTGTGGGTGAGAGAAAGCAAAGAAATAAAAGGCTTTTTCGCACTTGCGCCCCAAAGTATGTGAGGCAATAAACCAGAAGCTGAGAGCTTTCCTCGTCCTTTTTCTCCTCTCTTCCGACGGCATGAAGTGTCATTAGCCTCTGGTGTGAGAGGGAAGGAGAGAAAAGAGTGGGGCAAACGAAGGAAAGCGATTTCGCAATTTCGTCGCCCGCTTTTAGGCTCTCGTCGTGTCTTTTTGGGGCGCTTGCCAGCGACAGCTTATGACACCTCGAGCGCCCCGAAGCTTGCAACCAGTTCTCGTTCCCTTTAAGGTCTTCCTATAAGGCCCCAAAAGTGTGCAACGCCAATCGATGGCACACGGACCACAGCTGGAGCTAGAGTTTCAACATTGCAATCGTCGGTGTTGGTGTCATCAAAGTTGTTGTTAATAGCTGCGGCAACAATTTTCTCCGACGCCACAAACAACAACAACTAGACCTCCAGTTTCAAGAACTGACAATAGCCACGACTGCATTTGTAAAGAAAATGCAAATTCGCGCAGCGGTCGGACAATGGAAGAATCCGTTCGCCACACGACAGGCCAGGATGACGCAGGAGCCGACCATGAACCATGACCAGAGGCGGCGCCGGTCGACTGCTACTTGACCAGTCGAGCGCCGGGGCAGAGCGCGCAACGAAATTTTATTGCCTCGCCATTCACAGAAGAAGGAGGACGTGGACAAAGCCAGGGAGCCACAGAAGAATGGACGACCGAGCAATCGCTCGATCACTGGCGACCGAAGAGACCTCCCACCACCCACGGCCTGCACTTCCGTGCGTCTGTTTAGTGGCCGGGGACGAGTGGCCATAAAATGTGCGTCGCCCACGACGCTCTCTACCCTCCTCCGGTCGTCTTCTTCTTGCCTTCTCCTCGCCGCATCGGAAGCCCCAGTCTGCAAATTTATGTCCAATGACACTGTAAATGGCAGCAAGGACAACAGCTGCAACAACAACTATTACAACAAGAACAACGACAATAATGGGAGCAACAGCAACAACAACACAAATGAGCGATGCGTCCATTGTTAACAGTTTTATTTAAGTCTCCTGCAGGGCTGAGGAGCGGACCGAGGAGGAGCTGACAAAGGAGGAAGGAGTTGGAGGCCGAGGGCAAATGTTGTGCAAACTGTTCGATGTTTATTTTCGCTTTCATGGCCTGAACTGAACTGGTCTGGCCTGACCTCGTCGAAGAAGTCGGCCGAAGTGCGGCGAGGTCGTTCGGTTCGGGAGTTCATGAGGGATCGACTGGTAATTGCAAGGACGACAGTCGAGAGGCCGATGCAAGAGCGACAGGTGTGTGCGAGGCGCCTAAAAGTAGGCAGTGAAATACTGCAAGTGCACAGTTTTGCTTTCTTGAAAATGAAAATGTGAATATGTGAAACAGTCAACACTTTCGACACCGTTGGCCGCCTAAAAGCGTGCAAGACTTTTTGGCATCGCGCTGGAATCCATTACACAAATTGCTGTATGTTCTGATTGTGGCTGTTGTTGCGGTGATTTGTTGTTGTTATGTTACCGAGGCTTGTTGATGACGTGGCTTGTTGATATTTCCTGTTGTTGCTGTTGTTTTTGATATTTTTGTTTTATGCTTGTTGTTGCTTTCATTATGGCTGGTTGTTGCCAGCGTTTGCCATAATTCACTTGACATTTGCCCGCGCATAAATTCAACGCTTGTGCCGTGCTGCGGCGTACAGTTCAGCGTGCTGCGCCCAAAACTATGCAGCACTTTCGGGATTTGGGACAAACAAATGCGCGCTCGCCTGCAGATTTCCATTGTACTTCAATTAAAAACTACGCCATCCGCCGCCCTCGATGGTTTTCGCAGCCGAGTCGACTCCACGGGCGCCTGAAAACGAGTCTCGATGCACTTTAACTCGTCTGAAAATGGAGGCTTCTCACATGGAAATTAAAGCCAACCTCCGAAAATGACAGCGAAGACTGCGATGTGCCAGTGAGAGGAAGAAAGACATAGCAGGAAAGACGACCGACGATTGTTGTAGGCAGCCCTCAACAAGAGTGAGGTCGTTGGAGGGGAGACGACTACTTGAGGTTTGCTTCCTCGTTGCAGTTGACGCCGACGCAGACAAGTGTCGACGACTTAATGCACTTTAGCATATTAAACAGGAGAAACCCCCACTTACACCTCCCTCTCCTTCTCCCTCTATCTTTTTCCCACTCAGATTTGTTCTCTCTCTCTTTCCCTCTTTGAATATTGTTCTTTCACTGAGTTGGAGCGCGCAACAGTTTCTCAGGCTCGGCCTACGAGGCCTACGGGAAGGAGATTTAATTTCTTTTAATCCCGCATTTGTTTCACACACACAAACACACCGCACACACACAGACACACAGAAGTGCACCGAGGGAAGCCCGAGAAATGCGTGCTGTTGTTGTGACATTTCGCATGCAACAATTGAAATGTAAAAACAATGCAGGAGCAGGAGATGAAGAGAGAAAGGGAGAGAGAGTGAAAAGGAGGAAAAGAAGGGGGAGTGGGGTTTGAATGAAGAAAAGAAAAAAACTAGAGAAGCAAACCACAAAAACAAAGAATGCTTCAAATGGTGAAGTCAATGCCCTACGCACACACACACCTGCACACATACGTATGGCTCTGGGGCGAAGAGAGACTGCAATGACAACAACAACAATTGCAAAACAGCCCCAACAACAATAGTAGGGTTGATGTATAAGAAAAAAGTGGAGAAAATCTGGATCTCAACCTGAAAATAGGCTGCGGATGGTTCTCAAAGCGTGCGAAAGAGATGCAACATGCAGATGAGGAACATGACAACAGAAAATGACACAGAGGGAGAGGGAAGAGAGAAGGAAAGAGAGAGAGACAAGTGCAGAAGCGATAGCGACCGAGGGAGCGATTTGAATGCAGCTGTCGAGTGCGTTTTAATTTCAAAAACAAACATTGCAGAAGGGACAAAAGATACGAGCATGAGTGAGGAATGGGAGAATGGGTGAAATGAGGTTGAAAGAAAGGGAAATGAAGGCGGGGTGAATTGGAGGAGAAAATGAGACAAAGACGGAGTTGGAGTCGGTGGATGAAGACTTGAGACGTCTTAAGACTGGCGGCGAAAGAGACAGAGTCAGGAGAAGAGAATGATATATGCATGTAAATACAGCTGAAACAGTTGACCAGAACGAGTGCAGCAAAACAGAGAAGAAGAAAATGAGAAGAGAGAGATATTGAGAAATAAGAAGAGGTAGAGGAAGTGCGATAGTCAAGAGATTAGAAAACATTTGCGATGCAGAATAATTTGATGACAGTTTTAAGGGATTTAGAAGGAGTTGAAGTCATTTGATTGAGGTGTAGTTACAGAGATTTGCGCATTGCAGGGAGATAAATCAGATAATTCGACCGTGAGCAGATGGAATGACGAGGGGAATGAAAGGGAACACGTTTTCAGAGGAGCTTTCGAGTTATTCGGGAAAAAGATGGATGGATGAGGTACTTCAGGAAGGAACCAATAATTAAATTTAGAGTTCATTGGTTTCAAAGAAATCGATGGAAGAGACAGATAAGAGGATAATAGATAAGAGAGAGGGGGAGAGCGAGAGTGCGAGACGGAAAAACAGAGAGAGAGAAAGAAGAAGGTCCTCCTGATATCGAGTCAAATATTTAAAATGGGAATCAATCTCCTTCGCTAACATCAAACAATGGGAAATTTATTTGACTATCGGGAGAGCTCAAGCATCAACAACAATAGCAATCATGTCAACAATAACAACAACAAACTCAATGACAACAAGAACAACAACCATTGGTAACAATAGATACAATATCACGAGCAGCTTCGAAGTCAACTTCGACCAAGGCAAACCCAACAACGAGCAACAGTCGGATGGACGGGCAGACGGATGGATGGATGGACGATGAGCCGCATAGACCATGGACAACTACAACGGAGCCCCATGCGATGGGTGGATGTCGAGGGGTGCAGGAGATGGAAGAGTGTTTTTTGTTCCATTCTGTTTGCCCTTCTGCAGCAGAAAAGCGCGCCCGTTGCCATGTTTTTGCGTTGGAGCCCCCCGATTCCCACTTCCACCTGTGACCAGCGCCTCATTCTCGCTCCTCCACGCTTCATCCTTCTTCCTCCTTCACCACGCCTCCTTCAGCCACAAATGCTCGAACGGTTCGTTACTCCTCGAGTCGACCGACGACTGCGCCACCCGGATGCGCTGTTGACGCCATGTTGATTCGCCTCACACCTTCCATCGTTCGGTCGACCCTTCGCTTCCCTCGCTCGCGGTGGAATCCAAGGGCGACGACTGACGGCGTCTCTGCCTCGCTCGTTTCGGGGGCATCCTGTCTGTCGTCCTGACGAGTGCAATTAAGATTTAACTACTTTCCTCCTCTGGCTCCTCATTACACCTTCCTTCCTTTCTCTCACTCTCACTCCTCCTGCTCATTGTTTATGCTGAGTACTTCTGGACCCACAGTAGTCGTGTTTTAATCTACAATTTCCTACACCGCGAGTATCGTTTCTAAGCCCAAGTTATTTTTGAGTTTCGTCTGTATTCGGTGGAGTTTATTTAGTAGGTAAATTTCCTTAACCTTGTTTGTTTCTTATGTCTACAAATTTTTGATAATCCTCCTGATTATAAGTATGTATATGGATTTTTCTTCCTTTTAATTTATTTTTGTAATTTGTAATTAAATATACACTTAGTATCTCTTGCTATTTTGTTCGGTTTTATTATCCCAACCAAATTGATGCTAACGACCTTTAAAAATTCGTCTCCACCTCCTCCTCCCACACAGTCATCGAAATTCCCTCGACCTCGCATCAATAACGTTTCATGGAATTAAAAAGCAACTTAAAAACTCCCAACTGTGCCCGTAAAAACTTTCGCATTTCCTTGCAATCACTTTGCGATCGCACCTGCAGGACTCGTCCAAGGGGGTTGGGGGAGGCGGTTGGAGGCATCGCACATCCCGATGAAAGTTCCGGAACGACGACCGAAACACAAATTTCAATATGGGAACGCAATAATTTTAATTGGAATTTATTATGCACGATGTGGCCCCAGTGAACGGAGGCTTCCCGCCCCAACCAGTGCCAGTGCCAACCACCGCGACGATGACGACAAGGATGACGGCAGGTCGCCCGCCGACTCTTTTATTGATCACAATTTTTATCCTTTAATTTTTAACAAATCGCTATCAATAATTCGCACGCACACCGAGAGGGAGTCGCGTTGCCACCCGCCACGTCGACATGGTGACGTCGTGCGTGTGTCCGTCGTCCCTGATGGACGAATTATTAAATTGATCGATTGGCAGCAAAAACGTGGGGGATTTTTTGTCCTTTCATCGCTCGTGCGGGTTGTGAACGCTGTTAAAATTTGATTACAACCCGAAAACGACAGACAATGGGCGAGCTGGGCGGGCTGGGCGTGACAGCGAGCGGTAGCCGCGGGGGCGAGCGATTTTCAGCTCGAATTCATGGGGCTTTGGAGCCGAAATTTAATTCAATGATTCGAGTAACGAATCAACCAATTTTTTCCCTTCAGAAAGAGCATTTTTTACTTTCTGAGGGGCAATATTTTTTACCTTCATAAAGGGAATTTTTTACCCTCACAAATTTCTACCATCAAAGAATGAATTTTCTACGTTCAGAGATGGAATTTTTAACTTTTCGGTTAAATTTTACAAAGGGAATGGTGACGACGATGAGGAATTGATAGAAAGAAGTTTGATGTGAGCATTTTTATCTCTTTAGTGAAATATTTGTTCGTGCAACTTTGGCTGGACTCCCGCGGAAATCACGCCGACAATTAAGTCACGTGCTCTTCCTTCGTTTTATCTTCCTCTCTTTCTCGCGCCCATTCGTCCACCGTGCGCGTGACAGAGGCGGCGAGTGGCGTAAAAGTTGATAACCTAATTAAGTGTCGGCACCTTTCGGGGAACTCGTCGTCCTCCCCACATCCTCCCCTTGTCTTCTGCACGCTCTCTCCCCGTACTCATCGCCATTGTCGTCGTTCGCGTCATCATCGTGCTCGTCGTCATCCTGATCATCGTCCTTGTCATTGTCGGCTTGTCATGCCGGCTGTCCGTTGGCGCCATTTTACTGTCCTCCCCCGAGCGGGCTTTTGTCACTGTGGCGAGTCGACCTCGGCCCTCCCGAGTCCTGAGGCTTCCCTTCGGCCCGCCTGCAGCACCCTCTTCGACCCCTCCAGACCCTCTTCGTCTTCTCTCATTTCATCCACTCGACTCACCTCGATTCGAGCATAAAAAAGCGATTCTGTTGTCACCGCTGCCCCCCAGACTTTCGGGTTCACTATCCCCCGCCCTCCCATGTGAGTCTCGTCCTCGTCGTCGGTCGGTTCCAGGTAATAAAATCGAAGCGTGTGCTCCGAGTAGGCGGGAGGCGTGGCGGGGATAAATCTGCGTGGCATGTTAATACTCAGTGGTGTCCACGCGCCACGAATCCGAGGTGGACAAAGAGGAAGCGAGAGAGAGAAGGGGAGTGCGAAGGGAATGGAAGAGGAAAATGTGGATAACGAGCAAAAGGAAGGATTTTTTACACTAGCTGTTGTTGTAATTGTCGCTTTGGGTCTTTTTTGTTGTTGTTTTGGGTCTTTTTATTGTTCTTGTTTTTCTTGTTGTCGTTATTGTTGTCAATTCTTTCGTAGTTGTTGTCGGCCTTTTTATTTCCTATTGATGTTTCCTCCAGTCGAGGGCGCAAAAGTCAATGACTCACAATTCATCATTCGACGACCGTCCTTTCTCCCTCTCACCCCTCTCTCTTTCTCTCCCTCCTGTGCGGCGTCAGCTGCGTCCTCGACGAACGGTCGCCAGAGGTTGGGGAGACAGGGACAAAAAGAGCGAGAATGAGCATTGGGCCGAATGCGAAAATGTTGCCGGTCATTAATTTAATTAAAAAATTTAATAAAAAGCGAAAGCGCATCGGGCGATGGGGAGGAGCCCAAGTTTCGGAGGCCTCGGGTTTATGCTCAACACGTCGTCCTCTTCCTCCCCAACCCGAACGAAAAATTCGATTTTTTCCGGCCTTTCTTCCTGCCTTCCTCGGTTTTGTCAACCACTTCATCCGCTTCCCTTCTTCCCTCGCCTCCTGCGCTGTTAATTAGGAAATTCTTCGTTTCCGAATCTCGTTCTTCACCCTCGGTTTCCGTTTCATTGGTTCGCGTTGGAAATAATTGGAAATATCCGTTTTTAATTAAGAAACATCCGCCCATCGGCCAGTGGTCTGTCTGTCATTGGGTCTGTCTGTCCGATCACCCACCAATTTCCATGTTAATTTATTGTTGTAGTTGTTTCCAACAACAAAGACCAAAGTGACTTTCAGCAAACAAAGGTGAAATCAGAAGTCATTGAACAATTGCGAAAGTTCCGCACACAAATTGGAAATCAAAGAAATTTCACTGGGATTACATCGGCCAGTGGGGGAGAGAGACAAAGAATGTTGAAGACGGCATTAGATGGAACTTTTCTCAAACTCTGGGTTGTCACGGAAAAGGACCTCGATCACAAGGAGTGAGTGTCAACAAAGTCAACATTGCATAGTTTGAGGCTTTGGAAAGACATCTTGTGGGGAGGAATTCGAATTTATCGTTTCTCCACAGCACGAAGCTTCTTTTGAACCACACTTTCAGACTCCGCGAGGCATTAAAGCGTCGCTTTGTCGTCTTCTTCGCCCTCTTTCCACTGCATGGCCTCAGAATTTCATTACCATGCGATCTGTTTCGCATCCTATTTCGCTCCCGTCCTGCTGTCCCACTCACACTCGACGCTGTGTTTAATTTCACGCAACTCTTTTCCGCCCCCTTCATCCTCCCGTCGGCTCTCATTACTATTCGCGTCGCACAACAAGACAACAAATAAATAATTTCCCTTCCTCGCCCTCGATTCAACGCCAAGAGTTTTTCCTCGATGTTTTTTTCCGATGTCGGCTGGGCCACGTCGACACCTGCCTCCCGGGCCACGCCCCCCGCCGTGCTGTGGCCCGGGCGTCTGTCGGCCATAATCACCAACACACTCGCACCACCGCACATCGCGTTGACACACACACACGAGCATGCAGCAGTCAGCCACAGGCATCCGACGGCGGGAGTTTTTGCTCACTGCGAGCTCCTAAATGTATGCTTCGCTTTCGTTACATTCTATTCTATTCTCTCTCTTCCGCTGCCTTGTCCTTTCGCGTTTCGCGATCTCCGTCTGTCGCACACATACATACACTTCTGCTTCTGCCCACACATAGACATAAATAAATATGAAGTATGACTTATTTTGTTCCTCGTGCCCCGGACAGAAGTTCGTCCGTCTTTCCGTCCGTCTGTCCGTGCGCCCGCCACGTCTGTCGCATAAATCTTTAACACGTCCGGGCCGTGTGTCTGTCTGTCTCTTTCTAGCTTCCTCTTCCTTCTGTCTTTCTCCTTTGGCATGGTGTGTTTTTACGTGTGTGTGTGTGGAAAACATTTCATTTTTTGGATTGTTTTCGCAGCCATTTTTAACACTCACGATCCGTCCCGCCTCCTGCCCACTTGCGCACCATCCTTCATATTTTGTGGTCCCCACCTCCTTTTTTGTCTCTCCTCATCTTCCTCATTCTCTCTGTGTCTGTCTCCTTCTCCCTCTCTTCGCATTTGCCGAAAACTTCTCGCACATCTGACTTCAAACCCCAAAGTTTTCTGCTTATAAAGTTTTTCCCCGTCCTCGTCGCCGAAATTCCCTTTGTTTCAATCTCATCTTTTCTCTCTCTTACCCACTCATACCCTTCATTATCGCTCTTCTCGTGTCGTCTTGAGTTGCGGTTGAAGCCAAGTGCTCGGCGGAGTTTTGCAATAAATTTCATGTGTGTTGCTTCTGTCGTCTGTCTGTCTGTCTCTCTCCCTCGCTTTTACCTATCGTCTGTCCCTCTCTCCCTCTTTTGTCCTTTCTCTAACCTGTCTCAATCTATTCTCATGCCTCCACATACTATGCCTTCGGTCCCTCAACTGCATTCAATTGATTGAAGTGCAGCCGAGTGTTCGATTCAATTAGACCAAGAGAGGGAAAGAGAGCGATAAAGGGAGTGCGCCGAGAAGGAAGAGGAAAATAATTGCTGCTCACCTCGGATCGAGTTGTGATCGGGTTGTCGCGCAGAGTCGACAACAATTGGCGACGATTTATCGAGGGGCCGAGGGTGAAGTCTTCGAAAGCAAATCATTGCATACTTTGAGGCGAGGTCCTCGTCCTCTTGCTCCCCTTGACGAGTTCGAGTATGTTTGAGTTGGTGTCGGCCATCGACCGCCCCCCACTCGCCCGATGACATCATCCTCCACCACTTCGGTCGTAAATGAGTAACCAAGGAGTCGACGACGTCAAGCGGAGGCACGTTGAGTCATTCACGAGGTCTGACGCTGGCGTTGGATTTGTTTTTGTTGGAGTTATTGTTCTTGTGCTACATGTTGTTGTTGTTGTTATTGCTCTACCGTTGTTGTTATTGTTCCATCGTCATTGTTATTGTCCTATCGCTGTTGTTTCTTTTGTAGTAAGCATGGGTTTTGTAAACAAAAGCTTGAACTCTCCACCGTCTCCCTCGACAGCAACACGAAATAGATGAATGAAGGATATGAAGGATGCGATGGGGAGGGGAGAAGAAGTAACTGGGGGAGGGGCGAGGAGAATGTTTTCAGCAAATTTGGGTCAAGACGATAAAATAATTGTGTGGAGCAGAAGTGACTTTGAACAACAACGAAAACATAAACAACAACAACAATAGTAAAAGACAACAAAAATAATAACCATGACAGCGACAGAAACAACAACAACAATAACAACTAATAAAAACAACAATGAAAACTAAGAGGAAAAAACAATAAAACCGAACAATAAAAATTACAACAATAGAATTATATAGAAATTGTAAGAACAAAAACTACAACAATAGAAAATATTACTACAACAACAAAAAAGTACTAAAACAAAAATTACTATGAGCAGAACAAAAATAGCTACAACAACAATAATAAAAACAACAACAATATGAGAACAACAGTAAAAACTACTAAAATGAAATGTCAACAATAAAGTTGCGTTAAAATACAAAAACAGCAACAACAAGAACAATAATTTCTAAAATAACAACAAATTATTATTATTGACTTGCTTTTGTTGTTGGTGGTTGTTTTTGTTGAAAATGCAGTCGTAAAAATTTCTCAAGCGATTTTTCATTCACGTGACTTCGTTGTCATTGTTTCTCCAACAAATGTTGTTATTGTTATTACTGTTGTTATTATTGTTGTTAATACTAATGTTGTTGTCGTCATTTTGTATTGTCGTTGCTTTTGTTATTGTTGTTGTTACTGTGTTCCCCAAGTCGTCGTCATTTGTGTCCCAGCTCACATTGTTGTTGCTTCTGTGTGGAATTGTTGTGGTAACCATTGTTGTTGCTGCTAAACGAGCTCCACACGCCGGCCAAACAATGAACTCGCCCAACCGTGCGCCCCTCCCTCCCTTTGGCCTCCCGTCCCTCTGGTCGTTCACTTCGTCGCGTTCCATTCAAAATTCGCCGCAAGCTCGCGGGCCATTTTCGAGGTTGGCCTCAATTGTCGCGGCACCTGCAGTCAATGAGCGAGACGGCGAGCAAGGGAACTCCATCACTCTCTCTGTCTCTCTCCTTCGCACCCTTTGACTCTTTTGCCGACTCCTTCACACTCAAGATTTCGTTGCAGTGCAGCGGACGACGACAACGACAGGAGTCACCGATCTCATGGAAGGAGAGAACTCAGATGGAGTGAGCGAGAGGGGGAGAGTGCTGCCGAGGAAAGATAGAAAGAGACCATGGTCGACGGATCTCAACGAGGCAGACACAGCCGAAGACGAGGACAGGTGGACGCGAACTCCCTCAGGCCACAAACGACTTTGGTGCCGATTTCCGCTTGATTCTTGTGGTCGCAGGAGTCGGTTTAGGAAGAAAGTAAGCGAGCGAGAGAGAGAGAGAGAAAGAGAGAGCTGGCAAATAGAGTCAGCGATAGAGAAAACTTCTCGTTGCATGTCGAGAGGAGAATTTCATCAAGTGGTTGACGAATGAAGTTATTTCGCTACCAAGGAGTCGTGGTCGGCGCCGCAGAATATGCAACGAAATTAAAACGTCCCTTGGCTTCATTAAAACAACCATTCATCGTTTAAAGTGGAATGGAGACGGTAAGCAACGACCGAAGGAGATAGTGAAATAATGGCGAAATATTTTAGAATAATAATTTCAAACCAAACACAACAACAATACGCACAATTCAACAACATAGTCAAAAGACATTTGCATGAAAACGTCAAGAACAACAAGAAAAATATTGAAAAATAAATGGGTGGAACGAAAGAGACGGGGAGATAGAGACAGAAATAGAAAGAGATGAAGCTTTGTGTGAAAAGAACTCTCGCAGTTTGGCTGGAATTCAAATGCATGGAGGCATTACAAGAACAATGCGGGCCACAAAAACTATCACTACAACAACACCATTGAACGTAATGGAGCGAAAGGACACGTTATCCTTTCGGACGCCTGACAACAGCGCATGAGAAACAGCCATAGAACGAGGGGGAACGAGAGAGGAGGAGAAACGGACAGAAAAATCGTAAATAGTTCGAAGAGCGACAGAGAACGAATTGGAATGTCTCGCCATGATTTATGCACACAAGACAGAAGTAGAGGGAGCTAAAGAGAAAGAGAAAAGTAGAGAGGAACCCCGCTCTCTCGTGTAGATAGGAGTCCTTTGGTGCTGATGCAAGAGTCCTTTCCACACGTGAACCGTTTTTATTTCTATTGCGACTGCTAGCGAAACGAGTCAGAGGGAAGCGAGAAAGAGACGAGCGGAGTGGGAAAGAGAGCGAAGAGGGCACCTCGTGAATGCGAAGACCTTCCGGCTGCCGAATGTTGGTTGGACCTGTGGTCTGTGGAAGTCTGGAAGATGCTTCGCCTGCTTCACCACTCGAGGCGAGTTTCCTGCAGCGAAGGACCGAAGAAAGCTCCCTCAAAATATACCACGAATTCGGCCACTCCGCAGCGTACCCTTCAAGAATTGAAGACTTCCAGAGCTTTTCTCGATTTCCGATGCCATTCGATGACGGAAATTTCGACAGTTTCGGAGGTAATTGTGCGAAGAGAGCCAGGGAGGGGAAGCGATGAATCACACAATAGACACAGCTTCATCTACGAATTTTCCACCATCCTCTGTCTCCTTCTCTATCTCTCTGTATCCTTCTCTCCCTATCTCCCTCCTCCTCACACTCATCAGTGCTCTTCACTCGACGTCCTTGTCGTCGAGATTCATCTGCAATTTCGGAAGCAGTTCATTTAAATTTCTGCCCACACCTCGAAACCTTCGCTACGCACTCCTGCGCCTGCCATTGCTCTCTCACTCTGTCATCACAATTTGCCTGCCTTCCGTTCGCCTCTCCCTTTCGATCACTTTCGTCCGTCTCGCTCCACACTTCCGTCTGCAACTACAGCTCATTTCCGAGAACTCTTAATTGCACTCGTGCGCCCGGCTGCCACACGCAGACGTCCTCGGTCTCCCTCACACTCGCCCATCATCTGTCTCTCTCTCTCTCACTCTGTCTCGCCCTCCCTTTCTGTCGCGCCCTCTCTCGCTCTGACACAGCAGAGGCCTGGAAGTATCAATCACAAAAATCAACACAATTCATTTACAGTTTGTCATCAAATTAGATTGAGTTTTTGTTTGCATTCTCCCTCTCTCTCACTCTTTCACCCATCCACTCTTGCTCACTCTCTCCCACTGTCACTGTTTCTTGCTCGTTCTCTCTGCCGTAATGTGTGTGCGAGAGTGAGCGAGATGGGGGAATTGATTGCCTAAAGCTTTGTGCATTAATCAGTCACATGTACACGCCTATCGTTGTTGTTATTGTAGCCAATTGCACTGTGTTTGTTGTTATTCATGTTGTTGTGGTTTTCTCAATTGTCCCCATTGTTGTTGTTCCTTCTATTGTCAGTATTGTTTCTGTTATTGTTGCTATTTTGTTTCTTATGTTGTTTCAGCAAAAGCCACAGAAAATGTTTTTGTGTGATTTTATCCTTTAATTTTTCTCTCTCGTTCTTTCACCCATTTCCCCCTCTCTGTAGTTATCGATGTTGTTACTCTTGAGTAGTAATTGTTGTTGTTGTTATAGCACACTACTCCCCACAGGATTTACTGCTATCCATCCACAACAACATAAACAACATTTACACAAAATCTCAACGAAATCCAATACAAACAAACACCGCTAGTTATATCTCTGTGTTGTGCTGTTGAAGCGAGAAAGCGAATGGGAATGAGAGGGAGAAAGAGAGAAATTTCGAGTGGAAGAGAGAGAGAGAGAGATATTCGAGTGAGAGAGAGAGAGAGAGCAGAAGTCAGTCAGAGAAATACGAATCGAGGAAGCAGAATTAAAACCGGAATCTGTTGTTGTTGTTGTAATGGTCGTTACAAATCGTGTTTGTTGTTGTGGCTGTTGACTGCTGATTATTGTTGTTGTTGCTGTCATTATTGTTATTGTTGCTGCTGGTTTAGGTTGAAGTTGTCATTGTGATTGTTCCCTGGAGGCTTGATTGCCTAAAATTTGTCGATCTCGATTTTGTTGTTGTTGTTCATTTATGATGTTCTCCTAATAGTTGTAGTTGTTACTCTATCTATTGTTTTTATTGTTGTAAAGAATTGTTGTTGCTAATGTAGTTATTGTTAATTTTTGGGGAAATTTCTCCCAAATGTATGTCAACAAAATCTGATTTCAATGCTTTTGACATTCCATTAAATATCCTATTTCAAGTCTATCTATATCTCTATGCCATTATCTTTCTCTCTCTTTGGTACAATAACAACAATAATACCTCCAGGCGAAATAGAATAACAAGAGAAAAGATGGGAAGGAAATGATTAACAACAGCAAAGGCAAAACAAAACTCAATTAGGATGATGCATATGTGACAACAACAATTGGAATAATAACACCAGAAGAAACAACAACATTTTTAATAATAACAACAAACGCCACAACTACAACAATTACACCAACATCAATGAGATAACAATCAGCTTAGTGGCAGAACATTTTTCTCAACTCACTTTAAAATCCAACCTCAGGTGGTATGCGTGTATTTGTGTCTGTCTGTGTGAGTGTCTGTGCGTGCGTGTGTGTGTGTGAGTGTGTGTGGGTGTCAATGTCAGCCTTTGTATGTCGGTGTTGGTGCTGTTCGCGTGTCGCCTGTGCAGTGAACTGATTGCTGTCGGTGTCAGGATAAACCTTATTTTACACATGTTTCATTTCACTATCTCCATCTCTCTCTGACTCTCCCCCTCTCGCTCTCTGTTGCCCTTTCACTCTAATTGTGATCCTCTCCTCCTCGTCTGCTTCATCCTTCTCCACCTCGTCCGTAACCTTGACAGCTGTTGGTTTTCATCTTCCCCCAAATGCTGATGTTTATATCACTTGTTGTAATTATTGCCATCACTGTTGTTGCTGTTGTTATTGTAGTTGTAGGCACCACTGCTCCACGTTATTGTTGCTTACTTTTTGACAATACATACTAGGTGCCTATCTGTGTAGTTGGCAACACTTGCAGCCAACAAATTAATTGCCGCCTCGGGTCTGTTTTTATTGCTGGGCCAAAATGTTAATGTAGCAATTATTGTCTGACTGGCGAATGGTGTTGTTGTCATTGTTCCTGCTATTGCTATTGTTCTCGTTGTTGTTGTTGGTTCTGTTGGTTTTCATTGTGTTAATTATGCTTGCTGTTACCGTTATTGCTCTGTGCAGCCACCGTTAATTGAATGAAAATATCACGTGATGGAGGCAAATATATTCTGACATGGCTACGAGCAAAATCAAAATATTGGTGAACCATCGTTGTAAAATACGAAAAACATTAAATTTAATTATATCGGAAAAAAAACTACAACCGAAACTCTGTAATAATTCTATGTAATCATGAACTTTTCATAAAAGGATTGAAATCAAATTTTATAATAGGAGAATTTAAAAAAAAATATTTTTTGACTTGGAATAGAATTTAAATATAAACATGTTTAATTTTATTAAACAAATTAATGAAAAATTGGATAAATAGGAAATTCAAATTTATTATTTTTAACAATAAATTCATTCCCTTTAGCCTAGAAACTTCGAAATTTGAGTTCCATTTGAGGTAACTGTTGCTGCTGTTCATGGCAGCGAAGCGATCTCATCGTTGTCAGCTTCGTGTCGTCGTCGGCGTATTCTCGAGTACCCCGCCCTCCGCCGTCGAGAGACCCTTCATTTTATCAACACCATCCAACACCAACAACAACAACGACGACGTCTTGAAGACTGCGAACGAACGCCGCGGAGAAAAGGTTTCGTTTACCGTCGAGTGCCCGAGAGCGAGCATAACAGGCAACACTTAAGTGCTGCTCGCTCGTCTCTCCGCGTCGTCTCTATTTCTTCCTTTCCGATTCCTCAGCTCGCCCTCGCTTTGTGCCCCATTCGTCCTTTGCTTCGCCGGCGCGTCCTTGCAGCGGGCGCCTCAAGTTGCAGCCGAGTGTTGATGCCACTTCTTTCCAGATCTCCCTCTTTCCAACTCTCTCCTCTTCCTCCTCTTCGTGGCGGACAGAAAAACACGACAAGATGAGAACAACTTCAGCAACAACGACAAGGAGAACATCAGCAAGGATATCATCCAAAGCTCAGGCAGCACCAGAAACAACAATAACAACAACAACATTACCAGCAATAACAGCAACATTAGCAACAATAACAAAAACATTAGTTACACCAACCACACGAACTTCATCAGCAACTTCATCTGCTCGGCGAAATGAATGCGAATTTGCAATGAAGCGTGGGGGCGTGGCATGGCTTGAGGGGCGATGGCAGGGCGGGGCAGAGAAAGAAGGCAACACTATTTCACAGCAAAGTGTTGCTCTTAACAGCTTCCTCTTCTTCCTCCTTCCTCCCGCCTTCGCTGCGCTTTCACGTCTTCGCCGTCGTCAGCGACAACGAAAGTAGGTTGGCAACGCTGATGTCGCTGATGAATTGCATTTAATTTTTGCTAAAAAAGGGAGTTGCCACTTGGTTGCTTTGCCGATGTCGTTCTCGATGTTGCTATTGTTGTTGTTGTTGATGTTGTAGCTGCTATTGCTATTGTGTTGCCACTGCAACGTGCCTAATTGCCAACAATTTGTTAATTGAAACGGCGCGACGGCAACAATAACAACAACAACACTAATAATAACAACAAAAACTACATTGATGACGACGTCGCCTTCTGCCAAGGCGTTGCCATATCGCGGCGGCTGCGAAGCGCGCAAAATTGAAAATTTGTAACGCATAATTGACAGCTGACAGCGAGCGAGGGAGAGCGGCGACAGCGAATGAGTGAGTAAGTGGGACAGGGAGAGCGAGAGAGAGCGACGGAGCGATGAAAGGAGTTCGGGGAAGGCCGGCGTTGCCAGGTTTTGGCAGTTCCGTCGTAACGATGTGTCGAAGTTTGCGCGTGATTGCCTTGTTTACGATGCCGCCGGGGGCGTGACTGTCTATGGGAGTAAAAGCGAATAGTTGATGGAGACAGAGAGAGAGAAAGAGAGGGTGAGTGAGAAAGATATGGTGAGAGAGGGAGTCAGAGACACAAGTGACGTTTGAGTGAAGGACGCGCGACTCCGGGGCACATTTTCACGATTAGAGGAAGTGACAGGATAATGGAAAACGCTTCTGCAAAGTTCGTCGCGCAGTGAGCGATTTATGTAGAGCTCATGCCTTGGAGAGTTTCCGCCACGCCCAGGGCAGATTCTCTCCACGCGAAATTCCATCCACGTCGATCCTGCTGCTCGTGCGAGCACTGAAAATTCTCGTAAACTGCACTTAAAGTCAAAGAATCCCGCCTCGTCCCACTCTCTCCATGGTCCCCGCTGCACTCCTCGTTTATCTCTCCCGATCGAATTCGCCGAGAAACGCGCTCGAATAAATTCGTTGCCGCCACTCAATAAACTCTCAATTTAATCAGAATTAAGTGAAAACACAAATGCATGCCAAGAAAAATCCACACACACTACTTCCCTCTGACTCTCCGCACATCTCTCTTCTCCTCCATCTCCTTTTTCACTCTCCTCTCTCACCCATTGCATTGCAAACTCCACAAAAATTATTGTGAACTCGAATTGGCACGTGATCGAGCCGGCTGAGGGTGGGAGAGGGCGAGCAAATCAGACGGAATGAGATGGAGATGGGTTACGTTGGCGACACAGAGATATAGAGATAGATAGAGAGAGAGAGATTGAGAACCAGAGCTTTAAGTGCTGGCAAACGGCGACGTGCGAAGTCGACCGACTCCCTGCGAGCTCCGACCGAGTCGCCAACCGCCTCCAGTCCTCATCCTCGTCCCTTTGCCACGCCTCCAGCCCCCTGCACTCTCTCCGGCTAACGACGACAGACGAGCCGAACATGACCCTCGTGTAAGCCGCATGGAGCCGACGTCCGGCCGGCCACGTCAAGAGAGCTTCGGACGGGAGCCAGATCGGAAAAGGGACCCTCGTGTGAAAAGATGGAGAAAGAGAGAGAGAGAGAGATAAAGAGAGAGAAAGGGATGAGAGAGACAGAGCGAGCCAGCAGAAGGGATTTGTGCAGATTTTCAGGGAGTTGAGGAGTATGGCGAAATGTTTGTGGAAGGGTGGAAACAGGAAGAGAGCGGGCTGAAGTGAGAAAGGGAGGGAGGGAAGAGAGTGAGGCAGAGGAGGGCGAAAAAGTGAGACAGAGGCAGACGAAAAGTCCTCTGCATATCTATTTAAATGTGGCTGTGTGCGGAGTTCGACCGATCGGGCAGGGGAGGTGTTTGTGTGCGGCTTGTACACATACATAGATGCATCTGTTTGTTTGTGTGAGCACTTGGCATGCATTTCGAAAGCACGACAGAGACAATGCGAGAGGGAGAGGGAGGACGAGCGAGGTCAGTTCGGATGTTTGCGCTCTGGCCCCGATTATCCGGGGAGGTTCGAAAACATTGCTGTGGAGCCATCGAACGATTTGTAAACGTCAAGAGTTGCTTCCGATATGCGATCGGTAAACATTTGGAGAGATATGCAAATCCGGTGTAGAGTTTTGTCCCCACCTCGAATTCATTTAATCCAATTTCATTGAATGGAATGCATTTCGGCCACAGAGGGGTGAACGACGGGAGTTTTTGGTGTATTTTGTAGAAGTTGTTGGAGTATTTTCATGTCGAAGAAGTGAATTTCAAAAATTAGATCCTTTTTGATTGGATTCATAACCGTTTCTTTAAACTTCTTTCAGCAACGAGAATTTTTTTCCTTTTGCGATATAATTCGAAATGATGGAATTTTAATTTTTCGTTTCCTTGCAATCTCTCAAGCGAATGTCTCCACGTTGTAGGGTTTGCGCAAGTGTTATTATCGTGAAATGTCTCGTAATCTGGCAATTTATGACTCTTGCGATACGCACAGACGCAGACAGACTCTCTCACACACACACACCCGCAGGACTCGAAGCGACTCCGCAGAGCAAAATTTCTTGTTTCCGAACTTTTTGCGAAAAACTTCTAATTAAAGTTTTGCGGTTCCATTTCGCACATTCATAATAATAAGCAAACAACAGCTGTTCCCTCCACCACGCCCCTCTCTTGCTTTCGCCCCCATTCGATGTTTCGTTGTCTCTCTCTCCCTCCCACTCTGCTGTTGTCTGGCGGTCCCTAAGCATCTCATTATGTGATGGTGTTAGTTCTGTTCCTGATGTTCTGCTCCTCCAGCTTCTCGTTGTTGTTCTTGTTGCTTTCACTGTCTCCTGGGTTTTTTGCTGCGTGTGTGTGGAGACTGAGTGCGTGTGTGTGGGTTGCATCAGCTGCTCGATTTCAGAAATGAACTCACTAAAGTGCAGTTTATTTTAATACAATATTTGACCTCTTCCTTCCTCTTGCTCCACTCTCTTCCTCTTCTTGCACGTGTTCCTCTAATTTCAGTATATGTTTTTCTTCCTCGTTTTCTTCTCTTTGTTCTATGACTCCAGGGTACCCGCAAATTTCCGCCAGACGAAGGTTGCAGCCTCCGTGTGTGTGGAGTGGAGAGATGGGTGAGTGGAGAGTGGCGCTAGGAGAAGAGATCGAGGTTGGAGAGTTCATGGAGAGAGAAAGTTGAAGCTTTTCCGATGGGACCGACGGTGAATATTTCGAGTATTAGAATGATATGAACATATTCATATAAAACACTATTTTTAAGTACTGGACATCAAATTTGAAAAAAATCGTTATTCATATTTTATCTTTATATTTTCTTTAATTCTAACGAATATTATTATCATAAGTCTTTAAAAACTAAGAAATTATACAAAACCAAACCTGAAATAAAAATATATTCTCTCTCTCTCTCTCTCTGACGAGACGATTAAACTGTGACAAGTTTCCGGTCTTGGAAATCTCCGAACTTTTGGTTTGTCTCTCGCTTCTCGTTTCGCACTGTCAGTTGGCAACACTTATTTCCATTTCTCGCCGTAAAACGATCCACCTCCTCCTCCTCATTCTCTTCTATCGCTTGTTCTCGTCTCCCCTCCGAGGACGTCTCCTCGCTACCCGGCCGAGTCCTTCAGCCGGCCAAATAGCGTGAAACGTGACAGAGGCAAGCGGAAGGCCGTGAGAAGGAGGGTATCAGGGGAGGATGAAGAGAAGAGGAGGGGACGGATATGGAGGTAAACGAGGCCTGCGTAAGAGGAGCGCATTTTCGGAAGCAGTGACTGACAGAGATTAATTGCTTTCGCAGCTGGAAACGAAGGAGAAACATAAACGAAGGAAGAGGCGAAGAGAAGCCGCCGAGCCCAGGAGACGGAGACTGGAGCGAGAGAACGAGATGGAGCCATCGGAAGCGACAGAGCGAAAGAGTTGGCTGGAGAGTTTTGAAGTGAGGCGAGTAATTTTGCAGCGATAAGCGAGGAGATTTGCGGAGAGATTGCACCGAAGAAAAAGAAAAACGGAAAATTTAAATTTAAAATTCCGTCGAAGACAACGGGAAAAAGTCGAAAGAAAAACAGAGGTGGAGAGAGTCCTCACCGATTCAAGAGACTCTCCAATTTGAGGGTGGGAGACAGGAAGAGTGGGTGGAGAGAGATAAAAGATTCGAGTGGTAGACAGAGAGAGAGAGAGAGGGAGGCGCAGGCGGTTGGTCGCCACATTTTAATTAATTAATTAAAAATAAAATGACTTCATTTCATTTCGATTAAATTCAATGGCAGACACTCATGCCACACGAGCTCCTTCTCTCTCCTTCTACCACGTACTCATTCTCCCTCTCTCTCTCCTTCTCTTTCTCGCACGCACACACAGCATGGTGACCACTCCGACAGAGACAACAACAACCTGAAGCAGGAAAGGAACAAAAGGAAGCTCCGGACTCTGTCACGCTTCGTCCTGTGACGTCGCATGTCACGGCTTGGCAGCCAGGACGAGCCACTGTCGTTGAGTGGAGAAGGGGTTGTTTTTGTTGTTGCCGGAAGGATGCGACCTGGACTGTGGGTGGAAAAATAAAGGAGTCGGAGCCTCCACCACCGCTGAGTTTATTAACTTATAAACGCACGATCATTAAACAAACTCAAGCATGCATTACACGCTGTCACGTGAGCGTCGGTATCAACTCTCTCTATCTCTCTCTCCATCTCTATCTCTCTGTTTCTCTCTCTCTATCTCTCTCTCTTCATCTCTTCTCTGTTCTACCTCCCACTCACTATCTCTATATCGCTCCAGTATAGTCTGTCTGTCCCCTTCTCGCGCCCTTGTGTTCGCTGTTATGAAATGTCAAGCACACCAATGGGAATCATTGGATGCAACAAAAGGTAATACAAAAATAACATCTACCATAATAACAATAACAGTAACAACAATAGTGGTAACACCAACAATAATAATGGTAACACCAACAATGACAACAACCACTAGATGTGGAAAGCCCGTTCTTATCTGATGCAGACTGACAGATAGACAGGGACGAGTGGATAATGAGAACCAGAGAGGGAGAGAGAGACAAAGTGAGATAGAGTAAGAAGAAAATAGGGACCAAGAGAAGGAGAGTGACCGAGACTCGAAAGGCCGAGTTCTCATGTGAGGCGAGGTTTAAAAAAGGAGAAGGAACGAAGAGGGGAGGGGAAGGAGGAGAAGTGGAGGAAGGATCCATGGCTCTGTCGGTAACGGTTGTTTGAAGTGCGAAAAAAAAAATTCATTTTACAGTAATTACAGTAGTCGCATTTGCAGTAATTGTAAAATTTTTTGTTTTTGTAGTAAAATTAGTTACTATAGAAGTATTATAGTACTATGAGCAGGTCGTTTCGACAAAAGTTGTCCGGTTATAGGATCTGTCCCTTATGAGAGCTTTCATTGTATTAAGAATACAGAGAAACAATAAGAACAAATTCAGATGTAAAACTAAAGGACAACCTCAAACTAACCCAGAAGTCCTTATCAAATCTTTCTTGTTTTCGTTTTAATTATTATTGGTTGCTTACTGTAGAGTGGTTGCATGTATTTTTTTTATTGCATTGTGTTTTATTGTTGTTATAGTTATCACCAACCTGAGAGGTGTTGGAGTTGGATTTTTGTGTTTAGTATATTCATAATTACTGATGTCATTGCTTTTATTTTCTCTATGGGAACCCTACTATTGTTATTATTTCTAAATAGTAGCTGTAGTTTTTGGTGATGTGATTTCTCTTTATGTTTAACGTCGCCACTAGATGATGTTTTATTTTTTTGTCCTTTTCGTCTATAGATTTTTACTGTTATGTTTCGCAAGGTACTTTCCATCGTCCTGCAGTTAATTCCTTCTCCCTTCCATTCTCCCTGTTTCATTATGCTGCTCTGGTACCTTTTCCCTCTTCTTTCACTTTCTCACTCTCTCTCTCACTCTTCCACTAGCTCTATTTAATCGCCTCCTTATACTTGGAAGCACTGGAAGAGCATTAAAAATCCCAGGATTTATATTTTTCCTTTAGTGTTTCATTATTGCTTCCATTGTTCCTCTGCCTTCTTTGCCCTCCTTCACTCGCCTTCGCTTTTAAGCACCCTTTTTGATCCCTCTCTTTACTCTTGCTCCCTCCCTCTCTCGCTCTGTTCTTCTCTTTCTTCCTCTTGCTAGTGGTCCATCGCGCTCATTATTACTACGTTCTTCGTTAAGCAATTTCCTTCGCTTTGCTCGCTCGTGTTGCCGTCTCTTTCTCTCACCATCGCGCTCGTTTTATGTTGCGTTTCGTTTAAAAGTAATGAAGTGCCGGATGCCTCCACACACATACACACAAAAGCGCACACTAACTTGACTTGACCGTGGAGGAGATTCACACACACACACATGTACATGCACACACACATACAGGGCGCTCTACTGGGCGCCATCGCAATGAAAATCAAAGTTAATTAAAAATAACTGGATGTGCGAAGAGAATTGCATTTTCTTGTCGTTTATTTCTCCCCTTCATCTTATTCTTCTCTATTTTTTTAATCTCGGTTTTTTCTTTGTATTCTCTTGTGATATTTTTATTGCATTGTAGTTGATGGTTTCGATGTTGTTGCTTTTAGTTTACTTACTGTCGATTTCATTGTTCTTCTATTTCGTTGCTCTCGATTTTTCTGGTGTTATATTTTATTTTTGTTATCTTTTTGATCGTTTTTGTGGTAGTTGTAGTTGTTATTGCTGTGGTTTAGCTGCATGCGATCCACTTTTAATTGCCTATCTGAAGCAGTTTAAACGGATAACGTTTGGAGCACTTAACCCCATGATGCGAGGCCCGCCACCTCACCTTCCTCTCTCAATCCATGTCTTTCTCTCGTTCACTTTTTTCCTCCTTTCCCGAAATCTCTCCTTCTCTCTCTGTATTGCTCTCTCACTCCCTCGAATGGCTTTTTCGAATCCACTGTCGGATTCAAAGAACCGCAGTCAGCTTGACATGCGGTTAACACCTACAACTAGGAGCCAGCCACTCACACACCAGTCACTCATTGTCACTCATACACACACTCCCATGCTGTGCGATCCTTTTTGACAGACCAGCAGCAGCAGCCACTGCCAGGACAGTAACAAGAGCAGCACAACAACAAAGTTAAAATGTTGGAACGTAAAGGAGAGAAAAAATAAAGGCATTTCAAGGAAAAGAGAGATAAAAAGCTTTAAATAAAAACTCAAAAAGAAGGGAAAAATGCAAAAGAGTGTTAAATTAAAAAAATATACCATGAAAATTGAAGAACCATATCATTAGAAGGAGATCAAAAAATTAAGAAATTTAAGAAAAAAGAAAGAAATTTAAAAAGGATGAAAATAAATCAAATCAGATGTTCTTCTGCCGAAAAGACAGAGAATTTTCTAAGCCGTCTTCTTATTTCATTTGTGCTCTGCAATTATCTATTATCCTCCTGCCCTTGATTTAATTACCTTCATGCACATCAAATATTATATATTTGCTGACACCTTCTGATTGTCCTTTCAAACACTTCATAGAGAAATCCACACCCTCAGTATCTCCCTCCTCACCCTTTTTTGGACCTCTTCTCCACTCCCTTCCACCCCCTATTCTCTTAATTTCACCTCTTCTCTTCACCACCCCTCTCAACCTCGTTCGACCATTCCTTTGGGAAGCGGATGTCATTTTTAATGCTCGAACTAACGCCACTCGTTCCATTCCACCACATCGCCTTCTCTCACCTCCACCACTTTCCACGCTCCTTTCCGCACTCTCTCCTCAGCTTTGCCACATTTTCCATCCCGTTCACTCGCGCTCGCTTCGCTTCCTTTTGCATTCTATTACAACGTGTAAAGCTATGCTAATTTATTTGTTACATTCGCTTCTTGTTTCCGCTTCCCCTCTGGCAGCCGTCCGCCGTTCTCTACTCCTTCTCCTGTTCCTTTCTTTCTCTTTTCCTTCTTCTTCCTTCTTCCTTCTCTTGCTCGCTTCCGCATAATAATATCCTTTCTGTAGCACTGCCGTCCTTTCCTCTTTCACATTTCGCTGTTCTCCTTTTTCTCTCCGCTTTTTTGCTCTCTTCTTTATTTTCTATATCCCCCGTTCCCTTTCACCCTCATTGGCTTTACATGACTTTTCTCGCTCTGGCATAATTTTTCGAAGCTCTCAAAAACCCACGCCCAGTCAGGAGTTTTTATTTTCCCTTGCTTGGTTCCGGGTTTTTATGATCCTTCCTTCTCACTTCTATATGTGGCATCGCCGACCCACGCCCAGGGCATCGCATTTAAATGGACTATAAATTATGTAAAATTTTGTAATGCAAATCCAGGCGCACGACGACGACGCCGACAAGGGCGACGACGACGGAGTATCGTTGCGTGCGTCGACCTTGGCTTGCGCTCCAAAGTAGACTCTAATTTGCGTCCGTCCCTCGCTCGACTGCAGTCGGGTAGGCAGAGAGAAGGGGGTGGGGTTCAGGTCAGGGGTCAGGGGTCTACATCGAACCCAGTCCTGGCCGCCACGCCTCACCACCCACCGCCCGCTGTAGTTGTGTAAACAATTCGGGGTTTTTTCTGTTTCTGTTTTCGTATTACGAAAATTTGTTCAGCTGCTGTGGCTTGGCATCCCCGAAATGGGGAGCCGTGGACCGTTGGCTCCCACAGTTTTCATTCTCTGTTTCGTTATCTCCCTCTCTCTGGATCCCTCTCGCTACCGCTCTTTCTCGGCCGCAAATTAAAAAGGACACGCAAATCCCGGCTGTCAATACTGGAGTTCGACGGCGACGGCCTCCATTTGTTCGGATTATTATTACCCCAGCAACAACAATGGTATAGAGAAATCCCTCCAACAACAACAACAAACGACGGCTACAGTATTTTGACATGTTAACGACTTCGCTCTGTTGCCAAGTCCCGGCGCTTGGGGGTGTTCGGGGGTTGTGCGGCGGCCATTTTGTTTTACGATTGGCTTTTGTGCAGTCAACTTAGCGTTAAAAAGCTCGCCGTTGCGTGGCTCGGCGTGCCACGCCTCTTGGGCTGATTAAATGCTTGAAAGCATTTCTGAGCTGATTATAATGGGGTTAACGGCGTTCCTTTGTGTCCATGTTTCGTCCATCGAGCCGGCTCTTGTGTATGTATGTGTGAGTGTGCGCATGTATAACGAGCTGCGAGTGTGTGTGTGTTTAGAGCATTTTGTGCATAATTGTATTATGATGTTCTTCGGGGTAATTTTTACAGATACGCCTTTGGGGAATTTACAATAAATGATTTATGACCATCGAGTGATTTGCTTTCTCTCTCTCTCCCTCTCTCCTTCTATCCTTCTCTCTTACTCTCGCCTTTGTCCTCCTCATAGGAAATTGGATTTGAATTTTGAATTATCTGCTCCGTTGAGCGCGCTCTAAATTAAGGACATGAAAGGATCTAACTAGCTATCACAAATCTTAGTCGTCGGTCCTTCGGCGTGGGCGAGGGGCGAGAGGGGGAATTGGAAACCCCAATTTCGAGCGTTAACCTCATTGGGCCGCTGTTCAGTTGTAGTTGTTGTTGGGTGGCTGGATAAAAGGCACCGAGAAGCTGATCCGAAGCGTGAACTCTCGAAACTGACAGGGGTCGGAAGGGCACGAAGGCCGTAGATCGAAAGCCGCCGTGGCAAAGAAGAAATGGAAGCGACGGAGTGAGGCAGGAGCGAGAATGGAGATTCGGAAGTCAACGAGATCCTCGTGTGTAATTTGAATGTTGACTATGAATAAAAAAGAATCCGCAAAGATGCGAAGTGGGTTTCGAGATTCGATTGGATCTTGAGTTCATTTTCATATTCTTCGTTTGATTCGTTGTTTTTTCGAAAACTTCTTCCGTAGACTATCATTTGAAAATTTTCAGAGATCTCACCAGGACCTCTCGTAGCCTCGAGTTCGTCTTCAGAGAAAATTAATTTACCTGCAAAGAGAGCAAGAAAAAAAGCGATTAGATTTCTGTGTTTTTTGCATCAATCCGGAAATTTTAATTGTAAAAATTCCCGCTTCCCCTGTTACCACCCACGACAATAAGAACAACGACATCATCATCTTCATGATCTTCACGGCGATGTCACTCATGGCTTCGCAATATGTCATTATGTTAGCGTTTAAGTTTTCCCATTAAAAGTTCATCAAAAAAGTATAAAGAAAACTACAGAGAGAAGGAAACAGAGAGAAAGGGAAGGAGGAAAGAGAATAAGGGAGGGTGCTAAAGAGCGAGAAGGTGAATATTAAACAACTTTTGCCTGCTGTTAAGAAGTCAACTTTTCTCGCAGCATGTTTTTCATGCCTCTTTGCACTGTTTATCATCTATTATGCTCGTTCTCTCGCTCCGTTTTCTGCTCCTTCTCCTCTGTTTGCTCTCAACTGCTCTCCCTTGACCACACGCCCTTCTCAAGTGGAGGAGGACTAAAAGAGAGAGATATAGGAAGATGGGTGAGCCACTTTCATTATAGCTCTGGACTGCTCGAGGTTTGTTGCATACTTTTAGCCGCAAGTTGAATTTAATTTAAGTTCGTCCCTTTTCTTCGCTATTACTTCACCTCCTCTCCGCCTTCACCCCTTCTCCTTGTTGTTCATTCTTTTCCTGTTCTTCCGGTCTCACTCTGCCGAAGCGGGAGAAAATCTTGCCTTGTGGCAAATTGACGAGCTTTAAAGAAGCTATTCGTGATATTAGCAGAAGAGAGACAGACTGAAGGAAGACGGTAGAGACAGAGGAAGACTTGTACGGAGCAAAACAACAGCATCAACAATAAACACAACAGAAAAAATACACTCAACAAAAACATTTTTCTATTTTCCAGCTTTTTTTTATTTATTTGAAATTCGCCTAAGGATATGCCATAGAAAATTGCACAAACAGAAGATTCAGTGAGGACGAGAGAACGAATAAAAGCAAAGAAAAGAACAAGGGAAGGGACAGCGAAGGGACTGAAGAAGAATGTAAACTGATGTTTTGTGTCTCGGTGTTGGTTTCTTCAGCGAAGACGACAGGGAGGTGGGAAAGAGATGGAGAGAGGGGAGGAGAGAAGCTGCAGGACTACGCATAGCTGGAGGATATTTGAGCAAAAAATTACAACAGTTTTTTTCTTTTTCTCCCTCTGTCGTTATCCACTGCGTTAATATAGTTCTTCTTCTAGTTAAAGTTATTGTTGTGGCTGTATAATAAGCCTGTAATTGCAAATGAAGTCAAAGCGATGGCGGAGACGCCTGAAAGTGTGCACACATTTCGCACAACTTTTCCCTCAATTCAAATTCAGGTTGAAGTGGACTTTAAATCCAATTTATCTCAAGACATCGAGAGCGAGAGAGTGTCCCACTTTCTCTTCTACATCCCGCCTCAAGGGCTCTCCCCGCCCCTCCCTCGCCATTGACGCCCGCAAACAAACATTTCCAATCGAAACCGAAATTAAACTTATTCACTATCATCGACGGAACTCGGCAGACCCCACCGCACTCGAGCGCCCGATGGTGACCCGTTCCACCCCCGCCTTCGCGCCACACCCCTCGCCCACCACTTAAACGTTGAGCATTCAATATTTGCGGAGCCAAATTCACGCATCAACCACGAAAACATTTCCAAAGTAATTTGCATTTCATTTCCACATTTTCTTCTTTTCGCCCATCCTCTGCTCATCCATTCTCCCTGACCCCTCCGGTCTTTTTTTCTCCCCTCCTCCCCCGTTCTTTTCTCTCCACCCCTCGGATTCCCGGAACTTTCTTCGGCAAATATTCGAATCCTGCACAAGGACCCGAGGGAGAGCGGCGAAAAGTAGTTCAGCACAAGAGGGCAGAGTGAAAAAATGAAAAGGACATTATTTGCTCAAGAGCGAGATAGTAGAGAGGACGGAGAGTGAGTGAGAGAGATCTGCTGCTTCGCCCAAGTTCCCAAGCGCTTTTCTTTGTGTTCGAAACGGGAAAGTTGGACGAAGAGGGTGAAGCGGGCGGAGGCGAGAAGTTCGCCATGGCCCGATTGTCGTTGTCTGCACGATGCATATTACATTAACATCGGGATCGAAGTCGGAATCCACTGATTGCCAGCACTTAAAGGCACAACTCGAACCATTTAGTTCGGGAGTAAAGCAAGTGCGGGTGGCTCCGTCGTCGTTACCATGATACTAATGATGACGACGAAGCAGCCGACGAAACAAAGGCCAAAGGGTCAGAGGCAGAACCAGGAATCAGGACGAAATTTGCGGATTTGAAGGTTTCGGAGTCGAGACAGACGGTCGTTGCAATTGGGTCAAGGAGAAGAAGGATGATGGGGAACCGATAATCACCAGCCACCAGGAAGCAATACTTTCGCTAATTTCAGCCAGATAATTCGAAATTGTTTAGCAGAAGTTGGGTTCGATTTCCAACTTAGAACAGGAAAATACATTTAAAAAAATCGCATAGATCTACATATTTATGCGTGTACAAAGATAGAACATAATAAAGCGCCCTAATTTATGCAATCATAAATTTCCGACCCAACAGCCATAATTCAAAAATATTTGAAAATTTATTGCAATCAACTCGAGCCGACCGACCTCCCTCACATGCCCGGGTCCCCTCCTTCTTTTTTTCTTATTCCATTGTAAAATTTTTTATTGCATAATTTTTTGCATTAACTTGTCGAGGGTCCCGTCCCCTGGTTGCCTGGCCGATCAACTGCGTGGAAACAATTTGCTAAGCCTTAAAGTTGCGAAATTGCGGCAACCTTCGCCGCCCGCGCACCGCCGGCACAACGACATGAATTACTTAACATTTTGTAATGTAAGCGCTCCCTCACATCACACACACACACTCGCATATGGCTCCCCTACACACGCACAAATGTCGTCGTCGTCGTTGACGGCGTCGCCTGAGACGAGCGCGAGACCTCGAAGAGCTAAAACTTCCGTTTTATGGCAGCCTTTTCCGGTTTCTTGCATACGTTAAGTTAAGACGGGGCGACAACAACAACAATAGCAACAATAAAACGACTACCACCGCAACAACAATGGGAATAAAAATATCCGCCACCACTACAACAACAACGACAATGGCAACCGAAAAAATCCATACTCTGGCGCCATGTATTAAATTTCACTTTCAACTCCTCATGAATCGTCTCGGGTATGGTAAGGAGCGAGAGGCGAAGGAGCCACTATGGGGCAAGGGGGTCGGGGGAGGGCCTGCAACCCTAAAAATATGCCACGCCCCACTCTCTCGGCCCCACTCTCCTTTTTTGTCCCCCGATCGGCGTTCGTTGTTGTCGCAACGTTTGCGGTTCCCTCCGTCGAGATTCTGGGTTCTGTGGAGAGCTTTCGCCGTCCGTCCGATTGTCTGAGCTTGTGGACATCTTGCCCTAATACTCTCTCTGGATCCCTCTTCCTATTACATTCTCTCTCTTTCACTCCATTTTACTATCACTTCTTCTCAGTCGCTCTCTTCGCCGCTCCACGTGTCGCTTGTGTGGGCTTCGATGCGTAATTCGTCAGGGTTTCGCAATTTGCCAAAAATGTGGCATCATGACGTCATTTGGTTGTAATGATTGCCGCCGTCTCTTTCTCCCTCGAGGCTCCTCTCTCGCACTCATGCCGTCGTCCTCTCCCAGGAGTTGGAATCTGGACCGCGCTCTCGGCGACAAAAGTGTGTCAGCCGGAAGATCGAGAGAGACAGAGAAGGGATGGCAAGAGGGAGAGAAGGACAAAAGGATTGAAGAAGAGAGGAGAGCCGAAGGAGGACCGAAGAGGGAGAGGGAGGAGAGGAGAACAGGATGAAAAACACATAAATCTCGTTCGCCACGAACGAATGGGACGCGAATCGTTTCTGGGGCAATTTTTGACATGTGACTTGAAAGCGATAAGCGAATCAAACGAGCTTTAAAGCTGTCTGTCTGTCCGTTCGTCTGTCTGACTGTCTCTATATCTATGTGTGTATGCGTGTGTCTGACGGAGGAAGGAAGAAAGCGACAGCGTACAAATGAGATGATTTAAATGCGAAATTAAACGATAACGAGTGGAGCAATTTCCCCTGAGGATGAGTGTCAATTGGGAAAATTGTCGCGAACAAGGAAAGACTACAAACGGATCAGTAGCGATTTGGAAAATCGCGACTTATTTCTGAAAAAGTCCCCTCGATTGAACTTCATTGGAATTCTCCCATTAATCAAGGAGGGTTTTCTTCGCCGAGCTTTAATTAGACGTCTGGGTTTGCCTTTATATTCATGGTAGAACAGGAACAAGTCAGTATTTGCTTCGCTTCTCCTAATCCATTTTCTGTTTTTAATTTTTTCTCCTCTCTTTCATTTCTTTAGGTTTGTACCATTTTTATTTTTTCGATTTTCTTACAGCATGCAAGTTTAATTCTCGTGATTACGAATCCTTTTTTGATTCCCATTGTCGCTCGCGTTCACACCGACCGCTTTGTCCAGGGTGGTTTCCCCTCACCCCCACCCCCGCTCACAACCCCGCACCCTAATGAGTGGCTCGTGGGGCCTGCAAACAACTCGGTGTGTATTTTTCCCGAGCGACTTCCGCGAGCCACTTTAAATATTCTGTTCATTTCTTCGCCGCGGGCAGAGGCCGACGTCCGCCCGGCCCTTGCCACGCCCCCCGCTGTTCTCTGCAACATTAAACTTACACAGTCTGGCGCTTGCGAAATTGCATTTTTGTAGACCGCCCGACCCCGGACCCACGTGTTCAACCCTTTGTGTTCTGCTTCTTAGGAATGCCCCGCACCCACCTCGCCGACATCGCGTTCGCCCGACTCGCGGAAGTGTTAAGTTCAAACGCAGTCGCTACACCGGAAGACGGTTCCGGTTCCGCCCGCCGCCCACTGGCCGACGATGGAATTTAATAAAAGCGGAAGGAAAAGTGGAGAAATGTTAAAAATGCTGCCAGACGGAGGAGATGAGGGGAAGGAAATGTCGATAAGGGAAAGAGAAAGGACGATGTGACACCTTCTTCTACTCGCGATTGGCGTTGATTTCGCCTCCAGTCGTGCAAGAACGGAACCAAGTTCTGTTTCTTTGCATTGTGCTTTGTTTTTCCACCAGACGAAAGGGAATTAAGGTGAAATCTCTTCTTGTTGGATGATTAAATTATCACGATAAGAAGTTCAAATTAAGGCAAGATATATAGCTAAAAAGATGTAACCAACCAAAAATAACTGAAAATTTCCAAAATAATTCTTTTTGATTTTTTAAAGTAGTTGAAGTTGAGAAATATAGAAAATTAGCTCAAAAATTATTGATTTTGATTATATTCAAAGGAAAGTTCAGTAAAAAATTACAACCATGGACTCTGAGGGAATTCCTTTCAGTGGAACTACTTCAAAGAAACTCTTGTCCAGAGAAAATTTAAAATTCCGCTTCAGCTGCAAATCCTTCACAAACAGTTTATGTAACATTGTCCTTAGGTTAGGCGAACAGACGGACAGACCAAAGAACAGAAAGAAAAGTAAAAAATGAAAGGAAGTGAAAGAAACCAAACGAAAGGATGTGGAAGGAACCAAATGATAGGAAAGAAACGGATGTAGAGGGAAGGGCAGCAGGAAAAAGAATACCTTCATTAGGAATGCTAGCTGCTTGTGCATTTTCGTCTTGTTCTGGTGAATTCCCCCAACCCATTCGTTGCATGGGCAACATTTTCATTCACTACAAAGTTCTCGCTTTGTCGTTTCCCGTCCGCCCGCCATTCACACCAACACACTGAAAGGAGGGAAGTATTTTTCTTGCAAACTTGCTTGAGTCCTTTTCGCTCTTCGAGTCGGTGCTAAGCTGGCGAAAACCGGAATTCATCATTAAAAGCATTTAAACCGGATATTCCGACATGTAATCGCAGTGTCTTCATCCCGAAGGAAGCCTGCTTCCGGCGAGAGGGGAAGCAAAGCTCAGCGGCGGAAGAGGAAACTGCGGCCGGAGCGATTGAAAGCAAATGCAAAGGAGGAAATAGAAGGCATAGAAGAAGGAGAGAAATGCCAAAGAAAAGGGAGAGAAATGGCACGGAAGAGGAAGGAAATGCGGGATGAAAAAATGCAGCAAATGCAAAATGAACTTCTCCATCACCGTCGTTTGCCCAAATAGTTGGCTTGCAAATTTTCAATTTTTTCACTTTCCGATCTCTCTCTCTTTCTTTCTTCTTTCTTTTGCGTTCGATGCTTTCCTCTTTGCCTGAGTTCAGTGCGCGGTTTTATTAAAAGTGCAGCCATTTCTATTTGTCTACTCTCTCTCTCCATCTCTCTCTGTCTCTCTCCTGTTGGGTGGGTGACAAGGACGCAAGGCGAGGCGAAGAAAACTGCATAATAATCCAATTCATGAACTTATTCTTCTTTTGTCAGCTCTCTCTCTCTCCATCGTCCTCTCCCTCCGCGTCAACATGGACTCCATTGCCTTTGCCGCCGCCATCGCTGCTGCAGCTGTCTTTGCAAATTCGGAGCGAATTTAATTTTCGAACAAACCCCGGTCTACAAAGCGTCCTTGTGGCCTTTGTTTGGGTCACGGCGACGGCTGGTCGAAGGCGTGGGGCGAAGGAGGTGGGTGAAAAATTCAATGAATTGCATTTACATCTTGTTATCGCCTGATTAATTTTGCAGTTGGCTCCGCAAGAGCTTATTGTCGACGATGTCGCTGTTGCTGCTGGCTCTCTCGTAGTCATTGTTGTTGCCAACAATTTGTCGCCGTCGTTGTTGGTGCTCTCGGAGTTGGCATCTGGAGGGTCGCAGTGTGTGAAATTGACATTTCTTTGAGCTCGCGACGAAGGTACTTCGCAGTAATTCTCTGACAGTTATCTCCGTCCGCTTTCGATCCCGATCCCATCTCGGGGTCTCCCCGTTTCCGCCTGCGGATGACGGTTAAATCCGACGGGGGCGGGGAGCACACAGAAGTTGCAAATTGACAAAAATTCTAATACTTTGCTCAACTTTAGCCTCTTCATTCGGATTCAATACTTCGAACTTGCTCTCGTCGCTCGGTGGAAAAGCGAGCGGAAACTTCAGCCAATTTGCAGTCTGTTTGCATTTGCTTCTCCCTTGTCGATGTCGCCGGGTTGGTGAACGTGAAAACTTTTCGAGTTACAATGATGAAAATTTCATTCTGGGAAGTTCTTCTTTTCCGTCTTCGTCCAAGGACAGACCGACGACAATTGCAAGAGGTGCAGGTGAATTTAAAGCCGTGCAGTTGAACTTTTCGTTCAAAATGAGAAGAGTTTTGTTAGAGAGTTCGCAACTTCATAGTTAAATCAGTCCCCGAAGTCCCCGTTGGATATTTCCTTTTGCCACGGGAATTTTCCAAATTAAAATAAATTTCCACGACGATAACTCAAAACATAAATTTCATCAAGGACTTTTATTGTCCTATCTGCGCAACACCTTGGCACGCACTTCATTTCTCGTGGTGATGCTGCGGGTTCCGGCCGGCCGCAATAATTTAAGTCATTAAAACTTTACCGCTTCCTCGCAAAATCAACTAATTTACGCTTGGCTGCGAAACTGTCAGAATTCTCCGCCGCCCACAGCAGCTCCTGACATCCTGTGGCCAGATGGACGCCTGGCTTCAATTGAACCCCTCTCTCTACCGTTCACTCTGCTCTTCATAGTCTCGTTGTATAATAATGAGCATCTTTTGTAATGAAATTAGCCTTGGGCATTTATTTACTACCTCACCTTGCTTTCTGCCATTGCCTTGAAACTCACTCTCTCCCGTGGTGGATTCGCCGCCCCCGCCACGCCTCCCCCGAAACAAACAGCTTTTTAATGTCTATAGAATTTTTGCTACACAAATAAAATACAAATTTAGCACCCGTCTCGTGGGCCGTCGGGCGGTGGGTGGACTCTTGGGGGCCGTTGGGGGTGAGGGGTTGGGCTCTCAACACAGTTACCTAATTTCCGCGTCCGCCGCTCGCAGTCGACGCCGCTGCCCCGTCTAGAAATGTGCGTTTTATGCGAATGAAGGGTGAACGAGGCCGAGAGTTTATGTTGGGCTGGAGGGGGCGGTGTTCATGAATTCGTTATGAAAGTGGAAAGCAAAAGCAACAATGATAACAACAACAACATCTCTGCTCGTAGCTCACCCTGAGTGGCATAATAAAAATTACCCAACAATTACACCTTCATATTTTATTTGGTCCCCGTTGAGTTCCGTCTGCCTATATTTCGTTCTCTCTCTATCCTTGTCTCTCGCTCTGGTTGTCTTCGTTGTGCCGAGGAAGTGGTCTTTCTTTTGTCGCAAATGGTGTAAACAATAAATTTATGATGAAACCTGTTGGCTGCTGCTCGAGTGCTAAACGGCGGGCGTTTGGCGTCTTCCCTCGACCCGCGAAGGGGTTGTGGGAAATTTTTGGGTATTTTTCCTTCGTGGGTTTCAAAATCTTGGCCGAGATGAAAGCACTCCAGAGCTTTTGTGGGCGGTGGCAGCGTCGCCGTGGGGAAATTTATTTTTGGCGAATTTCGCGAAATCGCGCTTGTGTTCAACAAGAGTTGAAGAGACAGTTGAAGGGGTTAAGAGAGATCTTCGATGGAAGAAGAGATGAGAATCTTGGGTATTTTCAAGGTAGAAGATAACTTCTTCTCTTCCTTCGTATCCATTCACAACGCGTATGGCGTCGAAAATCGCGAGGAATTTCTGCTCGAAGTTCAAAGGGAAGAACTTTAAAGAGCCCTGCGGAATTTCGAGAAATTAGGCAAATTTCAAGGAGTTGAGATTGAAAATTTCAACTTCAAGCGAATTATATTTCTCAAATTTGTTGAGAATTTTCATTCACAAGAGAAATTCTTAAAGAAAATATATTTCGTTTTGGAATGTAATTTTCGGTTGAAGGAGGGAAATTTGTCACTAATGGCAAATTGAGGTGACGGGAAATTATGGTAAAGGCAACTCTTGTGGGGGTGGGGATTGATTTTCGCTCGAGAAACACGAGGCAACGACTCAAGACAATGAAACTTAATTAAAACCTTTGTTACCGCGCTTCGGCAGGGATTGAGAGAGGGAGGGAAATCGGATGATGAACTTGACAAAAGAGGACACCAAACGATAAAGAGAGAGACGGAGACAGAGTGCGCTTGGCAGCAATAAATCGAAAATGTTCGGCTAGAACTTGGCCAGAAAGTTGCCGCGCCTTGCGAGGAGGAAATTGTCAAAGTTTTGCACAAACTTAAAACTTTAATTAAAGGCTGTTGTTGTTGGTGTTAATGTTGTGGTCCCCGGCAGCCCCTCGACACCTGCACCACGCCCTAATTGTCGGCATGAGGGGGCGGCAGGTGTCGGCCGGCGTGACAAAAGCTTCAGCTGCAGCTCCAGCCGAGGGGCAGAGCGAGAACGGGATGAATCCAGGTGAAGAATGACCGCAGAACAGAAACAGAAACGGAACCGGAAATGAAAATGGAAGCCGCATAAAAACCACGCTTATGTTTGCTGGGTCGAATGGCGCAGGGAGGGGGAGGAGGAGACGAGCACCACATTCTCGTTTATTTGTTGGAACCCCCGACGTCTCACAAATGGATGGAATTTCACACAGTTTCCTGCATGTGAAAGGAAGCCTACCGAGGCACGGCGGAGTCGGACAGGACATGCAAGCGAGCAACTCTTCATCCCTCTCTCTCTACCCTACTCTCTGCCAGGTTCACTGTTTACTGTGCATAGAGAGATAACATTGCTCATTTAATGCCCCGGAATAGACCAGCGAAGCTCGGTCGGGGTCCACTCGCAGGCCCACGGGGCATCCTTCAGCCGAACCAGTCCAGCCCCGCTGCCTCTCACAGAACCTCTCACCGTCAAATGCATTGCGCGCGCCTTTTTTGCTGTCGCCTCTGCATTTGGAGTAACAAGACACAGCGCTCTCGTTCTCTCCCCCTCTGCTCTCTCTCTCTCTCTCTGTCGCGATCTCTTTTATTTCATGCTATTTTCTTTATACTCTCCTCCTTCCTCACCCCGTCTTCTTCACCCGGGTCGAGCCGAGACTCATTTACAAAGTAAACAGGGAATAAAATAAAAATGTGCTGCATTTTATGCACAATCAGCAGGCAAATAGACAGTACTCCCGCAGACAGACAGACGGACGGACGGACGGACAGACAGATCTTCTAACAAACAAGCCCACAGACAGACGGCCGAGTAGACAGACACACAAAGCCCAGCACAAGCTCACGTTCCCATATCGTAGGCAGACAGAGAGATAGACAAACAAACAGCAAGGCACAAGGAAAGAGAGAGTGGGCGAGAGAAAGGAGGAGAGACAGTTGGACAAAGGGATGCGGCCGGGTCCCTCCGCAGTGAATCACAAAATGGCGCCAGCTGCAGACATTCCGGCCGTAATGGGAATTCGGGGGTAGACGGGTGGAAAAGGAAGGGAAGGTGATAAAAATAGGGTAAATGAGATTTGCGAAGGGTTCAGGTGAAGTCGAGATGAGAGCGTGGTTGGGCAATAGCGGAAGTAGAAACATTTCCTCGCCTTAAAGAAGGCCATCGAAGGTGTTTGGAAGCTTCAGAAGAAGTCTCGTGAAGTTCAGGAAGACTTTTGATGACTTCGGGAAGGATGTTGGAGTTATTGGGAAGGAACTTTAATTTTTAACTTTAATGCGGACAAGAGATTTCCAGACCTCAGACGGCCTTCGAAAGATTTCAGAGGCCTCAGAATCACTTGCAGTTGAATATCACTGGAATTCTATCCTTTGTTCTTTCTCTGGCGGTTTAAAATGAAAAATTCCTCCAAATTAACCAATGAAAGCGTGGGCGAAAGCTGAAGGCGACAAACGATGGTTGAAGGAGTTGATCGGAGGTTATTCACAGCCTCCGCGGCTCCGACTCCCGCGCCAACATCGCGGACTTCATTGTCATTCAGGTGACAAGTTCAGAGAGTTTCGCAAGTTGCGAACACATTTGCCATTATTTGCGAAACTTGGCTGAAACTCTCCGCTGGCTGGAGGAATCGAAAGAAGCACCTCGCCCCATGAAACAAACCCCACTCAGCCCATCCTGGTTCCTCCAGACGACATCGAAACAGTGAACAACTCGCCAAAAGGAGGGAAAGAAAGAAGAAGGTGAAAAGAGGAAAACTAGGAGAAGCAGGAAGGATGAGGAGAAGAAAAGAGAAAAAAAGCGGTGAAGAAGGAGCAAGTGGGATTAGGACGAGTACCAGGGATCCCAGATGATAGAAGAAAGAAAGAGGGATCCGCAGACGAGGGATCCGAAGCTGAGGAATTCGAAGGACACAAATTTAATAACTTCGAAATATGCTGCCCACGACCAGTTGTCGAGACAGAGACAAAAACCAAAGGGACACGGATGGAGAACGGACGACCAATGAGACCAACGGCCATCGATGACAGACGAGCCAATCGTCGTTGCGGTGTGGCGGCGTCGTCGTCAAGCAGTGCTGCCGCCTTGTTATGGTCAACGTCGTCGCCGTCCTTTCTGTTCGTTCGCTTCGCTAAAAATAAACATCTCAGCGGTGAGAGGGGGGGAAGAAGGACAAGATGAGGTCCTTCGGGGCAATCCAAGTCCTTGTTGAGCGAAAATATTTATAAACAATGGAAGTTCTCGACGGACGCCGCCGGCTGTCGGCATCCGCACACAATGAGAATCGATTATTAAAGTTTTTCTCACCCTCGGTGTTTTTCTCGCCCTCTCCCGCACTCATCGCTGTCTGTTGCTACGCCACATCTTCGCAAAGTTTTCCCGGCTCCGATGACGACGACGAGTGACCAGCGCTCGTCCGTGTCGCGGGTCCTTCATAAATACCCGGGTCCCTCTCGCTGGACTCTCGATTCTCATCGCGTTCGTGTTTTTCCGTCCGTCCGTCCTCCTCCTCTCTTCCTTCGTTTCCGCCCACGTCTTCGACCTAATCCTGAACATGGTCGTCTCCTCCCCACTCTGGGCTGCCCGTCCATCACGTGCTTGTTGCTGCAGGAATCTCGCTCTCGTCCCTTCATCTCTCTCCCCATTTCATCATTCTCTCCTTCACTTTCTGCCCCTCTCCCTCTCTCTTTAATGCTTCCCGCACGCGTCTTCATTTCTCTTCCACTCGTCCTTCTCCTCGTCTCCTTAACGAAGCCGTGAAGAGTTGTCTGTTTTTCAGACTGTCTGTCTAACTGTCTTCCTCTCGCTCTGTCCCAGTCGGAGCGTTCCCCTCTGTCTCTTTCTCCTTGTGGTTCTCTCCCACTCTCGCTGTCTGTCAGCTCTAAAGAAGTCCTGGAAGTTTTGCTGCCGAGTGACATGCATGATAATGATATGACTTCATGTCTCTCGTTCTCTCTCTCCATACCTCTCCCTTACTCTTCTTCAGTGTTCTTCGGTGTTCATGTTTGTGAGCATCTATGAGCTTGTGTATGTGTGAGTGTGCCCTATAGCTCTGGTCAAATATTTTCATTAAAATTGGAAAAAGTTTTCCCACATCCGACAACAATAAAAACAACAAATGCGAAAAATTATAGCAACAAAATTAAGACAACTACAACAATGACCAGCAGTTTTCGAAGTTTTTGCCGGACTTTGTTTGCTTTTCCATAAACGTTTCTCCTTCCTCTCTTACTTCACTCTCTCATTTTGCACCTTTCTCCACCCTCCGTTCACTTCAATTTCCCCATCTCCCCTCTCTCCGCTTGGTCCTCTCACTATTTGGCCTTTGGCGAAACTTCTTGTGAACGGTGAATATTTCCTTTTTTAGTCATGCTCCACCGAATGGGATCCTTTTTTGACTCAAAAGGATTAGACAGGATTATTGCGAGAAGATGTGTCGAGAATGAGTTTCGGTACTCGGCGGGATTTTCGTGAGAGGGAGGAGGAAGCGGAAAACAGTGCAGTAAATCGAGATGAAATGGGTGAAGTTGTGGAGAAGAGAAATCGGATGCGAGGCTCTGATCCAGGATCTCGACGGTAGCAAGAGGTAGGAGGATATCGCTTCGAATCGCCTCCGAAGTCCTCCCGATTGTGCTGACTATGACTTTAAATCATTGCTTCTTCTTCTTCTTCCTCCGATCCCCTCTCGTATGCTCTCTCTCTCTCTCCCTATGTGACAGTTGTCTCATCTGACAATCACGAAAACGGCACCTGTCAAAGTGTCGCTTGCGAATCGAACGTCATTCAAAATGCACTGCGAGAAACAAGGAAGCGAAATCTGACAAGAGACTTTAAATTTCCTACGGATATCTTCATTGTCGGTGTGGTTTTTTGTTTCAGTTCTCGTTATTATTGTCTCTTTGTTCTGAACGCATCCAACGTATTTGATGAAAAACCGAGTTACACCGAGGAAAAGTAATAAAGAGCGAACAAAGCGAGACGAAATGAGGTCGTTGCTCTAAGCAAAAAACTTTCTTCGCTTCGTGCTTTTTCTTTCTCTCTATCTCTCTCTCTCTCTCTCTCTCTGTTTTTGTTTCGTTCTTTCATCCAACCGCAAGAGCAGAGAGATAAAGAGATATTCTGAATGAGAGCGAAATCCTTTCAGACAGATGATTGACCGACCCAAGGAGAGAGAGGGAGAGATGATGGTGGCAGAAGAAGAGGGAGAAGGAAGATAGTGAGACGGACAGATAATAATAATTGTAACAGTTCATTCGTCTCTTGTAACATTTATTGTGATGAAAAATTTCCACGAGAGTAAAAATGAAACAAAAACAAATAATTTTCTCTCGTTTCGGTCTGTCTGTCTGACTGGCAGAATGTCTGTCCATGCATATGTTCGACTGGCTGTCTATCCATCTGAATGTGAGTGTGTTTGCTGTGTGCGAATATGTGGTTGTGAGCGTGTTTGCATGCTTGTGTGCAACTGTAAATAATAATTCTCCATTAAGGGCGGCCGCCATCCTCTTCCCGTAAAGGGAAAAAATATATCAGCACCCACACACACTCGCGAATCGCAGGCATTCCAACAAACACACACACAGTCACACCAAAGGAAATGCAGACAGACAGACATGCGGAGCGAAGACTGACGATCCTTTAAAGAGCTCGACATGATAAGCGGAAAAACGTTCCCTTCAGGGAAAGAGAGAGAGAGGAAAACAAATGAAATGAGTGAAAGAGAGAGAAGGTTGTGCAGGAGGCACACAGAGAGGGAGGCACACAGAGGGGAGTTTGTAGTATAGGGACCGAGCGATTTGTACTCAACATTTCATTCATGCCAAAAGTTGGGCTTCTCTGAGAGCGACGGAAGAAAAGGAGATGAAACGAAGGATGGAAAGGGGATGAAACGAAGGAAGGGAGGGAGGGAATGATGACGGTACGAGAGACACGACTGGAGAATTCGAGAGTGGCAGAGAAATACAGACGACGAGGAAGTGGAAAACATTTTCATTAAAAATTTCCCCACAAGGATAATGAGAAAGGGACGACGGGGCGACGAAGGGTGGTGGGAACTTGAGGTGAGTGGAGCAAAAATATGCACCAGTTGTGTCTGTGGGCGCATGGTTGTATATGTGCGTCCGTGTGCGCGTAGAAAGTTGATAGTGAAAATCGTAGTAATCGTAATGCGGAAGCAAAAAATAGTGGTGGTGAACGGGGGAGTGAAAGTGTGGAAGAGGTGAATATGGTAAAAGGTGAAAGAAGAACACCGAAAAAATAATAAAATAGAAAAAGGATAACAAAGAACGATTTAGTAAAAGTGAACGTCCGACTTTCTACACTAAATTCCTGAAGAAATGCATCAAAATGTACTAGAGTTAATTTTGCAGCACTGCAATACAATGCAGCAATCATTCCATTCTATTCTCCTATTCGCATTCCAACCTTTCTTTCTGCATTCAAGCCCGAATGGAATTCATTGGATCCCCATCGAAGGGGAAAAACTTCGGAAATCACTCCACAAGCACCATTGAAATTGCGGAAATAAATCGAAATCGATAATTCCATTCACATCCTGCACTCGCTCGCACTTCAATCTCTCCTTGAATTTCTTCCTCAATCTCTCCTTCCATTTCTCCTTCAAGCTCTGTCTCAATCTCCACACCAATCTCTACTTCAGCCACACTGTTGCACTCGGTTCCCTCAATCGCCTTCTTCAATCATTCAAACATTGCGAGCGACCATTGTTGACAACTGTTGCCGCCGTTGACGTCGTGCCGACGAGTGTCGTCTGGTGGCAACACTGAGTGGGTTTTCTTTCCCTTTTTACCCGGGTTCTTTCCACTCCCGGTAGCAACACAAGGGAAGCCGAATGAGAATAACAACCATAATAACTGAAACAGTGGCAAATATAATAACGGCAACAAAAATATGTTCAACAATATCTATAGCAACAACAACCATCACTACAGCCACAACAACCAGTACAACAACAATGACAACAGCCCTCACAACAACAACGACAACAATAGTAATGCGACTCAGTTGTAAACAATGAAAATGCAACAGTTGTTGTTAAAAAATATGAGAAAAATCCTATTGTTGCTTTTGTTGTCATCGTTGTCGTCAACATTGTCATCGTCATTATCATCATCATCGTCATTATCATCATCATCGTCTTCATCGCCGTATAATCATAATTGTTGTTGTTGACAATGTCTCGTGTGAATGAATGCAGAAGCTTGAGCGAGTTGAAGGCTCTGGATTTGTAGGTCGAGCCTCGGCTGAAGTGTCAACAGCACTTGGCGGAAGTCGAGGGGGGTTACAACAACAAATGTGTCTACTGCAACAACAATGCCAACAATAGAAACAATTGCCATCTCATGAGTTGAGGCAGCGACAGGAACCAAGCTCGACGAAGGTCTTCGAACCGAGGACGAAAGAACGCCGAGAAAATCGATGGAAGACGAAAATCTTGAAAAAGCAGAGAATCTGCGGGATGTGATTCAAAGGACAAGGATGCGAAAGGACGAAAATGAAAAGTAATTTTAATGCCCTTCTCATTGTCCTCACATTAAAATTAAAATTAATTTAATAATTAATATTAAATTATTATTTTCATATATTACATTTTCCATTCACAGAATTATTATTTATAGGATTTTTTTTTTTTAATTTTGATAAATTTCTTCCTTTGACTTTCTTATTCATCTGACTCCATTTATCACTAATACTTTTCTATCTTCTCTTTCTTGACCCAATATTCGTCCTTTCATGGGAACTTAAAGGAAACCATACACAACAACAAAAAATCGATACCCCAAAAGGCTTCGTCTTGGCATTTGTGTCAAGTTCTTCATTAATTCTCTTGTTGGTTTTATAGACCTTTGAGCTGGTTGTATAGAAAATAAAAAATGAAAATGCAACAACAACAACGATCCAACATCCTCTCTACTGCAATTATATTATAATTTTCGATGAAAAACATTTTGTTAACAACAAGAAAACAAATTTAACAATAATAAAAAGAACAACAACTATAAAAATGCAACAAAAAACAATATTAAACCCTAGAGCAAAAAATTTAACAATAAAAAATTCCAACCCCATTAAAAATCCACATAAAAACTTCCCACAAACCACGATACCATGCCACTATCTCGCTCTCTCCTTATCTCTCTCTATCTCGATGGCACGCGGTGCTGACCCAGTTGCCGGCGATGCTCAATTACAGAAAAACAAACTTTAAACCGCATTCAGAAGGGAAAAATGAGAAAAACAAGAGGCAGAGGAAGAAGAACAAGTGGGGAATTTCTGTTCCCACGCGTAAACGTTTTAATTTGAAGCTTTCAACAAATTATTCTTGAGCTTGAGTTAGTTTGTTATTGTTGTTTTAATTTTTTGTTTAATCTACGCACGCGAACGAAACCACAAACGAAGCGAGAAAGAGATAGAGGGAGGGATCTCATTTGTTCATGCTTGTATCAAGTGGAGGTCGACAAAGTGTTTGGTCAGCACCAACAACAAAAACGCCGCCTCGTTACAATCTGGCAACGCCTCTGGGCAGGCCTCGTTTCGGGAATTTTTCGTCAGTTTCTCATTCGGGAGCGGGAGGGAGGACGAACCGATCAAAACGCCGTTAATGACTTCGAACACGGAAGCGAGATGACTGCGGAGACCACGTCGGCCCCGGATCGGACCCCACGCGATTATTTCTGGAGGCCCTGGGGTGGGAGGGGTCAAGGCAATTATCCAATTTAATTGACAGAAACCTCCCAGGAGGAACATCGAGATTACGACATCAGAAATCCCATGGAATCAAGGCAAAATTTGATCGGATTTAAAAGAAATCGGATTTAAAATTTTCCAAATAAACCAAAATTAAGATAAAACCACCTCATGAATATTGATCAGAGGTCTCGATTACCCGGGTATCGAGTAACCCGGGTTACCCGGGTTACTCGAATACCCGGGTAATACCCGGGTATGTCATTACCCGGGTAATAGCAATACCCGGGTAATAGCCAATACCCGGGTAATAGCTAATACCCGGGTAATAGCCAATACCCGGGTAATAGCATTACCCGGGTAATGCTACCCGTCCTTTCATTACCCGGGTAGCAGGCAAAGGCCGATATAAGCCTTTCGAAGCGAAACGACGCACATCGTTCGGCCTTTCAAGCGACGGAGCAGGTAGCGGGGGTTGGTTTTGAAGCAGAGTGCGTCGATTGTTGATGTTGTTGTTTTTTGTTTGTTGTTTGTTTTGATGACCCTTCGATATGTTATGCTTTGCATGAAATGCCTTACATATAAATATTAGAATCTGCGCATTTGGCTACGTAGACTAATACGCGCATTTGAAGTGCGTGTGTATGAATGTGTTGGAATTAATTTGTCAATCTGCAAATGATTAATGCAATGAACAAACATATTGATATTTAATATATATATATATATATTTTTTTTTTAAATTAATAAACAAATTATTAAAAAAAGTTTATAACATTATTTTTTTATAAAAATGTTCCTTTAGAAAATACAGTAGAATTCATTTATAGCGACCTCGGTTATAACAACCATCCGTTTATAACGACGGATTTTCAAAGCAAGTTTGGTTCTTAATGGTTTGTACATGCGCACACTTATTTGGATACAACGACGTTCGGTTATAACGACGTATAATTTCGGTCCCTTGGCGGTCGCTATAACCGAATTCTACTGTAGTTTTATAAAAATTAAAAAAAAATATATTTTTATATATTTTTATAAATTGGATTTTAATTCATATTTTTTTTAAATGTTTTTACAATTTATTTATAAATTCATTTATTAAAACATTTTATAAAGAAATTATATTAAACAAATATCGATTTCTTCTTTACATTAATCATTGCGAAATTAATTCCTACACATTCTAATATTTATATGTAAGGCATTTCATGCAAAGCATAACATATCGAAGGGTCATCAAAACAAACAAAAAACAACAACATCAACAACATCAATCGACGCACTCTGCTTCAAAACCTATGCATCTTTTCGCATCAAACACACGAAGATGCGCGAAGGCAAACACACAACGCATCAAATGGTCATCAAAACAAAAAACGAACAAAAAACAACAACATCAACAATCGACGCACTCTGCTTCAAAACCAACCCCCGCTACCTGCTCCGTCGCTTGAAAGGCCGAACGATGTGCGTCGTTTCGCTTCGAAAGGCTTATATCGGCCTTTGCCTGCTACCCGGGTAATGAAAGGACGGGTAGCATTACCCGGGTAATGCTATTACCCGGGTATTGGCTATTACCCGGGTATTAGCTATTACCCGGGTATTGGCTATTACCCGGGTATTGCTATTACCCGGGTAATGACATACCCGGGTATTACCCGGGTATCCGGACGTCCGGGTACCCGGGTACCCGGGTAATGCTAGCTACCCGGGTAGAAATCGAGAGCCCTAATATTGATTGATCTAAACTAAAGAATATGGGAAGGAATTTTGAAATTATCCTCCCCCTCTAACTCTATCAAAACATTCAGGATCCTTTAATCCTGAACCTTAGGTCGAGGTCTCGTGTGTTGTGTAATCCAGACAGAGTTTTTCTGAAACATATTTAAATTCGTCCGACCGCTTCTTTGTCCACTTCATTCAACAGCCACGCCCACTGTGCACCCGACGAACGATGGGCGGAGAAACTCTCGTAATCTGAGTTGTTCTTCATCAGCTTTGGGTTTGTTCATAAATTTTAATGCAGGCAAAACAACAGCGATAACAACAACAACAACCACAATCAGGGCAACAACAAAATGAGCCATTTTAATTCATGTTCATTTTCGCCATTTCCTCCCCCTCCTCCGAGCTCCATCGCAACGAATACAACAGCAACGGTGAAAATTGTGGAAAAATGCAACATTGCGAATGATTTATGCGTACAAGTGTGTGTGTGGGTGTGTGTATGAGGGAATGGAGAGAATAATATCGTAAATATAAATACAGACAATTAAAGGATAGGAGCTTTGCAAAGTTTAAAATTCACAGATTTGGTCGAAGCTAGAAAAACCAAGTGGAAATGTGAGAGAATATCGGTTCAGTGAGGGAAGATCGAGTTTGAATAGGAAAATCTCGCAAAAGACTCAACATTCAGCGGACCTCGCTTTCTCCTCTTCTTCTATTATCACTCATCCTCGTTGTCCACCTCATCCGTCAATCGCTTTGTGCTGCTTTCAATGCAAACATTTTCCTCAATTATTTTCTTGATTCGTTTAGTTTTTGATTTTTTCCTCAACCGTTTTTGTGTTTCACAATTTTTTCCTTCATATTTTATTTTTTTTTCCATTTTCTTTCAAGAGCATTTGTATTTTAGTATTTTTATTTTCATATATTTTGTACATATATTTTTGAATTCCTTTCAGATGAAAAGATTTGCGCTTCATTGAATTATGCTGTCTAAACCACCCATGCCACGCCCCAAAAGCACTTTAATGCTAAATCGAGAGAGTGAACGAGACGACAGGATGATGTTTTCACTCTCGCTCTCTGACGGCAGCTGTCGTCGTCGTCGCCGAAGTACGCGGAAATCCAAACATAAAATGCAAATAAAACATTATTCACACACACACGTTCGTGTAGCTGTGTGTGTAGAATACATAGAGGGAGAGACAGAGAGGGGAAGTTGATAACGAATTCGCTGGCGAGTGCAGAGTGCAGCGAAGTGCAACGAGAGAGAGAGAGTGAGGGGGAGGGCGAGTGTTAGCGCAGATGATGCATAAAGGATACAACAATAACAACAACAACAGTAGCACCAACCGGATATTTTCTAGAAGCAAAATACAGGGACGGAACGGGGGGCGTGAAGAACGAAGCGAGAGAGAAAATACACACAATTTAAATCCTTTTAAAAATCCCTCAACGTCAAATCGCAGTTGACTGACAACGACGACGACGCCGACGACTGCTGACTGAGCTCTCAGTGTGTCTCACTCTATCTCTCTCTGTCGTTTTCTTACTCCCACTGCAACTCTCACACTCTGGCAAACGCAGCAGTGCATGAAATCCCACGTTGCCGCGTTTTGGGCGCACTTCCTCTTGCTTTTGTTGTTGCTGTTGTATTCGAACTGTTTTCTTTATCTGCTTTGGATTTCCTCTCATTCTTTTATACCTTTATTATATTGCATTTTGTGCTTCTTTCAATCACCCTTCACAAACATCGAGTGGATCGAGAGAATCGCAAATTTTGTTGCTTCCCTGAAGTGTTTGCAACCGAAGTCAAACTGCTGAGACGCAAAGGTCTTCGAATATTCTATGAGTGTGTTTGTGTGAGCGTGTGTGCTTTGCATCGATTTTCGTCGCCTTCCGTCCCGAGCTGAGGGATTTCTTTGCTCAATCCCCCGCGACTTTGCACTACTTTGCTCAAGTACGGCAACAGCTGAAAATATTTCGCTACTTTCTGACACCTTTGCACCTACTACTACATCGCTCCCTCTCTTCTCTCTCTATCTCTTTCTGACAAAACAGAAAAACTCCCTTCATAGATGGAACTTGAATGGGAAAACAACAGCAACAACAAATTAGCAGTTCATTATTTGCATTTGTTAAATATTAAAATGACACGAAAATTGTATTAATTCCATTTCCAGTGTTGTCTTGTTTTTGTTGCTGTTATTGTTGAAAATCGAATTAACGCGATTGCATTGAAATGCTGAATTTAAATATTCAGCAGGCCATTCCGAGGTCCCACGCCCCGTCTGGGCCCCCGAAAGTATGCAACGCACCGGTCTCCAAGGGACAGGTTGATCAATGCAAATAAAATCGCAATTTTGCATGCGAAATTAGTGCGTTAATAATTTACCGCTCCTCGTGCCGCCCACTGCTACCTTATCGCATTTGCAATTTAATTGCATTTAAACGCGATCGAGTGCGTGCGGGAGCGAGGGCAGGAGAGGCACAAAGTTAGTGCGGAGTTGAAAAAAGTGGAGTAGTGCGATAAAACGTGGCCGGAAGAAGAAAGAGCAAAATGAGGAGCCAAATATTTGCATTGTGATTTATTCATGATATGTAAATGCCGAATAAACAACGCTTCGAACAGGAATTAAAAAGGCAGCCGAAAAATAGTAGTAGTAGCAACAGTTGCAGAACGTAGTAATAATAGCAAAGCCTTGTTTATTTGCCGTTTAAAGAATTCATGAATTGTAATTGCTGAATAAATGAACAAATGACAAATGCAATAACAAATTCCATTAGTTCAAGTACTAGACGAGCAAACAAAGAGGAGCAAAAAACACAACAACAAATAGTGCAGCAGAAAAAGCGGAATATTTTATGAAGTTGATGTTATTTATTTAATTAAAAATTGAATAATTTTCCCACAGTAAAACACAAAAGCAACAACAACAACCACTCGAAAACAAACAATTAAAAATCGACAAATAGCATTGGTGGATAAAATCGTAGTAGCAGCCAGTGTGGCATGGCATTGCTATTTATTTATTTGTTTACTTATTCATAAATCGGCATTTTCCAGCAAATAAACAAATTCAAATCAATTTAAATTCAAAATTCGTTCCTTTGTTATTGTTTTATTATTGTTGTTGTTGTCGTTAGTAATTTCCATGCGCCACAACGCCTCATTAGGCGCAATTGAAAAAAGTAGGAGGAGGAAACGTGGAGGGAGAGGGCGAGACGGAGAAGGAGAAGGAGAGGGAGGGAGATGGAGTACCTTCTTTGTGTGTTGAAAAATATTATCACGAATTCGGGAATTTGCATTTTTAGAAATTCTTCAATTTAATATTGACAATAATCACAACAACAAAAAAAAACAACTACTACACCAACAACAACTTAATCTTTATCATTACCAACAACAATAAAAATAACAACAACATCACATCATCATTGATATACATGACGATAACGCATCCTAAAAAAGAAAAAACACGTAGACGTTGAAGCCTTTTGTTGTTGTTGTATTGAAATATACTTCATAATAGTAATAAGAAAATAAAAAAATATCGAACGTACTCCACCAACAACAACCAAAGGAACATCGTGGAGAAAAGTAGGAGCGTGGAAAGAACGGCGTGCTCAGAATACTTAAGTACGAAAACTCGCGACAACAACATCGAAACCCAACTCCGACAGCAAGACAAAAGAACTACGCAGACATAGGCGTGGAGGGGGGTGCGAGAGGGTGGGGGGAAACGACTCGAGGACAGGTCGGGGGAGAAACAGGTGCCTGTCGACAGGTAGTTTGTTGAACCAGCGGCGACGTCTCGGGAAGGGCCGGCCATAAACAATTAATTGCATTTATTTATTACGTTATGTGTGTGCGTTCGGATGATTTTTCGAATTTCAATTCTCGCTATTGGTTTCATTCTCGATTTGAAGCTCGCCCGGCTCCCTTTTAGGGGAATCCGCGGACTTCCGCCGGAGGAGAATCAGGTGGAGGGCGGCGGGAATTGTGGGAGAGAAGGTGGCAGGGGCCGGAAGCAGAGGCCATCGAGGCTTCCGGAGGAAAACCGACGATCGACGTGAGTTCGAAAAGGTCGGAGAAGCTCCTTGCGACCTCTTATCTCAGCGAGAATATATTTTCCTGTCAATTTCTGCCGCAGTTCACTGTTTAAAAATGTCTCCGAATCCCCAAATGTCCTCTGATTTCCACGTCTTCCAACGACGACCTCGGTCTTTTAACGACTTCCCCGCTGAACCTCGAGGATTTTATCGCTCGTCGTTATGGCCTCAGCTCCTTCAGCGTCTTCGGCCGGCCCCGCTCACCCCGCACTTAATTAGAAAACAATGAAAAGATTTGACTTTCGAGGTCGAGGGACATACAAAAAGAATAAGGCAGGGAAAAAAGACGACGAGGGTAATTTATGCGCTGTAACTTTGAGGGTCGCGCGTTTAAAAACCCATTGCGAGGACTCTCAAATGGCTCTTTAATCGGGGATAAAAGCGAGGTGACGCGGTGCGTGGCCATCGAACACCTGCGGATGGAAGTTTGAGAGGTTCGAGAAAGTTCTCAGCAATTAAAGGAGTTATGAAAATTGCTCGAATTTAGAACATGTTTATTTTTAATGGTCGTTTAATGAGAACATTTTGAGAAATAATAAAAATAACATCTGGAATTAGTGAATGCTGTGAAGGCAGGATTAAAGACATTAATTCAAAAATATTTGAAGTGTATTTTTAAAAATGTTCATTTAGATTTTGAGAACATGATGATTCAGAAATCCGATATCGTTTCATACCAAATTTCAAATTTAAAGAATTTTATTTATGGGAACCTGACTCGATTTGAAATTTGAATTTTTTACACAAGTGCAGTGGGGCAAAAACAACAAAACGGCGTTCGGGCGAAAGTGAGCGATGGCGATGCGGAGGAAACCGGATCGCATTGCGTGCAAATTGAGCAAGCGGCAACAACAAAGGGAATGCTTCAGGATTCCTACAGGGCTGCAGCGGCAGCAACAAATGCAACAACAACGAATGCACAAAAACAATAACCGCAAAGCACACAAACAACGTCATAAATCATGGCGCCCGAAGTCGTTGCGACTGCGTTTCCTGTCGTTCGCTTTTGACCAGCAAATGACAACAACCACAATGTAATAAAACAACAACAAAAGCACTAAAAGCAACATCACCAAAAACATCAGCAACACAAACAACAACAATTGTGAAATTCTCAAAAATATTTCACGCGCCAAAAATATGCAGTTATTTTATTTTTTATTGTTTTTGTAATTGTTTTTCCCCTCTGATGACCGAGACTACAACAACATTTTATGCTATAACAAAAATTGGCGAAAGTTACAACAACAACAACAATAAAATTCGTTGTTTTTACTGTGTGGAAAATTCGCGGAAAATTCTTGTGAAAAATATATTCATTTTATGGATGTTTTCGCATTTGACGACAAGCAACAGAGTTGCCAGATTTTTGAAGAATTCTCCTCGTCTCGTTTTCGTGGAAAAACCATTTTCCTGAGGTCACGACGTACAGCGATGGGCGTGAGTGAATTTAATGCCTTTTTTATGCGTTGTCCCTTCTTAGACGGCAATAAATTCCAATGGAGTGAGAGCGAGAAATCCACTGTGGTGCTGCCAGATCGGCTGTGGAGGAAATTACAAACGCGCCACGGCCGCGGCGACACGACGCATGAGCAACCCGATGGCCCACAGACCCAGATCCGAGCGAGAGAACGAGTCAGCTATGGCCGAGATGGGAGGAAACGGAAAAAGTGGAGTGCGAAGAAGGAGGAAGAGTAAGAGAGGAGTAAGAGTAATAGAGGAGGAGGAAGAGAGGATGAGTAACAGAGGAAGAATAATAGAGGAGGAGGAGCAGGCAATCGGAAGGAGGCGAAGGAGCCGTCACAACAAGTCGGAAATAAATGTCAGACACGCGAATCAACGTCTGAAGAAACAAATTAAAGCCGACAACAGAAGAGGGAGGGAGTAAAGAAGAAGAGACTCACAAATGATGAAGGAACGGCGCAGAAGAACGGGACAACTAATGAGCATGAAAGAGAAAACAAGAGACAAAACATTGGTTTAATTATTCGATGAGAAATCGTGGGGAAGACAGACAGCTTGGAAGTGCGACAGCTGTGAGGGAAAAAGAGTGCGAAAGAGATGCTGAGAAGCGAGAGAGATAGAGAGAAGCAGCGGAAGCAGAGATAGGAATATAAAGATGTTGGATAGCAAGCTTTGGCAGCAATTGGAGCAACGACAGTTTGTGCTCTTGGAAAAATAACAAAAATAGGGAAAAAACAAGCAACAGCAACATTTTGAGATTAAAAAACAAGAGCAACATCATCAGTGGAAAAAACAGCAACAACCATGATAACAACAACTCAAATATGGAACACAATGAATATTAATATCATGGCATCGTATCGCATGCGAGGGACTCATGTCAACGGCAGAAGCATCAGCTGCAGGAGAAAAACAACAATAACAACAAAATCAACTGCAACGAAAACACAACGAAACAACGACATCAACAAAGCAAAATAACAACATCAACAACGACTGCATCAGAAACTGCAACATCTGTGCAGCACCAACAACAGGCTGATTAATACCAGAGGTGAAGAGAGAGCGAGAGGGACAAGGAACAACAAAGAGAGAGAGCGACAGAGACCGTTGACGAGTGCGAAGGAATCATGAGGAATTTTGCACTTGCACGCAATTCCTCGACCTTCCTCCTCGTCCTCGTCTTTCCGGTCTTAATCCGCTTCCTCCTTGTTCAACTGCTTCGTTGTCCCCATAACCTCAGTCTCTTTCACTCCTTAAACAAACAAGGGGCCACTCGTTCGTCGTCTCTTCTGATTCCTGTTCGTCATCAACATCGTCAGCGCTATCTGCTGTTAGCTGACAACAGAAATAATTATTAACATGGCTCGGTTGCTGGAAAATCCAGACAAGGTTGCCGGATCTTGATCAGGGGGAAAAAACATAGGAAGGTATGAGAAAAGAGTCCAATACGAGAAAAGTTTAAGAAATTTGGATTTGAGTGAGATTTTTCAATGGATAAAATTTAAATTTCAATAAAAATTTTTTAAGTTTTCATACATATTTTTTCATACATCATTCGCATTCCAACAGAATCCGTTTTTCATCTCAAAATCTTTTGACACGTCTGGCAATTCCTCAGATATTCGTTTTTCTCCTGTTTCCTCGCCGTTCATGCGGTTTCCTTTGTGTTATCGTGGTATTTATTGATTGCAGAACTTCAATATTTTATTGACACTTGACGACGTTCTCTTCACAACTTCTCCCTTCCTCCCTTTCTCTCTTCCGCCCTCTCTCTCACTCTTGTTCCTCTGGGCCGAACGTCGTTGTCGACACATTTATTGTTGTGCGAGCGATTTCTTTTTACACGACTCCAACTTCCTTTGTCTCGCTCACTCAGTCGCACTTCGTTAACGTCAGACTCGTGCCTCCCGCCTTCGGCTCGTCTGCATCCGCCCATCGTCCGTGGACAAGGGAACGGATATCCGTTTGTCAACAGCTTCTCTCACTCCCTCACACCTCTGTCCCTCTCCCTTTCTGTCGCTTTGTATGTTTGTGGCGTGGCCGGAGCTTGTAAACAAAATAATTACGAACTTCTTTGTGCCGCGTCTGCACTCGAATCCCTTTGTCTCTCCCCCTCCGTCCATCTTCCTCACTCCCTCACGCCCTTTCTTTCTCTGTCCTCTTCCTGCAGCTTTCCCTTGTGGCCCTTAATGACATGCAAATTGCAGCGAGATCAGCTGCAGTTGCGGCCTTTAAGTGGACAACGGACCCGGAAACTTAACAACGGAATCGCTCCACTCTGGACCTCGCTCCATACCGCCCTCGACTCCACTTCTGCTGCCCTCCCCACCCTCAGGGCAGGGCGTGTTGATCGACCGCTTACAAAGTAGTTCTTTGTTTTCTCCCGGACCTGCACCGAACCCTCGATTTATCGATGTCTGTTCAAATTTAAGCTCGCTTTTGTTTTGGATGCCGCCACATCAACACCCACCTAACTCTTCCTCTCACTATCGTTCTCTGTTTCTCTTCTTCTGCCTCTTTTTCTCTCCTCCATCCGCCCTTTTCTTCTCTGTCCCTCTCAACCTTCACTCTGATTGACCATTTGTATTCTTTATTCTTTATTAAAACTCATAAATTTCGACACTTCCTTATTGAACCTTGAACCGGGCTCCTTCACGCACACACCCTTCTACCTACATCATAAAAGAGTGGTGACTAGTGTGAGGAGGAGGGGGAGTTAGTTCTCCTTCTAGACACACATACATGCCAAAGGGAAATCACGTGCCACATTCATCAAACGTCAGCGACTCCCATTTTCGTCACTCAAAGTCGAATTTCATCCGGAACTGCATGAATCACCAGGGAAGGCGACCCATACCTTGCCTACTACCACCCAACTCCCCTCTCATTCTCGCCGTCAACATCCACCCACATCATTCACTCACACAGAAACACGTACAGAGTACCTTGGGGTCGCTGCGACGAGCTACAAATCATATTTCCAAATATAACCGCGGCCAGACGAAAAGGACGAGGGGTGGAGACCGACGAGGAGGAGTGAAGAGGGCAGGAGTGAAGAGGAGGAGAGGGTGGATGAGGAAGAGAGGGTGGATGAGGAAGAGAATAAAGACGAATGGTGGGCGGGAAGACGTCTTTTGCGTTGCCATTAATTTCAATTTCCATAACATTTTTTTTCACCTGCCGAGTTTCCGATTCCTTCTCGTTTCTTTACTCTTTTCTCGTTCTCTCCTTATTCACCTTTCTCTTCACATTCTCTTTCTCCTCTTCGCTTTTCCATTTCACTCCCTCCCTCTTCTATTCACGACGATCCACGACACAACATCAAACTGTTGGTCAGCCAAAGGAAGGCGGAGGAAGGAGAGGAAGTGAAAGAGAAGGAGCGAGTGTTTGAAAGAGAGGTCGTCACATCAAAAGAGGAACCCCCGCCGTGCCAAGGACAGCGACGTCCGTGGAGCAATGAAGACATAACAACAACAACAACACCAACAACGTATATTTTCACCACGTCAACAAAGAGTGCGTAACTCACCACAGGACGAAGGAAAATTAGAAAGAGACAGCGTGAGAGAGCGGGCGAGGTAGGGAGAGGCAACCAGAGGCGAAGAAAAGCCTGTCACGTTGTCGGCCGATCGTAAAGAAAGGAACGAAGGTAGCCTTGGGTATAAATAAAATATTCAACACCATGCCAACTACAACAACACGAACACAAAACACCAAGCCAGAAACAGGAGAAGGGGGAACGGAGGAGGATGCTAGAATGATGGCTGAAACAAATTTGTGTACAAGGTCCTGAGATTTCTTATGCCATCAACATAATTTACCGAGGGAATTCCACAGGACGAGCAGGACCAAGGAGCGAACGCAGGAACTTCATTTAATAAAGCAGACAGACCGAGCAGAAGAAGGGGGAGAAAAGGACAGGGGGTCCGACTGACGGAGTGCGTGACGCGTCGGATGGAGCGAGTGAGGCAGAAACACACAGTAGAGTGAGAGAACGGTCTGCGCCGACCTTCGCTGATTCCCTGACAAATGATGGATAATTATTTTGCATTTGACATTCGACGGAAGCGCAGGCAAAGGGGATGAAATCGGGGAAGATGATGAAGGAAAGCAGGAGGAGGAAGAGAATGAGAGTGGAGCAAAATCCAGAAGAACACGAAGAGGACGCAGCTCCAGCTTCCGATAGATTCTGGTTCAGCCGCCAAAGGCGCAAGATTTTTCATCATGAATCTGTTCTGTTTCTCTTTCTCACACCCTGTCGCTCTCTCCCTCTCTCTCTTTTGCTCTTTCTCTTCTCCCCACACAGTGGCCATTTGTCTAATAAATTGAGTGTTGAGGTAATTTGTTGTTGTTGGCATCTGCAGCCGCTGCCCATTTGGTTAGTGAAGGCGGAAGGCGCTGCTGGATATCAGCATATGTGTTGGTCGGGGGGCGGCACAGGAGGGGGGATCATCTCATTCCCCATTCTGCTGCCAGGTATTAATGAAGCTATTGGTCGAATAAATGATGATGGATGAAAATAATGGGTTCCGAATGGTCGTTTTTTGCGCCCTCGGGGTTCGGATTGGGTGATGGGATGATGGGTCGACGGGGAGACTTTAAAAATTCAAGGACCGAGAGATTTGTTGACATTTCTCTAGAGGGTCCACAATAGATATTTTGTCAAAAAACTGGTTTTGTTGGGCTGAGGAGGTCATGCAAGGGTTGAAGGGGGAGGTTTTGAAGTTCACAGTTTTCTCCTCTCTACCTCTAAAGAAGGAGGAGAAAATCGCAGACGTATTCAAATACCCCAATCTCACTACCACGCACCCCTTTATTACGATTGAAAACCGGCAAATCTACACAAGAGCCTTTTCTGTGGAACGGGAACCTCAAACGTCCATCATAAGAAGATGCTTCAAAAGAGGAAACTCCCAAAATATTTCGGATCCGATTCAACCCACTCAAACACTCCTCTGGAACTTTTGAAACCATTCTTGCCTTTCTTATCTAACCGGAGGATAAGTATTAGCATAACCTTTTCATTTCGTTCCCCGACTCACGCCCTGATCACGGAACGGGAATTTGCATTTCAAATCGGAAACAGGTATCTGCGAGACAATATTTTACAGCATGTCCTTTCGAAGCCCCGCCGGAACAATTTCGACCCTCGGCTGGCTTCGGCCACCCCGCCGCAGCAAACGAGACCCGCAACAACAAAAAGCCCATCATTCACAGACGCCACTCTCCCTTCCGCCCATCCCGTCACCAGGTCCCGGATCGAGGTCCTGGCTCGGGTTCCGATTCCCTTCGCAGACTTCATTGGAATTTAAAGCGATGCGCGACCTGAATTTATCACAGCCGCCCCGAGTTGCGTTCCCGTCGAAGCCAACCAACCAACGCCGCCCCCGAGACGGCCACGTGACCGGCCGGGCCGTGCTGGGCTGTTATTATTATGCGAGCCGGGTAATTTTTCGTAATTTCTGAATAGTTAATTAAGTGAGGGAGGTGAGTGGATGGGATGGGCCCGATGTAGCGAAAGGGTGGATCCTGCAAGAGCAGGATAACAAATGGCAGTCATGGAAGGCGACGGGGCGAGACTGACGGAGCCGGCTGACTCCTCCGTAGTCTCGCGCTCTATGGCGGTGTCTGGAGAAAACAACGGGATCTATGGCCTACTTTTGGGCGCCGACTCAATTAAAATCCAAAGGTGCTTTTTTATATTCTTTCCACACTTAGTCCTATTTCACCTTTTTTCTTCTCCACAAACCTACAAAAGTTACCAGAAATCTGAAGAACATTAGTGGGATTTTAGGATCATAAAAAAATTGTGGGTGGAGAGAATGTAGTATGGAAAAATCGAAGTCTATTTTTGGGCGCAAAAAGAAGAAGTTTCAAAATTCATTGAAAGTGGTGGAACAGAAAGAGAGTGAGAGAGAAGGGGAAAACTTTCTGGTTTTCAATTGTTTTTCGATTAAACGAAGGTGGCGTCGGGTGATTTGCATAATTATAGGCCCTTTTAGAAATAAATTAGGTCGATTGGAGAAACTTCCGCACTCATTCAGCCCACTCGGCGACGCCTCTGACCTGATTTCCGTCTCCTCAACCCCTGATCTCGAATCTCTTCCACGGTTCGTCGTCCAACCTCCGAAGCGTCCCCGTGGACCAGATCGAAAGTTCTTCCTATCAACCTCCTCCCCCTCGATCATCCGACTTCCGTCGACGCTGATTAAAATAAACACGCAAATTTATAACCTTCAATATTTAATTGAACGCCCGCCCACGTCCCCGCCCAATCACGCACACTTGCTTCGTCAACGGTCGCCCAGGGTGGAGGGGGCGTCCTTTTCCTGAGACCGGATTTAATTCTCCCCAATCAGAGAAAATCCCAAAATTAAATAGCCAACTTTTCGCCTGCCTCGAGTCGTCATCTCTGCGTCTTTGCGCGCCTGAAAGTGTGCTACAAAACTCTGCATCCCATCCACACTTCGTCTTCTCTCCTCCATCCACACTCCATCCCTTTTCCCCTCCTCCGCTTTCGTTTACTTTTGTTTGTCTTGCTCTCGTCTCGTTTCGCTTTGCTTCGTGTTTTTCTTTCGCTTTTCGCACACGGAGCGACTGCGAGAGTTTTCCGACAAACAGTCGGCCCGACGAGTCTTGCAGCGCACGCACATCCGTTCGCATTGTGCCACGGAGGAGGCGGATGCGTGTCTGGGTCTGGGTCTGTGTGCGTGCGTGCCTCGGCGCTAGTATTTGTGTGCCGAGCACTTCCGGTACGTTTTGCATCGTTCGCCGTCGCGTAAATTGAAGCAAAAAGGATTCAATTAGAATTCATTTGTCGCGTCCACCGATTCCACCCTGCTCTATTTCGATCTCCCTCACTCTATTCCTCTCTCCTTGTCTCCCTATTCGCCGTATTTTTTGTGCGTGTGTTGTTTTTATTGGCGTATCTGTGTCCGCCACACGACTCGTTTTCACTTCCGCTCCTCTCGCTCTAATTAAATCAATCTCAGCCGTGTCTTTCATCCTCGCTTCTCGCTTTCAACATTTCGCACTCCCTCTATGTTGAGATTCTCTCAACACGAACACACGCACACATGACTGTTGAATTGTACGTGTCCTAATTGTTGCTGTCGTTGTTGTAGCTGTAGTAGTTGTTACGTTTGACTTAGTAATAGCTGTAGTTGTTGTGTTGTCATTGTGTTGGTTTTGTTTCTCTTGATAATCTTCTTGTTCTCGATGTTGCTTGTCAGCGATTGCTTTGTACCCTTTTTGATTTTTCTACTCACCTTCCCTCTCATCTCATCCTTTTTGTGATACTTCCGGTTTTCCTCATCCCTTTCCACATAAAATCGTTTTCCCCCAAACTTTCTTCTCTCTCCTTTACCTTTCGCCCTTCGCAATAGTGGTTTCATATGCAAATGGTTCGGTTTCCACTGCTCCACTGAAGGATTCATCGAGACAGTAAGAAAGAGTGAGTGAGTGAAAGGGAGCGTGGGGTCGAGGAGGGTTGAGTTTTGACAGAGGAGCAGCAAAGGATTACACGAGGACGGGGTTCCTGGGGATTCACAAGGATTAAATGGAGGCGCACCGCAATTAAATCGTGCGTGCTCCGATCTCGCTTGAGGTTTCGCCCCCAAACGACGGGCAGGAGGCTGGGTCGACGGTTGCCAGACGGAGCAGAATTCTAATTGAAATATTTTCGGAAAACATGCGGTTTTCGGATTATGCGGTCACAAGAAGCGCATGAGATAATGAGGATCTATGAGTGATTACGCTAGCATTTACTTATACGAAAGCACTACGATTAAAATTTAAAAAAAGAAACGTTAATTGTTTAAAAAAAATACACTTTTTTCATTTGCGAAACTAAAAACTATTGTTGCTGATAGTTTAAGTTTTTAAATTCCAACGTGAAGTCCCAAAAATTGTTCTGATTGCATGTATTTCCCGAATCCCCGGAATATGTTTCTACCACCTCCCTTCCTTCCCCACTCCGTTGGAGAATTTTTGGCCCCGGGAGTAGAGCAATTGGCGAATCGCAAAATAATTGGACGACAGCATAATTTGTCGGGGCAAAAGTTGAAGCCAAACTTTGTAGCCAAATAATTGCGTTTCCAACATAAACACACAAGTTGACAAGCACACCGACATGAACCAATACTTGGCCATGGTGCCGGGGCCAGGAAATCAGGGATATTTACGAGAGCCACAGTCGAGAGTTAAAAAAAATTCCCTTACCGCGTTTGCTGATGTTTCGGTAGTTATTATTGATTTTGTGCACAAGTCGGATTTTTGCTTTAACAAAGTGATAGAAAAATCTCAAATTTTAAAAATCACAAAATCTAGAAATGTGAAAGTTTTCATAATTCAGAAACACGTGTCAGAAAAATTGGAAATTTTTGAGGAAGTTACACAAATCCAATTTGTATTTGGGAAAATTTGTATTTTTCGCAAATGATGTAAATTAAACACGAACTGTAATAATTATGACTTGTATTTTTAAGAGTGAACCACGAAAAAACTGTTCAAAACCGATCGCTATTAAACGATTAAAAACGATTTATTGAAACAATATTTACAAAAACGACTGTTGATGTACAATAACAACAATACATAGTGCTGCAATATTTTGCATGATTAACTGTAATTTTTTATATAATTTAAATCATTTGTGAAATGCACTAAGATCGGCTTTTATTGTTTTTATTATTGAATTAATGTCGACATTAAGTCGAGGTACGACAACGAAGCCATCTTCGGTTTTCCGGCTACTGTTGATGTTGTTATTATTGTTGTATTATACGTGTTGTTGTTTTTGTTAATCTTGTCTTTTCTGTCATTCTTATTGTTATCGCCAATATGGTTGATGTTGTTGTGACCAATTAGTTGTTGCTGCCAATTCGATATTGTGGTCGTTTCAAAAGTTTTTTGTTGTTGTTGTGGTTGTCGGCCATATATTTCGGTGTTGTCAACATTGTTCTTGTTGTAGTCACCAATGTTTTTGTTCTTGTCAACAGTCCCCTATTGTTGTTGGAAAGCGTTTTTATTATATTTTCGTTGTCTTTCAATGGACATAACCAAAATATTTTCACGCCCCATGCGAATGCCGTTGGCAACGCGAACCCAATGAGCAGGCGATTCGAATCGCTGAGTCTTTTCATGTTTTCGGAGCTGCCAACTGCATTTCAAACTTAAATCGCTTTTGAAATCAATACAATTGCATTTCTACCCAATTTTGTTATTGTGTTGTATCATTACAACAACAACCAGTACTGCTGCAACAACAATTCGCGCGAATTCAACGAATTCGCCGTATTTTTAATTGCGCGCAAAATTAAACACAATGCAACCAGTTTCTGTGTCTGTGTAAATGAGGATTCGAATTGAATTTTTATGGCTAACGAAGGTTACAACGAGTCGCCATTGAATCCGCCCCACATGTGTGTTAGTGGAACTTGAGTTGTACCCATGTGAGCGTGTGTATGTGTGCTCCATGAATGGGTTTGTGTGCGTGGGTGCTTCTGTGCGCGTTGCCGTGAAATGCGAATCGAACAAATGCGTTTAATGAATTAATTCGATTGGAAGCTCGCCATCGAGTGCGTGCGGACCACAGAGCGAGGCACAGTGGAGCAAATGAAATATATTCATATTATTTTAGAATTAAACATATTAGCCAAGAGAATTAAATAGAAGAAATAAATAGGTTAAAAATATAATGATATTTGATATAAATTTCTAAAAATATATACAAAATAAATAAAAAATATATCTTGTACGCCACTTTGTCCCATTGTAAACACCACCACTTCTCGGCGGAACCCCTCAGACGCAAAATGTTGAATACTCAACCGATTCCGGTGAAACCTTAAAAACGCCCCAGACGAGTAATCGAGTAGATCCGAAAAATGCAGGTGCAGTTCATCGGACGTCGAGTAAGGATAATTACCTGCAAGAGAAGAGGAAATACAATTAAAATTTAATTTTTCGTAGATATTTTGATAACATTTAATTTTAAAGTTTTAAATTAATTTAATATTATTTTTTTGAATGAAGTTTCGGGGAAAAATGTCAAAGTAAGAGCGGGAAAGTCCATCAAGGGCTGAGAACGCGACGGTCCGCGAGCCGAGCTGTCAAACGTGGCAACAACAAAGAAAACAAGCACAGAAAAGAAGCGCAGATTAACGCGGGAGTGGGGAGAGAGGAGGGAGGCGTGAAATTATCGAGATGAAGTGGTGTAACGTGTCATGTTCGAAAAAAAACGTACTTCTCGCATTGTAGGGAGGCGTCACGTGTCAACAACAACAACAACCACATCGAAAACAACATCAAAATTGCCAACACCAAATAAATGATAAAAAGTTTTGGCTCCAGAAAAAAATTACGATCCTCCCCAAGTTTTGTTTGAATTTCCAAAGTTTTTCCGTTTCATCTTTCTTTCACGCTCCCTCTTGGGCGTTGCATTATGGTATTTTGACAATGAATTCATCAAATATAACAGCAGCCGCCACAAGAACAACCACAACAACTACAACAACAATAAATGAAGACACATCAATTTTTTTTTCTCAAAAGAAGCGATGGGGAGAGAAAATAAGCGACTGAGGGAAAAGAAAAAAAATCCTGTCGACTGACATTTAAAATTCATTTCACTTTCATGGAGTTGTTGTTGTTGGTGGTGATGATGATGTTTTTCTGTTGTTGTAAATGATGCTGCTGCATGTTAATTCAACGACATGTTGCTCATCGATGTTCTTGTTGTTGTTGTTGTTGTCATAACGTCCCCTCTCTATAAGTGTTGACATTCGTCCTGTGCCAGCAGAAACAGCATCCGACAGAAGGAGAGAGGGGAGAGGGAGGGAGACAGAAAGTCCTCCGGTGTGTGCGTTTGACACGGTGAGCGAAAAGTTTCCATCCTCGAACGAAGTTTAATGAGAAAAACTCTCGCAATGAGCGAAATTTGCATTTTGTTCGAACCGAGTTTCTGGAGTGCACGGGGGAAGAATATGAGGGTGGGCAGAGGGCGTGGCGGAGGAAGTGTATCATTTTAATGTGATATATATCCTGTTTCTCCGAGTTGTTGTTGTTATTGTTTTGCCGTTGGAATATAATGTTTTGTAATTAGAAATTAAACTCAAAAGCCGGAAGCTCAAATGACAAAAGTTTACCCTTCGGCAAGCGTTCAAGTGACAGCCAGCAACGAGCGTGCTCTCAACTTTGGGTGAAATTGCTGTGTGGGTGGGTGTTGGGCGAGGATGAAAATCTTCAGGTGTAAAATGTGACTTTTATTAGAAACCAAGAGCTAATGAATATTCAAATTTTGAAGGAAAAATTTCATAATTTAAGATCAGTTTTTTCATCGATTTAAAGGCACAAAATATATGTAGTAAAAATGCTGCGGCAAATTTTAGTGAACCAACCACTTCTAACAGCCCAGCAGTGAAAAATGATACCACTTTAATTTGAGACATAAAATATTTCTATATTTTAGGAGGGAGCAAGGAGGATATGAAACAAAACGTGGCCGCGCAGACAGCGAACGACGTCGTGCAACTGGGTCATCGGCGACTGTGTTCGCCGTGTGCCCGGATCCAACATAGTGGCCACGGGACCCTAATGGACGCCCGCCCTTGAAAAGGACGTGGACGCGAGGACGACAAGCATGGACGCCATTTGGCACTTGTTGGTGTTGGTGGCAGTGGTGTCGTCGTAGTAGTAATATTTGTTGTTATTGTTGATGATGATGATAATGCTGTTGGATGCTGCTTCTGCTCGTGGTGCTGTAGATTTTAAAAGCAACACTAATGCATTTTTTGCGACCACCTTCGTCACGTGAGGGTCCCACGTGTGCTTTTAGCGTCAACGGTTGAGGTGAACGACAACAACAAAAACGATGACAAAAACAACGACAAAAACAATTGCAATAAAGAACAACAACAAATGCAGTGAGTTAGAGAAACAAGGACCATGATGACAAACAACAAAAGTGTTGCATAGTTTGGAGAGTGGCGACGACGAGCGCTTAAAGTCAGCTGCTTTTTCATCGAAGCGAAAGTAAAACCGTTGCCTACTTTCGGGCGAATTCCCAAGCACACTTTCCCTTCCCTCGCCCTTGCTTCTTCTTCATCCTCTCCGCCACTTTCTTCTCCCTCGCGACCTCCTTCGGGTCCTCCTTCGCCTCGACTACGTCTTCTAAATGCTCGCCACTCGACATTATAAACCCCAGGCTACCCCTTTCGCGCCCTGCCCTCGGGCCACTCGACACAAATATCAACAGATGCAGAAGGGGTTGCGACAAAATGGCGTCCGTAGACGGCCATCCCAACAGGCGGGACCTTCGCGTTCTCCACTCACAGCCTCCGACCCCGCTCCCCGCCTCCGCTGCCCCGGGCGGAAGTTTAAGTGTAATTTTATTTATTTAAGCATGCGACCTCCTCCTCTACAGGCCCCCGTCAACAACCACCGCTCAGAGCCCTTTGTGAGGCGCGCGCCACACGCTCGAACGAGTATTGAGAGAATTTTTAATTGTCGACCGGCGCCGGAGCCACGGCAAACAACCCGCCGTCCTCGCACACAAACAAACACGCTCTCAGCAGTGCACTCACACGCACGCAGCTACATTTGCTGCAATTAAGGCGCCTCAACATATGCAGCGGAATCGAGGGTGACGACGCCGGCTCAAGAGTCATTGTACTTTGTTGCCGAGGGGCAGCAGCAGCAATAACAACAACTGTAGGAAACACAACAACGCCAAGAGAAGTTGCTGCAATTGCAGTTGCAATAATTGAGGCAGACGGCGATGCGATGGTGGCGGAGGGAGGGCTGCAGGTGAAGGAGTCATAATTGCAAAGTCTACTTTTGGGCGATAAGCAGTTAAGGGCTCGAGTGAAGGAAGTGAGAGGATGGGTGCGAGTTGGAGCGAGAGTGCAATAACAGGGAATTGGAGAGAAGATCGAGGGCTAGGAATGAAATGGGAACCTTCGCAGCGCCTGAAACTAGACTGTGCTTCTCGCCCAACTCGCTCACTTAAGATCCTCTCTCACCCAGTCGCTGCATACATTCGGGCTTTAAACAATCTCTGGGAACTTTCGCCATTAAAATTCGGCAGAACTATTCAGTCGTCCGCCTCTCGCCCCGCCAGTCGTTGGGAGGCGCCATAATTTCCCATTTAAATGCATTAAGTCCCACACTAACGGCGACAGCACGTGTTATAAATGCCTAAAATTATGCTTTAAAAACGAAAACGAGCGAAACCCTCTACCAACCACCCGACCGACCGACGTCGTCACTATGGCAGCCAAGGAACCGCTCAACCACCGATAGGACGACGATGTGTGTGTGAATGTGTGTTTGTTGGCAGGAGGCGTGGCAACATATTGGCACAGATCCCGCCAATCTGCGCAAACAACCTGAAAAATATCGCAAACAGACTCCACGTGGAGGGGCGAATGGATTCGGGTTAAAAAATTAGAAAAACAAATTTTTCCTGACTCTCCAATGACTTCGATGGGTCCAATTGTTGTTGTTATAGTGATAAATGTTTTTGTTGTTCGGTTTTCATATAAACCACGTAACACGGATTTACCACACACACAAACACAGCCCGACGAGCACACAGATGATGCTGGAGAACATTTTAATATTCATCAGCAGCCGCTGTTCGGTGGGGTCGGAGGAGGAGGAGGAGACAGGTGCTTCGGAATAAAGGACAGATCGGGCCAAGGAATGAGGGATGTCGCCAGGATATTACATGCGGCTTAGTTGCTAATAACATTCTGAACGGAGCCGAACCGAACCGAGCACAACCTCGATTCGGTCGGCAAACAACAAGACAGCAAGGGACAGAAACAACGAGAGAGAGAGAGAGAGCGAAGAAGTGAAGTGAAGAAAGAGGATGTCGTCGGTTTCACCGTTATCCTTTTCTGCATATGTTTGCGCCGACTACAGTGTGTGGGTGTATGCGTTTGACAAACCTATTAGCATTTGAGTCCCGAGTCCTCATCCTTCGTTGCTTCGGCTCGGGCATTAAATCCAGCTGGCATCAGGACGGGACTCGAGGAAACTATTGCGGATGCTCTTGACCAGGAGACGATTTGTTTTATTTTCACTTCGCCGGCAAGGCGACAGGCGCCCGGAATTAAGAGAGAGAGGGCAGAAGGTGAAATCCCATCCACTTGTGTAGAACAACCGGAAGGATTAAGATTGGGAGGGAGAATATAAGTGGGGATAGTCTGCAGATTTATGGTGCATACTTTCGGGCAGCTGTCGAAAGACCCAATCCTATTTTTAATTAGTTCACATCGTCCTCTTGTCCTTCACCAACTCTTCTAAGTCGTTTCTTTACCGAGGAGGATGAGAGCCGCCCGAGAGCTTTAATAAAATGAAGCCTACTTGTGGGCTTCGAGTCGATGAAGGGCACGAGTTTAAAATCGATGATCAGGACGTCGTCGGCTCCTTGCGAAACTATAAAATCTCTTCTCTCCCACCACTGCCTACAGAAGCAGTGATCGAGGTATGTGAAAAACGCAGCAGCCCCGACCACTGCATCCGCTCGAAGTCCTCAGCGAAAGGAGGAAATTCAGCAAGAGACGCCAGTCGCAGGCGACTCGTTCAGCCACGCCCCGTGCCGCCCACCGACGAGCACATCCAGAGGGAGCCGGCAAAAAGAAGGACACGACGAAGGTGCTGCTGATGGCGCTGTCGGTGTCAGTGATCGATAGTCGAGGAGTAGGCGGTTGCCAAAGGGGTCAGCAGTGGGCGGGGCCAGGTGGGCGAGGGCCTGTGGATGTGTTCGTGTGTGCACTGGAGTGTCTTTGTAAATGAATTTATCCGCTTGAATCAACATATTAGCGCCGCTGAACCAGAAGCGAAGGACGGACAGTGGGTGGACCGGGTAGGGGCGTGGCAAAGAAGGCGGACTCGGCGCCTGCAGCAGCAGCTATAATTTATGTGGCATGTACCCCCAGATCGGAACGGGGGTCGAAAGCTCTCAAGCATTCTTAGAAAACGGCAAAAGTGAGAAATCAATCGATCGATCGCCACAGGAGAAGGGACCGACGGAAGAAGGGTCCTCTTGCGTCGAAGGCAGCTGCTCCGGAAAGTATGCAGCGTGAATTATGCAAAGCATTTTAACAGAAGTGAGCGAGCGAGAGGGACAGAGCGAGCGAGTGTGGACGAGGCCGAGAGAATGGTATGCAATGGCATTTTAACTTCTTGCCGTCCGAAAGTATGCAATGATTTCTGAGCTCTCCTTCCGCCACTCACCTGCGACGAGACAACGACGCCGGGAGAGTGCCGAGAGTGGCCGATCAACTCGCCGTCAACCCTCTCGAGGCCGCGCCCCTCGCTGCTTAAACACTTGCATTAAATATTTAAATGCCACTTCCTAAAACTATGCAACACATCGCACCGTGCCGCAGCGCATCACGTGCCAATGCATCTGCGCCGAGTGGGGCGGGGCACCTCCTTGCAGTCGTCGTTAAGCGGAGGACCTCCTGCCCCTCCCCTCCTTCAGGGCGTTCTCCAGCTTCGTCGCCACTCGATTGCCGCACACACACACATCAAGCTATAAATTAAATATTCCATTAAAAGCAGCTCATTTAAAATGCCGCGTCCTTCTTCGTCCTTGGTCGTCGCCCCACCGTCTTCTCAAATCCCCATCGATCCCTCATCCCACTCTCCACCGACTTCTCCTCCACCTTCTTCTTTATGCCCCCATCGCATGGCGTCGTGTGATTCGGGCTCCTCCGTGGACTGCAGCGATTCTAGCATGTCGTCAACCGCAGCAGAGCCCGGCGGATGGGCGGACCTCCTGCCACGCCCCCGAAATAATAACGCAATAAAAAGCAAATAAGAACCAGCGCCACGAATCGCCAATAATGACATAAATCACGCGCTCCGTCGCCGCCGCCTCGGTCGCAAGGGTTGTAAAACTTTGCATTGTGGCGTTTTAGGCGCCACGAAGTCCTTGAAAACCCATTGTGAGCCCACCTGCTGGAAGTCAAAGGGTCGGCGGCAAAGGATTTTGCCGGCAGCGAAAGGAGTTGCAAAGAAGAAGGAAAGTGACAGAAGAAGAGAATGTGGAGAAAGAGGCAGAGCTTAAATAGTTGTAGCAAGAAGGTGAAAATGAGAATTCGCCAACCTTATTTGTTTTCCGCAAGACAGTAAGGAGAGAGACAAGGAGCCAAGGAGAGAGAAGAGAATAATAAGAAAGTAAAAGGAAGGAAAGCAGAAGCAGCAGACTCAGACGATTTTAAAGCCGAACAATGTCTGATGGAAGGAAGAAAAACAAAGAAGACTCATGGAGGAGGGTTTGAAAGAAAGCGGACCGAAGGAGGAAGAAAGAAGGGTCAGGAGTTCGATTCCGAGGAAAGGAAGCTCTTTAATGACCTCTAGACACGCAATTTTTCGGCGAGGAGGTGGACACAGACAGAGACAGAGACACAACTTGAGAGCCAATGGACACGGATTAAAAGGCGCCGACTTAAGGGAAGTCGCTTAAGACGAACCAAGGAGTGGGGGGAGCGAGGGAGACGGCGAACGGGGGAAGACAGGCAAGGTGGGAAGACAACAAATGGTTCAATGGACTGGAAGAAAGATTAGGGGAGATAGTGGTTTGATGGATAGTGCAGCGAGGTGAGTTGACTGAATTGGGATGGGCGAAAGGTGTGAATCGTCGACTTGAGGGTGAAGCAAAAAGGGGAGGAAGAAGATCAAAGGCAGACACCTGATATACCGATGATTAAAGCCACACAGAGTTCAGTTGAGGTGACCGGAGTTGAAGTTGGCTACAACAAAATTGAGAAAATGTGTTGAATAGAGCGAAAGCATGAAGTTGAGTTTTAAACAGTTCCGAATAAAATATTCTGCTGCTTTTCACAATTTTCGCAAGGATTTCCGAGCAATAAATTTCCTCTTACTTTTATTCTAAACTTTTGCCGAACGGTGAAATGAAACGAAAAACCTCAATACAGCTTACAAAACCGAACCCCGTCCAACTCAGCTCAACTCGGCCCCCAGAGGGCGGGGCCCTGCTATGCCATTGAAATTTCCAAGCCATAAATTCCGGCCACTCTTCGCTCCAACTGTTAAATAGTTCATGCTGCTGGCAGTGGGCGACCGAGAAATATTACGAGCGACCACGGACAGACGTCCGTCCGTCTCGACCGATCGACCCCGATGAACCGCTGGCGAACTAAAAACGAGAGAATCGGAAGTGTTCGAAGTCAGGAGTAGCCGAAGATCAATGAGGGAGAAGGAGACGGAGAAGGAGATAGGCTGAAGGAAGCAGTGAGTAAGAGAGGGATTGAGGAAGGAGCAAAAAATCGAAACTACGAGCGCATCGCTTCGAAATAAGTCAATGGCAGATGCAGGGCATGCCACGCCTACCGACGGTGAGAGGGAGGGAGAGGGTGAAAAGTCATTGGTCCCAACATTCACTTAACCTCAATTAAGCCGAAGGGAGGGAGGAAGGGCCGACGGTGAAAGTCAAAGTTTTAACTTAAAATAAATAAATTGGAGAAAAAACACAACTCAACTTTACGTCTCCTTCCTTTCGAACTCTCCGTCTCTGCCGCACAACCGCAGTCTCCCTTTGTCTTCACCCCTCTTTCTATCACTTTATTCTGGTCCCGATTCATAGGAGTAGAATGAGAGTGGAAAGAGGAAAAGCACTTACGATGAGGGGAGCAAAAAATTAACAACGGCGGCAACAACAACAATAACAGGAACAATAAGGCCAACAAGGGGATGACTACAACAAGAACTACAACAATGAAAACAACTGAAAGCTGCTTAACTTAATTGAACTTCATTATCACTTTTGTGCGAGGCCGACAAGTTGTAATCCAATTTTAAAACCTCCGAAAGTGTGTGTCCAGGACCCTGGCCGGACAGGAGGCGTAGCCCATGGGCGGGGAAGGAGGCAGGGGGCGTCATTCATATTTATGAGGGTCGACGAGAGCAGCAAAGGGAGGCCGTGCAGCGGGGGAGAGAGTGAGATAGAAAGCAGACGATGTGTCCTGCGAGGCCATGGACAAGTCCTGTGGGAAGTCCATGAAAAGCCGGATAGAAACAGCAACAACACCCATTTCAACAACAATCAAAAGAAATTCAAAATAAAAAAAATAAATAAAAAGAGAACAACAACAAGGACACGCTCACGATTTCAACGGATCAACGCCCAACGCCGAAGAACAAGAAAAGCTGTAAAAACAAGAAAACTTTCGCGGTCGCTGGGGACGTGCGGAGATGGGCGGAGAAAAATTAAAACTCAATAAAGGCGACCCTGAGAGCCGGCTGTGGTCGCCCACAGTCGTTCTAATGAGCAGGAGCCAGAGTCGAAGGAGGAGCAGGCGAAGAAAAGAAGCCCAAAAGTAGGCAATGATTTTTATGTTTCTCTGGCTTCATTGAGCGGGACGAGTGGTGAAAAGGGAGCTGAGTGGCGGAGTGAGTGGGAGGAAGAGGAAGACGAGCTCGCGGTCGAGGGCTGAAGAAATAAAAGAACTCCAGGTAAATCGTAAAACGAATTTTATGAGCATTTTTACGACCCAGACCGGAGTCAAAATGTCGCCATCGGAGGCGGATGGTGTGTTCTCGTTGTTGTTGTTCAAATTTTCTTTCCTCGTAAAAGAACTCTGAAATTTATGCAAAAACACAATATCAACAACAACAAGGGAACAAGACTAACCAAACTAAATGAAATAAATAAGAAACCGTCCTAAAAAAACACTCCAAGTACGAAAAGGCCAACAAGACTACAAGAGGGAGAAGATGGGGAAGGTAGAAAACTAGGGGCCATAAAGAGCACAGCATTTCCTAAAAGAGTGCTTCATGCGCACGCGAACTCTAATAATTTTATTTTCTCCACCTCCTCCTCACTCAGCTATTCCCACGACCTCATACTCATACACACACGTTCACGTTGACAACATTGTACGAAGTATGTTGCCAATTGTTGGTGGGGTGGGGTGGGGAGCTGAGCGAATGAGAGAAGAAGGTTCTGAGACAGGAGCCGCGAACAGAAAACGAGCGATCGAATTGCGAACTACAGGAGGAGTGAACAACTTTTTAAAGAACGTTATTACGGTATAAGAATTGGATACAAAAAAACAAATTTTAAAATTACTATTTATATCCTTACTTTACAAAAATTTATGGATGATTTATCCAGTAGTTTTTATATTAATGTAATTACTTATTATTATATATGATCAACTTGTTTGTTTAAATCTGTATATCTTCCATTAAAAATATTTATGGATGATTTATTTTTATTTTACATATATTTTGTAATTTTTTAGTTTAACCCTAGGATGGGTAACACACTCGGAGGCGCTAACATAACCTACTGGGCCTGAAGAGGCCCATGCGAATAAATCGACAGTTTGTACCTTTTATTGCGTGCTATTGTGTAGATATGTGTGCTATTAATATCCTACGATATGCTATATATGATTTCTTATATATTGTATACATTTTTGGCATATATTTGTGCACAGTTAGTCCTCCTGATAAGGATGATATGAATGGATGATAGTAAAAAAAAATTTTTTTTAATTTTATTTATTTTATTTATTAATCTAAATATGCATAAGTATGTATAAGAAAATTAAATAAAACTATAAATTCGGACTACACTATAAATTCGGAGAACAGTCATTTCATATAGCATGTGTTCTAAGTGTGCTATGCAAAGACACCTGATCCTGCAGTTAATGTAATCAGACACAGCAGCGTAAAAAAATGAACAAAGAAACTCAAAGACGTTAACGACGATTTCATGAAACCGAATTAAGCGATTTCGTCACAGTTATCTCAAGATTTTTTAAATCAACCTCCAACCGTTTGGGATGAGCTCGACGACTACAAAGAAGCTGTAAAAATTGTCCAGAAGTTGAGAGTGGTGAACAGCGTTGTCGTTTCGAATTTTTCGGGCGTAGTGTTAGACAAGAAAAAGTGAAGTGAAACGGAGAAAAGTGAAGTGTTTTGTAAAATGTATTAATTTCATACAAATTCATAATTAACACTTAAACATAACATTGATATTTATACAAACTCTTCAGTTTGGGTATAACTGCACGGTGTTGTCGGCATTCCAGTATTGAATTTTTAGAAAATGTTGGGTAGGTACACGTCTGTCAGAGATTCTGACGAGTAAAGAATCGCGAAACTATATGTTTTTACAACAAATTTTAAGAAAAGTTCATTATGATTCAAGTTTTGAAAAGTGAAGTGTTTCCAAAAAAAGTGGAGTGCCGTAGTGTTTTGGGTCAAAGTGAAGTGAAACACTTCGATTGAAGTGACTTCGACAACCCTGGTGGTGAACGATTCGACAGAAAGAGGAGTGAAGATGGTCCAAGACTACAACGAGAGTCTCTGCCGGAATAAAGAGGAGTTTCAAGATTTATTATTAGTCATCGCCAATTACAAGAAACAATTTCCAACAAGCGAGAAGAACCATATATATATATATATATACTTTTATATAACTTTTTGGTATATCTTTCATAGCATCAATAGCAGTATTTAATACATGCAATCCCATTTTGATGAGTTTTTTGTATGGGGACACCCAGAAGGGGGGCAGACAAAGGGTAGGTATGTATGGGTGAAATGTCGGGGGTTGGAAAAAATTTGGACCTGGTTATACATTTGACTCCTCTACACAGCAGATAGGGGATCGGTATGTATGGGTGAAATATTGGGAGTTGAAAAATAATAGAAAAATAATAATAGGTAATACATTTGACCCCTCTACGAGTCTTCCCGGAGAAGCTATGAACGATTTATGTGAAAAGTTTCCAAAATTGGACCACTTTGGGGCCGATGCGCTACGTTTTACCCTCATCGGATCGGGAAAAAAATTTGGCTCAATCATATTTTTACCGAACCTAACCAAATTTGAAAGTGCAAGCTATCAATATCTAAATAACGCGCACTAAAATCAGGCTAAAGACACATACATATATGTGGACTGGGCCTACTCAGGCCCAGTAGGTAACTTTCGATGTTGACACAGTAAAAAAAAAATTTTCTTCTACCAACTAAACCCGATTGACTCGATTTTTTTTTTTCTGTACTCAGGAAGCATAGCGGCAAGAAGTCATGGAATATCAGATCGATTAATAAAGAAACAAAAAAAATATTCATGTTTAAACTCAAAATGGGCCTCATCAGGCCCAGTTGCCCATCCTAGGGTTAATATTGTTCGTTTTATATGATTGTTTGTTTAAGTTTTTGGTTACTTTGTTTAATTACTTATTTATATTTTTTCATTAATATTCATGTTTAAATTTGTTATTAATATTATTTATTATTTACATACGCCATTACATTACATTTCATTACATTTATTACTCTAGAAGTTATCAGCACAAAATGAGAATAGTTTACGGAGAAAATTTTTATTACCAGTGAATGTATGCATGCTTCCCTGAATGATTGCATGAGAGTGCATTGTAATATTACACTAAGGCGACATATAGAAAAACAGCTGCATCGAGAGAAGAACAAGAAAGAAGGAGACCCGAGAGAAACGAAGGAAAGGGAGAGAGTGGAAAAAGCAATATGCCCTCAAAGGAAAGCAACTTCCGTTTCCGCCTTCGAGCAGCGTTTTATTGCGCGCCAAAGTGGCTGCTTAAGTGTTGCCAAATGAATATGAGAAAATAAAGAGTTACCACTTGGATGCTTTGGAAATGACATGGTGACGAGAGGAGGGAGGGTGGATGAGAAGTTTAGAGGAAAACGATCGTGGCCATTAAAGAGGTGGCTTTGAGAAAGTAAAGCAAATGAGGGTGCAAGACATTTCCAAGGAAATTCCTGCAAACCTTAAGGAGTTGAGAAGGTGCTAATGACCTTCTCAAGGACCTTCTGACCTCTGGAAGCCGATGACTCAAGAGTCAACTGACGTCAGTCCGACGAACACTCGATACCAGAAATTCAACTCTCGCCGCTCGACCGTCGGACCGTTCAATTAGTACCGATTACTTGACTCGACGGAGGTTAGGCTGAAGCACGTACTCTGACATCATCGGCAGCGACGTCGGCGGCGACAGCGGCGTCGACGTCATCGCATTAGACCCTGCTGGTGTTGTTGTTAAATAATTCACTTTGAAACGATCAACGAACTTTTATTTAATTTATTTCATTCATTCGCGCGTTTTCAATATAGCGAAGCACTAAAATAGACCCGCCGACGGACGGCTGGACAGACAGACAGACGTCCATCCCATGGACGCGATGCTCAATGCGCGATGCTGTCCGTTTCGACGGTTTGTTTAATTAAAAAGCCACTCGCACACTCACACGCACACTCGCACCAACACCAACGGAAACAGCATTTTGCGCATTTTTTATCAAATGAAAAGATCGTGCGAAATAAAAAATAAACAGACAGAATAGAAGCATCGTTTAGCGAGAAACTTTCGTGAATCCAACAAATGTTTGACTTGTTTGCGTCTGTCCGCCGTAGCTGTTGTTGTACATACGTCTATCTCTATCCTCTCACTCACACACACACCGTGACGGACATGTGCGTGGATCGCAAGCAAACAGTGAAGAAGATGTTGCCAAATAAACATGGGGTTCATTGCGAAAACATAATAAATAGAATTTTTGCGATCACGGCGGAGGAGGGAAGCGATTGGGCAAGGGTGGACGGGGGCCGCTAGTCACCGAAATCAAGGCTAAACGAATTTGCACTCAAGTGGTGGGAAGCAACAACAGCCGGAGCTGGAGACACGATGCTCCGACGAAAAACTTCTGGCGAAAGAACAGATGTGGATAAAGAGTATTATGAAGCTTACATTTGGAGTCATATCCATATGGGGAAAAGTGGGTCGTGGTATGAACTCTGAGATTATGGTTGTCATCAGTGAGATATGTGGATGTGGAACGCACAGTTGGAGTCTATTTGCTGTATATGATTCGATAATATATTCGAAATTACTTAAAAATATGTAATAACTTTGTTTATAATTATAAACATTAACATTCATGCTGATAAAATATTCATCTATTTATTCGGAAGGCGAATTCGGTTTCCTTCCAACTCCCGTCTCTGCTCCGAGACAGAAATTGAGTTCAATTTAAGAGGTTGAAGGCGAAAAAATCTAATTAAAATTGGTCTCGAACTTGTAGGGCATTCATTACCATCTTCAAGAGCGGAGAACAGAAAGAGAGAGCGATGGAAAAGAGGGAGCGAGAGAGAGAATGATAGACCGAAATAGACGACGAATTAAGTGAGGTCGATGCTTGAGACATAAAAGTGAACAGAATCATTAATTTGGAGATCGATTTCAATGGGAGAAACTTTGGCGACGTCTGGACAGAGGAGGCCTGGACAGGGCCTTTTGAAGAGTTCAATTAAAATCGACAAGGAGCGAAATATGAAGGAGTGAAAAATTTCTGCCTTTATAGACAAAGGAAAAATGAGTCAGGTTAAGAAGTAAAGGATTTGTGTCATTCATTTCTCAATTTTACTTTTAATATCTGTTTTTATTACTCTTTTACCTTTTGTTTGTTCTTTAACCTTGTATTTCTTTTAAATACAACACTAACAACAAAAATACACATCATGATGAAATAAATAAAACGGTTTGTTCTCAATTTGAAATGAATATTTGAATAAATGTGCAAATATTTATTATTTGACGACTTAATTGAAACGAACCGAGTGTGTCAGCGTGTGTTTGCCATATTGATGTCTATTGTGGGAATGGGGGAGTGTGTGTGAGTTTGTAAATAAAACAACAATTAGAGCGATTAGCTGTGAGAAACTTCCGCCTCAACTTTCGATTTCGCACCAGAACAGAATCGTTTCGTGTGAGTTTTTTTCCACTCCGGCGATGAAAAAGGATTCAATTGATGAAGAAGGATCCACTAAGAATTAAGACAGTTGGATTATGGGATTATGACTTTGAATGATCAATTGGGAGGGTCTATTGTGGGGATTTCATGACAAAGACGCCCCATTTCTCGGTTCTTTTTTTAAATCTCTAAAACTCACGGTTGTCCTTGGAAGCAAGAACCGTACCACGCGACAAATGGCCCATCTGCCACTAGTTCCCTCCCTTCCAAGTCCTCCCTGATCCTTGGGTCCGAAAATAAAGTCGCAGTCGATCATGGAGCGAGACTAAATTTAGGCTTCGTGGTTTCAGAGGGCGGACAGACGGAGCGAGTGACTCAGCTCCGGCTCAGGCGACGCGTTAATTTCACTCAACATCGAGTGGCGAGCGAAAGAGTTCGGGAGGAGCGAGAAAGCACGATGCCAACGACACAAAAAAACGCATTCTGCCAAGCCGAAGACGAATTGCCAGAAATTAAGGGAAGATTTATCGTCCTGGGGAGGGCAAGGAACGGGGGCGTGGCGTGCTCGTGGGAGGGGGCTGGCAAGTGTCACAAAAATCGTCCCCATTCGAGACGAGGAGCCGGAGTCCTTGAAACGAGCTCCAGACCCTGAGCGAGGGCAGCGGAGTGAACGAAGAAGTTTATTTTTAACCCCGCTGCAGCGACAGCGAAACGAGGACCAAGATGGAGCACGAAGATGAGGGAGAGAGAGAGAGAACGATGGAGAGAGCGAGATGGTGGCGGGTGCGGGGCGGGCCTGAAATTGGCTGCAATTAATCAAATGTCAAATTTTATAAACCGAGCGTGCAGCAATAATCGTTTCAACATGTTGGCAACACTGGCAAAAACAACAACACGCGCTCGGATAAATCACCGGAGGGCCGAGGGGGAGCCAATAGTTTTTTTCGCCCAGCTGCCAGCGAGAGCAAACGAAACCGAAAAGAATACATTCAGTTTTTCAACACCGAAATAAAACATTTTAAAACTCCCTTCCCGAGGCTCCTCCGTCGTCGGCCCCCACCCGATTGGCTCCCCTGCTACTTGACAGTGGCGTGCGCAAACATACGCACAGCCGCCCCTCCCCCTTTCGCCCCCTCCGCCTCGACCACTCTGTTGATGGTTTTTCGCCTTTGTTTTGACATGTGTTTCGTGTCCGCTCGCGAATCGTTCATGAGCGAGCGAGAGTCAAGTGGAATTTTTCCCTTTGCATTTCCCTTTCTTTTCGTTTCCTTGCTTGATTTCACCATAGCAATTCCTCAGTCGTTTTCGTCTATTTCTCTCGGACACTCTGTCTCGCTCTTTCTCTCGGCATCGCTCTCTCTCTCTATAGTGCTCTTGCTCTGTCGACAAGGTCAGTGCAAGTCAAGCGTCTTCTGACGTCGACGTCTTCCGCGGGAAATCCCGGCGACGCTGCCTCCGTTGCCCCCCTCCTCTGTCCAACCTTCTGCCCTCCTCCACCCATCACTGGCGCCTTCGTGGGGCGCCGGCAGCATCAGTTCGACCTCTTCTGAGAATCGCTTAGAGTCACTCCCGACGTCTAGGCGCTTCGTCTGCCGAATTTCAGGTTGATAACTCATCCTTCTTCGAAACAAGGGAAGGGGATAATTTCTTTTTTCCTAAATATTATAGTAGTATCATGGACAGAGAGAATTTTGTAATATTCATTATGAGAAATAAATATTTTTCAAAATATATTTCATCGTAAAAAGAATATTTTCAGAAAATATTTGATGTTTCGATTTCCAAAAAAAATTAAAACTGGAATAAAATAAATAAAAACAATTAAAAAAATATAAATAAAACAATGAAATATACCAAAACTCAGATTTGAATATAATATATAACAGTCCACAAAATCCTCACATGTCGAAAAGTGAAAAGTATCTCATCCAGTATTTATAAATTCCCCGAAATAAAAGCTTCTCTTTTAATCATCCGAAATAAAAATGTTGCTAAAAATATAAATGAACCACAACGAATTGAAACGAAAAATCAACAATAAATTGGCAAAGCATAAAAAGCTTTCGAAAAAACACGAAAACCTCCCTGAATATATAAAAAAATATGACCAAACATTTGAAACAGAAAATAAGCAAAAGGTGCGAGAAGTGAGGAAGCAGCACGTTTTCGCTTTCACCAATTTGTTGTTGCAAATGTTGCCAATGTAAATACGGCTAATATGTGTATACTCAAATATACTACAGAATTCACGGGTTTGTATTTCTTTTATTTTAAACATTGTGTTAGTTCCACGTTGTTTTTAGTTCTACTTTTTATTTCCAACTAATGAGTGAGTTGTTTATTGATAATACAAAAGAGTAATGCCGTAAATGACAGCAACAACAATATTGCCAATTAAATGCGCAACAACAACCAGAATATGTGGCAGGTGTTTCTCGTGATTCACGAGCGAATTCTTTGAATACTTTTCAAAAAATGAGAAATAATCTCCATAAACAATCAACGGATCGCCACCGAGAACAGAATTCAGTACGGTGATGCCGTACTTTTGCGACTGAATGATGGAATTCTCTCGATCAAATATCGTGAAATTTTAATCTCAATCCCTCCATACTGGAAGTAATTGTTGCGTAATGCGTTGCCTACTTTTGGGATCCCCAGGGGCCTCCGTGACCTGACACTAGTCCGTCACTCGCCCCACGCTTTGTCCTTGCTGCACGAACTCGTGCTGGACCTGTTGAGGATTCGTCCGGGTTTCATTGTCCTTGTTGTCGGATTGTCCTTGTCGCTGAATAATTAATCGTTACTCGAGTCGTCTTCGTAAAATTTAAATTAGTTTTCATTATAAATGAAACTCCTTTCGTGTCCTTTCATTGTGACGACCTACCTCCACTCGAGGCCTCGCACTCACCACCCAGTGACCCAAAAATCGAGAGCCGGTGGAAAATTTGATGGTCTTTGAGGAGCCATCGAAGGGAAAATTTCCCAAGACGGCAGCAGACGGAAATCGAGAACGGTTGTCGAGAGATATAACTACATGGGCTGTGAGAAATTTTCCAAGAAGTAAATTGCTATTACTTTCCAAATATATCAAATAAATCAAGTCAATTTAAATCGAAAATTATCATCAAAAGCCATTTAAATTGTGGAGTTTTCATTGGCTCGTGGAAAACACATTCCAATTAAAATAATTCGAATTATCGAAGTAAGTTTGTTGCTAAAGCCATATCAGAACTCAGAACAATGACAACAACCATGAGTGAAAAATAACAGCAATCGAGAGTAAAACAACAAGAACAACTGCAGTAAAACAAAAAAACTGCAAGAGCCATTAATAAACCACTTTAACCTCGAGCTCAAATCGCGCTACCAACTTGAGCTGCGACAAAAATAAGTCAACAAAATGGAATAAAAAACCAATAAAAGGAGTAAGGATAAAAAACGCAACTCAAAAGCAAAATCGAAACCAATGACAACAACAATGATTACAACAAATCAACGACAAGAACAAAAAATCAACGACAACAATGCTCACCATGCGACGCAACCGGCCGCCAACGTAATTTTCTTCAACGGCCGGCTTTTTTTACGTTATTGTTATTGTGTCTCCTTGCCAAAAACAACCAAAACAATAAACTCACCAACCACAAGAGAGGGTCCCAAAAATAAACGCAAACAAAATCTGGCCGGGGCCGGGGCAAGAAATTGCATAAAAAGCGCAAACAACCGCCGCACGTCGTGCAAACTTGGTCAAAACCCCATTAGGCCAAGAGCGAGAGTTGGGGGGAAGTCTGAAGCTGAGATGTTGTCCCGAAATGTCAAGAAACCAGCTATGAATATGTTGTTGTTGTTGTTTTTACTGCAGTCCGTCGTTCGTCGTCCGTTGGCAACGTCGTTTGCCGAACGAAAGCGAACGCGTTGCCAACGATCGAACGTTTAGCGTCGTTTTATTAATTATATGTTGTTGTAGTTGGTATTGATGGTATTGGTGTTCTATTTGTTGTTTTTGTTATCGTTCAGTTGTGTTGTAACCGCAATAAGTTAACGACGTTGTTTTTGTTGTTGCCTCGAAGCCGCGCACTCGGATGCAGATGGCGCGCAGATCGCGTTGACGATAAGTTTTCGCAATAACAGCATTACAACAACAACAGAAACAACAACAATACCAACAAGAACAACAACATCATGCATTTTTACAACAACTTCTCAATATCTCGATCACATCAACTTCTGGACAGGAAACTAAAATCAAAGGAAGAGATCGATATTCATTACTCTTGTTGTTGTTGCTATCGAAGGACCACGAACCGAAAGGAATTCGGTTTCATTAACGCCCCATCAAGGGGGCGTAGCTATCGAGGGAGTGTTCGTGGCGACCAAGCTTCGGGCCTTGGGACATCGGGATTTCGGTCGGTCGCACCTTGGTCCAAGATTTTTCTCACGATTTGAGTAGCGAGGGGAGGACAGGCTGCAACAACAACAACATATTAATAACAACAAGATCGCATACTAATTAAGAAAACACGTGAAGTTATGATGCCGCAAAATGAAGCATGAAACAACAACAACAACGAGCACAACAACCAATGAGAAACTCAACGGACGAGTAACCGGTTTTTTCAACGTTCATTTCAAATGCTAGATATGTATGTGTGTGTTCAGGTATAATACATATAGATGTCTATCTATAGATCGTGGCGGCGTATATCGTAAATCAAGCCACATGCGTTGATTTGTTGTTAGTTGTTGCTGTTTCTCAGTTGGGAATGAAAAACTCGTTTTTATTTGTTTATAAACAGTTGGATGTTGTTGACTACGGTCATTGTTGTTGCCTTGGTTGTTGTTGGGGTCGGTGTTGGCAACTGAATGACATAATTTAATATTTAGATGAGAAATACCAACAAAACCCAAAGAAGAGACAGCAACAAAACAAAAGAATTCAAAGTTACCAAAAAATTTGAGAAATAACGAATTGAAAAAAATACGAAAACAACGAATCGGAAAAAGACAATACCATTTCATGAAAAAGGGGAAAGAACAAATTCGAAAATAAAATAAAGAAACATTCAAAATCAAATAAAATAAAGCCAACTAAAGAAGATACAGACAAAAGGAAGCAACAACAAGAATGCAAATGAAATCGAAACTGATCTTCTAGCTATCTGGCCACGCTCCCTGTCTGTCTATGCAAATGTCCGAGCCGAGCCGAACATGATCTCATCGGAGCGAATCGAATCTATCGGTCGGCAGTTGGCGAAGTCAGGAAGCTTTCTTGGTCTTGTATTTATTTTCGTCACCCCCCCTCACCACCCCGTTACTAGTCTATTAATGTCCCATAAATTTGGTTTTCGTTGATAACTTTGAATTTTTATGAGGTTTTATGGTGAATGATAAAAAAGAAATAAACAAACATAAGTTCGAAAAATTTATCGAATTCGGTTAACATGTGATAGAAATCGGTAATCGATGTCATTGTTATTGTTCGGATGAAAGACAAAAGAAAAGCCTCTTCGATTGAAGGTTGAAGGAAAAAGTTTTATCAACTTTCTATTGTGGGCTTTTAATGTTGTGAATATTATAACAAAATTGAAATAGTTGGAAATAAAATTTGTATTTCTGTCGTAAAAATTTATATTTAATATTCCATAGGAAAATTCTTCATAATGACGATGGAATTCTAAAAACTATGAATTAAAAACGAATCAATTTATTAAATTTTCACATTTCGATAGGAATCCACCTGGGGTCAGGAGGCGCAACCGACCCTCACGTACCGTCGCCCACTCGAGGAAGCCCTACCTTGCCGTGCCCAGGTGGTACCGTCGACCAACAACCAACAACAAAAACCACAACAGCAACTAAATTACTACCATTAACAAATAGCAATGAACGAATCATCGGAGCAACAAAACTAAACATTGACTCACGTTCATTCAGCAAATTGTTCAAATGAAAATTCTTAAATATTGACTCATTACAACAACAACTACAGCAATAACAATGACAACATCTCTATTCACCGAGAACAACACCAGTTACAAAAACCGACAATAACAAAGCACAATCATGATAATAACAATAATTGAAACAAGTGTCTCGCATCGCCGCAGGGCGCGTGGGAGGGAGCAAGACAGCAACAAGCGAGGGAAGAAGACGCTGCATCAGATCGGTGGATCTATGGGAATTCGTTGATTTATAACCTGATTGTTGTTCTCTCTGTTGTTGTTTTGAATAAATCAAACGCTGTTATTTCTTGTTATTTATTTGCATTTTGACTCGATTTTTTCATTTTTTCGATTTTCTCATCGATTTTTTATTATTTCTATGTCTCCTTTTTAGCATCTTATTTTGTAGGTTTTTTTTCTCACTTATTTACATTTCTCTATTTTTAGTCACCTCACGAGCGATGAGTGAATCATGGAGCGGTGAACGTGATTCTTCCGATCGTTTGCATTTGTTGGTTTCTCGCTTGCAACGCCGTTCCCACTTATAAATATTTGTGTTTGTTTCTCGTTATTAATCGACGATATTCTAATTGATTTTCCTTCGGAATGTTTCTAATATTTATTTGCGCTGTGCAAAAATTAATCAAAAGAACCATTTTTTACAAAGTAACTAATTGGAATGCATTGTTCTGTAATTATTAATTATTAAGATTCTATTATTATACATAGTTCAGTAGAATTAAATATTATTCTCTGATTACTTTTTCACTTATAAAATTCTTCATATTCATTCATTTGTTTAAACATATTTTTGATTCATAATTTTGTGTTTTGGTATTATAATTAACCCAGTTAATTTTTATATTTATGTTTTTATATCGCTCTTTGAAATATTTTATTCAAGGACATTTTCTTATCATTCCCGTTACATTTCCTCACTGTCCTTCAGTTCAATTTTGACTCATCGAGTTTTGCATATGTGAAGTTCATTCTCAAGTTTTCGTGGCTATCCCTGAACTCGTTTATCTGGCATTCTCAATTCGTATTTTGATTTATTTATATATCTTTCCATTCTCAGTGATTGGTTTTGCTACAGTTGTTTTTATTGTGCGGATGATTTTTTTATTACTATTTTTTTAATATTTATTATTGTTGATGTAGTTCTTTATTGCTATTCTCGGGGTTGTTCTCGCTTCAATTGTTCCACGAGCGACTCAATATCTTTCCCGAGAACACTTGACGAGTCACTCCAGGGTTTTCTTTTCTTATCTCTCTCTCTTGCTCTGTGTGTTTTCCATTTCTTTGTTTTGCTTTTGTACTTTTGTTTCCAGTCTATTCGAGTTGTTATTATTGTTGCACAAATTATAAATATACTTATGTGTTTAAGTACACATGTTTTTATCGTTTCTGTTGATTCAGTTGTTATTATTTCTGTTCTCTTTTTGCAATTTTTCCGCGGAAGGAAATGCCATCGGTGAAAGAGAGATTGCGACAAAGACAGCAACCGCTTTGTCGTATTCGAAAGAAAACTGTGAACAGATTCCAAATGTAAAAATAAATTTAGAACTATTTTAAGAAAACGATAAAAATATAAATCAAAGAGAAGAACAAAAATTCACTTGGCTTTCAAAACAAAACACTTAGCAAACTTATTATTGTATATGATGCTGTGGTTGTTGTCGCTGTCGTATATATAGTCATTGACCTATATTCGATCCACTTGAAGAATCGCAGCCGTTGGAGAGCGAATTGTGTGATTTTTGCATGGGGGAGAAATTTCGCAAGCTCCGTCAACCCCAAGATAACTTTCCAGTGGATTCTGGTGAAGGTCCTTTCGTCTGCAGTCGTTTCCCCCTATAACGACCACCGACCTCGAAGCAACGACTCCGTCAGAGATAAGTTTTGCGACAGAATGTAAAAGAAAAATTCAACAACTGCGTCCACAACATTTCGTGAAACAAGCACCGAAAATGCAGCAACCGTTCCATGAAAAGCGAGGGAAGAACGAGAGACTGGAGGGGAATAGCGACAGAGAAAACAGAACAGCGCGACGAGAAATATCACATTCATATTCAAAATACATAATTATCATAAATTTCAGACAAGAAAAAACATCGTTCTCTGTCTTATTTTTTGTGTTTGCAATAATTTTCATAATTTTTCCTTTTGTTTTTGCCACTTGAGCTCTTCTGTCTGCTGCGTACTTTCCCAGAGAGCAAAAAAGTGAGAGGAAGAAAGAAAATGAGATGAGTGGATAAAAAGAGAGCGAGCGAAACAGGGGAATTGGAGAAAAATAAAACGTTTCTCGTGTCCTGGGAAAAATGCAAAAAGCCTGCTTTGCCAAACATGCTCAGAGCCTAGGCATGGACAAAATATTGTTTCGTAGTCCGAGTAGTCGTTCTCGTTGTTGTTGTAAGGATACGGACAGGATCAGGAAATTAATGCGCATTTCCACTGCAGCTGCAAGCGACAGACAATACGAAAAGCAGTCCGGGAGAGGCGACGAAGACCAGGGAGCAAAGAAACAGAAAAAGAGGAAGCGCTTTGAGAACTCCGGAGAGGATGTGAGGAGAAGGAGTTGGCTGAGAAGGTTCCGGCTACATCTCCGTTGGTGAGAAGGAGGAGGCGAAAGGAGGCCGAGTAGCAGCAAAAAACCATTAGAAAAGAACAAAATGTAAAGCATACTTTCGGGCGAAAATTAAAGTCGCTGCTGGACGGCGTCGGCACGATCGCAGAGGGTGGAAACGAGGATGCGTTGCTTTCTTTTAGGCTTTTCGGTCGTCTGCAGACGCCGGCGAGAGCGGGCGTGTGGGTCGCCAATGAATCATGTCGCTGCACATGCGCCTAAAAGGCGGCAACGACAAGTGAATTGTGTCGCTGCAGCTGCCGGACGCCAGTTTCGTGCACACAGTTTGTTTTTCGCAGTTTTTCTCCCATTTCGCTTTTCTCAAAATAATAATGCCAGCTGGCATTTTTCACAGCATCTTTTAGGCGGAATTTATTGCATTTTAACGCTTCCTCCCCGCTCTGTTTTTCTTTCATTTTCTTCTGCTCTTCCTCAATGTTATAGCACATTCTGCGTACTTTAAAACCTACTGAAAGTTTTTAAACCATTTCCATAGGTCAATAAGACGTTAACTTAAAATCGCGAATTTTCTTCTCAAACGCTCCTTCATTCATCCGTATATCCCCATACATATGAATATCCTCTTGCCTCCCATTCGACGTCCAGTGCAAACAAAAGTCAGAGGCGCCGCACGCGATAGGAGAAGTCAATCGAGGAGCGGCGCGAGTCGACCGCTAATAGCCGTCCGAAAGTAGACACTAATTTGTCCGCCTGTCTGAGCTGTCTCGCCCCGCCTCATGTCCCCGTCTCCCTCTTCAAACCTTTCCTCATCCTCATCCTCACAACGGCGCCTCCAACTGGCGGCTGTCGGTGGCAACTCGAGTTGAGCCTCGCTTCTGTTGTGGATGGCGGCGTCTGTTGCTGTTGTCATTAGACGTGGGCGGTGGGGCGTGGCATGGCGTGGTGAATTATTGGAAGTTGATTCCATTCGAATGCAAAGCGGGGAATGAAAAACGGGAAAACGTTGAAATCAACGACAAACAAATTGCTCGAACAATGGGAGAGAGAGAAAGGAGAAAGGCCAAAGAAGAATTCGCGATTTCACAAACGAACGGGAACGAAGTCGATTCTGAGAACTTATACAAAAGCTTCACAAGCAGAGGATCAAAGGATGATTAGGAATGATGGAGGAATTGAATTTACATTTTGAAACTTTCCATTCAGAAATGGAAAATGGCGTCCGTAAAGATGACGTCAGCTTCAGTAGTAAATATCGCGGCTTGTTGTCCGTGTTGTTGCGCCGGGCTGTATTCGAAGCAGCGATTGTAAACAGCAGCTATTAATTTAAAGTAGCTGCTATTAATACCAAGTCTCCCCAGCCGTCGCCCCCTTTCAGCCCCCTCAGCCAGCCTTTGGTAATGGGAGCAGAACAACATAGCAGCATTAGCAATAACAGTGTGAAAGCAACAACAGAGGCTGCTATTAATAGACGAATATTTCGCCAACTAATTCATTCCCTCCCTCCCTCCGCGGACGCCGGGCTGCGGCTTCCGGTTTCCACCGATCGTTTGCTCGACCTCTTTCTTTCTTAAACTTCTCATCGCCGACTATGTCTTCCTCTTACTTCCCTTCCTCTTCACCACCCCACCACCCTTCTTCCAGACCCTTCCAGAGCCTTCTCGATTTCATTTCGAGCCATTTGCAAATTGCATCGACCTCTTCCACCCCTCACACAGCCCACCCACGCCGCTGTTGACCTTCCCACTTCTCGCCACCACCCTTCACTTTTCCCCCTCTCATTTCTATGTCCATTGATAACCCTTTGTGGATGCCTGGCGCCCACGGCTTACTAAGTTGTTGTTCTTGTTCTTGTTGTAGTGGTTGTTTTCCCAGTGATTGCTTTGTTGTTGCTGTGGTTGTAGTCGCCTAGAAAATCGCCGATTGGCATCGCTGGCGTTCACCTTAACCCTTGAGTGACGCGCGGTCGACCACGTGCTGGTCAAAATGGTGGGATAGAGGGAGATGGAGAGAGAGAAATAGCGGATGTAGTCTTTGTTGTTGGTAGTTATTTTAGGCCAACACAAAAGCAACAAAAACCACAGCAACAACATTATCAACAACCGAAAACAGAACAAGAACAACAACTAAAGCCATGAAGTGTTATTTGTCGGCCATTTTTTGTTTGTGATCTCTGTCGCTGATGTTGTTGTTATTATTGTTGTTGTTATTGTTGTGGTAGTGAACGGTGTTGCCAACTCGCGCTGAAACTCCGACCGCTCCGACGTCGAGGCGCGCCAACGCGACTCCATCGCGACGTCGGCAAACGGCCTAAGCAAAAACTACAACAAAAACAAAACAAATTCTTTCTTGGCCATAAAAAGGTAAACATAACGGGGCCGTAGCAACAAAATGGCGACTCACTTGCCAACAACAAAAACACGCTGGAATTTGGAAAAAATGCAGAAACTTTCGTTAACACGGAAAGTGAATGTTTTCGTCGTATGTGTTGTTGTTCTTGTTTTTATTAGTCTAATAGTTGTTGTTTTAGTTTTTTTTGCTATTGATATTGTTGTTGTTATTAGTGTTGCTGCTGTTGTGGTTGCGGTAACCAACCGCCTGAGGCAAACAGTTAAAAAGGCTTCAAACCTCTTGTGGTTCGCGATTTTCCCCCCATCCTGCCTTCAACTCGTCCTTCCATACCAGTCCTCATTGTCTTCTCATCCTCTCGCTCTTCCTTCTACAGTTTCCATAAAAACGGCGACCAGATGGCGCGAGGAGGCCGAGAAGGGAAGACAAATGACAGAGGGGTCGACAGGGCGGAGCAGGCGACAAGGTTAGGGTCAGTGGCTGATGCGATGGCGGACGAAGAAGGAGAAACATTTGACGGCAGAACCTGGGAAGTTGCGAAAACAGTCGAAAAAGGCAGAAACCCTTGCAAGCTTTTGGGCGCTGGGAAAATTCATTCCAAAGAATATATATTTTCGGAAGCGAATTGAAGCAAGAAAAAGATAAAGATGACGTCGAGTCGAATGAAGGCTTTAAGGTTAGGTATAATTAGAAGACAGTTTTGCAGACAGATCAAAATGAAAGAGAGGCAAAAACATACATATATAAGAATGGAAGAGAGTTAGATATGTGTGCAAAACAAACAAACAGACATCCGTTGAGTGCAATAATTTTCCAAATGAATTATTTCGCTGCCGCATGGCGAGTGTCGGATAAAAACAACAACAACAACAGAAACAAATAATAATCAAATTAATGCAGGCCCACAAATTTGTCGAATTGCGTGGCAACGCACGCGAACTCACACATGCACACTGAAGCAACACTCAGACACAACGATGCAGGACGAAACCCACGGCTGGGTGCTCGCGTGCTGGCCCGAAGAGGGGTCGTTTTGGCCAGGGGAGATTGTGGTGTGAGAGGGAGAGGCAAGAGTGGAATGAGATGCAACGGAAGGGGTCGCGGCTCAAACAAAGCGCTCGCGATTTGCATCTCGCGAAGGGTGGAAATTTGAATGCGACGGTTGGACGGACGAGTCGAGGAGCCCTCAACGTTGCGACTCCCAGGCGTCCTGCGACCTGGTGGCGGCGTCGTCGAGTCGCCGTTTCGAGCCTTAAAGTATGCAACACTTGCAAACACACACCCGCCTCTCCACCGCCGAACCCTGCGCCCTCGAATTGAGACAATGAACTGAAGTCGTGGACAAACGGACGGTCGGATGACGAGTGAGTCACGTGCGGCGACCATCACGCCCGCCTCGGTGCGGCCACCCCGACCACAGCGATGACGTCAGGCTTGCGTGCGGGACGAGCCGGCCGCAGGAGGAAACGCTATTTCAGGGTTGAGAAGTCGTGGTTTGAGGCGCCGTTTGTTTTGGTTTCCGGAACCTCTTCCTCTCACCTCGGTCTCCGCCTCCTCCTAGCGTCCTGGGCTAAGTGAAAATATACGGTCCTAGGTTGGCCCCAACCTAATCTCACCCTGAACGCCTCAAAGTAGCCAACGATGTTCGATATCCTCAAAATTTACTCACAAAATATAACAATTTGAATTTCGCCGGTTTTCATCAAACATTACCTGCAACGAGAGAGGGAGAGAAAAATTATTTAAAAAAGATTGACAAGAAAAATACATTTGATGGATACAATTTTGGGATGTAAGAAAAAGTCGAGGGGAGGAATTTCTGCGAAAATATGTTCCGGGAAAAAATTTCAAAATAAATGAAGTATAAAAACATTGAATGAACAAAATTCGAGGGTAAAAATGTGAGTGAAAAAATTGCGAAAACCACTCAGAGACAAAGTAAATGCCATAAATTCGAGAGAACATTTATGCGAGAGAATATTTATTATCGTTTTTGGAACACGGTAAACATCGACATCCCCACTTGAGCCACCCCTGAGCTTCGCCTCTTCAATTTGCTCTCTTCCGCCCTCCAGCCTATTTTCGCCACAGCCACTCTCAATCGGAGTGAAGAGCATTTGTTGCTCGCAACTCCACCACCTCCGATAGCAAACGCCACGCCACTCGTCAGCACCGCGCACTTCTTCTGCTTCCGCCCCCTCATCGCTCGCTGAGCCTACTTTGTTTTTACGACTTTTTCGTGCAAAATTTTATGCGTGAACACGTCCCGCCAACTAAGCACCTTCGGCCCCCCTCGGGCCCTGCGATATGCACACGCAGCAATGCATTGAAATGCGTGTCACAGCCAAGGGTCCGGGCCAGTGATGCCAGCCTCTCATTTGCCCTCGCCTCAAGTGGGGAAATATTTAATTTTATAGTTTTTCAAATAAAACCCATAATTTCACCACCCTTCCAGTGGGTGAAGTTGTGAGTGAGGTGGCATCATTTCGAATCGAATGGACCGAGGGGAGCAGGTGGATGCTGGAAGGGACCGGGCGGGGCGTGAGGAATGGCAATGACCGAAATGTTGCCGCTGCATTTATTTAACAACATTTCGATGTCGCCGTCATCGTCTTCTTCGTTGGTGGCGGCGGAGCAAAATAAAATTTTGCGTTAGATTTGAGTTTGGTGGGAGTTTGAGACACACAAACACACATACCGATCGTAAAAAACACACGCACACTGGCATAAAAGCACATCCATACAAACACACTTACACTTATTTACACACTCCCCGAGAGATTCAAACACTCTCAAGCCGAGAGACGACGACCCAGCCTCATGATGAGTTGTACACATGGACATATGGAGGAAGAGACACACGGACAGACGAACGGACGGACGGACAGAAGGGCAGAAAAAGACGGACAGACCGGAAGAAGGACGAACAAAAAGAAAGGCGGACGGACGGACAGAAGGACGGACGCAAATTGCGGGTTGTAAAAAGACGGCATCTTCGTCGCACCTTTTAACATGATTGTCTCGTGGAGCTGCCACCTTTTTGCCACGAGCACACGAGACCAAGGAGGGAGTGGGCGGATGGGAGGCCGAGGGGGTGGCTTGAAGTGTGACGTGTCTTAAGTGCGAATTGAAAATGTAACCACAAAACGTGTGCCAGACACTTTCGAACTCCTCCTGCCCGCCCCTTTCCTTCTCCTGTCCTTCCGCGTCTCCTTCCCTCTCCTCTCCTTCTCTTCACCATCGCCCTCGCTACAGGCTTTTATGAAGCCGCAATTTAATTTTGATGCTCGAATGTTGAAATGCGTCGTTCCCGACTTCCCCGTAGCTTCGACCTTTGCCCAACCCAACCTATGCAACCGATCAATCGACAAACGACCCCCATCTGCCCCAGGGGCTCGAGAACTTCTTTCGAAAAAATTCCTGGAATTGTGGACCTTTGAGTCCTGGGTCTTTGAGTCTGAGTCTCACAGGTTTGGGTTTGGGTCTCCTGTTTGGTTAGGAAACCGTTTGCTTGAATTATATAAAAATCTAAGCAAAAAAGGATACAAAATAACAATGTATATAGGATTAATAGCCGATCGGAGGATGTTTAGAACTTCCTTTAGTCCGATGAATCGACCTTTTTATGAACACGAGCTCATTTAAATCGTCTCAATCTGTCAATCGCAATGGAGCGTGAAAACTACTCTTTTTCGCGAATAAGCAGAAAGCGAGCGATGGACGCACATAAAAGAGTAGTAAATAAAAGCGGCGCAAGAGGGCAGCAAATGAAGACGGTGCCTCCTCCCTTTTCACAATGGTAGTGGACAAAGGGCTCTCCGTAGGGCACTAAAAGCCAGTGATGCATGGAGGCGAAGCGACTCCCGAGGGACTCCGATCGGCGTCGTAAAACTAAAAGGGACGAAGGTCAGTGGCGTGCGCGGTCGGGGGTCTGAAGGGGGCGGGAAGAGTTCAAAGAAATGTTTGCCAAAAAAAAAGATCTCTCTCTCGTTGCAACCCTCGCTCTTTGCGGCATGGGCCACGAATTATTGTTGGGAGCAAATTATTTCCCTCGACGTCGCTGCCACCAGACAACACCACCAGCAACAGCAACAGCAACAACAACCACACTCACCTCATGTAATTTCCGTGAAAGTGCGGAAACCTCAGCGACCGCCTTCGCCTCCCCCTTCTTCAGCCCTCGTCCCGTCCTCGCCCTTCTGCGGAAGCGGAATTAAAAAAGAACCAGGAGCGAAAACGCGCTCCGCAAATCCGCTCGGACTCCCCGAAGAACGAACACACACACGTGCCGGAGTCCGCCCCTGCCCCGCCCCCATCGTCGGGGGTTCGTTCGGCCCACTCCTGCTGATCCCACGGGACCCACATGTAAGAGCAGCGAAGCAGCAGCAGCAAAGTGAAGAAACTTCCCTCGTATTTCGTTCGTGCTCCGCGAAGCGAGAGCGGGAGGGGGAGTGGAGCAGAGTTCGTCTCTGCTTAGTGGCTCATGTTATTGTTGTTATTGTAATCGCATAAATAAAACAACAACAAGAACAACTACGGTATCGCCGTGTAAGCGGAAGCTGAGGCGCTCCAAAGGATTCGAAATGCGCGAACTTTTACGACTTCGCTGGCCCGTCCGTCGTTGGCAACTTTTATGCCGCAATTTCTCGCTCCCCTGCTGCTTCTTCTTCTTTTCCTTCGGCTGCCCCTTTATTGAAAAAATCTGACGCTGGCCTACGTGAGCCTGAGGGCGAAGTCGTGGCCCCAGCGCGTCCCCAGGAGCAGCTGCTGGCGCCGCAGATCGTAAACTGCGTGAAATGCAGAGTAATCGGCGCATGCTTTACGAGAGAGAGAGAGAGAGAGAGAAGGGGAGAGTCAGAGAGGGAGAGGAAGCAGGAGGCGCGGCCTCGGCGTAATTAGAAAATTAAGCTCCTGCTTTTAATTCCGCATTCCGTGCGTTCGGCCGGCAACGATTTCTCCAACAAACCAACCTCCCACGTATCGCAAACGCTGATGGAAGGCGGTTGGGCAAGGGGTTGGTGAGAAGGGAAATTAAATTTCCTTCATTTACGAGCAGACAGCGGGGGATTTACGATGGCCCTGAGTGGGGAAATCGGTGGCAATTGAGTGGGCCAGACTGAAGGGAATTGAGTGAAAATGGCTTCGGGCGATTTAAATTGAGTTTCGGGAACCTGTTGAAGAATCAGCAACGGAAGGCGTGGAAAGAACTAAAATATTAGAATGTATTGTTGAAGTATTTTTGAGTCAATTTGAGTTGACTTCGAAAGATTGAGGAGGAACCACTCATTAATATGTTATAATTGAGTGAAAAAGTCACCCAAATTGAGTGAGCTCTTCCTCATCATCCAGGACTCATTCATGTCACCAAACATAGTAGGACCACGACAATCGGGAGAGCCAACAAAAGCCAGGCCGCCGCAGCCTCCTGGCCTCGAGCTGTGGTAGCTGAACACAGCCGTTCATTAAACACAGCCACGGCACGAGCGCAACGCAACACGTCATAGCTTCGAGCCAAAGAAACCTGAATGCGTTGGCTCGACGCTGTCCGCTTCGCAGTCTTTTGAGGGAAACTTCAAAGGATCCTCGTCGCCGCGGTCCTCGTCATCGTCTCCACATTCGCCCTCATCATCGCCATCTCGTCCTCATCATCATCACCTCCTCCTCATCTTCTCCGTCGCCTCGTCATCGTCGCCGTCACCTCATGATCGCCCAAGTCCTCGTCATCAACAGCGAACGTCTTTCATTGCGACGAGTCCTTCAGTGCTCCGAACAAAACAAACACAGGAAAAAACACGGACAGATAAAGAGACTGACGGACGGATGGATGGACGGACGAACTCTTAATAATTTCCACACGCGCATCCTTTGCGCAAACACGGCAACAAACACACACACGCGCCTCCACTCACACGCACAAGGATGACAATCAAGAGGACAAACATGTCCTTTGACGACGCGCAGGACGACGCCGACTTTTTGTTCTCGACTTTTTAATCAAGTGTCTGTCTGTCTATCTGTCTGCATGTGTGTGTGAGAGCAAAGAACGAGGTGGCGCATGCTAGAAGGAATTATTTATAAGTGACACTTTTCTCTGTCTCTCTCACTCTCACTCTCTCACTCTCTCTCCTCTTTCCTCTCTCTATTCCTCTTGTTCGTTTGTCGTCTTTCGGCACTTGAGCGGGGTTTAATGAAAAAATAATTGTCAAAAGCACAAAGTGTTGCAATTCATGGCGCTCTCCCTCCCTCTGTCTATTCGTCCTCTCTCTCTCACACACACAAACACTCTGCCTGTGTTTGTCTGTTTGTGTGTGTCGACGTGTACGTGTGAAGTGCTGAAAAAACACTCAATTAACACAAGTGGGCTGTTCAAAAGCACTCAAAGCACTCGTTCATCTCGTGGACGCCTGACGCTCATCGACGCTGATCAACAGGAAAATTAAAGGCACCAACAACAACAACGACGGTAACAACAAAGGATGCATCTGGTGACGACGCTGACGTTCATGGTGACGGCGATGGCGATGATGGCGATAACGAGGACGGTGGTGCGATGTCGACAACTCTTTTCTCTTCCCTTCGCTGCGTATTCGCGTTGAGGACTCTTTCGATGCAGCCTCATTAATTTCGCGAAAAAATCACACACACATCGAAACATCTCAGCTCGATGCAAGAAGCACTCGGAATTGAGGCTTTAAATGGACTCAATTGAGTAAATTTCGAGTATAAGAGGCATTCGAAGTAGTGATTTTCACTCAAATGATGACATCAACTGATGGACTCAAGAAGAGTCGGATGATTTAACGATGTTAAATTTGAGTGGAATAATAAATGAGCAATGCCTCAAAAACTAAAACCATTCACTAAAATTAATCGAATACATTTGCAGCAATCTCCCAAACTTTCCGAATTCTTAAACAGAAATTGCTGCACTCAAAAATCCTCTCCATATAATTTCGACTAAAGCTTTCGAGGTGATGACAACGAAAATGCAGCAGCAGCAACCGAGAGATTTGCCACAACAACCTACAAATCCAAAAATCCCCGAAAATTCATTAGACCAACATAAGTCGAAAGAGAGAGAGAGAGCCTCCCACTATCTCGCTCATATTTCGGCAGTTTTAATGGCACTCGAAAGCTTGAGCTGAAAATCGCATTAACAAAAATAGCAAAAACAACAGGAATTACAAAACAACACAAATTACAAAAACAACGTACATCACAAGAACAGTAACAGTAATAACAACAGCGATAACAGCAATAATGTGTGCAGGACATGAAGCAATTTTCTGCTTATAAATTCATTAAAACGAACAAAAATCCCCCGCAAGTCCTCCGAAAAATGGGGCGGGGGTGAAGGAAGGATGCACCCGACCAGAAGGGGAAGAAAGAGAGAGGAGGATGGCCTGGAGGCAGTTCAATATTCGATTAATATTGGCAGAGCGCCAGGAAGGCGTCTGACAGCCGGCTGCAGGATGAACGCCAGAGGGAGGGGGGAGGTAGTGTGTCAGGAAGCCGGAAAGGAAGTCGACGAGCCAAGTACAGAAGGATGGCTGGAGAGTGAGGGGGATGGGACAAAATAATCTTGCGGCGGAAGAGAGGGAGAGGGGGCTAGAGGGTGCCTCGAGATGCTGCTCAGTGCGAACGGGGAGCCTGAGAGACTCCAAACAGAGGATGCATTCAATATTTCGCGCGGCTCGAGAAAATTAATCTGCGAACGAGTTGCACTCAGCTCGTGCGCCGCCATTTTTTAATTGTTTTCGATCCACCAACACTCACACCATCCTCTGTTTCGCCCGCCCCACGGCTGCGTGGGCGTGGCACAAAATATTTCATAACTCATCGCTAGCTCCACGCCTTCACCTTTGTCCTCGTGCTGGTGAATGACCACCCTTCATCTCTATTTGCCTCTTCTTCTATCCCTCTCCCACTCTTCCTCCCTCCCACCTCTTTCTCTTCTTCCACTCGGCCCGTCTGATGGTTTTTCTATCGTCTGTCTTTGTTGTTATTGGTTTTTGTTTGTGATCCCTCATAATTATTGTTGTCGTTGTGGTTGTTGTTGTTAGTGTAATTTTCGCTCATAATATTTTGCGAAAATGACCTGCTCCTTCGCCCCCTGCCCACGTCCATCTCGGGCCCGTCAGGGTTCCATGTCGGACGCTGTCGTCGTTATTGGTTTCTCTCCGGGTTCTTGTTGTTGCCACTCATTTTCGTTTTCCAGTTTCTATGCCTTTTCGGCGCCCACGCCCAGCGGTCGTACCGAGCGTGGCAAAAACAATTAACCACGAGCTGAAATCTCCTCCACGCATTGTTCTCGCCGCCATTGAGTGAGTTTTTCTCTATGTCCGCTCGTTTCTGGCGCTCAGTCTGGGCTGGAGGTCGTTAAAGTAGTGGAAAATTATGCGATGAGTTATTGCCATTGTCCTGGAAGTTTTTGTGATGCCGTTTATGTTGTTGTTGATTTTGTTTTGGTCGACTTTTCTTTTCGCCATCTTGTTTGTTGTTGCCTTTATTCGCATAGTCCTTGCGCATAAACCTCATGATGTTTATTGAACTCTCACAAACTTTCGCAATTAATTTCGTGAATATGAGCTCAATATCATCGGAATTTCACTCAGCTTTCGACTTAATAATTTAATGTAATAAAACACTCAGTTTGCAGCTCAACTATACTGTTAAACTATTAAATAACTCAAACTCATAAATATCTCAACTACCAGCACTCATAAAAAGTTTATTACATGCTGGAATCGATAATTACTTGAATTATACTTATTATTATAGCATTTATTTTATGTATCCGAAATACACTCGCACTCATTTACGAACTATACTTTTTTATTTTTCCAATCAATCTACTATAACTTCAAAATACAATTTTTAATAAGATATCCTTCTGAGAATTCTCCGACATAAGGACCAGAGTGAGAAAGATAGATCCCAATGATTGCCACCCTCACTCCACCTGAATCGAATACAGTATTTTCAATGCACCATTCAATAATTTGTCCTCTCATTTATTCTTGAATTCAATCAATATTTCCATTTGTCAAACAGCTCAAAGCAGCCTTGTTGATTTCCTTTGTACAACACAAGAAACATAAAATGGGATTGAGTGAGAACGAAGGAGTGAGCGTGCGAAGGAGGGAGAGGCGAGCTTGGTGCGAAAATCAATTTGAAGAGGACGCCGACGAGTGCGTCGCACCAACACCATTGCAGTCGCCGCCGCCGGCAAATGTAACAAATTAAATTCTATTTTCCTTCTCTCTCCCTCCTGCCACGCCCCTTTACGGCCTCCCCTGCGGCGGTCTTTCTTTATGAGCTTTTCTGGAGATTCCGGCGTCTTACAGCTGCTTCGATGATTGAGTGAAAAACGCAACGATGGAAATTTGTTTACGAATACATTCAATTCTTTCATGTGTGTTTGTGTATGTGTGTGGGTGGGGAGTGTGGCAGGAGGCGTATGCACTACTTTTTCCTATTACAATTTCTCCTTCGCCATTTGATTGGATCCTGCAGGCATTTTCTCGACTCGTCGCCTTGTCGCAAAATACCGAGAAAATCATGGCAAAAATATTAGCAATAAATGCAAGTCAATTATTTGTTGTTCAGTGTTATTATTATTGTATGTTATAGTGTTGTTGTTGCAGCTGGTGTAGCTGCTACTGGCGTAAAGAAGGCGTCTGCTTGTCAAAGCAAGCACTGAATGGGGGAGCGAATGTTATTTTTATTTATTTTTCTACGAAAGAATTCACCACAAATCCCACTCACGACCTCTCTTTCTGACTCCTACACCTTTCTCTCTCTCTCTTTCATTCCATTATTTTTCTTTCGTCTTTCACTTTCTTTGTAACTTTTTCACTTTTTTTGTAACTGCTTCTTCATTTTCTGAAACGTCATTTTCTTCCCTCGCAATTGAATCTGTGAAGGAGGATGAAGCGAAATGGAAAAGTGTCCAAAATTAAATTCGAATTCATGGCCACACTTCGAAAAAATACGAATGAATATTCAAAAAACAGTATCGAAATTTGTACTATAAATTCAAAAACCAAAATCAAATAACAAAAAAAGGGAAAAATTGCTCAAAGCCATCGGAAAACCCGTCGTAAAACATGACCATGATTCACGTGGCCTAGCCGTTTATGGTCAGGACATAAATTACACTTCGGTAGTGCGAATTTTCCATCGTTCCGACCGTCGCCTTCCCCTCAATTACGCATTGGACTTTTCCTCCACAGGTCATAAATATCCTCGTGACATTCCCGGTGGCGCAGTGAATGCCTCAGTCCTCCCTCCCCGACCTTCCAACGACCCTCCGCCCTTCGCCCGATCGAATGGAGTCGAGGGGAATCGATTCTAGCCGAGCGCCACCTGTTGACGCCCGTCGGCAACACGCAATTGACAGTCAATCAGGCCATCGAATAGGCGGACAATTGAAATGGCAGCAATAACAACGGCACCAGCAGCAACAATGTCCACACCGACAACAACAATGTCATACTAACAACAACAACACCATCATATCGAAAAACCCCGGCACATAAACTGTGTTTCTAACTGTCCTGGCGGCCATTTGCGTGGCCATGTTGTAAATAACGTTAACGGTATTTTGGTCGAAGGTCCTCAGGCTGCACCATGAAAGAGAAAGAGGACGAGTTAGAGAGAGAGAATGAGTTCGGAGATGATGAGTTAGAGTGAGAGCGATGTGGTGAGAAGAGAAAGCTATTACAATTGTTTCAGAGTGATTTCAATGGTACTTCGTTTTCCGTCTCCCTCACTCCCACTTTTTATCTCCTCTCCGCCCTTCATGTATCATTTGTTGCTGTCAATTGCCTTGACCCTGTATAGTTGTTGCCACTGTTAACAACTCAGTACTGCATTTTTCACTCGGAACATTTTTCCCTTTTTCTTGCATTCGTCATTGGATGACAAATGGATTCCCACTTCACAAGGGTTTTTTTTATTATTTATTGTTCCTGTGCTCTGTGCAATTATCGATAATGTGCTCGTTAATGCGCAGTTAGGCGCCATTTTGTTTAGTATTTGTTTCATTTTTACTATAATCGGCGGTCACTTTCAAACTGAACTGAGAGTCAAGCGGTTTTCATTCATAATTCAATTGACTTCACACTCGCACTCTGCTTACTCCATCACACTCTTTTCTACACAGCGTTATCCTCTATCACTCTCTCTATCTCTCTTTATATATCTGTCTATTGTGTTCTCCCTCCCCTTCCTGTTCTGACACTTTTCGCTCTTCACTCTGACGGTGAACAATCCTTTGTATTAATTATTGTCATGTTTGTTGTAATTGCCATTGTAAATGAGGTTGATATTGTCATCTTGTTTTCTGTAATTATAGTATAGTGTTGTTGTTTGTTGTTGTTGTTTTCACTCAATGTAGTTATTATTGGAACTCAATGTTGTTGCTGTTCTTGTCACGACTCTTTTGATTGACATTTTATCATTTCGTATGCACTAATTCAATTTCAAATGTTATCAATTGACATTTTGTTATTGTAATTGCTATTTTTATCGTCGTTGTTGCTGTAGCTATACTTTCAATTTATGTATGTTGTTGGCATTGTTGTTGTGGTATTTGTTTTCGTTATTACATTCGTAAAACATTAATGTTATTGTCATATGATTAGCCCTGTCAGGGGCCGTGGGTGGAAATTCCCAATTAGAGTGAAATTGTGTAAAACGTCACTCGAACAAAGAGTTTAATTTAATTAAATCAAATCCGAGAGAGACAACATTCCCCCCCTTAATTCACCTCGCCTGAATAAATTATAGCCTGCCAACGGCGGTTGACGAACATTTCCAAAACAATCAACTCGGAAAACAATCCTCTCATCCCCCTCCCGTCAGCCTACGTGTGATTTGTGACATTTAATTCGTGAAAGAAAAGAATTCACCTGAATTCAGATAAATTCCTTCGATTTCAATGAGTTTTGGTTGACTTTTGAATGCCTTAATTTTCAATATACATTCAATAGCCGGAATTTCACTTGAAGATGTTAATTGAGGTTAAAAGTCGACATTTCCATATAATCCTCATTGACAGCTTCATCATAATCATTCAGTCGGAATCTCGTCCACATCCTGATTCCACTTCGTCCCACTAAGTTTCCTGCAGCTCATTTGCACCCACGGGCTGTCGCGTGCCAGGCTGAGGCCTCCTGGGCTTGACTTAAGCCAGCTTCCCCTTTACTTCAGCTCTTCCACGGTGCTGAAGACGCCATGGCCTTCAGCACCGCCTTGAACTCCTCGTCCTCGGCAGCTCTGGCAACCTGTCTCGAATTTGTCCCTTCAAATCCGTTGTAATTTTAATCCCATCTGCCTGGAGATCAACTTCGGAGAAACTTCGCTCCTTCCGTGTCCTGTGTGCCATGCTGCGGTTCCCGCTGCACAGAGCGACTTCGGCAAATACCACAACCCATCTCCCTCCCTCTCACTCATCGCCCCTGTCTTTCTCTCTTTTGGTGACATCCTTCTATAGTTATTTGCATTGAGGATTTTGCATGTCGATTTAGCAAACTACTCTTTTTATTCCTTTTAGAGACATTTCCACCATCGACTCCCCCATCACTGTCCGTCGTCATCTCTGAAGTTATCGACATTATCAGCATTCGTCGACATCATCATCGCTCTCTCTGTCCCTGGCTCTGTCCGTCCCCATCAGCTTTCTCGCTTCCGTTGACGTCGTGAGTGTCGACCCGCAAGTTCACCTTCATCATCGTCCACGCCGTGTCCCCAGGCTCTGGATCATCGGCCACGTCCTGTCCGCTCCCCCATCGACACTGCTCAGCCCGTCGCCAGCATCTTGGCCATCGTTGCACCGTCACCGAGAGCGTCCGTCGTTGCCCCCACTAATACTTTTAGTTGAATATTTACTCAAGTCTTCATTGGGTTCCTCCGGCTGCTTAATTTCCTGATCCTTTGCGAACGTCACCCGGCCGTCCCTGGGGCTGATTCTCCCGTTAGCCAGTTTTGTCTTATTGGCTTATGAGTCATGGCATTGGTGGCTATCGTTGTTGGCGATGATGACGAATGATGGTGAGGCTGAATTCGGATGTGCCGGGCGTGAATTTTGGATCTTCCGGGGTGAAGTTGCAAGTGGAGAAGGTGAAGGTGATGAAGACAGAAAGATGTTGGAATACATGACTATAGATATGATGGAGGTGAAGGTGCAGTGCAGGTGGCGAGGGGGATGTGATGAGGTGAAGACTGTCGGTGGAGTCTGAAAGGTGGAGATGGTAGGGAGGAAATTGAAGAGTAAGATGTTGCCAGAGCATCAAAGAAAAGGTAGAAACTAATGATGATGGTGATCTCGATGATGATGATGACGTGGATGACTACGAAGGCGATGCAGTCGATGATGAAAATGTGGACCACAAACTCGGGTCTTACGGTTACGTGTCTCCTCAGTTGGCTTCCGTGCGGTCTCCTTTGAGTCATTCTTCCCGCTTTGTCGCCCGCTTCCTTAGTTCGTCCATTTTATGCTGGTACTCCGTTGTCATCTCCTTCATCCTCGAAATATGGCGTTCATGCGTTTCCTGTGTGCAATTAGCGTTCACCGTTGCATAAACGGTACTTCGACCTGCTCTCTTAAGGACGAAGGACGAGGAAACGGATCCTCGAAAGAGAAAGTAATTGGCTTATGTTTGTTGCTGTAATCGTTGCTGTTGTTGGATGTTTTGCAATGCAGGGACTCGTTCTTGAGATAGACAAGAATAGATATAGAAAGAAAGAAAGAGAGCAAGAGCGAAATAATTGGCTCTTACGAAGATTAGTGCAGACGAGAAGTGGTTTCGTAATGAAAAATATTATTATATCAGGGAGTCAATCGGTTCGACGAGAGCTCCATCCATTGCAAAGCTTTCGATGCGGTCGAACGTCAACGGAAAGGATATTCGAAGGTAAGCCCCACGGGTTTCAAACGCACATCCCTCACGGAAATTGGATGAGGACTTCTTTAATCTCAGAGGATTTCGATTCCAAGATTGAGGTAGTGGTTCTTAAAGGCTGGGAAAAATTAAATAACAATCATTGTATCGAAGAGGGGGAAGGCGAGAATAATTATTGCTCTGATCTGGGGATTTTCTTTGAACCTTCGGGTATTATAGAAGCTCTGCCTCGAACCTCGGGGATTCTGCTCAACACCAGAAGCGAAATCCCCCAATGGGGGCTGGCGGAATCGCATTAAAAAATCGTTATTGGCGAGAATGTGAAATGGGACAAAGGATTTTTCATAAGCCCATAAATAATTCCACACAAAGACATACGGACAGATAGACAGTCAGTCAGTCAGAGACAAAGACAACCTGCTGATAACAGCAGCCGCGACAGAGCGAGAGCGAAGCAGATGGGCGAAAAAAATAATAGAGAAAAAAAAGACTGGAAAAAATGTGGTACGAAAAAAAAAACAAACTGATGAAAACATGGAACTTGGAGTGGGAAAATGTGGTACGCAAAACCATATTGAGAATGGGGCAAATATTTAAATACATGACATAGACTTCGAAACATAGAGAGATATTGGAAACAGCAGACACCAGGACAGACAGACAAAGAGACAGCCACAAAGACAGACATTAAGTCAGACAAAGAGACAAAGAAAGAAACTGCCGAGGATGATTGAGGAGGGAAGAGAAAGAGTTCGGAGATTAAGTGCGATGGAAGGAGTATTTTAAGTAAATGGCATCAGAAGACGAATTGAGATGGCGGAGAAATGCGTTTGAAGCCGTCGGAGGCAGTGATTGATCGACACTTTAAAGAACCCCGCTCCTGGGAGCAACAGAGACAGACACAGACAGGCACAGGGAGAGCGAAGGAGATAAAGTGAGAGAGGAAAAGAGACCGTCAGAGGGAGGGTGCGGGTCCGGTTGATAGAGCGGCGGATGGAAAGATGAAGAACTGTCAATCAGTGGATGGATTTGAAACAAAAAAGCAATTGTAACGATTAACATACATTTCCTTCACTCAGTATACAGGGGTTTCGGCTGCGAGTGCGTGTGGGCGGGGAGAGAGAGAGCGGAGTAAAAACCAGTACGGGAGGGAACTCGAAGATAGCGTTGGAAATGTGCAGCAGCAACAACGTCGTTGAGAAGATCTCACAAAGCCGATAAAACCTACACGAGCAACACTCGAAATTGATTGAATCGAATTAAGAACGAGTCTGAGCCTCACAGACCATGGGATCTCCTCCAGAGCTGAGCTGGGTTGAGGGTTGAGGGGACAATGGGAAATGGGTCGACGGCGATGTGGGTGAGTCGAAACATTACCAGAACACGAGGTAATTTGAGTGGAGAGGTTTTGTCTTAAAAACCATGACCAATTGGGAGTGGAATCGGCTGGAGAGTGTTTGGACTAAAAGGATTTATGTATAGAGAGCGATGATGGAGGAAGGAATTTCAGTTGAAATTCGTGAATTTATAGAAAATACAATTATGGATAAATAGACTTTTGTGGAAGATTTTATCAGAAAATTTAGTTTTTTCTTCATACATATAAATTATTGAGAACAAATTTTCGAAAAGAATTCATAGCTCGGATAATTTATTATCAGTTGAGTTTTTTGAATGTTGGAATTTTATCGATCACCGAACTGTGAAGAAGAATTTTATCACCGGGGAGCGAAGTGATGACGATGAAATATTTATCGCTCGCGGAATTTCGAATGTCGCGATGACCCAGCGAGCGGGAGGAGTTGAATTTCGCGACCGACAAGGGAAGGTGTGGCGGCTCCTGCGGGACGGGGGTCAGTCAACCGTCGTGTTGTAGCTGTTGTCGTGTTGTAGCTATTATTGTTGTTGTCTGGACAGTCTGTCGCCGACAGGGGCGCGCCGTCGTCACCCGAGGCGTGGCGCACCGTTTGCTGTTATTGTTGTGTTCGTTCGGGTTGTTGTTCACCTCAAGCGATGGGTCATCGAGCGCTTCCTCCGATTTCTACTCCGATTGCCGTCGCTGCTACGAAATTCAATACCCTTTTCGCACTACAACAACAGAAACAACAACAAATAAAGCTGCGCTTTTGACGCGACTGCGGTTTCGATTCCGATTTCGCAATAAATTTCAATTCGATCTGTTATAATATACAAATATTTATCTCGCCCTCTCTCTCCCTCTTTCGACCGCTCGCCTGTCCATATGTCTTTCTATCTATCTGACTGTTTGTTTGTATGTCCGTCTGTCTATCTGTCCGTCCGTCCGTCCGTCAGTCGGCTTGAATATCACACGATGTCGACGCCGGCGGTTCGTTTAGTGGAGCAGAAACAAAAAGAAACCTTTTGTTGAAGTTGCTTTTGCCGCTTACGGAATTCTGAGAATTTGTTCATAGCACGCTTTTCATGGCGTTGCCATATTTTTTCTAGTGTTTGATGTTCTCTATGTTTTATTGTGCCAATTGTTGTTATTGCTGTCGCTGTTGTTCTTGCTGCTCAGCGATTTTGAAATACGAAATTATTACCACCTGAAACCCAGTCTGGCCAAGTGTTAATGAACTCGTTTAATTTACCTGCAATGAGACGAAGAAGAGAGGAGTTAGTAATGAGGCTCAAGAATAGAGGAGGGAAAGGGACAGACGATCTTCACAAGATTTTGAAGCAGATGTCAGTGCAATAAAAATTAAAATAAAATGATCATGAATAAAAAATCAAAACTTTGGAATAAAAAATAATCGCTTACATTTTTAATACAACAATATACGAAAATGCAATGAATTGTGTAATTTATAGACACGATTAAATTATTGAATTTTATAAAATAATTATAGAAGAAAATGAATGCTCAACGCCATGGTTTTATATTGACTTCGGCTTAATTGCGCTGCAAATTTAGCACTTTCACACATTTTTTTATTATTCGTCGCCACCGTGAAACCGTATTTCTTCTATGATAATTGTATTTTTTTTTAAGTTTATGTTTTATGACCTGCGCGAATTCTTGCGATTGTCTGGCCGAAGTCCCACACGACGTCTGCGTCGTCGTCGCGGATGCGAAACTTAATTAAATTCGCAGACGTCTTTCATGGCGCGACTCGAAGAACTTCTCGAACTTCGCTCGCCAGACGAGATCTCGGCATTTTTCCGAAAATTAAGTGGAAACCTTTTCAATGCGAGCTCCACGCACTGACAGCCGGCGGAAGCGCTTAAGTGGAGCTCCGTCTGGACGACAGACATCTCCCGCACACATTATTGCCCCTCTCTCTCTGGCTTAATTCAAAAGATCCTGAGGTTCTAATTCAGTATCATGTATCCAATATTATATTAACCTATATTCTTTAAATAAATCTTTTTAAAAAAGACCTAAAAAATACAAAACTCAATTTGAAGTCAATAAAGTCCTTTTTTTGCTGATACCATTTTAAATAATGTAAATACTACGCATTTATAACATCGATCCGCCACAAGCCCGCCCAATGGAGAGGTGTTAAATTGTCAATTGTAAATATATTTTCCCGTGCAATAAAACCCTTTTAAGTTGTAAAGTTCTCCCACACACAAAATAAGAAATAGTATTTAATTGACGAAATAGTAGTTTCACACACGATATACCGAATTGACAAAGGGACGTGAGTATGAATGAAAAACATGAGTGTAAAAAGCGAGTAAAGAAACAAACATGTTAATTGAATTTAAAATAGCTAAGTACGAAAAAGTAAAATAGCACTCAAAGTAGCTGCAATTTAATTTAAATTCAATTGGAAAAAATCGCAATAAAGTTCGAGATCTCGCTGTTGCAAAAAACAGAACTTATTTGAGCAAGTTTTTATTTGGAACAAAAATGGATTGACCTGCAGGCAAAATTTATCGGAATCAAATTAATTCCGTAGCGCCAAAAAATGCCTGAAAAATAAGTTTTTGCTACATTTTTCAAAAGTTCCATTGACTGGACTTCGGGGATTTCTATTTTATTTCCAATAAGCGTAAAAGCTTTGAAATTATCGATAACTTCCGATGACCGCAGGCGCCAAAAATCTACAACAACAAGGAAAACTCCCATTGTTTCACTCCGGCGCCAACAAAAACATCCCAAACGCTCCATCAAATCTTCCGGCGGCACCCGAAAAATTAAATTAAAATTCCCATCGCCGCCGGGGAGGGGGATCAGTGGGATGAAGGGTTGAGTGGGCTGGGGAAATCGCACTTAAGCGGTTTTGGCAACTAATGCGATTTCCAGAAAAACAATCAGAGCCCCGAGGAAGGGTGGGGGAGGGGGCAATGGGAACGATTTCCTACACTTGAAACAATTAATTTATATTTTTATTTCGATTCGAGCCCTCGAGTGAATTAAAATGTGATTGACAGAGTGGTTGAGTGAGGACCGGAAATATTCAATTATGAGAATATTGAGAATGCAGCGGGGTGATATTACAACAACAACAACGCTTCATAGTAACAATAACATAAAACAATTTGTTGTATTTCATTTTAATGGGATTTAATTGTTGCGCCATCCGCCTCTTCATTCTTTCTCCCCACCCTCAATCTATCTCTCGCTCCGTCCGTCCCTTGATCCTTCCACTCAAGTGCCTGCTCACCCGTCAAGCGAACTCGCCCTGTCTATCTGTTTGCTTTGTCTGGAGGTCCGTCTGTCTCGCTGTCTATCTGTGCGTCTGTCTGTCTTTCTGTCAGTCGGTACGTCTGTTAATTGGTGCTGCCTCAGCTCTCACCGCCCTCCTCGCATCCGATCAAAGGGTTGCCATTGTGCGGCGTTTTTAATCCGCATAATTTTCAGCAATTTTCCGCCAATTATCGAGCTGCCATCTTTTTGTGTTTCGTTTCGTTTTGTTGCGCTTTGGTTTGGTTTCCCGTCGAATTTCGATAATTTGAAATATGAAATTGCTCGTGGAGGTGGGTGGAGCGGGCCGAGGATCCGCTGCCAGCAACAGCCAGGGTTGGCCGCGGTTAAGGGATTTCACGGGTGGCTTCGGTTGAATTGCGATTGGAATTTCGGAGAATCTCCGTTTTTTATTATTACGATATTATTTCTTCGATATTTGTATAATTTCACTCTTTTTGTTTTATTTTCTTTTCCTTCAGATTAAATTTGTATTTCCAACGCTAAGTGCTGTATAATTTCTTTAAGCCTAGATATTCTGAAATAAACCCTCGAAAATCCCATATTTTTTCCTCCGCTTCTCGGTGAAATGAGACCCTTGACCTAGACCTAATGAGACCTTCTTTAAGCCTAGATATTCTGAAATAAACCCTCGAAAATCCCATATTTTTTCCTCCGCTTCTCGGTGAAATGAGACTTACGACCCTTGAGTGAAACTTTGCTAAGAACTCAATTGACTCACTCGGCTCTCGCACTGAGAGAAATTCTTGTCATTGCCGCAGTTGCGGGAACTCAATGCCGATGGATCGCCTAACGATGACTCATTTCTGTTGGCTCCGCTCGCCGATGGTGATTGACTTCGTTGGAACGACGCTGATTGTTGCACTCGCTGCGATTACCGCGTCGGTACGTGCCAAATGCTCGGTTTCGCGTCTTTCGCCCCCCGCCCCTCGGCGCCCAATCCCCAAGTCACTAGAGCAAATCTGAACTCGTCACCCTCCCGCATCGAGGTCGTTTATTCTGCCCGTTAAATTATTTGCCTCGATCCACCTGCGACTCCCACTCGACCCCGGCCTCCCCTATCGACCACAGCCTCCTCCAACGACTCGACCCGACCCACCGCCCACTTCCTCCCGCATGGCAACCTTTTTGTTTGATTGTCGGCTTCGAAATGCAACTCGGCATCGTCGGCTTTCGTTCATTGCGCGGATTTCGCTGATCCACAAACAGGGCTTCCGGAAATCTATGACCGAGGGCGGGATCCAGGGCGGATGGAGACGATGGACAAATAATTTGCACCTGCAATTAAAATGTACTAAACCCAGGGCGAAGTATTCGGTCAACATCGAGTATACGGAGGGATCCACTTGAGTCCGACTGGAGCCAATTCCTGGAATCCCTCAAATGATATCGTTCGAGCATGGAGGAAACGGCCTTTGTTATGGATTTCCCTGATAAGACTTCCACTCAAGCGTGAACTTCTCATGAAGCCCTTCAATTTATACCTTAGAGCACGTAGCACACAATTAGATTGATTCGGAGAACCATTGAAACCTCATTTCGGTGAACTATAGTGTTTAATTCTTATTGATCACGATCTTGGGCCAGAATTCATCTTACTTTTTTACCTCATTGTCGGTATTCTATGTTTTGGTTTTTTGCCGAAAATATTCCAAAGTTTTTTCAGCTGATTTCACACACACTGGAATTCGGCGATTCGACTCGTGTTGTGTTTTGTTTTATTCGGTTTGTATATTTTTGAATTTTATGTATTTCATTTCGTTTCGTTTTGTTTTTTGCTCACTTTGGCTTTCAAATGGTTTTGTTGATAGTATTCTATTAGCGGTTGATTCGCTGGTGTTGTTATTGTAATTGTCCATACCTCGCACTGTTGTTGGTTGACTTACGCCCGACCCCTCCTCCCCTCCATCCCGCGCCCATCAGTCGGCGGATTTAAAGGTTGACGAAGCTGTTTCTCGTGTTTGGGTTTTGTTCGCATTCGGAATTGAGCTGTTGATATGAGTAATCGGCACTACCGTTGTTGTTGTTGTGTTATTCAATTCGATTTTGTTGTTATTTTTGTTGTAATTGATAGCGGCATTTAGCGTGAAGCTCGATTTCGAGTAGGCGTTGAAAAATGCTGCTGCTCATTTATATTTATTTAGTCGTTCTTGTTGGTGTCTGTTTTAAATTTACATTCCATTCACTTATTTTGAATTTGATGTTCTCTGTCCTCCGGAGGTAAAAAACCGGTTTCTCTCGCAAAGGTTAATTTTGGGATTAATTTGTCATCTCTTTAAAAATAGATCAAAAAAAATCTCGGGAGACGAGATTCCAGATTAGTTGATTCGAATAAATTTAATAAAAATCAAAATTTCACTTTCTTTTGTACGAGTAAAAAATTTGTTGAATAAAATTAAATGAAAATCTGGAATATTTCAAGAATTTTTGTGTTCAAAATTTCAAATAATCCAACAATAATTCTTTATAAAATTTGAATATTTGCAAAGCTTGTCGTCGGTTCTATTTTGTTTAATTATCTGCTCGACGTTGCATACGAATTCCAAATGTTGTTCATTTCACCCTCTCTTTCTCTCGCTTGTTGTCTTTCTTTTTCTGCAGCTACATGTTGTTGCGGCTTCGTTTTTGTTGTTGTCATTGTGGTTGATATTGTTGGGATCGTTGTTATTGTCGGCATTGTTGTGTTGTTGGCATTGTTGTTGCTTCTGCGCTTTCTCGCATTCGAAGAGCGTGCGAAAATTCGTATTTAAATTTTTCGAAGTTCATAAATAATTGAGAAGAAATTAATTGCACGTGGCGAGCCGAACAGCAACAGTGGCCAAAACAACAACAACGGCAACAACAAAATTGGCAATACCATCATCAACAGCATGAACATGAACAACAGCAACAACAATAACACAATAGCAGAAAGAGATGCACGTCGATGGCTTGTTTCAACAATTCGCGAGCCATTTAAACATTTATTTCATTCGAGTCCGATCGTTAAGCGGGGGCGATGGAGCTTTTTGAGAGTCATTCAATGAAATTTAAATTAAATATTAAGTATTATGAAATTTCTGAAATTTAAAGAATTCAATAAATTTCGTTCAATATTTGGTTAAAATATGCAAACTTTTGTTTGTTCCTCGACATAAGGAAAGAAGTTCGTTCGCGAGGATAAATTTCGTCTCATATCAATCAACAACAAAAACAACGCCTTCATTGTCATGACATTCGGATACTCAGAGAAAGAGACAGCAATCGATGGGGAGAGAGAGAGTGAGATAGCCATCCGCATTTGAGAGATGACAAAAATGCGAAACGAGCGGACGTCACTCATTGAATCCCCAATGATGATGATGATGATGCTGATACTGTTGTTGTTATTGCTGATATCGTTGTTATTATTATTATTGTTGTTGTTTTTTGGGGACATGTGTATGTATGGTCTTATGTTTTCCTCTTGTTGTTATTTTAGTATAAACATTGCTGTTATTGCCGTATTGACATTTGTACAGCACAGGATGGGAAAACATTTGCTGTCATTTAAAATTTTCGAATTTCCGTTCATTGCGACAAGACCAGCAATAACATAAGCCTACAACAACTACTCAACTTCTACAACTACAACTCAACAACAATTCAACACTACAACAACTCAAAAATAACAACAGCAGAAGCAGCAGCCTTTGGTTGGCTGATGGCGAATTCCATCAGGCAGTGAGTGTCAAAAGCATGCACACACGCTCGAACACGAGCTTCGCACACATAAATTACAAAACGGAAAAGCAAACAAATCTGGCAGCACGATTTTAATTAATTTCCATCATAAAATAAAATAATAAAACACAATAAAAAACCAATGAATGAGATTTTGAGTGGAAATTGCAGGAGGAGGAGGGAAGCAGAATTTATTGCCAAAGGGAAATTTTCAAAACGAAATTCCATAAAATATATAGAGAAAAAAATAAAACGGAAAATTAAAAACAAAAAATGTCACTGTGATAAAGGAAAATTCAACCACTGCAGCCAGTGCTGCCAGATTGTTGCGCTCAAGTGTTAATGAGATGCGTTAATTGTGAAATTTTGCGCGCAATTGAAAAGAGCTCCAGGGGTCGAGGGCATGAGTCAGAGCGACTCGGGAGACGACAACAAAAAACGACTGCTGCACCAATGCCAATAACAACGACAACAATTCCAACAACAACAATGACAATAACAAAAACAACAACTCTTCCAACAACCACAACAACAAATTGAAAAGTCCAGCTTGAGAGAAGAAGCTTTCACGAGTCACGGAGACGCGTTGGCATGAATTATATATGTTGTTGCTTCTTCTCCTGTTGCTGTTGTTCTTGCGCCTATTGTTATTGCTATTGTTGTTGTTGTTGCTGCAATTGTTGTCCGCTCGCAGATGCACAATCAGAGATACAACAATAACAACAAAAATAGCAGCAACAACAACAGCGACTGCAACTTTAATTTAGGCCAACGATGCACATGCAGAAACAGCGAGTGAGATAGAGAGGGAAAGAGCTTAAGAGAGTAACGAAGGGAGGGTTGTCGACAGGGGGAATGGGGGGCTCTTGCGATCCAGAGGAAAGCATAGAACAATATAGAACCACTACCATGATGAAGAGGGCGGTGGGTTCCGCGGTGTCCATCGTCGACCAACGATCCAGAGACCGTTGCGAGTCTCACTTGCTGTTGCTGCTGCTTCTGCTGTTGTGGTAGTGGAAAATGATTAACAGTTTGGCAGGCGAGCCGACGAACGAACCAGTAAATGAAACAGAGAGAGAGTGCAAAAGAGAAAGGAACAGAAAATAGAATTAAATGCAAACAAATGTGCGGTCGGTCATCGTTCGACCAGCGCTCGGAGCGTCAACAAGAGAGAGAGCGAAGGAGAAGGAGAGAGAAGGTGTCGAAGGGACGACGGCGTTGTTGGAGCATTCGCCAGGGATCGAGAGAGAGAGAGAGAGAAGTGACGAAGGGATGGGAGAAAACCGTGAAAGTCGGCGGTTAACATTTTTGTAGTTTTCCCCTTTTCTATTTCGTTTTATTTTTATACATTTTTTGTTTCGTTTTTCGGTTCATTTTTATTTATTTCTTGCAATCCTCTTCTACCTCTTCTGTAGTATTTCCTTCCGACAACAGAGTGTTGTTGCTTTCGCCTCGTCGCTGCAATTTGTTCCGAGCATCAAGTGCAAATTAATTTTTGTTTCCGTCTTCCACAAAACACGGCCCGAAGATTAATAGATCCCTCCAAGGGAACGGAGTGCCGGAGGAACTCGATCGCCTCCCCTGACCCCTCACCTCTTCCCTCGCTCGATTACCGAAGGGATGAAATCGTTTCACACATTCTACATACATTGTATGAAGGAATATTTCGGGCAGGCTTTCATTTTGCTTTTTTCGTGTTTTCAATTGAATTCTTCATAAATTCGTGAAGCGATGCCCCATAAATCACCTGTTTGTGAAAATTCTCCACCGCTTCTGAGAAAAATCCTTTGAAATCGGAGCTTTGGGAGAAAAACTCTCCACCCTCGTGATTTTAAGTTTTCTTCTTTTTTGTGCTCCTCATTCTTCACTTCTCAATCTCTCGAGTGCTCGTTAAACCAATCTTCGTGACCACATCGACCATTGAGATCGGCTGTTCGCACTCTTTGCACATCGTCCTCCACCCGTCTCTGCCCCTCGCAGTCGCGCTCCCCCTCCACTCCATCGTCGACAAGTCGTCAACTGTCAAAACAAGCGAAACGTGAGCCATAAAAATTTGACGCAACCGAAATCGGGGGAGACAAACGACCTCCTTCCCCACCTTCGCACCCTCTTCTTGTTCTTCCTCCTTTATTCTTCACCACCTCCTCTTCCTCTCCACTTCCTTCTCCACCCCTCCTCACCTCCTCAATCGCCACAATTGAGCTGGGACGCGACCTCTTTTTATGACGGACAATAAAGGCGAGCGAAAGAGAATCGTGTAAATAAAACAATTGAGAAGCAAATAAAAACGCAGAATGAGAGAGAAATCGGGAGCAAGAGAGAGATAAAGAGACATTGGGAGAGAAAACGGCATAGAGAAATATGGAAACAGAGACTAAAGGAATAAAATAATGAATGTAGCGAGACAAAAACGGAAAAAAATAGCAAAAAAGAGAGAAAAGGAAGAGGGAAATGGGAAAAAAAAACTAAGGAGAGAAAAATAAAAACTGTTCGCATAAACAAATCGACCAAACGTATCTACAAGATAATAAATCTCGTCACGAGTCCGGTGCATTTATGCGATCAATGAACTGTGATGCAGCCCAGGGGCCGGCGATGACGCTGAAGCAAAAACCATAATGCAAAAAAGTAACAACAACAAGGATGAAAACAACAAAAGAGATGAAAATAACAACAACAATAAAACTATAACAACGGTAAAAACTACAAACACCATTTCAACAAAAGCATTACAATTGCAACAACAACTGCAACAAAAACGAAGTCAACAATAATCATAGCAACAACATCAGTTGAAAAAATTAAACTGTAGACAGTAAATACAAAAACAACAACAACAACAATATAAACGTTAACAACAACAAAAACACAGAAACTCAATAGCAACAAGATGAAGACAAAGCAAAAAGAGTAAGCGAGATAGATGACTAGAGAGAAAAAGAGATAGAGGAGAGAGAAAACAAATTATAAATAAAAATTGTTTTCATTATTATGGGAATTCTGTTGATGCCATGATTGTTGTTTTCGATATTTTCTTTTGGTTGTATACAGTAGCAACAATAACAACAACATCAATAATAGTAACGTCAACAACAACAATTCCTCCGCATAATGAAGCACATCAGCTGCAGTTACTATGTTGAGCTGTTAGATATCTTTCATCTCACTCGAACACCGTCTATATCTCCCTCCCTCCTCGATTCGCTATCCCTCTCTTTTTCTCTGGCTCCCTTTCGGTCCGCATTTTTCGTTTCATTCGCTCCTGGCTACTTCGCGAATCGACTCCGCCGTCCTGGCCTCGGGCAACAGACAGAGCAGAGATTCATTGATCGATGTTGTTGCTGGAATTGTTGATACTGGTGTTTTTGTTTACAGTGTTGTTCTTCAAATTCTTGTTGTTGGCTTTGTTGTTGTTATCATTGTTATTGTTGTTGGAGCTGGAGGCATGAGTCGATTGCAATTTGAATTCGCAATTCATTCACTCGTTCATTCAGTGCAATCATTGCGTGTGTTTTATTGTTGTTGTTGTTGTAATGAACAATGTTTCTTCTGTTGTTGTTGTTTTGTTGTTTTAGCTAGTTTTATTATTGTTCTTTCTTTCGCTTTCAATTGCTCCCAACAGATATTGTATCTATGCGATCGTAGCCGTAACCTGAATTCTCAAAATTCCCTCCATTGTTGTTGTTGTTGTTGCCATCACGTTTTGTTATTGTTATTTTTATTATTGTCGATCTCGTCGTTATACTTATTGTTGTTGCCTATGTGGTATTTATTGTTATTGTTCGCTGTCGGCGAATTAGGTTTTGAGGTTCACATTTTATGCTTATGCAATTCAATTTATGTCGCTCTCTCTCTCTTTTCTCACCTCTTCTCCACAGTAGTTTTTAGTTTACTACAACAACAATAATAACAACAATAAAGCGAACAAAAGCAAACAAAATATCGTCGACATCAACAACATAATTAATGAAAATTATTTGTGTTTACGACGGAAGCGATGGAAAAAAAATCAAAACAACAACCACAACGGTGACTGCTGCGGATGTTCGTGAATTCCGACAAACAAGAGCTTTCAAATACATAACGGTTATTGCTATAGATACAAACATGCTCATGTTCAGATTTGATTTAGGGATATGTTTAATTTGAAAAGGAAATTTCACACCGGTAAAATTTTTATATTTTATAATTTTGCAAATTTCATTTTTTAATTTAATAATTCGATTAACATTTTATTTTTATTAGTTTTAATTAATGTTTTTTTATTTAATTATTTTTGTTTTAACTTAAAGATAAGAAAAAGTTTTTTTTTTCTAAGTCTATCTTCGCTCCGACCAACCGCCCTTCATCGATTCCCCCTCTCCTCCTCTCTCTCTCTCCATCGATTCTCTCCCTCCTTCTCCCTCCACACCACGATCGTTTCCTTCATTATTCCCGGCACTGTTTAAAATGTATTCACATTCAATGCGAAAGTATTTTTAATCAAAAATTGCCGTCAATAGCTTCGGGCTCCTCCACAGCCTCTTGCACAGCTGCTCTCTCTCACACACTCCATCTCCCTCTCACTCCCACTCAGTCTCCATCGCTCCCTTCACCACCCTCGGCGCACGTTTCCGTCACATTTCAATTTTATTGCCAGCCGCGATCTGCCTCAACGTGCGGCCGACGGAAGGCGTGGGTGGACCGTTGTAAAGAGAAAGAGAGGCTGCGAAAGGGGTGGGAAGAAGCGACTGGAGGCGGGGGCGGTTGTTGTAGCAGAATCAATCGGCGCGATATTGCATTCGTCGACGAGTTACGACGCGAGGCTCCACATGCAACGCGAGAGGCTGCGGGGGTAGGCGTGGTTCGGCGGCTGTGACGCATCGCTGCATGTGGCGCTGCGCCGGAACTAGACACAACAACAACGAGGGCAACAACAATCGGAACAACAACGAACAATAAACTAGGCAAAGAGTGTTTCGTGCTCCAGTTGCCGACGCCGAGAAGAGAACCACAGAGAGAGAGAGAGAGAGAGGAAGAGAGTGAAAGAAAGGGAAAGAGAAAGGAGAGAGAGGAGGACACCAACTGTGGCTGTGGGAGGTGGGCGTGTCGCCGCCCACATTTCATTTCTATTAAATGCCACAAGATGCATTATGTTCGGCAGACAAACCGACAGACGGATAGGCGAAGGACCGATAGACACACGACGGCTCAGCGCTCGCAGTTGGCGTCGCATCTGCATCTCGCAGATACCGTGAGACCGCGAAAGGGAGATACATAGTGGAGGAGAAGGAAAGAGAGAGCGAGAACGTGCCATTGTGACCGCGTTTTTTCTCTCTTTTGTTCTAGCGGAACGAAATTCTCTCCTCTTCTTCGGGTTTTTTTTTTTGTCTTCCTCCATTGTAATTTTTTATTTCCTCTCATTTTGATGGCGGCCTGCGGTGAAAGTATCTTCTGGATGCATTCATTGGCCTCATATTGCATTCGAGAGAACCAAAACGAGAACGGAAAATTCTACAGTCTAGCGGGCGCATATTGTAACTAGAACCAGACACTCGTGCATTTTTAATATAAGAAATCTGCCGGGCAAAAAATGATCCAGGAAAGCAACGGAAGAATGGGCTTTTGTATCCATCGGATTGGGGTTAAAGCCACGGATACATTCGGCCGGATACGACGGCAGGACGATGACGAAAGTTCAGGGCTGCCAATTATGCAGAATCCGGAAAAGGATTATCCTAAGTTCGAAGATCAAGGAGGAAGCGACGTTCTGGGTCAAGAGAATGAGGATGGAAATCTTTGGGCTTTCAGAATATAATGAGACAGATGAGGACATTGACTTATATAAACGAAATTTAATAAATAGAAACAAAAAACCTTACGGTACCAGTATAACAAATTTTCCGTTTTGTATTAACTTCTATATATAGAGGGGAAAAAATCAATGAATATTTCTTAATTTCCTCAACATGGCCGTAGAAAAAAAATACATATAAAAGCAATAAACTCTTTATACAAATCGAGAGAAGAAGAAATAATCGATCGGATCGGAAAAACTATCCAATTACAAGGTTTTCTATTAGCTTACCGATAGATCAAAGTGTCTCTATAGATTCAACGAAATAATGATAATAAATACAGATAATCACTGAAAAGGAGGTAAGAGGGAAACCAGATATAATCAGATAGATCATTAGAGATCAGAAGAGGAAGCAATAATTATATTACAAACGCCTTTAAACAGGCCAGGGAGATCTTTCAGAAAAGAGGCAAAAGAAAAAGGTAAAATGAAAAATAATTTTGAAATGATTATTAACTGAATGATGTGAGCGATATCAACGATACAATAAATCTGAATGATCGATAGAAAAGAACATTATTATAAATAAGTCGACTACAAAAGCCAACTACAAGAACCATATTGAATAATGCAGAGAGTTTGAGTCATAAATAGGAAATTGAGACCTAGGATAGACTTTGGCCAAACAAGCTCAATAGATCGAATGGCAAAGATCATACAGATCACGATCATAAGAGATGAAATTAATGCCACTGGGTGACCGAAAGGGAAAGTAGACAAATTGAATGAATCACTCGGTGATTGTAGAGCAATACAATGAATAATATCAATTTATGAATATATATGAAAGAACCAATAATAAAACACATTTATCCAGAGATTGATGTAGAATATAGTGGAGAGACCCATGAGAGGCAACAGATAATTCCAGAAGGGGCTCAAAATGTCTCAAGATCTCGCTGGGAATGCAAAACGTTGTTAATTGAATAGGAGCAGGCGGTGGGAGACGAAGAAGCCGGAGGGAAGGAGAAAACTAGTCTATAATTTAACTTCAATTAGGAATGAGGAATTCTTTTGACGTCTGTGGGTTGTTTTTTTTGTGTTGTTGTGTCTTTTTATCCTCTTTAGTTCGGTTTTTTGTGCTTTGTTTTTAATTTTTAAATGAAACTCAAACATAAATTAATTGTCGTCATTTATTTTGCGAAAAACAATTCAGCGCGAAATGAAAGGAATTCAAACCATGGACGCTTCTGGACTACGAGAAGGAGACGAATCGGAGTCGGAAGTTGGAGGAGATGCTGGGACCGGGGCGAAGAAGTCAACGCAATGGTCAACAGGGCTGAACCCAGCCAGACAGACCGACAGACAAATAACTGAACACAGCCCGCGCACTCGACGTGACGCGACTCGGGCCGAGTCGACTTGAGCTGAGGCGATTGTCGTCGGCCACTCAGCAGATGGCGAGGATCGAGTGTCGAAGGGCGGACGCCGGGGGCAGAGGCGATCGGCATTCAAAGGAATATAATTAAGCGCAGACAAAGACGACGACAACCCGAAGAAAGCGAGAGAGTGGGACGGAACACCAAAGTCTTCGCTTCTTTTTATTATTTTTAATTACTGGCGAATTTTTTTATTATTATGTTTTTCGTCTATTCGTCGAAGCAACTATTTTTCGCACCATTCTATTTTATTTCACTTCCAGAGTTATTTTTAGCTGAAGAAATTATAGAGGAAAAACAAGAAGAAGACGAGGCACGAACAGCAGCAACGGTTGTTGTTGTTAGTGCGATGGTGTTTTATGAAAGATAATTACGATAGTTGTTCTTGTGAGGCCAGTGGAAGAGATGAGTGGAAAAATGAGCTGCAGAGCAAAGGAGAGAGAAGAGTAGAAAGAGGGAGAGAGAAAGAGGAAGACAGACATCGAGAGAGAGAGAGAGAGAGGGGAGAACACCAGGCAGTGACCACAGAATACGAACAGGCGTTAGAGAGGAATTCTAGAAAAAGAAGCAAATAATAGAGGAAATAATAATTTGTGCAGTTCATCAGCAAGAACAACAACAACAATAAAAAAGACTTCAACAACAACTCTAAGGAATGCCAAATGACATTTCGAGTGGAGACAGACAGAAGTCTTGGACAATGGCAGCGACAACAACAGCATAGTCCAAACACAATCGCAGAGTGTCTGAAGGAATAAAGATAGCAGGAAGATGAATAAGAGGAAGAGGATGAGGAGAAAGAGGAAGGAGAGTAAAAAGAAGAAGAAGAGGGGGAAGATGTCTCCTAATGAGGAATGAAAAGATCTGCATCCGTTGGCTTTCCGATGTATGTCCGCGGGGAACTCGCTTAAATGACGGATGAACTGACAGATGACCCCAGCTCGGGGATCACAAATTGACAATGAGCGGACGAAGATGGGGATGAAGGAGGGGTGGGAAGGAACGGGGAGCAGGAAGCGAGCCTGATAATTGAAGCAAGGAAGGAAGTCGGGTGCATCGCGAGGAATGCGTTGGAGGGAAGAACGTGAATGAAAAGGAATTCCGGGGAAGAAATTGATGTGGAGGCGAAGACTTCATTAGGAATCTGGGCATCATGTAATTGTGACGATGATTACCACGTTGATGATAGTCTCGCTGACGATGATGACGAGGACAATGAACATGCTCTTCTGACGACGATGAGACTTGATTTCAAAAATCAAGAGGAACGGGAAACGTTGATAATGAAGGGATGATGATAATGAAAAAGGTCAATTCAGTATTTTAAATTTTAGACTATACGATAATTTTGTACTCCGTTAAAATTTCTGTTGTAGCTTAACTAGGACACTACAGTACATCGAGGTCTTTAACTCGAGAAATCAGTGAGAAAAGGGGACAAAATACAAAAATTTACTTGCCGAAGCGAATGTGGAAACTCGCATACACTTGACGAAAAGCGACCGCAAACTTGGGTCAAACAATTTTACACTTCACCGCACGAGCGCGAGACCCGAATGAGACCTGTCGAGGATGTGGAGAAACGGAGTTTCACGGTTTACCTGCAACGAGACGAGAAGAAGAAAACCGCAAAATTAATTACAATATAAAGAAAATGCATCAGAAACGCTAAAAGCAACAATAAATATAAACGTAAAAGAGTCATACATTTTTAAAGATCTCCATTTCATTGCAAAACCCCACAGAGAATGAGAGGTGGAGCGATAGGTAGAGAGAGAGAGGGATGGGTAAGTGATGAGCGAGAGAGCACGAGACTCGCTGACGAAGGAGTCAATAAAAATGTGAAATGTTTATGAATAACAATAAAAGCTCCAGAGAAATGAAGTAAAAGACGGAGAAGCCAACCAACGATGGATGAATAAGTAAATAAATAAGTAATCAGCAAAAATATGCCAACTTCGGTGAGCGGAGCGCATGCAAATAAATTTGGCGTCAAGTGCACTCGAAGTAACCTCGATTAACCTGGCTTCGGGCTGAAGGGCAGAGCCGAGTTGAGGAGGTTCGGGCAGGAGGGTTGAGGGCGGCGGCAGCGGTTGGAGCAGCCCATAAACAGCTTTCATCACATTGTTGCGAAGGCCGAGGTGGGAGCCGGAGTTCGGTTCCAGACTCGGTGGCCCAAGCGTAACCGAAACCGATGGCCACGAGCGATCGAAAGAGATTTTTTGTAATTCGTCACTGGAGACAGTTTGCAAAAGGTAAATTAAAAACGGGGAAAGGTAGGGAAAAAGCCACAAATTACATGCATTTCTAAATGCAAACAGAAGAGACGAGAGAGACGGAAGTAGAGTGAAAGAAAGATGGAAAATCGTGTGTGGAGAAAGTAAGGATGGCAAGAGAAAAAGGAAAATGAGAAGAAATATAGCTGCAACAAAGGGCTAGTAAATTGTGAAAGCGAAAGAGCGAGAGATATAAACAAGAAAAGAGCTGGAGAATGGGAGGATGCTGTTGCAGATGAAAAAGTTATTGGCTTCAAGAGAACAATTAACAGGTTAAATAAAGTAAGCAGCGGCTCTGATAAGGCAAAAGGTCAAGAGAAAGCCAAAAGAAAAACAAAGCAAAATACTGCGAGCAACCAGGGAAAGAGCAGAGAGAGAGGAGAAAATATTTGTTTGAGGAAAGATTATGAGCGAAACCGAGATCATCTGGATCAGGAGAATCGAAATATACAAACATCACAAAAGAATGAAAATTGAACAAATAGTTGCAAATTTGAACTAATAATGGAAGAGCGCGAAGAAGAATGATGCTAGATATTGCACCAGAGAGAGGAAAAGGAAAGGATCATGAAGAAAATGAAAAACGAATCGAATATGGCAATGATATGAGATATGATGAAAATAATGAGGAACGATTGAGAAACGTTGATTGAAATAAACGATGAAGCCAGGAATAATTGGAGTATAACTCATTATCTTCGGATGGCTTGTGGAAGTCTCTCCGGCGTGAATGAAGGACCATAAAAGGAAGTGAAACCGAGAAAGACAGGGAGAGAGAGGTGAAGAGATGGAACCGTTGAAATTCCGAACGAACGCCATTGTGCGTTGACGGCGACGAGAAACGCCAATAACCGCAATAACAACAAAAACAACGATGGGTTCTGCAAAAACAAACAACTTTCATTGCCAACATGACAATAAAACAACAACTGAAATAACAACAACAATGATGTGGATAAGTCGTAGAAGAAGAATAAGTTGAGGAAGAAGAGGGAAAACAAGAACTTATTCGTCTACGAAATAACTTAATTTGAAACGAATCGAACTGTGGAGAGCAATTACAATAAACAGGAGCGAGGGAGAGGGCGAATGAGAGAGGGAGAGAGGAAACGAGTGAAGTGAACGAGACGAAATGTGATTTTGAACTTTGGTGAAGCGAAGAACAATAACAACAACAATATCTATGGCAAGAAAAATAAAAGAAAATTGAATGAAATTTAATGCAAGAAGGGAAAACGACAAACAACAACAATCGAAGAATGCAATAAACAGTGCTGCCAAGTGCAAGACGGACGAGCTGAAGAAGAAGAAGATGGCATGGCTGTTGAGTACATAAATTTGTCTTGTTGTTGTGGTTGTTGCTTTCGTTCTTCGTGTTCTTATTATTGTTGAATGCAATTTGTTGTTGGCAGCACTTGCATCCACTTTCTAACATGGACAGTTGGACGGCCGGACAGATAGACATATAGAGGTAGATATATAAAGTCAGCCAGAAATACAGACAAATCGCCGGACAGACGGAGAAATGAACGACGAGGCAATCGAAGAGGGAGACAGACAGACCGAAGAAGAGCTAGATCAAGCAGACAGGAGAATGGACAGACAGACAAACAGAAAGACAGACAGACAAATTGACATACTGACAGAGAGACAGATGGCGAGGCAGACAGACAGCCACTCAGACAGCGCAAATAGACTGAGGGGTGAGGCGTCAGTCAGATGGACAGAAAGCAGACAGAAAGACGGAGAGACAGACAGAGAGACAGACAGGAAAACAAAGAGGCAGACAGAAAGACAGCGAGGCAGATAGACGACGAACAGAAATATTTACTTACAACCGCGGAGCCGAGGTGGGGGGATCAATTGATGGAACAATAAACGGTGAGCAGCGAGGTCGGAGCGAAAAAATGGAAGGAAAAATACGAAGACAGAAAAACCAACGCATGCCAGACACCAGAAGAGTGCGAACGAAGAAGAAGGGGAGGGACAAGATTGAGAAAGAGATAGAGACAAAGTAATAAGGGTGTGAGAGAGAGAGAGAAGAACGAGAGGTGTCTGAGTGAGGTGTGTAGGGAGCGAAAACCGCAAAATAAGTGCAGATTGCATTTTCATCAACAACAAAGAAGAGAAATTGCAGAAGAGCCAAAAAAAATTGAGGGAAAAAGCGGGGAGAGAGAAACAGAGTGAGAGGGCAAATTTATTGTAAATCGAAGAAGTTTGCTGGAGGAGGAAAATAGGGAAATCCATCAAGATTGATATGTTGAGAATCTATAAGGAGATCAGGACGAAACGGAATGAGAAGGCGATAACAAAGAGAGAGAAGAGGACAAAGAGAGAGAGAGAGAGAGAGAGAAAAGAAAATTAAAGACAGCCTACAGATAAGAACGGATGGTTCCAATTGAGACCGGACCGGATCGTGGAGAGAACTTTCATCAGAATTTGTGATCCAAATACTGGGATCGAGGAACCATGGTGGACCCGAAAGAGTGGGAAAGCAATGGTGACAAGAGGGAAGAATATGACGGATTATCACGAGCGGCCATCGAAGCCCACGACAGGCAATTAATATCGATGGAAGAAACTCCCATTAAGTGGGCCAGAGGGAGCAAAGGATGAGTGGAAGGCGAAAGAGAGAGGAAAAACGAGACCCACAACAACGGCAATTGCTTCATTTCCTAAAAGCATCGGCAACATTTTCCGCCAGACGACGATGACGACAAGAACGACGACAACGGAGAATAATTGAGTTGATCGGAGGAAATTTTTCAATAACGAAGGAGGCGAAATCGAACTGAAGTAATTCCCAAAATGCCGGCAATTATTGTTGTCTTCCGAGGGACAGCGATGATAGCAAGTAGAACAACAACAACTATAGGAATATCACCAATAACAATAAGAACAACAACAATTCGTGCACGATTTTCATTACAACTCAATGAAGTCTGCAATTCGGAAATTGCACGAGGAAGAATCAGAGGAAACGATCGAAAGGTGGAGAAAGGAGTGTGGTGGAAGAACGGAGAACGAAGGGCGAGAGGGACGGAAGATCGAATGGGAGAAATTAATTGCACAGAAATTAACAGAACAAACGCTGATTGCAACGATTATTATTAAAGGAAATCGAGCCCTAGCGAAGACTCAGACCCAGGAGAGGGTGGAGAGAAGAGAGGGGAGAGTGGAAAAGGAAGGGCAAGATAAAGAGAAAGAAGAGGGGAGCCGAGACATGAGAGGGAAGGCAGTGGTACCGAAGAAGGAGATGGCGATCGATCGACCGCAAGAACGAATGAGAGACAGAGCGATTAAGTCAATGAAAACGAAAGAGTCAGAAAGAGAATGAAAAAGAGGAAGAAGAAGGAGAGAAAGAAGGAGATGGAGAGAAAGAGAGTGGGTTGCGAACTCTCCAAGGAGCAGCAGAGCACGCAGCGAGACGACCACGACCGCGATGACGAGAGGAAGGAGGATCGCGAATGGATGAGAAGGAACAATCGGGGAGGGCGAGCGCGGAGGGGGCGGGGTCCGGGGGTCTCAGCCGATGCCGCTGCCAATGAGGGAAATGATTGGAATCGATTTCGAACGAACGAACGGAGCTGGCAACGATTGCACATTTTTATCATTGCATCGATTTGTTGTCCGACGATGTTGCTGTCGTTATTGTTGCTGTTGTTGTTGGTACTGCTAATGATGATGTTGATAATTGCGATGACGATGGCGATTATGAGGTTGTTGATGATGACGACGACGACGCGGACGCGGAGGAGGCAACTGTACCGGGCATCAGTTGGCGGGAGTCTAAAATCACTTATGCAACAGGCAACAACAACGACGTCGACAGCGACAGCGACAACGACAAAAGAAGCCGGCACCGAACGCAGCGACAGAATCAGCTGCGTCTGACAGGCAGCGACTGCGACTCAGTCGGCGGGGGGACGGAGGGGGCGACTGAAACCCACCAGGGAGCGCTTGGGTTCGCCTTCCGCGGATATCGAATTTCCTCGATCTTCCGTCTCGCTTCGATGAGGCGTCTCTCTTCCTTCCTCTCCCCACCTCCTTCCACTCCGAGTCATCGTAGCTTAGGAAGCTCGAGTGGAGCTCGAGGCGAAAGAGAGAGAGGACGAGGGGAAGGGGGCGGTGCACGAGGACGTCGTCTTCTGGCAGCTGCTTAATTTTTCATTTCCTCCGGCCGCTCATCGGCAGCTCCTCCTCGACGCGATCCTGACGTGAATCGCAATCGATTCAATATTTTCGCCCTTTGACCTGAGGGTGAGGAGGGGGCTGAGGTCGGGGTCGGCGGTGTGCGATATCGGGAACGTCGGAGGAACGCGAAGTGGGTGGCAGTCGAATCTTGCGAACAACATCAGCCACAGATCTTCTTCTGCTCGGCTCTTTCTCTCCCTCTCCTCGTCCTCTGTCCGCCTTCTCGTCGAACACAAACCTGGCCACGCCTCTTCCTGCTCCTCCTTCACTTCCATTTCGCCTTCTCCCCTCCTCTTTGGTTCCATGTTTTGGTCGTCGACTCGTTTGTTGAGTTGATTCTGCAAACGAGTGGGAAGTTTCCACTCAATGCTTGTTCTTGTTTAATGTTTTTCCCACTCCTTTCGAGGATTTTCCGGTTTTTGTGGTTTCGGCTTGTGGTTAAAATGAAGTTCTTTTGTTATTGTTGAAAGTGTACTATTGTTCTTGTGAATATTAAAATTGGTATGAAAAACCACTTGATTACAAAAAGTGTATAAATTCCCTTGGTCTCCTTTGAGTGAAAATCAATTCAATGAAGAGGTTTTGTAAATAAAAGATGAAATAATATAGAAAATTTATATTGAGTAAAAACCTTATTATAAGGGATGAAGTCATCAGGAAATCTCTCAGAAATAATTAAAATTCCAACTCAAAATAAGTACTCGGAATAACCATTATTCGTCGTAATTCATTCTCAGTGACTGCTCCTAAAAATAAAACTCGAGCTCAAAAATCCACTCAGACCAAAGTCGAGAACGAGTCAATGGAATTCCTTGGCGGGCCGTCAATGGAATAACTTTCTATCTTCTATGCTACATCGATCAAAGAATGACGGCTTTGTTGTCGTCAGCTCAGATGTTGTTATTATTCTCGGGTTTGTTATTATTTTTATTGTTGTTGCATCACTCAATTGATGTCACTCAAAACGGGCGACTCGCGAAACGACAACGTGAAGAATTTCCAACGAGAAATTCCCAGCAAATTGAATTTTCACTGTCATGCACAATTATAATTAAAAAACTGAATGAATGAGCGAGCGAACGAATGATAACAACAACCACATGGAGGAAGAATAAGAAGAAGAATGTGAGAACGAGACGAGAGGCTCAAGTGATGATAAAAAGTGACATCTCCGCCAGGCTGGGCAAACAATGTGCAGAGGAGGAGGCGAGCGTGAGAAGGTGGGCAGAGAAGGGGGAGCGAGGAAGGGAGAGGGAGATAGTGAAGGAGGGAGAGAATGAGAGAGAGAAGGAGGGTGCGGAGAGTGAGAATGGGTAGAGTGGGAATGAAAAAAAATATTTGCGCGCTCATGCGGAAATGAGAAGATAATCTGCATAAAAAGCGGGACAAAAACCTACGTCCGGCGGAGGAGGAAGAGAGAGGGCGGATAAAAGGAAGAGAGAGAAGGAGTATAGGAGGAAGATAGAGAAAGAAGATAAGAGGAGCACTACTGGGTTAGTAGAGAAGGTGGGGGTCGGAAGGAAGAGAAAGAGAAGGCATAGGCAGGAAAATAACTCATATTTCGTGAGCATAGTGAGCAGGGCAGATGGAGGAGGGGTGAGAAAGAGAGAAGACGACAAAAATTAAAGAGGAGGATAAAATTTGAAGAAGAGGAGAAAAGGAGAAGGAGGCAGAGGACGACAAGAGCCGGGAAGTGGAACTGAAGCCCAACCGATCGTTGGCTCAAGTTGCGACGACGATGCTCAGTGAGCGACTTGATTTGGAAAGGAGAGGGGATGAAGGAGAGGAGAATTGGCAGAAGAGGAGCGGTGGAAGTTGAAGTGGAGATATGTCGAAAGGAGGAAGAAGAAGGCGGAGATCACGTTACGATCGCTTTGAGGGTCGCTTGGACGGCAGTGACGACGACGACGACTTTGAAATGACGAACGGACCAAGACGATAAAAACGACGACGAAAACGACTCCCTGGCAACGACGACGGAGGGACCGAGGGGGGCCGGACCACCGGGGAAGCAGATGTCGGCGGCCGCTCAAACGAGGAGAAGAAGAATCACGTGACACGTGAGGCTGTGGCTCAGGGCGAACGACACATGCGATCGTATTACACGGGAGTGAGGGAGAAAGAGATAGGAAGAAAGAGAGAAAGATCAGAAAACAAAAGGACTTCGATGGGCTGACAATCGGGGAAGTGGAAGAGAAGACGGAACATCGGAACATCAAATGGCAAATAAAAATGATACTAGGGGAGAGGAGAGGAGAAAGTGCGAGAGTCTCACAGAGAAGGTGAAAGGTAGAGTGAACAAGAGGGAATGAGAGAAAACGAGCGAGTGTCGGGGCCATGAAACGAATAGTTGCCTACTTTTTGGCGCCGAGCCAGAAACCGAGGAAAACTGAATTGCGTGTGTCGGTTGATGAAGGGGCGGAGGGACGAACGAAGTCGCCGTCGGGAGGGAAAGAGATAGAGTGATAGAGAGGGAGCAGCGACCGCGACTCGCGCCTCACGATCCGAGTTCGGTGCGTGAACGGGCGCGGGAGGCCAACGATCGATCGTCGGCTGCCAAAATGGACGTCTCTTCTTCTTCTTCCACCACCACTCATTCGCCTTCTGCAGCTTTTCATATTTTTCTTTTCACTTGATCTCCTTTTAGTTCGCCTTGTGTTTGTTGCTTCAAGTGATGTAGGCTCGAAGTTGTGATTGTTGCTATAGTGATGTTCTGTTTTGTTGTTCAAGTGGCTCTCAATGTTGTTGTTGTTTAGGTTGTTGTTGCTGATGATGTTGCCATTGTTGTTTTGTTTGGTATTCTGCCGATTGAGACATGAAACGCTTGCGTCCATGCCTTTGACATTGACAGCCAAGTGGCTGCACACGCACCGAAGGACCGCCGGACAGACAGACAGAGAGACACGCAGACAGATAGACGGCCGACAGACGCAGAAAGTAGATGGACAAATGGCCGAGCAGACAGATCTCAAGTGGCCGCGAAATAGACTGAGGCGAGAGAGAGAATGAGGCAAAAACGAAACAAAGCGCTGAAGAAATTGACATGAAACGCGTGCCATGTTGTTGTTGCTCTATTTATGTTGCTGCTTTCTTGGTGTTGTTGTTGTCATTTGTGCTGTCGTGATTTTCAATGGGCGGCAATGAACTTGAAGACGTTGGCTCTGAAGACGTTGGTCGATTCGTGATCGCTGAAGGATTTTTTTATTTCTTTTGTTTCCATTCTTAATGAAGTTCTCGGAAAGACTTTTGAATTGAGTTCCAATTGGGACGAGTGGGTTGTTGTTTTTGTTGTTAGTCAAACTGTCCGAATCGATAGACAAAAGGAGTGATGGGAGGGTTTTGATTTGAAAGGGATTCAAAATGAAGATCAAATAATAAGAATAAGAATTATAAAAAAAATAACAATTCTTGAAAAAAAATGTCATGAACAACAAAAACAACAATAACTAGCGCACCGGGGGAGCGAAGCCTGGTCCACCCAGGTAAAATCTGTTAACTTCGGCCAGGCCGAAGTTTACATACCCTACACCCTGCATACAACGTTTATTAAAGGAAAAAGAGTGAATTTCTATCAATAATTAGTGAAAATGCATCATTACACTTCAATGCTATTAACTCCATTGTGCGATTTTCACAACTGTGGCCTCTTTCAAAGAGAAATTATATATTTGAAGCTATTTTCGTATTCCAAACACGATTATACCCTTTTTGTGTCGATTGTCTAATCTATGAATAAGAGTGAAGTTAGGAATCTTATAGGGGCCCATGTTTCTACAAAACGAAGTAGTTCTGGTGTTTGCAGCATTGTGCCATTGCTAATATCTTGAAAGTGCGAATAAAAGCTCAGCAATTTATGGAAGAATAATTGAATCGATGATTTTTTGTGTGCCATAAAATCATAATGTGCCTTTAGTTGCTTTTCCTATTTTAGATGTTCATTTCAATGCAGACAAAATCTGATTCAACAACAGACTTGGGAGGGTAGAAATTTTCAACAATATAAAGTCCAGAAGTACTTGCTGCGCTACTATAAGCAACATATAGTGCCGCGTGATTGATTCCACTTTGAAGATGAACAGCCATTTGGAAATATGTAGCTCCCTGACTTTTGTGGATTGTGATCCCATCAGCAGGGATTGTATTCTCTCAATCGTCACCTGCTCATTACGTTTATATTGAAAAGATATAATCAATTTTTATGGGCGTCCATTGAGGTTCAGTTGGATGTGGTCTCTTTCTTCTTGGATTCACTCCCACCTTTCATCAGCTAATAACATCCATAAAGTAGTTGGATTTCTTGTAGATCTACGATTTTGTATGGAAGGTGCTCGTGTCCTATAAGAGATATTTTCCATTTGATTCTTGGGAACTCTTAGTAGCAATATTTAATCTAATAACTGTCTATATGGTTTACCATATCCAACATTGAGCTGTTGCTTTTGAACTGAGCTGTAGCCTGTCAATTTTTAGCATGTAAACTGGTATCGGTGGTACATGATCAGACGCAAAAATGCATCTCTATATATACCATAGTTTATCATATACCATATTCAACTTTTTCGTTATATGGGAGGGCGATGTTATCCATTTTTGCCTTTTAAACTCGTATCAGTGGAACATGATCACACACAAAATTTCATCTCGATATATACCATAGTTCACCAGATATCCCATATAAACCTTTTGCTTTATATGGGAGGTGGGCGTGTCCGATGGGCGATGTTTTCCATTTTTGTCTTTTAAACTCGTATCAGTATCAAAAATACTTATAAAAATCAATCGAAACGCAACAGACAAACTTGGAGTTATCTTCAGACCAATATTAAACATCAATAAGCTTCATCATGATCATATTCATGTTCAACGAAATCGTCATAGTTCAAATTCCAACTCAGTCCAAAATTAAAAAAAAACTCACTACTAATCAATCCGATGCCAAGTCAAAAGAAATAAAAATAGATAATTTTAAAAATTCGAAGAACTTATTTATAATTGAGTGTCTCTAGAAAGACATCCCATCATTTAGAAAAACGCTCACACTCCTTTTATCGTTCAATTGAATCACTTTTCCGAAATGAAACGTCTCAATCATTCATTATCAATTGACCGATTGCAGTAGAAACGTCCGAGTTCGCATGCGAAGTTTAAATGCGTTGCGTATCGAAGGAGTGAGAAAGAGTGAAAAATAGGGGTAGAGAGTGATGATGGGAGCGAGACTAAGGTACAGCGTTCTTCTATCCAAGTGCTGCGTCAATTTACTTCGCAACTTTAACGAAATTTGCATTAAATATTTACATATTTCTCTCTCGCAAGCGCAACATTTTAATGCACTTGAGACGGGTCGAGCTCCCTCAACCCGGCCAGCTTTCTTTCCTAGACACCATGCTCATTTGAAGAAGCATGCAAACTTTCTAGCAGCTGAGTGTGTTGTTCTCCCCGTTCCTTAGTTTCATCGCTTTGGCTTCCTTTGGTCCCCTGGCCCCCGTCTTCTCATCGTCTCCGCAAACGACCGATCTTCCCTTTTAGCCCCCTGCGACGTCGAAATTCAATTTGCGCCAACAAAAACATCCACTTCTTCCGCTTCCACTTCCGCCTTCCGTTTCGCCCCCTCCCTCTTACTTAGTCTGTTTCTCTATCTCCCACACTCTCACTCTCCCCTTCTGCTATTTCGCTTCATGGGTCTTTTATTTTCCTCCAAAGTCCTTTCGGAGTTTTTTCGTGCCGTGTATTTTTGACAACATTTGACAATCTGTTATGCATGTCTGCGAGTATGTGTGAGTGAGTATGCGCGTGTGTTTGTGTGTCTGTGTGAGTGCAGACAGCGTAACTATTTTTAAGCTCATTTCAGCGCCAGGTGCACGTCTTTCCAGACCCGCTGAACCCGACCCGTGGCCCCCTCGACTACCTCCATCCGACCACTCCGCCCCCCGCCCGAGTGGAGCGAGTGAAAGTAAGTGATTCGCCGCATCCCCCACCGAACTCGGCCACTCTTCCATGAGCTATCCCTAGACGACGTCTCATTCCTCTCTCCAGCTTCGCATTGCATACATTAGGGCTCTGAGGAGGAACAGGGCGAAGGACGAGGCGATGAACAGCAGTTCAAGGAGGAAGAAGAAAGTGGTGGAAGAAGAAGGAAAGAGAAGGAGGAAGAAGGAAAGAGAAGGAGGGAGAAGGAAACAGAAGAAGGTCGAAGGAGCCGCAATGCGAAGAGACAGGGAAGGAAGATGAAGACGAAGGATGGAGGGAAACTTTGACTTTTCATCATTAGCAATGGGAAAAAGTGAAAAAGATTTCGGAAGCAGAAATTTTTCTGCTCACGAACTCATACACACACACCCACACACAGATATCTACTACATGCAGGCACAGAGACGAAATTACGTTGCATACCTCCAGGGGCTGCCCTGATTACGCTCGCCGCGAAAGAAGATTCTCTCCCCTCTCTTTCCCTCCATTGGTGCGAAGGGAATGTGTTTCTTTGAGTTCGGCTGAGTGTGCGTGTTAGTGTGGGTGTGTTTGTGAGCGAAATTAATGCGATTTGTAAGGAGTTTGCTTGCACTGCAAGCAGTTTTGCTCAAGAAATTGGATTTTAAAATATGTCGACGAGGGACGGAGACCAGGGGTGGGGCGCGGTTGATGGGGCTCCAACAAGGGAATCGCAGGGAAGGGAGGAAAGGCTTTTAGACAAACACGGCAACCACAAAGGGTGGGAAGATGTGCGAGAAGTAAAGAAGACGGAGGGGACGGAATTGTGTGCGCGTTAATGAAAGGCGGATAATCGCGAAAAGGAGTTGCTTAAGGGGATTATCAAGTATTAAATTCCCCATCAAAGAGTTGCACGTATTTCAAAAACTAATTAGAAAATTCATAATTCGAAAATTAAATATTTATACAATTTATAAAATGGTGAATTTAAAACTACTTTAAATAACAATTATTTATTCTTTTGAATTTCATTAAATAAATTATTTTTCAAAAAAATATTGGATGTAAAAAATCTTAATTTTAGTAACATATTTCTTATGATGTCAATAATTAATCAAATTTGTCAGAAAATAAATATTCACTCTTTTTTATCAATAGAAAACCACTCGCCTCCCCTGACAACAATCGCATGTTGCAACCTTAGAGAAAAAAACCTATTTTAGAGTGACCACAACCGAAAAGTTTCCAGGGATAAAAGTAAGAACCGAAATTAATGCGTTATCGCTGCCTGGCAATAATCGTTTATCGCCAATGATTAGCGGCGAATGCACTCAGAAACACTGTCTACTGACGTGTTTGGCAACAACTGACAACAACAACAAAACCGAAACGAAAACGCCAACAACCAAACAATAATTAAGCTAGAAAAAGAACCAAGAGAAAGTGGAGCATGTTTCGTGCGTTCAGCGGAGAATGTTATTTAATACCTTTTATCTTATCGCTCGCAACAGGTGGAAAACATTTAAGTCCAAATTTAATTTTTATTTATTTACTTTTAATAAACACGCTGATGTGTTTCTCGTTGTTGTTTTTTTGTTATTGTCAATTCCATTGTTGACGTTTGTCGGCCTTCGTCACTTCTCTATCTCTTCTCTGTCTGTCTTTGTCGCACGCACGGAAGTGATGCAATTGAAGTAATTTTGGAAATGATGGCCAAACGCGAAAGTGATAGTGGAACGAAATCATATGAATTTTAACTTCTGAGCGAGAAAAAAATACGGAGTGACAAAATGATTTATCAAGAGTTTAGCAAGACACACGAAGAACTCGGTGGAGTGAGAGGAGGAGATAGACGAAAGGAGGAAACATATGAAGTAGAAAACTTAAATCAACCGAGATCCAAATTGGCAGTGAAAAATTGGCCCCATTCCCGACGTCGGTCCCGATCCTCGTGCAATCAAATCATGTGCGAATTTTATGGAACCCACTCCCGAGGCCGGGGCTGGAGCTGGAGCTGGAGGGATGGGAACCTGTCCATAAACATCATTTAATGTCGCCGCGGCGAACGAATGAATTTTTGATTGCGCGGCCCCGTCTTCGCTCAAAGGTCGGAGGACACGGCGTATTCGTGGACGCACGCATCGGCTGTCAATCAACCCGCGAGCTCAGGGGGTTGGGAGAGGGTCGGGGTTGGTCGGTCTGTATGCGGTGGGGCTGCGCCTGATGCTCCAGAGGCAGAGTCGCAGCTCGTTAAATTGTCGTCCCTCAGATACTCGCCCTCTCCGTCCCTCTCGCTGGTTATTAATTCGATTCTGTTCTACTACGTTTTCACTTCTATTTCGCTTATTATTTATTTACTCCTGATTTGGGGGTATCTGCTCGTTATTTGGGCATCTGTGTGCGTGTCTGTGTGCGAATTTACATATGTTGTTGACATCAATTTGGAAAATTGCTTTTCTTTTACGACCAAAGCGAAAATTAAATTCCTTCTCATTTCATTTTTATATGTTTGGTTTTTTTTCCTTTTTGAATTTTTTATTTGATATTTTTTATTTTTTTTTAGTTCTCCTTTCCTCCTTTTGAGTTTTGTTTTTGCGTTCTGTGTCAACACGTTTTCCGCTTTGAAGTCAATAAGTTGCAACAACTGTTGTTTCGTCACTCCGCCTTCTGCTTTCATCATCGGAGTCGTCTTCGTTTGTCTTCACTTCTTTTTCTTCGTCTGTCTTTCCTTATTCTTCACTTCTTCTCCTACGTCACGCTCTTCGTCTCTTCTTGAAAGTCATTTCTTGTTGTTGGCTGTCAACAATTTGTGTTTCGTGTTTGATTTCGGTGTTTTCGATTATGGTCTCTTCAAGTTGTTGGTGATGGTGTTTTATTTGTTGCTATTCATGGTGTTGTTTTTGTCTTTTCTGTTTTTATTCTTACTTCGCTCGCGCCTTTGCCCGCCGATTATTCCGCTCAGTGGCTTCCGCCGGACTTTCATCAACTGTGACTGATGGCGGCGGCTCCAACAACGGAGCCGATGGGGTGCGTCGGAAGAGGGGTCGGCAACCGCCAGCAGAGTGAAGCGAAGGACAACAACAAAACCGACGTCGACAAAGTGGCCACAACGAGGGGCGCGAAACTGTTTAAAAAGCTGTTAATATCGTGCGGTTTAAGCGGCGACTGTTGGGCGATTACACGCTATTTGCTCGGAGATTAGTTTTCTATTCCTATCTATTTGTGTGCATATCTATGGATATCCGGTTGATAAATTGCGCGAATGGTCGAGTGTTTATGATTGAGTGTTTATCCGATCCCAGGTAATCGACGTTAATTTGGCGAGTTTTTTTCACGAGCGAGTCATTGATGTGGATATTATCGCTTTGATACAGATACATGTTTGTATGTTTGTCAATAATTTTCATATTTTTTGTATGTTTATTATTTTCCTTTTAATTTAGCATAGTTATTTAGTTAATAAATTGTTTAAAATATTTGTAATTGAATGAACTGAGTTTGTACATTTTTTCTATTATTTATTTGTGTTTATAAATTATATATATTGACTGATTTACTTTTTTATTCCTTGTTTCCCATACAGATAAAAGTTACGATTTATCCTATTACAAAATAAATGTTGCATATATGTTTTGATTTTTATTTACTCAAAGGCTCGAAAATATTGTTTTCGTTATACATATTTCCATACTTCCATTGATCCCATTTATCCATGGTTAGAATCTATATTTATCTAAATATAACATGTAAATTTAGTGGGAAAAGGGAGACAAAGACAAGGATAGGCGAAGACAAGAACAAACCGAGGAAAATACCGACGAAGACAAGGACAAACTGAGGAAAGGATAAACGAAGACAAATCGCTGTAATGACGAAGGACACGAACCACGGCCAAAGCGATGCCGACACGACGACGACGAGGAATCAAATTTGGCATCGCTTGAAGTTGTTGTGAGTCGGCCGACCACAAATAAATGTTGCGTGTAGGCGAGACATCTGTGCGAATCACGCACGAACCAACAAACGACGCTAGAGGAGAGGAGGAAGAGAGATAGAGAACTCGATCCCTTTAATTTTCCAATCGAAATGTTGCAGATTTGTTCCCAGTTCTGAGGTTCTCGGGCTTTCACAGACATCACTGCCTCCCACCGAGGCATCACTGGCGGCGGTCTGGTGGGCGGTCGGATGGGGGTGGGACGATGTATGGCGACGTGTCGACATCTCGCAGACATTAAACACTTTGTCATTTTTGTGTCAAAATCATGTCAGAGCAGCATTGCAGAGGGATAGAAACAAACGCGAAAAAAAAGAGAGAGAGATATCTATATATGGAGAGATAGGAATAACATAACCACAATAACAAAAACACCAATAACAACAACAACAACAATCAGAACCCATCAAAGGACTCTTTTCCACTGAAAGAAAGCAGAAAAACGAGGAGAGGAGGAAAAAATGTAAAACATGTCAGTGTTGCCTGCTGCGCTGATGTTGCTGTCGTTGTTACTGTGGTTGTCGGTATCATTTTTGTTGTTGTCGCTGATGTTGTTTTTGTTATCATGTTATTCTTGTTGTTGCCGCTGTCATGTTCCACGTTCGCAGCGCACAATTCAATGTCATTTCAAATCAAAATCAAACTCGAAATCATGAAAATCATGTCAACAACGCGAGCAAAATGGCGAAACGTGTAACGGCATCAAAGCAACATAAAAAAGTACAAAAACAAAGAAAATAAAACGGCAAAAGGAGGAGGAAAAACACACAACAACACGAACAGAACCAAAGTCAACTCACAAAAAATGAAATCACGAACAAAATCAGACTCCGATGGTTGGCCGAAGGGGACGGGGCGTGGCAGGGCGGGGCGGCTGCTGCGTGACGAGCTGTGCTAATTTTCCAAAGCACTTAAGTTCAGCTGCTCCCCTCCCTCTATGTACCTCCCTTTGCCATCCTCCTCCAGCCCACCATTTGCTTCTCATCCTCATCGATGTCGTTATTTTCGCTGCCATCCTTTTAAGGCGCAAATTTGTCTCTCCTGCTTTGCTTCCTCTTTCTCTCCATCAGAGACAACGCAAATCCCACTCCAAAACATCCATCGTCCCTCGAACGGAGTCGAAGTCGTCGCCGCATTCGGAGAAGGAGGTTTTGAAAAATGTTTCGCTTGCATTTGGCAGGCCTTTTAAGGGGAGTCAGATCCATGTAGGGTGAGGAGGAGTAGAATGGGGAGGAGAGGGTAGGAGTAGGAAAAGAGAAGGAAGACCCGGGGTGCGGAGTGGGCGGCGGAATGGATGAGGAATAAATGGCGTAATTTAGCAACTAACGCAAACGTATGAACGTCGGCATCCGTCTTCATCAAGAGGGTAGAGCGGGAGGGAGACATGTGGAGAGAACGAGGGTGGTGAGAGAGAAGAAAGGAGACAGAGAAGGACATGAAGGAGTTTCCTACAGCCAGCCTCACGATGGCAGCTGCGATTAGAGAGAAATCGCAGCGATTAACGAGGTTTGTCCTCGATGTCTTCTCTGTTTATTTTTAGATTTTTTTTTATAATGTTTGTTTTTCTTTTTTTATTTTTGTCTCTTGTAATTTTTGTGTGTTTTTCTTTCTTGTTATAAAGTGATTTGTCAAGCACACGAAGTCCTTCCTTTGATGCTGATTTGGCAATCAATTCCCCACTGAATCCTCAAGCGGCTCCATCACCCACCGTCCAACGACCTCTCCTTGAACTCCCCCCTCTCCTGCTTCCCACGACATCTCACGTGACCTTCTCTCCCCCTTTTCCCACTCATCCACTGTTGCTCCGACCCTCAGCCAATTATGAAATTCGCTAATGGTTGAAATCCACCAAAAATTATGTCATACCGAGACACAACAACAAGGCCAACAATTCCACTGAGCCCTCCAAGAGCCAGGCGGACAGACAGACAAAGGAAGAGATTGTGAGAGTGAGACAGGCAAAGCCCAGTAAATCCCAGAACACTGACCTCTGCCTCTCTCCTCGGTCCCGCTCTGTCTGCGAGTTTCCGCTGTTGCCAAGCAGTGCTCGGCCCCCATTCGTCCCCCTGGGCAGGGTCCCCTCTTCCTCCCTCTGCGGCCACTCGAACCCGCTTCGATTTCATGATTTTTCGCCGTTACGAAGTCAAAAGACACACGACGAGCGAAACAAACGAGGCGAACGAAGGGCAAAGGAAGGAAGGAAGGAAGGAAGAAACAGAACCACAGAGAAAAAACTGGGCGGAGAAAGGGGCGGAAGACGGTGAAACGGAGTCCAAGCGAGGACGAGGCCGGATCATCGAACGGACCGAGCGACTGTCCGAATATATGTCTGGATGTCCATTCGGCTGGCTGGTCGTCGGTCCGTCCGACATTTGTCTGTCCTTTCGTCTGTCTGTCTCTTTGTCTGTCTGGCTGCACGTGCTGCAAACAATGCCATAAAAAACACATGGCAATAACTTCGCATGGAACCGCTTGAAGACTTGGCTCCGGATGAGATGGCATGCGACGCAACAACAACAACAATAGCCGAACCAGCAACAAAATCTAGTGATAACAATATAACAATAACAATAACAACTCCAGCAACAATAATATCAGAAATCCAACAACAACAGAAACAACTGGAGGGCACAAAAATGTGCCCGAATAAAAGAGCGGTCACGACGAAGAAAGACGACTGAGAGTGAAAGAGAGAGGGAGAGAGAGGGTGAAAGAGAAAGAGATGTAAGCGAAACAAAATGAGTAACGGGTGTATGAGAGAGAAAGAGAAACAAAAAAAAAATAACAATGTGAAAATGAAACAAAAACCATGAGAAATGAAAACCAAAACAGTAAACCAAATGAAGCAAGTACATGTGCGAAGGAGAGAGAGAGAGAGAAAAGGAGAAAACGAGTGAGACAAAAGAGGAGTATGAGGAAAGGAAGAAGGGCAACCACGGCAAATGGAATAAAATGCATTCATGTGGCGGTCCCCGATGGTATGGCCGAGGCAGGCTGGAGGAGGGCGTGAGAGGGAAATTCAGAGGAAGAGAGGGGGGTCGAAGTGAGTGGGGCCCATCAGGCGGACCCCTGGACCCCATATTTGGCACGCTCGATGGCATCGCAGGAATTGCAGTGGCAAATAAGGTTAAACTATGAGCACTTTTTGCAGTGCGCCCATTGTTGCTGCCGATGTTGTTGGTGTACCTACTTCTGTTTTTTTGTTGCTGGTATCGCCATCGCGAGTTCACAAATAAAACGCATCATTAAGAAACTCACCTCGACCGTGTCGTGGCAATTGAGACATTTTCAATATAGTTTTTGTTGCTGTTAATTCCCTATTTTTTTATTGCGAACTTTTATTTGTCTTTGGACAAATTTTCCAACGATTATCATTCTGTTAAATACATATTGAGTCGATTTTCCTTCGGTTTCAGGAGAAACTTTGAGTGCAATCGGAATCAAATTTGAGTGACAGGCGAAGGGTCACGAGTAAAAATAGAACCGTGAATTTGATTAATATAGCTACTGATTATAGAGGGAAAAATATTTAAATTCAAGTCAGAAAGTCAAACTCATTGAGGAGTGCAGCAAAACCCAATAAATTGATCTAAACAAATGTGTCAATATTAACTACCATTGACCGAAACTCAACTCCATACGAGTGCTCACAATTCAACTAACTCAAAAATTAATGGTAAAAAAGCAAGCGAACTCCGAATGATTCACTTGACTAATCACTTGAGTGCTTCTGAAATCTTGGCGGATTATTCTCAATTTAATCGTCACATTTCGCTCCATAAAACTAATCCACCGAAGTGAACTTACAACAACGATCACTTCGTGTGAAATCCATTTGGGTTTCGAGTGGTTTCCCCCCTCCAACTCGCCATCGCAATCGCCCTCGCACACGCTGTCCTTCATCATTCGGCGCTCTCGCATTCCGCTCACAGTTCGTGGATCGTTAATCTTCGGCAATTACTTTCCTTGACGCCAACGATTGAACAATGACACCAACAACAGCAACAAAAACAACACGACGATGATCACAAAACAAAACAAAAACAATGAAAGTCTATAAAAATAAAACAACCAAACAAGGAAACAAACAAACAAATGGAGAAACAAAGACAACAACAAAAACAAGGGACCACAACAATAATTCTAAATTGTCAACAGTTTTATTTTTATTTCGGAATGGAACGCATTCCACACACATACACACACACACACGCACAACGGCGACGTCGTCACGAGCACACATTGTAACTCCGTCAAATTGACATTTCAAATGACAGCTTCATTTTGTGGCCAACAATCCAACAACAACAACTTCAATAGCATGAACGACCATTACAGCAACAACAATAAAAATAGACGCACTCGCCATCGCACTGCGGAAGTTCCCCTTTCCCCTCATACCCTCATCCATCTCTGCCTCACTCTATTTTTGTTTTATATGCATTTCCCCATCATCATCATTATCGCTCTTCTCTCTCGCTCTGGCACTCACCCTCCTCTCATTATCCCTGGCTCCCCTGGGCCACTCTTTCCTTCTCCCTCACTGGCTGTCTCTCTCTCTCTCCATCGACCCTTCGCCTCGTGTCTTTGGTTCAATTGAGTTTATTTCATTAGGTTGCGTTTCCTGTTACGGCTACGACGTCAGCGTAAACGCGAACCATTAATTCGATGCGTGGCTATCTCTCTCTTTCTCTCTCTATCTCCAAGTTTTTCTCTCTCTCTCCCTTCCTCTTCAGGTTCACCTTACGCGGAACTCGCGTCTTTTTATATGGGATCCGTGGCCAAATAAAGATTGACTTCAGATTCATTATAGCCGCAGAGACAACAACAATAGTTCTGCTTACAACAATAAAAATAAAGACAACAAAACAAAAACACAATAAAAATAACTATTGATACAACAACACGATGGATACGGACGCCACGCCAAAGGATGTGAGAAGGAATCGCCTGATGGTCGACGAGCCAATGAACTGATGAATGATGGATAGAAGCGGAGAGACACCGATAGATAGAGCAAAAGAGAACGATAGTTGGAGCGCGAGAGCCATTGGGCAGAGCAGGATAGAGGTATGAATCGACAGAGAGAAGAATGAACTGACTGCTGAGGACAGACGAGAAGTTGCCGAAATAATTGTTTCTCGGTTTTCGCATTTCGATTGCAATAAAAATGACTGAGCCCTGGATGAAGAGTGAGAGGGAGATGGAGAGACTTCGGGATGGAGGGAGTTGGGGGTTCCGATAATAGGGAGCTACCAGAAAGCATGCTTTCCTGAGTGATGGACATGGACACGATGATGGATGGATGGATGGACGAAGATTTGATTCCATCATCGTGTGAAACGCAACGAATGGAGGGCGAGGGAAAAGTTGGGAAGAAGTTTCACCAAAGAAGGAGTGTGAGAAGATATAACGATCCACGATAGATAGAAGAAGCGAAAGGAAATCGAGAATGGGAAGAAAAACAATAACAAGAAGTGATACAACAACAAAAAGAATACCAACAATAGAAAGCGCGAATAGAGGATGAGGAGGAAAAATATGATACGATTAAATCACATCATTCGGCGGATGGTATTCGTCAAGTCTTCGGAGGATCGTAAAAGACACATACAAAAACCACTCAAAAAATCACTCAAAGGAGAATTTTGCATTTTACGACGAGCCGGGGAGAATACGACAAAATAAGTCGCTCTTTATATCGCCAGGTCGAGGGAGTCGACAGACAGACAGACATTGTGCTCTGGGGTCGGCGATTGTGGGGGCGTGGGGAGGCTCCTGGGGGCTGCGTGGATAAAAAATGATATGCACACAAGACGCTTGAACGCTTCGCCGGCAGCATCAAAGTTATCGCGCTTCAATTACGCGGGCGATGGGGGGCTGATGATGATGACAAGGAAAAAGAACGAAAGAAGGAAACTGAAAGCGAAAAGATTTTCTCAAAATTTAGCGATTTTTCTTCAAGCTTTTTCTCTTTTCTTGCTTTTTGATAAATCGTTTTTTTCTCTCTCTCTCTCTCTCTTCTTCGCTATTTTCGGAGTATTCCTTCAGTTTTTTTGCCTCCCTCCACCAGTCGACGCAACATGCGGAAAATTGCGCTCCAATGATGAGCTCAATGAGGTGCTGGGGGGTGAGTGGTGGAAGGGGTGGATGGGGCGCAGGACGAGAGTGCGCATGGAGCAGTGTTTGAGAGGACGAGGAGTGGAAATCAAGTGCGAACAAAATCAAACGCATGAATAGTTGCGAAAAACGCGGAGAGATTGCCGTGAGCAGGACGAGGTGGAGGAGCAGAGGAGCGAGGTGAGGATAAAAAGGAGAAGAGAAAACGGCGAAGAGAGAGATGGAAAGAGTAGGAGAAAGAGGCTGAAAGAATAATACATAGCAGGAGGAGAACAGGCGGAAGGCCGGAGTGTGAGAGGTGGGGATCGAACAATATGTGAAGGCAAGAGTCGAAATAGAGCGAGACAGCCAAACGAAAAGATCAACAAAGAAGGAGGGAAGTTGACGAAATTGAGAAACGACTGATATATTGAAAGAAGGCATAGCTCAAGTCGGTTCTCCCGAAAAAAAGGAGAAGAAAACGAATGAAGTTGAAATGGTGGAGCCCGAGAAGACGAAGAAGATGCCGTGGAAGTGGGGTTGGGCGGTACGTCTCTCCTTTGACTCACTTGCATTTACATTTATCAATGTCGCATAACAAATGAGCGACAGCAGGCAAACGCAACAACAATAAAATCACCAACAATAACAATACAAGAGTCATCACCGAAAGAAGAGCAGAAACGACGAGCATCAACAATGGAAGTGAACGAGCCAGGCTGAGAGGGTGGGGGAGTCGGGGGTGGGGCTGCGTTTGGTGGCTAATGATAAAAATATAACGTATTGTGGGGAGAACTGCGGGGATGAGAGGCGAGAGGGAGCGGGAAGTGAGACCACGAAGAAGCGTCTGGAAATGAAATTCGACACCCTTTTCATATGCGAGTCGACGTGGCTTCCACTTCATCCCCCACCCCCGTGGCCCTTGTGCCGTGACCTTCTTCATGATCATCACCATCATCATCGAGGACTCTCACTCTCACTCTCTCTTCACCCATTCCCTCCTCGCCACAGATCATCCCATCATCGCTTCTCACCCATGTTCGTGGAATCCTTTTGTTGAAGTTGTTCTTGTCTTCATTGTTATCGATGTTGTTGCTTTTATTCATATTGTCGTTGTTGCGCATTGTTATTATTTGTAGTGGTAGATGAGTTGCTGTTGTTGTAGGGCGTCCCACTCGAAGTCCCCAACGCCGTCTCGCTCACTCCCCCCAGACACGGCGATGTCAACAAAATGAAATACAGTTTTTGACTCGACGACGACAGCAGGACGAGGGCGAGGACAACAAAAGACGTCGTCGTCGTCGACACCGGGGCGGGGTTGTGGAATTGACGAAGGCTTCGTATGGAAATAATGGAAGGATAAAGGGATAAGATGCATAAAATACTCGACTTTATACGCACCAGTTAAAATGTCATTTGATGTGAGGCGGTGTGAGAAGACGAAAGGGGAGAAGAAGTAGAGGAAGGAAGCCGTGGATGACAGGGCGGGATCAGTGAAGAGGACGAACGAGGTTAAGCACGGGTTGAGTGCAGTTGAGTGGGCGAGGGAGTGAGTGAGAACATGGGCGGAAGCGAGCAGGAGATTGAGGAAATCTGTTGCCGTCCAGATAGAGTCCTGGGGAAGCTAAACGAGACCTCGACAATGAGGTGAAGGATAATAACTTGTGCATTGATCTCTCAAAATATTTCTCTCTTTTCTGTCGAAATATGTCTCCAATATAGCTCAAAATTATTACATATTTTGTGTTCGAAATATATGCGAAAGAAAATGCACAAATTGCATACTTTTTCAATTGAAAATCAATCTGCTTCTCACTCAAATTCGTATGGGGAGATTGAGTGAGCGTCCACTCAGAGCAGTGGATTTGTGTTAATGGCAACAACGCGTGGAGCCGTGCTGCAGGTACAGTTGACACAATTTCCATGCAGCCCTCCTGCTCACCCGAATACACACGCCGACCGCAAGAAGCCTCCGACCCCCGAGGTCCACAGCCACCTGCTCCGTGGGCTGAGCTTCAAGGCAGAACTCGACTCCATAAACAACTCGAAATAATTAAGAAGCGTCGAAATGATGGCCTCCAAGGGGTGGGGCAAGGGGGCGAAGAGCGGGGTTCCTCAAGAAAGAACCACAAATGAAGTAATGAAAAGGACCGAGGTTGGGGACTGAGGGAGGAGAAGGGGCCAAAGGGTTGCCTCGTCGACCCATTCAACGCAAGGCGGCCACTTGGCAGCTACGTAAACACACACACGATGCAACGTCGAAGGCCGCGTCCGCCACGCGACGCGGTTGCTGACGACGCAGGCGACGCGTGGAGGCTGCAGGACGTCTTGGCGTCAACAACAACAACTATAGAACACAACAACAACCTGGGCGTTGCTGCTCGTCATAAACAAGACAGACGTTGGTCGGTCGGTCGGGACGAGGCGAAGGTGACAGCGACGAGGCTCGACGAAGACTCCACCCCCAAAGAGAGACGGAGAGAGCAGAGGAGGAGGAGGTGATGATGATGAAGAAGTCCATGAGGAGAAGGAGGAGTAGTTGAGGCTTTTAATTGTGGTTGTTGCTGGTGATTAGGTAGAAAATACTGAGAAGATAAGGAGTAGATTAGAAGTAGAGGAGGGAGTAGAGAAAGAAGAAGGGCATCAAGGTGAATGAGGCTATCTCTCTCCCTTCCATTCTCTTTTGACCACATTTCCTCCCCGTTCTGTTCTTTAATTCAAATGCGCGCGATTTTCCAGAAGTTACTGTGACCAACAACGATATCAACAACAACATGTTGATGGCAACTATAACTTGTTGTTGTTATGATGGCTGATGAAAACACGTTTGATAAGTCGCTGATTTTATTGTTGTTGCTGTGTTTTTGTTATTGTGGTGTGGTTTTAAATGAAAACGAAACCGCGTCCACAACTAAAACAAGTTTTCAAAGAATGTTGCCGGAACGCCATAGTTGTTGTTGTTTTTGTTGCTCTGACCGATACTCGGACAGTGGATGCTCTTGCTGTTGTCAGTGTTGTTGTTGTTGTTGTTGTCGATGTCGTTGTTGTCAGTTTCACTTCCCCGTCCGGCGTTGACAAACACGCAAACAAAACAATAACAATAAAAATTCCATGTAAAACGTTTTAAGAATTCATAAATCGTAAAAAACTCAAAAAACAAAAAGAACTCACTGGATGCGAAGGAAAAAATCTCTCGTGGGGAGCAAAACAAAAAACTAGAAAAATATTCAAGTTTATGCAGAGAGGAAGAAGGAAAAAATCTCTTCACGGTGATGGAAAAAACACTCCAGTTGATGAGGTAAAAAACACTCCGGCGGAGGAACAATTTATTGACTTGATTAACAGGGTCTTTATTGTTGTTGCTTTTGTTATCGCAGGTTATGGAATGGCAATGAAGACCCCGGTGTTATTGTAAGTGACGTGGTTCTTTTGCTCTGATTTTTGTCTTTCCTCCTTTTAATTATTTTACTCTTTTTGTTGTTGCTGTCGAATTTACATTTGTTGTAAATGGTTTTTGTGGCTGTCGCTCCTCGGTCGGTGTCAAGTATTTGCGTAGGTTTTCGCATGAAAAGCCATCCGACGCCAACCCGGAGATCGCTGTCCGTCCCTCAGCCTGTCTGTCTGTCTGTCTGTCGCTCCGACATCAGGACACCCGACCAACAGACAGACAGCGATCTCTGCGGAGGCCGCTGATGACTTGAGCTCAAGGCTAGCGATCAAGTCCTGATTTGAGCCAACACGCTATCGTGCTGTTGCCAGGTAGTTGTCGTGTTGCTCACAGTTTCTTTTCTGTCCGTTGTTGATGCCGCGATATTCAATATATGGCTTTAATTATTTTCGCGATAACAAATTGGGTTTTTAATGAATTATGATTTATGAGCGCTTCACAGATTTGATCTGATTGATTCCAAGCGTAATCAAGCCAGAGGCGGGAATGTAGGAAGAGATCAAGGTTCGGGAGGAGAAGGAAGATCGGAATAGTTCATACGAATTCGGATGGCAAAAATATTACATCTATAATTTTTGATAACATTTCCGCTTGAGCGATTCACCACCCACTATTGTGAACTCGCACTGAAAACCACTCAACGAAATAATGCGCCCGCAGTTTCTCAGCATCAATGAATTGCCGATAAATTCGCGGTGAAAAACGACTCCATTTCATGGTCGCGCCACTCCATCAGAAAGCCATAAACTCAAACTGAGTGAGTGAATCCACGAGCATGATGAGCGGCGAGTCAGTAGGTGAATGGGCCAGAGTGAGACGGGCTGACTGGGCGAGTGCGATGGCGATGGCGAGTGACTGAGTGGCCGACTGACTGACATTATAATAAACCATTGCAATCGGGCGCGGGATCGGCGCAAAGTGCCGGCGATCGTGGGGCGGCCGCGGCTGATGCGATCGAATCGGAATTCAACGGAACCGACTGCAGGCATTTACATAACTCGGGGACAATCGACACACAAATGAAAACACAGACGGACACACAGACACCCCAAGAGGCGGACAGATGAACATGTGGCTCGACTGCAGCGTGCCAGCCAGGACAGACAGACAGATGGACAGTCCGATAGACAGAAAGTCGGCAGACTAAGTCCATGGCTTGGTCCAGACGCTGCCGACGTCGGCCGACGTCTTCCCAGACAACGTGTGGCGTGCGAAGACGTCGTTTTCCGCGCCTGCCGCCACATGCAGCATGAGACCCGGAGGAGTTGGAGAGACGGGAGGAAGAGCATGCGAAAATGACAGGCGGACCATTGGAGCAAGAGAGATAGGGAGAGTGACAGCCATTACAGTGAGCGAGGGGTGGTGGCAACCAGTTAAAAGATAGTATTATGAAATATCGGAATTCACTCAGTTAAAAAAGTTGAAGTCATTTGAAAAAACAAAGGACTGCGAATTAAATTATTTTGAGTGGAACTTTTTTCTCTCCAGTTAAAATATTGTCTATCAATTTAAAATGCATTGAGTAGAGTTATATCGATGCAAGAAATTGAGTTAAATCGAGGAATTATGAGAACGCGAGGAAAAACATTAAATTAACGAAATTTTATCTCGATTTAAGGAAATTATAAAGCGAGGCAGAAAAACTCGCCAATGGGTGAAATGAAACGAAATAAAATGGAGTAAAATTAAATAAAACGAAATAAAGAGAAATAAAATAATATAAAATATAAATTGAAAGCCCGTGGGAGGCAAACAACGAGAGCGAATGGAGTGAAAAATACGCGAAATCAGAGTCAGAGGAACCTGGAAGCCGCCGAAGGAGAAGGCGGAATGGGAAAAGGCGATTGAGAAGTGAATGATTACGAAGGAAAACGAGGTCGAAAGGACCAGGACGAGAGGATCCAATTAAAGTGATCAATCGACCGAATGCGAACCGATAATTTCGATCAGCTTCCCGAAGGCCGAAATGAAGAGAAGCGAGGAGGACGACGAAGTAGAAGAAGAGGCGTCGGTCAAAGACGAACGCGAAAGCCAACCTACTGCGAAGTCAGGAGAATCTCCAGGTAGGACTCGGGCCCACGCTCCTTGCAACAACAACATGCACAAGAACAAAAACGTGGACAACAACAATGAATGCGACATCCACGCATTGATTAATTTTCGATGAAGTCGCCGAAACGGTTGGCAACGCGACTGGGCTGGCGTCGGCTCAACGAAAGCGGATGAAAACGAGGCCGAGGCTTTGGGGAAAACGAGAAGAAAAAACCATTCTTCGAGACGTGAGTGGGTAGGCGGAAGGGGGCGGAGCGGGGCGGTGTGCGGCCCACCCTTGACGAGAGCGACAAGAGCAGCGATGATAACGACCGAGAGACCAATCGGCCGACAACACAATGAGCAACAACAATCAGGCCAACAACAACGCCGTCATAAGCCACAACAACATGCTGTAATTAACTCGAGGCTCACGCTGCGCTCAATGCAAATAAATCACAAGGAGGCTGCTTGTTTTCGAGTGGGATTTTATTTTCGGCGACATCGTACCCGTTGTGTTGTTATTGTTGTTGTCGGGGACTCACTGCAAATGACAGCCGGTGAGTGGGTTGCGAGGATGTCAGAGCGTGGTCGTGTCCTCTTTGTTGTACGTCTCCTCTTTTCCCTTTTCTGTGTGTGATTCCTTCGCCCTGGTTGCGGAGGACGCTGAAGTGTTGACAATGTCCCCGAAAGGGATTCTCGTCAACTTAAATTTAATGCCTCCGAAGCCCAGCGAATTCGCGAGGGCCATGAGTGTGATTGTGAGTGAGAATTGAAAAAAATTTAAAATAAAAACATTAAAAAAAATATGAAGAAAATATAAAAAATTGTAAAAAATATTAAAAATTGTTCCAAATCGAGAAAATATCTAAAAATGTTGAAAAACTAAAAGAAATATCAATAATTCTAAATCAACCACTATGAATGCTCATTTCATAACACTCAATTTGTGTGAGTGACAATTGAGTGCAATTGAATGAAGTTGTGAAAACTATGAGTGTTCACCTAATTATCACAATGCAATTCTATTCTTGATTGCGAGACGTTGATTTGGAAATTTCCGATTCCATTAGCACTGAGTGAAACTCAGCCACATTCGCTCAAACTCCGAGGTCAATGCACTCGCAAGCAATAACAACAGTAACTATAAAGAAACAACAACTATATGACATCATTTACAGCTCTACCAGCGTGGCCAGAAGCATCAATACCAGCAACAACAACAACAACTGTGTCGTTTTGGAAATTTTTCCTCCCAAATGTTTATTTATTTACATTTATTGCTGCCAAGACATACAGAAAACCCATAGGAGAGGAGCAGAAATGGAAAGAGAAGGAGGAGGAAACTCAGACGAAGGGATAAACATATTGAAGAAGAGACATGTGGAGAGATGTAGACAGTCGATGGATATACATTTGTATGTGTAGATGGACAGACAGAGAGACTGAAGATCGAAGACGAAGACAGCGTCAACGCAAATATTTTTTGGTATCGCTAGTTGTTGTTGGTTTGTATTGCAACAGACTGCAGCCAGCTAAGAAAATAACAACTACAACAGCAACAACAATGCAAACACTACTGATTGCTTTCATATTTGTTGTTGTTGTACTTTGGTCTCTCAACAATTTTCACAATTTTTATTGTCGTCTTCGTTAATGGTGATGTTGTCCATGTTCGGGTTGTTCTTGTTGTTGTTAATGGTTTAGTTAATGTTGCTATTACTTTTGTTGTTATTGGTTTTGTTGTTTTTATTGCTTTTGTTGCTATTATTATTTTTGTTGTTATTGCCATTATTATTGTTGTTGTTATGTTACTTGCTGGAAAATTCGAACTTCTCTCGAATGAACCACAAATGAACCGAACGATGAGGTCTATGAGGTCTTATTGTTGTTGTTGTTATTGTTGGCATTTTAAGTGTAATTGTTATTGAAGTTCCTTTTTGCAGTTGTTGCAGCTTTTACAGTGCTTCTTGATACTGTTTAAGTAAATGTCTTAGTTGTTGTATTTATTTTTGAAGCATCGGCTGTTAATTGAAAATGTCTCCGGTTGACCAGCATTTGTTATTGTGGTTGTTTTTTTTTTGTTTTCTCAAATTTTGTTTTATTGTTTTTAATTTTCTCAGTTGGACTCAGGAAAAATCAAGGCGCAACAACAAAGACATGAACAATTTTCATGTTGTTGTTGTGTAACTTGCTTCCGAGCGATTGGGATTTTTTATTGCTACCTTTTAGTTATTGACTGAAATTAACGCCTTTCCATCGAATGAATAGAGGAAAGAAAATCAGTGAGAGAGAGACACAGGGATATAAATATATGTAAAGAAAGTTTCGCGTCTAAACCACGGAAAGAGACAGAAACATGGACGGCCAGACAAGAGCCACGAACTGTCGGAGAAGCCACCTGTCAGACAGATAGACAGTGAGGCAGATAGTCGGACTGAGATAGATATGTATCGAGAGGCGGATGGATGGCCGATCGATCGATGTTTGGGCTTCGTCTTAGTTTACTTTCCTGTTGTTATTACAGTTGTTGATAGAGCATGTAGTTGTTGTTAATTTTGTTATTATTATTACTTTTTGTCTTGTTATTGGTAATGTTAGTGTTGTTGTTGTTGTGAGTGGTGGTCATGACGTTAGAGTAGTTGTTGTTACATGTCTACTGCATTCCGGCAACAACTGCTTTTCTTGTTGCTGTATTTATTTATATGAATATTTGTTGTACTTTTTGTCATTAACAACAATTGCTGTTGTTGTTGCTTATGGCAGCAGTTGTTGTTTGAAGTAAGTGTTGTTTTTGCTGTTGTTTGTGGTAGTAATTGTTTGCTGTCGCCGATGCTGCTGCTGCCTCAGGTGAAAACGTGTTGCCTCAATTTGTATTGTTTTGTTAATCGATTTCGTTCGTCGTTGTTGTTGTGCTTCTTTTGGTAAGTTGTTATTGTTATGGTAGTTACTTTGTTACTATTTATAGGTTAAAGTTGTTGTTGCTGTAGGGTTTTTCCCCCCATTGCAACAATGTATTCATGAAGTTTTCTTCCCCAAAAATAGGGAAACAAAAACTTCGGACTGTTTTTTTTGTTTCGCTCTTACCGTGTTAAAATGGATGAAGATTTCACGAAGAAGAAAATTTAAATTTACCTGCAAAGAAAAAAATGAAAAATTATTAAAACCATACCAAAATTATTTCTAAAATATTTTTTAAATTTATTTAAATAACATCTTGTGGCCATCGGAATGCGAGGTTCGAAGGACTTCCGATCGCTGTGAGAAGGCAACGATAGTCAGAAAAACAAAACCAATGACTCCGGAGTATCAAGTTTCAAAAAATACCAAACAACGTGACTCAAGTGGATCTGCTTGAGCTCGAGCTCCTGAAAGGAAAGAATGAGAAGAAAAAACAAGCATCGAAACGAAAATAACAAACACCCAACCAACAACAGGAAGAAGAAATATCCACCAGCAGAAATCTTGAAAGCACTGAGAAAGTCGAGAAAGAGCAAAAAATGTACAAACAACAATAATAACAACAAGAAAATCCCCCCAAAAATACGACGAAAAAGCGCCAACATTTAAAATAAAATCATTAAATAAAAAATGTTAACAACATGAAATTCAACGCCCATGAGTTATCGCATTAATGTGGTCAATCAGGAGCAAGTTGTTGGTGGTCATTGTTCTTGTTATTGTAAAAGGATATCTAATGAAAAACAGCAAAAACAAGAATAACAAATGACATAAAAACGAAAACGATAAAACAACAAAACATGATAATAAAAAGAGTAGCAACAAAAAACAAGAATCATAAGAACGCTAATAAGCGCTTTTGTAATTTTATACGCGAATGATATGCTGAAAGAATATTATAACATAAAAAGTAATGCGACAAAAATCTCATTGAAGGATTGTTGTCACATTCTACTGATGTTGTCGTCAATTTAGCTTGTCTCTTTAGAATTTCTACTGCATGAAGGATATTTCGTTTGCTAACAATTCGTTTAAATAGCCTCCATAACAACAATGAGACACCTTTGATAAAATTTAAATGCACAACACAAGAGACAACATGAGAAAGAAAAACATAAGGGAAAAAAGGACATTCTGAAAAATTTCAAAGAGGATTTACACAAAATCACCATCGAAAGCCAATGAAAAAAGGAGTAAAGGAAGCAGTTAGCAACACGAGACTGTGATAGGGAAAATGACGAAGTAACAGCAAAAAAGGTAGTGGCCAAAATGTGCATCAAAGACGGACGTCGAGAGGAGTCGACAGAAGAAATCACAACAACAACAACAAAGGACAACCTCCCACGCCGAGTCGACGACGTCGGGCTCGACTCAATCGGATCGAGAGCCTGGTGACGCCGACCGAGGGCAGGGACTGAGGCAGAGCCACAGGCAGAGGTGACAAATGTCGCCGCCTACGACCGCAACGACATGACAGCAACAACAACAACTACAATAGCACTAACGACAACAACAATGACCGAGGTCACATCCAGCCACAGGATCAGCAAAAACGGGATCAGGGCGAGGTTCGGGTTTCGATTTCAAAGGCTCTGCCTGCCTTTGTCTGCCGTCGACACAGAGCGAAAGAAAGAATGGGGAGAGAAAGAGACGGTCGGTGGAGGATGAAGTGAGGGTGTGAAGGGAGGGAAGAGATCGAATCAAAAGCGAAGGGAAGGAAGAACGAGCGACAGATGGGAAACAGAATTTTATATTCGAATTTCAAACGAATCGCACCTTAAAATTTAATTGCGGACACGTGTGCGTGTGTGACTCACACCACACACCTACACATCCCGAGCCTCACGTACGAACGAACGTTCGAAGGACAGGGTGTCCTTTTGATCCTTAGCGCTAATAAAAAGTCCCTGAAGCAGAAACGACGCCAAGGCAAACGAAGCGAAAGAGACGAAAATAAAAGGCACAAGAGGAGTTGAGAAAAAGAAATAAAACCAAATGCAAAGGAAATGGAAATCAAGGCAATTGCGAAGGCAACATAAGCAGAAAAAGGCCGGTGGAGAAATGTGGTGAGAAAATAAAGGAAGGGAAGAATGGGAGGCGAATAAACATAAAAAATAATAATAATAATAATAAAATAATAATAACGAATAAAACCGGAAAAATATATAAAAAAAAAAATTACAATAAATAATAGATGATAAATAAAATAAAACGTATTATAAAAGAAAAAAATATTGAAAATAAAATAAAATCATAAATCCAATCTACAAAATTCGTCTCACTGTTCTTGTATCTACTTTTGAGAGTAGTTGACGAATCCCTTGTGCTGGGTGCGGATTTTCCATATGGAACCGTAAAAATAAATTTAATAAGTCTTCGTCTGTCGTTCTCGCTCTCCAGCTGCAGAGGTCGTGGCTGGGCCGTGTTGCCACCTTCGCGCGAAGAAACGTGCTCCGGCTGCTAAAGAGCCAGCTGAAGTCAAACGCAGATCCTTTCTATCGTTTGGCCTTCCTTCCTTCCATCCTTCTCTTCGTTCCCCGTTCCCACTTCTCATTATCGTCTCCCTCTCACAAAGGTCCTGTCCTTGTCTTTGAGACGCACCGACGTCGGCAGCTGGCGACAATGACACGGCGGCAGGTTGTTGGTAGAAGCAACAACAACAAAAACAAATCACCCGGTACAGGTGAAAAACTGTCAAAAAAAATGGAAGCTAACAAAAACTCCCAAACAAGAAACAAAGAGAGGCGAAGAAGATGAAAATGAGAAAGAAATAGGAAGCGAAAAAAGGGAGCGAAATGTGTTTGAAAGGGATCAGAAATGAAAAAATCCACTGACTCATTTTACCCTATTTTCGGGGGCCTCTAATTGTTGTTGCAAGTTGTGTTTTTTTTTTATTCTTGATATTTTTTATTTTGACGACGAGGGTTGGACAAAGGAGGAGAGGACGTAGACACCGTGACTCCTAATGAAGCCACGATGACATTTTAACTTCGAGCTCTGCTTGTCACGAAGGGACGACGCGTCGTGCGAAACGCTCTGCGGCGTCCCAGCGAATCACGTGACCAGGGCCGTCTCCCTCCATATCTCTCCCTCTCTTTCTCATGCGATCATAAAATATGCGACAATCCCCTCCTGTCCCATTCGATCCCCTGCCGCCCCCGGTGGAGCTTCATTAAAGGTTGTCGCTGGACTTTTTGTGTCCTGAGTTGACAGATTTTTAATAAAACTTCGGCCAGACGCTTCCGGTGCGGCGACGTGGACCGAGAGGGGAGGGTGGCCTCCAGTCAAGGTGAAGGCGCCGGGCGAAAAGGGTTGCCACAGTATCGTGTTTCGCAAGCCGTTAAATTGGGTTCAACGGCGGAGCGCGTGGGTCAAGCGTTTCTCGGGAGGACAAAACGAAGCCGAAGAAGCTTCGAATGTGATACGAGAAGTGGTGGAGGGGAGGTGGGTTTCTCGTTCTTCTGTGACAAGGGTTGCGAGGCTCCTGATTTTTAATGCAAAACTGGTCTCCAGTGGATTTGGTTTCCGTTTTTTTTTTTCTGATGGCGCTTTCGAAAGATTTCCAGACAACAACCACATGGACGTTGGCAGCAACAACATTCACAGCACGTCGCCGAAGAAGAGGGAAAATTCCCCCGACAGATAAATCAATAAAAGTATAAAAGCCAAAGATTATCGTCGTGAATCGCTGCGAAACCTCGATCAAAACCACTGACAAGGCGGAAAATATTACGAAATCCCTGCTCTTCGGGAGGGGTAGAGGAGATGGTGAGGGGAGTAGAAGGAAGCGGTTGGCCTGGTTGTTGTTGTTGTCAACGACTCCTTGAATCAACTGCCAAAAATGAGCTTTGAAGGGTCGCCCCTGATGGGTGGGCAGGATTCACGTTCCAGCCGCACGTTTAATCCGCGTTCAAATCAGCGCTAAGTACTCGACGAGGCCCTACGATTCCACCCATCTTTGGCTCGCTCCACCGTCGCCACCCCTCGATCGCAGAATCAACAGTTGAAAGCCAGGACCAGGGTGTGAAGATGAGGGACTTCTCTTGAGAAGGAAGGGGAAACCCAATTAAATGCGGTAGAGCGAGCAATTACCGAGGATCAAGGGTCGCAAAGGTTGCCGCGGCGCAATTGTACGAAAAATCGCAACAGCAACGAGAACAAAAACAACGCTTGAAACACGAAGTGCAAACAACAACATAAAAAGGACACATCACACAGAAAAAGGATTCGTTTCGCTATTAAATGAAAAGTAAACTGGGTATTGATGAGGAGGGCAGGAAAAAATAGCGGACAGAGCGAAAAAAAGAGAAAAATGAGAAAGCGATAAAGGGAGAGAAGGTCGATGAAAAGAGAGATCCACGAATGAAGGGTCGCCGGAAGGATGCACGAAAGCCGGGGCAGAGCGAAATTGAAAATTGATAAATTGCGTCGCTAACGAAGGCAAGGTGCGGGGCCCAAACGGAGCCTATCCATAGCAGACCCGAAACTCGGGGTTTCGGTCAAATCAAACAAGAATTTAAATATTTTAAAAGAGGCCAACAGTTTTTACCAGAAACCCTTCGGCCTCAAACCCTGATATCCTGCTCTCTTCTCTTCCTCTGCCCTTGTTCACTGTCCAACGTAGTTAGGACTAAATGGATGAATTCTTGCGATAGGAGACCTGAAACGAAATTAATATCTGCAAAGTGATGGACTGGGCCCAGAAATCAGAAGAGTAAAATAGATACAGTGACAGAGACATGGATAAGGAAGAAAATGTAAAGGACAAATTGAAATAGGAAATATGAAAATAATAATGAAAGAAGTATAGCGAAGAACATGAAATGAAAAGGAGTAGAGGGCTCAAGATTAAGGGAGGGAGACAGAGCGCGATTTAATTGAGAAGAGGCCTATGAACGAAGAGGAGGGAGGGGAATGAATGGCAAATGCCAGGGGTCAAGGGAGCGGAAGCATTTAAAAGGACGACAAATTCAAATGGTGTTATTTATTAATTATGATGTTTCAATTAATTGAGCGAACGGGGACAGGCGCCCTAAAAGGTTAAGGGAGAAAGGGTTCACAAAGGGTGCTGCAGAACCAAAGGACTATGGTAATTGACAGTAGAACCGAGGGATGGAGAGGAAGGGGTGTTAAAGGGGTCGCAAATAAATGCACATTGAATGCCTTTCCAAACAGAGCACAAAGTATTAATGGCAACAAGAGCCATAAAGGCCCGTAATTATTTCAGGATGAGTTCCAGAATTCAGAGCTTCTGTGAGGGTCTTAAACTTCGATGAAGATACAATTTTTTCCATTCCTGATATTCTTTTAACGACCGGAATATGTAGTTCGCGAGACCGCAACCAGGGAAGCAATTAGTCTCGTTATTAACTACCTATTGTACTAAATAGTGCTCTTATGGTTGTTGCTAAAGGAGTGATAGTCGATGGTTTTGTTGTTGTCATGGGACGCTGCCTCAATACAAACATGATGCTATAAAAGTCAGTCCTAACGATGACGCTGATTTGAGCTCATCTGCTTCAGGTTGATTAATGACCCTCTCACCCAGGGAAACCCTCTTCTCGAGAAGCAAGCCGTCTGTCCGTTCGCCTGTCTTTCTGTCCATCTGTTCGTCTATCCATCGTCCATTCTTCTGCTTTTCCTGCTTCTTTTCTTCCTCGTTTTCTTGCAGTGTACAACATTCGAGTCCACGGAGAAAAAGTACTCCATTTATATTGTAGTTGTTAATGTTTTTCTTGTAGTGGTAACTGTTGTTCTTGTTTTAGGTCTTGTAGTTCCTTTTGTTGTTGTTGTTGCGGTAGTCCTTTCTCTTGAAGGAATATCATTAATTACAAAACCAATAAAATTTCCAGAACGAAATCAAGTGAAGGGAAACTGAGCATTTTGTTGTGTTGGCCAAAATGTATTCGTCATCCTCACTAATTTTGACCACAACAACAACCTTAGCAGCAATATAAATAAGATGGCAAGAAGTTCGTTAAGTCTTCTTTCAAACAAATGACTTCTTCCTCTGCTGAGAATGACTAAATTATCCTAATTCACCTAGATATATGTATTTAGTCATCTCTTACAGGATTAATAGGGTGAGCACAGAATATTGGACTCAGCTTATTGTGAAAACTACCAATGGAAGAAGATAACGATGAACCCAAAGTGAACGAAATAAAGATTGGTTCGAATTTGAATATGATGATGATATGAGTGACCATGAGTTCATGATCCAGGTTTATATCTGAAATATATGATTTCTATATTTATGTCAAGCATACTAAGAGATATGATTCCTCTCAGCGACAGAGTGCGAGAAGATCGAGCTAATTCCAGATCCTCGTCAAATGTTCGCAATGCCAGAGTGAAATTCTTAGGTAATAATATGTGATATTCTTGCTTATACACACATGCATGAGAAGTTTCACTCGACATTGGATAGAAATGGAGCAAGAGAAGGAAATAAGAGAGAGAATGATGGAGAATGTCATCATTAATCATTATTAAATCAGCAGCAATGAAAAGCAATCGAGGAAGAGATGTTGAAATTAGTTTTTCGTCTCTTTCGGCATGAATTATTTCGACTACTACAACGTTAGGAGGCCCCTATAGCGAAATCCAACCGCTGGATGAAAGGAGAAACACGACGAAAGAGAGAGAGACAGAGAAGGAGAAGGAGCGACGATCTATAGACGGATAGTTTGACAGACAGATCGATAGTTGGAAGGGCATGAAAAGTAACTTCAATATTTCAAATGGTCTTCGACGTCATCATCGTCGTCGCTGTTGTTGTTATCATCAGCCTCGAAAGCTTCTCAACAGGACTCCGAGGAACTTTGCTACAGACATCGACTTATGTGCGAGGCTGCCAAGGATGTCTGCGGAGGATGTCAAAGGAAGCGGAATACAACCTATACAATCCATTAGGAGCGGCCGGAGTGACGGGCACAAAGCGACGAGGAGGCCGAGGGGAGAGAAAGGGACAAGACAAGAAACCGAATTGAAGGGAATAAAAAGAGGAGCACCAAAGGGAGCAGGACGAAGGGATCCCATCGAAGGAAGACAGGGATGGAGAGAGGAAGGCACTGAAAGGAGGTGGTGAGAAGCGAAAACGGGGGTAAGAAAGGGCCAGAACAGCAAAGAAAAGGAAAGAAAAAGAGAGAAAAGAAAAGGAAAGAAAGGCAAAAGTAAATGGAGAAAGAAATTGTTAAATGTAATGAAAGGAATTGTTAAGTCGTAGAAGAGAGTCGGAGAGGAAAAAAGAAATAAAGCAAAGTGGCAACAACAGCGACAACTAGAGACAACAACAATGGCATCGACAACTAGATGCAACAACAACGACAATAGTGTCGGCAACAATACAACATGTTCTCCGAGTTCTCGCAGAGAGCGGCCGAAGAAGAGCGCCAAGAACAACAACAATTGGCATGGGTTAAGGACAATTTATGATGGAGCTTGTCAACTTGACAGCCAATTGCGAAGAGCGAGGGAGAAGCGTGAACGTAATGGAATGAGAGAATCAGCAGCAGCGAGCGAGCGGGGAGGGCAAAAGTTAATTGTCGGCCAAGAGAATGGAAAGGAAAGAAATTGAAAAAGAACCGAACAAATTGCTGGCAATCAATTTGTCATCAGAGGCGCGGAAGCGACCGTCGATGGACCGACCGACCAAAAAATCGATGGACAGACCGAAGACAGACAGACAGATGGAGAGTGGACGAGCCTCGTTGTTGGAAGAAGAATCGTTTCTTTTTGCCCTTAAAACTTTTCGGCTCCGCGCTGTCTGGGGCTGTCTCAACAGACACCGAAAATCACGGACAACAACAGCAACTGCTAAACTATGATAACAACAACAATAGCGCGGGGCAAACTAGGGGCTGTTATTTTAAGCAAAAACTTTGATAGCAGCGAAAGAGTGGGAGATGGAGAGGAAACAACGTGGAGTAGAAAAGAATAATATTATTGTTCCATGCAAAACGACGGCTGTCTCGACAAGATGTGTTTGGGTTCCTTTCTCTTCACAACAACAAATAAAACAACGCCAAGTAAAAATAAATATTTTTAATCATCCAAACATTTTGCTCTGAACTTTATTATCATTTAATTTTTACTTTTCCTTTCTTTTCACAAAAAACGAATATTCAAATTAAACGAAAAACAAACAAAAGGGAAAAAAAGGAGAAGATAAAAACACCAATCAAATTAAATATCGGAGACCAGGGAGAGAGAAATTTTGCGTGTTTTTAAATAAAACTCACACTCGTGTCGTTCGCGAAAATGATTCATTTCGCATGCTGCAAAAACTTGAGATTGATTATTTCAAAATAAATAAAAGAATAAAATGCAAATCGCTGTTTTCGCTTTAAACAGTTCGGAATATGATTAATATTTAAAATACGAAATGTTAAAAAGAAACCCTTATCGACCAGGGTTGCCAACCATCCATCGACCCCATTTCTTTCATTCACCGCTTCTTTGGCTTTCGAAACTCATTTGAAAATTTTCATAAATCTCAATAGCAGCAATAGCAAGAACAGCGACAACAACAGCAATGGCAGAAACATCAAAACCAATGCCAAATAAAACCCTGAAAAGCCATTTTGATAAATTGCTCATAGAATGAAATTTTCATTTAAAACGAAACCAAAAGTAATTCCCTCGTCCGAATCAGATTTAGTTGTTGTTCCACTTGCTGTGGTTGTTGTTGCTGCTGTGGAGCAACCTTTCCGCCAACCGCAGATTTCAATTCCAGCCTTTTTCATTAGCTCCCCGCGGTCCGTGTGGTCGAAACCAGAGCCCGCTCCGCCCTCCGTCTTCCTCGTTGGCCGTTCTTCGCCGATTTCGGTTTCAATTCCAGCGATTCTTTTCATCGAAATGTGTTGCACTTGACAAGGTCATCGCTGGAGTGGGCTGGGGTGGTTGGGGTCCGGCGGCCAGATCTTCGGGCTCCCCGCCTGAGGCTTGGCACGCTCGGCTCTTGTCCACCATCATCATCCACCTCCTCCTGCCCCAGCTTCACTTCCGAAGATTTATTCGTTCGCCGTCATTTTTCTTGCGATTAGCGAGAAATATTGAAAAATCGCCTCCGTCGCGGACTCGGGGCGCTCGCCTTGAGTTTCGAACATTGGCCGGGGTCGTTTTGAATGTCGATAAGAGTTACAAAAATATATTGCGCTCGCTCAGCTCAGCCTTTCGAAATATACACATTCCTGTACAAGTTCTGAGAAACATCGAGTTCCTTTCGACGTATTCATTAATCATTCATTTATGCATTTTATCGTATCTCTCGAAATTTCGTCATCTCTCTTATTATTAACATCTATAAAACTGTTTCAGGAAACGTCCATCACGAGTTATTTCTATGCCATCTGTCGTTCTTTTCTGTGAACTCTCTATCTTTCTTTCTGGCCATTTCTCCCTCCCTCAAATGATAATTCGCGCTTCAATCATTTCCCATCTGATTTAATTTCTCCTACTCCCAACTCATCGCCATCCCCCATAATTTCTCTTCTCTCTGTCTCCCCCGAATTCTTAACAATGCTCCTGTTCCTGTCTCTCTCTCCCTCTCCTCTTTCTCACCTCCTCCATTGTTCTTGATTTTAATTGAATATCGTTTTAGAAATGTTGTTTTAATTGATTTCTTTGTCCAATGCAAATATTCACACACACACACACATCTACATACAGCATGAATACGAATAAATCTGTTTCTATGTATATTTAATGTTGTTATTGTTTTGATTTTCGATATCATTCACATCCGGTCGCACATAAATCAAATATGGCGGCATTCACATTTCCGCTTCGATTTATTTCCGATTCAATGAATGGCAGAGGAATGAAAGAAAAACATTTCCTTTAAATATTTTTCTTCCATTCTAATTTGTTCTGCACTTTTCTTGTTTTTTCCTATTTTGTTTGAAAACGAGAGAAAGAGAAACATACGTTTGTGATTGTGATATTCCCATGCAACAACAACAACAACGGCAACAAAAACGCGTTGCTTGATAGATGACAAGTGGAAATTCGGAAAACGTGAAGTGAGAGAAAGTGACAGAAAACGAAAACCACGCTTCGTTGCATCGAGATGGAAATAACATCTTAACAAAAAATCCCCAAAGCCAGGGAAACGAAGCGAGAGAGAGAGAGAGAGAGTGGGCGAAGTCTACGAAGAGACTGGAAGATTACTTAGGGGTATCCGGAAGGGATCGGAAGGAACTTAAAATAGGAGCGAAAAGTTGAGAAATTTATGGGGCAAAAACTAGAATCTCTAAGAGGTTGGAGGAGGGGGTGCGAGAGACCGGGAAAATCAATGGCGTGTCACGAAAATAGCAACCACATGGCCGTGGACGGAGAGAAGTCGGCGGGGGACGGGGAGGGGATCCACCTAAGAGTGCTCCCGTGGGAAGGAAGGAAGGCCATTCAAAAGGGTGTGTGTGTGCGAGTTTCTTCCACAATCGATGCGACAGAAAGTGACGCAAAATCAGTCTCGAACTCCACAGACGCAGTCAATATTTGAAGTGGATCGGAACCGAGGGGTTGGGGTTGGAGAAGCAGAGGCAGAACAAGGCTCTTTAGAGAAGGGACCCCATTGTATGGCCGTGCCCAATCGAGTGCCTGCGTGTGAGTTTAGTATATTTTGGAAACGCTCGAAACACCATCGAAACCCGAAAACAAATTCCATTCCCAGGGAATGTGTTTTCCCCTGTCATTCTCATGATTTTGAAGAAATGTTTGCTCAGTTCGTTAACATCTGGCAACGCACCCTCCACAACAACACGCGCAACATCAGCAGCAGCAGCAACAGACTCCGATGAAGGCTCCTCGTTGTGCTCCACCCTGAGTCAACGATAAATTGGGTGTGAGAGTGAGAAACTGGGGCCCGAGACCCCCGAAATGTGAGTCAGAGCCATCGTCAGCGTCAGAGTGCGATCGAATGATGAACCCTCGTGACTGAGGGGAGGGGGCGCCGATGAATCCCGACAATCGCCTGAATCGAATCAATTTGACTCTCCACATCCGACGCTCCCTCGAAATCTCTCCACAAACGACGCAGCGATGGGAATAAAACTCAAATCAAAGGCTTTGTTTTATGACGCGCACTCTGGGCGCCCGATGGGGCGACCTGTCTGTCACTGCATGCCATTTGGAAACAATCAGCTCAACAACTATAATACACGATGGCAACAACTATTGAGTGTGTAACGCATGCTGCGCGCCTCGCCGGGGTCCTGCGTCGCAATCCTTATCGATAACAAGGAATTAGCACGGGGTCGGGGCGGAAAATGCTGATTGCGAGAAAACAAACAAACAGAGAAATAACCAAAGGATTGCCTCGATTGGGTCGACGGGCGCGGCGAGGTGCCGGGCGAAAGGGACGAAAAAATATCGCTGTCGTGGTCGCTCTCGTTGCTGTTGTTGTAACATTCGCTGTTGTTATTGTTGTTACTCGCATTGTTCTCGGCCCTTATCAGGCATCGTCCAGACGACAGCAACAACCACTGAATTCCGGCGGTGCCGTATGTCGGCGGTCCACGCCTCATCCCGCACCTCTCGCCAGCCCGCAACGGAAGCTGACACAAAGCTGGATCCGGGCTCGCGTCAGGGTCCGTCCCGAGGGCCGGACCAGGGTGCGATGGCGGCCCATTGTGCGGACGAGTGTGTGGAAAATTATTGATTAGAACCCCAATGAAAAAGGCGGAGGAAAAACGCTACAACAACCACTGGGAAGTAATGATAAAGACAAAGATCTGGGCTTTTTTGTGATCGAGGATCTGGACAAAAAAGGAGATAAAAAGGCAGAACATGCGGGGCCACCAGAGGGTCGAGTGCGAAGTGAAGGCTGGGGTTGGTGATGGGAAACTGACCTAGGACGATGGCAAGAAGCAACTGCGTAATGAAAATTCCGAAATGGAGTAATGAGAGGGGGAGGGAGGATGTGAAAGAGCTGGAGAGAAATGAGATGGTGCGAGAAAAACTAGGTCCTGCACAAAGGCAGACCTGGAGCTCCGTCAAAAGGTGTAGAACAAAGGAATCCTTAGGAAATTTCTTTGCAAATATGAAATCCTAGTAACTAGAGAGGAGAATAAAGAAAAGAAAGAAATCCAGAGAAAGGGAATAAAAGGCATTTCGGTGGTTTCGTAGAAGGACGGCAGAGCAGTGAAGGGGAAGTAGGTCGGTCGGGGGCTGGCCTGGGGTTGGGAAGTGGGTCAAAGTTAGGAGAAATAACTTTCGCAATACGGCAAATATGCGGAGTCATGTCCAAGGCTACCGAAAGGGACTCAAAGGACGAAAAGGAAAGGACGAGACAAAACAAAAAGAATAGGATAATGTAGAAAAGAGTAGACACGGCTCATTCAAAGTCAAACAAACTCTCATTGAATTGAACCAAGAGAAAGAAATTAAGAAAAGGAATCTTCCTTCACATGTTTCACAAAAAGTCCATAATTAAAGTACAACAAACAAACAACAAAATCAAGAGTAAAAGGACAGAAAGAGAAGAGCGAGAAAATTAAATTTCCATCAACTCGTGACTGATGTTATAATTTTTTTCATTTCTTTCGAATCCTCATCAAGCGCAAACAAGTGGGGATAAACTTGAGTTTTAAGTTCATTAAAGAAACTCGGAGAAACATCGCAAATGCAGACACTCAGACAGATGAGAAGACAGAGAGGGCGGCTGGAAGTGGGAGTGCGAGAGAGACAGACTGTTGGGTGTGTGTTTGTCGCTCATATTCATGCCTCGCCGCACAGTTGCCTATCATTTGTCTTCAATGTCAACTTGATTATTATTGAGTTACCATTACTTGGGCTTCTGCTTCTTCCACACAGACTCAAGTGCACACATACACACGCAGCTGTGTGTTTGTGTGGGTTGGCACTCTCAAACCTATCCCCTCAGCATTCCTGCGACAACATGGAGCATGTGCCTCATGACACACATTTGCGACCCTTCGCCTTCTCCACCCTCCACCTCCTCCTTCCACCAGTCGTCGTCGTGGCTCTTGGTTGATGGCAACAACAATAACAGCACTACCACCAGGAACAAGCTGTACTAACAACATCCCCTAAGCCAAGCATCGAGCCATCCAGCAACAACAACAGCAAGAACATTGAGCATACAACCAACATCGACTCCAGAGTCTCGATAGATATAGATTTTTGTACGAAATTCAAAAGTTTCTTCTTCGCAACATGTGTAGGCTTTTTGTCCCTCCCTTCCCCGAGTCTCGTTTCGTCTCGGCACGTGTGTGTGAGAATTTCTCTGCTGTGCGTCGTCCTTTTTAGCGGGATTCTCCCCTCACTCCCGCCATCTGCTGCTCCCTTCATGACGGTATTATTTCCATATAACTCGACATGTATTCAAATTTCGTGCATTGTTTGCGAAAGATATTTGGTGGGAGGGAGCGAGAGTATGTAGTGGTGGGTGAAAAGACAATACAAATGCTGCTGCATAGACATGGAAGTGTCGAATTTTAATTTGCATAACATAATATTGTTGTAGTTGTTGTAGGCACATAAACCCATACATACAGACATAAATAAGTCCATAAAAGATATATCTAGTATACGCTCGAGCTTCATATTCCATGGAACATTATATATCCATAGGTATATTCTGAAAATGGAAATATATAAACGTCTGAGTGTGCTTGTGTATTTATTGAATCTTTGCCGAGTTTGAGCAGATTTGAAAGGATTATTCTACCAGCCTCCTGCAGCGAGAAGCCGTGTGAAGGATCGCATTTCCATATGGCGATTATTAAGACAAACGGAAGCGCATTAGACAAGGAGAGACGGCGGGAGTGAGAGATAAAGTGAAACAAAGATGAGTGCGGAAGATGGAGAAGAGTCAAGCAGCAAACAATTACGGCGCCAGAATGAAGCATTCAATCTGAGCATTCGGCCTGAGGAGCAGTCGTCAAGGGATTCCGTGATCGACGCAGCACAATCGATCGCCAATGAAGGCAGAAAGTAGTAGAAGAAATCAATATTTGAAGCCGGAGTGACCTTGTGGACCACTGAGGACCACAGACCTCAAACTAAAGACCCATGCGATTGTCCTCCGCAATCGAATCGCTTTATCGGCGCCCAGGGACTAAGCGGGGTCCTGCCAATTACGGACTCTCTTCTTCTCTCGCCGCCCGTCTCCCTCGGAGTCGGAGCTCATTAAGCGGGACCGTCGAGGCCAGAAGTATCAACCACCGCGTCCACGCGTCGCCATCTGTGCAGAATCGACCATTAGGAAATATTTCCGACTGGAATTTTCGGTGAAAACAAAGTGAAATAAATTTTAAAGCGAGCGAGGCGGCGAGGACGTGAGTGAGTGAGGGAGATGATATAATTTTAGTACGTGAAACAATCGATGACACGCACCGCACCGCAAGCAAACCCCGACCCACGAGCACGAGTCCTCCGCCAGAGGCTGAGTCAGCGGCGAAGGAAGCGCAACCAACCCTCGCGAGGCATCGAGATAAACCGACACACGGACGGACGGACAGACGGAGACGGCATGGGTGCCAAAACCCAGCGGCAAGTGGCACGTACCACGACAATGCGTGGCATCAGACAAAAAATACCAAACTGAGCAGCGACAATGGAAGCGGAAGGGAAGGAGAATCACGAGAGAAAAACTCTACGAGAGAGGCGGGCGACGGGAGAGAGAGAGAACGATGCCGAGGGCAAGGGCAAAACCAGGCTGGTGGCAATGGGATTGGAATTGGAAAGGGAAGGCATACGAAATACTTCACTTCGCACTCATTTATCATGTTAACTGCAATTAATCATCGAATACAGGAAGGGCCTGACGCGTCGAGGGAAGGGCAGCACCCTCCGCCCTCCCTCCAACATTCTCCAAGTCCCCGGAGGCGAGAGGAAAATGAGCTGTTCCGCGGGCGACGATAGACAGAGGAATAAACAAGGCTTTCGATGGGCTAGGAAAAGCCGTGGCAAGAGTTTTATGCAGAGGTATCCGAAGATGCGAGACAGAGACAGGATATATGGGACGCCGCCACTTCCGCCGACGGTCGCCACTACTTTTCCTATCTCGCTACTATCAGTTCATCTCCCTCTTTCAAAGTCATTTCGTCCTTCTTCCTCTGGCATTGATTCCACAGCCGATACCCCAGTGGAGATGCGAACAGAGATAGGAGAGAGCGAGGGAGAGGGGTGATGGGGGCGCGAGAGCAGGTGGAGAGGACAGGCCATAAACATGTATTTCGTGTCTGGCAGACATTTCGGACGGGGACCCCTGACATGAGCCGAATGCTGCTTCTTATGAAATAATTAAGTTGTACGCGAAGGGCTCGACGACGAGTTGGGTTTGGCCGGGTCGGATGCTTGGGTTTGGGCCTGGATCAGGGTCTGCTCATTTCATGGCAAATAAATCTTGATTATATCGAAGTCCATTCCCGATCCCAGCTTTGAGGTTCTGCCCTTCCAACAATGTTGGGCCCTCACACGTTCGGAAACTAGCTCCGCTTGGTATCATACGATAGGTCGTCGCACGTGAGGATATGAATTATCACCGCGTCTAATGGCTGACCATCGCCGCGGACACGGAGGCTGGCGAGTAAATCTGTCAGCCACGATCCACGTCTCGTTCATGGCGACAAAGCCGGCTGATGAATTTGTTGGCGGTTCATCCGAACTGTTTAAACTTGGCTAATTAATACGAGGGAACGTCGGTGAAGGGATGGCACAAAGAGATTCAGGACCAAGAGGCGATGATGATGAATAAGAGAACTTGAACTGAGCTGAGTGTGAAATAATATGATTGGGATGAGGAGTAGTGGATGCTGGGTTGGTGTTTTTGGCGCGACGAGGAGAAGAAAATCAAAACAATTTTAAACAGAATTTCCTTCTCTCTTCACCTTTTGCCGCTGGCTCTTCCACTACCACCCGACTAACAAACCTGGGAGAAAACAAAGCGTCGTCGCAGAAGCTTCATTAGGGCATTGATTTGTTGGACGATGTCAAAGGGAAGCCTAATGAGAAGAACAAATATTATTTGGAGCAAATTGTGTGACAGGAAAAGCAAATCAGGACAATGGGAATTACAACAACAACGACTAGAATAACAAAGTAATAATAACATCAATAATAGAAGCAATAAGAACAATGAAAACAATACCGTTTCTACGCAACAAGAAAATCAACAACAGCAATAACAAAAACAGAATCACGAAGCGTAGAAAAACTACCAAATAACAGAGGGCGAAATCAGAATAGAAGAAGACTTAGAGAAGAGGACGAAGATGTTCAAAAAGCTGGGAAGATGAACAGAAAGTGACTAAAGAATTTGTAGTTGAATTAAAAATAATAATTAATAATTATTTAACCAATGATATCAATAACATACATACATTTGTATTTATAAAATGAATCGAACAAATTTGAGTATACTATGAAAATATATAAAGGAAAAGTCTTTAAAAATCCCCTCGATGTTCAAGAATGTTCACCGAACACCAATCAAAATATAGATAACAACCACAACAACTACTCCAGACTAAATTATAGCTTGGATTCTTAGAACAACAACAACCACTAGAACTGCGCTGGATATGAGCACAAGGACAACAGAGATTGAGATAGAGAAAGACAGCAACAAATTGCAGACTCTAAGGAGACGCCCGAGGATATAATGACAAAAACAAAAGGATCACAAAATGTGGAAAATTACGGAAAATTCTCCAATATAATACGATAGTAGCAACAAAAACAAGTACATACTTATAGTATATTGAAACACAACCATAGCAGACAGAAACTAAATAGAAGAGTGCGAGAGTGAGAGGGAAATAGAAGCATGGTGAGAATTACGGAGGAGACAAACAAATCAAAAGCAACAACACAATGAGACACCGAAAATACGACGCAGAAACAGAACGAGACAAAAATAACAAAAACATTGGAACAATAATATTAACTATAACGGAAGTGAAAGGAAATGAAAGGAAAACATCCGTTTTCTCTGATTAATTACGACATTTTTTCGATGGGTTCGTTTGTGTTTGGGAGTGTTTGTGTTCTCTCGAAGACACAACCAAAACAACATAAATAGACAACAAAATAATACGGAATTGCGGTAGTAGTAGCAAAATATGGTAACTGCTGGGAAAGTGTGGAGGAAAACAAATCATATGTCTATAGAAAAACAAACAAATAGACATCGTGTCGAGTGGGCGAAGTTTTGCGTTTAAAGTTTACTTTTCGAGAAACCTTCCCAACAACACTCAGAGAGCACAAAGTTAGAGCGAGACACAAGGAGGAAGAGAGAGAGATAGGGTAAAGAGTGATATTTGAGATGTTGCGCATATTTTTTGCGAAAACAATATTTTCTTAGTTCTTGTGTAATTGAGAGTCGTCATCCTTTGCTGGCAGTGTACACAAGCGGACAGACAGACAGCCAGGAGACAGACAGTGAGACGAACTGATGGAGGAAATGAAAACACTCCTCGATTCGCAAAATGAAATCTAGAAATATTGGATTGCTGAAGAATTCCGAAAACAAGCAACCAATCGAACGATACAAACATTCCCAGAAGCGATCCGAGCAACGGAGGAAAACCTCAAGATTCACTTTCACTCGAGGAAGCATAATTGGGTTGTTATTTCCGAGTACAAGAGGCTTTAAGGAGACAAATCAAAGGATCGCCGGGAAAATCCAATATAATGACGAATAGCTGTCGAAATATTGTAAACACTTCACAGAAGATCATTGCGGAAACTAATAACGGAGCTAAACTCAGAAATTTGATTTGTTCTTCAAGAAAATTTCAGATTATTAATGGAAATCAATAAAAACACTTCAAAATACAGCGAGGAAAGAATTAGGAAACATTTGGCGTTTCGAAACCCCATTGAGATCCAGATCACTAAAATTTGAGCAACCTCCTCGGCCACGATTGGTGGCCAAGTATATGCCACCAAGATATTGGCCACAAATTTTCCGCCTAATATCGGGAAGAACAAAAAGATTCCGTTAAAATTCCTGCTGTTTGCAACGAGAACTGAAAAACTGAAATAGAAACCCATTTAAAATATTTCGTTTCTGTTTTTTTACAGTTCCGCTCGACGCATTTTCCTCAAATTCTTCGATTCTTTTTGCAATTTTTTGAAGAACTTTTTGCTCTTACATACGAAAACCTCACAACACAATGGCTTCGATGAAAACGGTATGGAGAAAATGCGCGTTGTTTCGATTTTATGTTCCTATGTATGGGTTGCTCTGACGCCTCCTTCTCGTTTCAATAATCGCCGCAAATTAAACATTTCATTGTACAAGTTTATAAGTAGCAACACTCTAACGTAAACAACTGCTGCGAAGTGTAAATATTTCCCTCACGCTTCGTCATCGGTGGGGACGAGGGATCGAAGGGAAGGAAGAGTTTTCCACCGAATCGAACACAAGCACAGAGCTCTCTCTCTTTCTCTCTCTCTCGATGTGCTCCAGTATTTTGGGAAACGCCAAACTAGGGCACGTGATCGTGGGGCTCGGATCGGATCGGATCGGATTTGTGGAGAAATCCATGTGCTGTGAAATAAATCATGCAACGAGGGGGAATTCCGGCATTCCTAAAGGGTTCCAGAGGAATTTTCCATGGTTTTCCCTAGCGACGAAGGAGTTGCCGACGACCTCCGAATGGAATAAACACGTTCCTTCTTGTGTTTTGTGTACAAGTTCGAACGAGCCCCAGATTAGTTCGATAATTTAGTAGTCTGCTTAAGCGAGCAGCGATGTGAAAGAACCGTTTACCATGGCCACAAATATTGCTCTTTCTTCTGAATAAAACCACTCATCACTCGGCTTCGATAGCATTCTCGCCAAGTAATCTGGGAGCGAAATCCTTAAAAGTGAAATTATTTGCGACTCTTTGCAAAAGTTCACCTCCTATCGACGAATGCAGCCTTATCGACGCAGAGAACAACAGAAACCACTATCTTCACGGTATATGACCACAAAAAAGAATAACAACAAATAAAATATAAATAAATAAACAAAAATAAATAAACAAAAAAATACAACGAAGCAGATAATGGCAGAGCAAAACGAAAAATTAATATCAAGCATTTTGATAAAAAAAATCTAAAAAAAATTATGATTGCATAAAAACTTAAGACTTTTTTTAAGCTCTCCTTGTTGTTGTAAATATTTTCGAAGTTGTTTTGCTGCTATTGTGTTGTTGTTATTTGTGTTTTTTCATATACGATGACTCGGTCACGGAGGAGCGTCATGATGGCAACAACAACAACAATGCGACGACTATCAGCAGCAACAACAACGAGAGCTAAATATAAAAAGTAAACACAATCAGCTGCTCTGATAACAACGAGCTTTCATTATCACCTTCTCTACAGCAACAACAACAACAAGAACAAGAGTGGTACCGAGAGAATACGAAAATAGAAGAAGAACTTCGCTTTGCATAATATTTCCTTGGCTGCAAGAAATTACAAAGACAAATTGGCAGAATAAAAAGCAAGAAAAATCGGAAGAATTTGAATAAATTAATTAAATTGCGAAAAATTTCTGCTAGATATCGTGCTATTTTTGGAGCCACACATTGTTTGTTTCGCTTTTTCCCCCGCCATCAGTTTTTATTACCGTTGCCTCTCTCCCCCTCGATTCCGATTTCCACTCTCGATTGGTTCTGGTGGAATTTTTGTTTATTTGAGCATATTTAGCGGGCCATAACTATATTGCCCAATTGTGTTTGAGTTCATTTCGGTCGGCTTTTAACCGTGGTCACAAGTCGTTCTCATTCCGAGGTTGTTTCCGGCGTTATTCGGGGGAAATCGACCCCTGAATGGACTTTGGTGGAGATTTCGCTCACCTGTTGCCACTGGTCCTCGATCGAGGGCTGCGACGAGAAGTATCCTGTGGTGCAGATCCTCTCCAGCTCGCTGAATATATTCCCACTGGGCAGAATATCCATATTGAGATCCATGTTCTGAGATTCCAGCGACTCCGTGTTGATGAACTCTTCACTTTCCTCTCGATGGAGTTTTCTGTTTAATTAATTCTGAAGTTCACTTATTTTGCACTCAATGGTGCTTTTTTCACTTATTTGGAATTTGCTTTCGGATTTTTTCTGATATTTCTTTATATTGTGTGAAGTTCCATGTATTTGCCACCTTGGGAATTATTTTTGGAACCTCTTCGATTTCAATTTTCACTTTGAATTTTCTGGTTCTCACTTTCTTGATTTTGCAATTTCTTCTGCAAATTTTTCACTTTTCGGAATATTTCTCTTTCACATTGAATTTATTATTTTTTGATTTAAAGAATTTTTCAATTTCAGAGATTTAAATTTCTTCACTTTTCACTGTTTTAATAATATTTTTGTTTGGATGATTTTAATCTGTTGCTGTCCTTTTCTCTCCTCAACTTGAGTTCTGCTTCAGCTGCAAATAGAAGAAAGTCATTTTCTCGTTAGCATTTTCATTTAAATTGAAATGTCGTTTTATGCTCATTAAACTACATAGAATAATTAAATAAATATTTTGATTCTTCAGAGTTGAGTCGCATTCTTTTTAAACTGGTTTTATTACGCTTTTTTTGCCTTGACCATCATATTTCTGGGAGTTGGACGTCTGTCCAATTCCCGTCGTCCACACTCCCCTCAAAAACCCACCCACAACTTGCATTTTAATTTAAATTAAACGTTAAACTCTTCATTTTTCTTCCACTTCCACCTCAACTTCCTTTACCTCCTCTGCTTCTTCGACTCTCTCGCTTCGTTCGTTCTTCCCAGCACTGTTCTTGGCTCTTGTTTTGGTAGAAAGAAAAAAAAAACAAAAAGATATCATAACAACAACACCAACACTCGATGGTAACAAAAATGAAAAATCGTGGGTCAGTAACCTTGGCTTCTACTAATGTTGTTTCTCTCGTTGTTGTTGTTGTGCTCGTTTTGGCCATACATTTTTCAGTTTCCATGTTTTCCACGCTCATTCTCACATTTTCCCCATTTCATCCACTGCTCTACCTCTATTCGTATGTCTTTCTCTTTCCCCCTTCCTCTTCGGACCTCTCTGCCGACCCTAAAACTTTTCAAAAAAGACAGAAGTAGAAGAGCGAATGCATTTGTCTCGGCCACGGCTTTGTATTCAAATTTTTCATTTTTCGGAAAGCGAAGAGAAACCCCGCCCCCTCTCCACGCCCCCCTCTCCTTCAAATGTCGCCTCGGTACAGTTTCTCATCGGCTATAAGCACAAAATCCACTACTACCATATAAATAAGAACCATGTACTGTGGCTTCATGTATGGCTGGAAGTAGTTGTCTGTTGTTATGGTTGAAGTTATTGCTGTGTGTTGTTGTAACGCCAATGTTAATTATTTACGTCAAGTCCAAAAATCGAGGTTCCGTTTTGACCAAAACTTACCGGTTCACTGCACGAACAGACCGACGGACGGACAGACAGACAGAACCCTAACATCCAGACAGGGTAAGATAGAGACAGACAGAGAGTGAGAGAGATAAACAAATGCACGCACACTCTATCTACCTGCCTGCTGTATTCTTCGTTGTTGTTGTTGCAGAAACCCCTCCCTTTCGAGCCCAGAACCTTTGCTTTCTTCCCGTTCCTCGTTTCGTTTCCTACCACATTTTCCTACCAATACGAAAATAAGCCCGGCCGATGGAGTTGATAATGGAAATCCATTAACCCGATAGGAACCTTCTGGCCCTTTCCATAGAATTCTTTAAACCGAGTCCTTTCTGTCTTTTTTCGTCAGTTGTTGTTGCTGTTCCCGAAAACCAAAACAAAACAAAAACTCAAACTCAGGTACAGTCGATGGTGTTCGGTTAGTTGTTGTTGGTTAGTTTAGTCCGTCCGTAGTTGTTTTTGTTGTTCTTGTCATTATTGGGCTGATTGTCGTTGTTGTTATTGCATTTACTTGTATTGCTCAATATGTCTCGTCGATTGACAATATTTTTCTATCGCGTTTCGTTAGCACCGCACTTGTTGTTACTTCGTGTATGGGTCGTCTCGTGGTTGTTGTTGTTGATTTTGGGCGACCTGATCCCCGAGTGTTTTGTGGCCCTTTTGCCACCTTTTGCTCCCGTCCCCGTCTCGCCATCCTCCTCGTCCGCTTTACTCGTCGTCGTCGTCGTCGACGTCGTCGAGAGAGAACAAAAGGGCGCAAAATTCATTTGTAAACAAGTTTCCACATAAGGTGTCTCATATTTCGTTACTTTAGCTTTTTGTTTTGTTTTCCCCTTGTATTTTCCTCTGGTAATAGAAGTGTGGAATACAATAACAAAAAGGCAAACACACATCAATTTCGTAACCCAAAAATATATCGAACAGGAGCATTAACAACAAAACTGAACCCGAGAATTCCAGAGGCAAACGGCGACAAACAGTGGGATCAACAGAGGAGGGAGAGTGAGTCGAAGAACTGGGTTCAATTGGTCTGAAATTGGAAACCAGATAAACCGAATGTAGGACAGCAGCACGACGGAAGCAGGTAAAGCAGAGGCGAGGAGAGAAGTCAACTGGAAGGATGAGCCAACTGAGAGGAATTCAATTACCACGGATCATTAGAGGGTTTGTTGCGGGTGCGACGACAAAGTACTGAGAGTTCTCGCAGAATGGACCAACGATCGTTGGAGTGAAGCCTTGGAGTGAGGCCCATCAACTCGGCTCCTATAAACAAGTCCCGATTTCCATAAATATAATTTTCTGCTAGTTGCCCTCTCTCCAGCTCCCCCTTATCGCCAGCTTTTCCGCCCACGTCCTCCTCGCAATTCAGAGGCTGCCCTCAGAAGGTGCTCCACGGCCCACGCTTTCTGTCGCTTTCGACCCGCACTTAACGAAGTGTTAGTTAGTGTTGTTGTGATTGGTGTTGCTGTTGTTGTTGTGCTCACTTCCTTCACCTTCGAGAATTCGAATTGTGTTTTGATTTTTGCCTTTTCGAAACTTCAACTTCACATGGTTTCCTCACGAATATCCATGATTTTTAATAAATTGTTTTTTTCTTTGTTTTATTTTTTTTATTGCGATGTGACGATGATCAGCATGTTGATCATTGTTGTTCACTGTTGTTGTTTATGTTGTTGATCATTATTGTTCTTTTTGTTAGAGATGATTGTTCATATACTTGTTGTTGTTGCTCGGTTCTTGTCTTGTCTCGTCTCGTTCCTCCTTCCAAACCAAACGAACTCCAGTCGTTTTCGTCCCACGTAAATTTCTCATCGACGGAACCCCCGTCTCTTCTTCCTCTTCTTCGCTGCCCTTTCCCCCAAATCTATCTGAACTCCTTCTCCAACTGACGACCGATATTTATAGAGGGGGATTTGTTGTTGTTCTTGTTGATTTCCTTGCGACGCTGACTTTTAACACGTTCGTGCAACCTCGAGCTCGACTTCGCGTTTGAGTACCAGCATCAAATCTTCGTCATCGTCATCGTCAGAATGCCGGCACAAAAAACAATAACAAATTGTAGTAGAAGCAATTACAACAAGAACAACACAGTAATAACAACAAACGCCAGAGTGAGAGGAAGTAGAAGAAGAAGAACTCGGATCGAGGTTCTGTTTTGAGATTTCTGCTTCCTCATCGACCTCAGCATTCACTGAACTTGATTCGTTCGATTTCAAAACAAATTCTCTCGCTCTCTTTCTCCCGCTTCTTTCAGTCTACATGTATCTTTCAGATACGCCGTGTATCTGCGTGCATCGCATTGTATCTGTGTATCTGTTGGAGTCGTCCGCAACTCTTGGCGTCCGTTGTTTGTGTTATTTTTGAACCATCAGCTTCTCCAAACGGTTTTTTCTGTTTCGAATCCCAACCGTGCTCGTTTTCGTCGTCGATTTCTTCTTCTTCTTCAATCTTCGCTCCTTTCTCCCTCATTTTTGTTTTTATATCTTTCTGCTGTCGCTGTTCCCGTGTTGTTGTTGTTTCGGCGAGAAACACGTGATTTCTTCCAGTTTCCAGTTTTTGTTGCCAAACGCTGATTGCACTTCGTCTCGTCTCGTTTCCCCGGAATCGCAGTATCTGTCAGATAATGTATCTTTCGCACTGACGAATATCTCGATTCGAGGAATTACGTTGATGAACTTTTCTTTTCTCCGTCCAAAATCCCGCAGTTTCGTGAACGAGCCGCAATCTTTTCGTGCGTTCTACGAGTTTCTCGAAAATATCTCTCAGTTTCACAAATGTATATTTTTATCTCTTTTAATCACTTAATTATTCCCCAAATTCCGATAAAAGATTTAAGCTTTCTTCTATATTCGATTTCGACTTGCAAATCTATCGGTGAGATACACGAATCCCATCTCGAGCATCTTATTCTTGAATGCTTTCACTTAATTTGCGCAATCTGGCACTACAACAACGTTGTTCTATAAACACTTGATTAAATCCAACAAATCCGAAAACAAACAAACATTACACAGGCGATTGTTGTTGCAACTACTTCATTAATAACCACAACAACAATAACAACAAGAACAATCGAGAATCACAGAGCAATTAGCTAGCTGCCTGGCGCTTAGTATTGAATTACACACAGCAACTGAATCGGCTCGTCTTCAGCGCGTTCTGTCGCTGACTAATAGATCTCTTATAGGTAATTCCAATCACAACAACACCGACAATTGGAACTGCTGCAGTTACAACAACAACACCAACAACACTCGGGAAATCGTAGCAAAAACAAACATATGTTCTTGGGCGAACTTCTGCTTGAGGAAAACGACTCCGAAAACACTTGTTCCCTCACTCTGGGGAATTTCAGAAAACAAATTTGAGCAAAACCCGCAATTTGTTTAGTTTTCCTCAATTTTAATTTAAAATATTTAAATTTTTTCAATTACAAACTTTTTGAAATAATTTAAATTTTTGCAATTCTGAACTTTTTGACTTCAAATTTACTAATATTTATGTTTATTATTTTAGTATTAAAGATTTTATTAAACTTGACTCACTTTAAAAATTTTCAGATTCTTGTCTTAATTTTCCATTTCTTCACTTTTGAAACTTCTCAATATTGGGGATTTTTTTATTTTCAATCCTTTATTAATTTTCTCAAAAACACATAAATTTCGTTGACGAAGCACGAAACACCACGTTGGCTATGTTTTTGTTTTGTTTATCTTTTTGTTGTTTTATTTGTTGTTGTTATTGGTGCGCGTAATATCCGTGAGATACAATTCGGCTGTAATGCGTATCTGCAACACCTGTTTGCATAAGTATCGACATCTGACTACCGCCGAGCACTTGGGTCGAGTACTTTTCAGATTCAGATAATCAATGTATCAATGAGAATTTCTCATTCGATCAACTATTTCTTAATTATCCACTTTTCACAAAACATTTATTTTCGCAACAAATTATTTTCACCGAAACTTTTGCTTCTTCGCATTTCCTTCGTCGATTGCGAAATATCTTTCTCCTTTCGCTCTTAATATTTTTCTTCTATTTTCAATTTGTATATTTGAGCACTTGGATTTTTATCCTTTATCTTGCACTGATTTTCTCTGCAATTTAATTTTGCTGCAGTATTATTTTTTTGCTATTAATTTAATTTCAATGTAATTTTTATTTACGATTTCATCCAATTTGTTGTTCGATGCGCAGCGCGAAACGAAAGGCGAGAACAAAAACAAAACAAAAGGAACGAAAGGAAAATCCTCGGCGCCGACAACAGATCAAAATCCAGCGACAACGACTGGCGAGACGAGGATTTCGCTCAATTTCGGGCAATCGCTGGCGAGGAGACGGCGGCGACGGCGACAACGACTGCGACGACGATGGTGAGGCGAGAGCTGCGATAACAACGATTATGTTGCATGGTAGCCGGCATAAACAAGACTAAATGCGGCAAATGCGCCACCAGAGCGAGATGGCAACGCCATATGGCGACGGCGACGACGACGCCGACGTCCGCACTCTCCCCCGTTCCACATGCCGGCGCGTTCCGCCGTCGCCGCTCTCCAGCAGAAGCTGTTTTGTTTGGCGCTCACGACGCCCCGCCCCGCGGCCGCCCCTCGTCGACAACCGATGCGGTTCGTTCGCTCTCCGAAACGTTCTCTCGCTGGTCTTTCCCCAATCGGTCTCTCTGAACAGTCGCTCTCTCCGAATCGCCCTCTCTCCGAATCGTCCTCTCTCTGACTCGTCCTCTCTCCCACTTGCTCTCTCTTTCCGTTCCGTTCTTCCATCCATTCATCCTCCGGCTTTGTTCTGGCTCCCTCTTTCGCACCATGCTCTACGGCAATGCTTCGTTATTTTTAGTTCGATTTCGAACTTCATTCTTTGTTCCACATTCCCCTTATTCCGGCCCGCTTCCACGTCGTTCCGTTGGTGCTTCATTTGTTTGTCGTTCCGTTTGTCCATCGCGTTCCACTCGGTCCAAGGTGATCCGAAAGCCGGCAAAAATTTGCCAGAATGCATTCGCTAGTGCTCCGTCCCTGCATGCCGTCTCGCTCTCACATTGCGTCAGCGCACGATTTACGAGATTCGTCGTCGTCGCTCGTTCGAGTTCGTACGTTATGCGTGGGGATGGGGGCCAAGAGCGAGTGAGCGTCTTGGCGTCTCTCACTCACTCGAACTTCGAATTCCCCGCTGGAGTCTCTGTCGCTCTCTGGCTCGCTTTTCACGCTCCAACATTTACGATATCAGTTTATGGACCACGCTTTATGGCGGCCCCATCGCCGGTATGGCCCCTTCTGCCGTTAACAGAGCCTCGTTAACAGAACAGCATCGCCTCGATGGACTCGGGAACGGGGAAGGAATGTTGGGAATTCTTCCCCTGCCGGATGCGAAACACTTGACTTCTTCTTCCCATATCTCGTAGATACTTCACTTCAATTCATAGTGTCTTTGAGAAACAAAGATATATCTCTCATAATTGAAATATTTCTGAGGTGACTGATGATTTGTTAAGTATCTAAACTAAGATTTGCTTTCAGCTCCAGATAACAATATCTCCCAGATACTCCGTGTCATATTTGTATGTTCCAAAAGTATCTGAAAGATGCACATTTGTATCTGATTGAAATGTGGCTTCCGCGAACAATCGTTCCATTGAAATCGCTTCTTCTTTCGGTCCTCATTTCCATACCCAGACACACTCACTAAACGATCTCTATCTGCGGTATTCACTGCCCAACTCATGTATCTCGAGTCTTCTGCGACGCATATCTTTCGGATACGAGTAGTGCGTGCGTGCGATGCGTGCTGCACCGCACGTATTTTCGTTGGCCTCACGACGATTTGTGAACGTAAACAATCGATGCTAATTGGCCGAATTATCCGAAAGATGCACAATCGAACGAAGGGACGAAGGCGGGTTACGTGGGCCCTATTCGGTGGGAGGTTGTGGAAGGTGTTCGAGTTCCAATATTCCAGTAGCTGAGTTGGAAGGTAGGTAAATGTTTAGTATAAGGATACTGATTTAATCAAGGTGATTGAGATCATGTCTGACTATAAACGGTTTCCATCCAAAAAAATTTAGAAAATTGTATGAATACCTAAAAAATTTTACTCAGTTTACGCATTGAATACTACGATTTTACTATATCTTATGTAAGTATGCAGTATAAGTAAAAGTTATGTACATACAATAAATTCCGAAATTAAAGTAATTCAGAAGTCTTATGATATTAGTAAGGGTTATACATATGTTTATTTCTAATAGGCTATTTCTAATAGGCTAACCCCATCGACAATGACAAAAATTAAACTAGATTTTCGCTACTACTAACTTGTTGCCACATTTACATAAAACTCTCTTCCTACTCAAAATCCATACTTTTCCATCACCCTCTTAAATTTCTCAGAATCACCTCGCACCACGAGAAAGAAATTGAATTTCCTAGAATTCGTTGTTATCGCAGAGAAAGCGAAGAAATTGTCTAAGGAGCAGATGCCAAGTGAGCAACACTCGGTCGAAAATATTGGCACAAGTACTGAAAAATTTTACTAAATTCCATTCAATTTCTAGGGGTCCTGTGAATAAAATTGTCCAGGTTCTCATAATTCCACTAATTCAATACCATCATAAAAAACTCTAAAGGGCATGGTTTCCATTTCTCTTTTAAATATTTTACTTTATTCAGAATCTTGAATTTCTCTTTTTTTCTCTCAAGACACTCTTTCTTGTAATGTACTGATTATTGTTGAATATTTTCTCGGGAGGTTTCTCGTTGAGTTTCGAACGCAGTTGATGAGAAAATCCTCCTTTTCTTAGAATTTGTTCCGCTTCCAACGACGGATGCTAATTCGCAAATCATGGTGGAATCACAGCTCCTTCTCCTCCTCTCTCATTCTTTCTTATTTCCTCCTTCTCTGTCTCCTTTTTCACTCTCTCCTTTCTCCCATCGCCTCTATCAATTCTAAGGAACAGCCTCCGGACTCTTTCTCGAGCTCTGTATCCTGCGATACGAAGTCCCTTGGATTTCTCCCCTCTACTTCAATGTCGCCCCCTCTTTCTCACGACTACCAGCGTCGCCTCCCCTTGCTTTCGCTGCCACCGTTTGACACGTCATCGACCCGAGAGCATCGCGAAACACGAAACACCTGATCGTCATCACTCGAACTCCAACCCTTCCAACGCCTTCGTATCAGAAATCATGATGGACTTGCATAATACCTGACAACAACAATTGAGGCACAATGACAGCAATAACAACGGTAACAACAATCACTGTATTAGTAACACTTTGAATAACAACGATATGTAATAACAAAAACAACACTTAGAATAACAACAATCGAGAGAAACAACAAACACATTGAGAGAACCAACAAATATATTGAGAGAAACAACAACAAAAATTGGTCGAACAAACGTATTGATCGAAGCAACAATAACGATGATAGAAATAGTTGCAACAACTACAACGATGATGATACCATCAGAAACAGTTACAATAGCAGCAACAACAATAACAACAACACCAACATGAACAACAACCTGTCTCAATGAATCGTTCGGTTTGTCATTTGGTTGTCGGTTGTATGTTGGTGGTGTTTGTTGGTTTTGTCGTTGTTGTTGTAACTGTCATCGTTGTTGTTGTTGTTTTTGTTTTTGGCGTTTGCCATTGAAACACGTTAATAGCTTCTCAACGAGCCGTACCGGAAGCCGCACACACACACACACTCACTCACACCCATCCACCCGAACACGTTTGCGCGTAAATCCGAATATGGCGCACGCACAAATGCCCAATCACCTACAAACACACACACATACACAAGCCGCCTCACGTATGGCGACTTCCGGCGCATCGCGTTCCCCATCCGAAAGTCGAATCGCAGGTCGCTGCCACCCGCTGACCGTTGTTGCCCACCCCTGCCTCCGGTCCGCCCGTGCCATGCGTGCCAAATCGTGTTCATTGTTGAAGGCTTCGCCCTGTCTCCCTCCCTCCACCCCCTACCCTTCTGGACCCACCGGACTCCCCGCAGTCGCTCGGCGCTCGAATTCAACGATCGCTTGATTCACAACTGCCGGCGGGTCGAGGGAGGTGGTTAAATGGAGGGAATTTAACATACATGTCAAGGTTGAAAGGGGGACTTTCGTCTCGATTTTGGGGGAATTTTGCGTCAGTTGTTAAATTTTTTTGGAAAAGAATATTTTTGAAATAAAATAAATTGAACCTAAAAATAATTAAAACTCCAAAAGGTGCTGAATTTTACTGATACAATTATTAAAAATCAATTAAAGAAATTTGCATTATTTTGTCTTCTATTTCTAATTTTTTCCGCATTCATAAAAAGTGTTTTCCCTTTAAATGTTATTTTTTAAAGATTTTTGTATATTTTGATATATAACAAAAAGAGTAAGAATTCAAAAAATGGAGAATTTTTCTTATGATATGATATAGGAGTCTCAATTACAATTTTTTTAAGAGGAGTTTTTTTCCAAAACATGAAGAAATTCAAAAGTATTTGAATTATAAAAAACATTAATAAAAATTAAAGAAATCGATATTTGTTTTTCTTCCGGTTGTCATTTTTCTCTCCTTTCATTTAACAATGTTCTCCGTTTCTCTCCTTGCGTTCTTGAGTTGAATTTTTTATCTTCTTCGATATTTCGGCACCTGCCAATGGAACTGTCAGAGTTGCCACTGCGTATATCGAAAGCCCCAACCTTTCCTCGATAACCCGAGCCATCCTCTGGCCCTTTCCCCTCACCGCCTGTCGTCCACGATAGGCTGACGGATCCATGATCCATTAGGGAAATCGTAAAATCACTGAGTCAAATAGTGAAACATGAACAGACGACGATGACGATGATGGCGACGACACCGACAGGCGGCAGACGACACATCATGCATGTTAATTGTGTGTTTGTGAGTGTGTGCGAGTCGTGACAATATATTCACTCATGCGAACACACACTTGCACACATGGACTAATGTGAACTGAACAACAATTTGACTTATTAATAATTTACATTTTAATAAATCTAAAGCCGAACCAACGAGCTGGCAGAAGACCTGGAAGGGGGGAGTGAGAAAGAGAGGGAGGGAGGGAGAAGGGACGAGGTTCCTGATGCTAACTTGGCCCCTCTGCCATGAGGATCCTGCCGTCGCACCGCAGCCAGCGAATCGTCGAAATCTCGCAGCTGACTGCAGCCAACGACGTAATCATCCTGGTAATCAGTATCATCAACGAGGGCGGGGGTGGGGCGTCGAAACGTCCGTCGGTGAGAGTGTCTGTGTGTGTGTTGGAGGCGCCCCCGAAATGGATCGTAAAACGCGAGAATCTGGTATTCATTGCAGGTTGTCTGCGGCGTCGATAACATGGTTCCCCCGCCCCAGCTCCCTCCCCGCAACAACCACATTGTTGATGTTGTTGTTGTCGCTGACACCCTCACGCTCGGATCCTTGGACTCTCTCACACCTCGATCCCCTCCCCCTTCCACCCCACGTCTCCACCGTTGTTCGTCTTCGCTCGATTCCACGTTTCTAAAAATGCGTTAAAAGTTTTCGTTTTTGTTGTCTTCGTCGTTTTCTTGTTGGCGTTGTTGAGTTTGGCGTTTTTCCTCTTGTCTTTTTCTCTCTGCTGGCCCATTCTTCGCTCATTCATTTATTTCCACGGATGCGTCGCGGAATGATAATGATTTCGAACGCATCGCGAGTCGACTTGAGTCGTGTCGAGCGTGGGCGGCGGAGTCGGTTGAGGGAAGGACGCGGGAGGTGAAGGTGCTCCAACACGTAGGGACTGAGCCTTGGGGAGACGGAGACACTGGGGTCGGTCGGACGAAAATAAATATCAGTTCGGTTGAAGTCGGAGGGATGGCAAAGCGTGGGATGGTGAGAGAGGGGTTGAGGATTTGAGGCGAGCAGGACCTGTAGATAAGGGTACGACCTGAACTGGGTGATGATCTGAGGCACCGGATGCAGAAAATAATATTTATCTGAAGTTTTTACAAAACAAGTTTGTGAAACGATTTTGAGCGAATGCATTTATTTATTGATTATATTATTCGATGGTGTTTTGAATATTATAAGAGGATAGGGTGAGAGGATAGGATGAGAAGCTTTCATCGACCGAATGTTTCCGGTTATTTTTTGAATTTGTATTTTATTTTATTTTTTCCTTAGAGATTCAGAATTAATACTAATTTGTCGGAGTAAAATAATTTAATATTGCATTGTCTTAAATCATGACCGAGAAATGTCGAATAATATAAAAGTACTCGCGAATATAGAGAATTTTCCTCAACCCGTTGTGTGAAAAATTCTATAAAGGACCCCTCGTGTCCTTCGAGTGACGCGAGAGTGCAAAGAACGAAATGACAACAAATATTGAGTGAAAATTTTGACAGCTTCAGGAGGCAGCCCGTCGACGCTGTTTGTCAAGCATAGGGGGCGTGACGGAGGGGGGCGGGTGAGCAAAACGCAAATTGCATGCTAATGCGAGGAGCAGTGGATGACGTGCGAAACATGAAAAGGGATGTGGAAGGGAGGTAGAAGCGAGAGGGGAGGTGCTACGATAAGGATGGGGATAGTTTTTCAAGCGTCGATAATGAAGAAAGATGGCGGAGCGACACTTGAAACTGTCGCAAATTGCAGATATCAAGGTGTTGTTGTTCTTGCCGTTCTTGTAGTTCGGTATCAGAAACTTCAAAAGAAAAAAAACAAGAATAACCGACCGCAAGCGAACGAATGAAGAAATGAAGTTAAAATTATCGACAACGACAACAAAAGTTCCAACAAAGGCAAGAAAAGCTCCAACAACGACAAATACGACGGAACCTGAACCTGGGCCAATGACGAACCCTCGACGCCATCTTTCTTCCGAAGCTCAAGTGGCTCCTCTTCTTCTTCCCCTTCCAGCTTCATTCTCCGCTCGATGGAGTTGTCAAATTTTAAGTCAAATAACGAGAAACAGCAATAACAACAACAAACACATAAACAAAACCGCAAAAGCAAAATGAAACAAAACCAAGCCGCAAGAGAGTGAAAGGGAGAGAACCAAAAAAAAAAAAGATGGCGCTGATGAATGTCGGAAAAATTTTAATTAACTCAAGGCGACGTAACGTAATGTAATGCAGTGTAACGTGAGGAGACGACGTGTTTACAATGTTGTTGTTGCTTTGTTTTTGTTTTGTTTTTATAATTTCAGTATATGTTGTCATTGTTGTTGCTCTTCCGGGATTCCTCCGTGACGTTCAGCTGTCACTTTGGCAGGCGGTGAAGAGTTGTTGTTGTTACTGTTCTTGGCATTGTTCTTCTTCCTGCTCTTTTAAAAGCTGTTATTCTTATTCTTGTTGTTATTGTTGCGGCTTGAAAGTCACGATGTCTGCCCTTAAACTACTCGGCTCATTTCAGCATGTTTTTCATCGCCATTTTGTTTCTCTATCGGCAATGTTATTTTTATTTTTATTGTTGCAGTTGATGTTTTCTTTTAATTTACGTTAAAATCCGGTTATTACTTTAATTATCACTTGTTGTGTCTGTCATATTAATTTTTTTGTTTTGAACGTCCTTGTTTCATGCTATTCCAGTAGTTCTTGTTGTTATTGTGACTGCTTAATTTAAACGCTTCTAATTACCGGAAAATGGCTGTCATTTGAAGCAGATAGAATAGACCGAAGGAGGAAGAGGAGGAGAGAAAGAAGAAGAAGGAGATGAAGATGGATCCTCATTAGGAACAGCGAAAGTGACAGTTGAGGCTGTGAATTTAATATCCAAAGATTTTTATGACGTTTTCTTCTGTTGTTGTTCTCCATCTCCTTTCGTTCTTGAGTTTTCTGTAAATTTTCATCATTTGTCTTTTTTTGTTCGGCCAACTTTGGCTGGAACTGAAAAATGTTTCAGGATTCATCACGAGTCGACTTTAATTGCGTAATTTTTGCGGAAGCAGGCGTCATTCGCACAGTGGGACCAAATGGATGATTTTCAGAAAAAAATTGAACAATATTTATTGTATGCTTTAAAACAGTTTCAAACCAGGTTTTCGTTTCAGATAATCTTCCCCAAAATCAGCCTTAAACTATCTCTCTCTTTGTCTCGCTCTCCCGCTGCTGTCGCCCCAGGATCTTCCTGAACGGATTGATTGACCGATAACTCGCTAACCATCGGCGACCGCGATTAATGCCGGAACAGGATCGTGTATCATGCGTGGCTTAAGGGATTCAATTGCCATTAGTTTGCACCTGGAGCGATGTCCACCTTGATGCCTGGCGGCTTCATAATCCGATCCGATCCGATCCGATTTCCAATTGTTTTTGTTGCCCTCTGTCTGTGTGTGGTTATTGCTCCACACTGTGATGGCGTTGTTGTTGTTTGTGTCAGAATCGATCGCATCAACGTGAACATTAAATCAACGCCATCGACACTCAGCAATCTCATATGGAGATTTATTCACACGCCGATACTAACCAATACCTGGATTCTCGTGACCACCAAACCGATGATAATTTACAAAAAAACAACGACCACCCATCATTAACATGAATAAATAAAAAATTGCCGCGGAAAATATTGGGATTTAACGTTGTTTTTCACTCATTAAACGAAATAAACGTAAATAAACAAAGAACTCAATTTACAGCCAACCACACTCTTCTCACTTGCACTCTGTCTCTCTCTCCCTCTCTGTCTGTGTCTCCGTCTGAGTCGCTGCTTTTTCCACTGACAACCTGCCCAACCCTTCCGCCAACCTTCGCCCATTACCATTAATAAATTACTTATTAAGAACGGCTTTCAGGGAAATCGTTGCACAGACGAGAACCAAAGAAACTATCCGACGAAGGTGGGTGGGAGGCGGAGGGGTCGTAAAGGTGGCGGGAAGTGAGGAGAAGAGGTGGGAGGATCAATAGGAACGCCGTACGGCATGGATTGCGAAAGCAATAGTAGAAGAGACCATGAATAGGACGAGGAAGTGCACAATGGAGAAATAGTGAGTTGGAGGCACGAAGTTAGCCACGATTGATCACGACATTAATGTACCAATTTTTCGCAATTCAATTTTTTATGATTTGATTCTTGTAGTTATATTGTAGTATTCAGAGAGAAATCCGCGTACTATTTAATGATATAGTCAAAGATTTACTGTAAAACCCATACTCCCTCTGTGTTGATTAAACTTTCGATAATCAATCAAGACTTTTAATGAAACCATACCTTCGCTAGACTCATTGGGGTATTTCCCAGAATTACTCGCTTGACTCATGGTAATCGATGCTTTGTTTCGAACCTGAGTCACAGATGGAGCAATCGAAGGGCCGCTGATCTCCGGTGAATCAGAGGCACAGCTGTGAAGCCCCACATTGTGGAGAAGTAGACGGAATGCAAACGACGACTATTGCCGCAAACAGAGCACATCAAAATAAAACAAAGAGAAAGCAGTAATAAAAATATGAATGAAGCGGGAACTGTGTTGAAAAGTTCGAAATGGCATTTATTAAATTTCATAGTATCATAAAACCAGACACAAAAACGATGAAGAAGGGTTCTTCAATAATTTGCGATCTAACGAAGCGCATGCAAAATTCCATTTTATTATTTACTGTATCATATTTATGTATGCACATTTTTCTTTCTATTGTGCTTGACAAGCTGTGAAAATTCCCAATCGATAACATTTTATCGGTAGGTCAATCGAGCGGGCGGGGCGATGAATGTGGGAGGAAATAAATTTTAAATTTATTTTCCTACTAAAGTGAAGCCAACGATTTGTTTACGCTTAAAATACACATGTACGAGGGAAGGAGAGAGAGTGAAAGAGACAGATGCAGAGTGCGCGTGAGAGAGAGAGAGAGTGTTAGGGAGGGAGGAAAAGAGCACACAAAAGCAACAAATTGCTGCCAACAAAAGGATTTTTAATTATTTTTGCATGAGGCTAATATTTATATAACTCGTCAAAGGATGTGAAATGAAAAACATAAAACAACAACAACAAATGTAGAGCTGCTGTTGTTGTTGTGGCATCTGTAACGGTAAACAAGCTGCAACAAATGATGAGGAATGGCTTCACAGAGCTTCGGCAATGAGCGTTGTCGACCGGAAGTCAAATTCTATTTGAAATTTCAGCAAAATACACACACAAGCGTACGAAGCAATTTATGTCGTTGTGTGTGTTTGCGTTGGCATAAATATGCATGCATATGTCGGCCTCTCGCTCCGTCTCCCTCTCGCATGCCGTGCATTTTTCATCTCTGTCATGGAATAATTACAATTATTCAATTGCATACTTGCGGGCGCCTCAGCCGCGATGCTTTCGGATGCTCCAATTTTTTCTATCATTATTTTATCTGTTTTATTTGATGAAACCACAACAACTGAGTTGACGACAAAAAAAAACTATTTTAAATTGCATTTTTAATGAATATTAAAAATAATAATAATTTTTAATTACATAAACATCGAAAGCTGGCTACTGCGAATCCTGGTGCTAATTAAAAACAGTTTATTTTGCGCATTACTTTGTGCCAAAGGATAATCGCAGAATTTGTCGGCGAATTTTCTCTCTTTATTTTGTTTCGATTTTTATTTGAGTTTTCATTTCATAACATTTAAATCAATTATTTATATTATTATTTATTAATTTATCTGATTTCTTTGCGGTGAATTCGTTTTTTATCGGGTTATTAATTTATTTTGTGGTTCTCTTTTCGTATTTCGTGATTAAATGGGGTTTTATTGATTATAATATCTAGAACAATAAATTTAAATCGTTTGTTTCTCTTTTGGTCTTCTTCAAAATCATTCTATTTTATTTACTTCCAAAATTAGGCGCAAAAGTTTTTGTTTCATTTATTAAATTCATTCCATCCTTCGTCTTCCCGATTCTCCCTGCCACTCCAAGCGAATATTTCTCCTTGTCCCTTCTTCATCGTTCCCGATTATTGATCGGGCGATCGACGCGATCGACGCTTCCACCATGACCATATCCAACACCTACACCACCCCCTCGTGGACCTGGTGCCCAGGTTGCTTTCGATTTAAGTGTCATTCCACTTGAAAGCCGCCTAACTTGACCATCGGATCGCTTTGGACCGGGCCAATTGGTATGCGTGGGATGTCCCCGGCTTCTGCCCGCCATCTGCAGCGAACCTCTCTCCGTGGCCCATCGACCCCCGATTCGTCCCTCCGCCGACGACGTCCACGTCCTCATTCGGCATTCGACATTCCGCAGTCGCATTAATTTATGCAAAATTCGTTCGCAATTAAAACATGAGCAGCGACGCGTTCGTCTTTAAATATTTATTATTAATATGATAATAATAATCATAATTCAGTTGTGGCGTTTTCCTTCTTTCCTTTAATTCTCTCTCTCGCTCTCTGTCATTTAATTCTCTATATCTTTCTCTCTCAGTTCTTTGCTTCATTTCATTTATTCGCCGTTCGGTTTTTCTACTAATGAGGAATTCTTTTTGCTTCTCTGCTGTCGGAGCGGGCGATAATGGATTTGAAATTCAATTATCACACACACAGACACAGAGAGCAACACTCACACTCGCACATCAATACATCATTATTCACGGTGAGGGGACCGCGATGAAGTCTTGTGGCGTTCCATGACGCAGGAGCCACGACGCAGTCGAGTCGAGGGGTTTGAACTTGAAATCGACGCACGGAATACACTACCATTTTCATAAGCACAGAGCTTTCGGCAAATACGAGTAGGTAATCAGATGGTATGATAACATTAAAAAGTATGGATAGGTATTGCTATTAATATTGAGTATAACAAAATGATGAAATAATAAAATGCAAATAAATACCTGATCATTAAAGAATTAAACGTAAATAAGGAACAAATGAGTGAATAAGATTAAAACCAAATGTTTGAATTAAAAACTACTTCTACAGGGTCGAAATCCGATAAAATCGCAAGTTCTCAGCGTGTCACAACATAGTACGATTTTCGATCGAGATCGTATAACGATCTTCGAAAGCGTACAAAGCTGAGTTGACTGAAGATCGGACCTTCGGTTGAAAGAAGACCCAAAAGACAGCGGGGGTCAGGTAGTCAAAGATCAAATTCTGAATACAAAAATTGGGACTTTGAAACAATATTGCATATCCAAATGGGAGTACTATGGAAGTCAGGTAATATACAGTTTGCAAAAATATAAGTTGATATCTTTCCTTGACCAGTGTCCGTGAACGGCATTTATGTCTCCATTAATCACAAAAGCAGGAATAGTAAGCCCGAAACTTAGAAAATTATAATAAGCTAATACTGATAGTTGAGAAATACTTTATTAAAATCATAAAAAATGAAAATTCATTTTCCTTCCTCCATTCTAAAATGCACAAATCCCGTTTGAATCATGAATAAATAAAACAAAGTTGATGTTTGATTCAGAATTATTGAAATGGACTACCTGACTCACAATCGCTATGTCTGGGTTTTTTCTCAACCCGAGAAGGGTGCGACTTAGTAGAGAATTCAGACTTGTGTACGCTCTTCGAAGTCGTATACACTCGAAAAGGTACCAGACTCGAAAGATTGATGTTGTGAGAACGCTGAGAACTTGCGATTTAGCTCGGACGTTTGACCCTACTTCCTACTTCCAAATTAAACAACTTTAATATTGAAAGGAAACTAACATGCATATATTAATTTTAACGTATCAAATTTAATATTAATGTAAAAAATAGTTTTGAATAGGCGATTACTTTCTCATCAGGTCTTTCTATGGAAGCTTACGCTGAGTTGTTGAAAAAATAAATCAAACAAACTATTCAGAGACGATTATTTCTACAGATTACATTGCAAACTCATGACGAGCCATGTTGGGAAATTTTCAACGAACTTCTAATCATTCACGATGAATTACACAATTATCTCGAATTACGCGGAGAGATCTGTGAGGGGTGATTTCTTGCTTTCCCTTGAACCATGTTCTTCGCCAACATTCCGTCAGACACACAACATTCTGCACTCCACAGTCTGTGGACGTCGAAATGAACCCTCCGACCACTTCTTCTCCCCTCCATCAGTCACTTGACATGGAGCTTTTATGGTGAACGCCATAAAATGTCCGCTTCCGGCTTGCGCTGAGTAACAGTTTACGATGGAGACCGCACCATTAACATAAAACTGTTATACTACTCCATAACTCAGCTCTCTTCTATCCACACTTATTCTCTTCGGGGATCTCTCTTTCGACAAGGACTGTAAATCCCAACATATCCTTAGATGGGTTTCAAAAGTCAAAACTGCCGTTGGCATGTCACGACTGAGCTCTGCCTTATCTGTTTGCTCTGCTCTATGTCTGTCTTTCTTTCTTTCTTTCTGTCCGTCCGTCTACATGTGGGCCTGTCTGTGCATATGTCTGTTCGTCTGTTTTGTTCAAAATCGAAGTGATGTGAAATTACATTAACTCCTGCCACGCGTCCCTCGTGCTCTGTCGATGTTTAATTTTCGCTTTTCAATACCGTCTGCATCACTCTCTCCCCCACTCTTGCTTCCTCTCTTTGTCACACTCGCTATTCATTCTCTCTCGTTCTTTGTTTCTCTCGTTCTAACACCCGGCCGCTGTCTCCCTTTGTCTGCAGCAAACTACGCTTTCATTCAACTCTAGTCTCTTGCATTTGATTTGATTTTGCAATTTACCTGGTTTTTTGTCTCCATTTTGTTCCTCTTCTTCTGAGTCTTTGTACGGGATGTTGTTTGTTGTTGTTGTTGATTTTACATTCACCGGTTTGTTAGTTGTTAGTTGCTTGTTATCCTTGTGTCCTTGCGTTACCGCTCTTATCCGCCATGTTCTTCTCTCTTTTTACTACTTGGTAGGTGGTGGTATTGTTGTTGTTTCTAATCTCTTATTTGTATTTTTTATACTTGAATGTTCTTTCAGTTGTTGTTTTTGTTGTCGTTGCTAATATCCTCGAAAGTTGTTCGGTGTCTCGGATGCGTCGTTGTCTGCCATTTTTTCCCTGCATCCACGGCTACTACTACTTCTACTACTACTATTGTTATTGTGTTTGTTTTTGTATTTGTGGTAGTGTGTATTGTTGGTCTTATTATTGTTCGTTTTCTCGTTGTTGTTGTTGTTGTTGTTGTTACCGTCTCTCGACCCCTCTACGCGCATCGCATCCCATCGCATGGCCGTCGTTTGTCGTTTATTTTGTTGGATTTTACCGGAATCCCCGCATATAAAGTTTTATGTTTAATGGTCTCGTCTAGTGCAGCTCTTCCACGATCCAGTCTCACCTCGTCGCCACTTTCCCGCTTTCTCTCTCTCCCTCACTCAGTTTTCTTTTGTTGTTCCATCTCCCTCGCGCTATCTCGTTCTCAATGTTTATGTGAGTTTCCCCTTATTTTATTCGGGATTCTTTTCTCTCGCTTCCTCGAACTCGTTTTCGTTTACTTTTATATATATTTTAATATCGGTTTGCGGTAAACCACCTCGGACGTCGTTCTGTCGAATCGACTGATGGCGCTACCGAGGTCCTTTGGACGAACCGGAATCGCTCCCGAAACTCACAGGACCTCTTAGGAACACCAAGGTTTACCTTGCTTCTGCCTCAGAAATAGAACACCGGCTTCAGAATGCCCTGGATTTGTTTCCTCTTCGTTTTTTCCGATATTTATTTAGTTGTGGTATTTTTGCTGCCGCTTCCTGAAAATAAAGTCTCGTTAATGAGGCTGAAGATTTTTTTAATAAAGCCCTTTCCGTCCTGATGGAGCCAATTTCGGAGGCTGTCATCGTTAATGGCACAAATGGGGGCCATCCATTGTTATGAACCAAGAGAAGAGAAAGAAAAAGAAAGGGAGAGAGAGGTGGTTCTCGTAACTGCCTCACTAAGGAATGATAGTTCATTAGATTTCTACCTCAAGGAACCATTTGAATCGTGGGCCCATTTGAAGGGGAAATGAAGGGAATAACGGAACGGTGGTTGTGGTCGATAGATGTCGACTTTGGTGGAGCAAAGGCTCCTGGGCAGAAGAGGTTGAAGAAGGAACGATAGTAAAGATTTCTGGCGATTATTGGTAGTGATTACTTGTTATAAAAGGGGAAGAAACGCGTTGCTCCTTTATCTTTTTGCTACCCTGTATCTCTTTTTTCTCTCATTTCAATCCCTTTCTCTATCTCCCTCACTCTTTCGCACACCTCTTATTTACTCCATTCTCCTTTCCACGACCGAAGAATCGGAGTAATTTCATTGTAGTTAATTGAAACGTCCGTAGAAATTTGTCTGAATTGTTTTGATGTCTCGATAGCCAACAGAAGCAGTTGCTGGTCATGAGCAACTGTTCGATTCCCGCCTAAATCATCAACAACAGGACAACAACAACCATCCTCCATGCTGCCAGACGCTTCGGCGGCTCCACAAGAGGGTGGAAACCGATGGGGCGGAGGCTGCATCAGGTGGGGAGACGCCAACAGACGGCTGTCGACTGGCGGCAGGCGACGATTTCGGCTTCGGGTTTCACGTGGTTCGCGCGAATTCTCCGTGAAAGAGGAAACCGGAAGAACAAAATGGTTGCTATAAAAGTGCACAATGGAATAATTAAAGCAACAACATCGGACGCTTCTAAAGCAACAACAGAGTGAGAGAAACAACAACTAGTCAACAATTCTCCAAACAGAATCGAGGTTGGAAACTAAACAGCATCAGCAACAACAACAACAAGGAATTCTGCAGCAACATCCACAATGAATCCACGAGAGATGACGAAGAAGGAGAAGAGTGCAAAAGGACATTGGACCAGGGGAGAAGAAGAAGAGGCATCGGATGCGTTGGGTGAGGAGGAGGACAAGGAAAAGAGGAAGAAGAGGAAGCGGAACACACGAGACAAAATGAAATTTTAATGATGCCTGTTTTTGTTGTTGTCGCTGGAGCTGTTAACGACTGCGAAAAGGGAGGTGGGGTCTCAGAGGGGTTCGGCATGGTAGTACAACCGGCACTTGAACTTACTATGGATGCGTCGTAGTACGCGCCAAGCTAGAAAGATTCCCTCTCGCTCTCTCTATTTCGTCTGTCACTCTTTCTCTCTCGCTATCGGGTTTGGTCTCTCTGTCTCTCACTCGACCGTGCTCTCTGAGAGCTTGAAATTATTCCTATTTCTCTTTCTCTCTCGTTTGGTCCTTCGTGGCGCAGCGCCCGAAAGTATGCTGCGAAAATGCCGTTGTCAACACGCGGCCCGAGAGCGGCCAAAATGCCGGCAAAATGGAGGCCGACAACAACAAACACCACAACGCCGACGATGGCGAACGAAAGAGGAAGCGGAAAGGACGAAAATCAAACAGAAAGCGGCGAAAACCCGATCGAAGACGACGCCAACGACAACCACGCGAGAGCCGACGAGCCACGAATGTGTTGGTGAACGAGGGCCGACCGCGGTGACGAAGAAGAGCCGAGCGAACGACGAACCCGAGTCCACGACAACAACGACGACGACGCCGACGATGTTTTTGTTTGATTTTACCCGATGTTTTTCTTCGACTTTTATCTATTCTTCTACTATCATACTTTTGTTATTTTACTTTTCACGTGTTCTTGTCTTCCACCTCCTGTGGCACTTGCTTTGGTTCGATGATGAGATGAATTTTTAATGAATATTCACAGCGGATTTTTCAAAAATTACACAAACCCGTCTCGTGTTGAAACCTTTGGAAGCGGCGTCGCTCTCGCACTGAGCGCGTGTGGACCGCTATGTACCGCTATGTGTTGGAAGGAGCCGGTATGCACCGATGTAGGTGTGTGTGTCTCGTATAACAGTTCCCGAGTCCTGGCGCTCGCACAGACAGCGCAATGACCCGACGCACTCGAACGTTGACTCGTTTCTGTCCCACGGACCTCGCATGTTGCTGCAACTTTCTACGGGTCTCTCACTCCGTCCCGTTCTGACGCGTCCTCCTCCCTACCTTTCTATCACTCCCTGTCGGAAGTCTCTCGTGTCTCCCGAAGTCTCTCAGAATCGCTCGTGTCTGGCGATGTCGAATAGAGCTCGTACCTGTTATAAACCGGGAGTCCTGAGAGAGAAGTCTCAAGAGAGGAGCCTCGCGAGCAAAAACATTTTGCGAAAAATAGAATGAGAGATATCGGGTTCACTTCCGTTCTCTTTCGCAGTCATTTCGAAGTGAATTCTTGGCAATGACTGGTTTTTCTATTCGCTCTTCGCTGGCAGCGGTGTTTGTTCTTCATTTTAGAGTTGTTGTACTTGTTGTTGATGTTGTTGTCTAACAGCTCTGGCTTTTAAGCCTCTGTTAGCCGCGTCCATTATGTCACTGCAGCCTCGACAGTGTTCTCTGTTATCGTCACACAGTGAGCCAAATGTATGATTTTGCTCTGATAAAATGACTTATTATATATAGTTTTATGTTACGTTACCATAGTAAACAAACCTCAGCATCTGAAATAAGGACTTTGCATGAAGTTTAATGATACAAAAAATTACACATTAGCAAAAAATCCGTGTGTTAAGTTAAATCTGAGAAGTTCTAAAAGTCCAGCCGAGGAAGAGATTCCTCTGTAGATTCTTTTCTGAGGTCAAAGCTTTTGACCTTCGTTTCAATCCTTATCAAGAACTGCGAATCTCCTCCTATTGGTCTTATTTGAAAGGATCCTTTTTTCAACCTTTGTATATTTGAAAATTACTGCATAACACTTCCTAAGTTTATTTACTACTCCTAATTTCCCCCCATCGCTATTTAACCAGCATCCACCGAAATTCCATCGTCCTATCTCACTTCTCCAATCTCTCCCCATCTCACTCCCACTACGCCTCATACTCCCACTTCAGAAGAAACTCTTGAGGAATCCTCGTGACGCCTTGTTGACTCTCTGAGAACATGTTGACTTCTGCCCTCGTGACAAGACACTCGCCGAAAATTCTCGCTCCCCTCCTTCGCCCAACTCTCTACCTCACTCTATTTGTCTGTCTGTAGGTCTCGAATTGACAATTCTTCGATTCGACTCGATTCAGTCCGGATTCGGTTTTTAATTTAAATTCCGGACAACTTTAAAGGAAGACAGACGAACGGAGGGATGAAGAACAGTGGAGGGAGGATAATGGCGAAGGCGATGATGAATAAGACGCAGAGAATGATGATGATGATGGAAAGAGAAGATGTCCAAGGCGTGAACAGGCCAGTGGAAATAGAGCCAACAGAGCGAAGGACATCGAAAAGAGAGGACGATGAAAGACGAGAACAACGAAGGACGGAGATGACGACGACGATAGCGACAACGACAACGATAATGGGCGAAGACAACTGGGGAGGAGAATTAAAAACGGCAATAGAAGGAATCTTTGCGAAAGAATTTCTATTTAAAATTTGTCATGTCTTCTATTTCAACACTTAAGTTTATCAAATATCACTCGGAAGCGAAGGAAGTTCGCAGTGTCCCTTTCCTCCTCTCCCCTCTCTCTTCCTCCACTTTTCGGGATCTCTCTCATTCTCTTCGCCCTCCCCTTTCTTGGCCTCTCGCTTGCTCTGTCCACAGCGAACCCTTTGACTTTGACTTCACGCTTATCTAAAGCCACGTTGACAGCAGCAGCGACGGCGACGACGACGTCAAGGAGGGTGAGCGGGAAAGAGATGGGTGGACGATTCTTTGAGAGGAGATGCGGGAGAGAGAGTGGGGAAGGCAGTGGGGAAGAAGGAAGAAGGAGGAGGAGGAGGAAGGACATGCTCATCACATTCCTGGGCACGCAAGCTGACAGTGAATGATTTGACCATTCGTTCATTTGCGTTGCGTTGGCAGCACCGGGCGGAGGGGGGATGGAGCTCGGGTACATCAGGGTATCAGCGCATCGGGAATCGAGTGGGGCGTCGAAGCGGTGGAGGCGGGTGGGGGAGATTCCAGTACCAGCAGGGGAGTTGCTTTGAAGCATGACGCAGAACGAGAGCCATTTTTCTGCCATTAATGCCCGGTTCTCTCTCGTTCACTCCTGCTCCGCTCCATCCCGCTCCATGGGGACATCAAGACGTTGTATGCGGCCCGTCTCGCTCCGTTCCCGGGCAGGCAAATGACAGCGAAATGTAATAATGAAAACTTTTTCCTTGTCAACGTGATGAGTGAGAGAGAGAGCGAGAGAGGAGAGACTTCTCGCAAACGCACCGGAAGAGGGAGAGAAACAGGGGGACGTCCCCGACAGGCCCCGACGGAAACGGGATAATGGATAACACAGGATGCAGGACGAGGATGCACGAGCATGTCATAAATTGCGGCCGGGGAGAGGGCGAGGGGCGGTGATGAGAAATGTAGGAGGGGAGAGCGTAGACAGATTAGAGCGAGACGAGAGCGAGGCGGTGGGAAGGGCGAGCAAAGAGATATGAGAGCCGAGCGACAGCGGGTCGAAAGTCAAATGAGAAAGTGGTTGAGATTTTTCACTGGCTTGAGGGAATCGAAAGGACATCCGCATAGGGGAGCCTGCCGATTGCGAATTGTTTTCTTGGGAAAATGCTACAAAACTGGTTTAATTAATAAGGAGGAAGGACATATAAAGAATAAATGAGTGATGCAACATATCCAGGAATTGTGTGGAATTGAAACAAGGAATAATGTACCCAAAAGTAGAAGACTCGTCCACCTAAAGTTGCTTCGAATAATTCAAATGATTTATCTTCCCAACTTGACGTCCTTGAAAAATTCAACCATTCCTGTCTTCCACCCTCTCTCTCTCGACCCTGTGATGTCAGTCTGGACACGGGTCAACGATTGAAGTCCTGATAACGAACGGAATTTATACGGGTTGACGTCCTTTAATTGAAGTCACATTTCACGCCCTCCGGATCGTTTCCGCTCCCCCGCCCTCACTCGTTTAACGCCAGGTGACGCCGGGGTCCCTGGTCGAGGTGAGATTCAGATGTGATTTATTCACACCGGGGTGGAGGGAGGTCTCAAAAAGGATACGCTGGAAGTGGGTCTCATTAGCCGAGTGCGTTGGAGCGAGAGCCGAACCGGGTCCGAACAATTCAATTTACAAAAAAGGTGTCCTTTATCTTCCTCCCTGTAACCTCGCCTTTCTTCGCCTCTTCACTCCCCTGCGCCCCTCATCTCATGCTCTAATTTTAGACGAATGTCCTGACGGCGACCGACATTATTCTTGTCTAGGAAAGCATGAGGAGTTCCCGGAACTCGCTTCAGATCGTCGAGATGGAATCCACTTCTGTCTCGTGCTGCTCTCGGGGAGGCCCATCCCAGCGTATGGGGGAGACGACTCTGGTCACGATGGCGATCATCCGAGGTCGGGGTAAAATGGTCTCCTTCAGTGGAAATTTCTAAATCCAGAGCTCAACTTTTCCTCTTATGATCATTTGCGAACAGTTTCCTCGCTCCTCTGATCCCAAGAATATATCTCGATCACGATTCCGATTCATCTCTCTCTCTCTCTCCTATCTCAGGTTCTCTCTTAAAGTCTACTGTTTCGTGTTCCAATTTCGGGTTTTCTTCTTGGAGTTTTCTCTTCGCTGTTTCTAACTGTTACATCTTCTTTATTTCTTGCCAAATCCTCGTTTTTGTTCCTTTCCTTCTGTACTCCTCTCTTCCTCTCTATTTCCTACATCTCTACCTTATCGCGTTCCTTGTCTTTTCCCCAATCGTTGCCCTCTTTCTTCATTAACATCCTTATTTCCGGCCACAAAAGCGTTCATCGCATTTCCGCCGGCGGCCATGTTGCACATTGTTTGGTGCTGCAGTTTTCCCTCCTCCTCCTCTTCTTCTTCTTCTTCGTTTTCTTCACCATATTCATCGTTTCCTTCGACGTCATCGTCGTCGTCGCCCGTCGACATCGTTTTCTTCAACTTCGTTTGCTTTTTCCTTCCACCAACTGTCAAAGATTTCTTTGTAATTGTAAAAACTTATTGTTGTAGTTGCAGAAACATGTTGTTGTTCTTATCAATTGTTGTTGTTGTAAATTGTTTGTTGTTGTTGTTGTTGTTGTTGTTGTAGTTGTACTTCATCAAAAACATGCCACACTAAACTAAACATTCCGCTGTATGAACAGCTCCCAGCGATCATCTATGTGTGTGTGGGGTAGTATTAAATGTGTGTGTGTATGGCGCTCTGTGTGTGTGTGTGAGTTTCCTTTCTCGACGAAGCCGTCGTTGTTGTCGTCAACGCTCTGTGCCGCCATTTTGTGCCGAGGAGCCGCAGACATTTCTGCCGGAGGCCTACATGGAGACCGCGTTGCCAACATGTCTTGCGAAGGTTCCCCCCTCCCCCGTTCTATTTCCTCTCGGCACTTCCTTCAGCTCCGCTCCTGCAGCTCATAAAATGCCAAAAATGCTCCTTTGTATACTTTGCTTCAGCCCCCTTCACCCCCCCATTCCGCCCCTTGCGGAAGGGAATTTTTTAGCCGCAATTGTAGTTTCTTCGCAAATATGTTTTTCATTTATTTTATTGGCATGTGTCTCGCTCCCCCTTTTCCCCATATGAAATATTTAAGAGCTTTAGGGATATTTTTCTCCCCTTTTGGGATTTTCTCCTCTCATTCCCTCACGCACACTCGGGCCATGTTGTGAATAAAATTTGAAATGTTTTCTTAAAACGAAACGAGGTTTCGAGGATTTCTCCGGGTTCGAAGATCTGAACCTTCAAAATTTGACCACGTTTCTCCACTTCCATCTTCTCTACATATATCTCTATATCTATCCCTTTTACTATTCCTTTCTAACTACCGGTCTATTTCCAAACCTTTTTGTCTTTCTTTCTATGATCGACGAACTCTTTTTCTGTTGATATTCTAACAATTCATCTCCCAATCCCTTCAATGTGTCCTCATTTCTTCTTCGCCCGCACCTTGTTCTTCTCAAATTCAATTTCACGGAAGTTCCTCAGTCGATCCGTTCTTCTCTCCGTTCTTCAGAACCACCCGCTTCAACCCTTGGGTCGTTTTCGCCCTACACACATAGCAACACGTTGACACCAGCGCCTCCTCTTTTCTTTGACCTTCTCCAACCCCGGGTTGTCAATACGACAATCAAGGATTCCAATCGAAAGTTTGCATCAGAATTGCCTAAAGGGAGTGTGTGGAAAATAGTAAACGAAGGAGGGAGAGCGAAACACTTCGGGTCCTTGGGTAACTGACAGAACACGACCCGCTGTGAAACTATTGGATTTCGCGGTGTTGCCAACCATCATCGTCATCGTTGCGTCCACATCAACCTGGAAGCCGGCGTCAAACGGTCGTGTTGAAAACAAACACTTGCCACTGACCTGCGGACCCTCCACCTCTATCTTTCTTTATCTCCCTCTCTTTCTTTATCTCCCTCTCTTTCTTTATCTCCCTCTCATTCTTTCTCAACCACTTATTATCATTCTCTCCCTCGCGTATGCAAATTTCTTCCTGCTGTTTTTGGTGCGCAGTTATTGCAGTCTGTGTTGTATTTGTTATTGTTCTTGAGCTGCAATCAAACAACAAATCGGTATGAAAGCCCTAAATAATCGCCGCTCTCCATTTTCCATGGAACACATGCCCATAAATAGACAGAGATAGAAGGTGAGAGAAAGAGACTTAGGCAGATATGGAATATATGTAAACAAAGGCGAGATGATTATGTAGAGCGAAGCAAAATAGAACGAGAACCTTTTCATCGTTGCCACAAAGAGACCCACGACTGCAACTGCAATAACAACAGCAACAACATTTTGAGCCGAATTCAATTTTACGCTCGTTGCTGAATTAGACTCTAATGAAGTTTACTTTTCCACTCCTCCTCCTTCTTCTGTCCACTCACCCCATCCCACTCATGATGCTGCCAAAAATGTCCTCGATTGTTCTCGTTGATATTGTTGTAGTTTGTGGCTGTTGCTGTCTCTGTCATCGATCTGTGACGAGAGGAGAGAGAGAGGGGTAGAGAGAGAAGGAGACGCTGTTAATGACTCGCCTGACCTCAAAATTAGTTTTCATTTCAATTGAAACGTCACTTCCGACCGAACCCGCCCCCAACACGGCGCCCTCCCAGACCACACTCGGCTGGCCAACACTCCATCCACGGGCCTCGCGCGCCCGCCCCTGTCTCACGCACACATGGCCGGCCCCGAGTGGCGGAAGTCGGCGACAGGACGCCGGAAGTGGTCGGCGATCGGTCGGTGGCGCAGTCGGTCTGTGCGGCACACTGCGAAACGTTGCAGCGATAAATTCGTGTGTTGTTTTTCTTTTCGTTGGCAACATTTTTGTTAATTGCAACGAGAGGGGTTGTAGTTGTTGTTGTTTTCTATGTTGATATCCTTTAAATTTGCGCACAACCAGGTGATTTTCCAGTTAATTTAATTCTATTTAGATATTTGCAATGTGTTGTTCGTGTTGTTATAGAAATTGCTAGTTGTGGATGTTGATGTTGTTGTGTTTATTGTTGTTGTCACCAACACATTTGTTTCGCATTTTGGCAGCCTCGGTGGTCGTATCGTTTGTTCATTGGATGGTTGTTGTCAGCTGGTGGCTTTCGCTTGTTGTTGCCGATGGCTGTTGTTCGTTGGTGTTGTTGTCAGTTGCTGTTGGTCGCACCGCGGTTGCCACATGCATGGCCAGCAGCGAGTTTTTCTGGAAATTAGCCAAACGTGTCAGCGAAATTATTCCGATGGTTTCCACCGTCACCGTGGGTGCGTTGAAAGAGGGACGAGGGATAATTATACGTGAAATATTCATGGCAGGAGAATATTTCAAAGTTATAAATTCTGGAGGAACAAAGTTCTATGCATTTATTGTTTTGTCCAATGACGATTCGCCAAAAATTTTATTTAATTCTAAATTATCCTAAATAATAAAATCAAATGAGAATTTGAAAATTAATTGAAAAAATTAAAAAGAATATTAGATAAATGAATAAATAAATTTGTAAATTAAAAATAAAACAAATTTATTGGCCTTTAAAAACAGAAGCATGTATTTAATTCGCCTCTATTTTATTCACTCATTTCACAAGATTTCGTGGATGTTTATTAAATAATTTTATATGACATTATTCCGCACTTAATTTATTTTATTTTGGCCATTACTTTGGAGAAGGTAATCAAAAGAATGTAGCTTTAAATAATCCAAACAGCAGAAATTACAAAATTTTTATTTTTCAGAAATTATTTGGTTTTTTTTTTTGTTATATATGATTTTAATTAAATTTCCCTCTTCTATTTTTCTTATTTTAGTGAATCAGAAAACAACATCGATTATTTCGTCCTTAACCGCAACAAACCTTCAAAAACTCACTCTGTGTTTGTGAACCCATATCTTCAGAAAGAAATTTATATCAACTGATGCGGCCCAGTCAGCGGCCTTCCTCCAAACGTCCCACATGGGGAGGTTTTAAAGTCAGGCCGAAGACCCCCGATCGCCCACAACCCTCAACAACATCCAGAGACCCATGTTAATCAATTTTGTTCATTCGAGTTCCTTCCTAGGAATTCGGTTTCGCATGTGGATTCGGATTCAATTTCATTTGCCAGAAAATTTACATAACAAGGACATGTGTACAATTTTTGCGAGGGCGGGAGGAAGAGTTCGTGGTGGGGTCGGGGTGTTTTATTGGTTTTTAACCGAACTCGCAGGAGTTGAAGGAAAAACATGAGAAATAAAATTAAAATAAATTAATGCGAAAACTTCGAAAAGACAATATATATGCGAATGGATATGTATATAAAATGTATGTAAAATTCCGCCCAGCAAATTGACTTCATTGTGGCTGTCGGATGTCCTGTCCATCTGTCCGACCAGCCGACCGACCAGCTGTCTGTCTGTCTATCCTCCTGAACTATTTGCATTTGAATTTGTTCGTTTCGTTCCGGCCAAAACCAACCCTCGCGAACCCTCGTGCTGGCCCGTGGACTAGAGTTGATTTGGAAAATTTGTGCAAATTTTTCCGTCGACCGCGCGCTGTTAATTTCGTCCATTGAAGGTCGGTCCAGGTTCCGGTCCCGGCCACGGTCCCCTCGCACGTCTGTCTGCCTGACCGGCCGAGGGTCGGTTGTCGCGGTTCGCTAATGGGGAATATTTGAATTTGTATTTCAAATATACATAAACAGAGGCAGGAGCGAGGTAAGTGTGAGTGAGAGACATGACGACAGAGAGGTAGAGAGAGAGAGATAGATAGATAGAGAGAGAAATTGCAACTGGGCTCCATCGGGAGAAGGGAAGTGAGATTAATTAAAATAAAAATATCTCCATTAAATCCTGTCGCGTTCGCCGTGGCTGAAAACGAGCTCTTAATAAACATGTCAACAGCATGACACATGTTAGCGACAACTGCAACAGAAACAGCAAAAACAACAAACAGCACACACCACAAGAAATGCAAAAACATAATGAAACATAGAACAACAAGCGAACACCTTAACAACAACAAGAACAAGAACACACTTATCATCACCAACAAGAGCTCCGTCAGCAGTAACAAAATTACTAACAACAATAACAACAGCAACAACTAGAACAACAAAAATGTTGACTCCAACAACAATAAAATTATCAGCAACCTTTGCAAATCTCATACGAAGAACACGAGCAGACGTCACCTTTTTTTGTACCATTTTGTTGTCCTTCATTTCCTTCATCCTCTCCTGGACTGGACAACAACATGTTCCACCAGACAACGGACACTTGTTGTTGTTGTTGTTGCCGGTCACCTGGGTATAAATGTTCATTACCGTCTCGTGCCCCTCCAGTCGCCCCATCCACCACTCATCAACCACGTCGCCCCGTCAGACGCAGAGGAACCAGATCCAGAACCACTGCCACTGGTGTTGCTGATGATGTTGCTCGTGATGTGTTGTTGTACATGGTGTTAATGTTGTTGTCATTGGCGTTCTTGTTGCTGCTCTCGTTGTTGTCACTGTTGTTGTAAGTGCTGCTCAAAACGCGATAAAGTCATGTTACGCATGAATTTATGATCTCGAAACCGAAAAAGCGAGAAAAACATCACACGTTCCACACAACCCACGAACCAAGCGCTGGTCGAAGGGCAGAGTGGGGGTGGACGGGCATGTTCGGGACCTCCAGTGAGTTGCCGAACCACCGAAAACACCACACCGCCAGCACAACCTGAAGCACCACCACTGGCAGCAACGGTGTCGGCACCAGGACACGTTGGCTGAGGAGACCTTCCACACTGGTGGAGAAAAGTTTATACTACAACTTTTGTTAAAGCAGCAATAAGAGAATGAAATATAAAAATACAAAGAATATTCACTCTCAGTTTTTAGGATGAAAGTTTTAAAAGACTGTTATCATAATGAAAAACTTAAAAAATATTATAACAAATTTATTTTATTTTTGGCATAAGGGATTGTAGTTTTATGGTTGATCTTATCTCATATGCTTGACAGTATTAAACATGCTACAGTCATTATATAACTGTGGGCTTAGCGATAAGTGGCGGTAGCATTTGGTCACACACAAAATTTGATCACTATATAAAGCATATATCCAAAATCGAACTTTTTCTTTATCACATTTGGTGGTTCATTTACTGATTAACTGATTAGCAAACAGAGTATTAATATAAAAGTGGTTGCATTTTCTTCACTAAACTAATGCAAATGTTTCAAATTTCTGCTGAAACTAAAACACAAACCTATGATTCAAGCTACGCAATTAGTTGGTAATTCTCCAAATTTAAGTGAGATGTATTTAAATACCACGGATTAATTATAAAACTATGAAGATATTGTTAATTTCTAACTACCCTATGAATATCTTGTGCAGAGTGTGACCAACCGAACAGACGATGGTCATTTGGTTGGGATTCGAACGAATTCCTCGTCAACACACACACAGAAAAGGGAATAAGGAGAGAGGGATACGGAGGGAGAGAGACACTCTTTCACACTCTCGTCGGGGGCACGAATTACGAGGAGTTATCGGCGACGTCGTTGCTAACGAGACCTGCGACGGCAACACCTACGCTTTCTTGGTTTCTTTGTCGTACCTCCGGGTCGACATGTGGCTCCGTTGGTCACCCGCACACGACGGCCACACCAACACACCCCCACATACGCCAAATCCCCGCAACGCACACACAGGCAACGCATTTACATGTGGTTCCGAAATCCACTCATCGTCCTCTATCCTCCGCCTGTTGGCCACCTCCACATCTGCCGCCCACTGCACGTCGTCCCACTGTGGGGGCTCCGTCCGTCCTGTCTATCTGTCTGGCTGTGTGGTCGTCTGTCTGTCCGTCCGTGGTACTGAGCTGTGACCCTGGCCTAATGACACCCTCGCTCTGGGCCTGGATTCGGGGCTACACACGGAGACAGAGACTGGACAGAACTGGACTCGAATATTGGTCACCAGTCAGTCGTTTCGTTATCCACGCTTTATTTGGCAACAGCAGCCGGCCATCGCTCTTTGGACTTCTCGCTGGCTGTCTCTCTCTCTCTCTCTGTCCGCCCCATATCTGTCTGATTGACTGGCAATTGGGACTGGTTGGTCATATTCCTCCAGGTCCCTTTATGACCAAGAGCCCCCTCCCCATCGTCCAGTCGCTGAGTCCGAGGTCGGGCTTTTGTTTGGGCCCATCGCAGCTCATCTGCATTAAATGCCTCAGCAGTCGATGCATCGTTACCGATGTGTTGTTGTTGTTCTTCACCATTGTTACTGCTTTCACTCCCGTTGTTGTGCTTGTAGTTATTCCCCTTGTTGTTGTTGTTGCTTGTAACTGCTGCCAGAGGTGGCAATAATTCACTGTTACAGAATTGAGCTGTTGCCAATGTTGTAAAAGGACGACGACATTGGTTGCCCTGATTTTGGCCATCTCTTTCTCTTGTTTCCACTCTCTCTTTTACTCTGTTTCTTCCTCTTTATATCTGTTTGATCTGATTCCTTGATTCTTAAATCATTTAAAATGAAACCTTTGCTTATTTTTAAGGAATCACTTTTGGCTGGCCACCAAGAAGAAGAACCAGTGGAGCAGTAGAGGTGACGCCAAGAAGAGGAAGTGATAGAGAAGCCGCGACAATCCCATCCCTTGATCACAACCAGCATTGAAGTCGTCGTGGGAATTCCCTATGAAACTCGAGGGCCACCGAAACCTTGCAACCGTTGAACAACCTTCTTCCAGTGCAGCCAACCCTCAATGGGACCCTCGATGAGACCCTCCTATGCCCCTATGCCATTGTCTGCGGTGCCCTCTGGAGGCCGGTCCATCGAGTGCTTCGCAATTGACTTCGACTAATTGTTCGGTCATCGCATTAGGAGGCCAGGGCTCGATATGCTGGACGAGGAGGTCGGGCCCGGGAGGCGGTGACGGGGGCAGGAGCGCCTGGGCAACAAATTGAATGCGTTAATTTATGAGGTACCGTTATGTTTAACCTTTTCTCGACGCCCTTCGCCCTCAGAATTAAGCCGATGTGGTGGTTCTGGGGAGTCTTCGAATTAGTAACAACGACAACAGAAATAAAAACGATTATCACTATAATAATTACAAGACCACATTCATGTAACAACAACAACATCTTCACAAAGATGACCACATCTATGACACTAACAGAATGTATTACAATAGCAACAATAACAAAAACAACATTAACTATTACTGCATAACACCATTAAGCGCCCGCATACGAGACCCAAATCGACTTCGTGGCACCCTCCGAGGCGTTGCCACATCGACAGCCGAGTGACCATCATTAATTTTTAATTTCTTGTTTAATTCTTATTTTCTTTTGTGTGCCGCTCACCTCTCTCTCTCTCTCGCACACAATCTACCTCTCTCCTCCGGTGACCACTTAATGCTGCCCGTAATTTAATCTTCTGCCTTAATTCGTTTAAGTAATAATTTCATGAATGAAACTCACACATGGACCGACATATGGACAGTTATCGAGAGACGGACGGCTAGACTGACGGACAGACAGGCAGATGGACAGATATGTGTGACCTTTTCAATTGAGAAAACATGCTCAGCCGTGGCATGTGTCGAGCTGAGGTCGAGCATTTTTTACGATCTGATGAGTCTTGTTTACGAAGGGATGGGGTGGGGTGGTTCAGGGGTACCTAGGGGTGGCCATCATAAATTCCATAATTGACTCGAGGATTGACTCACGCGACCGAGTGAGTGACTGAGTGAGCGGGTGTGAGTCACGAACATGTGGTCGAAATAAAAATTATAATTCAGGAGTCGAGCAAAGTCGCCAAAATCACTTTCTTTTGACCTTCCACCGGTCCCTCCGGATCCTTCCATCGCCTCGCTCTCCCTTCGCCCATCCATCATTTCCATCGCCATGATAATTTGTCTGCCGCCCCGATATCGCTCGCGTTCACCCCGAGTTCACCGGGAAATCTTGACATCGAAGACTGCCCCCTATCGCGCTCTCCCTCTCGCTCCACCCTATGGTGAGCCCATCCATCCCTCCTCCGCCGGTCCTCTGCACTAATTAATTAATTGGAAGCAGCTCCCGTTTCGCCTGTCGCCTTTCAGCCTTTCATTAACCGAGTCTGAGACGGAGACCACGACTCGGAATAGCAGCAGGTCAGGGGAGGATGGAGGGATGGAGAGAGGTGAGGACCGATCTGACTGAGCGCGTGACCGCGTTTTCACCCCAAATGAAATTTTTGTTGCTCTCATTATTCCTTTCATAATTCAAGTAGATGTTGTCTCAGCTGTTGTTGTGATCACATTGGTGTTGTTGATATTTTCGGCTGCTGCTGTCGCTGTCGTCATCATCAATCATTCAGCCTCGACTGGAAAACCCTTTGAAGCCGGCTTCAAAACACACACAACGCCTCGGGTTCCTCCCGAAGACCCGGAGTCCCCGAAATTTCCGTTAATTGCATTAATACCAATAAAAGTCAAATTACTTGGTCGTTTTCGCAGCCACACACACACGCTCACACCGCATACACTTTATTTATTTGGTCTCGAGTAGCTCGTAATTATGTATATCGAGCTCTAAAATTTCACTCCAAGGCGAAGTAAATATCTAAGGGATGCAGGAGGGATGGTTGGAGAGAATCCCCTTATTGTCTGCCCATTGTCATATTCCACGTTGTTGGTGTTGCTATTGTAATTGCTGTCGGTGCTGGTGTTGCCTTTGTTGCTGTTGCACCGACTCTCGCTGGTGCGGTCCCGCTCTCGAAGAGTATCTCAAATTTATAGGGGTTTCGAGGTCCTCGGTTCGCCCGGGGTCGCCAGGGTTACCAACGGGTTGTGGCGGCCACACAATTAGCTCTTCGTAGAAGTGGAACAGGCACGAGCAGGGCGTGGGTTCGCCTTGATTGCTCCGTTGCCTGGCATCGGTTTCGAATGCAAGATTTATGCGAAATATTGGATTGATGCCTGGATCCCTTCGGAGTGCGAAGTCGAGGTGGCGTGATTAATTGTTCGAATACCAGAAATATTGGTCAAAGGCTGTGGGAGGAGGACTCGAAAAGATTTGTATCCTTTTCCTCGACGATTGAATGATTAAAGGAAATCTTAAAGCTCCATTTATAGCCTTGTGGGGATCCCTTCTCCCCTCTACCCACGCTTCATATTTGAAGCTTCAATTCCTCTTCGCGAATTCCACTCAAAAGACAACTTTATGACTTCCTCAACTTCTCTTTCTGTAATTGCTCTCCAAGGTCCTTCGTGAGCGTAGAAAAAAGGCATTTTATGAGAAAATCTTAATTTCGCATAAACTTAAACACACGTTTATATTTTCTCGCAAATTAAACTAATTAAAAGTTTCCGAAATTTCACACGTAATTAAAAGGGACAACGAGCAAAAAGAAAACAACCAAACGAAACATCAACATGTAAATCCGGTTGAGGGGTCGAGAGGGTCGGTGGAAGAGTTGTCCCAAGACACCTGTCTCGCTCTCTCCCTCTCTCTTTCTCGTTTCCTACCTCTCTAACTCTCAGTGAGTCTGTCTGAGTAGTTGATTGCGAAAAGTTATCAAGAGAAGAATCTCGAGATCACTTCAGGAAAAAGTTAAAATCTTAAAATAGAAACAAAGCTCAACACAGAACTACGAACACACACACTCGCCAAAGTTTGTTGGAGCAACAGCAACAATAACAACAACTCGATTGCCAACAACATACATCGTCAGCGATGAAGAGGACGGCGACGACGACGAATGGCAACACTTTTGGCACTCGAGCCAAACTGATTTTTAAGGGGCACGTGAGAGTGTGTGTTTGTGTGCTTGGTACATGTATGTGAGTGACAACCACATATACGAGGGGCCTAAGGTGATGGATAGTTGTTGTTGTTGCCGTTGTTGTCCTTTGAACTTTAAACTCACTTCACTTGCGAAATTTGAGAGCAAAACGAAAGCCCACAGCTGAACTTCCGTCCCTAAAGGACACTTGACTTCTGCATGAGTGTGTGTGTGTCTGTTGAAGTCTTCATTGTATGCCAGCGTGTGTGAGATTTGAGTGAGGCTGCATTAGGCGAGAGAGGGAGAGAGAGAGACTGGGAAAGAGAAATTGAAATAACGCGTTACTTTTGAGTTTGGTTAGTTATTGTTGCTTCCTTCACATCTTCCCATGGCTGATGTTGTTTTTGTTGTTCTTGCTGGTGCGGTTTTCGTTGTTGGCATCTCAAAAAGCAGCAAAATTATTGCTCCAAGTACCGTCTTTGTGGGAGAGGGATGGCAATATTTTGCTCCGCGAAACGTAATGATTTGATTTAGGAGAGGATTTGGGATGAAAATGAAACGTGGGCCGGGAATATACGAAGCAGGCTAAGTGGTATTGGTTGGTCATGCGGGTCAAGCGGTAAGGATAAAAAGTTGTAACTGACGAATTGCTGATTGAAAACTATAAAAAATATATTAATAATACGAAGCATGATCTAAACGAAAATAGTGGGAAAAGGAAATAACAAAAAAGATTGAATTTTATTTAATTAAATAACTTGTCAAATGGAAAAATTAAATACTCACAAAAAATGTATTTTAAAAATGTTTTAATTGGTACTAGATATTTATTTGAATTTATAAATAATAAATTAAAAATGTTCATAAACCAAATATCAAATATTGCATTTCTGACATTTTGAGCTGAAGATGAAGAGCAACCAGCGGATCACTAGCACGTTGCGTTTACTGAATGACCCACCACGGCACCAACACAGACACACAAACGCCCACATATTCTTGCAACTCGCTCGGCAACATCATTGATGCCAACTTGTCCTCTGTGGGTGGCGAGGAAGCCTTTGAATGGAACTTGAGAAGTATCGAAGCTGCTCGCTAAATCGCCTTTGTTCCCTCCCACTTTCTGGCTGACTAACTGACTAAGAGGGAGAGAGAGAGTTATTGGGAGACTAAGAATTTTGTATACAGTGCGCATGTGTTTGTGTGTGTGTTCTCTCGACAAGCGGTTAATTGTGTTGCATTATTATATGCTTCGCTAGACGAAGGACATTTACTCAAACGCACACACACACACACACACACACAGAGATCAACACATCACACATGGACGACTTATCTGGAATTGATTAAAGATTATCGTGCTATCTCTTTCACTCATCCCAGTCGTGGGCGCCTTCGACGTCATTGACGTCGTCATCATGGTAGAAGTTGCGGCTGCTTCTTGAGCTTCGGCCTCGTCCATTCGCTCGTCCGACCGTCTGTCCGTCTGATGTCTGATCCGTGGTTCTTCTCTTGTTCGCCGTCCCGCGCCGCGTTCAACGTTAATTGCTGAGAGTCAACTGCATCGGGACCGCAGCAGCAGGCAGAGAATTAACTTTCAACCGCAGTCAGGAGTCGATAACAACAACGACAACAACAACTACAACAACAACCACGACAGAAACAAGAAGAAGCGGAGAAGGCTGTGGATCGTCCTTTGATGTCTTCTGGCAGGTGGAAGGTGGCTGGCTCAAGAAGAAGGACGAGCAAGCGATTGAGAGTTGATCCGTGCGTTGGTGTGTGGCAAGATGACGGTGGAATCAGTGGAAAGCAGTGGAAGCGGGGTCGCCGCGACTGCGACTCCTTGGCAAATATTTGGCGAGGATCTCAATTAACGCGGTGACGCAGGTGGAGGAGTAGCGGACGAAAACCGGTGCAGGACAAAGGATGCTCAATAATAACGAGGAGAATTTGGAGGAATTTGAATGAACAAGGAAGAGAGTATGGAGTGAGTGATGGGGAGAGAGAAATTGGGAGGAAGAGAGATGTGCCGAGGGTCCGAGTATGAGATCAAGGATGAGGAGTTCAAGTCCGTTTTCGAGCTTTGTGAAGCTATAAAAGGAGCCGTCGAGAGCAATTAAATTACTCAAACGCCAACAAAATAGTGGCAACAATGGTAGCAATAATAAACAGCAACAATAGGCCAGAGATGACAACGACCAAAGACAACGAGAGTCAAACAATGGCAACTACAATGGGTGAACAAAGAGTACGACGGAAGAAGGGAATAAGGAGTTGACAACAAACATGATTATCCCGCGGACAGTTCCGCATCCTCCACAGGATGCCACTAAAATGTTGTGTGTGTGTGTGGTGAAAAATTTCTGCAATTAAAATTTCTCCATTTCTCGCCCCCTCAACCTCTCGTCGTCATCCTGCGTCGTGCTGATGGGAATTCTCCCATAATGAGCTTATTAATTTTCCATACAAACATATATCTCGCTCTCTTTGTCGCTCGCGATTTTCTGCCGCTATTTGATGTGGGAAAGAGTGAGCAATTGATTTTTCATTGAATAAAAACCCGCACCAGACAACGAAACGCCGCCGCTCATCCTGTGGTCTGGACTCGTTCTCTCTCTTCCACTCTCCATGGATTCATCACTCGTCTCGTCTTACTCTCTGTTCGTTCTCTTCGTCTAGTTGTCCTGTCACATCCTGTCGAAGCAATACAATAGCCGATAACTCGATTAATTGATTTATTAACACTTGGCTCTGGTGCTTTGTGGACGAGAACAAAGTAAAACAACCTTAATGAAAACAAGAAAAGTAGCATTAAAGAAAACAAAAAAACAAAGACTGCAAAAATCAATACAATGGGAAGCAATGTTCAGACAGCACAAAGTGATGTTTCGACGACAGGCGACAGATTGAAGATAGAGGAAGATATAGAAATATGAAGAGGAAGGAAGAAAGACACATGAAGGGATCCAAAAGGTGTTAAGAGAACGAGATGTAGGAAGTAAACTTCACACTGTGGAAAATGCATGAAATAGTGAAACGTAAAGAAGAGGGAGAGCGAGAGCAGCTCATTCCCAGTGCGCCTGAGCCATGGGTTGGATCGACTGGTAGTTAAACGATCACCGGAATCTCCGAGAGACGCCTGCGGTGTGGGTGGCGAAGGCCACAAGAGAGGCTGATTGGTTTACAAACATGCCTTCCACGTACGCACACAAGCTGGGATGCAAACACATAATTATCCACCGACACATGCACGAAAGAAGCGATGGACACCCACACACGCACACGTTGCATCGAAAGCCTTGATGAACGATGCAGGTATTTGTTGTTGTATTAATGAGCAACAAATCGGTGGCAATCAATTGATGTAAGCTGTTGCTGTTGCGTTGTTGTTATAGTTGTTGTTGGGGATGATGCAATTGTTCTTGGAATGATGCAGTTGTTGCTGTTACAGCCACCTGCGTCGGTTGCCCCCAAGCATCACTCATTCGATTATCTTTGATGTTCGACATGTGCCTCCGCTTGACAGCGGTTATCCTTCTCACTCACGTACTCGACCCTCCCGATCCTTTTCCCATAAACGATGCCCTGTCGGCTGAAACCACGCCTCTTCCTCTGGCAGACGGAAGGAAGGAAGTTCAACGACATCCGGCGGCCTTCATCCGCTGGACTTCGCCTTAATGAACCTCTTCGATGGGAATGGGGAAAATCTCCTTCGGCTAGAGTGACGTGTCCTTCGGTCAGGACTCGTTTCAAACTCCCCCTATTCGAAAGTCCATTGTAAAATTTATGAAATTCCAGATGATTTACCAGAGTTTTTCATTAAATTTCCTCTCACCGAAGAGAACTTTTTATTAGTTTTATCTGAGGTCCCGACATTGATTGTGACAACTCGAAAGGCAGCCAGCGAGAGAGAGAGAGGGTGTGTGAGAGTGAGAGCGTGTGAGAGAGATGATCTGAAGAAGGGGCGAAATAATTAAATTTTTGTAATTTGACGAATTGTCCTCAGCGTCGAACATGCCTATGAAAAGTTTGAAACTTTTCTAATATGAAAAAATACCAAATTTTTCACAAGAAAACGTTCATTATAGAAATTCATAAGAATACAAATAAAATGAGACAAATTTTAGAGACGTCAATGATGAAAGGACGAAGGTGAATGATAATTAGTGGTATGAAAAGGCAAAGAAAAATTAATGATCATAATGATAAATACGTTCTTATTTGTAAATAATATAAAAATGTTGAATATTTGTTAAATCCCATTCTCAAGAATCAGAAATCGAGAAAAACATTCATCATATCCCTGATTTTATCATTAAATGCGAGATTAAACTTAAAACCATCTCTTCGCTTTGAAGTTTTCAAAATAGAAGTGGAAAAACCGGAAATAGACGAACATAATATAAAGCATAGATTCTGACCGATGAGAAAAAAGAAAAATAAAAAAACCAAAATAATTCGATCAAGCAGAGGTCAAAGAGCTCGGCGGACACTTAATTTAATTAGAGGCCAAGAGATGGCGCAATACGCGACCATCTCCACGTCCCGGAGGAGGCCGAAGTCGAAGCAATACCAACAGAGCAACAACAACGACCAGAACAACCAGAACGCCATCAGCGACATCAACAATATCATGAGTACTTAGCCGTCTCGCCCCCAAGGCATAATTCAATTTCGCCCCACTGTACGCGGAGGGCGATATGATTTACAAGAGCCGAACGCACTGGCACAGGCCAGAGGTCATAAAACTCTGAATTATGGGTCCGGGAATCAATTCATGTGGCAGGGCAGGACCAAGGCGACAACAACGACGGCGGAGGCGGCATAAGTGGGCCAACAACAACAGCAATGACAATAGCAACAACTAATGCTGGCAACAAACAACAACAGAAACAACAACGAGCATTGTCGTAGAGCAGCGCTTCAAAAGGAAGACGACGTAATTTACAAGGTTTAACGCAGAAAGCCATAAAAATGTTTCAACAAAATTTGTTGTAGTCGGGATTTACGCCGCCTCTAACTCACACTCATTTCCGACCCCTCGCCTTCGCCACCCTCTCCCACCCCACCCCAGCCAAGCTTACCAACCACCCACCCTCCAGAGCCATGGACCATGCTCTGTCTGTCTGTTCATCCTCCGGCCTCGGTTTATCTGTCAGCCTCTGGGTCTCTCTGTCCTGTCTCTCTGACTATCTGTCTGTCTCGCGGTCTGTTTGTCCCTCGATCTGTCCGTCCCCCTGTCCTTGCGTCAAAGTCGCATAACTCAGGAGCATGCGGAAATTTAGGGTCCTGTGGGAGCTTCCGAGGCCGACGGAGTCATTGGGATGGGATGAGCGACCGAGTGAGTGGGAGAGGAAGAGGAGGAGCAAGGACAATGAATGGGTGGGTGGCAGGTAGGCGGTGGGAAGTGGATGGAACAGCACCGACGAGGTCGTGTAATAATCTAATTTTTGTAGCGCCGGCAAAACAATAAATGTTTGTGTAATGCCATTGTTGCTGTTGTTGTTCGTGGTGTTTATGTTCCCTTCGCAAAATAAAAGGACTCCACTCGGCACTCGAGTCGCCTCGCTCCGGGGCTTGGCTCGTCTCGGCTGAGCTCGGTTTATTATATTGAAATAAAATGTATCTCTTTCCACCTCCGTCGCCAGTGACAACGGTGTGGCACAGGGACAAGTCGGTTGTGAAGAGTTGGCAGTCGAATGAAGGAGATGTTCTTCATCTCCTATTTCGAATTTTGTCTAAGATCCTTACAGAAAGGGACAAGATTTGGATTGAAGATAAAGGCTTTTAGGAAGATTCCCTCAGGAGGGCTCAATGGATGAAAGCGAAGGACTACTTTATATCAAATAATAAACATTTGGAGTTGTGGAAAAATTCGGGCTTTCAAAAACTGTTTAAAGTATAGAAAAATTTGGACTCTGTTTTCTAAATAGCCTTCAAAAACAAATCCCTGTAATGGATTATGTTCCTATGCCTTCAAAAACCTCTTCCATGCCCTATTAGTTTTAAGAACGAACTTTCATCACCAGGAAAAGATGAACAAATCGATGATCGAAGGACGATTGCATACCCGAGTAAAAGTGACCGATACAATAAGTAGGAAGGCCGGACTTAAAGACATCCTGAGAAGCGGAGAAAGGACTACACAGGAATGGACACAGGACTGAACTATTTTCGAAACAGAACAGAGACAGACTCAAGAAGGCGAAGGGAGGAGGGAATATTCTGCTGGCGTGAGGAAGCATTTATCAATGAGCCATTCATAACCTTTCTATTGCCAAGAGTTAACTGGATCTCGAGGTGTTCCAGCAGGGACTCAAATTCGGCTCACATTCCCGCCCCATCGTTTCGTTTATCTGTCTCTCAAGTGTCGTTGGGAGCAAACACACATTCACACACACACACACAGTAGACGACAATTATAGGCCAGGATCCTGAAGTGTGCGTTATGAGGCATAAAAAGAAATAACATTGAAATAAAATGTCATAAAACGTCAACTGCTCATGAAACAGAAACAAAACCAAAACCAAAAAACAACAGTGACCGAAAAGAGAATCGAAAGACACTTGGAAACGGAAGAGAGGAACGAGATGGGATGAGAGGGGTGAATAAGTGAGACGGAAATGGGAAACGGAAATGCCTGCTACGCAATAAAGTTAGGGAATAATAACAGCAATAACTGCAACAACCACAATAACAACAAAGACAACAACAAGAAATTGAGGACAGCAAAAAATAAGGACAACACCAACTACTACAAAAGTCGACCCTGCCTGCGTCGCACATGCATAGAAACAAACGAGCGAATAAATAAATATAAACATAATTCAGAGTGAGGCCGGGCGGACGAGGGACGAAATTGCACGAGGGGGGCGTGGCACGGGGGAGTCGATGATGGTGATGCAAAGGGATGTACTGCGAAGGGATGTCTCGCACACACACACGCACACCGCTCGCACACACTCGAACGCCCCACGATTACGCTGCAATTACAAGTCGATGCAAAGTTTGGGCCGTCCTCGGCGCCGGAAACGCGTGCTGTTGATGAGCGTCGCCCGTTTCCGTCTCCCCGGGCGAGAGCTAACGAGAGGGTGGTGGGGCTCCGTCCATTTATGCCTCCTGCGATAATCTTCGAGTCCGTCCCACTCTCTTTGCCTTTCCCTCTCTCTCGAGGCCTTCGCTTGTCCACTTTCTTTCGGTTGCTGTCAGTGATAACAACGAGTGATGAAGCCCGGCGGAGAGGGAGGCCGGAGGAAGGCGGTGTCCAGAAAACTTTCCTCGACAGAACCCTTGAATTCACCCAACCCACACCCGCCTTCAGACTCCGGTCATTGTTTCATTCATCACTCGTTGTCGCAAGTGGCGACAGGCGGACGGGAGGGCGGCCGACTCAAGGGTCCTGGGCCGATGGGGCGAGCCTCCCCTCTCGTCTGTACAGGCTGCGTGTGTGTGAGGGTTGTGTGTGTGTGTGTGGGTTGGAGTACGTGTGGAAATAAATTAAGCAAAACTCAGCACTCGGCTAATGAACGAGAATGGTTTTTGCTTCGATAAGAAACTGGCTTTGACTTTGATTTTGATTGTTATTGTTTTTCGTCCACTCATTATTATCTTGTTCTCGTTGTTGTTTTGTGATGGTTGTTGTGCAAGAACTGATTGTGACACGACTCTCGATATGAATGTGTATGTGTTGGTTCTTTAGGTCTCCGCTTTTTGTCTGCCGGGGTTCATTAGTCGTCGTCGACAACTTGCTTCGGAATGGAAATTTTGCCATCGAACTTTTTCAGATCCTCCCCCCATCGTTGTTGTTGTTCTTGTTCGGGTTACCACGGGCCAGAGGTGGTGTCACAGGACATCCTCTCGACGCTCGATGGTCCTTCAGTTTGAAGCCATCACCGGCGACTTCAACGACACCGACAAGAGAACGATTCGATGTCTTCGGGACCCAAGGCGATGGATCTCGTCCCATTGTGTTGCAATTTCAAGGATCTCGATTTCCACTCGATGGGGTTGTTCTTGTTGATGTTTCTTGGATAATATTCTCTCTCTATCGTCCTCTCCTCCCGCAGGAACCCGCTTCGATAGCGCTTCGCGGCGAATTGAAACTAATGCGCGGCGAAAGGATGCGGGCTTCGGGCAACAATGTTCCGTCTCTAACTCCCTCTCTATCTATTATGCATATGTCTCTTTACTTTCCCTTCTTTCCCCTCTCATGTCGAATGCGATGCAAATCAAGTTCTCACCAAACAAAAATAGACAAATGCGGAAAAGAGTGAGGAGTGACTGAGTGAGAAAGAGTATTCAATGTGAAGCGATGCGAAAGAGATCTCATGAACGCAGTCTCCAAAGGCTGCGGGGTGTCCTTCCGCCGTGTATGTGCGAGTGTGTGTCGCTGTAATTTACACCGAGCAACTGTGAAAACTACTGCGAAACTTTTATTTTCGCACATCCTCCGCGCGTCACCCTCGACAAACACCCTCTTCTTCACCCCCTTCCACAATTCCCCCCTATATTGTTCCCCCTTCCACCTCTACGGTTGTCCCTTCGCCACAATGTTTGCAAAATGTGAAATATTTTTCCATCACTCGAATCGGAGCCCATTTCATGTGGGGCGTCGCGACGGGTGGCGTGCTTGAGAGAGGTCCTTTTTCGCGGCAAAGTGAACAAGGGGCGGTGGTGAGGGGAGCGAAGCCTGGATGGAGAGAACTTTGATGAAATTTTCGCATTTCGACCAAAACAATCGTTTTCATTTTCAGTTTCGTTCTCGTTCGCATTTTTCTATGTTTCACGCGCCGTTCTCCATGGCCGTCCTTCCGTCTGTCCTTCCGCCTGCCTGTCCGTCCATCTGTCTGTTTGTCCGTGTTCATGTGGATATGTTCCTGGGGCTCGATGTAAATTTCCATTGCGGAAATATTTGTGTGTGAAGCGTGCGGAAAATATTTATTTTCTCGCCCGCCTCCCCTCCATGTGACCCTCTCTTTCTCACTTCCGATCTGTCCCTAATTGTTGTTGTCTTTTCGGGCCTCGTTGTTTTCGTTCCGCATGTTTTCATTTTATTCCCATTTTTATTCCGCATGTAAATGAAATTTCTCTCACACTCTCGCACATGCATATCTCATACACACGCACACACTCCCAATTTGACAAATCGTTGACAAGTGCCTATTGCTTGTGTTGTTATTACTGTTATTGTTGTTTTTTATTATTTTATCTATTGCTGTTATGGTGTTTGTTAAGGTTTTAGATCTCAACACGTTGTCCCCATTTTGCTGTTGGTGAAAATTCCTCGAATTTTATTCAAATAGCTCTCGATCCATCCAGCTTTCGTCAGTTTCCAAAGAGCCTTCAATGAGCTTTTGGCGATTTGAAATGAGTTCGATGTTATGATAATAATGAGCTCACTGTAATCATAATGAGCTCAATATAATCAAAACGAGCTCAATGCAATCTTAATAAGCTCAATAATTGAGCTTTGCTAAGATTCATTGATATCATGTAAGAAGTTTTTGAATTCTCCGTGAATGAAATACAAAAACAAAACCCCCCTCCAAAAGGTTGGAACAAAGAGGGCTGATGACGAAAGTCGTGTCAACAAACACGCCACATGGAGGAAAATGTGAAACAATGCAAGGATAATGAAGATGACGACCACGATGAAGACGGGAAAGACAACAAATGGATGGGCTCTGGAATGAGACCCAGGACGAGGAGGCCAACGCAGGGATCCTGATGGGTTCCTTTCGTCCACTGGACATCGCCTGCCTCGGTGGCTTCATTCGGCTGCCGAAATTTGCAACGACCCAACCAACGATGGCCGGACCGTCAGAGATCACCGGAATCCCTGGCAAAGCAACCGATGGACGGACCTTTGGGATGGCACATGGACCGGAGGACGTGGGTCGGTGGAGGACGACCAGGTGGAGCATGGCCAGGTGGCCGATGAACGAGTTTTTGGTCAGCTTCACGTGCATCAGGCCGTGACCGGCGTCCCACGATTCACATTATGAGGTGGGAGCAGGAGGAGGTCGTTGACTACGATGACCACGACGGGGCTGTCGAGGTTGTGGACAGCTCTGCGGCTGCTAAGAGGAACATCGCGGCTGTCGCTGCCGTTGCCACACTTTGTAAACTCGCATAAATTCCGATGTCAGACGTCGACGAGGTTGACGTCGGGGACGAGGTTGACGTCGGGGACGAGCTTTCGCCGAGGTTGTGGCTCCGTTAGAGCGGGGGAGGGAGGGGCGGAGATGAGTTAGGACCAACAAGTGTGTTAAGGCTCGGTGCAAACGCAACGGAGGAGACGAAACTTTGTTGACGAAAGTATTTTCTGAAGGAATGGCGGACAGACGGACATTCGCCGGGACTCAAAGTGACCGCTGGCACTTGAAGGGGATGAGAAGAAAGAAGAAGGGGGGCTAACACAACAATCGCATTTCTCAAAGAAAAAATAGTAATAAGAAAGAGTTGCATTTTTCTTCAAAAGCATATTTTTGGCAAAGATATGTTTTTAGCTGAAAATACCTGAACGTAAAAACCCCGAATTCCGCGGGTTCCTGTACTAAGTTTTTTAGTGTTGACCGCGATTGAACTACAACGAAGTCAAAGGCCATTGACAAAAAAAGCTTACCAAAGAAACTTGATTTAATAGTTTCGTAGGATAGAAGTAAACGATTTGTCGAAAGTGAGAGATCCTGAATCAATTCTTACTACTTTAATTGTCTGCCGTCTCGATTAAACAATAGGAAGGAAGAACAAACCGCAGGGTGATTAAAACAACAACAACAACAACACCTATATCAATTGCAATAGGAAAAATTGGGTCAAGTTTAAACCCTCAAAACCAGAGCCCGGGTCTCGACCGCAAATAACTTTCCATTGCACTCGAACTGCAGCCAATTAAGCTCGAAACTTTCCGCCCTCTGACCCTTTGGGCCGGTGATGAAACCAGAGCCAGGAACCGGGCGGGACCAGGTCGAGGAAGCCGGATCACATGGGACTTGGGGGAAATTTTCAAAAATTGATGAATTTGGCAAATCATCGATAGAGCCGCAATACACACACCACCCCATAAACTCATACACACACACACACACACACACACACACAGATCGGGTCCATATCAATTCGGAAACAGAGAGACCGAGGTAGAGAAAGGGATTGAAGAAGTGATGGAAACGTTATAAACACGGCGTTGTTTTTATTGTTGTATGGTGGTTATTTTTGTTGCTGTTAACACAAGTGTTGTTATTGCCGTTGTCTATGAGTTTCGATAAAATGAAAAATTTATAACATGACTTGTTACAAAATTTCATCATTGCCTTGTGGTTATGCGAGTTGTTGTTGTTATTTTTGTTGTTGCCACTGGTTGCTGACGATGCAGTGCAGCAACAACGGTTTTTATTTCTCTCTGTTTGTTGTTGGAAGCAAGTGAAATTGTACAAATATCCCGAATGTTTTCGGCATATACTGAAAATATTTAAAGAATCCCGATGCTGCGGCAGAATTTGTTGGTGAATCAAAAACACAACAACAAACACCGCCGGATGTTGTCGTCATCACCATTGTAAGGAATGGAATGGAGTGGAATGAAACACAGTCCTTCCCTGACCTCGAGGCGTGTCATCGGCAGAACGAAAAACGTCGACGAGAACCAGGAACAACTGGGCCGCAAGTTGATTGATGGCCAGTGGGTGGGGAAGGAGAACCGCCCGCTCTCTCCGGAAGGTGTCGTGTAAACAGCGAAGAGGCTGGGCAGAGCTCCCGGACAGGGGGGCCGAGTTACAAGTGGAAGGCGTGTGGATGATGTGAGAAACCCCGAAAAATGGGTACAAAGACAAGGATGTAAAGAACAAGGATTTAAAGAACTAGAAGGGAAAAAGTCGAAGTAGGAGTGGGTGGGATGTTAAGAGATCCACGAAAAATCTATAAATAAGGAAAAATTCCCGCTTGAGGAAGTTTGTCGTGGAGCGTCAATCGAATCATTTCCTGGATAGGTTATCGAATCCATTCGAGGAATTGCTGCTTGTCAATGGAATCCTCGCAAGGATCAAGTCGTTAGCCTCAAGGGAATATCGTTCGTGAATTCGCTTCCGTAGGCCAATCGCTCGAATCGCACTCTGTGGTTGGATGGATGGCGATCGTGTCGGGCCGCAACAACCATCGCTCTGACCTCATTTGATGGCCGCACCAACATCGCCAACTACAACCACATTCACCATCGATTGTTTGTTGTTTTAGGCAACAACAACAACTAGTGTGGAAGCGCTCGCGCACCACATTAGCAGGAGCAACAAGACAAATGTTCGCACGCGTTGCCAACGCACCGTCGAGTTGCCAACCATCGAGGTCGACGACGGTGGTGATGGCGGTGGACCGGGCGCAGGGCAGCGTGTAATTTACACGAGCAACTGGTGCGAATTCGCAGCTGACGACTTAATGCAGTCGCGCTCGCTCTTGTCCTGCCTCACTGGCTCTTCTCCCCTTGACTTCCCTCGCTCGCTCTCTCTTAGGCCGTGCTCTCTCGTTTCCCCTTTGTGTGTTTATTTGCAACCCATTAAGATCGCGTCTTTCGTCGTGTCGGCGTGAGCGAGAGTGTATGGGTGAGGTTGTGGGAATGAGAGGGCAGGAGTGCGAATGTGTTGCGTACTTTTAGGCTTCATACGTCGGCCGTACTCGTTGTCGATGCAGCTGCCGCTGTCGATGGCCGTTGGCAAATTTCGCCAAATCCCCATTTTGTCAACTGCTTTCGCCGCCCTCTCGTGGTCACCGACCGACTGTCAATAGCAATTAATATTTGCCCGACGAGTGCATTTCGACTGCTTGGCTCTGTGTGTTTGTCTCTGTCTGAATGTGTGCGTGCTTTTAATGAACTGTTTCAATTGTAATCAAAACTTCTGTATCGTGTTCCAAGGCTTCCGGAGAATTTTAATGCAGTGAATTCAATGAAAGAATTCGGGTATCGTTAAAACATCAGTAAAAGAACGATTAATATTTCAATTTTTTTATTTTGTTTTATTTCTTTATCTGTGAAGCAATGAAATTAAGCAATAATCATCAAAAAGTTAGAAGCAATAAATACACTACAAAAAAAACAAATGAACACATACGATTCCGAATAAAATTTTATTCTTGTTTGATTTAATTAAATACGTAGGAATTTAGATATAGTGAAGTTCTTCATATTAATTTAAACATGAATATATTTAAAAATATTTAACAATATGTACATACACTCCGCGCCACATGAATAGAAACACACAAATTTTTTTCGATGACAGCTCAAAACTTTTGAAAGTGAATTTGCAAAATTATTTGGCGAATGCCAATCGATAGAATAGACAATTAGGAACAATATTGCGAAACAAAAAATCTTCTGAAAAATTCCACAGGACACCTTTTCTGTCCTTTTTTGAAAAAGTACACAAAAAACTTCTTATTTTTTGCGTCACTTGAATAGAAACAGCAGCCAAAGTTTCACTATACGATCAGTTACATTGCTGATGAATGGTAACTTTTCATAATTAAGATGGTTTAATGTATTCTGCGTGTCTTTACATTAAAAATTTCCAGACCAAAGGTGCATACTTTGGCCGAAAAGGCAAAAAGGAAAGCAAAAAGGAAAAGGAAAAGCATATTGAAAATGCATTTTCTTTTCCTGCAATCCCCAATAAAATGGAAAGTAATACCAAAATTGTATTGATTATTCTAAAATGTTGAAATAAATTGAATAATGAACATTGAATAACTCATCTGATAAACACTGTATAATATTATATCGAACATTGCTGAGTTGCAAATGTCAAATAATTTGTTCTCACATATTTCTAAGGTTTTTTATTCTGAATAAATCTTTCTTCTTTTTGCAAACTTGAACTGATGTAGACGCGTTTTAATTCCTCCGTTTGGGTTTGGAACAAAACGTTGAATGCTGTTCTGGTAGATCTTGGTCTGAAACGTAGTGATGTTGATCAATGCATCTATTATAAAGTAGCTGACAATGTAATACTTTATATTGCAATATATGTTGATGACGTTTTGTTGTTCTCCAACAACATGAAAACCATTACTGATACGAAAAAGGAATTGTCCAACAAGTTCAAGATGAAGGACATGGGTGTTGCATCGTCATTTCTGGGCGTTCGTCTTACACGTTCAGGTAATGAAATAAAAATTGACCAGTCGAAGTACATTGCAGAAGTTTTGGGATGAGCGATTGTAATCCTGTTTCAACTCCTGTTGATTGTAATCAAAAGTTAACAGCTGCAATGTCACCGAAGGACGAACTACAGAAAGAACTTATGTACACCGTTAAATGCATGTTTTTTGGCATTTAACCTGGTTCCTGTAACAAGCAAAAAATGTTCATACAATTGATTCAGAAACAATTTTTTTGTTACAGGAACCAGGTTAAATGCCAAAAAACATGCATTTAACGGTGTACATAAGTTCTTTCTGTAGTTCGTCCTTCGGTGACATTGCAGCTGTTAACTTTTGATTACAATCAACAGGAGTTGAAACAGGATTACAATCGCTCATCCCAAAACTTCTGCAATGTACTTCGACTGGTCAATTTTTATTTCATTACCTGAACGTGTAAGACGAACGCCCAGAAATGACGATGCAACACCCATGTCCTTCATCTTGAACTTGTTGGACAATTCCTTTTTCGTATCAGTAATGGTTTTCATGTTGTTGGAGAACAACAAAACGTCATCAACATATATTGCAATATAAAGTATTACATTGTCAGCTACTTTATAATAGATGCATTGATCAACATCACTACGTTTCAGACCAAGATCTACCAGAACAGCATTCAACGTTTTGTTCCAAACCCAAACGGAGGAATTAAAACGCGTCTACATCAGTTCAAGTTTGCAAAAAGAAGAAAGATTTATTCAGAATAAAAAACCTTAGAAATATGTGAGAACAAATTATTTGACATTTGCAACTCAGCAATGTTCGATATAATATTATACAGTGTTTATCAGATGAGTTATTCAATGTTCATTATTCAATTTATTTCAACATTTTAGAATAATCAATACAATTTTGGTATTACTTTCCATTTTATTGGGGATTGCAGGAAAAGAAAATGCACTCACATTTTTGCCTTTTCGGCCAAAGTATGCACCTTTGGTCTGGAAATTTGTAGAGACACGCAGAATACATTAAACCATCTTAATTATGAAAATTTACCATTCATCAGCAATGTAACTGATCGTATAGTGAAACTTTGGCTTCTGTTTCTATTCAAGTGACGCAAAAAATAAGAAGTTTTTTGTGTACTTTTTCAAAAAGCGACAGAAAAGGTGTCCTGTGGAATTTTTCGGAAGATTTTTTGTTTCGCAATATTGTTCCTAATTGTCTATTCTATCGATTGGCATTCGCCAAATAATTTTGCAAATTCACTTTCAAAAGTTTTGAGCTGTCATCGAAAAAAATTTGTGTGTTTCTATTCATGTGGCGCGGAGTGTATGTATTTTTTTGAATTACAGTGCACCCTTTTTATTAACATTGCCTACTCTAAATCGTCAACCAAACCACAAAGTTTTAAAGCGTAAACTCCAAATAATGTTATATTTTTAGCTTTGGTCAATGAGGTTTTCCTATAAGTATAGAATTACAGTTGTTGTCATTTTCCATTTGCTTTCTTGTTCTCGTAAAAATCGAGCGTATAAAATTACTCAAAATAAAACAAATTTCTTTTAAATCATGAAAACGGATAGGTTTTTTGATTTCTTTGGATTTACTTTTGTTTTGTTTTCATTTATGAACAATAAAAACGCTTTAAAATAATATTTTGATTTTATAGTTGCATAATGATAAACGTCAACAATCTGATACATGTGAACGGTTTTAATTAGTTGACGTTATCCCGAGTGTACTGTATTAAGAATATTTGTTGTAATATTAAAATTTTAAAAAATAGAGGTCGTCACGATTAAAGATTTTTCTCAAAAATTTCATAAAATAGTGAAAAATAACCACTAATATTTTAACATAAATTAATTATTATAATATTTTAAAATTTTTAATTCGATTTTCTTTCGGGGTTGCGCCTCCGGTTCGCAAAATATCGTTGGAAAAATTTATGGATCGGAAATCTATAGGTGAAAAACATCTGTATAAGCCATCTATCGGTGGAAAGATTTTATGGGTAGGCTGTCTATTGGAGAATAATTAATATCAATTTGCCATCTATCGGAATATAGTCAGAGATAGCCGAGTTCATGGCAAGAATGAGATTTGCAATATTCATGATAATATCTAAGGCGACATCCTTCGCTCGTTAGCAGCCGAAGGTAATTTGAGTAATAACCTACATGCGCCAGATGCCTTGTTTCGAAGTTGGTGGGTGGTTGCTGTCTTCACTATGGATGGAGATTTGGGAAATTCAAAAATTTTTCATTGCGCCATCTCCATTCAGAGAATACAAATATTTTGAAAAATTTTCGCCTTGCCATCTATGGAAAGTTCTGGCAACTACTCGCTGGTTGTTGCACATACTAATTTATTACTCAAACCTCTAGGGTTCATGTCTTCGATGCAAACCGATCTATTGCAGATTAGCATTAGTTGTTGTTTCGGGGTATTTATTATTGTTATTTTACTTGTTTATAATTGTATATCTCCTCAGACTTGAGTTTTTTCGTTTTTTTATTAGTTTCTAACAGTATTATTATATTAAAATCCCCTTTAAAAAGAAAAAATGTGTCGTAATATCAATTTAAGTATTGTTGTTTGATAAAAGAAATAATTCAATCAATTGCATTTATGTGAAAAATATAAGCCAGACACCAAAATGTAATAATTTCTCAATCAAAAAAAACCTCATATAAAAAGCACAAATTCCCTCGCCTAATTAGCAATGTTGACAATACTTTTGCCATTTGACATTTCTTTCAAATTGTTGTGAATTTTCTTAAAATCTAAAATAAATAAATAGAAATGCAGAAAAGAAGCCGTAGGGTCGCTGTTTGTGATTTTTTGCTCGAATACTTTAAAGTGAATAGCTTAACACTAGATTGCCCAAGCAAGTCATTTTGACTGCTTTTTAATTTCAATTAAAAAAAATGTATGTATATAATGTCACACTTTCTTAAAACTTTGTGACTTTTTTTACGACACATTTATTAAATTAGTATTTAACTTCCCCCTCCTTCATTTCTGGTATATACATATGTGCTATACCTAGATTGCCCAAAAGCAGTCATTTTGACTGCTTGAGACATTTCAAATAATAAAATGACTCTTATTATTAAATTTAGTACATTTCTTATATAATCTGTTCGTCTCGATATTGAAACAATAGTTTTCAATACTTTTTATCGGTTGCCGTCATATAATAACTCGTAAATATGTGAAAAATTGTCGATACTTGATGAGTTGCAGTTGCTCAATAAGCGAAACTATTACTTGTTATTCGAATCTTTAGGTAGTGATACAGTGATAAGTTGATTATTGTATTTATTTTTCGCTCAAAATAAATGAAAAAAATGTCGAGTGAAGTATTAATATTACGAAAAATATAAAAAAATAATATTTAATCAATTTCTTTACACATTAGTTATTCTTTTATAAGGCAGTCATTTTGACTGCTCTCGGGAAATCTAGGTATATACAAAGTGTCGGTATTTCTAGTGTTAAGTGACTTTCACGTTGTAACCAGGGTTGCCGCTAAAGAAAAAATGTTGCGACCAAGTCAGGTTATGAAAAGTTACCAAAAGTTACCAATGAATTAAAACTTTAAGTTCCCCTTAAAATTAAAAAAAAACTTTTTAAAGTAAATATAGATCTATTAAAGTTTATAACATTTGTTTATCACAACACTGATGACAAGAATAACTTAAAAACTTAATTAATTAATTATTTCAAAAAAATTATATAAACTAAAACACAAATTGAAAATCTGTATTCACGAAAAATGCATTCAATAAAAAGATGCATCAAAATTCTTTGGCAGCTGACCAAACTTAATTGTTAGCTTTTGGTCGATTTGTTAGCTCTTTGGCTAACATTATATTGGTAACAGTTTTATATTCCAATTTATTGCGTAATTTCGATTTAATTAACGATAACTCGGAAAATTTCCATTCAGCAGCTGCTAAACTATGGGGCAATGTCATTAGTAAAAATATGAACTGACAAAGTTCTTTACAAGATCTTGAAATTAATGGCAAAATTGACAAATCCGAATTCGATAATACGTTTTCAGGTGTAATAATAGATAAAATTTTTAAATCTTCATTGTTAAAATCAAATCTTAGCTCAATTTGCCTCAATAATTCGATGTAGAAATGTCTGTTAGTTGTTTTAATTTCTAGTTCTTTAATTTTAGATAAATTACAGGTCTTCATGAATTCTTCGGCTTTGCTTCCAATAAAAATCTGTTCAACATGAAGATAATAACTTTCATCGAATATATCGATTGGAGTTAAATAATCAATATTTTTTAATGATTGATTCCTTAAGAAATTACTCAATATTAATTTCCATATGGGAATACAAATACGGCCAACGAACATTCTCTGATTGAAACTCTTTATTAAAATCGTTAATCATTTTTAAAATGTAAGTTAAAAAAATGAAATAAATTTTAGTTTCGGAATCCATATTGTTTTCTAAATCTTTAGCATGAATTCCATTAACTTATATGAAACAAGAAATAAAATAAAATCTTAAGCTATCCCATTCATAATATTCAAAAATATTAAGAATACAAAAAAGTTACCTCAACTAAAAATAAGTTACCAAGCTACCAAAAAAATGTAAAATTAAATTGCAGAGTAACGGGTCTTTTAACGGTAATACATAACTCCAATACGTCGATGCGACGTAGATTCCCAGCAAACCATATTCGGAGCGTTCGTAATTGTGACTCAAAAAAATCCTTTTTTCTGATTACTTTGGGGGTGTTCATATTTCTGAGAATAAAATGCATCTTATTTAGGAATGTTTTGAGAGGATAATCTTTGAAGCTCTTAAAATAGTATTGTTTTCTGATGATGTTATGCGCTTTCATATTTTGGAATCCTAAAGTATTCTGATTTAGAAGTGCTTGGTGACCACCTTCCCTAACACTTCTTATTTTAATGCGTTTTAGGAGGGTTAGCGGTATGCAATTTCTTCGGATGATCGCAATTTGGAATACACCGAATCTTTAAATATAAAAAAATCAGAACTTTGCGTGAAGAAATAGCTGAGTGGTCTGCAGTTTTCAATATTTCTAGTAATGCTTTGAATGGGCTGCTGACAATTTTACAGCGTAGTTTCCCTGAGTTACCTAGCGATTCCAGAAGTTTAAAGGGAACCCCAAGAGTAGCCAATTGTGTTGCAATGAGCGATGGGCAATATGAACATTACGGGATTAAAGATAGCTTGACTGACTTTCTAGAAAATAATGTATTGGACGAACAATTTATCAATATTAATGTAAATATCGATGGTTTGCCTTTATTTAAAAGTTCAAAAATTCAGGCGTGGCCTATATTGATAAATATACATAAAACTTCTCCTGTGTTGATCGCAGGTGTTTTCGTTGGAGAAAGCAAACCTAAGGATGTTAATGAATATCTTAATACATTTGTTACAGAACTTAAACCTTTAATATCGGGTGGATTTACTTACAAGAGCAGACATTACGAAGTAAAAGTAAGATCTTTTATTTGTTATGCTGCAGCAAGAGCTTTTGTACTTGGAATCAAAAATCATAGTGTCCGAAGTGTCACCAAAGGAGCGAGAGTTATCAAAATAGAATTATATACAGAAAACAAGATAGTTTACCAAGAACAGACGAACAATTTAGAAACAGAATAGATACAAAACATCACAACATAAAAAATCCAATAAAAGTCGAGGAACTACCAATAAATATTGTAAATCAATTCGCTTTTGATTATATGCATATAGTATGTTTAGGTATTGTAAAAAATAAAAAGTAGAAAAAAAGTTGCTTTAAATGCTCCATTTTAAATGCTCCATTCATTTACAATCTTGATTCTATTTTCTATTTTTCAGGAAAATTAATTTGTGTTTGTTAAATCAAATAAAATTATATTTTTGAAAGACTTTTTTGATACTCCATTGAAATCAAGTCTATTAGGAATTAAATACACCGATTCGTTTACAGTAAGTCAACAACATACAATACACAATATATGAAACATAACAGAAAAAGTTGTATGCTTTAATAGTTCTTCACCACCTTTATTAATTTTTGTACCGCTAATTCATAATATAGAGTAAAATGAATAATTTCACTGAAATGTTCAATTCAACCAACGAAAACCTGTCAGAATCAGCAATTCCACAATCCCAAGATCAATACAATTTCAGCTCGGAGGAACAAACAACGTACACATTATTAAATTCTAATAATTCGTGTTCTTCAAGTAAGTAGAAACGTTTGAAAACACATTTAATCAATATAACATAAAAAATTTTTTTGCAGTACAGCAACTTATTTTCCAAAAACTGAACGAAATGAATGAAAATATAAAAGGTATTTGAAATGTCTACTTAGATCACAAGTTTACAAGTTCCATATTTTTTAGATCTTAAGAAAGAAGTTGCTGATCTAAAGAATGAAAACATTCGAATGCAAACTCAACTGTTGACAGAATAGACGGTACAGCGGAAGACTTCAGAAGGGAGTAACGAAATTTTGTTGTTGCCAAAAAAAACATTTTTACAAGTCGAAGAATTTGAAAAGTTTGAGGAGGATCTGAAAACATCAGCAGATCTTTGTGACAAATTGGTAAACTTTAAATTTCTAATGTTTTTTAATGTAAAACTAATCTGAAGAATTTTTAGGAAACTGAATTATATAGATGCAATATTTCTGAACCAGCGAAATATATACGCTTGGCGTATATTTATTGCTGAAGAAGTTGCCACAAAATTTTCATGGAAAGGAACAGTTTCAAATTTGACGTCGATGACAACGCACGTGCGAAGTCAAAGAAAATTTAACACGTGTTAATTCTAAAAATTTATTGTGCTTAATTGTGAATAAAAACAATATAGAAAGCCAAAATTATAAAAAACTTTAAAAACAACAAAAAAAAAAACACTTTCTAGTGAGAATTGTAAAAAAAAAAAAAAAAAAAATAATAAAAAAAACCAAAAACACTTAAAAATGGATGACGATGTGAGTGACGACGGTGATGAACGCCTCTTGACCTGGCAAATTGTTCCCAGCAAACAATCGCATAAACGTCATGCGGAAAATTCACCAAAAGCCATAAGGAATAAAAAACCATTTGTGGCCGATAAACCAACAACATCCCGTAATGCAACGTCTGCAAATAAGTTTGCAGCTTTAGAAGTAGATGAAGAAGAACGATCTACAGAAGTTATGAGTGCAGCTGGAGCTCCTAAGCCTCCTCCTATATTTATTCCTAGTGTTAAAGATATTTGTGCTATGATAAGTAATATTTGTACTATTATACCTAAAAATGAATTTACTTATAAATCACTTAAGGATGATCAAGTTAGGTTAATGGTAAAAACTGTTGATTCATATAGAAAAATTATTAAATACTTTGATACAAGCAAGGTAATTTTCCACACCTATCAACTAAAACAAGAGAGAGCATATAGAGTAGTTATTAAGGGTTTACATCACTCAACACCAATTGATGACATTAAAGATGATCTGCTGTCAAATGGTCACGAAGCTAGAAATGTTACCAACATCAAAAGCCGCGTGACGAAAAATCCCTTATCTATGTTTTTTTGTCGATCTAACGCCAAATACAAATAATAAAGCAGTTTATGATATTGTACATATTAATAACTGCATAGTTAAAATTGAGCCACCACTCAAAACCCATGAATTAATTCAATGCTATCGATGTCAACAATTTGGTCACACTAAATCCCATTTTAGTAAACCATATAGATGTGTTAAATGTGGACTTGATCACCCCACAGCTGAATGTAGGAAAGATATTAATTCACCACCGCGGTGTGTTCATTGTCTACAAAATCATACTGCGAATTATAGGGGATGTAAAGTCTACCAAGAGATTCTCCAAAAGAAATCGTCTAATATGATAAACAACAAAAAATTGGAAAATCATCGTAATACTCAATTCTCTTCTGTCCAGCAAGAATACATTAACACAGACAGTACAAATAGTGTTAATAAAGAAAATATCAACAATAACTTTAATAATATGTCTTATGCGCAAGTGGTAAAAAATCAAAATAATAATGACATTATGAATAGGATTGAAGTAGCACTAAATAAGCAAATTGAATTAACCAATTCATTAATGAATATGATGTCAATACTTATTAATAAATTATGCAAATAGATCTTAGAATCGCAGCATGGAATGCCAATGGGCTTTCCCGTCATGCCCAAGAAATAGAAATGTTCTTGCATTTACATTTTATTGACATATTATTGATATCTGAATCTCATTTTACCTCTCGATCTCATTTAAAAATCAGAGGCTTTGATGTTATTTCTGCTAATCACCCAGATGATAAAGCGCATGCTGGTGCAGCTATAATAATAAAATCTACTTTAAAATTTGAAGTCATAGACGCTGTTTGTAAAACTTATCTTCAAGCTGCGGGAGTTAAAATCAAGTGTAACAATTTCGACATTTCAATTGTTGCTATTTATTGCCCTCCAAGATATAACATAAGCTGTTCACAATATGAAGCATTCTATAAAAATCTTGGTGCTAAATTTATAGTTGGTGGAGATTATAACTCAAAACATCCTTGGTGGGGTTCAAGACTAGCTAATCCTAAGGGAAAATAACTATTCAAATGTATATCAAACAATCATTACTCTACATTATCGACTGGTAGGCCCACATACTGGCCCAGTGACCCTAGAAAAATACCTGATTTGCTTGACTTCTTTGTTTACCATGGGATCGCGAACCACCTCCTAGATATCATAGATAATGATGATTTAAGTTCAGACCATTCAGCCATCATCATGAATTTTAATACGACGTTGAACACTAAAGTGTGTAATTCCAACAAACTCTTTTCCTCAAAAACTGATATTAAATCCTTTCAATACTGGATAGATAAAAACATTAATCTTAATATAGCGTTAAAGTGTGGTAGCGAACTTGACAATGCAGTTGAAAACTTCACGAGTTTAATTCATGAAGCATCCTTTTTATCAACACCAATCAATGAACCTATTCAAAATAATAACACTGTTATCATATCTAGTGAAATAAGAGAATTAATCAGAAATAAGAGGCGATTAAGAAGAATTTGGAAAATAAGCAGAAATCCGAGAGATAAAAGTAACCTTAATTTTGCATCAAATCAACTGAAACGACGACTTCATGAAATTAAAAATGATTCTCTAGGAAATTATTTGAAAAATCTGAACTGTTGCAATAACGATGAGTACAAACTTTGGAGAGCTACTAAATATTTAAAACGTCCTAGAAAACGTAACGTTTCAATAAAAGACGCTAGCGGAACTTGGTGCAGATCAAGCTTGTCTAAAGTTAAGGCTTTTGCTGAACACTTAGAACAAAGTTTTCAACCATTTGATATAAATAACACTACCACCGATATTGTGAACTTTTTAGACATTCCCTGTCAAATGGATTTGCCATTGAAACATATTTCCCCTAATGAAGTTCGTTCTGAAATAAAGATGTTGAATAACACCAAAACTCCTGGATTTGACAAGTTGGATGCCAAAGTACTTAAATCTTTACCTAATAAAGGTATTCTGTTACTAACGCTTATATATAATACTATATTAAGACTTTGTCAATTTCCAAGTCAGTGGAAGTGTGCTGAAATAATTATGATTCTCAAGCCTAACAAACCAGAGAACGTTGTCTCGTCCTATAGACCGATAAGTTTATTAGTAACATTCTCGAAAGTATTTGAAAGAATATTTTTAAGAAGAATGTTACCTATTCTTGAAAAACAGCATATTATACCTGAATATCAATTTGGATTTCGAAGTAATCACGGCACACCTGAACAATGCCATCGTATCGCAAATGTCATTATTGATTCTCTGGAAACCAAAAAATATTGCTCTGGTATGTTTTTGGCAAGCTTTTGATCGAGTCTGGCATATTGGTCTATTATTTAAGCTAAAAAAACTCCTTCCTGCTCCAGTTTACTTAGTATTAAAATCGTACTTAGAAAATCGTTGTTTTTATGTTAAAATCAATGATGAAACATCTGATATTAAGCAAATAAGAGCAGGTGTGCCACAAGGCAGTGTCTTAGGACCGGTTCTGTTTACGATCTTTACTTCAGACATGCCTATAACAGATTTGGTAACTACAGCTACATATGCTGATGACACTGCTGTACTTGCTTCAAATGAATCTGCAACTGTGGCTTCAAATCTAGTTCAATCTGCACTCAACAAAATTCAGTTATGGTTAACAACGTGGAATATTAAAATAAATACTTCAAAATCGGCTCATGTAACTTTCGCTTTAAAAAAAGGAAACTGCCCTGCAGTTTTTCTAAATAACTCTGAAATTCCTAATTGTGACAGCATTAAATATCTAGGACTGCATCTCGATAGGAGGCTAACGTGGAAAAATCATATTAAAGCTAAACGTCTCCAACTTAATTTGAAATCCAAAAGAATGTACTGGTTACTCAATCCAAAATCTGAATTAAGTCTTAACAATAAATTACTGCTCTATAAAACCATACTGAAACCTGTATGGACATATGGAATTCAATTATGGGGTACAGCAAGTAATTCAAATATTGAAATTTTACAACGTTTTCAATCCAAAATATTAAGGCAAATTACTAATGCACCTTGGTTTGTCACAAACATTCAAATCCATAAAGATCACAATGTCTCTTTTGTTAAAAAAGAAATAAATAACTTCAGCGCAAGATACCTTATTAGACTTAGTAATCACACCAATACTCTAGCTATAAGACTTCTTGATGATACTAATAAAATTAAAAGATAGATAATTTAGATAATAAGTATGTACATATAGCTATTTTAAGTTTGTTATTATTTTATATTTAAGTTTTTGTTAATGTTCATTTAAATATGTTCATTGTATTTTTGGACTTAATGAAGTTCAAAATAACTCTGTTAAATTTATGTAATCAAATTTGCTTATTATTATTTAAATAGATTGCAAATAAAAGAATATTTACAAAAAAAAAAAAAAAATGGAAAGGAACGTATAGAAAATATTATAATAAGAAATAAAATATAAAATAATTTATTTTTATTATATACACTTTAACGTTACTTTTCCGAGTCATTTTTGTATTCTGAAAGAGGAAAAAAACTCTTAAATAAGAATCGTTTATTAGTCTTTTCGGAGCCTTTCGTTGCTTGTCAGTGTTTCAAATTATCTCAAAATATCCATCGGACAATGTTATTGTAAAATTCTTACCAGAATAACGATTTTTTCAAGTCTAGCAAGCGGTGTCTGTTCAAGGGAACACCACAGAAAATACACGAAAATTAAACATTTTACTGTCGTTTTGCTAAGTTGAAATTATTTTATGTTTATACCATACAAAAAATATGGCTTTTTTAAATTGTTTCTAAAATGAACTGTACTTAATATCCACAGATAAGATCTGCAAAAATGTTCTAATACTATAAACTGAGATGATTGAACGAAGTCCGGTATATATTATATCCCAAAATAAGATATAACTGGACCACGTCGATTCGACGTAGATTACCTACGACGTGTATAAAATTGACCGTTGACGTTTGATCAATTCGTAATTTTCCCTCTAAATAATTTTGATGTAAAAACCGGAAGAGTTTACTATCTCTATGGGACAGTAAAATATCACAAATTTCTATGGGTTGGTTTAAATGGGATATGGGTTTACACATGGTGCATGTGATTCCGACTGTTTAGCAACTTTACTGCTTGACTACATCACATACAATATTGGTGGAAGTACATGGATGATGTCTTCTTATCTATTCAAATGTTAAAATTTTAATATATTTTGTTTCTTTTAGTTACAAAGCGACGTATCTCACATCGTCGCGACGTAATGTGTTGCAATGTGCAGGTGCCCTTTCGAAAGCACACATTTTTTGAGGGGTCTCATTTGCCGCTAGTGCAAATAATTTTGATATGAGAGATCAACTGGAAGTTACTTCCTGTCCCAGTTGAAACCAGGGATAGGGAAACACTTTTAGATGTAAGACTTGATTTTGCCCGGCACAACAATTATATAAGATTTTTGGAAGGTAAAATACACATTAGCTGTATGTACATAATATATTTAAACATATTTTTATTTTCTCGTAGACTTACGACTGTTTGGAGAGTGTGGGTTTCCAACATTTTATAGGGAACCACAGTCTACACTTCAAAGCTCCTGAAACTGGTCAACATACTAAGACCGTGGAAGGCATGTGGCGCCACGCCAAACACTCTCTGCCTGAGTAACACAGAAAAAAAAAACATTTTTAGGGATATTTGGCTAAATTATATTTTTGAAAAAATATACATAAATTAAATCGAGTAGACCATTTTTTTAAATTAGTCTGTCAATTATATAATCTGACTTCCCCAAAAGCACAATAATAAATCGGCATCCGATTATGAAATCGAGATATCCGAATAATGAAATATAAAAAGTTTGTTTTTTATTTATTATTTTTGTTTGAAATTACTGTGGCCCGCGTAGCCGGTGTTGGACATAGGATGCAGTCATATATTTTGCATCGAGCTCAGTGTTCACTTTTCCCCACACTTTTTGGCACCCATCTGAGCCAATAATATTATATTTACTCCCATTGAAAAAAATTTGATTTCCAGAAATTGTCATCTATTTATGCTGCTGAAAAGTGAACACTGAGATCGATCCAAAAAATGTGACTGAGACAGTAAAACATGGTGCTGGACCGGTTATAGTATGAGGGTGTATGGCAGCATCTGGTGGAGGAAATCTGATAATCGAAGAAACAATGGAAAAGACGGTTTATTTGAGCATTTTAAAAAATAACTTACATCAAAGTACACCTAAATTGGGACTAACAGGATCATTTGTATTCAAACAAGACAATGATTCTGAACATTCAGCCCATATTGTTGGGTAATGGATTTTCTATAAAAGGCCAAAACAATTACAAACTATCCCCCAATCACCTGACTTACACCTTACTTGAACAACTGTGGGATTATCTCGAAAAAAATATAAGATCTCATAACAAAGTTACTCTTAAAGCTGCACTAATTGATGAATGGAATAAAACTCCACCTTCGAAGTTAACATATAAAAGAAATGAAAAAATAAAATTTTACTATTACTATATCAAATCATAAGCCATTTTTCAATTATTTCAGTTAGAAATATCGCTGAATACTTAGTATTGTGATACACTCTATGTGAAGATTTATGATATAGAGAAGACTTTACATCAGGTATTACGTAAGGGTTTGAGTGATCGTATGCAAATAAATGCCCCAAGGCACATAACTCGAGTATTTTGAATGTCCTGTGAGGAGTGTACAATGAAATTCGTGGTTTCTGGTACTGGTTCCAAGACTGCAATATACGAGCAATTGGCGACCGACCCAAGAAGTCCAGTATATTTGCATATGTCTCAAAAACGGCACACTGTATCGACAGGCTTAATGTTGCTGCCAACCGTAGGCTCACTATCACAAAACCAAATGAAACTATATAGAAGTATTTATCAATCTATTGGGGTAGAGTGCGAGGATTACAAAACACTTTCTATGGTTCCATTATATTTGCGTTATTGTTTATCTCGTATGGTTAACAAGTATAAATCAGACAAATCGAGTGCTTTTGAAGGTAAATATAATAATAATATGACCATATTGAGGAAATGGTGGTTTTGTATTTTAAAATTGACAATGGAAAAATTTAGATATGCAGTTTCCGCGACCAACATTTGGTGTACTTCAGCCAGGTTCAAGGTCCCATGTAGAATCAGAGGAACCACACAGAGGTAATACAAGTAACATAATTATTGAGGAAAAGAATCCTTTCTGTGAAGAGATTTGGGTTCCATTAATTAATTATGGGTTCCTACCTACTCCCCACATATAAAATTAAAAAAATTCCTATTGAAACCAGTTTAATTCAATTACAATGGTTTCAATTCTAGGTTCACCAAGTCAGTCATCGTCTGTTTTTCGTTTTCATTAAAATCCTTTTTCCAGCGTGGACAGTGAGTATGAACATGTAAAGTTTTCTGTATTTTATGACAAATTTATTAAAAATATGTATTTTATATGGGTCATATCAGCATTAGACAGTCTATATATATACAATGAAATAAACGAATATAAATTACGTTAAATAGGATTTACTCTGATGCAAAAATATAAGCATGTTTACATTTTTTGGCAATAATGTATATCTTTTAGTAGTTATTAAATTTCCTGCAGTTGAAATACAGCGCTCAGCAATGGCAGATGTGGCTGAAATAGATAACATTTTTGTTGTAAATTTTAAATATAGGGGATGTTTATCTTTTTTGACTCTCCACCAAGCAAATGGGTCTTCGTCAAAAGCCACCTGAAGCTCATCAGTAAATAAAGTAAAAATCACAATGCTGTATGAAACCATGTGTATTTGGGATGGATTGAAATGGTGGGGTGAAGAGTGGTTTCTGTTCCTGATATTCCACATTCCTCCAGCTTTTTTTTACTTCCATCAGAATTCTTTGCTTTAATTCCGGTGATTCATGTTCCAAATTTTTATAACGAAGATCTTGAAGATATGTTACTTCCATATACATTTTCTATGTCAAATCTTTTTGTGAGATCCTCTATCAAAATTTCTTTCACTATTCGAATCATATCGATGTTGGCCTTGAGGTGATTGGTCATGATCTATTATATCATCGGGCGGACTACTGAAGTAGGAGAGTGGAGAGTCAAAATTTGCTGTTTCTGTCTTAGTGCGTGAATGGCTTTTGTCGAATACTGGTGTATAACCATTTTACTCGACTTTTTTATAATTTCATTTTCATCGATCACCTCCAATGCTTTATTAATAGATAGCTGCAGCGTATATGCAGCACACGTCAGTTCTTCGGATTCTTCCACTAATTCCATTGAATTTACTGCATTCTTTATATTTTTCGCATTGTCTGTAACGATAGAAGCAACGTTTTGGAAGTTCCATTTCGATAGTGTCGCACTTATTTGGGCAGTTATGTTTTTAGCGGAGTGTAGTTCTTCCAAAAATGTTGTATCCTAGTGTACATTTTTCGCTTTCGAAGTTGTCATTAATTGTATGTGCAGTAACCGTAAGGTATTTGTCTTGGGTCATTGATGTCCACAAATCCGATTTCAGAGATACTACTGGATAATTTTAGATGCGTGACTGAAGTTTGGATTGTAAACCCGTATAAACTGATTTCAACCGCTTTTCATTCTGTATTACAACATATCCGGAGACGGCTACATTAATAAAATTCGGAAACCCCTCGCTACCTGTGTCCTCGGTTTCCGTGTCCGAGATCACTATGGTGACTATCTCCTTCACCTTTTTCTCCTTGGCCGAAGGGCATGGGCCGTTAGGGCGAATTGGGACGACTGCTGGTTGGCCCGCCGTCTCCCGCGGAATGACCCGCATCCGGTTGCCTCCACGACCCACGCGCACCTCCTTCCATTCTTCTCCCAGTATTTTGATCCGCTTTCTGTCTTCTTCTAATTCACCCAACTTCTGGCGGTACTTTTCTTTGCTCTCTTCAAATTTATTCATTTTCTTATTTTTCTCGGTGGTTCTTTATTAGTTGATGGTTTTTGACTAAAGAGTTCTCCCTCTTCCAGTCTGCTCCTTATATAGGGCCTGGTTTTTTATTCTTCCGTTAGTTTTGTCTTAAAAATTTTAATTTATATTTTTCCACTTTTGAATTGGATGCCATTGCCGTGTTTTTGCAGTAAATGTTTTTTCGTTTGGACATCCATTCTCTATAATTTTTTCCCCATCTTTTGTCTTTATATTTTGTTTTTTTTTTTTTAACTTGGAAAGCCTTAATTCGCCTACGTGAGCGGTATATGTTTTTGTTTCCCCTTCCCTTTGTAATTTGGCTATGACTGGTGACAGGAAATCGGTGATTTTGAACGGACCATCATACTTGGGAGCTAGTTTGGAGGCGAAGTTATTAATAGCTTTGGATAAGACGTGTTGTTTCCGGAGTACTAGGTCTCCAATCCGAGGGTTCCATGATCGTCGACGTAGGTTGTAGTGCCTTGATTGGTCCTGGGAGGCTCGTTCTATGTTCCGTCTTACTATTTTGAATACGTTTTGTAATTCCTGAGCTTTGTCGCGCGGAGAGGTTGTTTGTCAACCGTTCCCTAAGGTTTCTTCATCGTAGAGAGCTTTTGGAAGTCGAGGTTCTCGCCCTTGGATTATAAATGCTGGTGTATATCCTGTGGAGTCGGACACACATGCGTTTATTGCCAGGCTTATCTCTGGAATGAGTTCATCCCATCGGGTCTGGTCTTGTTTGCAAAATTGCGCGATCATTCTTTTAATTGTTCTGTTGGCTCTTTCCGTTGGATTTTCCTGGGGCGTATAAGGAGCCGTGAATTGATGTCTGACCCCGAGAGGAATGTTCTAAAGGCTTTGCTGGTGAACTGGGCGCCGTTATCCGAAGTGAGGACTTTAGGTACTCCAAATCTAACCAAAATCCTCTCTCGAAGGCTTAGCTCGCTGGTAGCTCTTCGTAATAGGATTATTTCGGTCCATTTAGAGAACCTATCGAAAAACACGCATAGCATTGTGTTTTCGTGTTTGGATCTCGGTAGCGGTCCTACGAAGTCCACGCAAAGTTGTTTACTGGACGTCGAACATGTATTGCTGTAGCTCAAGTGCCCATCTTGCTATTCGTCCGGAGGGGCTTTCTGCTATTTAGCCATTTTAATGCGAGGTGGTCGGTGATTACGTTGAACCGGTAGCCTTCTAAGTATGGCCTCATCTTACGAATGCCCCAGACTATGGCTAAGCATTCTTTTTCTGTGGATGAGTAGTTCTTCTCGGCGGTGTTTAGGTGTCTGCTGGCGTGGTGCGATTGCTTTGGATTGGAAATATTCTTTATATAGATGTGATTGTTGAAGTTTGTACTATTCGGGTTGAAAGTCGCGAATGAAGTGAAGCTTATTTTCGCGGCAAGACATGATCGCAGTCAATGCCTCTGTCCGAGCTGTCACTTCTGAGTGCAAATTTGGCGGCTACCACGAACCGCTAACGGTGAAAAGTGTCTTTCTCGATAGCACTTCACTCGCCAGGGAGGGCGCACCATATTGTACTAGAGTGTACAGTACGGACGGTTTGTGACGTAAACAAATATAAGGGGTATTCAGACTCAGTCTCGTAGGCTCGTAGGAGCGTAGAATACGTGCAAATTGGTTTTTGTAATCTACGATTCCACGCTCGTACGCGAGTTGTACCTCTCGTAGAACGCGTAGAATCAATTTTGTAAATGTTGGCCAATTTTTGCAGTGAAAACAAAACATAAATATTTTTGCAAAAAATAAAAATATTATAAAGTATTGTAATACACAATTCCATTAAAAATTTCGAATTTCTAAAAAATTGAAAAAATTGTCCGATAGTACTATTTTTGAGCCGCAAAAATTCGATTCATCTGAGAAAAACAATGTTGTGGCAACATTCTTCAATTTGTCATTCAATTATAATTTCTTGAATCCGAAAATTTAATAAATTCATACATATTCACATAAAACATCATGCATTTTGGAAAATAAAACTATTTGTGTCTAAATAATTATGTTATAGGGTGCGAAGAGAAGAAATATGAGCAACTAATAAAACGATTAAACTATGATGTCAGTATATAACAATATTTTCTTTTGAATGAAAGGGATTTTTCAAACTAAAGTTGGACCAACTTTTATATAAAATGAGAAAATTTGTGTGCGAGGTTCACACATTTTAATTTTAATTTTTAGAATTATACTAACATTTTTTAATGCATGAAAAATCATAAATTATTATAACATTTCTCAAAAACGGGCAATCTGTTCAAAAATATGCAACACCTCTCCAAATCACATTACGCCGTCTGATCAGGTGTTCAGACATGTCGATTGTACGAGACTTACGAGTACCAGCCTCCGAGACTGAGTCTGAATACCCCTATAAATTAGAGGTATCGATTTCTGCCCGCACATGCTCGTTGGCCCGGGCACCCGGGAATACCCGGGCCGAAAAAAGCCCGGGCATCGAGACCTCTACTATAAATAAGTACATGTACTCTAAATAAGTACATAGATATAATATAAATACAAAATACCTTACAGATCAATTGATTTCTTACTCTGATTCGTTTCTGATTATTTTCTGTGTTACTCGTAATACTATGAATGGTCATTAAATTCCTGTGGTATTACCTCCTCGACAAATTTGTAATGCCATGCACCCAAGACATTTAGTTGTTTCGCCAGTGCGAGTACCATAAATGAAACTCTTTTGCGGTGCCATATGAATTTTTTAGATATTATTTATGCATAATTTGAATTCCTTTTTATTTACAGGCGTATGAATATCTCAACAATGAGAAATACATATGTTCACTTTAAGGCGAATCTTTCCATCCACGGTATACAAACTCGTTGCCAGCGTTTCATCCTTTGTTAGGACACATAGCAAAATTCATGTTCATGAAAAGGAAAGGCGCTATACCTGGTTGATTTATTTATTTATTTGATATGAAGGCCCCAACAATAGCTGGTTGATGTCTTCGAGAAATATAAGGCAGATATCAGCGCTCTACAGTAAATGCGATAGACGGGATAAGGTTGGTCCAAAAAGTAATCCTGTGATGTCTTCTATATCTGTCATGCGACGAAGCATCAATTAGTGTCGGATTTGTCGTTGGGAAGAGACTTCGCCACCAAGTCTCCAGGTTCACCCCTGTGGATTAATGGCTTGCCACAATTCGCATCAAGGCTAAGTACAACTATGTATATCAGCTCCGATGGAGGAGAATGACTCTGAGACCAAGGAGCGCTTCTACCAACGCCTTGAAGACGATATCTAAGAATTCCATAGAGATTGGCATCTTTCATCATTTGCATCATTTTGCATTGAAAATGGCAAGTGCAATTGTATATTTTGTTAAATTAAAAGAATTGCTGTTTACTACTATAATTACAAAGCCTGATTCTTTTACCACTCTAGGCTTTTTTTTTAATTAATGTAAATTAAGTTCAGTACTAGCCCAGGCCGATGCAACGATTCTTAAATTTATATGTATTTGCTATAAAAGCAGCTAGGACAATTGTTAACGTGAATTAGATTTATTCTGATAGTTTTTGCGTGTAAACTTTCCGAGCACCTATGAAACAGTATCGGTTTGGACTGAATAATGCAAAAAGAGTTTAGACTATTTCTTGTCGAAATGCAGTGGGGTTGTTTGTCCAGCTGAAGGTCTGGATTCGACGCAATTGAAAAGGAGTGGATAATAATATTGGGAATACCAATGAAACTTCTATGGGTAGATCATTGTAGACGAACAAAGCAGAAACACAACCACAATGAATGGGAGGAAGTGCAAAAGGATGGAAGGAAGGAGCATTGAGGCGGATGGAAGGTATAAGAAGGATGAATGTGTGGAAGAAAATTATGGATCACGTGAAGGAAAGACACAGACTCGTTCAAAACTTTCAAATGTACTTTCTCGTTTTGTAACGGAAACTTCAAAATTTTAAGTATCTTTCTTAAAAGAAAAAAAGTGGACAATATTTAAAAGTTTCACTTATTTCGCGTATTCTAGAAACGCATCTATCTTTCAGCTGTATCACTAACGTACTTTCCAATAAATTAATCTCCGGTCATCTATTTGCTTTAATTCTTCATTTATTTATTTATTTCCTTTTGTATTTTGCTAATCATTTTCAGAAGTATACTACCTTGTTGACCTTGGGCTAAACGAATCTGAAAATCTTCAATGAACTCGTTTCGACCCTAATATAAATCTCAAATTTTTTTTGATTTGAATCCATTAAATTTATTTTTAATCTTTAATCCTACTCAATATTTAGATTTCATACTGAATAGTTCGAAAGTTTACTTTTCTCATTTCATATGTCATGGGTTGTTGTTGTAATTATTACATACATATATGTATATGCTTGTTATTATTATTAATATTATAATTATTATTATTGTAGATTACACTGATAAAATTGCCATTAAGAATGCTTAAAACTACTTGTTTTCATTAGGTTTATAAAATTAAAAATTACATTATATTAATTGAATATAATATAATATTAAAATAAAACTATCGTTTAAGTTGTCATTTATTGTATCCTAAATATTTGCCAATTTAGTCCTCCACTGAATCGAGGGACTCTCGAAGGAATGGGGGAAGAGGGAGGCAGGGAGAGCTTAGAACTAAAGGTGGCTTAAAACGAAATCTAAACAAAGTTATCAACAAATCAGTGCTTTTCCAAGGAGGGCGGGGTTCAGGTGAGGAGAACTTGGGCGATCCCAAAGGGGGGTGAAGGGTCTGCTTTGAGCAATAATTTAGTTAAATTCAACAAAACCGCGGGCGACTCCCGCTCAGACACTAACTTTAACATAAACCACATCCAGGCCCATTGCCGGAGTCAGAGGACGGTCCGGCCCTGGGGCCAGCCGGGTCCGTGGCGACGTCGTCGATTATCACATTGGGATGCGGCGCACCAGCAGATACTCGGAGAACTGCTGGCCCTCGACGCCGCCGCCGGTGCTCGCCTCGATGGTGAAGCCGGCGTTCAGAAGCCGCGTCAGCACCTGGACCGAGTTCAGTTTGCAATAACCGTTGAGGGGGAAGCGGATGATTTGCCGCCAGTCGCCCTGGTTCCACGAGACCCCGCTGCGGCTGGTCTGCGTCGCCTGGTTCGCCTCGGGGAAGACCTCGTCCAGCAGCGACCGCTCCGCGGAGAGCATGATGCGCTCGCCGAGGTCGGGCGAGATGTGCAGCGCGACCACCTCGTAGTTGTACTCGGGCGTGGGCCCGGCCCGGGGGCTGGACTTGATGCGGACCGGCGGGGTGGGCGGGGCCACCAGGTAGTTGCCGTTGCGCACCCGGTCCTTGCGCATGCTCTCCAGCTGCTTGATCATCGCTGCAGAGGACAGAAAGAGAGAGAGGGTGGGTTAGAGGAGAATGACAGGGGAGCCGTGGGCTACTCACGCTCCACTTCGAAGTAGCGCGCCTCCTCGAGCAGCAGCTCCAGGTCGGGGAAGTCCTCAGCGATCAGCAGTCTTGAGTTTCTCATGAAGTTCAGTACGTGCCGGAACATCCCGCCGTCCCGGTCGATGAAGTAGTGCTGCTTGAGCGAGTCCAGGACGATGGGGATCGAGCCGTTGAAAAGCTTGGCCAGCTTCGAGTCCGGGTACTTGGTGAGCGTCTCCAGGGAGCTCGTGTAGATCGTGCCGCCGACGTCGATGTGCACGGGCGCGGTGTAGCGCGAGGCGGCCGCCACGCAGGGGATGCCCGTGATGGGCTTGTGGTTCGTGTGCAAGTAGGAACTGGCTCCCGCGCCGGCCCCGCCAGCGGATCCCGCACCGCCGCCTCCGCTGCCGCCCCCTCCCGCCGAGCTGCTGCTCGAGGAGGTGCTGCCGGGGTGGCCGACCGAGCCGGGCAGCCCGATGGGCGGCATCGAGGAGCAGGCGGGCGGCGTGGGCGTGGGCGAGGAGGAGTTCGAGATCGTCGGCGACACAGTGGGCGAAGAGCTGCGCGAAGAGAGCGAGAGAAGGATGTGAGCAGTTGCAATTCAAGGTCCGATTTCGGGCATCCCACTCACCTGATTTTAATGTCGCTCCTGGCGTAGATGCGCCCGGTGGAGGACAGATCACGGGGCTCGATCGATTTGACGTCTCTTTCGCGTTCTCGATCCATATCGCATTTTTTCCTGCAACACACAGAGGCGGAGAGATGGGGTTAATTTAATAAAAGCGAAACTCGGTGCGATCAATCAAGGTAATAAATGTGCGAGAGAAGTAACTCGGAAGAGAGACAGAAAGAGGGGAGTGAGAGAATTAGAGAGGAGAGAGAGAGAAATAACAGAAAGACGGAGAAACCCCAGCTCCCATTGGAATCCTCGGTCCGTTGCTAATCAGAGATCTCGGCCACCAACTTCGCTCTCTGACGCTGATGTTTGCGCCCGAGGCGAGTCCCATCGGTTGGGAAAGGCGGAGTGAAGAAGGGCAGGGGGCTCTACGACCGCCGAGACCTCCCGCCCTGCTCCGCCCTCGGCCTCGATAATAACTCATGCTCGCTCGCAACTAATAATAAGTTTTAAAATATGAAACTTTGCCGCAAAACTTGAGAAAACTGATTGGAATGAAATTCACATGCGATTTGCTTTCGCTCCGGGGCGGGTTGAGAGCGAGGGAGACGCAGCGACGGAGGCGGGAAGGAGACGGAACCACCGTAGGACAGAGAGGGCGTACGACGTGAGTGGCAGGGGGCGGGCAGCAAGTTGTGGCGAGCCCCGGGGGAGAATCCGTGCCGTGCAGCTGAGGCGATAGCGTAACGTAAAGTAACCTAAACGAACGTAACGTAACGCTGCGGAACGTAACGTAATATAAACAGTCCCACTTTTTGACTTGAGGCCATTTCTGTTGTTGTTTTTGTCTGTGTTGTTGGCTTGCTACGCCTTCCTCCTGCCTCGTCGTCATGTAGAGCGCGATCTCTCTTATGTGTGTAGGCGAACTTCGGTTCGGTCCAAGAAGTCGGCACAGTGGACACGATCGCGTCATGGCAAGGAGACCTGGTTTGGCTCTCCTCGGCCATGGCTTGTGTGCTCCACTGTGTGCCTACGGTTCGAGGTCCATCCATCAACGGACAGCCAGCCATCAGTCACTCGCCGATGGGGTATCAGCGAGAGAAAAGGGTGAGCGAACCGGAAGAGGATCGAGAAGGTGGGTGGGGTCAGAACCCGTCATTCACCACAGCGTCCAGAAAAGGGTCAGAAGAACCTGGTCTCGTCCTTCGCACGCCTTCTTCCCTCCGCCCCTTTACTCCGACTTCTGACTTTGACAACCCAATTCGGTTTCGCCGGTCGGCAGACGGCATTTTGTTGTTGTTTTTCGCCCCCGGAGATGGAGGGATCGTGGGAGGGAAAATCGTTTTTTTTTTGCATTTGGTTGCGAACTGCGAATGCAGGAATGCCTGTGGTGCCGTGCGCCTGGCGTCTGGCGGCGTAGGACCCGAGGGGAGCGCGGGGCCGTGGGCTATCAAAAAAACCAACAACAACAGGCACATACTCAACAACTGCAATAACAACAACTACCACATTCAAGAAACGCTCCACTCGATCCCAGACAAGAACCCGACCCTGTGCCCCAGGCAAGGCTACGGTTGTTGTTGCTGTCGCTGCGGCTGATGTTGCAGCAACGCACGCACCCACACACACACACATATACGTCATTATCAGTGTGTGTGTGTGTGTGCAGTTGCTGTGGATTCCTGTGGGCGAAAGCCAAACCAAGCCCAAACCGAGTCAAGCCGAGCCGAAGCGAAGCCAAGGCATCCGGGACACCAAGGTGAGGCTCAGGTCGCCTCTCTGTCTCGCTCACTCGTTTTCTCTGTCTTCCATTCCCCCTTTCGCAAGAGTCCTCTGGCAGACATCGCACTGACACACACACACACATACGCTCTCACGTGCGCACTCACACACGCTCCGGACGAGAAACAAAAATGAGAATTCGCCCGAAAGTGAAAACTTTGCGATTACTGAGTTTCGTTCTCTCTCTTTCGCTCACTTCGGAAGTCTGTCTGTGTGTGTGTGCTGGTGGAGTTTTTGTTTTTGCTTTTGAAAGTTTTCCGGCGCAAACCTTATCTCAATTTTGAGGCCCCCGGAGGTTTTCCTTCGCTCCGGCTCCGGCTTCTGCAGCGACTTCGACTCGGTCTCCGCTCCCCCAAACTCCACTCCGGAGTTCCCCCTTCTCTCTGGCCCATGTACCAGCGCGCTCCGTGTGTTTTTGGAGCTTAAAGCTTAGTGAACGTCACACAAACACTAGCTCGCTCATTCACTCACACATGCAAGCGAGCTTAGAAAATATCGCTTGTCCTCCTACGACAATCAAAACAGAGGATTCGACGACTGAGCGAGAGCGGCACGGGGCGAGGGCGAAATAACATCGGTCGAAGAAAAATATATGACAAATGCGCTGCAGGCGCACAGTGGGCCCAAGATGCTAAGTCATTAAAATATCTTACAACGAGAAAGATTTCTACATAGGAATGTTTTTGATTTGGGACGACGTTATCTTTGTTCTTCTCCGATAAGAGATGCGAATAACAAGAAGTCGGCTTCATCTGATCGCCCCCTCCCGACGATCCACGAACTGCGGATTTGCCGTGTAAAACCTCACTTCGGCCCACTGTTGCTGGGCGCCTTGAGCAAACAAGCCCGACGCTCCATCGAGTTCCACGGAGAGAACGGAACAGACACGGAACCGCCCGCCTCCTCCTCTGCCCGCCCACTCGACCCCCGCTTCCCACTGCGATGGCCCTGCAGCTCGTTACCGTGGCTCGACGTCTGCCGAGAGACCGGGCGTGGGACGTGGGCGGGAGGAGGCGAAGCAGCCTCGCCTCGAGTGGTTTGCGGTGACTGGCGAAGAGAACGAAGCAGAAGAAGAGCAAGAAGAAGAGTGAGAGAGGGGGAGAGAAGTTGGCGCTGTTGCCGGAGCAGAAAGAGCACAAATCAAAAAATCCTTGGGGCCAAGTTAAGAAGAATTCTGGGCCGGGAGCGATTTGGATGGGTTTTCGGTTCGAATTAAATCACGACGCTGATGAGATGGCGAATGAAAAACTTTCCAGTGACTGCGACGAGTTCGCCCTGATCCTCTTCCGACTCTGCTGCTTCTTCTTCACTGCATCGACATCCTGCAATTCCTTGTCCTCTTCGTAGTAGTTGTTGTTTTTGCTGCCCACATGTCGAGCAACTCGTCCGGCACTCATTGGATTCTACTGGGGACAGAAACTTGTGCAAATACCAACAAAATAGAGTGCGATCGCACAGTGCATGCGAGAGAGAAGGATGGAAACGTTCAAGAGATGGGGAGAAGATATTAGAAGAGCCTGCGGGTCGACGTTTTGGTTTCTTTCCGTTTTCACAATTTTTATATTTCGTATTTCATGGGAGTATCTGGTTTCCATTTAGTAAACCCACTTTTTACCATTTGGTACTCGATACAACGATGACGAAACCTCGTACTATATTGATTATACCTTTTCAATCGGTTTTCGAAAATTTGAGAATGGCGTTCAATGGGGAGAAACTAGTCAAGATGGGTTCCACTTTTGGAAATATCATCTTAAGTTGCTGTGTGTTTATTTTCCTGGCTTAACTTGCGAATTTCTACACCTACGAAAACCCATTGAAATCCAAAGCAATCCAAAGAATTATGAATTATTAGACGGAAATGATTTTCTAATTGTTGTTCTTATTTGTTCTATATTTCTACATCACTCAAGCACAACTTAAGTTGGTTTTAAATTTTTATCAACAAACTCCTCTTCTTCTTCTTCTATATGAGAGTTAAAAATTGGGCTTAATAAGAGTTAATCCAACCTGGCCGGAAGCTTCAACAAAGCTTCGTCCCATAAATTCTTCAGTTGAATTATGAAAAAAAAAATTATAAATATGAATATTTAACTATTAAAACAATCCAAACGTAAAATTTAATTTAAATTCAATAAAAATATTCGATATTAAAATGATATAAAAAAAATCACAAACTCATTAAAACATAAACATTCAAATTAAAAAAATGAAAAATATGATCGGAATTTTAATTAAAACACAAAAAATAAACTCCGGTCGTAGGAGTGTTGCCAATTAATTGCAATCGAATGCAGGGCAACAAAGTTGTTGGACTCGAAAATCGAGAGCCTCGGAAATGCAATGACATGCAATTTTAATAAAACAAATAAAAGTAACGCCCCCGACCAACGGCCTCCACTGACCACAGACCACCGACTATCAAAGAGCAGTCCATGGGGTGGAATGGGGGTGTGGCAGGAGGGGGCGGGGGTCGGTGTGGTTGTGCTGGAGTGGAAGGAAAAGCGCATTCAATGCCGCATTTCGCGATCGAGTGGGAAACGCATTCATTTGGAAGGCGAAAACGCATGCATCTGAATGGTCAGTGAATCGTGTGATTGCATGAGTGGTGTGAGTATGCGTGTGTGTGAGGATGAATCAGTAAATCGAACGGATGAATCGATGAACATGTGAGTGAACAATCATGGCGAAGGTTCTGTTAATTACGGATGAATGCAAAGACCACGCCGATGACTGCAGTTGGCGTTCCGTGTGTCCGTCCGTCCATCTGTCCGTTGAATCCTGTGTCTATGTCTATGGCTGTGTTGGTAGGTGGTAGAGACGAGGAACAAGAAGCGGCAGCATCGGCAGGTGGATTCGCGCTTTGACCGCCGAAGTGTGTCGAAATCAATTACGAGCCTCCCAAGTCCATTCGAATGCGAAATATGCGTTAATTGGCAAAGGGTTAACCAGTAACAAAAACAACAACAACAACAGGGTTCTATCTGCATTTCGCAACGATTTCTGTTTGAATTTCGCAGTCGAATGAGCTTTCAGAAGGCTGTGCATTTTATTTCTTGTTGTTGCTGCTGTTCTTCTTGGCTCTAATCAGCCGCGAAATCCATAAATGAACGAGCACTGCAACTGCACTGCACTTGGAAAGGGATAGAGGGAGCAAATAGAGATAATGCAAATGATGCTTTTAGGTAATCGGGAATTTACTGAGTATTGAATTCCTTGTAAAACCAATTATTTAAAAACCCAAAATTACTCAATTTCCTAAAAAACATTCGATTGAAAATTCCCCTAAAATTCGTCTATCCTCCACTGGAGGCAGCCATATTTAAGTACACGCACACATTATTAATGACAAGACCAATAAAACCGTGAGAAGTAGCTACTATGTCATCGTCAACAATAACAAACAGTTAAAAGACTATCACCAGCAGATGTCGCTTGAGCAAGTAATTACAACCAACTTTGTTGTTGTGGTTATTGCTTGTTATTGTTATCCGTCCGTTGTTTCGTTTTACTGTTGCAACTGCTGTCAAAGTCACCGTCGTAACCGCTATCGCTGGTGTTGTTGATGCTGTTGCTATTGTTATTATTGTTGTTCCTAGTTGTTGCTGCTGTCACATTTGGTGTTATTGTACTTGCCTCTTCTTGTTAAACATCGAAAACGATACAATCACCCCGCTCTCTCCCTCCTTCCGACTACTCATCGCTTCGTCTCCTTCCCTCCCGTGGTTTCCGGCCTCGTTTGATTAGTGAGTCGTGCCGAAGGACGGCCGATGAGTGACAGGAGCGGGTGTTGCGGGCGACGGCGTGGAGGGAAGTGGGCTTAATTTGCGTCCAGTGTTGCATTTAATTGGCCTTTTGATTGGAGCGAAGTGAAGTGTTGTCTTTGTTCTTGTAGCTCGGTTTTTGTTGCTTCTGTCTTGTCATTGTCGTTGTTATTGTTGGTGTTGCTACTGTTGACGTTTCTGGCGATGATGTTGTTGTTGTTGATGTGGTGCGGGTGTTTTGTGTTCTTGTTCTTGTAGTTATTGTTGCTTTTGTTGTTATTATTATCGCCACCATCCGCCGCGCTTCAAGTGGTTTTGACGCCTTCGCACCTCAGGTCACGTGACACCATACGTCATAATGCCCCACTCGGCCACGCCCCCCGTCGGAGGCGCAAAAATGTTTTAATTATCTTGTAATTGCTTAATGAGCTTTCCTTCGCCCGCATCTGCATCTGCCGTCCGCGTGTGTGTGTGTCTGCATATGTGTTTGTGTGTGTGGCTTTGAAATCTGCTCGCGCTTCCGGTAGCGAAACAACATGGCGGCGAGTCGTGGCGAAAATGGCGGCGAAATTTAATTATGGCAGCCGTTATTTTTCACACGCTCTCGAAAATTGTGTGAAAATCAGGGAGAAGCAGTGAGAGAGAGAGAAGGGGATATGTGGTTCAGTGAAGCTGTGATTGACGGCCTTCAGGTTCTCTCTGTCGTTTTTATTATTATTATTATTATTCTGCCGCAGGTGTTTCGCACTGAGGCCTCGCTCTTTTCGCATCGCTCTCCCCGTCCTAGGGGTCCCTTTTTTGCTTTGCTGCTTTGACTGGAGGTGTTTCCTGCGTTCTCTCTCTATCTCTCTTTCTTTCTCTGCTCCCACGTTGGTTCCCTGCTACTAGAAATCATTCGATTACCTGCCTTCCCTTCTTGCAACATCGATCTCGTATTGCCAATCGCCGTCTGCTTAACGCTTGCCACTAAAACCGCCCCCCTCGCAGCGCCTCCTTCGCCCTCGTCCCGATTGCACCTGAAACCACCTCCATCTCGAGTCCGTCTTCTAGTCGATATCACCGCTGACTGTTCTGCCAATCGCTCCGTCTCCCTCCACTACACGTCTCCACCTTCATCATCCTACCTCCCTTCAATCTCCCCAGATGCTCCGCGGCGAATTTCGCTGCAAAAGTATTTCGCCGGCGGCTCTAATTTGAGAGCAAAAACAAAAGGGGGAAAAAAGAAACGCAGAAGGAGTGGAAGAGGAAGAAGAACGAGGGAGGGGAAAAATAAAGAAGAAGAAGAAGCGAACCGAGCCCGAGGATATTTTTCGTTTCCATGTCCTGGGGCGCAGCGTGTGCAGCACTGAAGCGTTCGTCTGTCGGCGCCCCCCGCGCGCGCCCTCCAAGGAACCGCCACGGGGCTCGAGAATGAAATAGAGCGAAGCGCTGTGAGAGATGGAGAGAGGGCAAGAGAGACGGCAAGGAAGACGAGTTGCCAACGAACTCTGGACGCGCTGGCCTACTCTACACGGAGACAAAACACCAATGGAAATTTTTCCAAATTTTTTATAGAGGAGTCATTTTACCAAAAAAGACCAAAAAACTTCTCATCAACGGAAAATTTGTTTTTGAAATTCTTTGATTTTTTAGAACTATTTGGTTTTTATTTTTACTAAGCGAAATATTTGTTTGCGTGAGTGTGTGTTCCAGTGATTCTGGAAATTTCCCAAAAATTCCCCGCACGCATCACCGGGGGGGAATTTGCAAAAACAACTGCCCTCCCTGGAACCGAACGAACACGCTTCAGGCATCCAACAAATTGCGATTTTTGAAAAATTATTTTGGGTTCATTTCGCTCGTTGCCCCGGGGACTTCCTTCTCGCTTGGCCCCGCATCTCCCCCGCCCCAATTCTAACCTCCGCCTCATCTTCCTCCTCGATCACCAACCTCGTCTTCTGCTTCTGCCTCTTCCTCGGCTTCGGCTTCGGTTTCGCTCAGCGTCGTCGTCGGCCTTTGTGTGAAATTTTCGGCCTCAGGGTCCGAAATGCTTTCTTCTTTGCCCTGCCTACGCCTCGTGACCTTCCTTGGTGCGTTCAACCCCACTCCCCACTCTTCCGCCGGTTGCCTCTGGCCCATTTATTCCGCAGAACCTTCGCCCGAACCTCTGTCGCTTCCACGACGACCGACCGAACGAACGACCGACGGCCCCTCGGGCTGCTCTCCGTCTCTCCGGCTCCCTCGCCGAGCGCCCCGGGCCACGGGTTCCCACTCGGGAAGGGGCGGTCGTGCCCCGGGGTCGAGGGGCGTGGCGGGACCGAAGTTCCAATTTCATTTCATTTTTCAAAAATGCTCGCTGCCAGCTCGAAACGAAACGAATTTATTTCTGAAGTTTTGGCGCTGCGGAGCATGAAGCAATGATTGTGGCCTCTTTCTCTCCTTCTGTCTTCCTCGCTTTCGGTCGCCCTTCTCGCTGCCTCTCGGAGCAAAGCACTTTCTCACTCTCGCTTTGGTAGCGGCAGCGACAACGAGACCCAGACCGAGAACGAGAAATCGACGAATCAAGTTTTCTCATATATCGACGACTCCTGCACCGAGGACACACTCACACACCCAGGAGCCATACCACCGACCCAGACACACCGACGCACACTCACACACACCCACGCGCTCTCGCCCCCACCTCCTCAAGCCCAACCCCAGCCTCAGACTGCGACCGGGCCCGATCCCTGGCCTCAACCTGAGATCGAGCGCAGTGTATCTTGCGAATGTCCTCGGGCTACCTCCGATCCGGCTTCGACTCGGGCTCGGGCTCCGGCTCGGTTAAGGATTCGTCCCAGCCGCATGCCGCCCCCACCCCCATCATTCGTCCTGGGTTTACGTTTTTTCGCCCCGAAGGGACGAGAGGCGGGTCGGAGGTGAGCGAGATGAGACTTGGCTCGACTTGGGCCGATGGCGAGCGAACGAACGAACGAAAGAAGAACTGAGTGAGAGAGGGGTGGCGAGGGGGACGAGTTTAGTTCGGTGTGGTGGGTGGCGACGGAGGAGGCGCCCGGGGCCACTGCTGGGAAGCGTGATGAGGCGAGGTGAGGTGAGGTTGACGGCAGCGGCCGAAACTCAGACGCAGCCGAGATGGAGGCAGGCACTGAGGTAGAGGTAGAGACAGAGGCTGGGACCGATGCTGACGATATGTTAAGGAAATATTTGTATACGTAAACTTTTTGATATATTAGTTTAGAATTTTTACTTGGATTCCTGCGGGCAACACTGGTTGGTTGGCCTCGTTGCCTTCCTCGCTCTACCGTATCTTGTTCGACTCTCAGCCACTCCATCGATTGGTTGGCTGACTGAGTGACTGACAAAACGGACAGACGACGGATCGCAAGAAAGGACAGAGGGGCCGACAGATGAACAGCTCGAGGACAGAGTGGGCGGAAGGATCTCCAGTATGACAGACAGCCAGACAGACAGAAAACGATAGACAGACGGCTGGAGAAGAGACAGGTTGATGGATCGACAAGGCACAGAGAAGGAGAGAGAGAAACGTTCAGTAAGGACCGATAGCAAGGAAATATTTTTGGAAATTTTAAAATTGAAAATTTGTGTGATTTTCTGCACGAGTCTAACGAAGAGAGCGTGCAGGTTTGTGTACGAGTGTGTGAGTGAGAGGAAGAGGACGAGGAACATGGCAGAAGAAGCAAGGATGGCAGTAAATTTGGCATCGAAATGAGGTAAATCAAGCACAACTATTGGTTTAGCTCGAGAATGAGATTGCAACAATGCAGGATTTTCCCCAAACGATGCCAGGATCCAGTCCAGAGAGGAGGCGAGGGAGGGCGATGAAGAGGTTGGGACTGGAGAGAAGAGAAGAATGACTAAGAGCAGAATGCGATAAACATGTGTCGACAGCATCCGATTGCGATGCCAATTCCGAGTTTGAAAGAATAACGAGGGAAGGTCCCAGTTCTCAACATATAGGGTTGATGATGATTTCATTCGCCAGTTTCCTTTATCTCTGATGTCGTTTGCTGTTTCTAAAAATCACTCAGTTGAAGTATTCACACCCTTTTCTTCGCCTCTCCACTTCATTTCCATCACCCTTCCTCCCACTCACATTTCTTCCAAGTTGAAGTCTGTGTGTCAAAGATTTTAATTGAAACATGAGAAGAGACAATCGCAACAATAACAAAAGCAATGACAATAACAAAAGCAATGATAATAACAAATGCAATGACAATAACAAATGCAATTACAATGCAGAAAACAATGAAGACAACTAAAAGAACACCAACAGGAGACAATCCCAATAACATCAGAAACCAACCAAACGAAATGACCAAAACAAAGAAACACCAACGATGAAACACAATATTAATAGCCTCCGACTACGTCGTCTTGTGGGCCTTCTCCTCCAGCTCAGAAACCCCTCTAGCTTCGACTCCGCCTCTCCACAAGCCACCCTCTCAGTCCCCCCTGATTCACCCGTTCTTGTTCCACCTTGTCCTGGGCTCAACCTCCTCCACAATGGCCATCGCTCTCTTGCCATCCCTCTCTCGCCCAATCTATTTCAGTGGCTGCCTGTCTTTCTCCGTCGCTCTCGATGCGAGGCCAACTCTTCAGAATTCCATCCGAAAGTTGGGCCCGCGGCAGGACGAAGAACTCTCAATTGGCATAGAAAAGATAATGCCCCGGGGTCCCTCGGCTGGGACCAGAATAGAAACGTCGGAACAAATGAGGCGTCCCGGACGACGACGCTGACGACGGCGCTGACGTTGACGCCGACGACGAGTGGACGTCGTTCGAGAGAGACGGAAGCCCGAGTTAGCAGAGACAGCGAGATGGGGAGGAAAGTGCGGTAGACCTGTGGATGGTGAATGGTTGGATCCGTGTGTGAAGACGTTGTTGCGAACAGGGTTCGTAAAATATCTCTCAAAAACTCTAATCTTTGGTTTTTCACCATAAAAAAACTATCATCAATGATGAAAAATTAATTCTTTTCGTGAACGATGCAATTGTTTCTCATCGCAAATAAAAAAATTAATATCGTTTGCGACGTGTAAAAAGTTCTGTCCGCGGTCGAACTTATCATTAGCAGTTAAAAATATTTTTATCATGTAAGATTCTCATCGATCGCGTACTAGAACTTCTTTCTATGCAAAAACTTTTTTTTTTTTATCGAGAAACTAAAAATACTTTTCGCGAACAGAACAATATTTCTGCGCGAACAAGAAAAAATATCTTTTGCGACAAACGTTTTTTCACTTCGAAAACGTTTTTGTTTCTCCGCGAAAACGTTTGTCCTCCGAGAAAACGTTTTCGATTTTTTCGCGAAAACTTTTTTTATCTCTACACGAAAACGTTTTTTATCTCTACACGAAAACGTTTTTTTTCTCTACACGAAAACGTTTTCAGCGTCAAATGAATGATTCCAAGAATTTGTTCGCGATGGTCCTGCATTCGCCGGTCAACGGTCGAGCTCATTTCTTGTGAGTTAGGTAGGTAGATATGTGGGTATAGGTACAGTTTTTGGCAACGAAAAGAGTCCTACCTGCAGGATAGGAACTTGAATGAATACTTCATACATTACTTTAATGTCATTCATATAACCCTTTTTGTTCTCAAAAATGTAAAATGCAGTTTTAATATGTATTGAAACAAAATCTACAATTTTTTTAGTTCATATTTTTCTATTTCTACAAATAACTATTTACGTCCCATCTTTAAGTTAGATCAGGATTATTCATTGTTGTTAGGGTACCCTGGCAAAATCGGCTAAACAACCACAAATCGCAACCAGCTTCACGCCAATTTGCAGCTTTCAAAATTTGCTGATCGTCACGCTTCTTCTTCGAACTTGACAACAAACGCCAGTATTGAAAGAGCAACGGACGGGAGCACACGCAATACAATTGCGAAACAGCAAAAAACAACAAAGCAACAACGCCAACATCAACAGCAAATCAAATCTAACATCAATATTAAACAACCAAATTTAACAAATCTAACAAATCTAACAAATTCAACAATAACAATAAATTCAATAAATGTTAAAAAACAACATCAACATCATACACACAAATTGTCATACATAATCATACACAAGCATTCATAAACTATAAGCATAATAAAATATTTAAAAAATAATAAAAATAATCTTATTATTTCGCCTATTTGCCGCCGCCATTACATCGTTTTCGCAATTTAGTGCTCCCGGTAGTTGTTGCATTTTAATCGGGATCGGAGTAATCGCGTTAAATTTGAAAAGTTCTAGAAAGAACTTTCCGCGTCACCAAGAGACATTGTGAAATTCTCGAAATTTGTGTCTCTTTCTAACGCGGTGCCTTTGCCTTGGCTTCGGTTTTTTCGCAACGCCAGCTCTGCCACGAGCAACTGCGAAGCTGTGCAACAATTTGGTTGTCGTCAAGTGTGTTGGTGAAATGCTTCGAGTCGCCTGCTCTGCCATGAGCTGAAGATTTCACATGAATTGCAGACGAGGTGCGTTGGAGATCGCAAGTACTTTCGGTCGCGTCGTTTCAGAGTGTAATTTTTGAACATTTATAAGAACAATTCGCTATCGCCTTGCGAATTTGTTGAGCTTTGCCGCCTACTTAGTGCCGTATTTCTATATAACTTGATTTGACGCTTCGCGGAAACTTTCGTGTTTTGAAGACAGTTTGAAGCTGTACCATAGTGTTCGGGTTAGTGTGTCGTGCCGTCCGCTTATTGAACATTTGGTTTAGTTTGGTCGCACACGTGCGTGGAAGAAGCGAGTGCATTTTCGGTTGGTGACAACACGTGGAGTAACATTTTGAACATTTGCATAAACAATTCACTACCGCTTTGTGAATTTGTTTGTTTTCTGCCGCCTGCTTAGTGCCGCACAATAAGCTTGATTTGACGCTTCGCGGAGACTTTCGTGTTTTTAATACAGTACGGAAGCTGTACCATCGTGTCGGTTTCGGGTTTGTGTCTTTTGCTTTGCCACAAGCATATGTAATTTGAATTGACTCTTGCGAAGACTTGGTGCTTGAATTTCATTTCGGAAGCGGTCGTGTTCGGTTTTGGTGTTGGGCCCTGTCCTGTCACGAGCTAGTGAACTTTACTTAAAATAAATGACTCATTATAATTTGAGAAGCTCGGATCGTACGGAAGGTGAATTAGTTGACAGTGACGAAGAGTCGAATCTAGACGTAACAATCATGGCAACAGGAGAGCCGTCGGGAGTCTCCGCCGAACAGTTGGCTACGATACTCGCCAGTATTAATGCTCTGAAATCGTCGGTAGAAGGACTAAGAAACAGCACCATCGAGAGTCAAAAGGACGTGGAACGACTTCGTAACGAGATTCATAGCCAGTCGAATACCCAAATTACACAAGTGCAGATGGAAGATGGCTCGACGTCGTCAGTTGGATCTGCCACGATACTTCCACCTGAATGTGATTCAAGCGCCAAACTATATGACCTGCCGATGTTTTCGGGAAATGCCGAGGAGTGGCCTCTTTTTCTCGCTAATTTCAAGGACACCTCTGCTGCCTTCAGATATAGCGATCGACAAAATCTGATGCGTTTGCATAAGTGCTTGACTGGGCAAGCTAGAGAAGCAGTGTCCTCTATGCTGATTTACCCACACGATGTGCCCAAGGCCATGGACGAGTTAGAATTTCGTTTTGGCAGACCGGACGTGTTAGTACGCCATCAGCTAAATAAGATACAACAATTCCCGGTCATAGCTGAAAGAAATTTGGACCAGGTAATCGCATTTTCCACGAAGGTTCGTAACGTAGTTGCTTTCTTGATATCTGCCGGTTGCCAGCAACACTTGGCGAACCCATCACTATTGGAACAGATGGTGTCAAAGTTGCCACCAAATAAGCAATTTGACTGGGCCAGGCACGCAGTCACCATCAAGCCATTTGCCACGATTAACGATTTTGCAACATGGCTGGGTGATCTGGCCAGAATAGTTTGTTTAATGCCTGCCTCAACTTCATCGTCATCACAACATCGAAACACCGCTCCACAACTTCAGCAACAGCAGCCACGTCGTTTGATGCACGTTAATGAGGATGTTCAGAAACGTGAGTTGAAATGTTTCCAGTGTGGTGAGCGGCATATGATCTCCGAGTGTAAAGTTTTTCAAGAGTCACTGAGCGTACAGTCGCGTTGGCAGAAAGTGAAGAGCCTACAATTATGTTTTTCGTGTCTGCGCAAGGGACACAACACCACAAATTGTCGCAACAAAAGACCTTGTGGAATCAATGGATGTCGCCGCCATCATCATCAATGTCTACACGAAGAACCAATCACAAATTCCTCCAAGTCAACATCAAACGTCGTCGTGAAGCCGGTGCTGAATTGCAGTTTGCCGAAGGGTTTAAGTGGTCAACTCTTCAAAATCATACCAGTGACATTGTTTGGACCAAACGGCAAGGTTGACACGTTTGCCATGTTCGATGATGGGTCGGCTATCTCGTTGCTAGAGGAGGAAATGGCGAACGCGCTTGGTCTGAAGGGTCAGTCTCAGCCTTTGACTCTTCAGTGGTATGGCGAAAAAGTAAAGACCGAAACGTCAATGAGAGTGACGGTTAAAGTAGCCGGAAAGGATCAGGGTACAAAGTTCTCATTAAAAAATATACGCACGATCCGGGACCTAAGCCTGCCGGTCCAAACATTCAGACGGTCGGATCACAAACATCTGGAACATTTGCCATTGGACGACTACGTCAACGTGAAACCTGTTATGCTGATTGGGCTGGACTATGTGCATCTCAGCATAACAGCAGCAATTGTACAAGCCGGCGACGCCGACCCAGTTGCCGCCCAAACCAAGCTTGGTTGGGTCGCATACGGGCCAACCGATGAAACGCCACACATACGCCCAGTAGTACTGCACATTCGTCAACAACGATCGCTAAACGAGTTAAACACAATAGTAGCGGAATACTTTGCGGACGACGGAATTGGTCTGGAGGTCCAACCTGTAGTTTTGGAATCGGACGAAGATATACAAGCGCGCAAAATTCTTGAAGACACAACAAAACGTGTGGGCAAGCATTTTGAAACTGGCCTTCTTTGGAAAGAGTATCCGCCGAAACTCCCAAATAGTTTCGAGATGGCTAAAAACCGTTTGGTCGGCATTGAAAGAAAAATGTGTCGAGATCAGAAATTTGCAGATAGGTATCGTATAGAGATACAGAAATATATTGACAAGGGATATGCGAGACGACTCACGGATGAAGAGTTAAGTAATGAGAATCACCCTGTTTGGTACTTGCCACATTTTGCCGTTCAGAATCCACACAAACCAGAGAAGCTTCGTATTGTTTTTGATGCTGCTGCCGCCGTTGCCGGAACTTCACTCAACTCTACTCTGCACAAAGGACCAGAACAAGCCAAACCACTGTTGGGTATTCTCTTCAAGTTTCGAGAAGGGCCAGTCGCAGTAGCCGCCGACATTCGTGAAATGTTCTCGCAGGTGAAGATACGCCAGGTTGATCAGCAGGCTCAACGTTTTCTCTGGAGAGATGTGGGTAAGAGCGAACCACTTCAACATTACGCTATGGTGTCCATGATTTTCGGTGCCATATGTTCACCTTGCTGTGCAGAATTCATCAAAAACCGAAATGCTGAAGATTTTCAAGAGAAGTACCCTGATGCCGTGGCCGCCATCGTAGAAAAACATTATGTCGACGACTTCGTCTGCAGCTTCCGAGATGAGGAGAATGCAGCCAGAATTTGCCAACAAGTAGTTCGTATACATGCCGAGGCAGGTTTCGAATTAAGAAATTTCATATCAAACTCTAATCGAATACAAACCACGATGAACGAGGCACCAGTGATAAGTTCTGAAGGCGTTAGTATGGAAAGGCAGGCCACTACGGACAAGGTACTCGGGATGTATTGGGACACCAATACCGACATGTTCAGGTTCCATACAAAATTCCATCGTATTCCAAAATCAGTATTGCAGAGTCTACGTGCACCTACTAAACGAGAGCTTCTCGGCATTGTCATGGCTGTCTTCGACCCGTACGGACTGCTTGCGGATTTTCTGATATTTTCAAAACTATTGGTACAAGAGGCATGGAAATGCAAGATTGGCTGGGATGACCCAATTCCGAACGAGTTGCAAAATAAGTGGAAGGCTTGGTGGAGTGAGTTTCAACGGGTGGAAGAGTTCTACATACGACGATGTTATTCGCCACTGTTACAACAATCAGCAAGTATACAACTACATATCTTCGTCGATGCTAGTCAGCTCGCCCTCTCTGCCGTCGGATACTTTCGTATCGCTCATTCGACAGGAGTTGACGTCGCGTTCGTAGCTGGGAAAACTCGCTGTGCTCCTCAAAAATTGATGTCCGTGCCTAGGTTGGAACTCCAAGCCGGAGTACTAGGTGCTCGTCTCAGCAAGCTAATTCGACGCAATCACGAAGTAAACATTGACCAAGCTGACGTCATATTCTGGAGTGATTCTCGTACTGTTCTTTATTGGATAAATTCTTCCGAGCGTAAATTCAAGGCGTATGTCGGTCATCGTGTCGCTGCGATCCAGAATATTTCACTTCCGTCGCAATGGCGATGGATTCCGACAGCTCAAAACCCAGCTGATGTCGCAACCCGTCCTACGTTTCCGCCGAGATTTCAAGTTGATAGTAGATGGATAGCCGGGCCTGAGTTTCTTAAGATGAACATTGAAGACTGGCCTGTTGCGGCAAGCGAGCCGCCACTGCAACCGCCGCCAGAAGAAGAAGTGAAACCTTTATTGCTCCTTCAGTCACAAGCAAGTACCTGGAACATAGATATTTATCGTTTTTCGTCATATTTGAAACTCAAAAGGACGATGGGCTGGGTGCTACGTGCATCAGCCATATTTTTGAATCGAGCCCGGAAGAATCAACTGCTGTCAGCGAAAGGTCCACTCACTGTCGACGAGTTGAACGACTCAGAGGAGCGTATATGTCAATTGGTGCAGCGAGAAGTATACGGAATGGAAATTGCCGCCTTGAGAGAAGCAAAGCCGATACCAAAACAAAGCCAGCTTTATTCTCTCACGCCATATCTTGACGAGCGAGGCACTTTGAGGATTGGTGGTCGTATCGATGAGGCTCAATGTCTGCCTCTGAATGCCAGGCGACCCATATTAATACCATCAAAGCATAAAGTCGCTGAGCTTATCATGCGCCACTACCACGAAAAGTATAATCACCAAAACCTTGCTGTGATAATCAACGAGCTCCGGCAAAAATTTTGGTTACCACATGTCAAATCAGCTTTAAAAAAAATTCAACGAGACTGCCCTGCCTGTAAATTTGATAATGCTAAACCGACGCCGCCATTGATGGGCCAATTGCCAGCTGACCGTCTTACGCCTTTCGTCCGGCCATTTACCTATACAGGTGTAGATCTGTTTGGCCCTTTCAACGTCTCCATAGGCCGCCGCAGGGAGAAACGGTGGGCAGTCATATTCACCTGTCTTACCGTTCGTGCTGCACACCTGGAGCTCGCTGAAAACTTGTCCACCGATGCTTTCCTCATTTGCCTCAGAAATTTTGTGAACCGCCGTGGGACCCCAGTCAAGATTAGAAGCGACAACGGCACCAACTTTATCGGTGCGCAAAAGGAACTTAACGATGCTGAACGACTTTTAGATACAGATCGTATAAGTGACGAGCTCACAACCCGCAATATTGAGTGGACCTTCAATTGCCCTGCCAACCCCAGCTCAGGTGGATGCTGGGAACGTCTAATTCGAATCATCAAACGCCTGCTCCATAAGACCTTACATGAAGAAGCCCCGAAGGTGGAGACTCTCCGAGCAGTATTGGTTGAAGCAGAGAACATCATCAACTCACGCCCGCTGACTGATATACCTCTAGCGTCAGAAGAAGACGAGCCGTTAACACCCAATCACTTTCTGCTGGGTTGTGTGAATTCTACTCAGACGCCTCATCAGTTGACACAAACATATGTTTGAGGAAGCAGTGGCGAATTGCTCAAAATCTGAAGGACCGGATATGGAAGAGGTGGGTGTTGGAGTATTTACCTCAACTTCTGTGCCGTCCCAAGTGGCATGAAAAGGCAGTACCTTTGAAAGTCAACGATCTAGTTCTGGTGTGTGACCCGATGCAACCACGAAGTCAGTGGAAACGAGGCCGTATCACCAACGTTTTCCCGGGCAAGGACTCACAAATTCGGACAGCTGAAGTGAAGACAGCAACTGGACTTCTACGTCGCCCAGCCACAAGATTAGCCATCTTAGCGATTGATGGTGAATCCTCGGGGAATTCACGGGGGGCGGAGTGTTAGGGTACCCTGGCAAAATCGGCTAAACAACCACAAATCGCAACCAGCTTCACGCCAATTTGCAGCTTTCAAAATTTGCTGATCGTCACGCTTCTTCTTCGAACTTGACAACAAACGCCAGTATTGAAAGAGCAACGGACGGGAGCACACGCAATACAATTGCGAAACAGCAAAGCAACAACGCCAACATCAACAGCAAATCAAATCTAACATCAATATTAAACAACCAAATTTAACAAATCTAACAAATCTAACAAATTCAACAATAACAATAAATTCAATAAATGTTAAAAAACAACATCAACATCATACACACAAATTGTCATACATAATCATACACAAGCATTCATAAACTATAAGCATAATAAAATATTTAAAAAATAATAAAAATAATCTTATTATTTCGCCTATTTGCCGCCGCCATTACAATTGTTTTGCTTCACTCGACATGTTCTCAATTTCTTTACCAATACCGTACGTACCTACCTAACGAATCGCAAAGAACGAGCACAACAGGCAAACGCAGAACCATCGCGAACCAATTCCATTCCTTCATTCATTCATTCGCTGAAAACGTTTTCAGGTAGAGAAAAAACGTTTTCGTGTAGAGAAAAAAAACGTTTCCGTGTAGAGATAAAAAACGTTTTCGTGTAGAGATAAAAAACGTTTTCGAGATGAAGAATAAACGTTTTCGAGGAGACAAAACGTTTTCGCGAAAAAAACAAAAACGTTTGATCGCAAAAGATATTTTCTTCATGTTCGCGTAGACATTTTGTTTTGTTTGCGGAGAAAAAAACGCTTTGTTCGCCGACAATATTTATTACTTGTTAGCGTAGAGATATTGTTTTGTTCGCGACAAGTATTTTTATTTTCACGAAAAAAATAAAAGAATTTGTTTGCGTACAAAATGGTTTTTGTTCGTGAACGAAAGTTTATCTTTGCGATGAAGAACTGTTGCGAGAAAAATTTTTTTATCGTAACATATATTTATCGTTTAAGATAAATATAAAATTGTCTTCAAAGATAAATATTAATGAAAGATTTGAAAAAAAAAACGTTTTCGGACCCCTGGTTGCGAATCTTGTTGTTGCTGTCTTTTCTCGTTGTTGTTATTGGTATTGTTGTTGCTGCACTCGTTACGGTTGTCACAGCTACTGCTGCGGTTGCAGTTTCAGTTGCGCAACGACTGATGCCTTCATCATCATGAACCTAAGCAACGATTTTCGAGAAAGAGTCGGCTGGAAGGATGAGTTCAGTGAAAAAAGGGGAAAGAGAGAGAGAGATAGATTGAGGGGAGCCTCATTCATGAACTCCGTCGTCGGTCTTCATTCCCAATCTCACTTCCTTCTTCAAGCATCATGTTCGAAATCCGGTTGGGGTTTTGGTGCAACGGCAACATCATCAACAACAAGTTAAACAACAGCAGCAACAGACATCAGTCAATGGGGGCTGCGGAGCGAATGACTGATGTCGAGAATTGGACGACCATTGTGGGCGGTGGAGAGACTGAGAGAAGAAAGGGGAAAGAAAAGCAGCGAGGGAGAACGAGTATTGAGGTGGACGGGAGATTTTGTTCCCTGCCTATAGGTGTGAAGAGAGATTTTTCGAGGAGAGAGAGAGATTTCCTGTTTGTTTTTATTCTATTTCATTCTCGTGTATTTATTTTTTAAGGAACGCTTTGAAATTCTTCTTGAGTATTTTGGATACCTCTTTTCATTAGAATCGTTCTGTTTTTCCTTTATTGATTAGTAATTTGGTAGTTAATATTTCTATTTTGGGGTTTCCTTTCTTTTGATCTCTTTTGGCTATCTTCATACCCTTTCCAGACCTTAGATTAAACTTCCCCTTGATCGAATCCCTGTAATGCTTTGATCCTTGAAAACATTTGTTTTTATGTCCTTCGTATTCGTACCTTTCTCTATTTTTTATCATACCTTCGTATGTTCCTTCGCAATCCCTGTTACCTCTCCTATTTGCCCAACTTCTCACCTTTTCCTTTATTTAGGGTTCGAAGAATTCCCTTTCACCCTCTCCAATGCCCCACCTTTGTGACGCTTTCTCTCACTATGTTCTCACGCATTGATTGAATGAAATGTTTGCCTCTCCTGTCCCATCTTCTCAGAGCCTCCTTGGTCTCTCCTACTCTCGAACGCAATATTGTCGCGGCGACTCATCTTCGGATGCGACGGCGACTGTGCATCAACAGGGCCGACAGCCAACCACAATGGACAGCCGGCAACACAAATTGATAACAACAACCATTGACAGTAACAACAACTACCACTGGCAACAACAACAACCACCGCTGAGGAGAACAACAAAACTAAATTCGTTGACGACGTCGACGATTCCAAGTGATTTTCGTGTGAAAATCTCGCAATGGCGCCCGCGGGCACGTGACTCGGGACTCGTTTTCGGCTGCGGCGATCGTCTTGTCCACGACACGCCGCCGGACGAAGACGGACAGCCAAACGATGACGACGGCGGCGCGAAGACGATGGCGACGGACGATGACGACGAAGGCGGTTCGGCGTCGACGTCGCTTTGGGCCGAACGACGAAGGCTGCGCCACGTAGTCGTCCGGAGTCGGAGTCGACGTTGGACGCTGGCTCTCGGGATGGGGGCTGCAGGTGGTGAATGGACGACGGGGGGCGGGAGGTGGTAGGGGCCAACAACAGCCGAAAGTCCCACATTCGGCCCGATGCGACGAGTGGACGAGGGAACCAGCCGCGGGTGGTTGGGGCGCGGATGCCACGTTGGATGCCCGCGTGGCATTTCGGACATCACGATTGCCATTGTTGTTGTTGTTTCTGTTTGACTGAGTTTGCCGTGGATTGTGGCGATTCTGTGTGTGTGTGTATTTGTGAATGCTGCGCTCGGAGCAACTCCAGTTCCAGCGAAGAAACTGTGATTTTCCCTCGTACAAACACAGTCATAGAAACACACACAGACTCACAGAATGAGAGAGAGATATGCGAAGAAGATGACGGCGGCTGCATCCACTACAGTAACAACTACAACAATCGTTTTACCAATATCAACTAAAACGACTACGATCTTCATGGTATTACTCTCTCTCTCTCGCTCAATCATTGTTTGACTCCATGTGTGAATGCGTTTCTGTTCGTGAATTTTTGCCTGTGTGTGTGTGCGTTTGTGTCTTCGTCGTGACCCTTTGTGGCTCTCGCGGCATTTAAATATGCGTCAATCTGTGATAATTCGAGGGACTTTTGGCCAGGAGGCGCGTGGATTCGCGACTTTGCCTCGAAAGCATGCCGCATCGGCCAAAACAGAAACAACAATAACATGAACACGATCATGTAAAAGCAATACCAATAACAACAACAACAAGAAGTATTGTCGGTGGACACTTCCGACAGCAGAAATTGTCTGTGAATCGCCGAGAAGCACGAGTTCCACGTTCCATCGCCGTCGTTTCTTGTTTCGAACACGTGTGGGAAGGAAATCGACAGACACAGACGGACGGATGGACAGACAGGCGGACGACTGACCAGACAGTGGGACGGACAGACTGTGGATTGATCGATGAACGAGAGCGAGATTAGTTCAAAAAGGCGAGTCAAGAGAATGAGAGAATTTAGAAGATCAGGAAAATATTACGGATTAAAGAAAGAAGAGAAGAGTAAAAGCCATAGAAAGTGTAACATGAAAAATTATACCAAATTATAAATGAATAAAAATTGAAAGAGTGAATAGAGGGTGGAAGAAATTACAATGACTATTGAAGTACCAAATTAGATGAGTTGCATTGACTATTGAAACAACAAGGGAAAAAACATGTAGATATCAACACTGAATTTGTAAAAGGACCCTAAGGATAGTCAAGAGAAGAGAATCAAAATTCGATCACATGAGATCAATACGGAAAAAAGTACAAACAAGTGATACTGAATGACCGTATGAAATAAATTCCTGACTGAATAGAAAAATGCGAACATAACAAGAAAACCAATTAGATAGAATTTTCGGATGAGAAACAAATGATTGAAAACCTATCAATGAATACAATCGAGTCTTTCTGATGAATGAAATGTAATAAGAGAAATACAATTGAATAAGAGGAATTCATTCACATATGAGAATTGAAAAGTTAAATCGAGAATCTATTAAATTACCATTTCAGAATTCTTTACGAAAAACAATGATCAGAGAGAGAGAGAGAGAGATAGGGAGAACGAGCTCCCCACCATCGGTTGACCACACAGATGCCGACTCGGGCCTAATGTCTAAATTTCATTCATTCCCGCATGTGTTGCGTCTTCCAGCCTCCGCCTCCTCCTTAGCGAGTCGCCCCCGGCGAGTTCTCACAAACAAATTCACACACAGCCAAACTCACACACTCACTGACACGCACATCACCTCACACTTCCGAAGATGCTCCCATACACTCAGAAAGAAAGAGCGATTGAATTAGAGACAGAAAGAGATACGTAGAAAGAGTGGGATAGCCATTGACAGTCGAATTCTTCGCAAAGAACTTCTTGAATTCCGCATTGATTGGAGGGGAACGGGAAGGCGGAGACGTCATCGTGGGCGTAGGAGGCGGAAGATAAGGAATGGGAGGAGACAAGGAAGAGCGAATGAGGAGGATGTATTGCAATTGGCCCCGGTGTCGTCGGACAAAAGACGCTTCGGGAGCAACAAGAAATGATCGTGTGGGCGTCCGACTCTTTGGTTGTGGGGAAAAGCAACAACACGAACAACAGGAATAGCAGTAAAATAACTACAACAACAAGAGGAGAAAACGTCGTCAGAAGCAACAGATTCGTCAAGGTTTTGGGTTTTTCAGTTGCTGGAGGATCCTCTTCGAACGAAGCATCGAATGCACTCACACACGCGACAATCAGTGATGGAGAAAGAGACAGAGAGAGAGTGTGCGGAATGGATGAACCTAATGGATGGACAGACGGCCGGGTGGATGGACACACAGATGGATGGATGGACATTATATGGACATATTTACAAAGCACGTTTGCTTTTAAAAGGCTTGACCCGCGGGCTTTATTTCTGGTAATTACGATTTGATTAACTTTAACTACATGAACACAACAACAATCATCATAACGACAACAACAAAAACAACAATCATCATAACAACAACAATCGGATTAACAACAACAGCACCAACGATAAACAAGTACGAGACTCTCTGGAAGGCAAGACGTCGATGCCGTAGGTAACGATAGGGGGAGGGGTTGAGGTCGTGGTAATGGTGGAGACCGAGGCAGAGACTGAGTGGAGGATGAGGAGGAGGGTGGCAGACGAAGAGGGGAGGGGAAAAAGCTGCTTAAATGTAAACCGCTGTGGGGCTTTTCTCATGGATCTGCGGCGAGTGGAGGCTTTAAAAGTAAATAATTTAGATGTGGAAAGAATTTTTATTGTAGGTTGGGTCATAAAGACAACAACAACAACAACAATAACAGAGACCAACACCTGAGTCAAAAGCCACGCCAACAACAGAAACAACAAATCAACAATAAGAACGAACCAACCGACCTCAATAATAACGAGATTTCACACTGAAATAAATATAAAGAATTATCGAAATGATTTCCCACAACGAGCGCCGAGCTTTTGGATCGGATCGTGGTCTGGATCCCAGCTCCGGGTGCTGCCAGCCAAAGGGTGCCAAAATGGCAATGGCTTTCACGTGGGAGGCTCAAACAGCAGTTGTTGTTGTGGCAACAGAAGGCCATCACAGTCACGCAATGGTGTTTGCTTCCATAATTAGTGGCTACAGAACCCTGTTGGCTACACGGCTTCGAAAGGTTTCTGCTAAACTTCTAGAGACTCACCTTTTGGGGCAAGAGGGCTCCACTGTCAAAGAAGTCCTTTGGTCCAATGCAACAAAAGAGGTTCTGCAGGTTCGTGCACCGACAATACAGTGGAAGAGACAGAGAGAAACAGATAGACGCAAGTGTTGAAGGCGGATGATGTTGATTTATGGAAAAAAACACATAAAAATAGTTTTATCATCATTGGTTGTTATCATGTTTACAATTTAGAAAAGTATTTATAGAATATGGAACTTTGGTAAAATTTAGAGAGGAAATCTTGGAAATTTAATAAACAGAACACTAGCGAAAATAATATGGGTACTGATATATGAAATAATGACTCTAATAAAAGTAATTAAATGAATGAATATAAAAATAATAAAAATGATAAAAAAAAGTTGAAATAATAAATTGAATTAATTAAAAAGCAACTAAAATAAAGCAAATTATGACAAAATCAAAAACGATGCAAATAATAAAATGAATAAAAACAATGAAAATAGGCGAAGGAAGATTAAAAAAAAGAATATTTGAACTAATATTATGGAAACGAGATTCAGCCGACAATGGGAAAACATTCTTCGCTCCCAAACAACACCCGAAGAAGTTTCACAAGTTCATCACTTCTTTCCCTCCCCTCCACTGAAATTGGCACGGAGAAACTCTTTCTTATCCACAGAGAACACACGCAAAAACACAAAAACGGAAGGAAATTCGAAGACCTCGGCAGAGGAGGAGCAGCTATGCAACAACAAAGAACGCGAGCACGTGCTCCAAACGCACGATGTTTACAAACAGAGAAAGGTCTTGCTCATAAAAAATTAAGGAGGAAGGAGAGATTTGATCGATATATCCTCCGAAGGATCATTATATATGTATATATTATTATATATTCATAGTCTGATGAAAAATTATTCAAAGTTTTCGATTTTATGAAAATTTTTCCGATGTTATGCTTTTGCAATTTTCGGCCTAGTGCTTTGATTTCTTCACGAAAAGTTCATAGCAAGTTCATAGTTTTCAAAAATGTACATCAACATTTTTTAAAGAAATCTTTATAAACTTGTTTCAAATATTATTAAAATTTCCTGGGAGAACTTGAAGAGATCGTTCGCACAATGATTGTTATTTTCTTGCATTTCATTTTATTGATCTTCTCATAGATACAGAAATTCTAAATTCAAAATCACGTATTGAAATTCAGCAAAACATGTTTGAAAATGTAAATTTTGAAATTTTAAACATGTTTGGTGTTTTTATGAACTCACAAAAATTTTCTTGAAACTTTCGGCACTTTGCGGCTTTTTTCGCGACGCGTTGGGATGGGAAGAATTTCGAAATCTATTTGGACTTGAAGTAGGTTTTGAAAAATCACTTTCGAGCACGATTCACTAGAGTCGGGACTTCCGGTTGGGTGTACTTGTGTGTGTTTGTGCGAGCACTTCCGTTTCCGCTGCGACCCGGACAATTTACCTGACTTGCATTCGCGCCCAATGTTCGTTGTGAACTGAGGAATCGGTTGCAACGTCCGCCACACGTTGGTCCGGTTCGGCTGGCGTCGGCGTCGTCGGCGTCGTCGGCGTCGCTGTCGTCGTCGTTGTCGGCGCCGACTTCGGGGACGGCGTCGGCCTGCAACGCTTTCGCTCTCTCACAATGTTGCCGGCGCTCGCTCTCTGTCGCTCTGCCGGCGCGTTCTCTCTCAGCCGAACTCCGCTTCCTCTCGTTGCTCACTTCGGCGTGCACTCGTGCTCTTTTCCTCTCGCTCTCTCCGGCTTCGGATTCCCCTCGCTCTATCTGTCTCCCTCACTCGTAGCCGTTCTTGGCTTCTTTGTTGCTGCGCCTTCTCAGACGACCTTGATGTGGCGCAGAATCCACGTTTGTTGCTGTTTCTCGTTGTTGTTCTTGCTGTTGTCTACTGTTATTATTGATGTTGTTGTCTTTGCACTCTCCGCCGTTTAACTGTCTATTTCCGGTTAAAGTGTTTAATGGCGCGCAGGTGTGTTTGTGTGTCTCACTCACCATACACTCTCTCTCTCCCTCACACAAACAAAGTCTCTCTCTCTCTTTCTCCCGTTGTCTCGTAATCGTTCTCTCTCTTTCTTTTTTTGTCTGTCTTTCTCGCTCGCACTCTGTTGCTGCGTTGGCAACTGTTGCAATTGACTTGGATTGTTGTTTCTGTTGTTGTTATCGGTGTTGTTGCCGTGGTTTTTCTTGTTACAGGTGGAGTTGTGCTGTGATTATTGTTGTTATTAATGATGTTATTTTTGTTGCATTTCTTGTTGTAATAACCGCTGTTGTTGTAATTAAATCTGGCTCCCTGGCGGTTGTCTTTTCTTGTCCACCTCACTTAGACGTAGACGTCTTAGTTTTTGTCGTAGCTACAGCTGTAGTTCTTGTTATTGCCACTCATATTATTGCTCCGGCGGTGTTGTTGTCACATTGATTATTTTTGTTGTGTTTGTTGCTCTAACGATCGCGTTATAGACGGATTTTTGTGGGCCATACCTGAAAACAATTAAAATAGTTGTTGAATGAATGAATGAACGACGACAGGGGAGAGAAGGATGAAACGAGTTGAATAAACATACAGATATATGAGAGAGAAAGCTTCAATTCTCTTATAAGATATGAAGAGAGAGGCAAAAGGAGAAAGAGGATTGAGATTCGGTAGCGAATTGAGATCAATCGCCCAGGAATGTCGTCAATAACGTCGATAACTTGAAAATCGTCCCCTCCAATCCCTCTTCTTCTTGTTCCCGCCAGTGATCGCGTGAGTTTGGAAGAAATGGAAAATGGAACCGGATGTTGGGATTTTCGCCTCTTTCATACGCTCACGCGAGCCTCCGACTGCTGGCCCTTCGACGAACCGGTCGCCGCCTCCGTCGAACGATGCCCTCGAGCATCCGAGCGAGCCGGAAATAAAGCTTTAAATGTCCATCTCCCTCTACCTCTTCCCATCCCTCTCTGTCCCTCCCTCTCCCACTCGCTCTAAACCTTTTTCGTTAGCCTCGAAGGGAAATTCTTCCGATTCGATGACTGCAAACGTCGAACAGCAACGACACACGCACGCACACATGGGAGCAACCAAATACATATGTACATTCTGTTATTTGTATTCGTGACAGCCACACACATTCACACATGCAATCACTCTTTCAATTACATAATCAATGAAAAATGTTGAAATGTCAAAATGTTGACTCCTGCCATTGACGATTGAACCGACCACGGAGGGGTCGAAGGGGGGCGAGGGGCGGCATCGATAGGGACGATGGGGTCAGAGTGGTCGAGATGGTTGAACCGGGGTCCAGTTGGAACTTCAAACGCAGGAAAATCGCCGGCCATCAATAAATGTTTCAACCAGGCATCGATTCGAAACCTCGCCCTCGATCGCCTGCCTTCCCTCGCAATCCCCTCGTCACCATCGTCTCCACTCCCCCCTCCATCCTTATCCTCGTCTCGTCCTGCGTTTTTGCCATTGTTTCCCATCGATTTCCATGCGAATGAATTTCACGATCCGAGGTCGGAGTCGTCCTCATTTTATGTTTTATATTATTGGTCGATGTTGCGTTTGTTGCTGTAGTTGTTGTTATTGTTCAACTCATACTTTTTGTTGTAATTGTTGGTGTTGTTATTGTTGTTGTACAATCAATTGTTGCTATTGTTTTTTTGTTCGTGTTCCAATTGTTGATATTTCTCTTGTTGTTATTGGTTTTAATATTCCTGCTATTATTATTGTTGTTTTCTATATTTTTGTTGTTATATATCTGTTGGTACTTTTGTTATATTTTCTGTTATATTTTTGTTGTTATTACAATGGTTAATATTGTTGTTATTATTATTGCTGTTGTTGTGGTGATAATGCCTCCCGGACACGTGCAACAAATTGGCTTGTAATATATGTGTAATGTTTTTCATTCCCTGCCTCCCTTTTTCATTCTATCACTATCTCCCTCTATCTATGTCTCGGTCTCTCTCTATCTATTTCTCTCTCTGGGTGAAGCCCACGCTCATATAAATTAAATACACATTCATACATATCATCAATCCTACATATGCATAATTATACATAGATATGCTAGGCATATCAGTCCTTGTATCGTGGATTTCTGGGCTCTCTGAACTCATTGAATGCGGCGACAGTTGACGAATTCCGTGGAAAGGCTGAAAGCCGCACGAAGGCTGCCGGCGACTCAGATCAGGAGTTAAATAATGATTGTAGTTGCAGGCGAATGTCGGCTGGAAATAGGCTAATATTTCAAATAAGCTGCAGCAGCAACAACACGATCAGAACGACAGCAGTTATTTCAGCAATAACATGATCATTATAACAATAACAGTCATCATCATACCACCATCAACATTATATAGAAATATTCATCTCAGTTCTGAATGCTGTTGTTGCTGATTTGATTGTTGTTCTTCTAATTATTATTGTTTTTTTTTTTACTATATACACATACATATATGAATTCACATATACATAGGCATTTGTGTATAAAAATATCACCCTTCGTTCGTTCTTTCAATTGCGATTGAGATGTGAATGGAAACGCAAGAAAAATACAACAACAATATTAATTATTATAGAAAGAAATAGAACGGGAAAAAATACAACAGCAATCATTTCATCAACAACACTTCCTACAATAGTAATAACAACCACAACAACCGGATTATTAAAACAATCACGGTATCTATAATACTAAGAATATAAACAAACAACGACAGCAACAACATCAGTCGAGTGGATGATGATAATAACAACAACACATGCAACATCGATAGATAAATTGATTGGAAGACTGACTGACAGAAAGAGAGATGAGTGAAGGAACGAGAATATACATGGTGAAGAAGAATGACCGGAAGTATGAAGGAAAACCAGAAAAAGAGAAGAAACAAAAGAAGAAAGAGTGAACGAGAAAAGAAAGAGTTCTAGTGAGAGAGAAAAAGAAGAGAGTTGGAGTGAGAGAGACTGGAATTTGAATTTGTGTTGAATTTTATATTTGAGTCACATTAGAAGGATTTAAGCCTATCAATTGCAATTGCACAACTCTCCCTGGCCTCCACGATAAAGGCCGGCGGAATTCTGAAGAGGGTTGGGGAAGGGAGAGGGTTGTGGATAGGGAGGAGAGGAGAGATGAAATTCGGGATGAGATGAAATGCGATGCGATGAGATGAGATTCGAAATGCGAGCGAAATGCCGACGATCGCCGCGGGCGTGAACAAAAAATGTTTTTTTTTCTATATGCGAGTTTAATAATGTCCCGCCTCTCCACCTCGCCCAGAGCCCTCGGTTCCGTTCCCACAACACACACACACACGCTTAAAAACACAGACACACTCTCACACACCTTCCCCTCCGGCATTTTACAACCCACCACGTCATCTGACGTCGATATGCGAATTCACCACGATCTGCCCTCATTCCCCTCGCTTCCGCGACGTTCATCACTCTTCTCTCGCCATCAATCTCTCGCTCCCTTTCTCCCAGCCTGTCCCTCTATCCATCTCTCACTCCCTCTCGCTCGCTCTCGCTCGCTCACTATGTCGATCACCCTTGTCGCCATCTCTCGTTGCTTTGTAGTATCGACTCCACGCCATCTGAATGTCTGTTCGACCCTCGGTCTGTCTCTCTGTCTGTTCGTTTGTCGGTTATGTGTGTGAGTATGAGTGTTTCCATGTATGTATGTGTATGTGTGTGTGATCGACACACTAATTACAGCTGAATCGCCGGAGGAATTTTTGTTTCAAAATATTGCCGATGGCTAATTTATCACAAGTTTTTCTTTGCGATGCCCCCGGCGAAAATGTTGCCGATGCCGCTTTTATTGTCGCTGCTGCTGTTGTTGTTGTTACTGTCGTTTGTTATTATTATTATTATTGTTGTTGTTGCCGTCATTATTATTTTTGTTGTTGGCATCGGTGTTGGTTGGTCGGACGGTCTTTTGGTTCGATGGTTTGTTGGTTGGTTGGTTGGTTTATGTACTGATGCTATTCTTGCTATCATCGTTATCGTTGTTGTTGTAGTTGTTATTGTATTTATTGTTGGTATCATCGTTATAGGCGTTGTCATAGTTATTGTTGCTGTTATTCTCGGCTTCGTTAGTGTTGTAGTTGTAGTTGCAGCTTGCTTCACTATATTTCCATCGCTCTCTTTTACTATCCTCTCTCTCTCTTTCTTTCTCTCTCTCTATCACTCTCACAATATCAACCTCCTCCCTCTCTTTCTCTCTTCCTTCTTTTATTATCCTACTATTTTTCTGTTTTCCACTACATTTCCTTTTTTTTTCGTTGTCATTTCATCTGTCGCTGTTTCGCCACAACCTCCGCCCACCGCATGTCGTCTCTCACCCCACTCTATCCATCGCTTCCACTTCTGTCCTACTCTCCCGTCTCCCTCGCACTCTCTCCGCTTCTCTCGCCCATGGGCATCGGATTCTATTGCCATCGGCAACGTCGCAATTAAATATCGGAGTTTAATTTCTATTTAAACGCCCGATGGATCTGTCGATCAATCGACATGGAAAAAGAGTGAAGAGAGAGAAATATATGTACAGTTCGATATCAATCGATGGAGCATATAAAGACAAAGATAGATAGATATAGAGATATTTTTCACTTGTGTTTGAAACCAACCTACAAAATCGCCTTTGATCAACCGCTTGCTGGTCATGGTACAACAACAACAATGACAAATAACTGTGACAATATTAACAACAACAACACTAACAACAATACCATTAACATTAACAACAACAAGAAAATATCAATGTCTACGAGCCTCATCAAGAGGAAATTGAGGAGTTTTTGACATCTGGCTAATTAAACAAGTCAGAGCCATTTTGAATATTAATTATTAACCGACCACGCCCACGTCGACGCCCCCAGCACGAAGACTGACTGACTGACGACGAGAAGAATGAGGAGAAGGTGAAAAGAACAACAACAAAAACAAAACTCTTCCATACATATTTGACTCGACCTCTGGCAACCAAAGCAGAGAACAAAAACAACATCGAAACCCTAAAAATTAAAAAAGCCCTTGGCCAAGATGGTTTGCAAACACGCCTTAGCTCTTTGTTGTTGTTGTTATTGTTGCTGTTGTAGGGACGTCTTACATTTTACAACAAAGGAGGAGAGAAAAATCAAAAAAAAAATAAATAAAAAAACGACATTCAATGCTATGGATGCATTGATAATCATTCTTCTTGTTTTTGTATATTTTATTGTTGTTGTTGTTGTTTTACTTGCCGCTGGTGTTAACGTTGTTGTTTCTGTTTCTGTTGCTGAATGTGGCTAAAAGTCACGAAAGTCAGAAATTTGATGTTGTTGCTGGAGGTGATGTTGTTTTTGTTGTAGTTGTCGAATATGATGGTGATGATGTTGTTGTTATTGTTGTTGTCGATGCTTGAGGAACATTGTAGCTTTTGTTGTTGGGGTCAAAAATGTTTAAATATCTCAAAACCTGTCATGTATTGACATTTTACATTATTTCACATACACACACACACTATCACACATACACTCTCACTCATGACAGCACGATTGTTGCATTGCGATTGACTGTTACACCATGAGTGTGAGTGTGTGTGTGTGAGAGACGGGGCAGTGTGCATGTGTGTGTGTAAATAAATTTAATGGCTTATAATGCCCCGAGGTGTTTAGGAGAAGAAGAATAAGCCAACAACTACAAGAACAACAACAAGAGCAATAACAATGCAAAACCAATAACAATAACAACGGAAACAACAACTATTGCCACTACAAAAACAACAACAACTACAATAAAATTGAGACCCCCAGATCTTGGTTTGAATTCTGCTTATTTTTTTCTCGGGCATCAAAACCGAAGGCAAAAACAACGATAACCACAACAATGCCATCGACAGCAGCAACAGCGCCAACAAAACCAGCAACAACAACAAAAAAGGGAAACACCAAAATTCACCCCGAGGCCGCGAGACAAGTTTCGCAACAACAGCAACAACAACAACAAGAACTCATCGAGGACCCGCATGGGCAGGACATACTTTTGTTCAAGGGAACTGACAGCTCCTTTTTGCGATGTGAATGAAGGCTGCAACAATAACAACAACAACAGCATGTCCATAAGCAACGGCAACAACAATAGAAACAACATAAAACATCATAAATTAAACAAACCCGAATTCGACCCGAGGCTCTTAAATTCCACTCATTCGCCGAACGAGTGTCCCTTCGTCATGTCATTCGAGGCTTGTTGAGGACATGCCCCGCCCCTCTTCCCCCCTCTCCGCCTCCCCGGCCCCTCCTGCTCTCCCGGCGTACCTTGAATTTCGTGGCCCGGGGCGAACTTATCGAAAATACGGTTATTTTAAATGTCGCTTGGGTGTAAAATAATTATTTTGATTTCCTCACTTGGCCCTGGCTCGCCCGGCTTTGCCTTCTCATGCCATGGTGTCCCAGTGCACGTGGTCCTCGGCTTCATCACCATCGTCCTTAGCTTCTGACCCGCCTCTCCCTGCCCCGCCCACCGCCTCTCATTACCCACGGCGTCTTCCCTGACTTTCCCACTTCGTCGCCAGTTCGTCGCCCTCGGTCGTCGACGTTTCTGCCGCCGTCTTCTTTTGTTTCTCATGCTTCTACCTCTCCCTTCTTCTTCTGTCTTCTTCTCCCTTTTTTCTCCCCCTCTTGTTCCCTCTCTCTCCATCTTGTTTTCTCTCTCTCCATCTTTGCATTTGCCTTCTGGCCGCATGAACGGCTCCTTCGTGATTCGTCTTCCGGTCGCTCGACCACCTCTGGAAGCGCCTGTCGGTCCCTTCCGACCGGGTCTCAGATTCCGTCGACTGCTGCTTCTTTTCGTCATTTCGTCATTTTGGCAATTAATCCGACTGTCTTCTTCTTTTTTGTGATCTCTTTTTTTACCCTACAATCTATGGGCAAGGGTACATTCATCATTCTCTTCATTATTCTCGATTTTTGCATCTCTTTCACTTCGATATACAGCTTCTCATTGATGGTTTTCTATTTAAAATCTCGCTTCTCTCTCACTTTTTCTTTTCTTTTTCTTTCCTTTTCACATCATCTTTTTCCTCTCCATCTTTCCATCTTTCGTTGCTATTATTTTAAATAATCTCTGACCTCCTTCCACAAACCCACATAGTCCATTGCTATTAATTGCTGTTGCTAATGGAACCCCGACTTTGGTCCTCATCTCTCGCTATTAGCACTTGTCTGCACACCTTCCGTCCTCCTCTTCTCTCGCTTGCCATCTTCCGTCTCTGTCCTAATTCTCCATCCTCATCATTTTCCTCAGCGTCTTTCCTCGTATTTCAATTTTTATACCCTACACCCTGTGGGTAAGGGTATATTCATTTTGTCCTTCCGTTTGTAACGCATTAAAGGAGAGGTCGTAGGTATGGAAAAGTATATATATTCTTGATCAGCGTCACCTCCTGAATCGATTTAGCTATGTCCGTCTGTCTGTCTGTCTGTCTGTCCGTCTGTCTGTCTGTCTGTGTGTCTGTGTGTCTGTCTGTGGAAATAGATTTTGTGAAGAAACGGTAAGAGATACTGATTTGAAATTTTGGATTTAGTATTTCTATATTAATAAGCTACTTGTATGTAAAAATGGGCGTATTCGGTCAACGGACACGCCCACCTCCCATATAAAGCAATAGGTTTATATGGCATATCTGGTGAACTGTGGTATATATCGGGATGAAATTTTATGTGTGATCATGTATCACCGATACAAGCTCACGTGCAAAAAATGGAAAAGACCGCCCATCGGACACGCCCACCTCCCATATAAAGCAAATGGTTTATATGGCATATCAGGTGAAATATGGTATATATCGGGATGAAATTTTGTGTGTGATCATGTATCACCGATACAAGCTTACATGCTAAAAATGGAAAAGACCGCCCATCGGCCACGCCCACCTCCCATATAAAGTAAAAGGTTTATATGGCATATCTGGTGAACTATGGTATATATAGAAATGCATTTTTATTGTGTGTGATACGAGGTTATAATCCGAAAATGGATCGCCCAACGCACACGCCCACCTCCCATATAACTCTAAAGTTCAATATGGGTTAACTGTAACATATATCGGTATGATATTTTTTTTTTGTTCGATCAAGTAGTATTACTATGACATCACATGACCGAATTTTGAATATAAATATAGATAAATTAATAAAACAACACAAAATTTATATTCAGTTTTTTTTTTAATATACCGGCGTTAGATATTACTGCAATGACGTATGATACTGTTTACAGTTGTCATGATGGCGTAGTTATAAGTATTAACTAAATCATTTATGATTTATAACGAAATGTATTATTAGTTGTTTATAAGAATTAGATAAATTCATAAAATAATACAAAATTTCTATTCAGTCTTATTTTTTTTTTTTAAATTAAAGTTATATGTCAGCAGGGTGTAGGGTATGTAAACTTCGGCCTGGCCGAAGTTAACCGTTTTTGCCTGGGTGGACCAGGCAAACCGGGGGAGCGAAGCGACCCCGGTGCGCTAGTTTTCATTTAATTTGTAATCCTCGTTCGACGGCCCTGAGATGGTTGTTTCATCGTTAGTTGGCTACTTCTTCTTTCTCTTCTTCTGCCTCTTTCTCCTTCTCTTTCTCGTCTTCCTCTTTTTAGTCATCTTCATCTTCTACTTCTCTTTTCTCTCGTTGGTTTTCGCCTTCTCTCCATTGCCCAGGCCTCGTTTCTGTTTGCGTTTCCCCATTAAAAGAGCGAGACCGCGGGAGACTGAGATGAAGATGCAGAGAGTGAGAGGGGAGAAAAGAGCGAGGAAGGCGCCCCAGGCGAAACGCATAACTTTGGTAACATCGTTTGGCCTGGAGGCTTCTGTCGCTGCTGCCGCTATCCACCTTTCCCCTTCGCTGTCTCTCTTCCGCACACCTTCCTCCCGCCTCTCTCCCTCTTCCTCTCTCTGTCGGTCTGTCGGGGGTCTTTAAAATTTACCACGAGCAAAATTTGACGTTTTCGATTTGCATTTTTAATTTCTTCAAAATGAAAAGTTGAAGCTCGAAAAATTAATTGAAAAAAATGACAGCCACAATTAAACAAAAAATAATAAACAACAAAGTTAAACAATACAAAAAAATCACAACAAACAGATATATTACAACAACAAATTCCAGTTTCCATGGGAACCTTTTGGGAAGCAATTTCCAAAAATAAACAGAAACCCGAGCTTCAACTGCGCTTCATGACGTCATTCGTCATAGATGTCGGCCGATGAGTCACCGACTCTGACTCTGGCTCCATCAATGAATCGACGGCGGCCGCCAAGCGGAGTCCGAGCCAGAGTCAGAGTCGGTGGCTTCGTCTGATCGAGCGCCGGACGGACGGACGGGTCGAGGGTCGCTTGATGAAGTCCGATCTTGATTGGTTGTAGTTTCGGGGACGGCACCTTGACAAGAGACGATTTGTCTTGCGATCTGCGATCTTGGGTCTCGAGTGCTCGAGCGACAGACGCTGCAAGGGATGAAGCGCAGATCGATGAAGACGTATTATCACACTTTTTCCGTCTTTTCGCAATGAGAATTCGCGAAACTCGGCTTCAAATTCGATTTTTGCGGAATTGTTATGAATGATTCGGGTTTCTTTCGGATTGTTAATATTTTTCTTGCATTCCATATTGAACTTCTGTACGAATTACAGAATTCATATGGATTGTTTCTGATCAATGAACGATTACAATTATTAAAAATGTTAGTCGTTTAGTCAAAGTCAATTTGTTGAAGCAGATGCCGAAATCATCTCCCTTAAACGAAAGAAAGCAAAGCAAAATTGCAAAACTCCCTCAAAAATCCCTCTAAAATCCGAGATAAAGGAGAAAACTCCCACGGAACGAGAAAAATTCCAGAAAATCCCACAAAGTGTTGCCAAACATCCACTCAACAAAAACAACAACATCAACAACAACACAACTTCTGGCGCGGACGAAGTCGGAAAAAACCGAAGGGTGAAAGGGAAAAAATGTTCACACTTGTCGGGATTTCGGCCGACATTTGACAGCATTGGCGGGAAGGGGGAAAAATCTCATCCGAAAACAGTTCGCGTAGTTGTTTTTGCTGTCTGCGGGTTGTGTGTGCAATTCTTTCGTGTACATGTTGTTGGTGTCGGCATTGTTGTTGCCAGTGTTGTTGTTTGTATTCTATTGAACCCTTTGCTTAGAAATTCAAAAACAACGACAACGGTAACAACAACAACAGCAAGCAGAGGACATCCGTCGTCTGCACGCGTTTCGATGTTGTTATCCATGTGTTTGTATCGTGTCTGCGTGTGTGTCGTGGGTGGGCTGAGTGCAACGGTTGAGATGTGTGAGTGTGTGCGTGCGTTTCGGTGATTATTTGTTTATGTTTGCGAGCAACAAGTTGTTGGCGACGATTTGTGAGGAGGAGGTCGCGTGTGAGAGAGGGAGTTGGAGGGTTTGGCGTAGGAGTGAGTGAGAGTGAGAGAGAATGAGCGAGTGAGAGAGGATGAAATGAAACGAAAAGAAAAAGAGTGGGCGGAGATAGAAAATGTTGGAGAGTCGGGTTCCATGTGTTATAGTGGTTGTTGTTTTGTAGTTTTGACGTTAGTTTTCATTTAGAAGACTTTATTTTGTTTTTGATTTGTTGTTGTTACAAAGCGGTTAATTTTGCTCTCAATGTCCTCCGCAATATCATCTTGAATTTTGAACTCACAGTATTTTTTTAATTCTCAAAATTGTATTAATTCGTTTATTTGTATATTTACCCAAATTCTTCGGTGTCTGGCGGAATAAATTCAAACCAGAACCACTTTTCACAATTCTTGCTCTTTATGTTAGTATTATTTTCTTTGCTCTTCTTCTTCTAGTCACAACGTCACCGAACGAAGGTCTGCAGCCGACTGAAGCGCCGAAGCTCGGTCGGTGGTTCGGGCTCGACCGAAGAGAGCGAGCGCCAGAGAGAGGGAGTGAGCGAAAGAGCGACAGAGGGAGAGCGAACTCCGTCGTATCGAACTTGTTCGAAGCAGACCAAGTCTCATACACACACACACTCGCTCTTGCCCTCCGGCTTCTGCACCGCGGGCAGGACGAGAAGGTGGGCGGATGGTCGAGAGAAAGGGATGGGACGATGCCTGGGGTGGGGTTGAGACAGGTTCCTGAATTGTTTCCTAATTTCGATTTCTCCCTTCGATGGGGCCTTCAGGGACTTCCTTCTAGGTCCATAATTCTTCTCTGTTCTCTCTTATCATTATCCTTCCGATTCTCTGTTGGTATGGAGGAAAATCATGTCTCTCTTTCTTCTCCCTGACCTGTCTCTTTATTCTCGTTATTCGTCTCCATTCTCCCATTCTCGAAACATTTCTCTCTCGTGCTCTGAAATCTCTTTATCTCCTTCACTCCTCCTTTCTCTCACCTTCCATTGTTGTTGTTATTTTGTTGGACATTTTTTCAATGTGGCTCGTTTCGCTGCTCGTGCTTTTCACAGCGGCAACATCTAAATTATCGTCGCCACAAGGCGGCCAGCAGCGGCGACAGGATTCCGACTTGAACAACCACAACAACAGCAACATCAACAATAGGATATCTAACAAGAATAATGAGAGAAACAAGAGCAGCAGCAACAACAACAACAAGCGGCAGCTGTTGCCCACACAACATAAACACAACCTGAACTGAAGAACATGCAACGGCAACAGCAACATGTTGGCAACGCTGATATACAACAATAACAACAACAACAATCACTTCTAAGCACGCTCACTGTGAACAATGTGGTTGTTGTTGTTGCTTTTGTTGTATCGCTCTTCCGCTGCTCCTGCCTGAAGCCCCCGGGCGATTTCCTCGTTCATTCGTTTTCGCTCGCTGTCTCTCTCTCTCACTCCACATACCCTCTCCCTCGCTCTTTCACGGTCGCTTGTCTTCCGCTGCTCTGCCGCAGTCGCTGTCGGAGTCTCTGCCGCCGCTGACCCCGAGGCCTCGAGCAACTCGTCTCCCCCGCCGACTCGACCGACGGCGGTCTCAGTCCATCCCACCCTCGCCCTCACTCTCCCCTCCTTCCACGCTCTCTTTCGCAATCCGTCTCGCCTCCTCTCTCTTCCTCTCGCTCTCTCTCTCTCTCTTCACCCCACCTTCGCCGCTCCCGTCTCTCGCTGGCTCGTAATTATAATATTTCATCCCAAACGTTGCCCGCGGCCCTGCAGCAATGATGGATTTCAAGTCTGAAAATAATACAGCAGAACCCTGTATTTCGCCCTCGGGGTCCCCTGCGTCCGTCCCCGGCGTCCGTCCACCAAGCCGCGGGCGCCTCAAGTGCTGATTATGAATAAAATTTCATGTTTTTTTGCTCGCTCTCTGTCGCCCGCTCCCCGCTCTCTATCCGCCTCCCCTCACCACCCTCGTCGTGTCACTCTCGGTCTCTCGCTGTCTCGCTCGGTCGCGCTGTTGTTGTCTCTGTCACTTCCTCCTCGTGCGGAGCAAATTCGCGCGCGTCGGAGTCGCTATAGCGTGTTGCTTTTGTTGTTGCTGTTCTTAGATGTTGTTATTTTTGCTTGGTTGTTGTTGTTGTTAGCCTCCTCTACCGCTGTTGTTGTTCTGCTTTTTCTTTTGCCTGCTGGTGGCAATCGTCACATTGTGGTTGTTGTTGTCTCAAATTTTTATTTCCGGTTTCGTCTTCACGGAAACATTCTTTTGTTTTTACTCTCCCAGAGAGAGAGAGACAGAGAGAGTGGGCAGAGGGAGGCCACAGGAAGAGGTAGGATGAAGGAAGAAAAAAAGAAAAAGAAAACGAATGAAGCCACAAGGACAAAGACGATGGTGGTTCGAAGGCGAACGAATTGTGGTCGGTCGGAGGTGGATTTCGTTGTTCTCTCAATGTTGATGGATTGCTTGTCAAAGCCTGTTATTGTTGATTCCTGGTCTTGTTGGTTAAGTACTTGTTGTTGTTGTTTTTTTGGTGTTGTCAAAATTTAGTGTTGGTTATTGTTTATTGTTTTAATGAAGTGGTCAGATGAGTGTCTGACGGTTTATTGTGATGATGTACGAGTAGTGGAGAAGACAGAGATTTGTCAAAAGAGAAAGATTTGAAATTACACTGAGCGCAGCTTTTGATAAAAATCCTTTTTGAAATTCAAGGAATATTTGGGGTTCTGAGGTGAGGAACAGATTGAGTTTGCACAGTAGATTTTTACGTATATTCATTATCTGAACAACTTCGTTTTGAAATCTCTCCAATAGTCTTTATTAATGAAAAGAAAAACCAACCCATACCCATTTTAACCAAAGGAATTCTCCTCTAACAACCAAAAGTTCCTGGTCTTTTGGTGGAAAAACTTCGAAACTGAATGGAAATAAGAGCAAATGAACACGAAAGCGGTGGAAAGAAAGAAGAAAGGGATTGAAAGGATAAAAAAAGGAACATGAGGGACAAGAAGGCGATGTAAAGGAAGAGAATGACGAGCATAAATCAAGGAAAACCGCCAACGGAACCCATGAACAGATAAAACACGGGAAGGTAGGGCGTTATGTGGTGGGTGGCACGGATGCGGGAAGGGGTCGGGTCGAGTCGGGGCGGGGCTGGAGATGGGCTGGCGATGGCTCAGGGGTCAATAATATGTGATGGTCGGCCCGGTCAACCGCATTGGCAGCCGCTGCGTTCGCATCGTCCCGGCGGAAACATTTAAAATAAAATGAATGAATATAAATTTTGCGGAAATGCAATTGTGACAATCGAACGCCGATCCCCGCCCACCTTCCATCGTCCCCCCTTCTCCAGCTCCACCGTGATGCGGTCATCGCCAGCGAGTCTCGTCAACGTCACCGAGGACGAGGCCTCGACCGGAGTCCTCCGGAGCAGGACATTAAATGCATTTATAAAATTCCGATGGGGCGGATCCTTCACCCTCGTTATGAAGAGAGAGAGGGAGACTGTGAAGAGGGTGAAGAGAGAGAGAGAGGGACGGTCGTTATCTGCGGCCGTCTTTTAATCGCTCATGTTTATTGTCCTTCCGATGCGGGGGCGGCGCGCTGAGGGGGCGGCGGACGACTGGCGACGGCCGCCCATTCACAGGGCTGGGGGTGTGGCACGTCTGGTGACAGGTCCCGATCCGCCCCACGCCCCCCACCGACCGATGCAAATGGGCCGCGTCCTTTTAAATGACATTTTTTCGTCCTCGGTCGGTTGTGATTTTTCGCTTTCGACATTTTTCCAATTATTATTTTTATTTAAAAACAACTTTTTCAGATATTTCTCTCCTCTTCCCGTTTTCGCTTCATCTCTTTTTCGCGAAAAATATTATTTATTATAAATTGTTTTTTCTCTTCAATATTTTTGTTGGTTTCAATTGTTTCAATTTGTTGTTCTTGTCGTCCAGATGATGATGAAGTTTGTTCGGGATGCAGTTATTGCAGGCATGGTTTTTGTTGTTGTCTGTTTTGATGCCATTCGGTGTATCTCCCCCTCTCTCTGCCTCTGTCTCTTTCGTTTTTTGCGTTTTGTTCTCTGTTCATATCGGCCTCTGGGGCAAGGAATGTTGCATAAAGTATTAATATGTCAGTTTGTTAAATCAACTTTTTGCCGATTTTTAAATATTTCATCCACCGATACCCGACTTTGGCCCACAATGTGATAAAATCCATCCTAGTATGCGTGATGCGCACGCGTTTTACCGATAATTCACCCATATATTCGATTTAAAATTAATCGACTAAAAATATTGCAATAAATAAATTGAAGAAAAAACCTAAAAAGGAAATATTTAAATAAATACAAAATTTACACCAAATGAACGACGCCAACTGTAAGGGAATAAAGGGGAGTGGAAGATAGAGTGATTTGATTTAATGAATAAATGTCAGGGTCGGGAGGGAAAGATATGTGGAGAGAGAGAAGAGACGAAAAATTTGATTTTCTGTGATTTGAAAATATTTTTCATCTGTACTTCATGGACATCCATTCCACATCTGTGACATGAGCACCCCGCCCCTCTTCTCCACCTGGCCGAGACCCCTTCATTTCCCATCCGCTGTGTGGCGACCTCTTGGAGCCTTCGCCTCGGAAGTGGATCCGACGCCACGGGCCCGACGGCCGCCACTGCAGTTTCTGCGGCACAATTGTCTCGCCTTGTCAGGATTCGTCATTGAAGGAGGACTGCACCAACAATAGTGGGAGCAACAAAACAACAAAAACCACTGCAACAAGAGCCATAACAACAACAGGAACAAGCACAAGCAGGGGAAGCTGAACAAGAAGAGCCGAAATCGCCGGCGGTCTCTAGTTTGCAGCTTAAAAACTGAGAATAAAGCCGAAGAAGCAAAAGAAGAAGAAAACGAAGAAGAGGAAGAGGTTGAAGAAGCTGCCGCAAAAGTCCTCCACCGCAGACAAGACGAATCGGAAGCTGCATCTGTGTCGCATTGTGAACTTATGATCATCATGATGATTTGCTCTTCTCCGTAAAAATTATTATTTTAAAGCCTTTCAATCATTTTCAAAATAATCTCACTATTAATAAAAAATAATGTATTTCAAATCAAACCGAACCATTTTTCCAACCAAAAACAAAAAATTAATTTCAAAATATTAGGTTTATAATTACAATAAAAAAATATAGAAAATATTAACTTTAACGTTAGAACTTCGAAATCCTGTATGGCTGGGGTCTGTTCCCAAACTGCTGATTACATTTTACCTAATCACTGATTTCCTTTATATTCTGAATTGAAAAAGAGTAATGCTTCAAACATGTTCTATTTATTAGTTCAAAAACCATTTAGAATCATGTGATATAATTAAACCCGGGGTCAGAAGTTTTTGTATTTGTTGGACTGCTTATTTATCTATTTTTCAAAAGCAAACGAATAAGTTCTGCATACTTTAAAGTACAATTTAGCAACATTAATGGTGTGATCTATTAATTAAAAATTTGAAAATAACCATTTTTTTACCTCTGCATTAAACTATATGTGCTATACTATATGTGTATGTGCTCCAAGCGAATTCCGACGTTATCAACATTTTTCGAATAACTTTTGTGAAATAATTATATTGAATTTGTCAGACAAATATTTAATTAGAACTCTAAAACAAATAACAGAATTCTGATGTACAAATTGAAAATTCTATATTAAAAAATGTAAAAAAGATGTTCGATATTAATAATTTTTGAGTAATAATTTGTATTAAATTATATTATTAAAATTTTAATTTTAACAAAACAACGAAGCCATTGACATTGAACCAAAATATTGTGCATGTGTGCAGGGTGCATAAAAAATAATAAAATCGGCCGCGGGGATTTTCCAATATTTTTTGTTGGAAATGTTTCGATATTTATTGTATTAATATTTAATGAAAAGGAACGAGAGTGAGAGAGAAGGGATCTAATATTTTAATTAAAGCAACCATTTTATTTTTTCATATTATTTGCGATTCATATACTTTCGGATTTTGCTATATTAAATTTTACAACATAGGTATATAATATTTCTGCAATAGTATATATTTTATTCATGACTTCGATATCGAACGAGTTCATTTATTTTTACAGGATATTCAGAAAAATCAGTTTTGTTATGGTTTCTTGTTTTACACTCTATTGTTATTATTGCAGTTGTTTTCGATGCACCAAAAGTCGCTGCAATAAAATATTGCAACGATACCAGGGTATAAAAACATGAACAACAACAATTGTAATACCATAACAATAGCCATAGAAACATAAATTTTGAATTCAAATTTGAGGGTTTTTACTTTGCGCTCGTTCAACATGTCAACGATTTGCCTCTGACATGGCCGTTCATTATTTGAATAGTTGCCAAAAATTACAAGAACAAAGGCAAAACAAAAAAACAACTACTACACGGAGACATATTCTTGGACAACACCAACTTTCAATTATGACGGTATCAACATTTTTCTTTTCTCTTTTCAATTACAGTGGTGGTCAAATGTAAATTTATTTTGTTGTGGTTGTAATTGTACAAAAGATCTACATATTTTTCACTCTTAAATTTCTATTTCAGCATGGTTGAATCACCATGGCTGGGATTAAATACATAATGAATTACAATAAATAATTAAGGAATTGAATTGAAAATCCACATGGCAAAAGGACAGAGGACCCAAAACGTGCGGAACGAGCGAAGCATGAAAACTTCAATATAACTCCAATGAATATTCCAATGAATCGACTACAATGACGGCGCTGAATTCGCGGTATTTTTAATTATTTACATAAAACAACACAATCGCAAACACTCACACTCACACACACACACAATGGGAAAGCAAGGGAAAGATAGAGAAGGGTTTATAGTATGAGGGCAAGGGTGAGTGTGAGTGGAATTAGAAAAATAGGGACTAAAACGATTTCGACGAGAAATCCCTTAAATGCATCACATGCTCCCTCTCTCGCTCTCTCTCTTCTATGGGTGTGTGTGCTTTGAATAAACATGAATATTTTAGCGCCAGTTCCAACACACACACAACAGCGAACTCTAACACAAACAAAGTGGCGGAAATGGGAAAAAAGGCGTCCACAGGTGCCAGAATAAACAATATATTGTTGTAGTTGTTGATCATCATCACGGTCATTTTTGGTGTATTTGTTGCTGTTGTTAGTGGACTTGTAATAACGGGTGATGTTGTTGTCCCCATTGATAATATTGTTGCTGTTGGCCTCATTGATGTTGTTCCTATTTTTGATGTTTTTGTTGTCGTTGTTATTGCTGCAGTTTAGATAAAAGTTGTTCATATTTTTGCAGCTACAATTTGAAAATTGAAACACGACACAGCACACAAAATGGCGCCCAGCTCAAGTGTTTGTTTCCGGCGGAAGTGTTAAAATAACATTAATTAAATATGAGTCGGCGAGCGAAACACCGAAAAGTGTTGCCAATTGTTTGGTTTTAGCGTTCGAAAGAACAACTACAACGGCAATAGAAACACCGGAACAATCGGAATTAGTTGTGGCGAGTGTGAAAAATACCCTCCAGGGGGCGCTCGTGCCGAATTTACAAATTCCATCTATTCCATGCCGAATTCAATATTCGGCGGCAAAAGGATTGACGGAAGGAGATGGAGTGCGTGTGCGAGGGAGACGGAGCGAAATGGGCAAATTTAGAGTGAACATTTGAAATACATTTTCTCTAATGATTTAATATTTAATGGAAGATCGAGCAATGGTTTTTTTTCATTGCATCTCTTTTAATCGTGACATTATTGTAACGCTGTTGTTGTTGTTCATGTTTTCATTAACATTAATATTTTTCCCCGAAACTGTTTTAAATTATGAACCGATCCCTCTCGCTCGCCCTCTGCTCACCACGTTTTAATTATACTTTTGGCATCGATGTTTTAATTAATAATGTTTTCTTTTGCCAACTTTTCACCCCCACATATGCAAAAATAACGCAGGGACGCACACACAAACAATCACACTCACACACGTTGACATGGGTTTAAAGTTTAAACTGAACGCAAAATTCAATCCATGCATTTCGCAAATTCACCTCAATTAATAATTTTCCCCTCCACCTAATTCTAATCGAAGGTCGCTCAGGTGTAAACCAAATGCTCAATTGCTGGAAAAAAGCCATTAATTTTGTTCCTGCTCACCGGCGACTCCGCCATCGTCATCGCCAACATCTGCAGATGGTTCTGTTGTTGTTGTTGTTGGGTGTGGGGATTTTTTACCTCGACGTCGTCTTCGAGGAAATTCCCACAGCACTTAAGCAAGTATTTGCTGATTGAAATTTCTCATATTCCACGGTTGGTTGCTGAGTGGGAGTGAAGAGTAAGAGTCGGAGATTGTGGAGTGGTGATTTGACTCGAAACCTCTAAACGTTTGGTTTTCTACTCAAAGTCATAGAATGGCAGGTGGTGGCATTTGTGATTATCAAGAATGCTAAAAAGTTGTGGCTCGAATGGTGGATGAATTGAATGATGAATCCTATTTACTGAAATTTCGCCGTCATGTTTTTTGTTTTTATTCTACGATCTGGTGACTGTTGACTTTTGTAAAAAACTTTGCAGGAGTAAAATTTGAATCTCTTGATCACAGTTTTTTACTAATTTTTGCAAAGAAACGGAGAGACCCAGAAAGAGAGAGATAGAACAAGAACTAAATGAGGATGCGGATCAAGAGAATAAAAGAGGATGAGGATGCGGAAGGGGAAGGGGATAGAGTGAGGAGGGTTGGAATTGAGGGAGGGCAAATGAATTAAAACGATATACAAAGCCGTGAGGAGGAAACATGCAAATGTGCCCTCAAGGACATTCCAACAACAACAACAACAACAAAACAGGCATGACCAAAGCTCAAGCGTGGAGGTTTCGTCCGCCATCGCTCGAGGGCGAAAGAAGGAGGGATGGGGGAAGGGGTTGAGTCGTGCTTCGTGTTGTTGTGTTGGTATTTTTGTTGTGGGCCGCCTAAATAGAGGTTTTGCTTTTGTAGTGGACTCTGTGGTATACAACAATAACAAAACAACAACATGAGGACCACTGGAAACAACCACAACAACAATATTATTAAGGCTATTCGAAAAACAAGGATAGAAACAATAACAACAACATCGAAGCATTACATACATAAATGCAGTGCGATAACATGACACAAAAACAACAGAAACACACACACATCCGGCTACAGACACATACATCATGAGGGCAGAAAAATTGACCGCTAGGCATCGGAGATCGCACAGAGTGTGGTTGTGTGTGTGCGTGCGTGAGTGGATTTGTGAGGTTAGGTTGGTTTCCGAGGCAAAGCGAAGTTATACAAATAAATTCAAACAAAATGACGGGGGCGACGCGGCCTCCAGGACGAAGGCGGCGACGACGTCCCGTTGACGCCGAAGCCAACGTCGACAGCGACGACGCCTGCGGCTTCGCCATCGCTGGGCAGATTTGGTGACGGCCCACGTGGAACCCAGCGAAGCGAGACGAACTCAAACGACATCAAAGGTGAACGGACCACGCCCCCCCTCTCTGGGCTCCGAGGACGACGTTCGCGGAGAAAGGCTTCGTCGAGCCTCGGGTCCATTCGTCCAGAATCGCTGGAAATCAACCAACCCTGGGCTTCCGAGAGAGAATGAGGCGAAGGAGCTGAACCGATTACAGAGAGACAAAGGAGTAGAGTGTGAGAGAAATTCGAGAAGAGAAAGGACAGAACAAGATGAATTGATCGCCTCTCATCAGGATAGAGAACGACGACTTATTGTTTGAAATCCCTTCCAGAAGACCTTGAACCGATCCCTACTCGAACTACTTCAGGCCCTCTCCCCACCCACCGGGAGCTACCTCCAGTGTTCTCATATATTCTCGTTTCGACATATCTCGCCAAGCTCAGTGTCAATCCGAGTTGTCAAAACGCCAACGTCAATCAGTTGGGGAGAATTCTATCGATCGCAGAGAGATTTTACTTTCATCGAATCTTCCAAGAATCCCACCTTCCACCAGAGCTCGTGTCCCTGTCGCAGCCGCAGCCAGTGAAAATGCTCTCGAAGAACTACTACGACCCCGAGGCCCAGTTCCAGCCGTCCTTCGAGGAGATCAGCATACGACGGGCCTTCATACGAAAGGTCTACTTCATTCTGATGGTGCGTATCCCTCAGTCCATCCAACCATATTCCACTCATGAGCTTCCGTCCTACTCGTGCAGATCCAGCTGCTGGTGAGCTTCGGCTTCGTCTGCGTGTTCACCTACAGCGAGCCGGCCAAGGAGATGGTCTACCGCAACCCGTACCTCATGTGGGTGGCCATGGGCGTGCTGCTGGTCTTCATGCTGGCGCTCGCCTGCTGCGAGTCGCTGCGTCGCCAGGTCCCCGTCAACTTCGTCTGCCTCGCCATCCTGACGCTGACCCAGTCCTTCCTGCTGGGCGTCGTGTCCGTCGTCCACTCGCCCGAAACCGTGAGACCAGCAGCCTCAGTCAAATTTTTGATTCCCCCGCTTCGTTCTCCGCTTGTTTAGGTCATGATGGCCGTGGGCCTCACGGCGGGGATCTGCCTGGCCCTGACGCTGTTCGCCTTCCAGACCCGCTTCGACTTCACGGTCTGCGGCACCGGGTTGATGATCATGATGCTGCTGCTGATGGTGCTCGGGCTGGTGGCGATCTTCGTGCCCAACCGGACCCTGCACATGGTCTACTGCTGCCTGGGCGCCATGCTGATCTCGCTCTACCTGGTCTACGACACCCAGCTGATGATGGGCGGCTCGCGGGCGTATTCGCTCAGCCCGGAGGAGTACATCTTCGCCGCCCTCAACCTCTACGTGGACATCGTGACGCTGTTCATGTACATCCTGGGCATCCTGGGCGGGGCGGACGACTGACGGAACTCAGGACCTGCTTCAAAATCGTCCATATCGAGAATTAAAGCCATTGTGGTATCGATGATTCAACATGATATTTTTTTCAATTGAGTGGAATGTCGTGAATAAACCCTCTACAGAAACTCTCTCGGCCTCTCCGGTGATCCGCAAGGTTTCGTTCCGAAGACTTGGTCCAGTGATAGGAGCTGACGCAGATGAGAACACTCAGCGGGATGATTAATTCGTGGCTAGGACGAAGTTCTCTCGTCCGTGTCCTGCGAATTTCTCGACCACAACCAGATTAAGAATTCAAACCGAACCCACTCCGAGCGCCAAAGTCAAACGAAGGCCCGGCGAAAGAAACCGAAACGCATTTCGTCCAACGGTCATCCTTCAGTGAGTCCCTCGGCCCCGAGGCGGTGGTGGGCATCCTTCAATGCATCCGTTCAGCCGTCCTTCGCAAGCAGCAGGCAGGACGGAAGTCAGATGGACAGATCGACGGACGGAGGACGACGAGTCGAGAATCCTAGTGAAAGCATGGAAGGAACATGTAAGGATTCCGGATGAAATGAAGTTGAAATTTAACCGCACAGACACAGACACAGACACACATTGCACAACACATATGCATACACACTCACATGTACGGCTACTCACATAAGTTCGGTCCCCCACTCGCACTCGGTTCGTCTCCCACACGTGGAAACTAATATAGAGATGGCAGCACTCGAGCAAACAACTGCAACATTGAAGAACCTTTCGCTTTCTCTCTGTCTCTCACTCAATCTCTTACTCACTCTCCAGTCATTCTTCTCGATCCTCTGGCTCTCCACTTCAACTTCCTCACTGGCCTCTGCCATCTCCTTCTCTCCCGACCCATTCCTTGCCGCTCTCTCTCTCTCGCTCTTCCTTTCCACTGCAACTTCATATCCTGTAATGCCTAAAGGACATCCATATTTTTGCTTCCTTTGCTGATGTGTTGTTGTCGCTATTGTTGTTGGCCTGGCATTTGTTGTAGATGGGGCTGATGTTTTTGTTGTCGCCTCCACTGCAGCGTCTTCCTGCGTCGCGAGTGTCCGTTGCGAGCCCGGAAAAAACGCCGCCGCCGACCGGCCCAGCGACCACGATGGCCTCGTGCCTCCTGCGCCCTCTCCTCGTCCTTTGGAAGACGTCGCTCAAGTGCAGCGCCCGGCTACTTTTCTTCCCCTCGTCCCCTCCCGCTGTTGGCTCCACCTCGTATATATTTTCCAATTTGTGAGCAGGAGCTCGGGCGATCTCTCTCCGTCTTCCTCCGCCGTCGTCCTTCGTTCCGGCCGCGCCTTCTCAGCCTCAACTCGCCTTCCTTTGGCCCGCGGTCATGTGGAGGCGAATACAAAACCACGCTTGAATTATTTTCCACTATATTTCGCTCTCCTTCTTCAACACACACACATCAACACATTCGCCTAGAACATCCCGGGAAAGAGCAAAGGAGAGAGAGAGTGAGGTAGCTAGTGTGGGGGAGGCAGAGGAGCTCTCTGGGAGAAAATATGAGACTCAAACAGTCGCAGAAACCTTCCGTTGTTCGAGAGAGACAGGGAGATAGAGTTTGCTTCTGCATAGAGCTCCGCCGGAAGCACTTGAGCATTTGTAGCCCGAGGTCCTTCTGTGTCCTCTGCTCATTCGCCCCTTCCCTCCTTCGACGCTCCTTCTCCTGGATTCTCCGAATTCTCCTCCTGGCTCTCGGGCACCTCCGTCTCTTCCTCTGGGACTTCCATCTCCGCTCCACTCCTTCTCAATTTCACTTCGTTTTCTCCTGGTGGTTTCGGTCCACGGTCCTCGGCCTCCTCGTGCTCCAGCCTCGGTTGTTGGGCCTCTCGCTCGCTCGGGTCTTGTCGTCGTCGTCATCTCCGGCGGACGACATGCGGCGTCCTGCCCGGCCATCTGTCTGTATGTCCTCCTGCCTGTCTGTCCATCTCTCTGTCAGTCTGCCTGTCTCTCCCGCTCATTGTCGTCGTCATTAACAGTGTCGTTGGCTGTGGCTTTTGGCGTCGGATTCCAATTTGGTTGGATTTCTTTGCCGAGTGAAACCTCGAGTACGTCCTCTCTCTCTCTCTTCTTCTCGCTAGCTCACTCGCCCCCGTTGTTTTGCTCTCGGCAATTGTACGTATGCAGGGTGGGGTGTGTGTGAGAGGTCGTGGTCTTCCCTCGCTATAAGTTACGTGCTGCCGGCTACAGTAGCGGCTGCGAAAATGATGTCAAACAGCAACCGGAAGTGAGCCGCCATTGACGTGCCTTCGTTCGGCCCGACCAGTCCGAGCTTCACGAGGCTCGTGTCGGGTGATCGCGCGGGAGTAATCAGTAGGTTAACGGGAGTAGTCGGTATTCAATCGGGAGTAATCGGTGGACAAGTGGAGATCATTGTTTACAACTGAAAAGAAGTGCGATCGAAGATTCAGACCAACCTCTTATGGGACAGTCACAGGAAGGTATTTTAGTCTACACAAAATTAATGAGACCCAAAGCAATGACTTCCCAGATGACATCACGTTATAAGAGATCTACTGTGGATCTCTTACAACGGTATTAAAACGTATAGCTGTGCAAATCAAAGGAATCCATGCCAAGGAGTCTCTCAATAGCATATGCTGCTTCACAATATCATATCCTCTGGGTTCTCTTCTCTTGTACAGAACTCGTCCTTGCAAAAGGATTTTCGAAACGCAGCACGATGAATCCCTCGAGAAAAGCTCGAGACTAGGAAGGATGTTCCCGACCTGAAGTTCTCGTTAGTCCCGTAAGGATTCCCAACTCCCAGTTCCGCTCGCTCCCCCTCGCTCATTTACTCTCTTCATCTATCTCTTTCACCCTTTCTCTTTCTATCTCGCTCTCTCTCTCACACACGCCACTGTGAGTAGCCCGAACGAGTTACGATCTTCGCACTCCTTCTGCCTTTCGTCGTCCTTTTCTTCGGCCTCGGGCCAGGACGAAGGGAGGCCACATGCGGCAAGCAGGAGAAGGAAAAGGACGGGGAGAGGTGGTTGAAGAAAAAGAAGAAGTAGAGATGGGAGGATGTGATGTGATGAGAAATGGATGGGGTGGTGTGCGTGAGGAGGCTTAAAGTTGGCCACACGTGGAGCAGAGCGTGCAAATGAATCCTTGGGCGGAAATCCAAACGAATCCACTGCCACTCACACACACACACACTTACACGCATACACTCAAAGCATACGTGCACTTATTCAGATGCACTTACCGAGGAACACACAAACACATATGCATATGTGTATATTCGCCGAGGTAGACATCGCAAATGAGGCTCCTCTTGACGACGAAGCGCGTGTATTCATTTCATTTGCCACAACATCCGGGAGGCCACGTCCCTCTCCTCCTCCGTCCTCCGTCTTCCTTCCTCCTTCATCCTTCCACTCACCGCTCTCCCCACCTGTCTTCCTTCATCTTTCTCTCTCCTCAGCTGTCTCCCTTCCGGATGCTTTCTCTCCGACTTCTCTATTCTCGCCAGGATCTTCCTTCCGTGGTCTCTTCTCCTGGATCCACTTCGCTGATTCGTCTCCTCCGGGTTCGGGTCTTCCTCGTCCTGCTTGCTCCGGCTCTTTCCTCTCCCTCCACCCTACGGCTGAGGAGGCTGAGCCGAGCTCACACGGTTCCACAGGATCTGCTCCAGCCGCTGAGATGCGCACGAGAACCACGCGCACCCTCCGAAGGGGAGGACGACAGAGAGTCAGAGAGAGAGCGATAACAACAGATGATGAGGAGCGAAAGAGTGAGGCAGATTCCGGTCGAGAGACAGAGAGAGAGAGCGCGATTGGGGCACAATGCGAAATTAGTTTGGGAAGTCGAAGGATGTGCGGATGTGCGGAAGCGACGACGTCGGCAGCAACAACGAATGCAAGAACAACAACAGCAAAACCACCAACAAATTGAAAAAGATGCATCAGCGACTGTTGCTGCCGTGGGAAGATGCTGCTGAAGTTAATGAAACCGAAGCCAGCTGCGAATAAAGGATCCGGCAGGATGTGCGCCTCGACACCCGCCCCCTCCCGCCACAACCACCGCATTGTGCGACTGTTGTGCGATGAGCGGGAGTGGATCCGAGAAGAAGAAGACGAAGAGTAAGTCGATCTGCTCCTTCATCCGTCCGCTCACTCCCTCCATCACGCTTCGACCGAACTCAACTCAACTCAACTCGACGACTGCAGTGCGTTGCTGGAGGCCCTGGAAAAGCTCTGCAAGATTTCATATTTCTCAAATTGTATCCTGGCTCTGGGTCTGGCCCCTCGCCTCCGACAACAACTCGACTCTAGTCACTCGTTGATGTGATGAATCTTTCGTCCTTCACCCCTGCTTCCTTGAGCCAATTCGAAACTCCCTCAATATGTTGAGGTTGCAATTGTTTTCGTTGTTGTTGCAACTATATTTTTTTTGTTTTCTATATTTTTCAGAATTTTTAAATATTTTTCTGACTGTTAATTATGTTATAGTATTGCTATTATATTACTTTGATGAGCTTGATGTTTTCCCTGCTATCGCATGTTTTCACGCCCATTAAATCATATGAAGTTAACAATGGAAAAGAGAAGAAATAGTGAATGTGGGAAAAATATTGTCAGGAGGATAGTCAGCCAGAGAAAAAGAGGTAGAATGAGTTTGTATGATAGGCAACGTTATTTTTATAGATCTGTTTTATTTTTTATTTTTCTGTGATCTCTCTCTTATTATGCGAAAAATTTAATTTTTATAAAATAAATAAATCAATAATTATACAATAAAAATAAAAAGAAAACAAATAAATTAATAAAAGTACAACTAAAGCTCTAAAATCCACGCAAATGTAAAAATAGCATATATTTTTTGTAAATATTTGTAATTCACATTAATAAAATAATATAAAAATAAATAAAACTCAAAGTTAAACAAATAAAAAATCTGGAAACCAAGATAAAAATTAATATAAAATCACAAATAAAATGAACAATCAAGAGAAATGCCGAACAAAAATAAATGTTTATGCAATAAAATAATAAAAATAAAATTAAAATATAAATTCCAAATCAACATAAAAGCAAGGTAAGAGTATGCAAAATACATGATGGAAAAGAAAGCAACTCGAGGAACATGGAGAAAACCAACAAGTAATGCAATCAAACGCGTTAAAAACCTCGTTTCGCAAGAACTACAGGAGAATCCCTCGGAGCTCAAAAGCACAGCACGATGATGATGCCAACGTCTGATTAAAAGCTGCTCCAGCATAAATTTCGCAGGCCACGGCCTGTCCTCGTTTCTCACACACGCCGACCGCGGCACCCCCCGTCTTGCGATGGACCCCAACCGCCCAACCGTCCAACAATCCACCAATTCACCAGTTCCCTCACCAGCGCACCGTCCAACGGGCCGACACTCGGTTGGGGTCTCGGCCTGGCGTGGCCCGGCGGACCCGCGACGTGTCCATTTGCCCCAGCTGACAGTTTATTATGTTTGCATTTTTGCCCCCACATCCCTTCCACCCTTCTCTCCCCTTTCCCTTTCGCCATCAAATTTCCCTCTTTCTCTCTCTTGGCTCCCTTTGTTGGAGCTCCTCGCAATCATTTGTTATGTTTTTGTTTCGTTTCGTTTTCGGCATTGGCTTCGTTTCTGGCCCGGCCTGGACCGGCCCGACCTGCCCGAGGCCTGCTTGCGAATCCCAAACAGCCGCCGACGTCGGCGTCGTCGTCTTCTCCGCCTGGACTCCTCGGCGGCCGCGTCTTCGTCCGGCATGGTTTTCCTCTCGGGGCTGGGCTCCTTTGCATGCTGGGCCGCCTGCTGCTGCCCCGATTGCAGTTGAGAGAGAGACACTGGTGGGAGCGGGAGAGGCGGCGGCAAGGGAGCGAGAGAGAGAGGGCAACACACACAATAATGAGAAAATTTATTTTATTTACCCCCGGGCTGCGGTCGGTCGCAGCGCATCCAGAGCAGGATCGCCGTCGGCGTCTCCAGTTGTTTCGTCGTCGTCGTCGTCGCTCCTCGTTCCGAGAACATCCTTCGCCTCGGCTCACGGTGGTTTGGTTTCGTTTCGTTTCGCCGCTCTCCTTCTCCTTTACCTATCTCTCGCCCTCTCCTGCTCAACCGTTCGTCCGCCTGCCCTCGGGCGCTCCTTTGTTCGTTCGGCTGATTTCGGTTGTGGAAATAAGAGCGCCCCGAGTGCGAAGGACGGCGAAAGGGTCTGAGAGACGCTGATGGAGCGTAGCGGGAGCAAATGGGACGAGGCAGAGGGACATGCAGACAGAGACAGAGGGAGATCCATGGCAATGGCACACAAAAGAACTCGAACCCGCTGCCCGAGTGACCACGAGCGAAACTTCCACCAGGCTCTCGTCTTCGTTTTCCTCCCAAGGTAGTCTGCTGTCGAGCCCTGACCTGTGTGAGTGAGCGAGTCGGACAGTAAGCGAAAGAGAGCGGGCGATGGGTTTGCTTGGCCAACAGCCCGCCTAACCTCGGGTACTTTATTTTCGCTAATAACAATGTGAAGCGCGGCGCTCGAGATCAAAATGAGCCCCGATCTCTGCCTCGGCCTCGCCTCTTCTCCTCCTGCAACTCGATCGAGCGAAGGTCGGTGCCGTGTCTGTTGCTTGGAACCAACTTAAGATATTACATCGCAGCGATTGCTCCGAGGCACTGTTAGAAAGAGACAGGCAGCGGCAATGAGGGAGAGAAAGAGAGCGACGAGCATTTGCTTGAAGTGAGATAAATTGCAACTGGTGCGGAAACATCGAGCGACAGTGGGACGAATCGTCATTGCTTCATCTTCATTTCACAATATTAATTCGGATAAGATGGATATTAATACGGGTTTCAGATGGATTTAACACTAGAAAGACTGAAATTTTGCATATACCCAGCCAAGAAGCAGTAAAAATTATATTGGCATTGTGAAAGAATAACTAATGTGTAAACAGGTTTGTTTAAAATTTATTTTTACTATTTTTTATATTATTTACACTTCATTTGACATTTCTTTCATAAATTTCGAACGCAAAAGAAATAAAATAAACACCTTTTTAGAACAAGTACCACTGCATAAAGATTTGAATAACAAGTACTGTTTAGCTTATTGAACAACTGCAATTCAATAGGATTTGTAATTTATCATGTGACGGTAATCGGAAAAAAATTAAATCTGTTTTTTCAATATCGAGATGATTCAGTAATAAGAGTCAAAATCCGAGTTCGGTAAAAATTCCCAAATTTCAAAGAATATTTGCTTCAAAAGTTAACTGAACACTATATTTACGGAACCAGTCATTTTTTAAATTAACGTAAAAATTGTAAATGACCTAACGTAAAATATACATTTTATGTTTAAATTGAATACATTATTTTCCTCTGGAAAAACTATTATCTAGATAGTTTGTTGTTTTGCTCCACTGTACTGGCGGATGTGCATGTGAGACAGCTTCATGGGAAAAATCTCCGCAGGACACAACGAGGTTGCCGTGTTGACTCTTCAGGCACGAGGGCGAGAGGACGCAAATTTCGGACAGGGAGACCGAAAGAGAGGAAGAGAGAGGGAGAGGCAGAGCGGGGCCGAACGAAGCAACCGCTGGACAGGCAGACGGACCTCCGATCGACTCCGACTCCTTTCCCGATAACTGGCCGAGGGGCGAAATTTTCAACTGGCTCGATTCCTGCGATATTTAATAAATTTCCCATTTGCCCTGGACAAATAAAAGTCCACCCGCCCCAACCTCCGCCCCCCGGTGGGTCGCACCACAGCTTCAAAGAAATTCTCTCCCGTCCAGTTCCACCCCACCGAGAAGGAGAGAAGCAAGAAATCTGAATCATATCAAGATACCTCGAGGCCTGCGAGCAGAGCGGGAGATGGGAGTGAAGTAAGAGAAAGGTAGGAGAGTAGAGAGGGAGAAAGGGGAGGCGGCAAGGAGGAAAAGGGGTGGAAAAGACTGCCGCGAATTCGTGGCATGGAAGCTCGAAGTCGCTTTCATATGCAAATATTAGAAGGAGGAGGAGGTGGAGGTTGTATTGATGCAGCAGCGGCAACAGCTATGATAACAACAACAGGAAGAGCAAGAACAAGGAGTGCAACGACAACAACAACAACACCAACAATAAAAACAACAACAAGATCACCATCATGGCAGAGCAATAACAATAATCGCTGGCGCATTTAAATTGGCCGCCTGGCTCGCTTTTGGCCAATTGCTGGCCTAACATGCGCTAAGTATGCATTTTAGACCGAAGTTAAGTTGCGGCCGTCGCGTCGTTGGGGCTCCGGATTTTATCGTCTACTTCGCCGCCGTCCTCCTCTTTCTCTCCCTCTCTCCCCCACCCTCTGACATCGCCGGCCGCTGGGGCTTCGCTTGTGTCGTGGAAACAAATTTGCTTATTGCGATTATTCTTATTGTTGTTGTTGGTGCTAGTGTTGTGGTTTCTAGATTTTGTTGTTGTTATTGTTTCGATGGATGTGTCTATTATTGTTGTTGTATTATGAATAAATCTCTGGCAACACTAGCACGAGCAGCTCTCATTATTTGTGTTATTTATTTGTGGGCTGTTGTTCTCAATATTGTTGTTGGTTGTTCTTCTTACTATTGTTGGATTTTGCCATTTTGTTTTTGTTCGTGTGTTGTCTCAATGTTGTTGTTGTTCGCATTATAGTTGTCTTTTGTGGTATTGTCGTTTTCTTGTTGCTGTGCTTTTGGGTTTTTCCTCTCTTTGTTTTCGGTTCCAAAAAATGATTTATTGACTTATTCGACTGCGGGAGGTTTCGCTGGCCTTCAATCGTGGCAGCCGAGGAGAGAAAAAGACAACGAGAAAGAGAGCACTAGAGGAGGCAGGAGATGTTGGCAGGGCCCTTGCGGGAAGGAGAGAAAATGAATGGGATTTGGGGGTTTGGCATGCAAATTGAGATGTTATTTTTTCCTGTTCAACCTCAGAGTAAGTGCAGTTATTTGCACTATTATTTATGATCGAGCGCACGGACGGCATTGTCTTAAGGAGCGAAAAAAAGGAGCAGGAAACCGGAGCAGCGAATGGTTTTCAAATTGAAAATATTGCCTGCTGAGGGGCGGAGTTCGACGATGGGCGGGTTGAAGTGGCCAAATCGGGAGTCGAGGTCAAGTTGAAATGGGATTTTCAGTTTTCGGGAAAGGAAGAATAAGGAAGAAGTTTCAAGAAGGACTCGATATTCGTATGATTGCAATTCATCTCCGAAGGAAGAAATCTCTCTTCTCAATGTGATATTTTCCAAACAACTGTCAATCCATCAATTCTATCTGTTTTTAGATCTGTCTGTTCGTAAGTCAAGTCTTCAACAGCTTGTCAAAATAATCCAAACATTCGGCCAACTCACGTCCTCCACTTTCTCTCCACACTCCTTACACAACCTCAATCTTATCTTCTTTCTCTTTTTACCTTCGTCCTTTCCCAATCACTTTCGTCCTTTCCCGCCCGCCATCGTCTTGATTGCCTTCGTCCTGTGGACTTTTTCTCAACTGCCAATTTCAATTGAATTCTCTCCTTCACTTTGCTTCTTTCTCTCTTCCTTGACATGACTATTAAATGCTGTTTTAATAAAGCACAATCACACAGACAGAAACCCTGCGAGGTCCTCGCATACCATTACTCACGTAAAGTAACGTAACGTAACGAGCGAACGTTATCCTTGCTACACGTATTAAATAAATACGAAATATATACCAAGGCAATTGCAGATGAATCGAAACGGAGCGAATCGAATCGAAGCCGGATGAAATCCAAGAACCAAATGGACGAGGGCCCACAAAGAGAGAGAGAGTGAGAGAGAGATAGAGAGTGGCGGCAGAGAAGGAGAGAGGCACAAGCCAAAAAGGAAACAAAAAACACTCTCCTCCAATAACATTTAACTTTCAATTGTAATTTTCGTTCGGACGCCCGGAGCCTTCATCCATCGAGAGAAAAACTCATTTTCTTTAAGTTATCGGCCACACGCGGTCGGGCCGAAAGCGGACGTAGAGGGAGGGAGAAGGAGCGCCAGAGAGAGAGAGAGAGAGAGAGAGAGAGAAGGCCTCACTGATTTCGGCATTCCAGCAATGGAGGGGGCGTGGCAGTCGTCAGGAGGAGGAAGAAGGCAGAAGCAGTCATCATCGACAGGATCGCATCGACATCCTTCGCTCGTCGTCCTTCTTTCGTTCTCCTCTCGTTCGTCCTCCGTCGCTTGACGATGACGAATCGCAGGCCACGGACATATGCAGTTGGTATTTAGTTACAGTTAAATTCCCTCATTCACACACACACACACATATATATTCTCTTGTTCATCATGCACACACACACATCTACATGTACGTTTGTATGTCGATTCGTCCGTTTCATTTCGTACAAGGGTTTCATTTAAAATAAATTTAAATATTCCAGAAACAGTTGCACACACTCACACGCGCACACCAGACGGACGGTCCACCCACACATCCAACGAGTGTCAGGCATGAGCCAAGGTTTAATTCTCTTCGCCTCAGTCGCGGCGAAAATGGTTAGTAGCATTTTTTATATGCACAATTACAAATTTTAAATATTGCTTATAACTGGATGAAACTAAATAAACATTTATTAGGAATTTGTATAATTAATTTATAATTATTTTAATCTGTAATATTCACAGTTTATTTAGAAAATAATTGAAATCGAAAATGTATGATTTTTCAGTTTATCGATTAATATATCTTCGCCACTATTTTCTTCTAGTTCCTCCACATTATAGGAGTATTCTCTTCTCAAATTTAGCAAATATTGTCGGAAACCACATATTGTTAAACGGCTCTTGCACTCGTCAATAAAACATGTTTTTAAAGTTGTTATTATTGTTTACTATCTGAATTTAAAATAAATATGTATTCATTCTTTATTATTATTTTTTTGTTTGTTTTTTTTTTAGTGCTAATTTAACTTAAACTACCTCAAGCTGTATGAAGCTCAGAGTTTCCAATGTTTAAATACTTCCGACTGTTTCAATTGTTTCTGCCCGCCTTTCCTCCAAGAGTTTACTAATCTAATTGCGTTGGGACTCGTCGAATGTTCGTCTGTCGCTGGACGAGTTGATGAATTGTCGTGTGAGAAGAGCAGAGCGGAGCAGGACAGAGCGAGAGAGCTTATTTTAGTTCCAGTTGTACTTACTTTTGTTGTTGTTGTATGCCGAGCAGTTGTTGTATTCTCTATTCTGTTGTTGTTCGAATGCTGTTAAAATGGCAACGTTTTTACTTCACTTTTGATACTTAATTTCGCAATACAAATGAACACTCTCATCAACACACACATACGCACTTACAAATCCAATCCTCGCTCACACACACAACCATACATGGCATTTAATTCTTAAATGAAGTTGTTGTTTTTGTAATTGTGGCTTTTGTTGTGATTCCTGGATGCATACTTCGCATGGAAAATTGTGAAAAGTTTCATTTGAAAATTAAGTAAAATGCAATTTGCGAAATGTTTTTCCCTCATCGGCTCTCCAGCACACATCTTCCCTCTCGCTCTCTCGCCTTGTCTCGTTGCCGTGACGGCGTTGCCACGTTGCATGGATCCACCGATTCAAACTTTGCATGTCAAAAGGATTTACAACAATTATTCTAATGGAATTGTAATTGAAAAACGAACCACCAACAAACAATTGCAAGAGGAACAACATCGAAAACAAAAAACAAAAACTACATAATCCTTCAAATAAATTCTATGTAGAAATTCCACACAAAATGTAATTTCAACATGAAGAATTCCTGGGTTGCAAGAGAAGAAAACATTATCTGGAATGGAGATACAAACTAATATTCGTCATCCATCGATGCATGAAGTGAATTTGAGATTTAATTAATTTATTCATTTATTTCGCAGAGTTCAGAATTTCCATTCTCTTTAGGGAGTTGTCCATGCCATCGGATTCACCTCCCCGATAATCTGTGGAATCAACCAAGGACGAAATATCATTTCCTTTGAACTCCATTTCTTCATCGGTGGAAGCTCAGATATGAATCTATGAAGAAATATTAATATTGGGAATATACAAAAGCAATTTATATTATTGTGGATATCTCTTGAAGTCTACATTTCATGACCTCAAATTAGACCTCCGCTCGTTCGTGTCCAAGTACCATCATTAGCTGGAGAATCCACTTCATGCTTCTGATCCCATTTTCTCCTTGCCACCCAGCACTGATCCATCCATATCCATTATATTCCCATCTCTTTTCTCCCTATCGATCCTTCCTTCCCCTTCCATTTTTGCGTTTTTCCCTCTCTTTCCCTCTTAATTTTATCCAACTCCCTCTGTGAATCTCTTCAGTATCTTTTGCCTCCCCATTCACCACATCATTGATCAATTAGATCGCATTTAAAAACCACTTTGCAACCAGAAGACGGCTAAGAAGAGGAGGAAGCACAAGATCCACAACCATCACCTCGTCCCACCCTTTACCGTCGTCACCCTGTCAGATCGTCGTCGCTGGTTGGTAGCAGGACCTGTAGGAGCTCAATTCATTACCCTCACATAATCATTATCGGGCGCCAATTTCTGTTGTTGCTGTTGTTACAGTAGTTATTGTTATTGTTGTTCTTGCTACCATCACAGTCGGTGGCGCCTCCGCAACTAACGATCGGGTTCGAGTAAAACTACAGGAAGACAGTGCGAGAGAGAGGTAGGGAGGGAGAGAGAAAGAAAGGAGAAACCAAGACTCCAAGATCGGAAGCTCGAGGCGATCGCAGCGAGAAGAGATTTTGCTGAAATCTAGACGTGAATGTTGTTGTTATAGTTATAATTTTTGTTGTTATGTCTGTAGTTGTTGTTATACTGGTTGTTGTAATAGTTGTAGTTGTTAGTATTACTGTTGTTGCTGTTATTAGAGTCGCTACCGATGCTGTTCTTGTGCCTGCAATGATAGTGCTTCAGTGTGGTGTGATTGTTGATCCCGGTGTTGTTCACGTTGTTGCTGTTCACGTCCAGCTCCTGCACCTCTCGCCCGTGTCAATTAGCGAAGCACGAGCCCCACCGCCCCAACTAATTACGGTCTAGTCGGGTGGAGACAAATTGAACAACTGCCGTCCGCGTGTAAACGAGACGCCGGTGATTGCGATGGTTGTTGTTGATTTTACTCTATACTCGATGTTGATTCTCGGAAATATTGATATTGCCGTGTTTCCGGAGCAAGAACTTGAAATTACTGTAACCAATTGTAGATTTGAGGATTTTTAAATACTATGGATCTCAAAGAACTGAAGAAAAAGAGGAAAACGAAGACCCAGCTCACTGACAAATTCGAATAAATAATCCGAATATCCAAGATTTGCGCTTTTGATTCCCATAAAACTGAAGCTCGATGAACTCCGATGAAATCCAGCTCCAGCCACCCTCGATCACCTCTTACATCCATCTACCTCCTCCTGCCGTTCCCCCGTCTCCGTTGGTCACCCCCTGCATGGCTTGGCATTGGATCGCCGCGCTGAGTCGCATGAATAATGACTAAGGCAAAAGAAACATCCTGCGGCCACCTGAGGAGGAGCCCAGCCGGAGCAGGAATTTCAAACCATGCTAAACCAACAACAACTACAACCAGGGAAACAACAACAACAGTAAAAAATCCCACATTTTTTCACTCCCCTCGAACACTTCGACAGCACGAGCAAGAACCACTTCAGCATGTTCCTCCTCCCGACCCTTGTCTCGTTGTCTCTCTCAGTACCCCGCTCTTTCTTTCTCTCTCTCTCTCTCTCTCTCTCTCTCTCTCTCTCTCTCTCTCACTGTCTCTTTGCTCATCTGTCCCTCTCGGTCTGTCGCATCGTGGTGTGGCGTTTATTTTTATTCACAGGAAGAGGAACTAAGTTCGTGCTCTTGCGGCGATGGAGAAATCGCGCTAAGCTGAAATAACAAGACACTGCGGCAGCCAGCGTAGGAACGGGGGCGGGGACAAGGGGGGCTAGGGGGAGGGATGCAAGAGCGACGGACGCGAAATCATTATTCATCAACCTCATGATGAGATGGAAAGGCGTTGAAGGACAAGTGGGGCATATAGAGGAAGAAATGGAGAGAAAAACCAGAGAAGGGGACACAGAGAGAAAGATCGGGAGAAGGGGACAGAACGAGATACACAGCATCAATGGTACATTCTACTATAATGAAATTATGAACAGATGATCGATGATGCTCCAAATATAAGTTTGGATAAAGAAAAACGAAAATTTACACAAAAATTATTATGAAAAAAAAAAACAATCTATGACAATTTTTAATTCAGTCCTATGCAAACAAATTCAATTAACAAAATATGTAAGAACACAAAACACATAAATTAATTACGGTAGAAGAATAAACGATTGCCTACAACTGCTGAAATTGAATCAAGCTAATAGAAAAACTGATGAATGATCTATGAATGATATGAGAGTGCGAGTTGATCTCAAACCGACGAATCCATGGCGATGGAGATTTCAATGAGCCACGAATTTGATATATAATACCGATCAAACGACCTGTCGGCCGATCCGGATCCCGAGTGGATGACTAATGGCGTCTGCCACCACCGTCGCCGTCGCCTCCTGCGCCGCACACGAGTCGCAAAAGTCTCGAAAGTCGCCCGCCCGGGGCGAGAAATCCATCCATCATAATCTCTTCCGGGGATTCCGTCGGCTCTCGTCCGTCGCCCCTCGGAGAGTGCTGCCACCTTATCGCGGAATACATGGAATCTCTTATCGCGCGACGTCATCTCAGAATGCGAAACGAGGCACACGCCGAAGGGAGAAAGGAAGAAGACAGAGAAAGCACGTGAGAAGAAGGAGAGGCAGACCGGGAAAAGAAGTGGATGCAAAGAAACGCAGATGCAGCCGGAGAACAGCCCGAAGACGCCGACGCGGAAGAGGGAGATGGAGTATAATGGGGCAGAAGATGATCGGAGGAGTCGGTGGTGAGGGGCTGGTGTCGGTCGGGGGGCAGGGGAAGTTTGTGAGTGTGGTAGTGAGCGTCGCAAATGGGGAAAACTCACAATATTCATGAGTTGTTTTAATGAAGTGCCAATGGCAATAAAAATGTTTCATTATGGAAATCCGAGGCGAAGAGCGACCGTGACGCAGGAGTAGGAGCGAAAGAGAAAGAGACAGACAATGAGCGTTGTCCACTCGGACGGATGAGAGCTGGCCTTACAACAACAACAAGTTCCATAACAACTCCAAGAGTTCGCCTCTTGTCGCTCTCATCATTTCCCCGCCTTTTCCCTTCGTCCCTTCGTTCCCTGTGGACAATTATCTTTACTCTCTCTTTCCCTCTTACTCTCTCTTCTTCACGCTATTCATTGTGTTGATAATTTTTCACGCTCAAAAGATGGCGACGCATCCGGATCCGGCTGTGTGTCCGAGCCGAAGCTCAAACTTCAGCTGCATTTGCATTTTTCCGACCTCCGATGGACCCAGCGTCATAACAAAAGCAACAAGAACAACCCACAGCCACCACTCAGAATATGTTAATCATCCAGGATAAGACTGGGACAGAAAGAGAGAAGGACAGAGATAATGGGAGAAGCAGATGGATAAGAGACTGAAAGAAACAAACTTGGAAACTTTTCGTGAAAATGGAATGGAGTGTGTTTAAACTCCCCTCGAAAGTAACTACGATCCCCCACTGACCAAGACCACGCCCCCTCTCAGTGGACATCCGCCCACGAACTTGCAGGATAATTAGCGTAAGCGTCGAGATAAGTGACGACCCTCGAAAGTCGCCGATGCAAATGCAAAATAAATGATTAATTGTTTTTTAATGCAACTTTCCGCCACGGTTCAAAATCCACAAACATTTGAATTATGCGAATGATCGTGAAGGGGGGTTGGAAGATACCGAAAGAGATTTTTGATGCAGATTCCATGAATTATGAAACACGAAAACGAACTACTTACAATTTATAAATGGGATGGATGAAATTAGGTGGAAAACGTCCAAGGTTTTAGAGTTCTACTTTTTTCAGATTTTGTTCCTTACTAATAATTGGAAAACAAAATCCTTTTTTTTTTGAACTTTGGTGTACATTTTATGATCAATTTGTAGTTTTTACTAATTGTTCCAATTGTAAATATTTTAGCAACGATTATAGTAAGACTTGAAACCTCATTCGATCTTTCTCTATTTTTGAACTCTACTTATTTTTTGTTTTTTGTTCCCACATTTCTCTTTTCTCATTCAAATACCCTTTCAGTAAAATACATTTTAATGACGATGAAGAAGTCTAAAAATACATAAAGCATAATATATTCTACATACAAATAAATTTCGAACCATGTTTTCACAAAAAAAATACTTATTTAAATTATTCATTGTTTTTAATTTACCCTTCTTGGATCTATTAACAACTAACATCTTCGTCTTCCTAAGTCGCTCGTGGAAAACCTCAACTTCGGAATTTCCAAAAGGAGCCCACAGAATCCTTGTGAGACAAAGAGGGAGATAGAGATTCTCTTGTCTCGTCATTAAGTCGTCTTCGACTCCTTGGAAGTCAGTCAGTCGCGCTGTTATCCGAAACTTCCGCCAAAAGTTGCACTTTCGCCGATCCATGAAGGTCGTGGGCGAATTTCAAAGCCGAGGAGTGGGCGATGGAGGCGGGGCAGCGGGGCGGCGTCGATGGCTGCGAGCTCATCAACGCGTCATTAACAATCCGACAAAAACTTTCGGCTAATTAACAAAATTTCAACAAAACGTCAAAATTACCAAAAGAGCTGGCGAACGATGGATGAAAAGGGACAGATGATGGGGAGTGAGCGGGACCGGCAGATAGAGAAGTGGAGAGAGGGCGCGTGAGGTGGAGAGGGGATTAGGTGGAGGAGGTAGGAAGAAGAAGATGAAAAGCGTCAAAGCGAATGATTGTTCTTCTACTCGTTCATACAATTACTGTTCTTGTTGTTGTTCTTGTACTTTGTTTGCTGCTCGTTTCAGCAGTTGTTGTTGTTACTTTATCTAGTTAATATTTTTGTTGTGCTCCATGTTGTTGTGCGTGTAAACAACACTTTTGACAAAGTTTCTGGCTTCTTATAAAATTATTAAAAAGTTTTTTAATAAGCGGCAAAAAATTAGGAGCTCACCAGACGTCGATGTGGGGGGCGGGGCGGTGAGTAAGGGAAGGGTGGAGGGGAGGTGACAATGTTACGAACCATCCCTCATTCGCCCCCCGCCTCTTGCTCTTCCTTTCGTGCGCTTTGCCCCCTAGGAAGCGTCTGTCTTTGAGTTGTTTGCTCGTCTCAACTGCGCTGAGGAACCCAAAAACTTAATAAATGAGTTTTTTGTTAGAACCCCTGCCCCATTGTATATTTCCTGGAGGAGGAGACGAGAGCGTTCTTGAAAGGGTTCATCTTGTTCAGTGGAAGGGTGAGTGCGAGAGATGGAAACGTGTTCACAATCACCTCAAGGACTCGAAGTTCTTCGCGGCTAATGCTGGCATTTTAATGAAAGGATGGTGAGGATGGGGTTCGAACACTTCCGGGAAGATAGCAGAACATCAAGGAAGATCTCTGCAATTTTTCCTGAAGGTATTCAAAAGAGCATTATTCTAAGTCAGAATATCTATTTCGGCTATTCTGTCTAAATTATTTCATACTTATCAGATATATGTACAGATATAAATCAAATACTATACATTGAACTATGCACATGTCTAACGGATAAATAGAGCTCAGGAACAAAGATCAACGATCTAAAGAAAGAGTTGATGAATGCGAGAACAAGTGTGTGGCTGAAGTATACTGAAGGGCAGATAAACAAAAAACAGACAAGAGCCTCGAGGAAAACCTTTAAAAATATAAAAGAAAGTCAATCGGGCTCCACATAGCCTCCAATTAATGATTAATGAATGAACGGAGCTTGATGAAACTATCAATAACTATTGAGTACTATTGGCATTGATGAATGGCCGTGCGCATGATGATACACAATGGAGGTGATAAATTATGTTGGTGATGATTGAGGTGTCGGCTCTCAATTATAATTATAATCAATTATGTTGACAAAGCTTAAAGCTTTCCATATCGTGGTGCAGGCCAAAAAGCCACGGCACCGATTGACGCCGACAATCTGTTAGACAGGTCGACAACAACAACGAGAACAAATCAATTATGCCAACAACAAGAAGAACAATCCTGCCTCTGATTCAATTTTCAACCCGATTCTAATCTCGATGCAAATTAGAATTTTAATTGCGATTTAAAACATTTCTCACGCCTTTGACAACGCACCGACTTCGATGTGTGCGCACGTTTGTGTGAGTTTGTGAGATTGGGGGTGAGTGGGTGGGAGTATATGAGGTGTCTGTGTGTAGGTGCGCGCCAGGCACAAAGCGTTTAAATGGCGTTAAAATAACGCGTTAATCTGATTTTGGCCGCAAATTGAAATGTGTTTCCAGCTTGGAAGTGCAGAAAAGGAGTCGAGAGAGGATGGTGAGAAGAAGGGGAGAAAATGTGTAGATAAGGCAAGAACGAAGCCAACAAGTGAAGGATGGAGAGCTTCGTGCAATTAGCGGCAGGTGACGTGAGGACGAGAATGAGAGATTGAAAATGTGGAACATGAGAACAAAGGGGAATTCTGGATAAGGAGCAGGGTGGGGGAAGGTTAATGAAGAGCGAAAGGGAAGGAGAAGGCGAAGAAGAAGAAACCTTATGGAAATCGTAACAAGTTCAAAGACAGTGAGATGCAAAAGTGAGAGAAGATGAGGAAGATTTTTCAATTTCAATTAACCTCTCTTCTATTACTTCCTTCACTTTCTCTAGTTCCATCCACTCGAGGATGGATCACGCTTGTGATGCCTTGATGTGCTCTCCCATTCTCCCTCTCTTATTATCTTCCCCTTTATCTGCCTCACTCGATCTTCTTCTCAAACCAGGGAATCCACCTGAATTGGCCGCAATTTCTTTAATTAAAAACCTCGTCAAGAAGTGGGCGAAGGTCGGCCTCAATCTTTGTCTATCTGTCCAACCCTTCGTCTGTCTGTTAGCAACTCAATCAAATCCTTTCCAGAAACGGAAAAAACCCTTTCTCAAATGTTTCTTCAATTACTAATTTCTTTCGCCCTATTTTTCTATTTTCCTTTTCCCACCCCATTGTCCATCAACACGACCCTTCATTCGTTGCCTTCTAATTTGAATCCCTGCTTCGTCCCTCCCTCGCTCTCGGCCTCACTGCGAGGCAATTAAATTCTTGATGAGCCGCAAATTGCGGGCACCAAAGGGTTAATGTTTGTTCCCATACGCGAGGCCTCTTCTTCCTTATCTTAATTTTTTTACACTTTGTTCCTACTTTTTTTGATTTTATTTCTTCTACTTTTTTGACTTGTTTCTACTTGTTGTATTTTTTCTACTTTAATTTCTTTTTCCACCCTTTTTCTTTCCTACACTTGTTTCTTCTTCTTGTGGTACTTTTTTCTTCGCGCGATTTTAATTTATTTGATCCTTTGGAGATCCTTGCGAGAATTGGGGGCGGGGCTGAGATTGTCGCCCCGGGCCCTTCTCGCAGAACGGAGGAGGCCACGTTTGCAATCGTCGCCGACGCGAGTTTTTCTCTCCACATTTGACGAGTGATGAACGGAAGGAGGGCGGCGTGAGGGTGGTCGGGGCAGCTTCCTGTCACCTGCGGCTGCGGGATTCATTAACGGAAATTAAAAAGGGTTTCTTGATTTACCTTCGCCCCATCATCTGAAGAATTCTCTCCCTCTCTTTCTCGCGCACTCCTTCGCTCTCTCCTCTCTCTATCTCGCTGCCTTAGCGTCTGCTCATTACATAATCCTGCCGCTGCTCCTGGTCTTTAATTAAACATTTCGCTTCCTGAGACACAGCCTCACCACCACCACAGCCACCATCGTCATCATCACCACAACAACAAACACTACTACCTCTCCCACATGCGCTGGGGCGAGAAAGAGAAGGACGGCGTCTCCGGGCGAAATTTTATTGAACCGCTCGAGGGCTTCGCAATGCTGAGACGTCTTTGGTTAGACGAACGGAGGGGGGGAGAGAAGTAACAACAACAGAAGAACATCGTCGTCATCATCATCATCATTGGCACGAAGACGATTACAACAATGGGTTATATAACAACATCATCAATAAGAACAACAACATCAACGAGGAAACAAGAACAATCGACGAAGAGATCGACCACAGCTCAGTGCGAAAGCGACGCGCATGCGCAACGCCCGCAGCCACGTGGACGTCGCTCAGAGACCACACTTCGAGCAACAACAAGAAGAACAACAACAAAAGCAGCGACGACCACTGGAGCAGCAGCAACAATGACAAGGACAACAGCAGCAGCAGTCGCCGGCGGCTCCATCAGGACGAAGTGTGGAGCAGGAAGAAGGGGGGTGCGTGGAAGGTGTGCAGAGGTAGGAGCGACGAAACCTTGAAACACTCCGACTCCTGCAGTCGTCATCGTCGTCGGCCTCGAGGGATTCGCTCTGGAGCACCCAGTTCTGGATCCATTGGTGCCGCAGTCGCTGAGTGGCTGCGAGGTTTCAAATTACCAGACGAAACTGAACGAAGCGACCGGAAGGGAGGAAACTCAACGAAAGAGACCAAACTAAGCGAAATATAAGGAAAGGGAGGACAAGGAAGAATACTCAGAGCAGAGAAAAATCAACAAAAGGTAAAATGTAATAAAAAAAGAAGAAACATAAATGTGTGAGGGAAACACAACTAAAGAGAAGAAAAAATACCGATAGGGAAATAATCAGAAAAGGACTCAACGAAATAGAATTAACCAAACCATTAAAGAAAACTCAACGAAAAAGAAGCAAGCCAGACCAAACACAAGAAGAAAAGAAATCCCTTAGAAACATAAGCAGACTTATTGAAGATGGACTGGTAGAAACCTTGTAATGCTACCCGGCCTTTCATTACCCGGGTAGCAGGCAAAGGCCGATATAAGCCTTTCGAAGCGAAACGACGCACATCGTTCGGCCTTTCAAGCGACGGAGCAGGTAGCGGGGGTTGGTTTTGAAGCAGAGTGCGTCGATTGATGTTGTTGTTTTTTGTTTGTTTTGATGACCCTTCGATATGTTATGCTTTGCATGAAATGCCTTACATATACGCAATGATTAATGTAAAGAAGAAATCGATATTTGTTTAATATAATTTCTTTATAAAATATTTTAATAAATGAATTTATAAATAAATTGTAAAAACATTTAAAAAAAATATGAATTAAAATCCAATTTATAAAAATATATAAAAATATATTTTTTTTAAATTTTTATAAAACTACAGTAGTATTCGGTTATAGCGACCGCCAAGGGACCGAAATTATACGTCGTTATAACCGAACGTCGTTGTATCCAAATAAGTGTGCGCATGTACAAACCATTAAGAACCAAACTTGCTTTGAAAATCCGTCGTTATAAACGGATGGTTGTTATAACCGAGGTCGCTATAAATGAATTCTACTGTATTTTCTAAAGGAACATTTTTATAAAAAAATAATGTTATAAACTTTTTTTAATAATTTGTTTATTAATTTAAAAAAAAATATATATATATATATATATATATATATATATATATTAAATATCAATATGTTCATTGCATTAATCATTTGCAGATTGACAAATTAATTCCAACACATTCATACACACGCACTTCAAATGCGCGTATTAGTCTACGTAGCCAAATGCGCAGATTCTAATATTTATATGTAAGGCATTTCATGCAAAGCATAACATATCGAAGGGTCATCAAAACAAACAACAAACAAAAAACAACAACATCAACAATCGACGCACTCTGCTTCAAAACCTATGCATCTTTTCGCATCAAACACACGAAGATGCGCGAAGGCAAACACACAACGCATCAAATGGTCATCAAAACAAACAACGAACAAAAAACAACAACATAACTGAACGAAAATGCATCGAAGCCAAGGCCAAACCAAACGACGAGCACTCAATGGAACTGAACGAAGCCCGGAGCAGAACGGAACGAAACTGAGCGAAACGAAACCGAGTGAAACGAAACTCGGCGATGCCAGGAGGAGGCGCGGCCCAGGCGTCTGCAGCGTCGCCCGAGGACCACAAGAAGAAGCCGAAGAAACGTGGGGCACGAGACGAGGAGGGAAAGTGGCGAAAGAGAAAGATAGCGACTGAGTGAGAGAGAGACAGACAGAGAACGTCGGTTGGAATCCGCCGGAGGCCAAGTGGAGAGGATGCGGATGGTGCAGCTTCCGATCTGGGCGAAGAGGAGAAGATGGAATATTGGAGGATACAGAGAGCGACAGAGAGAGACAGCTCGAGGCGACCAGGCAGGCGAGTTCGACACAACAAGGGGCAACAAAGAAGAAGAAGACAAGCAAGGCGAAGGCGGGAAGGAGAGCGACAAGGCGGGGAGAAATCGCTGAAGGCATTGAGAAGTGGACGAGGAGCAGAAGGAGGAGGACAGAGGGTCGTAGACAGAGGAGTCGCAACAGCAGCGGTTTGAAGCTGGAGGCGAGGAAGGAGCGGAAGAAGAGCGCGCCAGAGAGCAGAGGACAAGAGGAGGAGCAGAAGAAGGATACAGCCGGAGGCGGCTGCAACACAGAAGGTCGATCGATGGACCAGGATCGAAGAGGAGATGAAGAGAAAACGAAGAGGACGATGACGAAGAATGAACCGAGGACGACGGAAGAGGAACCGCGAAGGAGGAAGGTCGACGACGATGGGGATGATGGACAGAAAACGAGGATGAGGATCTAGGATGAGGGAGTGCAAGAAGAACGAGAAGACCTGACGAAGAGGAGAATGAGACAAGATCTCCAACTGCGCCGGCCGGAGGCGCTTTTGCTCTGGCGGCAGCCTCGGATGGAGCCGGACTCCCGTCGCTCCATCTCCAACTGCACCTGCCCCCCTCCCCTGGGCCCGGGCCAGCGGCGTCCCTCGTCCTGTCGCCGTGACCCACGTTGCTGGCGGCAGGATTAATCGCTTGGGTCTTCGCCCTGCCTTCGCCTGCGAGCGAGACCAAGAAACCGGGCGAAGAAGAGAGAGAGAGAAGACAACGTTGCCAATGGCGAGTTTGGCTTTATATGAGTTGTTTTTTCTCTCCCTCTCACGAACGTTTTTCTTCTCGCTCACGTTATGTTCGCAGAGCCGCAGGCTGATCTTCTGCTGCTCCTCGCCGTCGACTGGGTCTTGAAGCGTTCTTTTTCACAATCTATCTCTCTCTCTCCCATCTCTAGCTCATTTCAAGCCTCGCCGCGGGTTCGAATTCGCCTCAAACGAAATTCGAATGAAAAGCTATCGATTTTCTTCGTCGCTACGAAGTGAAAAAAATTAAACAAAAATAAATTATTTCAGAAGAGGCGGGTTTCGTTAAATTTTCGTTAAATGTTCGCCTGTTCTTTTGGTTTCGTTTGGCCAGCAATCAATTTTATTTAATTTAATTATTTCTGCATCGTTGCTCTCTCCATCGCCCTGTCTCCCTCACTCCGATGATTCCCCTCTATCTGTCTCGTTTGCACCTTTTGTCCCTTTTGCTCCTTCTGCCTCTTTCCCTCTTCTTGTCTTCTCCGCTCGTTGTCTCTCGTCTCATATTAATTTTGATTGAAAATCCTTTTTCTCACTGGAAACTCTTTTTCCGTTCGCTTCAACCTCTCTCTTTCTCTCTCTCGGTGTCTTTCACAATCTCCCTCTCTGTCGGACGAGTCCTCGCCGTCACTTCTCGCATGTGTGAACGGAAACGCCGCAGGACTTCATTTATATTTTTGCCATGAAAGAGCATTTTGCATTTATATCGTGTGTTTATTTCTCTCTCTCGCACACCACATCGCTTTCTCCCTCTGCCCCAGTGCCCTCCCTTTGGCACTCCCTCCTTTTTTCGCTCCTACTTCTCGCACTCTTCATCTCTTCGGTTTTCCTTTCACTCACTCTCTATCCTCCCATGTGTCTCTTTCTAGTCCTTTATTTAACCTCGCATATTTTGCATGACAAAAAATCAACTCGCAAGGGAGAAAGAGTGAGGGAGAGAGAGAGGAAAAAGAATGACAACTCAAAGGCCAATAAATGCTCAGCCAAGAGAAGCAAATAAAACCATGACCATGTGGGACAGGGGGCGGGGCCGGGGCCGAGGAGACAAAACGTTGATGACGAAATGGCGGAATGACGAAATGATCCTACGGCGATTTATTCTCGAACGCTGCTCGTATTAAATCCACACACGAGTGCGCGAGCGGGCGACCGCGACTTTTCAAGAACTTAAAGCGATGGGCGAAGGACGGACGGACAGACTGACGGAGGTTCCGCCCTGCTCCCGCCCCCTGCCAACGAGTCCAGTGGCGCCGTCGAGAGGTTGACGACGACCTGCAGTTGACGAACTTGAAAGCGAAATACTTCCATATATCAAGCGATAAATTTCCCATCAATTTCCACGAACATCCAACGAATGTCCTTCGAACCTCCTTCGAACTCGTGGGACCTCGTGTCTAGTAATCTCCCCTTAATCAGATGAGGCCTCTCTTTTTCTCGCTGCTTTCTCTTCTCCTGCTCCCACACATGGCAACACTTCTCGTGCCCTAACTCTGAAGCCACCACTGTAGCAACGAGCCCAACTGACATCCGGCAAACGTCACGAGCGCATCCTCGAAGGGGAGGAGGGTGAAGGCCACGGGACGAGGAGAGAGGGAGAGAAAGCCGCGCCAATGGAAGCTCGAATTAACCGCCAAAACTTCGAACGAGGGCATCGACCGCGGAATCCTGATCCTGCTGCCCTGCCGCGTAATCAAGAGACGAAGAGCCAAGGAAGAGGAACGAGACGGTGAAGATGATGGTGAAGGCGAGGAGAAGGACAGATAGAGGAGGAAGAGAAGAAGGAGGAGAACGGCGACGTTTTAAAAAGTCATTAAGCAACGTGAGGGACCTCGTGCACGAGAGAGCGACGCACACCTACATGCGCACTCACTCACACATGCATTTTTCGTGCTCCTTTTTGCGCGGTGCGAGGTGGAACAGGAGGGGGTGGGGGAAGGGGTTGCGGCGCGGAGCAGTTTTTTAATAGTGTTTCGTGTGGCCCGCGGCGTTAATTTATGTCACAAAATCATTTTCATTTCCCAGCACTTTGGCCAGGATCCGGCAACGCTGCCATGGACTCAAACCGGGCGAAAGAAAGCGCGAGAACGAGGGAGGGGATCGATTGCGGTGTGTTTGTGTGCTGTGTGTTTTTCAAGAATCTCGATGTGAAAACAATTCCAAGAAGAAAAAACAAATTCATTTTCGTCGTCGTCGTCCTCTCGGTCGTCGTAGTGGAAGGAAATGCATTTATCGAATGGGCAGAAGGGAAGAGGGAGAGGGCAAGAGCAGGACGAAGGACACACGGCTCATTTGGCACAAAGGAAGCGGCGGTTTTAATGAGGTCAGCCTGCGTTTTTCAATCAACCTTCTCTCCAATTCGTTCACCTTACTGCCTTCCTCCACCTTTCGTTATACTTTCGTCCACCTTTTCTTCCAACTTGGCTCCACTCTTTATTTCTCTTTCAATCCACCCTTCTTCAATTTTTACAGCCACTTTTTCGACCATCGTCTCTTGACCTCGTGATAGAGCTTTTCACGAACTTTCAACGGAAAATCCTTCATATCGAAAATAATTAAATTCAATCCTTCATATCGAAAATAATTAAATTCAAACCACAGCCTAGTTTTTGTTTTAATTTATTGCTCCCGTTATCTCTTTCTATTGCTCGCGCACACGCTACTGTCTACACATACACTCACACTTGCGAAGGTCGCGTGTGCGCGGCAATTAGACACGAATTATGCATGAAAACGAAATTGTTTTCGAAAAACCATTCAAAAAACAATAAAAAAATCAACACGTTCCTTGGACTTGGATCATAAGCAAACCCCGCAATAACAATTCAATTGAGGAGACGTAGAAATTTCTCTTGTTGTGAAATCGTAATCAACAACAATGTCAATTATAATTACAACAACAATAGCTACAAAATCGCAACAACAACAACATTGAACTTGAAACGCAATTGCCGGAGATTTTGCCCTGCCTTCAATCAAGTTCAATTGAGTTGGGACGACGACAGATTGACTGAATGGTTGACTGATGAGTGAGCGAGAAAGAAATGGACAGAAGTGAGTTGAGCGAAAGAGATAGACGGGTTGAGAATCGTAGCAAGGTCGCCAAATGGCATTGTGTGGGGTTAAGTTAAACGAGACGAGGAGAAAAAAGGAAAGAAAAGGAAAAGCTGATCTTGTTTAGGAGAAGGAGAATAAAGAAGGAGGAGAAGAAAAAGCACAACTAACAGATTTAAAAACAAGAAATAGAGGTCAACATGAATTGAGAAAGTGAAAGAATGAAAAAAGAAAAACAAGAAAAATAAAGAACGGTAAAACATATATAGGAAAGGGGCATGATAAGGAAATATATGGAAAAAACAAGATCACAGACATTATGAATTTGGGAATAAAAGAACAATTTATAGCAAAGATTGAGACACGAAACGAAAATTAACAAACAATTATTTTAAGAAGAAATTAAATTGAATGTGGAAAGAAAAAATTGAAGAAAAGAAAAACATTATTTTAATGAATTATTTTGATGATTGCGAAAACCCAAGCAGAAAAATAAATAACTCAAATAAAACATTATTGAAAAAAATAATAATTATAACAGCCGAGGAGGAGAAAAATGTGGCCAGAGAACGAGAGGGAGATGGAGAGAGAATTGATGACGTCAAGTGGAATAGAAATGATTTAATTACGAAATAATGTAAATATGCAATGTAAACTCATACACAAGCAGACAACACACACAGACACAACAAGAGTGCGCCTTGAGTAGTTGGGGAATTGCGTTGGATCCGATCCGTTGTGTGTGTGTGTAAGTTTGGGAGCCGCTTTGTTTGAGCGTGTGAGTGCGGAAAATTGTGAAAATGCGAAAATCTCATAACGTCTATTCAAATAAAACTTTTCTTCATGTATGAGTTTTTCTTTCTCCCCGTCCCTCTTCACTCTTTATCCTTTACCTTCCTTCGCCGTCAGCATCTTCTGAACTGGTTCTTCTTCCTTTTTCTCATGCGTTCTTTTTGTGTTTGTTTTTATACTTTTCATAAAATTTTAAATTGTTTCATTTCTTGATGTTTTCGTTTTTATTGTTGTTTGGTTCGTTGGATTGATGTTGTTGTCATTCTGATGTTTAACTGTAAAATACCTTTCGGCCATGTTGGATTTTCGCTTCTATTGGATTCGATGCGCTTCCCACAGATTCATTTTGAGTCTTGAGAGGCTTCGTTTTTGAGGTTGACGAAATGTATTTCCCCAAGCGAATAACTTTTTTCATATCTAACAGATACAAAATTTGAGTATATTCAGTATTACGGTTCTCGTTATTAGAAATCCTCATTTTTGAATTTGCGCTTTTACAGATCATTAATTCTCTTGCACATCATTCTAACTCTCTCCTTCTATTGAAATGTATTTCTCAGTGATAAAGAACACCAACTGAGTATCTTTGTGGTGGTTTCTTCTCTCTCGTGGAGAATTTTTTTCCATCAAAATATGCCGCTCACCATCGTCGTCATCGCCAGCCTCAACATCATAATCATCGTCATCATTGTTCATCATCGTCATTCTCCACTTCGACGTCCGAATTGCGACCAATTAAAATGTTTGATTGATGCATCAAAAGCAGTTGCGCCCGTTGATGTCGCCAATTTTCGGCCCTCGCGAAACGAATAGCGTCCAATTTACTGTCGTCCCCTCGCTCCCCCGCTCAAATCCCTCCCGCCACCATCGGGTTTCGATCGACACACCTGACATGCCGATAGACACAAGTGGTGGCCGCCGCCCGTCGACGCCGATGGCCCACCTGTGACCATGGAGCCAGTTGATGGCGCCCCCTTCGCCCTACCGACCACGCCCCCTGGCTCCATCTCCGCCTGCGCCGCCATCTGCATCGCGGCATCCGCTGGTTTAACGTTAAAGCATCGCTCGCAGCCGTCAGCCATTGAAATCGTTGACACCTGAAACCCAATCGAGCCTCGTCCGCGCCGCTGATGAGGACCGCGATGACGATGGCGATGGCGACGACTGCGACGATGGCTCTGGGGACAAACATGGCGTCCAACATGGCGACGCAAAGCCATTTGCCGTTTATTATGGCGGCTGTTGTCCGTGCTCATCCTGGTGATGGTGGCGATAGTTTTGTTGGGATTGTTATTGGGATTATTTCGGAAATTGGAATTGTTGTTGTGGTTGGGATTGTTGTCACTGTGGTTGTTGTCGCTATTTTTATTGCATTTGTTGTTCGATTTTCTGCTTCCACACGAGCTGCAACAGCTCAACTTGATTCCGACAACGGCGACAGAAGCAGCAAATGCATCGAGGATCAGTTAGGGCCTCACCATCTCTCTCACTCTGTCTCTCTCTCTTTTTCTTTCTGTCTCTCTCTATTTGTCTGTATTTCTCCCTCTAACCCTCCCTCTGGCCGCTCTGACAGAACGTCGCAAATTTATGGGAAATTTTGACAATTTTTAAGCAAATTACAAGCTGACGGCTCGCCACAAAATCCGACCCTCGGAGGCAGTCGCAGAGGCGGGAGGTTGGGGGAGCAGAGAGAGAGAGAGACGGCCTCTCAAATTGCAATTGATCCTCGATGGTTTCTTATTTGGCCGCAGGTTCCCTCTGGCGTTGCATCAGCTCTAAATAGCGTATTTAGTCATAATTAAATGAAGTACATGGACGAACGATGGGTGGAGTGGGAAAGGGATGAGGGAGGGAGACGACGGAGGAAGGAGTTAGAGAAGAAAGAGAGGGCAGGCAGGGCCTCAAATGAAGTCGAACATAATGAAAGATTGTTTTGTCGAAGAAATTGATACGAAATATTATCTGAGTTATCTAATGGAAATTATAAAAAATTAATAAAAATGGGAATACAATGTGTATATAAATTAATATTTTTAATCAAACCCGATCGGGATCGAGGAATTTTAGTAGCTTTTCGTACTGTTGTATCGTCCCAGTCATCTCTGGTGATACTACAAATACAAATGATTGGTCTTTACAGCCCTCGAGGGGCTTTAACCGAGGTACTCGCAATCATTGGTGTTGTGCGTTTGTAATGTTTTTACACCAATGAAAGAGACCTACAATTTAATACCGAATCCGAACGGCTGGGGTGAGCGCTTTTTCATGGCAAGTAATGCTCTCGGAAGTTTGCCATTGCTAGCCGAGAGGAAGAGGCCGTAAAGAAAAATTGATTTTGGCGGAGCCGGGTTAGAACCGGGGATCGAACCTCGGCCTCGATGACTCGTAAGCTACGCCCTTATCCACTAGGCCACGGCCTCGATGATTATATTAGTTTGAGCTATTCAGGCGACTTTTTGTTAGAATGCAATACTTTCCAACGAATCATTGACGTCCATTGACAGACGGAGAAGTGAAGCATGTCGTCACCGACACAAAAATATCATTGCCATGGGGAGGAATGATAAGAAAACGTGAGGTAGGGAGAGGGAGGGAGGGAGGTATCGAGAAGAGCAAATAAAATACATATGCAATTGCTTCATAGCTTTAAAATAAATTGGAAATTTGCAATGTTTATAATGCGAAATTTTTGCTGCATACACGAAATTCGAACACGAAACTCGAATGGGCGTATGGGAGAATTTAGAATTAGAATCGATGGCCGCGAGCCGAACGAACTGCATCGTATGGTGAATGGAAACAATAACAACAACAAAAACAACTACGAAAATTGACAATTTCCCTGATGTTGTGGTAAAACCACGTCATCCATTGAACGAACGGCCAATGAGCACGGAACGACTCAAAGCCTATCAAATAGCCCACGAGCCGAACAACAAAATCAGAAACCAATATCATAACAACAACGGCTAACGAACTAATAATAACAACAACAACAAACACAACAAAATACCAACAACAACAATCACAACAAGCAACAACACACAACAAATAAATAAATATCAATAAATGAATTTTGCAAAAATTGCAATTTTCTCTGAAAATGTTTCCCAAAAACGGAAGCAAACAAATTCTTTCCATTTCCATTTCGATATTCATTTCCATTTCCCCATCAACGATTTCTCTGTTGATTTTGATTTAATTTCTATATTCGCTCGACCGACTCCGAAAGCTCAGGCAATCGATGTTTGGCCCGATGTAGTTTTCATTTATTTTTGCCTTCTAATCTATTTCGATTTTCCACTATGCTGAATCCGTTTCCATTCGATGCACATTCCATGCAGAGGGAGAGGGAACGAGTTTTTCCATTGCCATCCCATGAAGCTCTTTAATCTGATCCGAGGTATTTTTTCATTAGCTCTTTCGCTTCTTCCCCATTCGCTCGTTATCCTTGCCCAAACTATTCCATTCACCGTTCCCCGTGTCAATTAAAGTTTTCATTTTCATTTTAGTTTGCACTCCATTTCTTTCCTTGGCCAGAACATCGTCCGCCTTTCGCCCTCCCCGTCATCGTGGTAATCTTAATGTCCTTCTCTTGATCTGAGACTCTCGCCAAACGTGCGACCATTTGGTCCACTCGTAAAACGAGCTGCGATAGGCTCCCGAAATGCACACAAATGACCTCGTTCGACGACCACGCGCCGACCCCCCGCCCGCCGCCTTCAGCCCATTGTCCCAACGATAGTCCAGTTCGGAGCTCCTCGCGCCAGTTTACATTAGTGGTCATTGTGAGACCGAGTCCATGAGCGAGTGTGTGTGTTTCCACTATCTGTCGCAGCATTGTTACCACACTCGACATACACTCAGAAACATAACTGAGTATTAAATTGCACTTGGCTCTAAAAATCGGAAAGTCGAAATAAAAATAATATATTTTGGTATATTTTGATAATAAATCTTTGTTGATTATAAAATTATTTTTGACTTATTTGAACATCTCTACAAAATAATATAATTATTATTGGTTAATTGAAATCTCAAATCTTGAACAATTATATAACAAATTATAAAAAGAATATTATTCATGCTTCAATTTCAAATTCAATTGGAATTCTAAATATAATTGCGAATATAATTCATCAATGGCCGCCCTATTTTTCCCATTATACATTTCCTTTCTAATCATCTGCATCGTTTCGATGATTCCGTCATCTCTGTCTTCGTCTCCTCCTATCACTGCATCGCCTCTTTTTTCTCAGTGTAGTCATCGCTCCCGCCGCCCCGTCCACCACAAACTTGCCCGGCCCGCGATCACACAATAATCTCGGCACATCGTTAATTTCGGCCATTCAAATAGCGGTTTACGAGCTCCACACCACTCATTTTAATTGCGATTATTATGGCCAACAACAACAACATTATGGCAACTACCACAATAATAGCAACAACAACAACAACGACCAACATCCACGCTATCTGGAGTCCAGCAGCGACGACGACGTCCATTCACGACTCTGCTCTGCTTCGAATGCGCTGCGATTCTTGAAACGAGTCCGCAGTCGGAACCGGAGTCCAGACTCTGGAGCGTCCGGTCGGAGCGACGTCATCGGTGGGGTTGCGGTGCGAGCGACGCGGCAGCAGCGCAATTAAAAGGACATCAATTGCCGGTCTGGCTCGGTCTGGTTCGGTTCTGTTTGGCCGGAGGAAAGCGGGCCACGGGCGCATCCCGTCCCATGCCATCTGCGAATCAGCCCGTCCCGGTCCAGCCCAACCCGTTCACTCCCAGGTCCAGAGCAGTTGGGCAGGACCTCGGTCGGAGGGGAGGACGAGGCTGGGGCTCGGTCTGGATCTGAGTCTGGGCCGGTTTGGGCCGCAGTTCGGCTCGCGTGCACGCACTCAACTCGCTGCGGGCTCCTTTGCGAGTGGATAATTTTTGGTTTATTAGGACGGCACTTGGCCCCGCGCTCCGACGGCAGTGGGCCAGCAGGTGGTGCAGCTGCGCCCCACCCCGCCCCCTGCTGTGGCGCCCCTCTCAAGCCGCGGTTGTTTGGGTGGTGTTCTTGTTCCCGTTGTCGATCTCGTTGTTGGAGCCACGATGATGGTGGGCAATTGCGAGAAAATGACACATTTTAATGGGCCTTCGGTAGCGCGAAGATTAAAATTGGTCCGTTAGTATTTTGTTTGCCATCAGAAGCACCGGGGTACACTGGAAAAAGGCTGCTTTGTTGTTTAAGAATAATAATATTCTTCACTTCGAAAAATGAAAACATATCTTTATTGGTAATTTTTTTCAGTGTAGAGTAATTTTTCTCAGTGTGCCAACAAGCGCCAACCACCCACCAGTCGGCGCCGACGATCGAGCTAGCGAATGAAATAATTTTCAAAGCCACATCCACAATAGACCATAAATAAAACCATAAACAAAACAGTTTCTTTTATTTTTGAACATTCCCAAATGTGTCCGCCAGATGCTCGTGTTCGTGCGTATCTTTTGGATATTTGACAAGGACGTATATTTTTGAGATTTTTAAGGTCAGTAAGACGAAGCGATTTTCTTCCATCCACCGATCAATCGAACCATGCATCCACCTATTTGTGTATCTAATTCCGCCGATCAAACGATGAGCAGCGAGATCAATGGACGCGGAGAAGGTTGGTGTCTGAGCATTGAAACAGATAGATAAATAGATACATTTGTATCTCGCATTCGCACACACTCCGCTCGAATACAGGGTCACGGCAGCACAAAACTTCCTCAAAGCACCCGAAAATCCAAAATAACACACGAACGAACGATCTCATTGAAACTTTCTAGAATCTATTTATTGCTCACGAATCCAAAATAATACAAAAATACATATTCGACTATCGCCGTCGTGTTCATTGATGCGTATTGTTGTTGTTTGGTTTTTTTGAAAACACGCGACTTGGGCTGATTATTAAGTATCTTCCAAATACAAATCGTACTAGAATAATTCACATTTAGTTTTGAATTTCATTAATTTGCCGTAATCTTTTGAACTTGACATTGTGTTCGAGAATATTTACGTATGTTTTTATTTATTAATTTTTGTTTTGAATAAGATATTTCCAAATATGAGTTTTTCTCAGTGTAATTTGGTTAGTCTGATATCTTCATAGATAATCTTCCTTCGTAGATAATTCCCTGTACCTCTGACGAAAAGCAGCCTTCCTAAACGGGAAAGAAAAGCGAAAGAACGAGAGCGAGCGTAATGGAGTCTCGCGATCAGTGGTGTAGGAGAAGTTTCATTGTTTTGACTCACCTGGTTGGCTCAGATGTTGACTTCCTGTCCCTCGCGTTGCCAACTGTTTTGCGCGACACTGACCTAGATCGACAAGAAATAGCAAACAAACAGACGGACACACAAGACGTACAAAGAAGCGAAAGAAAGTATTCGGTGCAAAAAGACGGAGGAGTTGTTTAAATAAATCAATGTAATTTTATTTTATTTACAGACATTTAAATACACGTTCGTAAATGCAACTGACAGCTGTCAATATTGACAACTGACAGCTGTCTAAGTGTGTCATACACTCAAATATGAAACACAATGAATGCCATTTACAAAAGTACACAATACATTAACATCTACACGCGAAAGCTAGAAACTTATTCGTATTCAAAAGTTTCCAAAACAACAGCTATATAATAATGATATAGAAAATATAAATGAATGTTAACAAAAACAGAAATTCAAAGTAACAAATAATAAAAGTTATTGGAGACACGAAATTAAAAGCAGTAAAGATATCAACCAAATATAAATATGTATGTTATAAAAAGTCATAAATTAAATTGAAATTATAAAAAAGGCAAATAAAATTTCAATTATAAAGTACACAAATTACGCCCTAATTGTAAAACTAATACATATTTGAAAAACGAACTTTTGATAAATAGATGATATAAACAATTATTTAATTTAGTATATATATGTAAGTGTGTTGTATAAAGTTGCATAGATTTATGATAAACACAACTTCAGATTAAAGCTCTTCTTCTGGTCGTGATGCTGGCTGTGGGGGGGGGGGGGGGCGGCCGGTGGTGGGGCTGCGGTTGGTTTTGGTGGTTCTCCATCGCCATCTAGACGAGGACACAGCAGACCTGTCCGTTCTGGCAGTCCGTGCCCGGCCGCATCAGCGTCTTGTGGCACCGATCCATGCACTCGCCCAGGTGCTGCTCGCAGGGTGCCGGCCTCAGCGGCACTGTGGGGAGGGATCGTTGTTGTTGGAGGGATTGGTGGTGGTGGTGGAGGTGTTGGTGGAAGAGACGACACACAACGTTTGAGCGTTTGTAACAGAGCGTTTGTGGAAAGTTTGAAGCAGAAATCGATATCGAATTAGAAAGAGAAAGAGAAGAAGAACCAATTGAATTGCATGTTGGGAAAGGATGGTGGAATGGATAATTTTTGTTTTCTTTTTCAGAAGGGGTTTTGTTTAGGAGGATTGCTTTTTATAGGCTTCTTTTACTTTGTTAATAAACTGTGGGTGTGATTAATATTTGTAGAAGCTGTGTTCGTGTGCAAAGTTCAGTTCGACTTACGTTCGTAGCAGCACTCGACGCCGCGGTGGGCGTTGGAGGCGCAGAGGCCCTTGTTCGTGGTCGGCTCGTTGCAGTCGCTCGTGTGCACGCAGAGGCCGCCGACGAGCACGCACTGTCTGTCGCCCTTGTAGACCTTGACGCCCTGGATCACTGCGGGCGGGAAAGAAACATTGGCACCATTAAACAATAAGAAAAGGACATGTGAAATGTTCCTAACAGGGGTTCAATTATGAATAAAGGTCGCCGATGCATTCTAAAACTTATAGAAGGAACACATTCTGAATGACCAAAAAATTCAGTTCAAACTTGCGTTTATATTTAAATTTTTATGTTAATTATGGGCTAATCGAGAGCTGTTAAACTGTTACTAAAAGTAACAAAAAATTGTTCCCATCATCTCCAGAAAGTTGTTGAGTGCATTAAAACGGGTTTTCAGAAGCCCGCAACGCCTTGTAAACGTTTCGATTAATTACTTTAAGAGGCTACTGGAAGCGAATTCGTCGCACGTTCATCGTGAAGCGATCACTGACCTAAGGTACGACGCAGTGAGGAAACTTTCGTTGACTCTGAAACCCCGGTTTCTCAATGACTATCGTCGGGCTGCACTTTATATTATAATTTCCTGTTATTGTTATTTCGAAAGATGCCGAGATTAAAAGTGTTTCCCCGACCTGTGCAACGATCAGATGAATGTTATTTAAAAATAGAACACAAGCAAAAGTTAAAAATTATAAAGAACACATGTTTGTGTGTTATTAGAAATAAATGCGCATTTGACCACTAATAAAATTTAAAAAAAAAACCCAACGAACATAAAAACTTGGACAAGTGAAAATACAAATGAAATAATGGAAAATAAAAATAGAATAATAACGACATCTCGATTACGCAACAGAATTCTAAGAATCTTCTAACGAAACGACGACGTGTTTCAAGATCAGCTCAGGATCAAGAGATCACAGTGAGCCGCTGATAAGGAGTCGGCGATATTGTATTGCGAAGGGGGAACCACGGGGAAAAGTGGGCAAAAACTGCGGAAGACTCACTGTGGTACTCGGGCATGTCGCCGACTTCGTTGTTGTCGATGTCCGCCCGACAGCCCTGGAGGATCAGGACCAGGAAGAGGCAGGATAATCCCCATCTGCAGACCAGCGCCGATCGTTGAGAGTCCATGACAGACATTTCAATTGTTCTTCTAGGGTTCTTCGAAACTAATATCAACAATTTAACCAGTTTTTCTTCTTCTCTTCAATGAGAATATTTTTCACACTTTTAAGAGTTTTTATCTTTCACTTTTATATTTTTATTTCTGTATTTGGTTTGAGTCTTCAAAAACTTCTTGGATATTTTTTGTTTTCTATTTATTTTTAGAAAAGTTGTTTTTATAAAATGTTCAAATATTTGTAAGATCTTTCATAGACTTTTTGACAAATCAGAATTTTTGTTTTCTTTCCTCTATATGGTTCCACACTTGTTCGCAGCTCGTTCTCAACTGAGGGATCTTAATTAATTGGCGATTCCTTTTAAATAACTTTTAAATTATTTTTTCATTTTCATTGCTTCTCTTTGAAGTTGTTGTTGTCGTTGTATATGTTTGTTGTCATTGTTGTTGCTATTGCCGCTGTTGTTTATTGCTGAAAAGTTCTTTCGCTGCCGCAGCCGCCGGACAAACGCGCGTCGTTTGCAATTTTGAAAGCGTTTCGCATAGCGACGACCGGGAGCCCCACGAGCGACGCGATCCTCTCTCTCTCTTTTTGTTCTTTGGGTGAATCACATGCTCTTTCTCTCTCTCGCGCTCTCTCGATTGGCGTGCGAGCTCGAATCGAGTCGTAAACAAATCAATGACAACAATGCGAGAGCGAAACACACAACCCGGAGCGAGAGCGATTGGGAAGACTTTGAGTTCAGAGAGGGAAACAGTCAGAGTTAAACCAAGAGAGAGAGAGAGAGATCGAGGCTGCGTGACTTTCGCAGTGAAATCGAAACTAAAAAAATATAGCAATAAAAGTATAGAAACATACAAACGTCATTTGTTTGACTAGTAAAAACAAATGCATTTGAAATGATTCTAAACAAACAATTCATTACTCCTTAGTATTCGATGAAGGCACAATTGTTGCGCATACGCCGTGCTGTGCCCGGTTCACTGAGAAGTTCATTGCTAAACTTTAAATTATATATTCAAAAAATAATTTATTGTAACAGATCTTGAATGTTCGCAAAGTTCATACATTCATAAAAATTTCAAAAATGTCAACATCTGCCGTTTCATCGGTAGAACCCTGAGTGGAACCTTCTACAAATTAAACTTGAGCAAAGATCGCTGACTGATCTTCACTGAGGTCAATTAGAGCTGCATTGCTCTTGCTCTTCTGCCTTATTTTGCAATTTAATGCAAATAGTTGACAATGAAAATAAAATACAATATGAAGACAAATTAAATAATAGTAATAGTAAGTATTTTATTACTTAATATATAATACAATTTTTAGAGAAATAAACAATGATAGTACAATTATATAAATATATGTATACAGTGATATACGTTGATAAAATGTAAATGAAATCTTACAATATTGTCAATGTCTTTTTTTATTGACGATGCTCTTTCTTCTATACAGGACAATATACATAGAACTAGTATACAATAGAAAATATTTGGAGAAATGCAAATATATTTATAATATTAAAAAGATGTCAACATTTATGAGTCTATGTTATGTGTTGTTGCTTTAGTTCTCGTCTTAGAGGGAATAGAGTTGGCAACCATAAAAACAACAACAATGAGCACTATTACTGAAACTACAAAAGTCACTTGGGACGCATTGCGAATTCACAAACAGAAGACGGAGAAGGAAAGGGTGACGAAGACGAAAGAAGAAGCAGCAGGGGAGAGGGTTCAGGGGATTCCCGACATGCGACGTCACGTGAGGTGCGTTGCCAATTGAATGAAGAAACCCCAGAACCCGTCGCGAGCAAAACAATTATGAAAAAATATAATAAAATATTTCACATGCCTCTAACAACAAGAATCACTGGAGGCTTGGTTTTTTTTTTGCTTTGTTTTACTGTAGCTCAATTTTTAAGCAACGTTTAATGAATTTTAATTGTTTTTTAGTGGAGACGTTTCGCTTAATTCATTTTGGTTTTATTGCTTTTAATAGCTGAATTTTTTTACTCGCGTTTATTTCAGATCTTTATTTGTTTGTTTTCCACACTGCTTCGCTGGAAGCCACTTGCATTTTTTCAGACCGAATTTTTGTACTTCTGCAATGATTTTTGTAAATTTCTGATCGGTTATTGAATTTTTATTGATTTTATATATTTTTTCGAACGCTTTTTCATTGACTTCTCGGCGGCTATTTCGTGATGTTTTTCTTTTGATTTCAATCCGAAGATAGTGAGCAATCTGATAATCAATTTATGCGAGTTGTAATTTAAGCAAAAATTAATTATATTCAGGAATATTTAAATAAATATATCTTTTTATCAGGTATGTCAATTTCATTCCTCTTAAACGCTTCGTCGATTCTGTAATTGTGTTTCAAATACATATGTAACATTATCGTCAAGAATATAAATATTCAAAATTTTTATATAAATTATAAATTTAAAATACCATAATATAGTAATTAGGAATGGTACAATAGATTAATATTTCAACAGTACGAAATTTCATTTCTTTACACCTCATTTGCTGCGCTCTGCGACTGTTCTCAGTGAGATTCTCTTCACCACAGCTGAACACTTCTCTTCATAGCTGAGCTTTTTACCATATGACTTTCACCACACCCATCCTCTTCTCACCACGCGGTGCTTGTACCGACTAATTGAGAAAAACAGCTTTTTGAGCATAGCTGTCAACCAACAGAAAAAGCATCATTTAATTGGTGCTGCCACCTATTCAAAAATCTGATATATAAGCAATATATTTTTGTGCTTACAAATCCCGAAATTTCAAAATGTTTTCGGCAATGAAAATTTCAATCAAAAATTAATATCCATAAAAATGAGTTTTCGCGAAGCATGTCTCCCACAGCATTTTCGCTAACGACGACAGAGGAACCCACAATCGGAGTCAACCCATTAACGAAAGTCCTACATTGTTCAATACATCATCGTTTAAATTTGGAATCTTATCCGATTCATACATTTTAATGACACTAACTTTGTCGACGAAAAATAAATAACAAATAAAATTAATTGATTAATCACACCGATTGACAATTTATTTAATTTTGATTTAAGTAAACAAATTATCACTAATGGGTAAACGCTATAAAATCATAAATATTGCGAAATTGAATTGAAGTTCAGATAGTAATCGACTGGAACCCGTCGAATGAAACGGAAGGCGGTGGTCGCTGGATTATATGAGATTAACAATCCATCCATTATAAATCCATTCAAAGTTTCCTATCTGTCCGTGATAATCTGGTCTCTGGATTGGGACCCACTCTTAGCGGGTTACTGGGACTTCAAGTGATTACCATCAACTTTTGAGAGGTTGTTCTTAGCATGTGTTGGCCAAACCCACTTGAGACAAAGAACTCAAGAACCTTTGGAGTCCTCGTAATGTAGACATACACAAAATAAACACTTCCTTGTAGTCAAACACTTCCCGCAACATCTTGTCGATAGATACCGCAGACCGCTGGAGGAATCCCTGTAACCCGATATAGAAAACTCTGATATAACCAAAACAAATTCAACTTTCAATAAATGTTCTATATTCAGTATATTTGCGGCGGTATAAATAAATATTCTAACTAGTATATTGGAATAACATCTTCAACAACTACATATTGATTCGGTTTCTAAATAAATTATTTACAAGAGACAATTTAAAGTGCTGAGCAAACAAAACACGACGACAATGCAATTAAAATATGAACTCATGCATATTTTCATTCAGTCTTAGTTTTCTTTTAAATGACATAACGCATTAATCATAAGCAATAAGAGTAATAATAGTGGACTTTATTGGCATCGATCGGTCGGCGATGGCTAACCTTGACCTGTCCTCTTTCCCACCCGCGCGGTAACGACCCCTCTAATATCACAGTTAAATAAAGTATGAGACCTGACTAATTTTCGGGTGGCATCACTAGCTGCCCTGTTTGTGCAGCTCGTCGACGGTGTAGAAGTTCACGGTGGGGGTGGTGGGCGTGTCAGGTGTGTTTCCATTGTTGTTGTTATTAATATTGATGCTGCTGCTGTTGTTATTGTTGCTCTCCTTGGCGTCTTCCTCGAAGCCGAAAGGAATGACGAATATCGCCGTCTTGGCCGCGTCGTCGTGCTGCATCTTCATCACCGTCTCGTAGCTGGGCGGCGCGAATTCGCTGTACGACGGCGAGGGCGTGGGCGGCGGGATGGGCGTGTCGTTGTTCTGCTGCTGCACGTCGGCGCAACGTCTGTCCGAGCAGGCCATGAGCAGGAAGAACGCGGCCAGGGCGAGGAAAGTGGCCACGTACCACACAATAGTGATGATGTCCATTGCGGTCTGGGACAGCTCCGAAGGATTCTCACGAACTGCTGAAAGAGAGGGCAAAGATCACAAGAGAGAGAAACGATTAGTTACTTGTTTTCCAAAGAACTAAGGTAACGTTTTAACATTTCACAAGTCGTGGCAAATCGGAATCACTTTCGAACGATATCAGAGTTTTATAAATTTATTTTCGATAATGTCACCACTAGCTTTGAGTGTCAGTAAGTTTTGCAAACAATCAATAAATTTGGATGACTGCTCGGAAGTCGTGACGCGTTTCCGGCTCACAGGTAATGGCTAAAGTCGAGATGGTTCGCACCAATGACTGGGACACTTAACCCTGGACACTTCTGACAGTTTTGTGTGATTTCATTAGGGTGCTTTTTCGAAAATTGTATATTTCATAAGTGTACATCATTTATTTTTAGTCTACTAATTATTTTATTTAATTTTTTAAATTAAATTGTATGCGAATAACTTTTTATTTTTAAGTTGTTTAAATAAATATGTTTCATGTTATTCATTGAAGTTTCTATTTTGTAATTTGTATATAATATTTTTATTTCATGTTATTTTTAGATTGTTTTTATGTATTCGGTTTGTTTTTAAATTATCTTTACATACATATCTCTAGTGTTTATTTTCTGCTTGCGTTCTTTATTATCACAGATTTTAACGATTGTTTTGTTTGTCATAAAATTCACATATCTTTCTTCCCAGCGATTTGTTTTATTGCTCAAAGATTTGTCACGATGGTTTTTCACTCAAAACTATTTTTCGTAGATCTTTTTGATGTCTATGCCTGATCTTTTGTTCGTTCTTCTTTTGTGATTATATCGGTTTCCCACATAACTTTCATCACTGTTAGCATTTTGCACTTACAATTTTTCACCAAAATAATCGTCGAATTGTGGTCCTGGCCAACGAAGTTTGTCGTTTGGTTGCGACTCCGCGACTCGTCCTTCGAGGTCGTTGCGTTCGTCGCGTGCTGATCCTCCGAGAGGGAGGTCCTCTGGTTGTGATACTGACTGGAGCCGAGCTCGAGATTGGAAGCGCCCACGAAGAGCGGCGACAGGCTGTAGTTCGGCAGTTGATTCTTCCCTAGGCCCAGCAGGTACGACTGGGCGTGTGTTGTTTGCGCTAAGACGGTCAGAACTGAAATGAGCGGTGGACGAAATGCGAATGAGTATACCGAATAAGTATATTGATCACTTGTGAAGAGTAATAAAACAATGAACTTGATAAAAAACATACATATACAGTGCGAGTACCCCTAACGAACATACACTTGTATTCTGTATAGGATTGGTGGTATATTTGCGTCGTGTCATGACTGCGGTTCCACTCCGCACCCCTTGGGAAAGTCGGCGTCTCGCCACGACTCTTATCTTATCGCTGGAGTGCGTTCACGCTCGCGGGTGCGGATCGGGCTCCAGTTTGGCGAATGGCCCAAGTTCTGCATGTTTGTGGGCTCCAGCCGGCAGCAGGCCTGATACGGATCGACAATCGATCAGACAGACAGACAGATAAGTATCACGCTGACAACTACCACCGAAAATTTGATTTTCACCAGTGTCAAAAATAGCTCAGGAGGTTGCCTTCTTTTCCGGTTTATTTCTTTATCAAAATCTTAATTAAGATCAGGTACTTAAGATTAGGACAGCGTTGCCATATTCCTGTGGTTCACCAGAACAATCGGTCGATTTGAAGCGAACTTCCGCGATCTTCGTGTAGGAGACCCCGATGTGGCCATCGAGGAAGTTTTCCCAGTGAGAGACAACTGATTGGCTGATAAAGCGACAAGTGCCATCAATCGACGATGAATTGACATGCTCTTCCCCCTTACACAACCGTGTAGATGAATCGACTTTTTGATAACGACCCCGAGTTCGCTCCACACGCTTACAATGTACTACTGTTATTGTTAACATATCACACTCCACTAAGTTGGTTTAAAATTAGGTGCTTTCCAATATTCACATGGTATGTCGTCATGCTGTGCTGATAAATTCTGTTCCGACTGCTGTTGCCAAGGTTCTCGATGTTGACCTAGGGCTTAGCAAAGTGTGTATGATGATACATCGCTATCGACTATGTGGACATTGATTGAGAATTATTGCCTGGCTGTTCGTACACGAGTGAACGACACTGGGCACGATAAGAAGACACGAGAAGCTATGAGATGTGATGTCACAAAGAGATTCCCACATCCGCATTTTATTTCTCATCATCGGGATTTTATCATCATTCATACAGAGAAATTCCCACACGAACTTCGAGTTCAATGGGGGAGAGTTTGCGAGATTGCACAGCAAAGAGCGAAGATGATCAAAACAGTCCAAAGGTCGTCCCAGGGTGATCGGATCGGAAAGTAAATTTTGTTTGTATTGAATAATTTCGATAAATTACGATGTTTCATGAAACACAGCAGTTCGCAGAAAGTAATTATCTTCACCATTGGATTCACGAGTCCCACCTGACTTTGAATTATGGCGGACGACAGAACATTTCGAAATCCGGCAATTTAATCAATATTTATTTCTGTCTACGATTATTTCAGGCAACAATTACTTGAATTAAAGATAATTTTATCAATAATCCATGAAGATAGAATCACCGTTTCAGTCAAGTTCTCTAAAGGCATCTTGAGAGAATCCCGGCCAGGGGAAGTACTTTCGCATGGTCACTCTAGGCGGCCACCACATTGAACTGGTACTACGAAAATCTATATCTGGGACTGATGACGTCGCCGTCCAAACCACAGCGACGAATGAGGAGAGTAAACAAAAAGAAACAAAATTCCAGTCCCAGACTCGGCTTGAGTCGAGCGAGACGAATCTCCGCACGATCGAGCAGAGGTGGGCGGGGATTGAGCAGAGTTGGAGACCCGCAACGATAGCGAAATCGCTATGAATCAGCCGGCTTTGTGTTTAAGGGATTCCCGCGAAGCGAACGTCACAGAAGCGTCACCGAAGACTGCGAGCAAAATCGAATCACCCATGGTGAAGCAAGTGAAATTGCATAAAATAGTTAAAATTTATTGAAGCCAAAGATGAGGATTAGGAGGAAGGATGGAGTCAAGTCAAGTCGAAAGTCGACCTTAGTCCACTATATTATGAACTTTATACTTTTCAATATCACTTTTTCTTTTATTGTAGAATGAAGCAATTTGATAAAAAAACAAGTCGTGATCAAAACTCGAAAATATTCCTTCAACCTGAAACACGTTTGCAGTTCATGTGTTTTTTTTTTTTTGTCATATTGCATGAAATAATATTAAAAGTCGCAAACATTTACTGCCAATTGAATTTGTTTACACATCAGTTCTTTTCTCTTTGAAAATGAAATTCCCAATAAATTTCTCATGAAATGACTCGTTTGCGGAAAGACAAGGAGAAAACTGTCATATCTTCAACTTCAAAGACAAACAATTCGGGGAATTATAAATATCGTGCATATTATTAAATATCTACGTAATCGGCCGTAGTCGACGCATATTCAAAGGCGAAGTTTTATTGGGGACAACAATCGCCGCTCTAAATAGGTCCATGTTCGCCTAATCTTATCTGCCTAGTTTAGTCTTCTTCTTCTACTATTATTGCCGCTCTACCCTTTATCGCCTATTTATCTATTAGTCTGTATACAAATACAAAAGCGTTTTCAGTCACGATGACTGCAGTGGTTTCTGAGGCGAGATTTGGAGATCTAGCCAAAGGGTATCTTGTATAGATTGTGAGAAAATATCATGCAAGATGAAAATAACATTATTTTCATCGAGATTCCCAATTAAAACGAGGTAAAACCTTCTCCAATTCCCACCCTATTTCAGAGATCTATCAAGTGTGAAGGTCTATGAAATGTGAGATAGAACATGATGGGTGTAAGGGATAGAAATACTATGATATTCTCCATTAATGTCATGGACAAAGAAATCTCGCACGCTTATCTTAATTACAAAGCAATTACCGACGAGCTCTCTATCATGTGATAATGGAGACAATTATTGAGGTAATTTATTCATTCGACTCATACATATACACATAGTATATAGTGCACATTATGGAATATATAAACGTGTAAACTTTTTTAACCGATTATAAACAAACCAGAGGCATCGACTTGTTGGTAGAACGCAAAATATGTCATGTTTTTTCTTAGGAAAGCGCCAAACGGAGACGAAGTGAAATATTAACCTCTCGGGGACGCCCCCTCCGTCTCTCGCAGGCACTCTTTCTTGCTCGGTCTGTGACACACAGACAAAAAGCAGAAAATAAAAAATTTAAAGTCGATCCGCCAAGTTAAATATAGCAACAAAATATCTTGTATTCAAATACACAAATAAATATTGTGAGGAAATATAATGTGGCACGATCCGCCCAGCTGATCAGAGACCGATGGACGGCGGCGCTTCCAGAGAACTCTACGCACCTGCCATGAGGACGACGATCGGCGTCCGGCCGCAGGAACCGCGACACGGGACGTTTCGGCGGGGCGACGACATCGCGTTCAACATTTTCCTGTAGTATTTATATTCTGCTGTTATTCTTTAAGCTCGTTCGAATGAGAATTTCCGATTCTCAGTTATTGTTTTTATTTATTTATTCATTCCCTGGTTGAAGTTTATTCGATCGTGATGGAAATCGTTTGAAAATCACTTTGAACACTTTTCAATTGAACTCAATTTCAATTCTATTCACACACTATCTCGTGCCGGATTTTTTCTTATTTTCTTCCTCGCAGATCTGTTGTGGAGATCACTTGGGAGCCCGGGAGTCTGAACCAGCTGCGAATGCACGCGCGCGCCAACTGCAGGCTTTGCGTTCGCCTCCCTCGACCAAGTTCAGTCGCAGGTCGTCGCCGTTCGAGGCGCGGAGCGGTGGACGAGGTACTTGAATGAACGGCTGAATGAATGAATGAACAATCGATCGATCGGTTATTCGTCGTCGTCGTCGGCGTTGGTTGCTTGGGCTTGCGGCTCGGAGCAAGCGTCTCGCCGAGTGTTCGGATTTAGACTGAATCACAGGCCAGCACGACGACGAAACTTTATCGCTAATAGGAACTAGTACAACGAGAAGAACCACAACAACAACAACGCTAGAAACAAAAGCGAGATCACTCTTCTGAAAATTTGGCAAAATTTCACAAAGTTCGGGAACTTCTCAGGCGCTGCTGCTGTCGTCGTCGTTATTGTCACCAATTCGCCGGTGGAAGAAGCTTCCACATGTCGATCACCTGGCTTTTATAGGGCACTCGAGGGGGCGTGGCAACGACAACGGCAACGTCTGGGAACAGGAAGGCGACTTTTCATCTTGCGATGGACGACGTGATCGTAAAAAGGTATATCAAAAAACAAATAACAACAACTTTCGTCTGGAGTTCAACTTGATTTTAATGGCAGGCTCTAAAGGCCAACAATAACAACTACAACAATGGGAAGGGACTCGCGTCCAATTCTAGAATAAACCGTTGTTCGCACGTGGACGCCGTCGATTAGCGTCAAAACAGGTGGCAACTGTTGCTGGTTCCGCGATCATTAAGCGAGTGGTTGCTATTGTTTTTGTTGTTTATATTGTTGCCGTTTGTAGACATTGTTGTTGTTTGTTGATATTGCTGTTGTTTGTAGGCATTGTTGTTGTTTGTTGGTATTGTTGTTATTTGCTGGTATTGTAGCTGCTGGTAGTAGTTTTGCAAGCATTGCGAAATAGTCTCAAAAGCTCTTCACACATACAAGTACACAGCAACAATAGCAATAACAAATACAACAACAACAAAAAGGTATAAAATAATAATTGATCGTGCCCAACAGGTTGTTGGCTTCTGGCGTTGGGTGATGATGACGATGGGGGTTGGGGCTCGTTTTGTTTCTCGTGCTGGCGTGAAGTATGGCGAATATTGAACCGGTTTTTTTTCAGATGATTATTACTTTATTATTCTGGTTATGGTAAGTGTTGTTGTTGTATGGTTAGCGTCGTTGTTCCTATGATTCGCATTGTTGTTGCTGTGGTTAGCATTATTGTTATTATGGTTAGCATTGTTGTTGTTATGGCTAATTTTATATTGTGTTTATTGTACAAACGTAGTTGCAGTTGTTGTCATTGGGCTACACAAGGTTCTAATACCTGACGTCGACGCTGGCACCAACAGCAACTCCCAGAGAACCATGAACCCATGAAGTAGATCGGCCGACAGACAGGAAGTCGGCGCTGAAACTCTCTCCGAGCTCCGTCTCTCCTTTCGCTGGCTCCAAAATACCGTGACTCAACCGCAGAACGATCGCGACTTCCCGAGAAATCGGATCGTGAAACCGCCGGGGCAGCAAAAACAAAATGTAAGTCAACCTCAGCAATCGAAAGGTTTCTGCAGCGACTGTTGCTACCTTAACTAATTGTTGCTACCCGTGCGATTGCCTTGCCGTCTGTCTGTCTATCTGTCCGCCAGTCCAGCAATTTTACGACTCATAATAGATCGTCTCCGTCCCTCTTGGTCTCTCTCGGGCTCGGTGTAGAACATATTGTTGCCATTGTTGGGTTCGGAAATCGACCGATCGCCTGGCTGCCACCGATCGATCTGCAGCCACCATTGTGGAATTGAGAAACCCACACTTGTTAGAAAGGGGTAGAGCGCGGAGGAAGATAGTGCGAAGTAATGGGAAACCAATTGAACTTTTCAATTTGAAAGTTCAAACGATTCCAACTGCTCGACTATCTCTAGCAACCCTGGCTGACGAAACGCAGCGAGAGCGAGAATCAGAAAAGTATTTCAGGATTCCAAATCAAAGGACGATCGATTCAGATGTGGAACGATCAGAGACTATGAGAACAAATATTGATTTCTCTTCCGCTTCGTTCGCCTCAACACTTGAGGTTTTTTGCTTAATTACTATTTTTAACAACCATGCGAAACCGAGGTCGTTTATAATGCGACTCCAGCGGTAAGCGATCGAATGCACCGATCTACTGATCGTTGTTTCGACTGATCGATCGTTGATTGATGGGATATAATTGAATTGAATTAAAAGGCGATCAAGGTAAAATGCCATGATGAAGAGTGAGCCCAAAAGCCGTTCACTGGAATAATTATAAAGAATCGAATAAGGATTTACTTTGATCCACTTGTTTATTTCCCATTTCACATCGGTTCATTTTTATTGGCCGTGTTGTGGTTCGGTCTTCTTCTGATTGTTTCTTGTACGTCTTTTAATCCTAGCCACTCGATAAGAACCATTCAAAACAACTCTTCTTGGGGGGTGGTCACCGAGCTTTTGTTTACACTCGAGTGCTTTCTTCGTGCTTCCTCTTGCTGCTAATTAATATTTTTATTGTTGTTATTGTTTTTGACAGGTTTTTGTTGACTTCTTATAGACATGCTCGTGTGGCTAGAAAACTAACCCCTTTTGACAGGGATCTTAACCCTTCAATGCCGCAATATGGCGCTCAAAATGGCGCACTTTGTACACAGCTCAATTGCGTCCGTTCAACATTTATCGACGAATTTGCATTTCTCAATTTGTTGTTGTTATTGTTTCTTAAAGCCCCCCGTCTGCGACTTTCCATATTTTACCGTTTTAGTATCCAAGCGGTGGATCGATGATGTTGTTGTTGTTGTGATGAGTCACTTGTGCTGAGTGCGAAATTTGTGGTGAATTTCATCATACGAGTTTCTCGAAATGTATGCCAATAACAGAAGAAAGGATTTAAAATAATAAATTACTTTCCTTTTGCCCTACCGTGGTCCAAAGTTAAGTAAGTATAAATTTCTGAACGATGATGATTTTGGTCGCAACCGGTTTTAAAACGAAGTAAGGAATACTTTCAAAGGGAAAAGACTTCCAATATTTTGTTATTATTTAATTGATTTTTATTAGTTCTTCAATTGCGTTTAATTTTTAAGACAATTTAATATTTTTACTTAACCTAATCTTCTACACAATATAATTGATATAGTTGGATTTGATCAGTGTTGATTTATAATATTTTCTTTAGCCTACTTAAATATTTTCTTATATGTATTAACTAATATCCGTAAACGAATATCATCTTCGGCATGAGTACAAAACGCGGTAACAAGTATTTGTCTTCACTTCTCTTCTGTTCTCTTCGATTCCATTGAAGCCAATATCGAATGGAATGTAACATAAAAGTTAAGTTAAAATCAAAAAGAGACTGAAAACATGATGAATTCGTGCATCATTTTCTGTATTAAGCCGAGACATGTGAATATCCATCCAGAAGGATTAGAATGTTTGTCACGTTACGGAGTATTTAAATTGACAAAATTAAAACACATATTCTTATAAATGGAATATAACATTTAAAGAAATAATAATAAATATTCACACAGGTACAACTATTTTATGTTCGCTAAATTTTCGTTTTTTATTGACAGTGGCGTATTCGCTCTACAAACAATTTAAATACATTTATAATTTGCACTAACTATTTTTTAATTTATTCATGTTTTCTTTGTTTTAAATAATTGAATATCCATTTTTGGGTTATATTTACATATGTTTAGTTTGATTTGAGATTCCATAATTTGTAATTGTTTGGTCACTATAGAAATTTAATTTAGCATTTAATTGAAACTCGTTCACTGCACCTTGGTAGCAATTTCTAGCAAGTAGACAAACAGACAGACAGACTGACGATGATTTGCCTATCGGACGCCGATACAATATTTACAACAGACATTTTTCAATACACATCATAAATTAAATGCTAGGTAAACTACTTAAGTCAATGATTGAAATATCAATTAAAAAGCAATAATCAGTACATTTTTGAATATTCAACTCACGAAATACACTATTTACATAACAGGTGTTAAAGATAAAATATTTAAATAAAAAAGAATCGTAAAACAAAAAAAGATTTTTTAGAACATCTCACCCATGTGTTTTTGCAGAATTCAGTAATTTTGTTTTCCTATGTTGTGAAATGAAGGTTTAATAATTTTAGCTCAGCTGGCACATCACGGAAGATTGTTGCATTATCTCTCTCTTAACTGAGGGTTATTTTTTGTTTTGATTTAAATAAGTATTTGAAGGAGATTCATATTTGATTGCGAAGCTTTCGGATATCGAAGTCGAGCAGACGCATCCTCAAGCCCCTTGCAAAGGTAACAATATTAAAATATCACAAAAGATAAATAAAAAACAAACTGCATTCATTTCATAAGAGCATCTTGGAAGCCGCCGCACTTTTATCTATCGGGAAACAACGACTCGTAGCTAGGCGGTAGATCTTTTGGCGTTTGTGGTTGGTGATCGTGTGCCGTTGCAATCACTTCATCCAGATTAGGCGCATTAGCTATGGGAAAATCTATTTCCGGCACATCCTGAAAAGAAAATGGATTTGCATTTAAGACATAGAACTTTGACGGGGCAAATGAAAGCTGGCTCAATGCAGTTATTCTTTAATGTCACGTACGCAGCGGAAGCAGGAAGTCGCTACAGACAACAACTGCTTTGCGAAATTAAAAGGCAGACTTCGAACCGTTAATCGTTTTAATGACGCAGTAAGCCATGTTTACACAAGTAGACGAATGGAATATTGACTGAATCATTCTATTCAGGGCTTGTACTGCGTCAGTACTCACCATTGGTGTTGTTGTTCTGTGATGCGCCGACTCCTCGTGCATACGCTGCTGCACTGTGATGCAGTTCCAGTACTTCCAACAGATCCACACGCAGAAGCCCACGCCCAGCATGGTGAAGATCAGCGAGGTTATCGCCGAGATGGCCACGTTCGTGGTGTCCATCTCTTCGAGGATCGGCTCATTGTTGTAACAGGAGATCTCATCTCTGCACGGAGGTATGCAGTTTGTGATGTTGTCGCGGACGAAATGTCGCGATATGCACGAGTACGGATCCTTGGGGTCGCACAGAAAGTCACTAGTGTATTTGCATTTCGAATGGGCGGTCAGGATCATTTTCATCTCGAGGGGCTCGTGGATAACACGCCGCTTGTCGACGTGGATATGGACGTTGAATTCCCGGTCGCGATTGTGGAAAGCCATTGGGGTCGCATTGCAGAAGACCTGGCTGGGAGACTGATTGCTGCTGGAGAAACGAATGTAGTCGATGCATTCGTTCGTCAGTGGATCCTGCCGAAATTTCAGCTTGGTGATGACAATGTAAATGCCGCGCGGCGACTTCTTGGGCGTCTGGACACGAAATTCACAATCGTATTTCAGTTTGTTGGCGCCGTGTACACCGGGCATCGTGATATTCCACACTTGCGAGATGATGGCGGCGGAGTCGCGATCCTCGGTCAGGGTGAGCGACGGATCCCCGCGGAATGGTTTCTGCAGTGCAATGATGAACTTGTCCGCGCACAAATAGTCCTGAGCTCGAACTGCAGTAGAGAAGGAGAAACGAATAGGACTTGAGAAAGGACTGCTTCTAGATGGAGTTCAACTCGTACTCACTGTTATTGTAGCCATCGCTGAAGGAGCAAAAGTGCTGAACAATTACAGTGAACATGCAGAAGTAAATGCTGAGCTTCCACATTGTGTGCAGTCTGTGTGCCCGCTTGTGTGTGTTGGAAGATCTCCACAGGTCTCCTGGAACTCGACCGCAGAGTTCGTAGAACGACGTCACAAGTAGTGGGCCAAAAAGAGAGGCTCCCACGGTAACGAACACAACTCGGGATATTCCCACCTTTTGGTCACCAATCAAAACACTAATTGACTTATAAATTTGCTCGATTATTTAAGAAAATAAAAAGAGATTGTGAAAATTAGAACGCGTTTTTCCCAAAACTTTTCACCTTCGTCCAAAAGAAAGAAAAAGTTGACATTTGTGTTATTTGAAGTTCACAATAGTTGATGGTCATAGGCAGGGTTGCCGCACCAAAATGTTTGAGCGTAGTGCAAAAGTGGGAAAAGTACAGTGTTGTGAAAAGATGTGAAGTGATTTCATGATTCGTAGTACAAATACTATCCTACAAAATTTTTGATGAAAAAAACAAGTTTTTCACTGCCTAATTTCCACGACAAAATTAACAATAGGAATATTAATATCCCGAAAATGTGCGTTTAGAAAAGTGAAGTGTTTTCCGAAAAAGTGGAGTGATTAAAGTACATTCGGCAACCCTGGTCATAGCAGCGATCCATTGCCAGTTACTAGAAATTACCGGATTATACAATCAACTGATTAAAATTATTTCAAGTTAACAAGTATTTATTATTAATTTTAACGTATTTCAATTAAAATACTCAGAGTATGTGGTTTATCGCATTATTGAATTTTTCCGTCACTACAAAAAATAGGGCTGCTGAGCTCACTCGTTACTTTCATTACGTTGCAATTCGTTAGTGCGGGACGTCAAAAGTTTGTTTACGTTATTACCGTGAATGGGTCAACATATATTTCGCACAACTGTGTGAAGTTTATTTTTTTTGCTGTTTTCCGACAACTTCAAAAATAATATATACGTAAATTTAATACTTTTTATTGAATAAAAACCAAAGTTTCCCAAGCAATAATAAATAAGTTTTCCAATAATAATTGGAAATAAAACAACGACAAAAAAGCGAAGCCCAAACGGCCACAAAAAGAATTTTCAACACATGGTGAGGCGGATTTTGCAATCGAATCTTTTGCAACTTTTGAACGAACATTCACTTCCATCCAACAGTGCTACGTGTAGCGACTTCCTGCCAGCACCGAAGCGAAGATATCTCAAAATGACCGAGGCCAAGAAGCACACGCTGGCCGCCGCCTGTCGTTCGCACAAGTCGCTGCAACAGGAGCTGCCCGACTTCGAGGACAACTCGGCGTTCGCGGCGCACCTGGCCGAGCAGCTCCGTCGGCTGCCCTACGACAGTCGCGTCAATGCGATGGTGGAAATCCTCGCCATACTCAACAGGTTCGTCCGCGTCCAGGGCTCGGAGCCACAATAGGCTCAATGGCGAATTCATTCTGGACGAAGGACGAGTGGAGTTTGGTTGTGCAAAGATGTAGTGGTGGGCGACGGTTGCCTGGTGTTGGGGGGCAACGTTTTGGACGTTACGAGCGGCGGAAGCGGTTCCTAATCTGCGATTTATTTTTAAAACCAACATATGGGGAGGAGAAGAAGGACAGAGATTGTTAATCTTTTTTACATCTACATTATTTAAGATTTTGAATAGTTTTAAACATTTTCCAATTAGTGTGAGGAGGGAGGAACGAATGATAGGGAAAATAACCATTTAATGCGTATTTTTGTTACTTAATCGACATTTCGTCGAAGCTCTAAGCAAACAATTCTGAACATTTAAAATTAAAAAATCTTCTGTTAAATGAATTACACAAACTTTTGGATTGATTAAATCAATGAAATGTTAACATGCAACATGATTTAAATATAATAAGCGAATGCAAATCTGCACATGAGTCTATTTTATTTCATATGGCGACAGGTCAGTCTGAAAAAGAAACAAACTTATCAACAAAAAGGCGAGTATAAGGATATGGTTTGAACAATGTTTATTGTAACAGGTGCAGACAGGGGGCAAGACTAACAAAAAATAACATTATGAAAACTGACTAAACTACAATGACTTTTATCAAAATATATTGCACTAACATCTTAAATGAGAGAAGCTTGCTTCAGGTCTCGGGTCCTAGGATACTGGCGGAAGCTCAATGGTCGACCGTGTAGCTTGTGTAAGGGGAGGGATTTTAAGGCACTTGTCGATGTCTGAGCTGCGCTAAGCCATCGTATAAAATGAGTAATTGTACGTTAAACTTGAGCTCTATGACCACTTTGGTAAATGAGTCGCTTCGTCATGGTTCCGAATGGAATCCTTACAATTTATTCTTGTAAGTATCCCACATGGCGACCAGTTCGTCGAAAAAGAGCAGCACGAGCGTCGAGTGCGGCGCTATCCGCAGGTAATTTGGCCAGAAACCCTTGTACAACCCGTAAAGACCTTCGGACCGAACCACCTTCACGATACAGTCCAACCAACCGCTGTAGTTCAGGCCGCGACCGTGCTGGTCGAGACCCTGGTTGTAGAGACGTGTGGTCAGGACGTCCGGCGGTGTTATGGCCAGCGACATGATCGAGCCGGCGATCAGACCCGCCGTGAAGGAGTTCAATGTGGGGTGTGTGACCAGATCGTAGTCGCGCAGCATCATCTTCGTCTTGCTGAAGGTGGCGATTTGGGCTCCCGACCCGATGGCGGCCCGCGGAATGGCGGCGCTGGCTCCCCGCCACAACCCGACGACGCCTCCCTTGCGGTAGATCTGCCGCATGGCCGCCGACATGCTGGTGTGGTCATGCTGATAGCCAACGGCGATTTGTTTCGCGGCCTGTGATTGCAGTTGTGTCTTGATCTGCGGAGTAGAAATATAATGAGATTACTCTGATAAGACAGTTAATAAAACAATTATTATAGCTCAGAGGGGAGCGAGATTATCAAGTCGTCACCCACATCGGCGCCATATCAGACGCATGGCTCTGTTCGCAATGGACACCAACAACTCGTTATCAAGACCGCCGTAAAAGCGAATGAGGACCACGTGTTGGTGATGGTTGTTACCTTATTATCGCGATAAAAAGATAAGAACAGTGTTGATTTCAGCAGTTAAATTCATCATGCGAAATTAAATACTCATTTCACTACTTGTGCTATGTCTGCGGATCTTAGCGAGTTGGGTTTATGGGATTTCCTTACGTACCAAGAAGAACGGGCTGGATGTGACGCAGCCAACGACTCCGCCGGCAGCTCCCCAGAATATGCCCAGACCAAAGGACACGTCGCCGTCCTTTGTGTGCATCCAGCCGTTCCGCGATGCCATGTTGTAAATACTTAACCTGCGCAAGGAAAGCCAAATCAATATAAATATTGTATACTATAGATTATGGATTGTGCCGGGGACCAACCTAAAGGAGTTGATGATGAACTGGAAGTACAGCGCCGGCACCAGGCCCTTCTGCAAGCCCAGCAGGCCGTCGTTCTTGGCCACGGTGATGAAGGCCCCCAGGACGCCCTTGTACGGCTCCACGTATGTGCCGCGCGCCGCCAGTTCGCCCTGCAGTTGGATGCGCGTCTTAATGACCTGGACGAATTGCAGAGAATGGATGACCGAAATCGTTGCAAAAGTAAAACATCACAACCAAAACTAACCTCAATCGGATTGGTGAAGACGGTGGCGCCCACTGAGGCGAAGCCCCCGAGGAGGAAGTCCGACACGTCCATGACTAGATGGAGTCCTTGTGATGTGGATGATCGGGTGGATTAGGAATTACGTTGTAGTTGCTGTGATTCTTGTGACGCGATGCAGTTGCAATTGTAATCGACTGTGACATGCAGCACATCCGTGGATCAATTTGTCATCAGCCACTGGTGTTAGTTGCTTTTGGTGTTTGTACTATTTTTGAAGATTTTCTCACTCTGCGTTCGGTTGGTTTTCTCCATTCATTCGAAAAAACGTCTCACTTTTTGTCACATTCAAAGGTCATTCGCGAGCTCTGCGTCGTCGCTGACAAATGAATAGTTGCTTATTGCCAATTGCTCCGTTTGCAAGTCATCATCTCACAGATAAGTCACTCGTTTTATTTATGTTTTCCCGAAACTAAATGCTATGATTTTCAATATTTTGCCGTCTTCTCATTTCGGTTGTTTTGTCTCGTTCGCGCGTGTGTGTGTGCGTGCGATTTTCCGTCACTACTCGTTCGTGGACCCTCGTAACGCCGATCAGCTGTGCAGCGTCCGTCGCAGCTGCTCACGATGCTCGCTCACACTGTGTTGTCTCTCGATTCGGGTGTGGGTGTGGGGGTCGTCGACAGCTTATCCGAGTCCTCGTCGGCGAATGCGACTTTTTTTGTTGTTTTCTTCAAACAGCTGATTTTTCACGTGCTTATCGATAACTCTACTATCGACAGGCCTTATAGGGTGTTCGAGACGATAATTAATATGAATTCATTAATAAAAGAGAAAAATATTTATATTTTTTTAATTAAATTTTAATTGTTTTTTCATATTAATGTTAAAATCAGAATTGTAGTGATCAAACTCAAAAACGTTATTTATTTTTTATAATAGGTTGCGTATACCCCACGTGTACAAATTGTTACCTCAATCAACCAACCGATTTTTTCAATTTCACAAACACAAAACATGGAAGACATCAGGCATCCTCAGGAAGACATCAGTCCAAAGGAAAGAAAGGTGTGTCGAACTTTATTAAAATTCAGTGTCCATTGGTGCGTGAAATTTCAAGTCGTGCGAGAAAATCGGTTCCTTGGAGAATCCAAAAGAAATTTAAAAAAAACAGGTGCCGATATCTACCCGACATTCTTTTGACTAGGCCAGTTTTTGCCGTGAGGTTTTCGTTTGTGGCATGATCACATACAGGCAAAAACTCGGAGTAGTTGACGAGAGGACCCTCCTCCTTAAGGAGTGGATATTATCAGGAAGCATTATTTTTTCCGATTTGTGGAAGGTATAGTTATTCTACATTCGATATTTTATTTTCTCAGGAATACGATTGCTTGAATGATGAAGGCTTTACACATTATAAAGTAAATCATAGCCTTCATTTCAATGATCCGGAAACAGGGCAACACACAAACACCATCGAGGGTCTCTGGAGCCACGCCAAACATTTTTTGCCACAATACCACCGGAAAAAGGAGCACTTTGAGGGATTTCATGTGAAATTTTTTATATTTCGTACGAAATATAAAATAAATTGCTCGAACGAGTTCTTTCGACTGGGAGAATTGAATCCAAAAATATATATTTGGCAACTGGTTTCAGATGAACTCCAGTGTGAGCTCCGCCTCGAGAACTCCGACTTGCGTCGTCGACTTGGGGTGTTCAGACCTAATGTAATGCCCCTGTGTCCATTGAGGAGCGAGCAGAAGTTCGAGCAGTGGGAGTTGGAGCTGCAAAGGATATCTTAGGAGAAGGAGGAGAGGGGTAATTGGTGAGTTCGAGAGAATTAAAGATATTATTAGAATATATTTTTTTTTAGAATTATATTTTTTGATTAAATAAATAAATATTGATCGGAGTTATCCTCTGAAATTAAAGAAGAAGAATGGTGTTTTGGATGGACATGTGTACTAGTAAGTATATTTGATTTATATTTATGTATATATAATTATAATTTATTGATCAATTTATTTTTCAGTTGCAAGGCGCAGTACTCTGTCCAAACAAAAAAAAAACCGAAGTGGTGCAATTACGAAGTGTCCTCTCGTAAAAATACATTTTTCGAAAAGAGCCACCTGTCATTGATCATTGTTGTCTTTTTGTTATTTGTGGATGCACACTGGAGTTCATCCGAAAACAGGTGCCAAAAATATAATTTTGGATTCAATTCTTGGAGCAATTTTTAATTTTTTAAATTTTTAAGCAATATACAACTTTTGTTAATATTTTCTTTGTTAACAGTTTTTAAATGATCGACTAGGCAAATATTGTCAAGTAGTTCTTGATTTTTATTTATTTGGCAACTATGTATGGTGTGATTGATGGGTATTTGTTCTTGGTTACAAAGTTGGCAGATGTCTGGTGGTCTGGATTTCACGAGGTGTTGGTGTGTTAATTTAGTGTGACCAACGCGTAAACGTGCATAAATTTGTAGGTGTTTCCGATTGAGATCAAAAGGATAGTTTGGAGCCTTCCCGTCTGAGTTAGTCTGTATGTAGCGATTGGTGTCGTTCTTGTTGTTATTCCTCTGTTATATGAAAAAATAAAACATTATTTCTATGGAAATTTCAAATGTATTATAACTATACCTTCCAAAAATCGGAAAAAACAATGCTTCCACCCCTTAAAGAGGAGGGTCTCCTTATCTCGGGTCTCTACTGGAACTAGGAACCCATTGATCCTCTCCACGCAGCCAAACATTGTCCTTCAACCCGATGTCCACGGTTGTAATGCCGTCCGAACTTACTGTCGTCGACTACTCCTGGTCCATCGAGTTTTTGACACACAGGCACACCATGCCATAAATAACAATCTCACGGTAAAAACTGACCAAGTCAACAGAAGTTCGGGTAGACATCGGCACCTCTTTTCGCATAAACTCCAGAGTGCAATTCTCCCCACAAAAATAAAAAAAGAAAAAAGTTTATACTAGAGCTCTCGATTATCCGGGTATACTGTTACTCGATCTATACCCGGTGAATATAGATCGGTATTCACCGGGTATACTCAGGTAGCTCGAGTACCCGGCCGTCCGGCTGCTTCGAGCTACCCGGGTAAAAAGCCCGAAAGCCCTAGTTTGTACAATGAGAGGTGGCTCTTTTCGAAAAATGTATTTTTGCGAAAGGACATCTCATAATTGCACCACTTAGGTTCTGTTTTTGTTTGGGCAGAGTACTTCGCCTTGCAACTAAAAAATAAATTGATCAATAAATTATAATTATATATGTCGGCGTTTCCTTTGACATGAAAGTTGATGGAAGTATATAAATAGAAATAAAATATACTTTTAGTAGTACGCGTGTTCATCCAAAACACCATTCTTCTTTAATTTCAGAGGTTGATTCCGAAGACATAGGAAGACCCCAGCCTTCGGAATTAAACCCATTTTCGCAATTGTTGAATGACGTCATCATTCACAACGTCGTCGTCATTTCGAAATAATTTTAAAATCTGAATAAAACTTAAATCCGCCATATTAAACATTTACAATTTATACAAAGTAAGTCGCACACTTTCAACATAAAGGCGACTTTCAACAAAAGGCCATAACGGTTCCCCCTCCCCTACAATTAGTATTAATTTGAACAATTGGGAGTGGGTTCTTGCTTCCGGTGTCTTGTTCGCCATATTGAAATTTACTCTCAGCAACTACTCTCCGAAACGGATAGTGCGGCAAAAGAAATTGGAGTGAAATATGAAAGGGGAAAGAAGTGGAAGGTATCGGTACCTCTTCGAGTTGCCTTAAGATGTTAAGCTTATCCGAGTCCTCGTCGGCGAATGCGACTTTTTTTGTTGTTTTCTTCAAACAGCTGATTTTTCACGTGCTTATCGATAACTCTACTATCGACAGGCCTTATAGGGTGTTCGAGACGATAATTAATATGAATTCATTAATAAAAGAGAAAAATATTTATATTTTTTTAATTAAATTTTAATTGTTTTTTCATATTAATGTTAAAATCAGAATTGCAGTGATCAAACTCAAAAACGTTATTTATTTTTTATAATAGGTTGCGTATACCCCACGTGTACAAATTGTTACCTCAATCAACCAACCGATTTTTTCAATTTCACAAACACAAAACATGGAAGACATCAGGCATCCTCAGGAAGACATCAGTCCAAAGGAAAGAAAGGTGTGTCGAACTTTATTAAAATTCAGTGTCCATTGGTGCGTGAAATTTCAAGTCGTGCGAGAAAATCGGTTCCTTGGGGAATCCAAAAGAAATTTAAAAAAAACAGGTGCCGATGTCTACCCGACATTCTTTTGACTAGGCCAGTTTTTGCCGTGAGGTTTTCGTTTGTGGCATGATCACATACAGGCAAAAACTCGGAGTAGTTGACGAGAGGACCCTCCTCCTTAAGGAGTGGATATTATCAGGAAGCATTATTTTTTCCGATTTGTGGAAGGTATAGTTATTCTACATTCGATATTTTATTTTCTCAGGAATACGATTGCTTGAATGATGAAGGCTTTACATATTATAAAGTAAATCATAGCCTTTATTTCAAGGATCCGGAAACAGGGCAACACACAAACACCATCGAGGGTCTCTGGAGCCACGCCAAACATTTTTTGCCACAATACCACCGGAAAAAGGAGCACTTTGAGGGATTTCATGTGAAATTTTTTATATTTCGTACGAAATATAAAATAAATTGCTCGAACGAGTTTTTTCGACTGGGAGAATTGAATCCAAAAATATATATTTGGCAACTGGTTTCAGATGAACTCCAGTGTGAGCTCCGCCTCGAGAACTCCGACTTGCGTCGTCGACTTGGGGTGTTCAGACCTAATGTAATGCCCCTGTGTCCATTGAGGAGCGAGCAGAAGTTCGAGCAGTGGGAGTTGGAGCTGCAAAGGATATCTTAGGAGAAGGAGGAGAGGGGTAATTGGTGAGTTCGAGAGAATTAAAGATATTATTAGAATATATTTTTTTTTAGAATTATATTTTTTGATTAAATAAATAAATATTGATCGGAGTTATCCTCTGAAATTAAAGAAGAAGAATGGTGTTTTGGATGGACATGTGTACTAGTAAGTATATTTGATTTATATTTATGTATATATAATTATAATTTATTGATCAATTTATTTTTCAGTTGCAAGGCGCAGTACTCTGTCCAAACAAAAAAAAAACCGAAGTGGTGCAATTACGAAGTGTCCTCTCGTAAAAATACATTTTTCGAAAAGAGCCACCTGTCATTGATCATTGTTGTCTTTTTGTTATTTGTGGATGCACACTGGAGTTCATCCGAAAACAGGTGCCAAAAATATAATTTTGGATTCAATTCTTGGAGCAATTTTTAATTTTTTAAATTTTTAAGCAATATACAACTTTTGTTAATATTTTCTTTGTTAACAGTTTTTAAATGATCGACTAGGCAAATATTGTCAAGTAGTTCTTGATTTTTATTTATTTGGCAACTATGTATGGTGTGATTGATGGGTATTTGTTCTTGGTTACAAAGTTGGCAGATGTCTGGTGGTCTGGATTTCACGAGGTGTTGGTGTGTTAATTTAGTGTGACCAACGCGTAAACGTGCATAAATTTGTAGGTGTTTCCGATTGAGATCAAAAGGATAGTTTGGAGCCTTCCCGTCTGAGTTAGTCTGTATGTAGCGATTGGTGTCGTTCTTGTTGTTATTCCTCTGTTATATGAAAAAATAAAACATTATTTCTATGGAAATTTCAAATGTATTATAACTATACCTTCCAAAAATCGGAAAAAAACAATGCTTCCACCCCTTAAAGAGGAGGGTCTCCTTATCTCGGGTCTCTACTGGAACTAGGAACCCATTGATCCTCTCCACGCAGCCAAACATTGTCCTTCAACCCGATGTCCACGGTTGTAATGCCGTCCGAACTTACTGTCGTCGACTACTCCTGGTCCATCGAGTTTTTGACACACAGGCACACCATGCCATAAATAACAATCTCACGGTAAAAACTGACCAAGTCAACAGAAGTTCGGGTAGACATCGGCACCTCTTTTCGCATAAACTCCAGAGTGCAATTCTCCCCACAAAAATAAAAAAGAAAAAAGTTTATACTAGAGCTCTCGATTATCCGGGTATACTGTTACTCGATCTATACCCGGTGAATATAGATCGGTATTCACCGGGTATACTCAGGTAGCTCGAGTACCCGGCCGTCCGGCTGCTTCGAGCTACCCGGGTAAAAAGCCCGAAAGCCCTAGTTTGTACAATGAGAGGTGGCTCTTTTCGAAAAATGTATTTTTGCGAAAGGACATCTCATAATTGCACCACTTAGGTTCTGTTTTTGTTTGGGCAGAGTACTTCGCCTTGCAACTAAAAAATAAATTGATCAATAAATTATAATTATATATGTCGGCGTTTCCTTTGACATGAAAGTTGATGGAAGTATATAAATAGAAATAAAATATACTTTTAGTAGTACGCGTGTTCATCCAAAACACCATTCTTCTTTAATTTCAGAGGTTGATTCCGAAGACATAGGAAGACCCCAGCCTTCGGAATTAAACCCATTTTCGCAATTGTTGAATGACGTCATCATTCACAACGTCGTCGTCATTTCGAAATAATTTTAAAATCTGAATAAAACTTAAATCCGCCATATTAAACATTTACAATTTATACAAAGTAAGTCGCACACTTTCAACATAAAGGCGACTTTCAACAAAAGGCCATAACGGTTCCCCCTCCCCTACAATTAGTATTAATTTGAACAATTGGGAGTGGGTTCTTGCTTCCGGTGTCTTGTTCGCCATATTGAAATTTACTCTCAGCAACTACTCTCCGAAACGGATAGTGCGGCAAAAGAAATTGGAGTGAAATATGAAAGGGGAAAGAAGTGGAAGGTATCGGTACCTCTTCGAGTTGCCTTAAGATGTTAAGCTTATCCGAGTCCTCGTCGGCGAATGCGACTTTTTTTGTTGTTTTCTTCAAACAGCTGATTTTTCACGTGCTTATCGATAACTCTACTATCGACAGGCCTTATAGGGTGTTCGAGACGATAATTAATATGAATTCATTAATAAAAGAGAAAAATATTTATATTTTTTTAATTAAATTTTAATTGTTTTTTCATATTAATGTTAAAATCAGAATTGCAGTGATCAAACTCAAAAACGTTATTTATTTTTTATAATAGGTTGCGTATACCCCACGTGTACAAATTGTTACCTCAATCAACCAACCGATTTTTTTCAATTTCACAAACACAAAACATGGAAGACATCAGGCATCCTCAGGAAGACATCAGTCCAAAGGAAAGAAAGGTGTGTCGAACTTTATTAAAATTCAGTGTCCATTGGTGCGTGAAATTTCAAGTCGTGCGAGAAAATCGGTTCCTTGGGGAATCCAAAAGAAATTTAAAAAAAACAGGTGCCGATGTCTACCCGACATTCTTTTGACTAGGCCAGTTTTTGCCGTGAGGTTTTCGTTTGTGGCATGATCACATACAGGCAAAAACTCGGAGTAGTTGACGAGAGGACCCTCCTCCTTAAGGAGTGGATATTATCAGGAAGCATTATTTTTTCCGATTTGTGGAAGGTATAGTTATTCTACATTCGATATTTTATTTTCTCAGGAATACGATTGCTTGAATGATGAAGGCTTTACATATTATAAAGTAAATCATAGCCTTTATTTCAAGGATCCGGAAACAGGGCAACACACAAACACCATCGAGGGTCTCTGGAGCCACGCCAAACATTTTTTGCCACAATACCACCGGAAAAAGGAGCACTTTGAGGGATTTCATGTGAAATTTTTTATATTTCGTACGAAATATAAAATAAATTGCTCGAACGAGTTCTTTCGACTGGGAGAATTGAATCCAAAAATATATATTTGGCAACTGGTTTCAGATGAACTCCAGTGTGAGCTCCGCCTCGAGAACTCCGACTTGCGTCGTCGACTTGGGGTGTTCAGACCTAATGTAATGCCCCTGTGTCCATTGAGGAGCGAGCAGAAGTTCGAGCAGTGGGAGTTGGAGCTGCAAAGGATATCTTAGGAAAAGGAGGAGAGGGGTAATTGGTGAGTTCGAGAGAATTAAAGATATTATTAGAATATATATTTTTTTAGAATTATATTTTTTGATTAAATAAATAAATATTGATCGGAGTTATCCTCTGAAATTAAAGAAGAAGAATGGTGTTTTGGATGAACACGTGTACTACGTGTAATTATATTTGATTTTTATACTTTTGGTTTGTGTCCCGACTTAAAAGTAAAGCACTAATTGTGGACTTTTTGGGAATGGCATAATTTCAAAGATTTTATCCGTACTAGCGAAGACCTGAACCACAATCGAAGAGCGAAAAGTAATAGATTATTCGAAGCGAGCAGAAAAACAGCAGGGGAAACCGGAGACCCCACATTCGAATTCGTTGTTGTTGTACGAATATTATTCTCCTGAATTCGAAATTCCAAGAATGAACTCGGTCGAGATGGGGCAAAGGATGGAGGACGATCCGACGTGGACGTGTTGCAGTTGCCGTTGTGTTGCGTTGCGTGGCCGCAATTTGACCCAATAAAGAGCTGCGACAACAAATCTCCCGATGACACGACCGACCGATGGAACATTTGCATATCCGAGATTGCTTCGACTCTCGGTCTTTTACACCACACACACACACATACAGAGAGGGCAATGACAGACACATCTGGGTATTTTAATTAGATATTAAAACTCGGTCGCCGTCGACTCGAAGCAGGCGCTGAAACTCGGATTCGGGGCGTATGAGTGACCAAGACAAAGCGAAGGTGGAAGAAAAGGAAACTAAGAGAGAGGTGAGGACGCAAACGGATGGTGAAATGGCGGCCAATGAACAGCAAAAATAGCGGAACAGTGGGGGGGGGGGGCGTGGTTGCAACAAAATGCACTCGACTAATTCGTGGTGATCAAGAGTTGTTAATTGAGTCGCTCCTCGTGGTGGAAGCTGCACTTGACACGCGAGTTTGTCGATATGTTTGTCGGTGTGCGTGTTCGTTTGAGTGTGTTCAACGGAAAAGTGTGTTCAAGATGTTTTTCCTATTCTTTCCTTTTTCTCTCCTTTCATTTCTTTCCTTGTTTTCCTGCGCTAACTTTCGCACACCTGTACACACCACATACACATACGCACGAACGAAGCGAAGAATTTTCATGCGAACCATCGTCGACCTCGTCCTCGCCGTCGTCTCGTCGTTAATCTCGACGCGGTCGGTGTCCTGGAAGAAGGTGAAGTTGTTGTTGATACTGTTGCGGTGTAGTAAACGATGTTGTTGTAATTGAAATTATAGTTATAGGATTTGTTGCTGGTGTAGTTTCAGTTGTTGTTTGTTGTTGGTTTGTCTTGCCTTAAAGTTGTTGTTGTTGATGCAATGGATATTGCCGAAGCGTTGTTGTTATTGTTGTTGCTGTTGTTGTAGTAGCGATCTGCAGTTGAGCGAACGTTTATTGCATCGTAGGCGCCCCCGACATTGTGTGAACCACGTTTCCGGTGTATGACAAGGATTTACACGCTCGCCTTTTGTACGCCTCTCTTTCCCTCACATTCTCCAGGACTCCTCGCACTCTGTGGCAACACTGCCGCTCGCAGACACACGCACAAAATGCATGCTCGAACGCACACGAAAGCAATTTGCGAGAGACGCGGCAGCTAACCGGAAGTTAATGAGAAACGACAGGGAGTGGGTGAGGTCTGAGCTCAAAAGGCCTTCTCTTTTTGTTCCAAATATCTGGTCGAGATCTCTCTCTCTATAACCGAATTTCGCGATTTTTGGGCGTTCTTCACCTCTCTCAACTCTCACTTCCGTTTCCGGATCTCATAGGATTGGATTTCCTTCAAAGAATTCCAATCACCGACGTAAGCGGAAGTGAGAAAAATTCGAAACTCGCCCCCTCACCCGCCGTGCCCACGATTCCCGCGCGAATCCTCGGACCAGTCAGAGATCACTCAGGATAATAAATCTCCGCTGGACATCGTTTTTGGTGCCGTTTTGCCGACGGGCGTTGCCAGATTCGAGTAATTGGCAGTGATTGTCGTAGTTGTTGTTATTGTCGAAGTTGTTGTAATTATCGCAGACACCAACAACTCGTTATCAAGACCGCCGTAAAAGCGAATGAGGACCACGTGTTGGTGATGGTTGTTACCTTATTATCGCGATAAAAAGATAAGAACAGTGTTGATTTCAGCAGTTAAATTCATCATGCGAAATTAAATACTCATTTCACTACTTGTGCTATGTCTGCGGATCTTAGCGAGTTGGGTTTATGGGATTTCCTTACGTACCAAGAAGAACGGGCTGGATGTGACGCAGCCAACGACTCCGCCGGCAGCTCCCCAGAATATGCCCAGACCAAAGGACACGTCGCCGTCCTTTGTGTGCATCCAGCCGTTCCGCGATGCCATGTTGTAAATACTTAACCTGCGCAAGGAAAGCCAAATCAATATAAATATTGTATACTATAGATTATGGATTGTGCCGGGGACCAACCTAAAGGAGTTGATGATGAACTGGAAGTACAGCGCCGGCACCAGGCCCTTCTGCAAGCCCAGCAGGCCGTCGTTCTTGGCCACGGTGATGAAGGCCCCCAGGACGCCCTTGTACGGCTCCACGTATGTGCCGCGCGCCGCCAGTTCGCCCTGCAGTTGGATGCGCGTCTTAATGACCTGGACGAATTGCAGAGAATGGATGACCGAAATCGTTGCAAAAGTAAAACATCACAACCAAAACTAACCTCAATCGGATTGGTGAAGACGGTGGCGCCCACTGAGGCGAAGCCCCCGAGGAGGAAGTCCGACACGTCCATGACTAGATGGAGTCCTTGTGATGTGGATGATCGGGTGGATTAGGAATTACGTTGTAGTTGCTGTGATTCTTGTGACGCGATGCAGTTGCAATTGTAATCGACTGTGACATGCAGCACATCCGTGGATCAATTTGTCATCAGCCACTGGTGTTAGTTGCTTTTGGTGTTTGTACTATTTTTGAAGATTTTCTCACTCTGCGTTCGGTTGGTTTTCTCCATTCATTCGAAAAAACGTCTCACTTTTTGTCACATTCAAAGGTCATTCGCGAGCTCTGCGTCGTCGCTGACAAATGAATAGTTGCTTATTGCCAATTGCTCCGTTTGCAAGTCATCATCTCACAGATAAGTCACTCGTTTTATTTATGTTTTCCCGAAACTAAATGCTATGATTTTCAATATTTTGCCGTCTTCTCATTTCGGTTGTTTTGTCTCGTTCGCGCGTGTGTGTGTGCGTGCGATTTTCCGTCACTACTCGTTCGTGGACCCTCGTAACGCCGATCAGCTGTGCAGCGTCCGTCGCAGCTGCTCACGATGCTCGCTCACACTGTGTTGTCTCTCGATTCGGGTGTGGGTGTGGGGGTCGTCGACAGCTTATCCGAGTCCTCGTCGGCGAATGCGACTTTTTTTGTTGTTTTCTTCAAACAGCTGATTTTTCACGTGCTTATCGATAACTCTACTATCGACAGGCCTTATAGGGTGTTCGAGACGATAATTAATATGAATTCATTAATAAAAGAGAAAAATATTTATATTTTTTTAATTAAATTTTAATTGTTTTTTCATATTAATGTTAAAATCAGAATTGTAGTGATCAAACTCAAAAACGTTATTTATTTTTTATAATAGGTTGCGTATACCCCACGTGTACAAATTGTTACCTCAATCAACCAACCGATTTTTTCAATTTCACAAACACAAAACATGGAAGACATCAGGCATCCTCAGGAAGACATCAGTCCAAAGGAAAGAAAGGTGTGTCGAACTTTATTAAAATTCAGTGTCCATTGGTGCGTGAAATTTCAAGTCGTGCGAGAAAATCGGTTCCTTGGAGAATCCAAAAGAAATTTAAAAAAAACAGGTGCCGATATCTACCCGACATTCTTTTGACTAGGCCAGTTTTTGCCGTGAGGTTTTCGTTTGTGGCATGATCACATACAGGCAAAAACTCGGAGTAGTTGACGAGAGGACCCTCCTCCTTAAGGAGTGGATATTATCAGGAAGCATTATTTTTTCCGATTTGTGGAAGGTATAGTTATTCTACATTCGATATTTTATTTTCTCAGGAATACGATTGCTTGAATGATGAAGGCTTTACACATTATAAAGTAAATCATAGCCTTCATTTCAATGATCCGGAAACAGGGCAACACACAAACACCATCGAGGGTCTCTGGAGCCACGCCAAACATTTTTTGCCACAATACCACCGGAAAAAGGAGCACTTTGAGGGATTTCATGTGAAATTTTTTATATTTCGTACGAAATATAAAATAAATTGCTCGAACGAGTTCTTTCGACTGGGAGAATTGAATCCAAAAATATATATTTGGCAACTGGTTTCAGATGAACTCCAGTGTGAGCTCCGCCTCGAGAACTCCGACTTGCGTCGTCGACTTGGGGTGTTCAGACCTAATGTAATGCCCCTGTGTCCATTGAGGAGCGAGCAGAAGTTCGAGCAGTGGGAGTTGGAGCTGCAAAGGATATCTTAGGAGAAGGAGGAGAGGGGTAATTGGTGAGTTCGAGAGAATTAAAGATATTATTAGAATATATTTTTTTTAGAATTATATTTTTGATTAATAAATAAATATTGATCGGAGTTATCCTCTGAAATTAAAGAAGAAGAATGGTGTTTTGGATGGACATGTGTACTAGTAAGTATATTTGATTTATATTTATGTATATATAATTATAATTTATTGATCAATTTATTTTTCAGTTGCAAGGCGCAGTACTCTGTCCAAACAAAAAAAAACCGAAGTGGTGCAATTACGAAGTGTCCTCTCGTAAAATACATTTTTCGAAAAGAGCCACCTGTCATTGATCATTGTTGTCTTTTTGTTATTTGTGGATGCACACTGGAGTTCATCCGAAAACAGGTGCCAAAATATAATTTTGGATTCAATTCTTGGAGCAATTTTTAATTTTTTAAATTTTTAAGCAATATACAACTTTTGTTAATATTTTCTTTGTTAACAGTTTTTAAATGATCGACTAGGCAAATATTGTCAAGTAGTTCTTGATTTTTATTTATTTGGCAACTATGTATGGTGTGATTGATGGGTATTTGTTCTTGGTTACAAAGTTGGCAGATGTCTGGTGGTCTGGATTTCACGAGGTGTTGGTGTGTTAATTTAGTGTGACCAACGCGTAAACGTGCATAAATTTGTAGGTGTTTCCGATTGAGATCAAAAGGATAGTTTGGAGCCTTCCCGTCTGAGTTAGTCTGTATGTAGCGATTGGTGTCGTTCTTGTTGTTATTCCTCTGTTATATGAAAAAATAAAACATTATTTCTATGGAAATTTCAAATGTATTATAACTATACCTTCCAAAAATCGGAAAAAACAATGCTTCCACCCCTTAAGGAGGAGGGTCTCCTTATCTCGGGTCTCTACTGGAACTAGGAACCCATTGATCCTCTCCACGCAGCCAAACATTGTCCTTCAACCCGATGTCCACGGTTGTAATGCCGTCCGAACTTACTGTCGTCGACTACTCCTGGTCCATCGAGTTTTTGACACACAGGCACACCATGCCATAAATAACAATCTCACGGTAAAAACTGACCAAGTCAACAGAAGTTCGGGTAGACATCGGCACCTCTTTTCGCATAAACTCCAGAGTGCAATTCTCCCCACAAAAATAAAAAAAGAAAAAAGTTTATACTAGAGCTCTCGATTATCCGGGTATACTGTTACTCGATCTATACCCGGTGAATATAGATCGGTATTCACCGGGTATACTCAGGTAGCTCGAGTACCCGGCCGTCCGGCTGCTTCGAGCTACCCGGGTAAAAAGCCCGAAAGCCCTAGTTTGTACAATGAGAGGTGGCTCTTTTCGAAAAATGTATTTTTGCGAAAGGACATCTCATAATTGCACCACTTAGGTTCTGTTTTTGTTTGGGCAGAGTACTTCGCCTTGCAACTAAAAAATAAATTGATCAATAAATTATAATTATATATGTCGGCGTTTCCTTTGACATGAAAGTTGATGGAAGTATATAAATAGAAATAAAATATACTTTTAGTAGTACGCGTGTTCATCCAAAACACCATTCTTCTTTAATTTCAGAGGTTGATTCCGAAGACATAGGAAGACCCCAGCCTTCGGAATTAAACCCATTTTCGCAATTGTTGAATGACGTCATCATTCACAACGTCGTCGTCATTTCGAAATAATTTTAAAATCTGAATAAAACTTAAATCCGCCATATTAAACATTTACAATTTATACAAAGTAAGTCGCACACTTTCAACATAAAGGCGACTTTCAACAAAAGGCCATAACGGTTCCCCCTCCCCTACAATTAGTATTAATTTGAACAATTGGGAGTGGGTTCTTGCTTCCGGTGTCTTGTTCGCCATATTGAAATTTACTCTCAGCAACTACTCTCCGAAACGGATAGTGCGGCAAAAGAAATTGGAGTGAAATATGAAAGGGGAAAGAAGTGGAAGGTATCGGTACCTCTTCGAGTTGCCTTAAGATGTTAAGCTTATCCGAGTCCTCGTCGGCGAATGCGACTTTTTTTGTTGTTTTCTTCAAACAGCTGATTTTTCACGTGCTTATCGATAACTCTACTATCGACAGGCCTTATAGGGTGTTCGAGACGATAATTAATATGAATTCATTAATAAAAGAGAAAAATATTTATATTTTTTTAATTAAATTTTAATTGTTTTTTCATATTAATGTTAAAATCAGAATTGCAGTGATCAAACTCAAAAACGTTATTTATTTTTTATAATAGGTTGCGTATACCCCACGTGTACAAATTGTTACCTCAATCAACCAACCGATTTTTTCAATTTCACAAACACAAAACATGGAAGACATCAGGCATCCTCAGGAAGACATCAGTCCAAAGGAAAGAAAGGTGTGTCGAACTTTATTAAAATTCAGTGTCCATTGGTGCGTGAAATTTCAAGTCGTGCGAGAAAATCGGTTCCTTGGGGAATCCAAAAGAAATTTAAAAAAAACAGGTGCCGATGTCTACCCGACATTCTTTTGACTAGGCCAGTTTTTGCCGTGAGGTTTTCGTTTGTGGCATGATCACATACAGGCAAAAACTCGGAGTAGTTGACGAGAGGACCCTCCTCCTTAAGGAGTGGATATTATCAGGAAGCATTATTTTTTCCGATTTGTGGAAGGTATAGTTATTCTACATTCGATATTTTATTTTCTCAGGAATACGATTGCTTGAATGATGAAGGCTTTACATATTATAAAGTAAATCATAGCCTTATTTCAAGGATCCGGAAACAGGGCAACACACAAACACCATCGAGGGTCTCTGGAGCCACGCCAAACATTTTTTGCCACAATACCACCGGAAAAAGGAGCACTTTGAGGGATTTCATGTGAAATTTTTTATATTTCGTACGAAATATAAAATAAATTGCTCGAACGAGTTCTTTCGACTGGGAGAATTGAATCCAAAAATATATATTTGGCAACTGGTTTCAGATGAACTCCAGTGTGAGCTCCGCCTCGAGAACTCCGACTTGCGTCGTCGACTTGGGGTGTTCAGACCTAATGTAATGCCCCTGTGTCCATTGAGGAGCGAGCAGAAGTTCGAGCAGTGGGAGTTGGAGCTGCAAAGGATATCTTAGGAGAAGGAGGAGAGGGGTAATTGGTGAGTTCGAGAGAATTAAAGATATTATTAGAATATATTTTTTTTTAGAATTATATTTTTTGATTAAATAAATAAATATTGATCGGAGTTATCCTCTGAAATTAAAGAAGAAGAATGGTGTTTTGGATGGACATGTGTACTAGTAAGTATATTTGATTTATATTTATGTATATATAATTATAATTTATTGATCAATTTATTTTTCAGTTGCAAGGCGCAGTACTCTGTCCAAACAAAAAAAAAACCGAAGTGGTGCAATTACGAAGTGTCCTCTCGTAAAAATACATTTTTCGAAAAGAGCCACCTGTCATTGATCATTGTTGTCTTTTTGTTATTTGTGGATGCACACTGGAGTTCATCCGAAAACAGGTGCCAAAAATATAATTTTGGATTCAATTCTTGGAGCAATTTTTAATTTTTTAAATTTTTAAGCAATATACAACTTTTGTTAATATTTTCTTTGTTAACAGTTTTTAAATGATCGACTAGGCAAATATTGTCAAGTAGTTCTTGATTTTTATTTATTTGGCAACTATGTATGGTGTGATTGATGGGTATTTGTTCTTGGTTACAAAGTTGGCAGATGTCTGGTGGTCTGGATTTCACGAGGTGTTGGTGTGTTAATTTAGTGTGACCAACGCGTAAACGTGCATAAATTTGTAGGTGTTTCCGATTGAGATCAAAAGGATAGTTTGGAGCCTTCCCGTCTGAGTTAGTCTGTATGTAGCGATTGGTGTCGTTCTTGTTGTTATTCCTCTGTTATATGAAAAAATAAAACATTATTTCTATGGAAATTTCAAATGTATTATAACTATACCTTCCAAAAATCGGAAAAAACAATGCTTCCACCCCTTAAGGAGGAGGGTCTCCTTATCTCGGGTCTCTACTGGAACTAGGAACCCATTGATCCTCTCCACGCAGCCAAACATTGTCCTTCAACCCGATGTCCACGGTTGTAATGCCGTCCGAACTTACTGTCGTCGACTACTCCTGGTCCATCGAGTTTTTGACACACAGGCACACCATGCCATAAATAACAATCTCACGGTAAAAACTGACCAAGTCAACAGAAGTTCGGGTAGACATCGGCACCTCTTTTCGCATAAACTCCAGAGTGCAATTCTCCCCACAAAAATAAAAAAAGAAAAAAGTTTATACTAGAGCTCTCGATTATCCGGGTATACTGTTACTCGATCTATACCCGGTGAATATAGATCGGTATTCACCGGGTATACTCAGGTAGCTCGAGTACCCGGCCGTCCGGCTGCTTCGAGCTACCCGGGTAAAAAGCCCGAAAGCCCTAGTTTGTACAATGAGAGGTGGCTCTTTTCGAAAAATGTATTTTTGCGAAAGGACATCTCATAATTGCACCACTTAGGTTCTGTTTTTGTTTGGGCAGAGTACTTCGCCTTGCAACTAAAAAATAAATTGATCAATAAATTATAATTATATATGTCGGCGTTTCCTTTGACATGAAAGTTGATGGAAGTATATAAATAGAAATAAAATATACTTTTAGTAGTACGCGTGTTCATCCAAAACACCATTCTTCTTTAATTTCAGAGGTTGATTCCGAAGACATAGGAAGACCCCAGCCTTCGGAATTAAACCCATTTTCGCAATTGTTGAATGACGTCATCATTCACAACGTCGTCGTCATTTCGAAATAATTTTAAAATCTGAATAAAACTTAAATCCGCCATATTAAACATTTACAATTTATACAAAGTAAGTCGCACACTTTCAACATAAAGGCGACTTTCAACAAAAGGCCATAACGGTTCCCCCTCCCCTACAATTAGTATTAATTTGAACAATTGGGAGTGGGTTCTTGCTTCCGGTGTCTTGTTCGCCATATTGAAATTTACTCTCAGCAACTACTCTCCGAAACGGATAGTGCGGCAAAAGAAATTGGAGTGAAATATGAAAGGGGAAAGAAGTGGAAGGTATCGGTACCTCTTCGAGTTGCCTTAAGATGTTAAGCTTATCCGAGTCCTCGTCGGCGAATGCGACTTTTTTTGTTGTTTTCTTCAAACAGCTGATTTTTCACGTGCTTATCGATAACTCTACTATCGACAGGCCTTATAGGGTGTTCGAGACGATAATTAATATGAATTCATTAATAAAAGAGAAAAATATTTATATTTTTTTAATTAAATTTTAATTGTTTTTTCATATTAATGTTAAAATCAGAATTGCAGTGATCAAACTCAAAAACGTTATTTATTTTTTATAATAGGTTGCGTATACCCCACGTGTACAAATTGTTACCTCAATCAACCAACCGATTTTTTCAATTTCACAAACACAAAACATGGAAGACATCAGGCATCCTCAGGAAGACATCAGTCCAAAGGAAAGAAAGGTGTGTCGAACTTTATTAAAATTCAGTGTCCATTGGTGCGTGAAATTTCAAGTCGTGCGAGAAAATCGGTTCCTTGGGGAATCCAAAAGAAATTTAAAAAAAACAGGTGCCGATGTCTACCCGACATTCTTTTGACTAGGCCAGTTTTTGCCGTGAGGTTTTCGTTTGTGGCATGATCACATACAGGCAAAAACTCGGAGTAGTTGACGAGAGGACCCTCCTCCTTAAGGAGTGGATATTATCAGGAAGCATTATTTTTTCCGATTTGTGGAAGGTATAGTTATTCTACATTCGATATTTTATTTTCTCAGGAATACGATTGCTTGAATGATGAAGGCTTTACATATTATAAAGTAAATCATAGCCTTTATTTCAAGGATCCGGAAACAGGGCAACACACAAACACCATCGAGGGTCTCTGGAGCCACGCCAAACATTTTTTGCCACAATACCACCGGAAAAAGGAGCACTTTGAGGGATTTCATGTGAAATTTTTTATATTTCGTACGAAATATAAAATAAATTGCTCGAACGAGTTCTTTCGACTGGGAGAATTGAATCCAAAAATATATATTTGGCAACTGGTTTCAGATGAACTCCAGTGTGAGCTCCGCCTCGAGAACTCCGACTTGCGTCGTCGACTTGGGGTGTTCAGACCTAATGTAATGCCCCTGTGTCCATTGAGGAGCGAGCAGAAGTTCGAGCAGTGGGAGTTGGAGCTGCAAAGGATATCTTAGGAGAAGGAGGAGAGGGGTAATTGGTGAGTTCGAGAGAATTAAAGATATTATTAGAATATATATTTTTTTAGAATTATATTTTTTGATTAAATAAATAAATATTGATCGGAGTTATCCTCTGAAATTAAAGAAGAAGAATGGTGTTTTGGATGAACACGTGTACTACGTGTAATTATATTTGATTTTTATACTTTTGGTTTGTGTCCCGACTTAATAGTAAAGCACTAATTGTGGACTTTTTGGGAATGGCATAATTTCAAAGATTTTATCCGTACTAGCGAAGACCTGAACCACAATCGAAGAGCGAACAGTAATAGATTATTCGAAGCGAGCAGAAAAACAGCAGGGGAAACCGGAGACCCCACATTCGAATTCGTTGTTGTTGTACGAATATTATTCTCCTGAATTCGAAATTCCAAGAATGAACTCGGTCGAGATGGGGCAAAGGATGGAGGACGATCCGACGTGGACGTGTTGCAGTTGCCGTTGTGTTGCGTTGCGTGGCCGCAATTTGACCCAATAAAGAGCTGCGACAACAAATCTCCCGATGACACGACCGACCGATGGAACATTTGCATATCCGAGATTGCTTCGACTCTCGGTCTTTTACACCACACACACACACATACAGAGAGGGCAATGACAGACACATCTGGGTATTTTAATTAGATATTAAAACTCGGTCGCCGTCGACTCGAAGCAGGCGCTGAAACTCGGATTCGGGGCGTATGAGTGACCAAGACAAAGCGAAGGTGGAAGAAAAGGAAACTAAGAGAGAGGTGAGGACGCAAACGGATGGTGAAATGGCGGCCAATGAACAGCAAAAATAGCGGAACAGTGGGGGGGGGGGCGTGGGTGCAACAAAATGCACTCGACTAATTCGTGGTGATCAAGAGTTGTTAATTGAGTCGCTCCTCGTGGTGGAAGCTGCACTTGACACGCGAGTTTGTCGATATGTTTGTCGGTGTGCGTGTTCGTTTGAGTGTGTTCAACGGAAAAGTGTGTTCAAGATGTTTTTCCTATTCTTTCCTTTTTCTCTCCTTTCATTTCTTTCCTTGTTTTCCTGCGCTAACTTTCGCACACCTGTACACACCACATACACATACGCACGAACGAAGCGAAGAATTTTCATGCGAACCATCGTCGACCTCGTCCTCGCCGTCGTCTCGTCGTTAATCTCGACGCGGTCGGTGTCCTGGAAGAAGGTGAAGTTGTTGTTGATACTGTTGCGGTGTAGTAAACGATGTTGTTGTAATTGAAATTATAGTTATAGGATTTGTTGCTGGTGTAGTTTCAGTTGTTGTTTGTTGTTGGTTTGTCTTGCCTTAAAGTTGTTGTTGTTGATGCAATGGATATTGCCGAAGCGTTGTTGTTATTGTTGTTGCTGTTGTTGTAGTAGCGATCTGCAGTTGAGCGAACGTTTATTGCATCGTAGGCGCCCCCGACATTGTGTGAACCACGTTTCCGGTGTATGACAAGGATTTACACGCTCGCCTTTTGTACGCCTCTCTTTCCCTCACATTCTCCAGGACTCCTCGCACTCTGTGGCAACACTGCCGCTCGCAGATACACGCACAAAATGCATGCTCGAACGCACACGAAAGCAATTTGCGAGAGACGCGGCAGCTAACCGGAAGTTAATGAGAAACGACAGGGAGTGGGTGAGGTCTGAGCTCAAAAGGCCTTCTCTTTTTGTTCCAAATATCTGGTCGAGATCTCTCTCTCTATAACCGAATTTCGCGATTTTTGGGCGTTCTTCACCTCTCTCAACTCTCACTTCCGTTTCCGGATCTCATAGGATTGGATTTCCTTCAAAGAATTCCAATCACCGACGTAAGCGGAAGTGAGAAAAATTCGAAACTCGCCCCCTCACCCGCCGTGCCCACGATTCCCGCGCGAATCCTCGGACCAGTCAGAGATCACTCAGGATAATAAATCTCCGCTGGACATCGTTTTTGGTGCCGTTTTGCCGACGGGCGTTGCCAGATTCGAGTAATTGGCAGTGATTGTCGTAGTTGTTGTTATTGTCGAAGTTGTTGTAATTATCGCAGTTGTAGTTGTTATTTAACTCTTTGAAAAGTTGGATGCAATCAAGTTGAAAAATGTCCCTGGAGCTGCCTCCGTCCGCCCGTCCCACGATCGATTGCTCGGGGGAGAGAGGGAGAGCAATGGGGGAGCGAGAGCGACGGCGATGTTTTTCAGCAGCTAATTGATGAGTCGTCCTTCGGTGCTAATTGGAAAAGCCCGAGTGAAAAGTTAAGCCCGAACACCGAGGCGAAAGTCGAGCGATTATTTCAACACTAGATGGATAGGAAATAAGTGCAGAGAGCGAGGGTAGGAATACAGAACCATTTATTGAGAGCTCAAATAAATTCGATCAGGTGCTCACGAGGGAAGTCTGCGTCTCCGCTTCAGGCCACGGAAAGGTTCGGCAGGCGCCAGAGACGCGGGGTGAAGAGAAGCATCCAGGCGACGGGGACGACGATGGCGGCCGCCAACTGGCCCGCGAAGTACATCCACACGTGGTCGAACTTGCGATGGAAGACGGCCGGCGCCAGGCTGCGGGCCGGGTTCATGCTGGCCCCTGTCAGGAAGCCCTGCAAGAGGGAGAAGACAGCAGTCGAGGACGAGGCTGAGATCCGGAACCTACCCCGGCGAGCAGCAGGCACATCGTCAGCAGGCCCATGCGCAGCGAGCCCGAGTCCAGGAAGCGCACGTTGCGCACGTCCCACCAGGCGCACCAGCTGAAGATCAGCGTCGCGGTCAGCACGAACTCCACGCCCACGGCCTGGGCGCTGCTGAGCTCCGCCAGCGGCACCGTCATGCAGAGGCCCGGCTCGGAGCCGTAGACCAGCCCCTGCGGCACCAGCAGCGTGAGCAGGCCGAAGCCGAGCAGGGCGCCCAGCAGCTGGGCCACGACGTAGAGGGCGGCGACAGAAGCGGGCATGTAGCCCAGGACGAAGCTGCTGAGCGAGACGCAGGGGTTGATGTGGGCGCCCGACACGAAGCCGAAGCACTGCATGGCCGTCGTCACGACCAGCGCGAAGTTGAGGCCCGACGCGAGCGAATCGTTGCCCTTGATGCACGACATGCAGCCGAGGCAGACGAGCATCGTCGTCCCGGTCAGCTCGCCCAGGAAGCGGATGAACATCATGTACGACCGGAGCATGGCGGCTGGCGAAGCGACGACGCGAAGAGGTTCGAAAATAGACTGCGTTCCGAGATATTTTCTTCGAAACTGACGTCTGGGGCGAGGACGACTTTCGGCCGGACTCCGATCGAGATCCCGGTCGTTTCTAGGGTTTCAGTTCGGTCCATGGGAAGACTATGGACAGATTATTGCATGAGCGAATATCCTTCCATGTTCACACTCAATGTCTTTATCAATTAACTTCTTCACTGCAATCAGCAGTCATCGACACGAGGAACCGGTTCCAAACAGTTCTCCCTGTGGAACCTCCTTTCGATGGCCAAACAAATGGACAAATTTATGACTGAAGTTTATATTATGACCATGGATCCATTATCGATCGATCCATTATTATGAATTAATAATGGAGTAAAACAATACCATTTTCGATTTATATTTTTATTTTCGATTAATATTTTTGTACAATTTCTATTTATGATTATTTAAAAATTATGTATTATATTATGTTATTTATGTTATATTATTTGACTTTATTCAACTTTGGAAAGATTTTGAAATGTTCTCAGTTCAGTCGCATGGCATAGCATGGCGTTGGTGGCGAGGGACGAGGGACATTTTCGATGGGTTCTAAAGTTACAGCTCTAATTTCATAGTATATTGTACATACATACATATAAAGCAAAATTATACACACATCATACATACATATATATATATATGTATATAGAAGAAATAGGCAAGTTAAAAATGTGTTTGCGTATCTTTGAGCACATTCTCAGTTGACTTAAGTTTAGGTGTCTAATAAAAGTTTCTTCCATTCCTCCTTCTTCTGCGATCTCTCGGGAGTGGATTCGGGTCCGGTTGGCGACGCGCTGCAATGGGTCCTTAGGAGAGGGGCACCTCCTCCATGGCTCGCAGCTTGCTGTTCTCCACCACCACCTCGCGCCGGAAGACGGCCTTGTAGGCGACCGAGGCGAGGGTGGCGCCGAGCAGGGGTCCCACCCAGTAGACCCAGTGGTTCTCGAAGTCGTTGTTCCACAGGGCGGGTCCGAACGAGCGGGCCGGGTTCATGCTGCCGCCAGTGAAGGGACCCTGGGGAGCGAGAGAGAGAGAGAGAGAGAGAGAGAGGGGGGGTTAAAGAGGTATTGTTGGAAGGAGCACAAGCTACTTACGGCAGTGCAGGCCAGGGAGGCGATGGCCAGGCCGAAGCGGATCGCGACCGAGTCGTGGAACTTGGAGTTGCGCGGGTCCCAGACGCCGCAGCAGATGATCGCCAGGATGGCGGTGATGATGAACTCGATGCCGAGGCCCTGCATCACCGACAACTCCGGGTGGATGACCGTCACGCAGAGGCCGTGCGCGGCGCCGGGCACGGCGACGGTCGTGGTCGGGACGACGGCCTTCAGCAGGCCGTAGCCGATGAAGCCGCCCAGCATCTGGCCGGCGCTGTAGACGCAGGCCATGGGCAGCGAGACCAGGTCGTAGACGTAGGCGGCGACCGTGACCGCCGGGTTCAGGTGGGCGCCCGAGACGCAGCCGAAGCACTGGATGACGATCATGACGACCAGGCCGAAGTTGAGGGTCATCTGGAGGTGGCTGTTGCCGAACGTGTCGTTGCTGATGCAGCCCATGCAGCCGAGGAAGACCAGCATCCCGGTGCCGATCAGCTCCGCGAGGAAGCACGAGATCTTATCCAGCGTGGACGTCTTCATCTTGAGATGATTCAGGCAGCTGCGAGAAAACAAATGAACAGATTATTGTGGGATGTTCTAAAGCCACGAAGCGAAGGGATGGATCGAAGAGGAAGAAGTCCGTGTTTGTTCGGACCCCTTGGACCTTGCATGGTTTGCCATAGTTTAACACCTCAATAACTTTGGGAGCACATATTTGCCATGGTTAATAGCAGCAATTTTCCACTTCGTAGTAGAAGTGGAGTGCGCGGGGCCAAAGCGTTCATTCCACTTGGGAAAACATGAAAATATGCATCCCACACACCCACATCCACACTCAAAGAGCGAACGAATAGGAGCGACAGAGAATGGGAGATGGAAAAATCTCACAGCAAATGGGAAGTCAGACCAAAAACAAAATCAAAGTCGTCCACGAAGCAGGAGGAAATCTCCTGACGGAGGAATTACGTGGGGGTGAGCGTGTTGGCGCCTGGATGTATGCAACACTATGTGTGCACAGAACACAGACAACGATAACGAGAACAACGAACTCGTCGCCAGCGCCTGTGATCCGGATCCGGGCCAACGGGGGTCGGGACGGTGTGGACGGGAAGGGTTCAGGAAAGTCGATTAAATAAAACTCAGAATTTTATCGCTCATGTGGGAAATAATTTGTGCATAATCTGCTTGCTCTGTTATTTAATAAGAGTTTAAGTGGGATTTCACACAGATGCAGAAACTGAAACGTTGCATACTTGCAGGCGCTTCACAGCCCGCCCCATGACCATGGGGCCGAAGTAAATTACGATGGAATAAATTGACATTGATTGAGCACATTTTTTCCCGTGTTGTCGGTTTTTATTCGGTTGATCATTTAATTACACTTCATTAGCGACAACTGCCACAATTTTCTCCGCGATCCCTGAACAAAAACTACATTAAATCGACATCCATTTATTTTTTTTCAAATATATGCCACAATATGCAGACAATCCACTTAGAAGCTCATTAGGAATTGAGTTTTATCACTCGATGATAACATCATGGCTTCAATTACAGAAGGTTTCGCTCCGCTCACGGTCCCCACCACAAATAGAATGCCATTGCTACCATTCATTTGGCCAATGATTCCTTTAACTACTCACGATTCGCACGATTCGTTGCTCATATTTCTTCCAAGAACGACCTCAAGGATTGTTCGAATTGGAGAGGATATTTCGAGTGAACGGTTGGCAACCCTTAACTTTTGGTTGGTTGGTATTTTGACTTATTACTAAAAGTCAAAAACATTTGAATATATTTTGAAGGTTTTTCGAAGTATTTTCAAAAGCTTGAGAGCTCAAATATTTGTTTGATTTTCCAAAAATTAATATTCGGCAGTAAATCAGTTTTGAACTGATTTTCCCAAATATTTTATATTTACTATAAATTATTATTACAAATAATTTGTTCGGTTAATTGTTTTTTTAAAAATGGTTTAATTTTTATATTAATTTTGTTTGTTTTGTTTTTTTTTTGAATTTAAAGATTTTGTAATATTTTAGAATTAAAATAATAGTTAATACGTTTTTTATGTTAAGTTTTAAATTTAAAAACTTTTTAGTGGTTTCACCAAGGACATACCTATATTGATGTGGACTGGAGTCGGACCCTGGATTCGGATTCACTTGGATGCAACTGTCCGTTGGTGTGTTGCTGGAACTGAAGGTATTGATCGATTAATGGTTAATCAGTAATCGTAACGATTTGCACAAAGCACAGCACACACAATCGAAAAACACTCCAATACACACCAATTAGAAGTCATATTTTAAGTAAATCGATATTTTTTCGGTGGGAGCAAATGAAATAAATAAATAAAATAAAAAAAATAAATAAAATAATATTTCCAATCGCGAGAAGCTGCCTGAATCAATGCAAGACCGATACTGAGTCGCGACCGAAGGAATCGAAAATTCGGCTCGATCTCGACGTCCTGCTCGCTGCAATTCCGGATCAATACTGGCCTGGTCAGCCGCCTCAGGTAACTCCCTTGTATGCGCCATTGTTTAAATTATAAATCATGAGAGTTTCAATAGCTTATATTTGTATCAGAAATAATATTATCTACCTTTGGGATTAATCGAAAATCGGTATCAATACAAAACCTTATTTATTTCACATGTCTATGTTTGCATTTCTATCGATCGCGTTCTACACATTCCTCCAACTACCCCTCTCTTTCTCTCTCTCTCTTTCCCACGCTATCTCTCTCCCCACTCTCTCCTTCCCATTCAATCTTTCCCTCTCTCTCGCCCTCTTTCTGGCGATTATATTTTTAACTTTTGTTACAACCTGAGTGCGATCGATAAGTCTATGTAGGATATTTTAAGAGGTTCCTGCCGGGGTGGAAAGCAGCGCCGTAGTTTCGCAATCAATGGGCTTCAGCCCGTCTTCTTGATAAGCTTTACACAAAGATCTTTATGGCGGAATTTCGGACCTGTATTTTCATGCCGATAGTATTTATAGCGTCTCGTAGCATGTAGTTTCTTTATGGCTCATTCAACTTGCCAGGATTATGAAAATAAAGTTCCCCGCAGTGTAAACAAAAATTAAAAGTAAATTAATAACTTATTTGTCTAATTTATTATATTCAAATATCGTCACTTTTATTCCCATCACATGGTATGGAATAATTTTTTTTTTCATTGCTGGTATATTTTTTATCACTTCGGCAGACGATAAGAGTTTTATGTTATGCAAATAAATTGACATAATTGTCACGATATATAACTCGTAGCCTCACCGCTTTTTTAGTGCAACGCAATAGAGATCTTTTTCAACCTCGCCAGCCATTCATTCTGACGCTTGAATTTCAAAATCAAAGAAAATTTCAAAACTTTGTGATCTCCTCAATTACGAAATAAGAACTGTAACCTGCAGTCGGCAGATGATCGCATCGACAAGATCACTGACGCAGTTCGAGATGGAGACGCTGGGAAAAATAAATTACACAAACTGACGAAGGCCTTGTCAGCAGAATGCGAGACAAAGGAGCTGCAGTCTTTAATCCCCATCTCGAGTGGATTTACAAGCCATTATCAATCTGGCCTGGATGGAGCTCGGGGGGAAGGTGAAGCGCCGGCTTCAGGTGAGATTACACTTCACGACATGTGTAATCGCCAGTTAACGAGCGCCTAATTCAAGAACTAAGCCCACGAAAATTTACTACTAAGATACGTGTGATTTAAGGCGTTTTATTGCCCTCGCCTTAATTATAACTCTTGCAGTTTCTCTCGTTGGCTAACCACTTATCAGCGATACATACCAATGTATGTTTATTCCATCAACTACGTATGGAAAAATCTCATTGCTTTAGCCCTGTCGTCCCTGGTGTTGGTATCAAGAGCTATCAAGGGGTGTCAAGGGTATCAACGGTGGGTCGAAACGATTTTTTGAGTACTTCGCGGATCGTGTTTGCGTATCAAATGCAGCCGACTACTCATATCAGCGATCGAGATTGGGGATCTCAAGTAACTTAATATTCGAAGATCAAAATAAAGTGACAGATTTGAGTGGTTTTATCGCGATCAAAAATTTATAACAGTGGAAATTTTTCCCATAATCGCGGAGACATTTTCAAAGATTCTAAAAAATTATCAACAAGAAGATTTTTAACACAGGAATTGGGAAAAATCTGGAAAAAACTTGACATTCTTTCGAATTCTTCTGGAAAAAAATCGAACTTTGATCGCAATCGAGAGTTTGACGGGAACACTTGAAGAGCTTCTATTTGTAGTTTTGGTCACAAACGGTCCACGTGAACATTTGTTTGAGAGGTGGTGACCTAAGGGGAGGGGCTTCTATAGACCACGATGACCCGAGTTAGATTATTTTAATCGCAATAAATTCAAAACATTTCGAAAATAAATTCCCTGATAAGGTAATCGTTGCTGTTGTTGTTGTTGGGCATATTTTGCAGTTATTGCTAAATCAAGTGATTTCAATGAGGAAACTCTTGTTCTGATGATTGTTGTTATTTACAATATTATTATTATTATTGTGGTTGTTGTTCTTGTTGATACCGATCAACAAAATCAGCGCATTACACAAAAATCAAGAAGTCAAGTGGTTTCTGCTCCTGATTTTGCTTCGCCGTGATTTGTTTTGCTTTCTTCTTCTATCTTTATATCTCTCTCGTTCGCTCTGGCGCTCTTCAACTGGTTGTTGTTACAGTGATTCTGGTCGTTTCTCTCTATGTACATTGATAACAAAGTATTTGTTTTGTTTTATTTGGATTGGTTTCGAGTAATCGCCGTCGCATGTTCTTGCATTTCTCAACGAGTATTTCTCAATACCATCAACGAGACTTTGTCAATGATTGCGATCGTCCTCCTCGTCTGTTGTTGTTGTGGTTGTTGTGGTTGTTGTTGGTGAAGTAGGCAACGTTTCTGTTTTTGTTCCGTTAATTGCGTCGTATCACTGGCCTCCTTGCCGTCCACTCTCTTAACTTCCCTCTCTCGTCCTCGTCTACTAGGTAAAGATCAATTGATTCAATTGCAGTCGATTGCTCATTACCTACTTTGTCTTGTTACAGATACCAAAGGGCTCTGGCCTGTCTGTCCGTCCGTCCATCAATCCGTCATTGGACTCGAATTAAGTTTGCACTCAATTCGATTGATTTTTGCCTTGCGCGATCTTTGAATATTTTTCATATTATTCAGAAACTGATTGATTTCAACATTTAATATACATATGTATAGAGCTATATTTTCCAATTTGGGTTATGAAAAATTTGATTTTGCATTACAAAATTAGAAATTTTTGAATTATCAGTGTTTCATTTGCGAACAACGAAAACTATTAAAAATATATTTAAATTATAAACTTCTTCTTTTTCTATTAAAACGGAAAAAAGTGAATTATTGTAAATTTCATGTATTTCTATCTTGTAGAGTCGATTTGATTATATAAAGAGGAGTTTCATTTTATATTTCAGTCCTTCTTTATATTTATCACGATCTAAATAATTTATTTGTTTATAATAATCACTCTCACATAGAATTGTTCTCTGGCTTATCTCTCTCTGTCTCTCACACACCTTAGAGATCCCCAAAGATTCTTCCATGGCCTCTCTGTCATTTGCTCCCCCTCTTTCCAATGAATCCACGTTTCTCTCTCAATTTCTACACTCCTAACCTCCTACATGTATAACTCCCTCCCTCCTCTAGTAACCACCCATGCCTAGTAATCTCTGTCTCCTTTTCTATCGCTTCCACTCGAGTGCCCAACTTCAGTCACGTGCTGATCATTTGCACTGTTGTTGTATTTATTATTGTTACTGATACTATGATGAACGGTTGTTAGAATGTTATTGTTGTTTTTGCTGTGGTTTTGTTGTTGGTCTCGAAATACGCAGTAATTAAAGCAGGATTCAGTGAATCCAAATCGTGCACTCGAGAGCTGAAAATCAAATTTCCATTGTGGAATTTCCCCCCCTTTGGTTCCAATTAAGGACATCAAAAGGATGTCCATTGCCAGGCGATGCACTGGCTGCAATGCGTCCGACACACACACACACACACACACACACATCGCTGGCTCCCGACCGCCGGTCGTGGCAACTGCGGTCGTCGGTTGCCACCGGTTGCTCTGGAGACCATCGAATTATTTCCGATGTGGCAACACTTGACACCCATGCATACATTGATCTATTGGTTTTTACAATCGTTGCTTCACCGTCCTTGTCATCGATGTTGTTGTTGTCATTATTGTTGTTGCAATCGATATCAGTTCCACACTCGATATCGACACCGATATTGCTATCGATGTCGGTGAATGCATTAATAATTGGATGATAAGTGGTTTTTGGCCTCGGGTCTTGCTTTGGTACGTTGAATCAATCTAAATGACCTCAGATAGAGAAAGGGGAAGCGCATTACAACCCCAAGTGGAGGGATTTTATGAACAAAGTGGATTTCGCCGAAATATGCCAACAATCGACAGGATTCGCTATGGTAAAAATTCTATGTGGAAATGCAGAAAATCCCTTTGAGTGAGAATTCAAATTAATTTCCCAAATAAGGTCAGCAGACGAAAGAGGAAGGGGAGAAAGATATGATGATCTAAGGAGAGGAGATAATTATCGATATCCATCAAGAGGTAATCTTTCTTTCTCTCCTTCATTCCCCCTACAATGAAACGAAATTTAATTGTTGACCGAACCCTCCGCACCTGCTTTTGTGCCATCCTCCCCCAGCCCCTGGCGCATCATCTAATCTTCTTTGTAGTCATCCGCCCATGTCCTTTCCCTCTCCACCATTCTAACGGTGGAATCGATATTTGAATGTTCGATTTCTGTGTTTGCGTCTGTGTGAAACAACGTGTGAAACAATCAAGTTATCAACTTGTTCGAATTAACAAACTCAAGAGTAATTATTAATTCCATTCCATTAGCGCAATCAGCCGCGGGCTGAGGGACTTCGTGGGGGAAGAGGAGGCGATGTGGAGGGAAGGTGAGATGGAGGAAAGTGGACAGAGGTAGCTGAGGATGTCGGCTGATGGGTGAAAAGCGAAGGAAGGGATAAATATGTTAGTGGGAGGGAAGTTCGGACGTCGCTTGGACAACAAGCATAATTACAACAACAGCAGATCAACAACAACGCCAACACCTCATAATTAAAGAGCACCGCATCGCAGTGGGGGCGTGGCGTTGGTGGTGATGTAAAGGGGGCGTGGCTTTGGCTGTTGCGGCATCGACAAGGCCGTGTTTGCTAAAGCAATCAATTTCGAGGTGCGCCGCCTTCAGACACATAAACACCTACGCACACACCGATGCACACGCTCCCATGCACACAAATACACGGGAACGAGGGCCTGAGGAAGGCGGAAAGGACAAAGCAATGTTTGGCTAGAGACACGGCATGCTGAGAATAATCAATGTGCTTCCTTCAGTCAGATGAGGAGGGATCAGGGGGATGTGGGAGCGTGAAGGAACGGGTAGGGAAGAAGAGGGACGAACAGGGTGGACAAAGGGGTCACCTGGAGGCCGGTCGAACAGCGGAGGTGACCGAGGATTAATTAAAGATCGATTGAGGAAGGAGGAATTGGAACGGATTGAAACGCTCCATTTATAAAGGACAACAGGTAGGCAGGGTGGGTGTGGACCGTGGGACGGACAGGAGACGGACAGACAGACTGATTACATGTGTAACACGTACACTTGTCGACAAATGATTATAATCTCTGAACACAAAACATGTTTGCCATGAAGAATTATAATCGCTTAACTGCACTACAACAACAACACCAACACGATCACAAGCCCCCTTATGAACACACAGACAGACAGACAGGCCCAATGTCAATACACGTGTGTGTGTGTCGTGATAGGGAAAATACGGGAGGGTTCGTGAAAATAGCTCCACGTCGAGCAAATATAATTAGGAGTCTATTTGAATAAATATTAAAATTGCAAAAATATTAACTTATGTACATATGTATGTACACGAGCCAACATCAAGAACAAACAAACACACAAACAAACGGGGCTTCGACAACAACAACCACTGCATATTTACATACATATGCATATATAAAAGTAGCTAGCGACAACATGAGATTCTTTCAATGCGATTTGCAATAGAAAACAACTGAATAAAAAATGTTGAAAACATTCTTTCAAAATTCAAATTCTAGAAATAACGAGATACAGCAGGACAAAAATGTTAAAATGCGATCACTTGTCAGGAGGTTGACAAATGAACCGGGAACTAAATAATTCACAAATCACACTCGAGAAAGCCATTAATCAAGCGTTTATCGGGCTCTCGATGTGTCGATGCGACCAGGTATCCAGCGGCCATGAGGATTTCACCTGTGATGGATGAACTTCCCGTCCGCTGGATGAATTTCCCTTCCGATTTACCTGGGTACTGCAATTACACGTGTCTTCTTCACGCACACGAACACTAGCACACACAGACGAATCAGCCAAGAGCGGTCGATGGTGAACTCAACGAACTGAAACCGTTATCAACCGCGGGGCGCCGAAAGCCAACTGAACGCAGTCCGGAGAAAACCGCCGGCACCGGACGATGGACTGAGCTCCACATTTCCCCCCGCCGGCACCGCCGCCGCGACCGCCGCTGCCTCCGCCTCGGTGATAAGACCACTCGCACAATCCAATTAAAATCGCACTCAATCGATCGATCGAGCGAGCGAACGAACGCCGAACAGCCGACGGATCCGTCAGTCGGCCCTCGCTCTGTCTATCGCCCAGCGCCTCCTAGATCTATCGCCGTCGATCGGTCGCTCGTTCGGTCGGCTTTCGGTCGGTCGGTGGGACGATCGGTCGATCGGACGGGAACCCGTGGAAACCTCAGAGATTACCTCTCTGGCCTTCGAGAGGCAATAAACCTCCCCAGTCGCAGTTTGATAATGGAGAATTGTTTAGCTCATTGTCGCTATTTTGGGGTCTTGGGCCCGGGCTGAGGAAGGTGGCGGACACTTTTCAATGGCCTCCTCAGCTTAACTCGAGTGCTCAATTGCGACTTGGTACGATTGGTCGGCGATCCATCGATCATACAGACTAATGGCAGATGGTCTCGTGGTTAGTGGACTGTCGCCGTTGTCTACGGTTGTTTGGAGCTGCTTTTATTGTCCTCCGCTTATCTCCGGTAATTTTATCGCAGGAGAGAAGCGAGCGACAGGCAGAGAGCCAGCGCACGATATGGGTATTTAATGCAATGATTATGCAATTGCTGAAGCCGGCTTATCAGCGTTTGCAGTAGCAGTAACGGTAATGGATGACCGTAAATTTAACGGTTAATTAAATCCAATGTTAATCCGCTGGCGCCAATAAAACGGCAACGATTAAAACACGTCACAGCGGCAGCTCATGGAAATTAGGGTCCGAATGACCCAATTCAAGAAGAGGAATCGTAGAAATAAGGAATATTAATCAAGAAGATTTGGACATATCCTCCGATAAGATTATCAGGACTTAACATCGCATTCCCAATAGTTCATCCCGAGTTTTTGCTTTTCGACCGGAGAAATATGAAAAACGCCAAAACAAGTAAACAAACTAAAATCAACAGAGTATCACGAAATTATTTGCTTTAGAATGAATGACTGATAAACTTACTTACATATACTAAAAATTTATGTACTAAGTATGTATATAGGCGGCACATGATAAGCTTCGTCGCCTGTGGAACTAACTTTAGCTTCAATTAAATATGTATTTGAGACAATTTCGTCGAACTGGCCAGGGAAAAACTTTCTTTCCCAATGAACTTGATCGATTTGAGAATCGACGGGCGGGCATCGTAAATTGCCAACAACAAAGCGAAACGTGATTCTTTATCAAAGTGGTAAAACATTCCAAAACTGTATCACGATATCAAAGAATGGCTACGTCAATGGCGAGGAGGTGATCGTGAATGACGTCTTGTAGGGCTCGAATCAGCATCCGTTACCGATAACTTGGTCAATTTCGCCTTAGACTCTTCCCATCGATGGATATTAAAATACAGTTTTAATGACAACAACAACAACAGAATCTCATTACAGCCGCAGATCGCAAGTGTTTCTAAATCGCTGGATACAATGATGAGGAAACGATCTCGTGACTCCGGATCCACTGGCTTCATAGTAATATATATACCTACATAATTATTAATTCTAAATAATTCAGAGAAACAGCTGCCCTTTGCCAATCACCGGACTAAATGCAACAAATGAGGATCGGATCGAGACTAGTCGCCGCAATTCCGAGACTTCATTAACTGGCGCTCACGACTCACGATCTACGCCCCATAGGATGGGCATATTTGAAATTAAAACACAAATAAAATGTAAACTATGACACGATCGATCGATCGACCTATAGGAAAGTACTCTTGTTTCCAACCCGATTTACAAAAACGATCGACCGATCGTTTCTTGAATATTTCAAAAGGCATTTCTCTTAATCTCCCATTTTTATTCATCTCCTTGAGTATCGCTGTAGGAACTTGAAACGTCGTTCATGTCGACCGTTGCATCTGAATTTCCTCTTATTTATCTGTGGTTTATTCATTTAACTTGAATCACGGCCTGTCAAGTAATGAATACGAATGTAATTTTATTGTTGTTTTGCTTCTAGATGTTGGGGTGGGTTTTTATTTTGTTGTTTTAGCTGACGGTTGTTATAATCATTATTATTATTTTTATTGGTGTTGTTGATCAAGATTCACTGAGGAAATCTTACTGCGGCGTGCTTCGTGCCCAGATACAACCACGTATCTGCAACTCATTGAGGAGTATCTGCGAAATGTTATTGCATTGCATTTAACAGCTGCAACTAGAGTCATTATCGCCAATATCTGAAGTCGATTGATCTTCAATTGGCCACATTATGGAGTCAATTACTTTTGCGATACGCGGAATGATAGGGTGCATCTATAAGATGCATCTCGTTGGGGTTTCGACCCACAACCTGGGGGGTTTGAGGCAGTACTCGGTAGCCAACGGAAGGTTTTGTGCACTTACAAAACAAATTCGTTGAATAGAAGCGTTTCAACTAATGAAAAAAGCTGAAATTATCGCTACTTTAATACTAAATGAGTTGAATTCTGTTACTGTAATTAAATAAACTCCTGCATTCCACACATTAATTGCCTAATAATTTGAGCTAAATCGCCTATTAGAAGCCCTAATACAGGCAATCGACACCATCGACCTTTGGAAAAATGATATAACACACGGAAAACATTCCACCTGGCGACTTTGGAGCATTAAAATCGGGTTCAATGAATTGTGAGCTTGCCCTGCACATTAATGAGTGGAAAGAGACGGCAAGAGCGGCGTGGATGGCAAACAATTAACAGTTTATCGATATTTATTTACATTCTGGGGCAGACGTTCATGTCGTTTGCAGGAAGCAAATATTTAACTGTGGACTCAACTCGAAATAGAGCAAATATTTACGAAAATCTCGCAAAAAATATCGGGCAACAAATATGGAAATTAATATGTTCGACCGAGTGAACAAAAAATCGCAAATAAATTGCATATGAAATTATTTATTTTTAGATTTGAATTGAAACAGAGAAATAAAATAAATATCTAGAATTAAAAATAGGCCTGAAATGCATTTGTCTCCCACTCTCTGTGTCTCTATGAACATTTTGACACAATCTGTTGAATTTCTATTTATTTATAGACTATTTACAAAATATTGCAATTTCATCACCAAGGACAATAGTTGGATAAGCTGTGTCAAAGTCGTTCGTTTCACGCAATCTTGGATCCTCTTCTGAGATACAGAGCGAGAGGAAGATATCGTAGATAGAGATGCAAAATTGATATCAATTATTCGAAATCCTTTTTCTTGGCATTCCAAATTGACTCAGGTTCCCAAATTTCTCGATAAATTTTGATTGATGTTTCTTTTATCACCAAATTATCGCGGGTATCGAAGGTTATAAAGAGGTGTGGTAACGCTAATTGAGCAATATAATTCATAACAATTTTATTCGTGACGATTATTTTAGGGTTTTTATTTGGCAATGAATTTTAGTGACCTTTACCGCTAAATCAATCGGATTGTAGGAGGGCGAAAATATTTTCTTTCGTAAGATTTTCGACTGAATAGGGGAGCTTCAGAGGATACTCAAGGTCAATGGAATCATCGACCAGCAGGAAAACAGAAACACCAACAACTGTTGTTATCGAAATAATGCATTCCATTCACAACAGAAGAATCAATGGGCAACGGATGAGAAGCTGAAGAAGAAGAAGAAGAAGAAGGGACGTCTAAAAATACAACAAAATCCGCAGATAATGAAAATGTGATAAAAAGTATTTAATAAAAATTAATTTTCTATATATATTTGGTAAACGAGAAACATTTTCCGACACGAGCAGCAGCAACAACAACAAGGATGGCAACATCATTATCAATGAGAATTAATATTAATAAACTAAATAATTAATAATATAGAAAATAACAGCGACAACAACAATGGCAACGATACGTAGAACGAAATCAGAAGAAAATTGTATTTTAATTTATTTTTAGAAAGATTTTTTATGCGTTGCCGCGTGACGATCGCGTTGCGGGTGTGCGAGGGGTCGGTGGATTGGGGGGCGAGTGCCACAGGGGGCGTGTCGTTTGTTGACACTTGCAACCAGCGAAGACAACAACAACGAAATTAAAACAAAAAACTTACCTTTTGCGCCAAACGATACCGAACAGAGAGAGAGAGAAGAAAATTCGAAAAGATTTTGAACTATTCTGCGATCGAAATAAACCACGCCACGGAGGTCCCTCGTAAGCTTTCGACTCAAGGCAGTTTCGAAATTCGAATTCGAAGTCTGTAATGGAGGACCCGAGAGAGACGAGCGCGCGTCGACATTCGAAAGACGACTGACAGAAAACCGATCGATTCGAACGGACGGCGAGCGGATCAGAACGGATCGGAAAAAATATAGGAATAAAATCGTGAATGAAAACTCATTGATCGATTTGCGAAAAATTATAAAAAATTATTTATTCAGCAATCGGAACGGAGTGAAATCGACGAACGGACAGACGTTCGTTAGTCGCTTCAGAAAATCTCTCTCAGAGTGGCATTAACAATAACGATAGTGGCTAAAACAATGATTAACACAAAGGCAATTCGAATAGCAAACCATGTAAGAATAATGAATGAAAGAACCTAAAACCACTCAAGTTGTTGTTAGTTACCATGTTCCTAAAATAAGTAGAACTACAAGAACAACAACTATGTTTTGGTGGTGAACGAAAAACCAACTCCAATTGATTAATATCACGATAAGAGCGGTGGACGATCTTATTGAATGACAAAACAATCCCGGACTTGTAAAAGACGTGAAAAATGGGCGTGGTCAACCACGATAGTACTAGCTGAGAAGTTATTTATTACTCCGATTTCGGGTTTCTCGTTGTGACAAAGGTTTGGTTTTAGTTATACAGTTTTATCGTTAAAACCGCTATTCAAGCAAAAAATCCGGTACCAAATTCCAGAGCCAATTCAATTGATTACATTTTGATCTTGGGAACCAACTGTGGGAACTCGGGAAATTCCAGTGAGACCAAAAACGATGAATCTCCACAAAGTACTCCCCTCAACCTAGTGGGGTTTCTCGTTAGACACTAATTACAATGCATGTAAATTTTGGATTAAATGTCAAACATGTGACGCATATAGTTGTAGAATTTATAATTACGGCACTTGTCTATTATAAATTTTTGAAAGGAATGCTATGGATGAAAGAGAGAGAGAGAAACACGAGAGAGAAAGAGAGGAAACACCAGAGAGAAAGACAGGGGACACTAGAGCGAGAGTGAAAACGTAAACACCTGTTGTACTGCTCGGTGGAAAGGAACTCCAAGTTAACTGGTTCATCGATCGAGCTTCTGCGTCGATATCGACAACAACAGAACCCCAACAACAGCAACAGAAGACAACGCATTAAATTAATGTGAAAATATGCAAAATTCGCGATAAGTTCAAAGTTTCAGAATTAAAATTCGCATTCGAAACGAAAACTTTCGACAAGATTCCAATGAAGGGTCTCAAAGGGGTTGATGGAAACTTTTCGTTATTTAGTTTTTAGTGGTCAATTGCAAGAAACCGTAACTTACTTGGTTTACGAGTTCGGCCTCAGCTCTGGACTTTTAAATGCGTTTGTTGATTATGTATTTAAAATTTGTCGTTTTTATGTTTTTATCTGTCCGTGAATCTCGAAGTTAAACTCGCGTCAACAGTTTCTGGCGCCACCGGCGAGATGAAAGGGAGCGAGAGACGCGATTACGAGCCGATATTCAAAATTAGGTTGACCAAGATTTGGTGGTAATTGAATTAACTCTGCGTGTACATTCGATTGAGAACCCGCGAAACGATGCGATGCTGCCGATTGTTTATTTTGCAATGACAACGATGCGAACAGAAACTTTTTATCACAACTCGTTCCGCCCCCCTCGCTTCCTCCTCGTGGCCCCGTTTCCGCCAACGCTCGGCCCCTCCGAAGAGCGGCGACGCATCGCGCCTTCGGCCAAGAATCTTTTCACTTTCGTTCGCGCTGCCATTGGCTTTGAATTTGAATTTGAGGTAAGGTTAGTTAACCGTGAGCTGCCTACAGCGACCGGACAGAGCTTTAACAGGCCCTTAGCAGAGTTTTAGCAGTGCCTCGGCTGAGCTTTGGAAACCGTCCACCTCCTCGGCGTTAGACGCTCTCTCTCTCCCTTTCACCCTCTCGCTCATTTTCTCCATCGACTCTGCGGTACTATCTCTCAGTCGCTCCCTTTCGCTCTTCTTTTCTCTCTGTCTCGATCGACCGTCGCGTCGGCCGTCGGCTTTCTTATCACATCGTTCCGGCAAAGCTTTAATCGCTCGCTGCACTAAGCGTCAGCGCAAACGTCAACGACGGCGTCTGCATGAGTAGCAACAACTTGTGGCTTGATCCATGAGCTTGTTGTTGTCGTAGTCATAGTTGTTATTGTTCATATTTTTCCGCTTGGTAAATGTCTGTCCGGCATTTTGTCTACGGCCAGATGTTTTGCCACATTGTTGTCTGAGTCCGTCGTCGGTCGCCGCATCGTCCAATCAGCTAATCAAGTACTCGTCATTAACCGGCGAAGTAACCGGTTCAATTTATTGACCAAAAGGGAACAACAATACAATGGAGAAAATGAGAGCGAGAAAGAGAAAACAGTGATATTGAAATGTAGAGAGGGGGAATCATTTTTTCGATTTCGGTCAAAAGCTGAATCCAAATTAGATGTCGGTTAACGATGGGAACCACAATAAACTTGTTAAAACAGCAAAAATAAAAAAAACAGCACTTCTCGTGTGTTTCACGTGATAGTCTATATATCTTAAAAATAACTGGAAACGATAATAAAGAAACGAACCCGTATTGTGGCTGTTTTCTTATTGTTGACAATTTTACATGTTGTATATCTTTACAACTACCATCATTAACGTCTGCATCATCATCACTGATGGCACTCGAAGTCACGTGTCTAACCTAATTATGCCGATGACAATTTGTTAGTTGTTGCTGTCGATGTCGTTGTCGCCGCTCGTCGTCGATTTGAAAGCCCAGTCTCCTCCGCCTTCCGCCCAATCGCCCTCCCCCCCCAAAACGCACGCATGACGCACGGTCCAGAGAGCGATTGATAAACCTCGTGAAGTTTATCGGCCGGCCGGACACAATCGAACAGACAGACAGCGTTGGAACGATAGCAAAAGTGAGCGACATATTTTTAACCAAAGACCAAAGGTCACTTGAAGCCTTGTCAGGGGTTCCCAAATTCTTGACCGTGATTTTAATTAATGACCAAAATCACAATTCAAACATAAGATTTTGCTTTTTTCCTTAATCGTGTTTTGATTTCCATTACCTTCGATTTATTTACATTTTTACTTTATTCATTTTTTCTCTTCTGGATTCAATTTCAGACTTTCCTCTACCACTCCAGACCGAAAGGAGTTCAAAGGTTCGGCAAGATCCAAACGATATTCGGCTCTGATTTCATGACCGGCGATCGCTCTACGTGTATCAAATTTAATCGCACCTTGAACTTGAATATTTTATTTGCGGCCAAATTTATAAATCATAACATTTCAGTCGGTCCATTGTCTGCTGCATAAACGTGTTTCTTTTCCTATTATTTCTGATATTTCTTTTTTTATATTTTATTTTTTTCCTGATTTTTACTACTAAAGTTTTTTGTTGACATTTTTGTTTTATTATCTATTGTGCTTCTGTTGGAAACTCAATTCGGCAGAGATCGGCAAATGACATACTTTAATTTGTTTGTCTTTTCAGATAAATGTATGTATATTATCGACTAACACCAACAACAACAACGAAACCCCATTACGACTTTTATGATTATTTGTCGTTTTATTGTCGATTTTTTATTTTATTTTTATTGCCGAATATTTGGCTTTGTTTTATTATTTTGATTCTGTTTTTTATTACTAAATTCCCAACTTTTTTTCCATTATGCTTTTTTCTTATCATTTCTTATTTTTTCATTATATATTTTATATATGTATATATTTTTATCACGATCTATTTATGAAGAAATGCTTAAAAATCGATTACGGATTTCGAAGTAAAATCAAGTAGATTATATGATATAATTTATCTGGAAAAAATTGTAAAAGATATAAATATATTTTCAAATTAGAATTTTTAAATTTAGAAATAAATGAAAGAACAACGGAAACTTGTAATTGAGAAAAGTTGAAACTTTTCGAAAAATATAATATGCAAAAAAATATTGTGTCGCAAAAAAGAATGGGTGGATTTGTGAATTCTTTCTAGAATCGGGCCCTAAGAAGTCTTTCAATCTCATTGCAGAACCGTCACCGATGCAGTCATCTATCTGTCGGCGCAACTTCAAGTGCAATTCACCTCAGTGCAAGAAGAATTTCCCCACAGTCCTCGGAACTCGCCGTCCACCTGACAAACAGCTGGACGAACAAATAGACATCGACGACGTCTCGGTTGTGGGAATTCAAATCCAAGAAAGTAATTATTATTTTTTCCTAGAGATATACGTAAAAACGCAGTTGGGATCCCGTTCGAGAGCAGCCTGAGGGAATCGTCGAGAAGTCCACAGAAAAGGAACGAACACCAACGGTTGGATCGAATCCCAGAGGCGAACACTATTTGCCTGTTAAATATGTAGATATCCATCAAACCCCCTTCTCTCCAGTTCCTCCCCACTCTCACCCTTTCTCTTCAATCATAATTCGCGATCTTTGCAACTCATAATGGTTCCTGAGGTTTCTGGTGGTCGAGCGATATTTTTTAGTACGGAATTTTGCGAACTTCTGACGAGTGTCGCACACATCCAAACGCTACATTATTTGCATACACACACCCATTACATGCACACTGTTTTGGTTTCTTACGTGTCGAGTGTTAAAATGTGGCATCTCTGGAACAGATCGCAAATTGCGATCATGAACTTCATGATGAGGCTTCAACGAAGACGCCGGTCTTGAAGAAATTGAATGTTTGCACTTTTCGTTTCGGAATGTTTTCACTATTTTCTATTTTTTTTTTCTTTTCTCGCTTTTGTTTCTAGATTTTCCTTTCTAGCTTTTATTTTCTATTTATTGTTTTTATTTTTTTTATTTTTATTGTGAAGCTATTTCGCCACTATCGAAAATTTCGATTGCATTTTATTCGTGGAGCGATTTCTTTTAATTCTTACTTCGCTATCTTATGGTTTTCACTTTCTGACAATGGGTTTCTTTCGCGAATTTCACATATGTTTTCTTGTTGTAATATTTGTAATTTTTCAATTTTTCGCCGCCTTGGCAGCACTGGACGATTGACTCGCGACGTTTGACGACGAACTCCGTCGCACCGCGCTCTCGGTGGATTCAACATTGACGATTGCACCGAATGATCATCGCGGTGCTCTGCAGCGTTCGAGTTCGAAATCGGGTTTCGTTGATTCGCAGAAATACCAAAAGCAACAACACTAACTAACAACAACGAAATAAAATAACCCAAACCTCATTTGCCCAGTTGTTGTTGTGCGATTAGCGGCGTCGTTGTTGTAATCCGAACTGGTTATTTTGGTAATCATGATCAGCGTTCGTCATTATCGTGTGGGGTTAGCTCACCAACAGCTTGTTGAGTTCGAGCAAATTGCAAAGGTGTCACCCCCATGATAAAAACAATAACGAGAGTAACGAATATTTTGTTGATTTATTGACGATAATCGCCGGTTGTTCTTCTCGTTCTACTCTTTCGTTTCAGTTTTGCGACTTGTGTATTTCGCTTTATGGCATCGGGATATGGGTTCGGAGTCGACGATAAGCTGCATACGAACGCAGGCGGATAAATATAGAAGTGGGTTCGACTCCGGTCGTAATATAGATTAAAAATCGATTTCTAATGCATCAATAATTAGTTGTGAATCTTTATTGCCCAAACAAATTGTATTTTCCTCGACATTTCTTTATGTTTATACTTTGAGCATATTAACTCTAATATTTAATGTATTTTTTTTTTTACCTTTACCTTTTGTTATACCTAATATTTTAATATATTTTCACGTATTTTATATATTTTTGAAACTCCAATAATTTGTATTTCCACTCGTTGATTTTCTAATTTAAATTAGTTTTCTGTATTTATTTTTTAATAGGTCCCGAATGGTAATTATTGTTTCTAATTATAGGTGATTTTTCACGCCATGAGCTTCGCGTGTGGGTTTCTAGTTCATTATTTGAGTTCCAGCGTGGGCACGAGATGGAAGGGTGCATGGAGCTCGTGGCCCAAATTGCCCCACTCCATTACATTGACTAGATTAATTTTAATGCTTAAAATTGTACTAATAAAAATATTCATTAATGTTAATCATTTTCAAATTATTTCATGTCATATCAAATTCAAATTATTTCATATAGAAATAACACAAATATACATTTTGTGACAAAAGAATAAAATCATTTGAAAATAATTAAAAAACAAACGCGCCGTGCCGCAAACACCAGCCTGAAAGGTTACTATGCTTTTCATCAGCTCGGACATGAGTTGGATACGAACCGTGTGACAAAATGTGGCATACTTTTAGGCACCATCCGGTTTTCAAATGCCAAATAAATATTTCCACTATCAATACCGAACAGCCCCGCGGATATTTCGACTCCTGGTACGCCTCCCGCTCTCGTCCTCGGGGAGCACGAGTGAATGCGAACCCCCAGGGGCAGGACGTGGGGCACTTCGTTATCAACTGCGTCGTTTACAGTGATTTGTCGGAAGTTGTTTGTGCTGTGTGTATGATGATGTTGTTGTTTTTGCCTCGGGTATTTTGTTGTCATGTTTTAGCGAAGGTGGCTGTTGTTATTGTTGTTGTTATACACAGCAGTCGTTAGCAAAAGAGGAAAACTTCATCAATGCAATGTTAGGTCCTTGTTCTTGTTGTTGTCACGAGGATATACGAAAAATATTGGAAACCATTTTGTTATCAATTTCGACCTGAAACATTTTTGACCACAATAACAACAACAACAACAACAATGGTGGTGCAACGAAAATACGAAATTTATTGTCCTGAAAACGTGGTGATCGAGCGGCAACTGCGCCGCGAAAACGGAAATGTTTGCCATATTAATTGTATTGACCTGGCGCTGGGCCAACAGCAATAAACAATGAATTGCATGATAGCAACAAGAACAAACCAATCCGACGATAACAACAACATCGTGTACATAAAAGAGGAAAAATGACTAGAAGATGGCGAAAAATTGCGCAATCCCTGATCCTAGATATACAGAATATGGATATGGAAGATCGAAAGTTTGAGGGATTCACCACTGTAAATTCGAAAAAGAAAGTGAATGAAATGGTATTATACAAAAGTGTGAAAAATATATGGAAATAAATGTGCTTTAAAATGATACAAAATTAAACAATTAATGAATTAATAGAAACATTACAATCGAGTTGTAATCGAAAAATATTTCAGGATTTTAATTGGACGACACGATGTAATTGCAATTAATTACGATGTCGGACGACAACGCGAGGGTCGCACGAAGGTGAGGGAACTCAGAAACCGCAGGAGTTCGAATTTTAATTATTTCGGGTGAAGACCACAAGCATCACCGCAAAATTAATAAAGCACAGTGCGTGGGGGAAACAACGAGAATGCCACGCCCACTGCCCCTTTTCCATCGTCGCAAAAGAGTCTTCAACGATGGATGCACGCGTGGCGGCCGCTAATTGCGGAACACCAACAACACCAATAGCCACAACAACAACAACAACTGCGAATGCGAACAACCATCAAGCAGATGGAGGATGGAAAAAAAGAGAGGGATAAAGAGAGGAAGAACGAGTGGAAGAGGGGTACAGAGGGAGAGAGAGAGACGAATACAAACAATGGCTCCTGGTCGTTCGCGAGCAAGGGTTAAGCGAACGAGGTTTGGCTCAAAGGATTTCCACGGCGGTCGAGCGAATGTGATGCGGATGGTGGGGACGAGGGCGGCCGACGTAGTGGGTTTGTCCTGCGAGCGCAACACGTGACCCGAAATAATTCGGTGGCTTTTGGTGGAACCTGAGCATGAGTCTGTAGCGGAATCAGAGAAATGGTTGTTTTGTGTTTTTTGTCGTTTCTGTTGTTGCAAAAACAGTGGTTGTGACCTTTGTTCTTTCTTTTTGACTGTATTGTTTATGTTGTTTTTGTTGTTATTCTCATATTCGCCTTGTTGCTCTCCGCTAAGATGCTGGCTGACCATAGGGGAGAGGGGAATGGGGAATAACAAAGTAGGACGAGAGAGCGAGACCGAACTTTTCTATAGGAATTAAGTCCTGAATGAAATTCTCCTCCTCCTCCCCCGTGCCTGCATCGCAACCAAGTAATCATAAAACGCATGACCGGAAGTGCAGAGTGTAACCGGAAGTCATGAGTGAAGAAGCGGAAATTCGAAACATAAGAAACGAAGGCGGAAGAGAATTTGCAAGGGAGGCGAGGGAGTAGAGAAGAAAAGCAATGAAGTGAATTCAATTAAAAGCGAGATTCCTTTGTTGTGCGAAAGCTCATATAAAGTCATGGAAACTATGTGTATATTGAAATAGGACTAACAACAGCAAAACACAACAATAATAATGCTGAATAAAGTTTTCGGGTTGCAGATTTCATCAACAAAACCAAGAGAACTTTATAAATAAAAACCCTTCTACTGAGATTTTCATGTAAATTTTAAACGAAGCAAGCAACCTAACACATACACAGATACATAATCGACCACAATAACAACAATATGGATAACAATAACAATGTGTAAGAGAAGGATAGAAGAATTTTGTTTTCATTAATAAAAACTCTCATTTAAAAGAACAACAAAAAAATAATAACAACAACTACAACAATATATATCAAACCACAACAAATACTACTACACCTGGAACAATTGCATCAACAACAACGGAGTATTACAAGAGTATAAGAATAATATGAAAACATCAAAACATGTTGGACTAAAAAAACATTAAGGAACAATTGCATATGTCAACAACAATTCCATGCAATGCAATTCCATGTCAAAAGTGGAAAAGTTGGCAACGCCAAACAACGGGAACCTGTGGTTGTTTCTCACTGTGTTGTTATTATTTCAGTCATTTTTGTTGGTGTACGGTTGAGGAATATCTATTTGTTGTTTTGCTTATCCTAGTTGTTGTTGTCTTTTGTTGCTTCCTTTTCTTCTCCAATTGCTATTGTTGTTGGTGTTAACCCAACTTTTCATTATGCTGTTCCTATTGTTAATGTTGTTCTTGTTGTTATCCTCTCCTGCCATCGTGGCTGCCACTGCTCTGGCCATCTTTTATTCCCATGCATATTCATCAGTCTCTACAACAACAACAAAAAACAACAACACCATCACCCGACTTCCACATAATATTTGACTTTTTGACACTAATATTTCGCCATGACTGTGGGTGCAGTGTGTGAAAGAGACAGAGGGTGAGTGAAGGGATTGCAAAGTAGGAGTGAGAGGCAGGATGTTCGCGTTTTCATGAAAGTTTTGCAAATTGTTGGCAACTTCCGGTCAGGAGTCGCTCAAATTAAAATTCTTTGAATTAAAAACTTTTGCTATTGTTGTTGGTGTTGTTTCTGGTTTTTGCATTTCAAATCATGTTAAATATGTTGTAGGTCTTGTTGTTGCAGTTTTAGTTTTGCTGAACTGTCTTCACAATGTGCATCACAAATTAAACATCTGTTTCGCCCTCACTCGCTCTTTTTATCTCTCTCTCTATCACTCTTTCTCAACTTCGCTCAAAATACTATTTCCTCATGTATTTCGCACAGTATATTTTATTATTCGAGAATTTTCAAAACGTACTAAATATCAATAACAATTTTTCAACATATCCCCCAGCTGTTCAACATCCGCGGTGACCGGAAGCTGGGCGATCTCTTGGATTTGCAATATCCTGCATTTTTTGCTGCAGCCCTCAGGGAGAGAAGAGGATATTGTTTTGTTGTGGTTGCAGTCGCTCACTTGTTCCTCCTGCCGAAGAGTATTCAATGCGTTACAAAAGAATTTGCAGGATGTTGTCGAACAGAAAAGATTTCCGGCGAAACTTTGCATCCAATAATACAATTTATTCTTCTCAATTTCTACTAAAAAAAAAACGAAATCCCTTATAATACTCCCCAAACTATCTTCAAAAACTAACTAACTTCAAAATCCTAATCTTCTTCCGGAAAGTGGAATTAATTGAATTTAATAAAACTGTGAATATGCCAACACTTAATAAAATAATAAATAAATAGTTATAGATAATAATAAATATTAAATAATGAAAATAATAGACAAAATTAAATAAAAAATATGAAATAATAAAATGTTTTTCTATACATAGAAGAGGAAAGGGTTGGTTTTCTCTAAAAATAAATAAAAATTCCTACGTCCAAAGAGTTTCCTGCGTGTCTGGGAGCCGTTGGATTCGACTTCCTCCGAAGAACGTCGCGCTGACCCAAGCCCAGGAAAACCGAACCCCCTTCCACCGCCCCTCACGGCTCCGGCAGTGCCCGCGGAGTGTGTGTGAGTGAAATAAATATGAAACTCATTGAACTTGGCAGCCGCCCCTGCACCGTGGGCCCTTGACGAACGCCCCTCGCCTGCCCGGCACGTGCGAGGGGCGGTCGGTGGCACGCAGAGACATCTCCCATCCCTCTCTCTCCCTCTCCCTCTACCTCGCCCCTCGTTCTCCCCTCCCTCACGGTTGCGCAACCAAATTCGGCGACTCATTCAAAAAATGTAAATAATTTAAAAAAAGAAGAAGAAAGCCATAAGAAGGAAAATAAAAAGAAATAATGCATAAATTTATTCAAATGGATTTCAAAAGCAATGGCGGACATGGGCATGAAAATATGTCAGCGCATATTAATCGGAAGGCAGCAACAACAATAACAATAATAATTAAAATCACAACAACCACAACAATAATTATTATTACAACAACAAACAAAATTACATTGTCTTGAAATTGGAAAGGGGAAGATAAAGAAAAAAAATCAAAATCAAAATGGAATTTGGAAATGTTTCTCTCTCTTTCCTGTCTCTCCTTCAATCGTCTTCCTTTTCACATTTGTCTCACCATCAAACTTTTTCATCGCATTTGTCACCTCTTCTTTACTTCTTCTTCTTTTTTCTTTTCATTGTATTTTTATTGATTTTCATTGTGTTTTTGCATCTTATTTTCATTGTATTTTCCTCGCCGCGAAAGGAATTCACGCACCACACGAAGTTCTCCGCTACATTTGTGTGGGTGAACCGTCGATGTGCGAGTGTGTTTGTGAGTGTGTGTTCATGAGGCGATGACAGAATTTCTCTGGTATTCGATCGGTTTTGATCGAAATGCGGGGCGGAGGAGACTTTTCGTCGAGGGTCCGAGTCCGAGACATGGTTTGGTGATCGTTGTTGTTGTTGTTGTCTTTATGCCAGTTATTGTTATTGGAGCTATGCTGATAGTTGTTGTAATTATTTTTGTTGCTGTTGTAGTTGGTGCCGCTTCTGCTTCTGCTGTTGCTGTTGTTGACTGACTTCTGAGTAACAATTTCAAGCCACCGTCTACGTGCCTCGCATCCCAATCGTTGGCAACGCTGTGCAGGACTGATGGACGATGACAAAAAAAAAAAATACACACTTATTCAGAAAACAGACAAGAGGAAGGCGAAGAAGTGTCCGCAGCCGAAGACAAGGTGGAAGAGGACAAGAAGAAGAATAAGAAGAAGGTGATAATGAGGAAAAGTACTGTAATGGGAATTGAGTGGAAATAATTACAACTTTACAAATATATTTATGGATTTTGTGAGGTGGGAGGTGGAGAAGGAAATATCGAGGAAATAGAAAGGAAGTGAGGGGCGAGATTGGAGAGACTAACAAGACAGAGGAAAAAAGTCAGGTAGAGATTGAGGTAGAGATAGCCTTAATGAAAGATAACCAAAGAAAGATGGGGGATCGAGATATGCCAAGAATTATGTATAAATTTCCCTTATATCGTTACTAGTATGTCCAGGAAGTGTGTTTTGAATTGGGAGGAATTGAATTGGAAGGAAAAAGTATGAATGAAAAAATGTTCAATGGACAATTTTATAAAAATAGATTTCCAATATAAAGATAACGATATGTTTACTATGTATATTTGTTATTGGATATTTATAAAATTTAGTTCTCAACTCAAAAATTTAAATAAAAATTATGAGAATCAAAATATCATATACATAAATGATCATTCTATATTCTATGTACATAAATGATTAATCGAGACATAAACAAATAAATAAAGAGCGGGATATTTAATATATTTTCTAAAAAATATTTACAAAATTATTAAAGAACATTATAATTAATTTCAAAAGATGCCAATCTTGATATACTTTATATATGATATACTGATACTTTCTGATAGCAAAATTAAAAAAGCACCGAGGACCTCAAAACACTTGCATCTATTTTTGTCCGCAGTGGCCAACAAAAGACGGTGACAACAACTGTTAGCGGTTAGCGTAACGTAAAAGGAGTGGAATTTTTTATGATTTCATTGAAAGAGTTATTAAAAATGTTTACCGATGAAAAATTAAGAAAGCCACAATTTCACGACACGGCAACGAAATCACTCGGCTCGCTCGATCGTCGTCGGCACCGACCGGAAGGCGTTGGTGATAAATTGTCCATAAAATCGACCGCCCTCGCCGACGCCTGTCGTCGTCATCTTCGTCGTTGTCGTTGTCGTTGTCGTCGGAGCCATCTTTGGACGCGCACGATTCCTTTTGGAGGGGCGACGGAGCGACCACAACGACGTCGTCGGCGACGCCCGATCGCCACACAATTCAACAAATCGACGGCCTGCGGACCGAAACGGAACGGCCACTGAGGCAAATCCATTTTCCAGCGGCTCCTTCTATTTGTCTATTGAGGGCTTCTGCCCATCAAGTGCCCATTGTTGTTGTCATTGATACTTGCTGTGTGTGTGCCTTCTGTTGTTGTAGAAGAATATTTAGTAAGGAACGATTTAATTAAAATTCTGCTCAGGCGCCATGACAGCGTCGGCGGGCACGCACACACACACACTCACACACCAACTACCTGTTAACCGCGCCGCGATTTGGTGTGCGTTGGGGGCGAGTGTTAGTGTGAGTGTGCGGGGATTAGTGTTAGTAGTTTTGAGAGGTGAAAAAATGTACTTTAGAAATTTATTTGCATTTTCGAGCATTTCTCGTCGCTCGAACTCAAGACGTCTCCTCGTCAACGTCGCTTTCGGCGCGCGTGTGTGTGTGCGTGAGGTGATAACACACACGTACGTACTTGCAGTTGACAATTATTCAAATGGCTGACGACAGTTGTCGTAGGTATTTTTTTTACTTTAAACTGAAATCGAACCGAGTTTCGACCGGGCTCAAGGTGTGGTGCTGAGCCTCGGCGGGGTCTTCGAAATCAGTTACCAATCAGTCTTTGCCTCCGTCGGTTTGCCCTCCAGGCTCGGGCCGGGTCTTGGAGTTGCCAGGTCGTCCGTCACTCCGTCGCGGAGAGCCAGAGGGATTTTGGGAGTCGGTTGTTGTTTCATCAATGAATTTCTGAAGTCGACTTTTATAATATTTTCTTTTTTAATCCTTAAAAAACTGCTTTTGTGAATTAAAAACTCTGTGAAACTTCGTGAAATACCATTTTTGTTTGTTCTTTTCTTTAAAATTATTTTCTTCATATTTTTGAATTTTTTACTTTTTATCATATTTGTGTAATGTGTGTCTTATTTAGTTTGTGTGTAAATCTGTCCGTTGGTGAATTGGCAAGATGTCGGCATAGCTGACATAGTTGTGATAGATCGCGGCTATGCTACATCTAGTCAATTGTTTCAACGGAAATCATCCACAGCAGCGCCTCCGAGAAGAGTTGTAGTTGTTGTCTACAACAGCAACAACAACTACAAACACAACGATTCTCCATAAAACAACATATCTATATAACGACCGCAATAATCTCCATCGACACGATTGCAATAGCAATTGGTTTTTTATTTGTCGTTTTGCCAAAAGAAATTTGTCTGACAACTATTTCTACAACAACAAATGAATGATTTTATGGCCGGCACGTGATAAAATGTTTATCGATCACTTGGACTTGAATTCAGCTTTTTCAAATTAATTTCTCATTATTTTTTCAGTGTAGTATAATTTCCCATACGGAAAATACTGTGGGTAGTCTGAGGAGGATTTTTTCGATTCGTGATTTAAGCAGAGTGCGAGGAAGAAGGATGTTTTGTCAATAACGGAAAGGAGAACGTAAAAGTTCCAAGCTGATTTAATTTGTAATCACTTTATGAAATTTAGTACATGATTATATTAAACACTTTACTTTACTTTTAGTTTTGTTCTGATTTTCAGTGTATCGGGAACGCTGTATGTGGAAATATTCTCTAGTAGTTAAAATTAGAGATTCTTCCATGAATTTTAATTAAACAATTCGGTAAATTTGAAAGGGCTGTGCCTGAAATATGTTTGATATTGCCAAAGATTTTGAAACAAAAAATATACAATATATTGAACAGGTACATTTTCTGTTGTAATTCTGGTACAATATTATACAATTATTATACAATACATCTTCTTATGTATAAAAAAGAAATGCGATTTTGTCTTGACCTGCCAAACCTACTACATCAGATCGCAATGAAACGTTAATGAATTTTGTGGGTCCTAATCAAAGAAGTATGAGAAAATAATAAATTGATAGGAAAAGGAAAATAATAATATATGTATACACAAATTTCATTTTAATCTAATAACAACCAGATACAATTAACGTAATATATAAAAACGAGAGAAAACAACTTAAATGTCTTCAAAATATATATTTAAATTTCGCTAGTTTTTAATTATTTCACGTTATCCCGAGTGTACTGTTTAGTTATAATTTGATATATCTTTGCAGGTAAAATAAATCTTCAAATCTTTCAATTAGCAGGAAGCTGACCGAGTATTTTTTAAGCAAACAAAATAAAAACTATTGACTCTTCCTAATTTTATATATACATAATTTACATACAGATATAGTAATAAATAAATAAAGATATTAAATTTAACAGTTATTTCTTATCTGAAAGGCAATTTATAATTTCTGATAATATGACAGCTTTCTTATTATGTGGCAACACTATGTGTCAATGGATGCACCCTCATGAAGCAGCTGTTCGATCGCTTACGTCGTTTGACAGTCGTAAACGCGACGTAACGAAATGTCGTCTGCAGGGATGCCGCGACGAAATTTTTGAGCGTAGTGAAAAAGTGAAGTGTTGTGAAATGATAAAATTTGTAAACCTTAGGTCCAAGAACCCATAACCAAAAATTGTTAAATATATGTATATATATGTGGTCAAGATCACATATTCGATCAACTTCGTAGCTTCGTAGACTTCCACCTTTCCTGTTTAACCTTTGAATTGGAATTTTGTTGTTCGAATTAACAAAAATTGGAAATAAATAAATAACACAATAAACAACCAAAATAAATTATAAATTTTGAAAAAAATGCCGTTTACCCTCTTCAAAGGACTCATTTGGAGTATACAAAAAAATATCTCGGCGTGATCTTGGGAGAAAATTGGGGCCGTCCCCAAATCCTCAAATGTTATGCCATCTAGAACATATGGATATCAAAAGAGAGGTAAGGCTTAGTATATATGTATATTCTGAAAACTAGTTATCTGCATACTTTTTATATAAATAAACATTTTGTATTACATTTGTGTGTGTGTAAAACGGAAACAGGAATAGGAAGATCGACCACGACAAAGTCTGCTGAAATGTTTTTCAAAAAATGGAGTGACGGAGTGTTTTGATCAAAAATGGAGTGAAACACTTCGATTGAAGTGACTTCGGCAACCCTGGCAGTCTGTCCGTCAATATCAGCTGTTTATATTTCGTATTTGTGAGCAAAGTTATCTTTGTTTGTGAGGTAATCGGAAATCAGCGAACAAATTATTATTATTATATTATTATTATATCGTGGGATATAATAATTAGCCAACGCGAAACAAAAACAGTATTATAATTACTTATAATTTATTTAGAAAATTGTCGTCGATAGAAAGAGAACAACTCGAAAAAATCATCGAGTTCAGCAAAAATTGATTTCCGAAGTAATGGACAGTCAGGTGAGTGAATCAATCGCATTCGCAGTTCCACCAACCATCGCCACATCCACCACAACCACCGTCGCCGAGAAAGAAAGAAAGAGATTCGCGCTTGTCCAAATATTTGCATTTATTTAGATCAATCGTCTGTTGCTCCTCCTCTTGTTCGAATGAGGTTCTGTTGTATTATTTCTATTTTTCTATGTGTATTTGTTATTTTCTGAAACCAAGTCGAGGTGGCCGACTGGACGAGACGCGGCCTTCGCAAACGTCGAAACGAGTGCAAAACTCAATGAACTGCGACCGTCAGCCAGCGGAACAGCGTTGACATCAACAACAACGACGACGTCGACATCAGATCGAAAAGCCAATGTTGTTGCTGTTCGAGTAGCCACTGAAGCCACTTATCCACACGCCCACAGATCAGTCCATTCATTCATTTCGGGAGCGCCGAATGTCGAGTCGACCGACAGAGTCAGCCAAATGTGAAACAAGGGAGTTCAGTGAATGCTTTTGTCTGGCTCGTGAGATCGTGTGGAGATTTAATTCATCACATCAACTGGCTAGAGAGACTCAGGTCTAGTTGTGAAAACAATTTCCGCCGGTTCAGTTTTGTTTCCTCCTCTCATTGACGCGATTCCTTCTTCGGAATAAAAAACTGAACACCACTTTCGTCATCATTCAATGATCGGATAACGAATTCGTCTTCGAAAATCCCCTTCTCAGAAAAATAACATCAGAATTTTCACAACCGAGACAGTGTGTGGGCGCTAATTACGATCATTACATAGTCTATAGCACTTAAAGACCCCAGTAAAAATTATAAATGCACGTGCCGAATTAAAGCTCAAATTCGCTCTAACGCTCTTCGTTGATACAAAGCTGTAAGAATAATAATGGGAAAACGTAGTCGCGAATTGAGGTTTTAGTATTGAGTTAATCTCATGTTTGCCCAGTCACTTAACATGGCTTTAATGGCATTCAAAGGGGAATTTCATAAAACTCTAATTGGATTAAATTTAGATTTATGAACTGCCATGAACCTCAGGACTGTAAAAATAATTCAAAAAGTTATGGGCAGAATTTCATCCTTGACATAGGACGGAACCATTGTTGACATTGAACACGGACACCAATCATCATTGTTCATAGACGGACAAAAAACATTCTTCAATGAATTGTGTTCTTTGTTTCAGTATTTTAAATGTATGCTCGTTAAACAAAATATTTTCAATTGTCTCCGAATTTCAGTTCGAAAAACGTTCAAACCACTAGACCAACAAATGCCTCACTTCCTTCACCAGCGACAGTAGCAACATCGACACCAACAATAACAACATTCTGGCCAACATGCTAATTGGTAAATTATTTCATTCAACCGCCTGAGCAATAACAATAACTGCGACTGTTACGTGCTGCAAAATTTTCATATCGACTTTAATTTCATTTCAAACATTCATCACTGAGGGATAAAAAAAGATTTCCATTCTGATAACTTTCGCTATAGAGAGGGAACAATTATATAGGGAAAAAAATGTTGTTTATTTCGCAAAGATGACGTCAGTGTCATGCTTCACTTGCCAACGTTATAACGATTTATTTTGAATAGTGCTTTGGCTATACCGCGGAACCAATTCGACTTCAAGTACTCATAGAATTCACCTCAAATCGTTTGAATCAGAAGAGTGATTTTATTATCTTTGAAGACATCGGTGACGAATCGAATTAAAGAAATTTCTGTGATAAGACAATGTTCGTGGTTTTTATTTTATTCGTTTGCTTTGGCAACTCTTTTCCATCACACAGGCTCCCGCTGATGGTCATTTATTGGATATAGTCGACGATAAATGGCGCGAGGAAGAGCTGCCGTTTGATCAAATCCTTGTGCCAGCTGATAAGTTGCCCGACCCCGAGGCTGACGGCGGGGATTCACATTTAACTCTTAGCGAGCAGGTAGTTCTTGGACTGAAATATTTTATATTCCAATGACTACCAATTTGTTTCTTGCAGGAGCAAAGATGGAGTGATTTGGCGCTTGGTTCCCTGGCGCCTGAGTCCTCTTTGAGCGATCAATTAAATCTGACTGCGATTTAAAACAAAAAAGACTCTTCAACTAACAAAGTTACATTATCAAAACAAGAATTATTATATCATCAATAAATCCTTTAAACTAAACCCTACCCAGTATGAATCAACATCTGCACTCGCCCACCAAACTCACGGAGTTCGCACGTGACTTTGAAGATGAGCCCGAGACGTTGTTCGGACGTTTCGTCAATAAAATACAAAATGCCTACAATCAGAGTTACAATACCGTCAACGATATTCCCAGCGGCACTCAGGTGCAAGTAGCCAAATCCGTTTTCTATGCGGATGTCAAAAATGAAGACATATCAAGGAACAGTTCGTCGTCGAGCTTGAGTTCGTCGAATCCCCAGCCACCCAGCACATTGCCAGTCGTTCCAACCAACCCCTCAGATCCCAGCTCGACCTCCAGCACGACCACAACGGATGACTTGAGTGATGCAGGCGAAAGGGTATCTTTTTTCTTACAAGTAACCCATGAAGTTTGTTCAAGTACTTTTTTGTACCGCAGTTAGATGAGGTGCCTATGGAGGCAACCGAAGGCCGCACCATGGTAAATGTTATAAAACGCATAAGTAATATTGTGGCCTCCAAAAATAGCGTAAGTGGATTGCCTATTTAGAAAATGAGATTTATCTCATAAACGTTATCATCACAAATATTATTCGCAGGATCTGCGGAACTACAAAGACACCGACCTCCATCGTTTCTGGATGCCAGATTCTAAAGCCAAGGAATGTTACGATTGCTCACAAAAGTTCTCTACATTCCGACGCAAGCATCACTGTCGCCTCTGTGGGCAAATCTTTTGTTCAAAGTGCTGCAACCAAGTTGTTCCAGGAAAAATTATCAAATGCTCTGGTGAGCAAACAACAATTACTATATTTTAACATATTTTTTCTAAAATTTACCTTCTTCATTCTGCAGGTGACCTAAAGGTTTGCAACTACTGTTCAAAAATCGTGCTAAGCTACCTTAAGTCCCCAAACATTACGGTCGATCTGCATTCAGATCTGCAAGCGCTACAACAAGACCTCTCGAACAAATTGGACGACAATAGCGATGCCAACAATGCCAACACATTGCCAACACGCGCGGCACTGCAACGCAAGGTTTCAGTGGGGTATCAAGAGGAACGCTTCGCTGCACATCAGCAAAATAACCTATCGAATGCCGATCGGAAAAATATTCTTCAGCAGTCGAATTCTTTGATCACTCTACACGAGGAGATGCAACGTGTATTGCCTGCGCAGAACTGTGGCACAGAATTGATTGAGTTCCTCAACAGTCACAACAAGTCGTCCAACAAAGTCCAGGCCATTGCAATATTGAGTGCAATGCTGGCGGCTGGGTTCCTCCAACCGATTGTTCCCGACTCGGAACAAACCGACTTCGATGAGAACTTGCATTACAAGTTTTCTGAGTTGCAACGGTAAACAATAGTTTATTCCTAACTTTCGAGCTTAATCATCTAATGTCATATGTTTTACAGTCAAGATTTGGACTCACTTCCAGTCTCAGCAAACAACCTGGTCTTCGGTGACATCTCGGAATCCAATAGTCCGCAGTTCGAGAACAGCCAACCTCCTAAATCGATTGATAATTCGACGGCGTTTAACTCCGTGCTGCACGAATTCGAAATGGAAAACTCCATCCGGTCAACGATGACTATTTCCAAACTACTCGAATCCTATTGCGATCACGAAGAGCAGATTCTTGCGCAAATGCTGCGCAATTTCCAATTGGATATTCGTTGGGCCAAGGTGCTCACCCCCCTCTGCTGCGGTGCGGCGAATCACTTCAAGCCCGAGTATTGCACCAACGATCTAATGGACATTCGAAACTACGTGAACTTCAAGAAGGTCCCGGGTGGCAAGCGCCAGGAGTGCACCATAGTCGGCGGAGTCGTTTTCTCAAAGAATGTCGCCCACAAAGACATGGCCACTCGGGTGGAGCGACCAAGTGTGCTGTTACTGCAATGTCCGATCGTCTACGAGCGAGTCGAGGGCAAATTCGTGAGCATCTCAACAGTGCTGTTGCAGGAGAAGGAATACCTGCGAAATGTAACCGAACGTATTATGAGTTTCCAACCGAATGTGGTGCTCGTTCATAAGAATGTCGCTGGCATAGCTTTGGACATGCTGCGATCGAAGGGCATCACTTTGGTGCTTGATGTGAAATTGTCTGTGATGGAGAGACTGGCGCGCACCTTGCAGTGCGACATCGTGACCTCGGTGGAGTCGAACATCGCGAAGCCCAAGTTGGGCATGTGCGACGCCTTCTACATTCAGAGTTTCGACGACGGAAATGGTGAGTAACGAGATCCCCTGATGTTTGTATTATTGCATGCTGACCTCTATTTCTTTCGACAGGTACGAGCAAAACGCTAATGTTCTTTGAGAAACTCTCAAATCCTCGTGGCTACACTTGCTTGCTGCGAGGTGGAACCAACAAGGAGCTATCCAAAGTAAAGAACGTTGCATCCTTCTTGGTCTACGCCAGGTAACGTATTCTACATAATGATCGATACTGTATTTCTCAAACGAATCCTGATATCAGATATAACTGGCGCTTGGAAATGTCCTTTCTCCTGGACGAATTCGCCCGCCCACTGTCGCCGAAGCCTCCGATTTTCGACTCTAAGGAACAAAGTCCCGCGGACGAGAATGCCAATACCGAAGTTACCGACGAGAACGAGGAAGAGCCCCAGCTTCGATCCAGTGCTCCAATATCGAAGCGGTTCGTCGAGCGCAAGTCGGAAGATAAAATCCTGTCGGCTATCACGGAAAATGTGGCCGACTTCACGGACCCACTTCGCTCAGCCGAACTCGGCACCGCGAAGATATCGCCCGATACGTCGCTGATAGAACTTGCGGTAGAGACGCCTTACGACAATCGCTTCCGCACGGCCCTGAGTTCTACCGTCCTCTCCATCAGTCCCTTCCTCACATTCCCCTTGCCTTTCTTGGAGACTGAACAGGGACGCAAATGTGCCCTGCGCTCGCTCTTCCCACCCGAGCTCTTTTACTCCAAGCAGTGGTCCATCCCGCCGCAGAATTCTAATAACAACAACTTGGAGCGTTTGGAGAGCACGGAGTTGATTAAAGACAAAGACGATTCGCAGCTAAAGCCGCCGCATCCGTTTTTGACCCTTAAAATAACTGCTCCCATCGATAACCGCGAGATTCAAACGCTTTTGGCAGAATTTAGAGCATTCGGAGGCCGCTATCCGAAGAAGAAGAAAAGTAAGTCCGAATTCATAAATATTTTTGAAACTATTATAACTCTTTTATCCCAGTGTTCAAATTGCTGAAACGCCGTGAATCTTACCAACGTCCACAAAAAATCAGCGAAGATCACGTCTACAAGGACGCCCTCGATCTGGAAAATCATCAGCGTCTTCCGGTGCTTTTTTGCAGTTTCTACTTCAACCCCAAATCTGCAACGTCTTTTTGCGCCCCGCCTACTCTGCTGGACATGAAGTTCTACGGGCAACAGGATATTATGCTGGGACAGTTCTTGCAGCGCTACTGCTGTCGCTTGTCCTCCATTTGCACACTCTGCGACTTGCCCATGTTGGGCCACGTCCGAAGATATGTCCACTCGATGGGCTGCGTCCAGGTTTTCCTCAATGAAGATAATTCGAAGGCGCATTCGAATATCATCTACTTCACCGCCTGGTGCACCATCTGCAACGAGATGACACCAAGTGTGCCACTCTCGGAGACCTCCAAGTGTCTCTCCTTCGCCAAGTACTTAGAGCTACGCTTCCACGGGCATGCGTACAAAAAGCGCTCCCTCGATGCCGACGGTGACGAGTTGTCGGCAACACTTGCAGCTGGAAAGTGCCAGCACTCTCTGCACCGCGACTACATTCACTACTTCACATACCGTGGTGTGGGCGCCAAATTCATGTACACCCCCATCGAGGTGTGGGAAATAGGTCTGCCGACGTTGGTCATCAACCTGTTGCCTCCGAAGCCGTTCGACCACTTCCAAGCGCTGGAGGAAATCAAGACGTTCTCAATGAAAGGCCACGAGGTATTTACACGCATACATGAGCGAATCGCGGACCTTGCCACCGAGGATGAAAACTCGCCGATGTTGTCCAACCTGAAGACGACCCTTAGCAAGGATCAGTTCATATTCAAGCAACACGTGGAGATCGTTCAAACCTTGCTCACCGAACCAAAGGTGCATTTCTACGACATGAACGATGCGCTGTTGATGTCAAAGCGAGTCCTTGCCGAGAGCATCGACCACTGGGCCCCGCGTCTGCACGAGATGGCAGTGGCCCAGAAGTTGGCCGCGAAGCAGCAGCAACAACAGCACGATTCCGGCCATCACATCGATGCCGGCACCATTTGCACCGAGGATCTCCGCACTGACCATTCAGATGGCTCGCCCACCAGCGTTGAGAGTCCGCGATTGCTTCCAGCCTCGGCACCGGGTGATCTGTCTGTCGGACAAACCGACGAGGTCACCACCGACGAATTAGATGCACATGTTGATAAGAAGGTTCCCGTTGACCATTCTCTGACCGCATCATCATCCATTACTTCCAGTTCGACGGATAAGAAATCAATTAAGAAGATGTTGATTCATCTGTTGCCCTCTACGAATCACGCGAATCTGTTGCAGTCTCCGTTTTCGCCACAAGAGCACTTCACGCTGCCTCTGGGCGCCATTCCCATTCTTGTGCATGACCACGATCTCAGCTCGATCATTGCCTACAGCTTGACCAGCACTGACTATCAGCGCTTGTTGGCCAGCATGAGCAGTACGAGTGGCTCCAATGGTGCCGGGGACAATGGCACGGGCTCAACGAGTGGAAACTCCAATTCTGGTGGGGTGAACCCAAGTCCCAATCCCAAGAGAAAATCGCAGGAAAGGTTTGTCATGGTCATAAAGAGTTAATTGTAATTTGATCTAACCGCATCTTACTTCAGCTCTCACGACAGCGACGAAACCATCAAAGACTCATCGGCGAAGACGTCTTCCTCCACCACTTCGAACTCAAACAACAATGAAGAAGAAAAATCTAAATCGAAGACAAATTCAGCACATATCGAAATATCATTCCAGGACAACAGTACGCAATTCACTTGCAAAATCTACTTCGCAAAGGAATTCGATCGGATGCGCGCTCGAACGTTGCGTCCCCCGAAACTGGGAAACTCACGGTACAAGGAACTGGAGCAAAATAAAAAGCGCGAAGAACTCAAGGTGTCACAGAGTAAAACGGGTTCCAATTGTCCAGAAATCGAAATTGTTCGAAAGCCTAGCGATGCCGGGCTGCCAACCAGTGGAGGCACTAAGAGCAGTTCTGATGCCTCTGCCGAAAAGGACGAAAACGGACAGTTTCAAGACGAAATGGAGGAATGTCGCATTTTCCTGGCCCGTTCCCTCTGCAGCAGTGTTCAGTGGGAGGCCAGAGGTGGAAAGTCTGGGTCACGTTTCTGCAAGACCTTAGGTTCGATGTTATTACTATATCATAACGTGAATAACTACTAATTGAATTTAATCTCCATCCAGACGATCGTTTTGTGCTGAAGGAAATGAGCAAAGGCGATATCAGTATTTTCGAGAACTTCGCACCCAACTATTTTGAGTACATTAACAAGTGTCAGCAGCAAAAACAACCAACACTACTGGCCAAAATCTTTGGTGTCTTCAAAGTATCCATCAAGAAGAAAGAGTGAGACACGATTATATTTTAAAGAGAAACGTCGGTTATTTAATCATTTGTCTTCAGTTTCTTCCAGGAGAAATCGCTGTTGGTTATGGAAAATCTCTTCTACGGCTGCGATATCAAAAACAAGTTCGATTTGAAAGGTTCGGAACGCAATCGCCTGGTGGATCCTACAAATCAGCAAGGCGAGGAAATTGTCCTGCTGGATGAGAACTTGATGCAAAGTACATACGAATATTTCTTCCTATTTATGCGATTTTTAACCATTTCATTCCACAGTGTCCTGGTCGAAACCGCTCTACATACTATCACACAGCAAGGCTATTCTCAAAGACGCCATCAACCGAGATTCATCCTTCCTGGAGAAGAACGAAGTGATGGACTACTCGCTGCTGGTTGGCTTGGACAACAAGAACGGAGTACTCGTACTCGGCATAATTGGTACGAATTTAAAACTGGCCTTCATACGTTTATTCAATTAATATTCTGATTTGAATGTTTGCAGATTATATTCGAACATTTACGTTCGACAAGAAAGTCGAATCGTTTGTAAAGCAGACTGGTCTGCTGGGCGGCATGGGAAAGCTTCCCACTGTCATATCGCCGGAACGTTATAGGCAACGTTTCACTGACTCCATGGATCGTTATTTCTACACAGTACCCGATCGTTGGGAGGGCCTGTCAAAGATTTAAATAAGTTAGCACTTTGAACTCACACGATATTAATGCAGTTTCATTTATTTAAGCTTAGATTAGGTCAACAAATGATGGCAACATATTCCAATGATATAAAGCCTTGCTTTCAGTCGATTTATAGTTTTTAATGTTCGGCCTCAACTTCATATATATTTTGTTCTAATCTTAAAATATAAATATGTCATAGTTAAAAATGCACCACCACAAATATAGAATAAACTAAGAAAATGAATTCAATTACTTTATGGATGTTTTACCTCACTGACTGAATACAAGCCCAAATAATGGTTGTAGCATCAAATAAAACATTGGCAGCCGTAATCGGTATTCCAAATCTCGATGTTGTGAGAATGACTTCTCTAACGAAGTCTATTCACTGTAATAAGTTCGTTAAAGCCTTTTAATAATTTCATTATTCCGCACTTGAAGGCGCGCAAACGAGACCGTTTCCGACGACGTTGCCATTCATTGGGTGAGGGTGGTGCCTTTAATGGTTAACTACAACAAACTCCGCAATCACTTCCGGCTCCGAATTATTTTAGCCTTGACCCAGAATCAAAATAAACTTTTTAAATCAACACAACGAAATGGAATCAACACAAACCAAGGCGCGTAGTAAAGTTTGAATATTAAGGATGGGATGGAAACAGAAAGAAGGATAATGAAGTAGCCGCGAACAATGGAAATGGTTAACGAGTTGCGTGCTCAGTGCTCGAAAGTGGCTCAAATGAGATATGGAAATAGAGAAAAGTGCGGGGTGCAAATCAATTGATATATTAATTGTCGATTTATGAGAATATAATAAAAAATAATAAAGTAGTTTATTCACATAAGAAAACAGAAACAAGCCACTGGAAATAACATTTCAGTCATTCCGCACGAAGTAGATTTAGACAGACAGCTAAAGAAGCAAAGGTCAAAGGATAATGTGTGAAGTTCCCGCTCCGAGGAATTTCCAGATTAAGGCAGTTAATATGAGATACTAAGTACAACTTTAAGGCCAATGTAGACAGATGGACATGTCGAAGCGGAGAAAGAAAGACGACACTACCACAGACCTGATATAGAGACTGAAGGGCTGAAGACAAACCTGACAGAAAAGAAGACGACATGAAGAACTGAAATGAGGGAGAACCGATTTAAATTAGAAAATGTGAACGTAATTTAGGTCAGTGGTAGCTTCCACGCAACAGCCGGATGAGTGGCCAAAGTGTGGCATTAGATAAATTGATAACGAGGCGCTACACTGAAAAATATTTTACTTTTTTAATATATTACGAAAGCGTTGTAATTGTTTTCTAACGAACTTATAATTGTTGATGATTTTCCCTGAAGTTTCTCTGAAAAGTTGAAGAACATTTGCTTAATAAATTTAAATCGCAGAAACCTCTTCGTGCTCGATGGTCTCGAGGACGATTTCTGGCAAGATTGGATTATGGTCGACAGACAGACGTTTACAAATCGTTGCTTTGCATGTAATTGTCTTCCGAATGCAGGCAGACGCGCCTAAGTGCTGCCTCTATATTCAACCTCAAGCCAAATGAATGGTACTCTGGCTAAGAGCACCAGCGCCCCACACTCACACACAGCAAACACCTGACAGGTGTTATAACAGCAGCAGAAGGCGAAGCTCCTCGCAGGAACCTCGACGACGGCGCACACCTCGAGGAGCCTCCTGGGACCGCGCTAAATCAGTTGAGATTCGAGAGCGGCGCGAAGCACAACACATCGACGGACGGCGATCCGAGGCGACAGCACAGCGAAAGCGACGACGACGACGGCGAGCAGCAGAAGTGAACAAAACGAACGAACGACGTCGGTTTGAAGTGGATTTGGCGCCATATTTCTGTTTCACTCACTTCAGCTTCCCCGGCGGAAGTGTGTTTGCATGTGCATGTGGACGCGTCAGAGGCAGGAGAGTGTGAGCGAGTGTTACCGATGCGTGAGAATTTATAGCAGTGCCGTGCATTTGTTTTTGTTGTATTGAATTTTAATTGACAACTTACGAGTAGTTCGGAAGCGATGTCTCGAGATTTATTCGAGGCCACGAGACTTTGAATAAATGTATTAATGTTTTAGTGGTACAGCAGAGCAGAGAAGACCATTAAATAATGATGGAGTTGAAGAATGAGCAGAGGTTTGCATGCGTATTCCTATTTAGCATACGTTCTTTTTATATAAAATTAGAAATTATGGGTGAATTTATTCACCCATTATGCCTGTTGTTAGCATACAAATAATGATTGGATTATTAGTTATTGCTGTGGATAACCTTCAAGAACAAGAGCTCAAGCTCTACAATGAATGAAATTGTTAGTTTTGCATAGTTTCTTCGCCCTCTTAAGACAGCAAGTCTTCGATGTCTTCTATATGCCCTAAATAATCCTGAATTCCTCCACAAATCGATTCAAGTGAGAGGACTCTGTGGGCAGGAATACAGGAATACGTTATCGGTCTGTCCGAAGAAGTCGAAGTCACGGCTTCTTAGCATTTAACTGGGTCAAATGTCACGTGCACGTGAACCGTCGGCCACTTCGACGGCTGACCTCAGCCGCGACGCCCATCGACCAGCTGATTGACCTTGTGCGACCATCTGTTTGTGTGCTCGGTGTGTGTGTGCTTGTGTTTGTGAGGAAACAATGAGGGAGAAAGAAGTAAACAAACGAAAGGACACGAGACGCCAGTCGCAAGGTATAAAAATATCGCCGTGAAATGAGGAATATCCTCAAACAGAAATAACAACAACAACGGCAACAACATCCTGGCCGTCGTTAGCTCCCTCCTGCCCCGCTAGTCTGGGGTCCGGCCCCTGGGAAGTGACGGAGGTCAAACGCGGATTATGAATTACGACAAAGTCAACAACAACAACAAGGGGGTCCCTAGCATCAACACGACAACATAACAACAACAACAATTGCGTGACACAACCACGTGAATAACAATTAGAAGCGTGAGGCATTTGAGGGAAGTGAGAAAATCCAGCAACAACGGCCGACAAAGGGGCCGGGGAGAGGGGAAATAAATGTGAATGGCGAAAGGTTGAGCGAGATTTTAAAAATAGAAAGAAGGAGGAAGGAAGCGACAGAGGAAGAGAGAGCGAGAGAAATTAACAGATATTTGCATAAGTTTTGCAGCATGCGAATTCAATGCAAATGCAAAACGTTTTTGAGTGCGGTGATTTTCCGCGACGAGGTGAAACGAGGTGGGTTGGAGGGTGTCGAAGAAACTCACCTTCGTGTCGCGCTGATCTCAATCAACTTCTTGTCATCTCGAGCCGAACAAAATGATGGTGGCGATGATGACCAGGACGGAGGGAGGAGGGTAGAATTCCATTTTTAACCCATGATTTATGCAAGTTTTTAATTTCCTCGCTGAAAGAAAGTGCATTTATTTTTTCTTCTACTTCTCTTTTAAATTATTGTTTGAATTCCTTTAGGATTCGCTGATGATTTTTTTGCATTTCACTCGATGAGCTTGCACGAATTTATTTCCATTCTCAGCATTGCGTGCCTCAAGCACAACCGACCCCGACTCCCCGTCGCCCCTCGAATCGCGATCAAATCAACAATTTGCCGTCTGTAATCGAGAGGAGCTCGGCGGGGGGCGGAAGTGGACGTGGAAGGCGGAAAGCGAAAGGTTCCTCGGGTCAACTCGCACGTTCGGACGCCTCACGGGGACGAGGTCAAGATTAATGTTAGCGAGCCAAGCAGTCGGCCAAGAAGTCGGTGTCAGGTCGAGTTAGAGAGAGGCAAATGATTGGGATCCAGTTGAATCGTGGGCGTTGCGTTCTAATTTCATTTGTAACCTGTCTGGCGATACTAGGTTACACCGTGCAATTTATATTGCATGCTTCGAGGAGCATTAGCAATCCGTCTACATATATAACAACAATAGCAACAAATTAAAATCCAATAAAAATGCCTTCATGTCGAGAATTTAACAAACTACTCTCTACTACGTTGTTGTCGTTGTTATTACTGACATCAAATTATGTAAAATTATATCCGATTTAAATTAGAACCAGTTTCCGTCATAGGTAACACGATATAAGAACCCTAGGACTACCGAATTTATGATGGTTGGCAGTATTTAAATGTGTAAACATCGCGAAGAAAACTTTTCAAATTACCAGCAAAAGTTTTCACTACAAAAAGCATACACTACATATACATGTATACTTTCTTCGTGTCATTAAAGTTTTCCTTCTGGAACCCACAAATTCTGCTTTACAATAGTATGTTCTTAATGAAGTTATACCTCGTAGGAGACGCCTATGCCTGCATTACCTTATTCCGGAAGATTCCTATCAGGAGTTTCGAACGAGCCTTGGGTAGAAGAGGAAACGTAAGAAAAGGAATGGAAATACTTTCGCTATAGTGGTCTATTCAAATTTTTAAACGTGCTGCTTTCCGATGGAACTTTTAGCAATAAAAAAAAAAACAATTAAAAATTAATAGCAAAATATTTAAGGAAACAATAACTTTTGTTTGGAAATAGTTGCACGCGTGCACTATTATCAGCATTGTCTATTTAAGGATAACAAAATGGACGAAGGGAAGGTGGGAGGGAGGTGGGGAGAAAGCAAGGTGGCCTTTGTGGGTCGCAATCGCAAGAGCAACAGGTGCTTTGTGGCTGTTGGCCATAAAAGGTTGCATATTAACATAAATTTGTGGTGGATAATAATTTTACTGCCATGTATACAAGTGTATATTTAGTGTGCTTCGGTTTGTTTTTTTTTTTTTATTTGATTTACGAATCCGGGTTGAGAGATCTTCAAAGAAACCTACTGGCCGTCCAGTAGGCCTGCACGATTCACTAGTCTCACTAGTGCCTACGTACTAAAACTCAACCAACACACATTCAACACAGTCCTGTTTGTCCCTGCGGTACTACCAATCGAGGCATTCCGTCACAGGGCAGGATGGAGTTTATCACTCCCTTCTATTATCGCATCTGGCGTGTTATCTCAGACTCTCGTTCTTTCTTCATCTCGCCGTAACTTTTGCATTATTTGGGCAATTATTCTGTTTATTGTATTCCACTTCTCTTCGGAGATTAGCATGCACTGTATAACCGCCTCTGGGGATAAGTGGCCATTTATTTCCTGCTGTAGCAACCTTCTTGCTTCTTCAAACCTAATACAATATAGTAGGATGTGCTCTGCGTTCTCTATGCTATTCTCGCAGTAGTAGCAGTATGGATTGTCGGCATGTTTAAACTTAAACAGGTATTCTCTAAAGCAGCCGTGGCCCGATAAGAATTGGGTCAAGTGGAAATTTACTTCGCCATGCTTCCTTTCGGTCCATAGCCTTAGGTCTGGGATTAACCTATACGTCCATCTGCCGTTTTGTGATGCGTCCCATCGGTCTTGCCATTCTCTGATCGCCCTTTCGTCGATGCTGGTTCTGTTTTGGCCCGCCATCCCATTCATTTGGTTTTGAAATAGGAGAGCGGCTCGCCTCGCTGCAATGTCTATGGGAACCCGCGATGCTATTACATTTGCCGCATCATTAGAGACTGTACGGAATGCACTGCATACTCTGAGAGAAGATAATCTGAAAGCTGATTTTAGACTTCTTAAATATGATTTGCAGGACTGTTGTTTTAGCCCATATAGGCGCTGCGTACATCATTATAGAGGTGTTCACGCTGGCGAGTAACATTCTTATAGGCTGCCTTGGGCCTCCTACATTAGGCATTAGCCTCGCAAGGGCAGCTCCCACTCTTGCGGCTTTTTCGCTTGACACCCTCAAGTGCTCCTTGAAAGACAGTCGGTGATCAATCTGGACACCCAGGTATCTAATTGATGGCAGTGACGAGAGAGTATGTCCACCTACCCGTATAGTTAGCGTTTCTACTTTTTTCCGACTGCTAATCAATACAGCCTCTGTTTTGTGGTCCGCCAGTTCTAACTTAGTTACTTGCAGCCAGCTCTTCACCCTTTGGATTGTGGTGTTGCATTTTTGGGCTACTTCTTCTATCGTTTTTGCCACTACAACTATCGCAATGTCATCCGCATATCCCACGATTTTCACACCGTTGGGTTTTTCAATCCTTAGTACCCCATCGTACATGATGTTCCAAAGTATCGGGCCAAGTACTGATCCTTGAGGTACTCCGGCACTGACAGGGTATAATTTGGGACCATCCTCTGTGTCATAGAGCAGCTTCCTATTGTTGAAGTAGCTGTATATTATTTTCACTAAATAGTGCGGGGTGTTTAGGCTCCGAAGGGCAGCTGTTACCTGATTCCAGTCCGCTGAATTAAAGGCATTTTTAACATCAAGTGTTACGACAGCACAATATTGTTTTTTCCCACCCAACCATCTAGTGCCTTCTATTGCTTTTGAGGCTATCTCGCATACTTTCGCAATGGCGTGGGTAGTGCTACGATGCTTCCTGAACCCGAATTGCTGGTTGGAGAGTCCGCGAGGCTTCGGTTTGTGTGAGTGTGAGTGTGTGTGTGTGAAGCTAATGTGTATGTATGTGTTCGTGTTACTGGGTGTGGTGCTAATGTGTTTACGTATGCAAATTGGCATTTATTTCCATTCCAATTACATTTACAACGCGATTGGTAATGTGCAAGGTAAGTGACGGCATCTCCTTGCTCAGCAAGCGAGGAAAAAGGGGTTGGGGTAACTTCAAAACATTCATCATTACCGTTGAACGGAAATTGGACTAGAGGAACAATCACAAAAAAAGAAAATTTTCAAGAAATGAAATAAAGAGAACAAATTCGGAGCAAACACAACTTTACTACTCGTAGTAAAGGCAACGTCGTGGAGCGTGAAGCAATAAAACATGTTTTATTTAGTTGCCAAGGACGACTGCAGGCAAGGCAATGGCAGCAGTAGTCAAAGGATACCCCCGGTTGTTTATTTACTGAACGGATTGGATTTTGTTATGCGTTGGAATTTATATATTTCCATTATTGTTGTTTGTTGTTTCTATATAATATCGTCGTATCGATTAGCTGGTCCTGAATTGGAATTCCAACGATGCGATGCATTGATAAAATTCTGTTGCCACTTAGAGAGTCAGACATGCAAATGACCCGGAAATTAAAAGCCTTTGGTCCCATCGAAACGATAAAATGTATTCATCTTTTAAGAATTTGAACATTTCATTAAAAGCTGTTCTTTTCGACCAACAACCAAGAAAATTTCTTTTTTCAACAACGTACGAAATTTGTTTCTACAACTCGTATTATCCTGTCCATTATCTATCCACTCTTTGTCCCTCTATAACTTTAACCGATCCCACCTCATCCAGCATTCATGCTATCAATTTCATTCTTAACATTTCCGACTCAGTTCGTTCCCTTCATGCTCTTGCGTTCCACTACACGCTGTATGTCCCACCTTCTCGCCAAGGAGCATACTTAATGACCAGTTTCACCAGCTCCTTATGGCTGCGAACTTCGACTCGAGCCGATCTGGGACTCGCGAACCTCATGCATATTCATTCATTCATTCGACAGTCCTGCAATTTCGATTGCTGAATACATGCCGACAGCATGTGTTTTATTATTTATGCTTAGCAACCCCGTGCTGCCGGAGTAGACTAAACTGTTATTCATAAGTCAGACGCCGAACTTGGCTAAAAGTTCATTGTAGCTTGGCAAGAAAAAACAAAAACAACTATACAACAATATCCGACAACCGACAACAACAACCATCGTAAAAGTATGCTTCGTCTAGAAATAACAGAAGGAAGCCCTTCGACACTTTATGACGTTGTTTAGCAAGAAAATTCTTCCAGTCATTTATTTAGTCATAGACAGGGTTTCGCCTAGCGAAGGTTGGCAATTTCGCAGGCGCCACCGGAAGTTGAGGATTTCTCTTTAAGCGATTTGTAATATCTTCAATTAAAAAAGTTCTCTAAACGGGTTTCTTTTTCTCCCGGTCGCTCCATCTCTCGTGCAGTGCGAACTTCGATTGGAATCGCTCGTTCTCGGAGCCGGATCTCACAGGTTATCGCCAGCCAGCGACGATGACGTCGTCGAAGGTCCCTAAAATAAGTATGATTCTATTCTCTCCGCAGATCACACAAAGCTTCTCAACCGATTCACCATCAAACATCCGCACGAGTACATCTCCGTCGATGACCTGAAGTTCTTCCGGCGCCGGAAACCGCCAGACACACACACGCACAGCAACATATGGCTGTACGACAAGGATGAGCCAGAGCTTCCGTTCGGATCCCGCACCAGCGAGTACACCAGGCAATTCCACGTTCCGTCCCTCGGCTCGAGGCGCCCGCTGCTGAGGCGAGCGACGTCGCTGCACCTGGAGGGCTTGATGCATCACCAGTCCGAGCAGCAGGAACAGTTCCACTGGTACAGCCCCGAGGATTGCAAAAGGTGTCTCTGGCGGTCGCCACCCGAGGCCAAATTTGTAATAGTTTTCCTCTCTCTCCCTCAGTTGTCGCACGTTCCCCGTCCGGAATCCCGAAAACCTCCACCTCGGCGGCGATCTGCTCATGGATCCCGAGTACCGATCCTCGTACATCGGCTACCCGATGGTCGACCGGACGGCGAAGATACTGCCGCGCGAAATGTTTCGCCACGAGTCGGAGGCGCCGGCGAACCACCGGCCACAGGGCCTGGAGCGCAGTCCCGAGGAGGTGGCCGCCCTCAACAAGCTGGCCGCCGACAAGTTCAAGCGGGACCTCGCCGCCCAGGAGCAGCACAAGTGCCACCTGCAGGAGCGCGACGCTCGGGCCCAGCCGAAGGGCGCCGGGGCCTCGCCGTCCGAGTACCAGCGCCAGTTCGTGCAGTTCCCCATCGAGAAGGCCCACTCGATCCCGCAGATCGACCACATCCAGATGCGCGGCGACTTCGCGGGCGTGCCCGTGCCCGAGTACAGCGCCAGCTTCAAGATGTACGCCAACTACTCGAAGAGTTCGCCCATCAAGAAGGCCGACAACCTGCTGCAGTCGGGCGCCGAGGGCCAGGTACCAGCGGCAACTACGACGACCGCGACGACGATCGGTCCCGAGGTGCCCGAGTACCGCGAGAAGTTCCGCAACCCACCGAGAGACGCCGCCGGGGGCCAGAGCCAGTCGCTCAAGACCGAGGACCACCTGCACCCGCGCGGCGAGTTCACCAAAGACGTGCCCGAGTACTTCGAGAGCTTCCGCGATCCGCAGGTCAAGCAGATGCCCGAGCGCGGCAAGTGCCGCGAGCCGTATCTGCGGCTGAAGGGCAAGATCGAGTTCAATCCCGAGTACCGCAGCACCTACCTGGACTTTCCGCGCTCGCGCCCGATTGTGAAGAAATCCACGTCTTCGTTCCGTCTGCCAACGTCCTCCAACACGGCCTCCAACACAGCAAAGTCCACGACCACCGCCACCGAGTTGAAGAGTCCGAAGCGCTCGCCGCGGCGCAAATACAAGTCGAGCTCGCCGAATCGCTTCACCGACGTGGGAGCCGTGGACCTGATCACCACGCCCGAGTACCGGCGCGCCCAGTACAACTACCAGCTGCGCGAGCGGACGCCGCCCCGCAAGGTCATCGAATCGGACGGCGGCGGCAACTCGAAGCTGGCGTCGAGGGCCCCCCGCAAGAGCTCGGACTCGTCGCCGGAGCCGGCGGGCAAGATGATCGGCTCGAATCGGCGCCGTCCCTCGCGCCATCGCCCCGTCTCCATCCTCGACCAGCAGCAGCCGCACTCCACGCAGTCCAGTTTCGAGAACGTCGTCGGCGGAGGACGCGGGGCGCCCCACGCCCAGAAACCGGCCAAGTTCGGGCGACGCGCCTCCGTGCTGCAGAACGCGGACAACTGCCGCGAGAACTCGTCCGTCGTCGAGGGCAACCCCAAGTACACGCTGTCCAAGCGCTACGACAAGTACAACCGCGAGAACCAGCAGCAGGACTCGTTCGTGGTGCTCGACGAGCCCTGCAAGCGCACCAACTGGATGAAGAAGTCCTGGTACGAGTCGTAGGTGGCAGGACGATGATGTTAATGAAGGCGATATCGTTAGATTGTGTTTGCGGTTTGGTAGAAAGGAAATAAACAAATGTGGTTCAAAGTCAGTCGTTTTTTTATTTCTTCAATTGGCTTAAGGAGTTCTTACTGAATGATGGACATGTTCGTGGGTTCTGCGTCCACATGTCCAGGTTATGTTAATCCTCTGTAATCGCAATTTAAAATTCGGAGAAACTCCCGCAATTAGCGGACCACGGGGGGACCTTTCCAAAACATAAACAAAGCCTCGGAACCTGCTGCCCTCTCTCTGTCTCTCTCTAGTTCGGTCTCTGCCCGTTATCTTATCGTTCCAGCAAAACCAAACAATGATGAATTCACGCCAGTTCGTTCGCAAAACTCATTATCTCTCCATCGATGGGCGAAAGGGGTTTCTTAGTCACCGTTTCTTAGGCCGTTAGTGGCTCGTGAAATTTCGCCAGGTTCACACCGGAGGCCAATGGAACACCTCCACGGGCAGTGTTGTAGGCGTAGTGTTTCCAAAATCGATCAAACCAAGTGCTAAAGTCTGTCCAGCCAACGCCTTCGATGGATGGCCATGCAGCCGATCCGCCTCAGCACATCCTCGGCTACACCATCCACAGTCGGACGCGGATCTACGTCTCGTACCTGATTCCGGCCGCCTTTGAGCTGATTTGCTACATCGCTCAGATCTTGGCCGACTGTGCGGTGAGTTTCCAGCACTTTCGCTCCCACCAGGCGGACTTTGGGTGGGCCACACTCGCCCTGATACTCATACCGCCGGTGTTGACCTTCCTCATCGTACTGAGCTCCCGCGATCAGTGGACGAATCCGCGGCATGCAAATCACTCGCATTTCGTCGGCTACCAGGTGATGTGCCTCGTCCTCTTCCCCTTCGTCGCCGTCTACAGGTGCGTTGTGTACATATCTTTGGAACGCGTCATTGCTTCCTATCGCGGCGACCTTATCGATGATGTGTCTAATATCTTCCCCCTTTCTCTCTCTCTGGTTCGTTCTCTCTTCCTCTGCCGTGAACACAGATTGTCGCGCCGCGTCTTCTGGTCGATCGAGGCTCTCTTTCAGGATGACGACGACGCGGAGCGGATGCGGTGCCTCGCCCGGGCCGAGGAGAGCTCCACCTGTGAACTGTATCACCTCATCCAAGCCTACGGCCAGTCGGCGCCGCAGATCATCCTGCAGCTGTATCACATGTTGACCCAGGATCTGTTTCGGAATTTCGAGACAAGTGAGTGTGGGGTCGTCGGAGCACCAGATGAGTTCTAACGATGGTTCTTTCTTGCAGCGGATGTGCAGGCCATCAGTTTGGTCTTCTCGGCCATCGATTTGGCCGCCATCACGACGACGTACCAGCGCTTCGAGAGCCAGAAGGCGGCTGGCCGATCGTATCCTTGGTCGCCGCCACAACAGGTCGCGGCCCAGCGAGACAAACTGGCCAATGCCGAGCGGCTGCGTCTCGAGTGTGCGGCGAAGAAGCGCGACTCGGAGCGAACGATCGCCAGTTTTCCAGAATCGGACAGAATCATGGCCAACTTTAAGCTTCAACATGGATCCGAGCCGGAAGCTGGGCAATCGCCGCTTCCTCCCCACGACGAACGAACTCACGAGAGTCGCGTGCAGGGCTGGGACGAGGTGGACAACGAGGCGATGGAAGCGGGAGAGACGACGGTGCTACTGCATGGCCCCCATAACGAGACCGACGACGAGAAGATCCAAACGAAGCCTGTCCTGAAGTTGCAGCGCATCGAGGAGGAGCAGCGGAACGTGGATGCCATCGACGTCTTGGACACGGTGCCCGATAGTCCGGCGCCGACGTTGCCACCGACAGCACTACAACAACAGCAACAACACCTGGCGGCACCAGAGACTCCGCTACTGAGAACCCAAGTGTCGGCCTCCTCGGAGACCAACTCGAGCCAGAGGCGGGAGAAACGGGCTTCGAAGTTGGAGACATTCGCCGATATGTTGTTGGTCAATGCCCAGCTCTACATCAAGGAGCATGTGCCACGCCCACCTAAAATGCTACTCAGCCGAATCGAGCCCGAGGTGTCGACCCCGCCGCACTCACCCGAGCCGCCAGTAACGCCCAAGGACGTGGTGGATTTCTTCCTGCCGCGCCCCACGAAGGTGGTCAACGGCATTCAGCAGGACGACTTCGCGGGCAAGGTGATCGCCTTCTTCGGCTGGATCTCGTTCGTGGTCATGCGCATGCTCTCGCTCTCGACCTTCTGCGTGTTCTTCCCGCAGGCCTTCTTCATCATACTCGGCGTCCACTACGCGGTCATGTTGGCGGCTCTCTTCCTCGAGTCCCGCTTCAAAGGCAAGCTCAACCGCACACTCTTCTACATGCTGCTGGCCTACGTCTACATCTTTGTGATCCTGGAGTTTCGCATCAAATTCAAGCGCATTCGACTGTGGTACGTCGCATACTTCCTGATCACGATGGGCGAGAACATTACCATGACAATGATTTGGTATGCGAGGGAGGAGTTCGAGTCCTGGTGGTTCGGCTTCATATTCGAGGGAATCATTTACAGCGGCATCCTTCTGATGGCCACGCTCGTGGTGTACTATTGCATATTGAAGCCGAACGACGTCACTCTGGTGGTGGAGGACGTGGGAGGCCAGGACGACTAGATATGTAGCTAGAATAAGATAGATATAGAAATAAAGTAGAGAGCGAGACCCCATGTGAAAGAGGAATCGTTATTGATTCGAATGAAATGAGGTTTCCATGGCACATGAGACAACTGTTTATTTGTGAAAACAGTTTGCGAGTTCGAGTCATTCGATACAGACGTTTGCTTTTCCTGTTCAGTTTTTTGTCAAATTTATTTTTGAAAATCTCCATCATGTGTTCCATTAATCAATTCAGCGAAATGAAGGAGAAGTACACGAATCCGAAATTGAAGAAGCCCACAAGTGGGTTGCGGAAATCTGCGTTATTCAGATTGACCTCATCTGCGTTTGCTTTCAGCCACACGCGCGAAGCGCCTGGAGAAGTTCCTCTGGCAGGAGCTCTACGACGAGTACATACGCTACAACGACCGCCTGGGCAACATGGTGTTGGAGAAGTCCAACACGGAGTACTTCGACGAGTTCTGCAAGCACACGGCGCAGGACGACGCGGCCGCCAAGGAGGAGCTGATGCATCGCTACCCGCTGTACTGCACGCGCGCCATCACGCTCTGGAATCAGAGTGGGGACATCACGAAGGACTTCAAGAAACGTTACTCGATTACGCGCCCGGTGCAGGAGCAGACCGAGCAGTTTGGCTGAACGAGGAGTGCGGGGGCGGAACGTCCGGTTTTAGCTTTTCTCTTCAAATATTCACTTCATCTTGATCAAATAAATACACCTAATTCTGTTTTTACACGGTTTTGATTTAACACGGGTTGAATATCAAAAATTGTAATATTTTCCACCATTTAGCACGATTCAAAACTTTTCCCACTTTTACACTTCGCTAAAAAGTTCCGGCGTGGCATCCCTGAACTGTTACCCGTCCTCTAAAGATTTTTCAAATGTAAGAAATATTTTTTGGCTGGCAATGCTATGATTCCAATTAACTTTCTAAAGCTGGTAGCTACAAAAACTTTTGGTGCAACGAAATCGAAAAATCCTGTGTTAACATTTACCAAATTTCAATTCATATGCAGGATTTTATAAAAAGTTTGTTTATTACTCAACTATAACAACAACAACTATAAACTTCTCATTAAACACAACAATTTGCCGGTGCGACTGTTGTGCACTGAACACAGCCGCTGACGTGTCTGTCATTTCTTGAATGTTTCTGAAAAGCAGGGATGCCGCGCTGAAATTTTTGAGTGAAGTGTAAAAGTGAAGTGATAAAATTTGATAACTTTAGGTCTATGAATCCATAACCAACCCAACAATAATTTTATTGTTAGTTGAATTTGATAGATTTATTTAATATCATTATTTTTTCATAATTAATTAGGGTTCCGTGCGTCGTATTGTTGTTATACTATATACTATTATGTTATACTATGTGTGGAGTAAGATCATATTTTCGCTCAAAAAACACAATAACAAAAATTAATTAAAAATTATATACATATAAGAAATTTGAATATATACATTTTATTGTGTGAATTGATGACCGACGACATGATTTGATGAGCTGCGAAAAATTATGTGTTTTTCAAAAAAGTGGAGAGACTTAGTGTTTTGATCGATTGAAGTGACTTCGGCAACCCTGTGAAAAGTGGTCAAACGATAGGTCGACGTGGTGTGTGTGGATTTTTTGCAAATAAAATTTGAAAAAGTCTCAATTATAAATTTCGAAAGAAATTTATAGAATAAATTCTAGATAATGTACAAATTAGGTGAGTTTTGAGAGAGAAAAGAGGGCAAAGTTTTGAGTTTTTCACTGGGCTTTTCGATATGCATCGCCGGCAGCATGCAGCTGTCTGCTGCCGGCGTTGTGAGAGGGCGCAGCCACATTTTAGAGTTATTTCCAAAAAATGTTTGTGTTTTTATTTGCGTCGAATAAAAGCGTCTCGTGTATTGCAGCTTTGGTTTTTTTGTTTACATTGGCGCTCATTGGCAGCTCCACGGCTGCTCGCACTGTGGGATCGCACTTGGGGAGCAATGATCTTACTCGCCTGCAAAAAGTATTCATCGATGGATTGGGGTCCAATGACCTGCAAGCGATGTACTACTCCACCCTGAACATTCAGACGGCAAATGCCGGGGACCAGGAAGCGCTTTGCAAACGCTTGCTTGCAGCGCACGAAGAATCCAAGCTGAATGTGAGTCTATGGCCTTGATTGTTCTATCTTAATTAATTCATTTGTTTGTGCAGGCCTTCGAGAAGGATTTCTATCTCATTGGCGCCCACAAAAATGCAAGGTGCTCGAGTAAACTGTCTGAGGAAATGCTTTCTTCGGTCTATGCTGCGTTCAAGAAAGATGCTGCAACAGCTCAAGAGATCTTCTATCGTGTCTCGTCTCATAAGCTGCTCGGTGTCCAAATCAATGAAGCTACCCTATCGAAAATTGCCAAGAACCTTCAAGACATTCTGAAAAAGGACGATACGCTCATCAGCCTGGGATACGCTTTCAATATCGCCACCGAGCTGGGTCCGGCAGCAGCGTTTGTCGCTGAACGGGTTGAGGACGCCATCGTGCAGGCAGATGAAGTCGATGGCAGGATGTTGCAATTCGAGGGCGGTCTCAGCATTACAGCACTTGTGATAAATGGCGCATTCAGTGTATCAAAAGCCAACAATAAACCACTTCCCATCAATGCTGAGCAGGCAGTTAAATTTGCCACATATTTCCTGAGTCGTCGTTCAGTGCAAACGGCTAAAGGAGCTCATGTTCTCATCGAAGCTCTGAAAACACTAACGGGCGCTGGAAAAGTGGCTCCGATTTGCATTCAATTAATTGGCAATGGACAACTCCAGGCATCGTCCCCAGTGCTTAGCATAAAAGCAGTTGATCTCCTGGGAAAAGCCATCTCACCTGCACCGCAAAATATCTACGGAAAGGTTAGCACCAAGAATGGTAACACTGTTTTAGCAGAGAAGGTTCAGTTTATTTCGAAATCCTCGGATAAAACTACATTCTCTGCTGATTTGTCGACATTCAAACCCACGCGCGGAATCTACGTTGCTGACATCACAGCTGACGGCGTCTACACGCAAAAGTTGCAGTTCAAAGTTTTGGGCAAAGTAAAGGTGAATTTATTAGAAGTCGGCGTTGGCGATGCAGATTCCAGCAGCAGCCTAAAAAAACAAACAGTGACATACCCAAGCACATTATCGGAAACTTTGAATGCTGATAACACACAAAAATTGGTTTTGAAGACGGTTCTTGTTGACGAGAGCACCACAAAGGTATGTTCTTATCTACGTAATTTTGAGAAACCTATTTCATTTGATGTTCTTAATTTCAGGTCATTACTGTACATCAGGCATTTGTTCGTCTCTACAATAAGGAAACCGATGAAGAAATCATTTTCATAGCCGAGCAGGACTCTTCGAAGGCCTATAAGTTCGACATCGATGTGGGAGCTCGAGGTGCTGATTTTGGTTATAAATCCGGACTATACCAAATGGAGTTAATTGTTGGCGACGCATCGTTGTCGAACTCGTTCAAGTGGCATGTGGCAAATGTGCAGCTCAAATTTTCGCAGGAGGCTAAAGGTACTACATTAATGTTAATAATGTAAGATCAATATTTAATAAATATATTTTCTTATTGCAGCAACAAAAAAAGACAATCATCGCGCTCCGCTTCCCGAAATTCATCATCAATTCCGCGTACCTGAGAAGCGCCCTTCTCGTATTGTGTCCGACATTTTCACTGGCCTCTGCTTGACTCCACTCGTGCTGCTCTTCATTTGCTGGTATAAGATGGGTATTAATGTTTCAAACTTCACCTTTTCTCTGAGCACCATTGGTTTCCACCTCGGCCTCGGATCCATCTTGACTCTGTTCGGTGTTTTCTGGCTTAAACTGAACATGTTCCAGACTTTGCGACTGCTCATTCCTCTGGCAGTATTAACATTCCTTTGCGGAAACCGTTTACTGCGGCGCATCTATGCCCAGCGCGTAGCGAAAAATCCTACATCCTAAACTATGATTGCTTTTATTGGATCTATTCGGTTTTCTAAGTAAATATCTGAAATTCTATTCTAATTGTTCATGGTTATCATTAATTAATATATTTCGAAAATTTTCAGTGCATTTCTGATTTTTTTTATCATATGATAACCACATTAAACCAATGCTGTGCTATTGTTTGTCCTTCTATGAACAAATCCATTAATTTTCTGTCAAACTGTAGTATCGACTAATTTAAGCAATTAAATAAAACATTCGTGTTTTAGGAACAATTGGATGAATTGCAATTGATCACAAGTATTTTTAAGAATGAATAAAATTTGAAAATCTGTTTTAAAATATACGAATAAAAACATAACTATTTCTAATCCGGGTTTCATTCGCTCTGTAGAGAAGTAAGTTACAACATCGAATGTTTTCCATCAGTGGTAAATAAAACAGAAATTCTAGTTGTTGTTTTTTTTTTTATTTTTGAAATATTCGTCCGTTTCTGATATCTACTTATATACAAATAAAATTGTAAATTGTATTAGAATAAATCAACAATACACATCGTAAGAAAATGATTCTACAAAATATACTTTTGTAAGGCCGCTTAATGGCATTAAGTCAGTGATTTGTTGAGTTGGTATGCACAGCAGTAGAATAGTTAATTAAATATAGTAATTATTGGCTATGGAGATTAGTGCGTACTTTTACACAACCTCAGACAAAAATCCTTCCGTTTCTTCGGTGACTATTGCATCAATATTGTAGAATATCGCATGCAATGATATAACAAAGCAGGAGGCACCTAATAAAAACAAAATTAATATCATTTTTCGAATAATAGAGCAAAACGTTGTTACCTAGGGTCCAGAATAGAGCAGCTCCCGCACCAGCCAAAAACAGAATAGGAACCGAGGCGATATTAACAGCCATAATCTGATGATTTGTCGTCAGTTGGTGTCCGAAAAGGTTGACCGGGGCTTGAGCTTGTTTGATTTTATGGCTGGCATATGCGACAGCGCCCAAGACAATTAGTATAAGCGGCGAAGTGATGCTGAACGGAATTGATGCAATAATTATCTCTCGTTTTTGTATTCGTTAGCTCAATACTTACAGACAGTAGACCATCAAAATGATGAAGATGAAAATGTAATTGCTCTGAAAATAGCTCAAATTGCGCACAAACCGACTGGTCAGGCGCGGCATGCTGGCGGCAGCCTTGAAATTGGCGGTATTTATGAACTCCGACCAAGGACGAATGTACTTGCGAGTCAGTTGAATCAGCTCCATGGGACTGGGTATCTTCTGGAGCTGTGTGAAACTGTGAACAAACATTGAGATTATTGCAAATGAACGAATGTCGTCGTGTAACGTTATCTCTCACCTGCTGAAGTCGAATTGGGATTTTGGCTCCTCCTTCGGGACATTCATGTCTCCACTAACTTCGATCTTAACTTCTGCCATTGCTATATATTAAATTATTTAATACTTTATATTTTATATAATTTATTCTCCGCCAATCGTCGTCGTTTTCGTTCGTTCGTCTGTTGCTCTGCAACGTCGTCAATTTTCTGTAATTTTCTGTTGATGACGATTTTAAATTATTTTTGCATCTGTTTACTATTTTTTATCTCGCTCTGGATGCTCTCTCTCTCTCTGTAAAAAATATGAATAGAATTTTCTGACGTGTACGATTTTAAGTTTGATTCAATTGTTTTCGCAAATGTTCTTGATCATTAATATAATCCTATAATCACAAAATTAATTTAATATATTTTTAATTTGTTTAGAGACTAAATAATTTCATAAGGAATTTTTTAACAAAATAAAAAGTTAATAAAAATATGAAACTTACGAACAGATTAAAAAAACTTCTGACAGTTGGTTAAAGCTACCAAACATGGGCTGTCGAAGTCAGGGATGTCACTTCGAAAGTGTTGAGCGAAGTGTAAAAGTAAGTGATAACATTTTATAAATTATACCATTTATTTAAAATATTATAATTTCATAAAAAACAAAATTTTGAATATACATTTCGCATTTGTCCTCAGCAAAGTGAAGTGTTTAACGTTAACGAATGTTTCACTCACTCCACTTTTGATCAAAACCCATTTTTTAAGAACTTTTGAAGATGTTTTTGATGTAAAATCAATAATCCAGGGAAGGTGGCATAAAATGTAAATAAACCAAAAACTCACCGTTTTTTTCGCATTTTCTCTCAACAGAAATTAAGTGTCAGCAAAAATTTTGTTTCTTTTTAAGAAATTACGCTGTGAAAACATTGTTTGTTACTCAGCAGAAATGTTGTCATAATGTTTATCAAACCATATCACTTCAAAAAACTTCACTTTTTACACTTCGCTCGAAAATTTCGCTGCGGCATCCCTTTTCTAAACGTACGGGAGTTCACCTCAGAAACTTCAAATTTAGTGCGTTGCCACATCTTTGTTTTGCTTTTGTGGGTGTTCTCATGCTAAATTCCTAAATTGCTTCCCCGTTCTCCGTCATTTCTGAGGCTGTATATCGCAAAAGGGACAAAAATAAAGCTACCAAACCTTCCAGACTATGTCACCTTTTCAAAAGTTCCGAAAATTCAAATGAGAAAATTAGGAAGGAAAACACAGTTACCGCTAGAATTCCAGATGATCCGCTAGAAATCTCAATATTTTCTTTAAGACTCGAAAATCTTGCTTGTGTGTATATATATTCAATCAAATCTATATAAGTACATTATATTTCCTTTATATATATTCCGCTATATAATCAATTAAAATGAAATTACTTTAAATACATTTCTTTGAATTTCTGCTGTAATTTTCACTTCGTTCCCACATTTCACAGAATATCGTTTTTGGTTTGAACTCTAGAGATTTATATTGTTGTAAATATGGATAAATTTGTTCCTTACATGATTTTGAAATGTTACACATACTTTTTTGTCGATTGCTATACACAAAATAGAAATTTAATATAATAACTTGATATACAGTGGATTAGACTATGCTTTGGAAATATCGAAGCTTGGATTGTGACTTGTTAAAAAAATAATTATTTACACTAACTCTTAGTTGCTACAAGTGCCAGTTGGACTAGTTAATTCAAATAAGTAAAAGTTTTACGGAAACACATCTATCAATAATATCAAACAAAGCATCGACGTAGAAACTATGAAAACTTTAAGAATAATTGATTTAATAACTACACAAAATAAATGAAATGAAATGTTTTGTCTTAAGCACAATTTACAATATTATAAACAAAATTATCACAATTAATAAGAGCGTTGAGAGAATCAATATTGCAACCCATTGTCGTTTATCTGAAAGTACAATTGCAATCAATTTAAAAGAGCGAGCGCATCATCATTACATTTATCGATTTACCATTATTCATATGCAGCACTTTGGCCGCCTTCTTCATTGTGGAGTCCAATTTGGACTCGGTCGTGTCGAATTCCGTACCAAAGTCATCCAACATGCTGAACATAAAACAGAAATGTTGTTTAACTATGTGCAACTAATTTGTGTTCTTCTTTTGTGACTTACACAGCCTGCTCCTCCAGTTCTACACCAATTTGGCGCGATACAGTCTTTAACGTTCCAATGGAATCACTGATAACATCCAATTGCTCGTCCTGCCCCTGCATCATGCGTTGTTGTATCGATACGGTTTCGCCGACAAACCGATGGCCGGGACTGTCCAGTGATGCGGCTCCATAGTGCCCGGGACTGTCGAGGGCATTCTCGAGCTTGGAGTATTTGGCGCCGCTGTGACGAGATGACGCTGCTGCCATTGTGCCGGCAATTGTGCTTGCCACCCCACTGCCGCTGTTTATCAACGAGTTCTGCTGCAATAGTCCGCTGGAGTTGATGCTGCCGTTGCAGTCTACCAAATGGGTCTTGTCGTTGCTTGTGTGGTGATGATGATTGTGTTCGTCTAGCAGGGGCTGATGTGCTGTTATGTCTCTGTCCCGATTCCGATTCAGGCTCATCTTCTCCTTCATCTGTTTGACCTCATCGCGAGTGTTGTCGATGAAGTGTCTGCGGCTCGAAAGTTCTCTATTGTCGATGCGGAATTTGTTTGGGTTCTTCTCAACTATGCGTAAAGGATTAGAGCAAGAGACGTTAAGGAGCAAACATGGCAAAAACATGGAAGTGAGACGATAAATTGATTTTTCCCCCACTGTACAAACATTCGTGATGTGATGTTAAACCCCACAAATCGTTAGAGAACATGAAAGAAACATTGGGTTTTCGTAAAAGGATATTGATCGTGTCCTCCAAGTCCTCCAGGTCCCACTCGATGCTACGCAGCGAATTCCTCAGCTCAGTCGTGGTCCATTCCACCTCGGCGCCACCGCTGTTTTCGCCCAATTCACGCCAACGCAAGTACAGGCCACGCGTTTTATTCAAAGCTTTGAACACCTCGCTGTTGTTGTCGAAACATACAAATAAAAAACAATTAAATTAGAATAGTTGCAGACCACATGATGCTGTGTTTGTTTGTTTGTTGTGTACAATAAACGCACTCTTTAACAACAAAGAAGGGATCCTCCAAAGACATGACACTCGTGTGCTTAACTCGTTAACTGGAATTCACACGGCCGTCGATGATGAGAGTTCGTTCGAACGTTTGTTTCCTTTGCGATGACAGTGAAGGAAAATTTTCGTTGCGAGTTTTCTTGGGGAATTTTATTCTATTTTTTTTGTACGAAAATTTGACATTCAACCCCCGAATCTGAAAAGCCAGGCCATGGGGAAGACGACGGAAAACGAGACAGACAGAGCGAGCGATAACGATTTGTCAAAGTGCAGCAGGAAAACGCTGCAGACTTGGGGGAGCAGAATCTCACATATATCTGTATTATGTGGATATTATTAGCTTCCGTCCCAGATATCTGAGTTAACACAATTTATAACCGAAAGGTGGACGACATTGTCACGATATTGCTTTTGGAGATTTCGTTCGTCAGACTTTGCGTTTCAAATGTTGAAGTTGATGAATCGAAATTCCGTTTAGCAAATGCGTCTTGTTGTTGCCGCTGCTTTTGCCACAGAGAAACTGAGCGCAGAGGCGAAGTTTTTGGGTATTTCGGTCGTCATTGGACGTCGTTTCCTGCCATTGGCTACTGGCACACAAAACAACCCCTTGTCGTGAATTACCACCCACACCCACAGCCCCCCACCTGAAGCTGTCTGTCACAGGATCTGAAATTTCCACATCGTACACAAGAATCTTACTGATTTATTTCTCTGAGAATCTCTCCCGGTGAACTCCAAAAGGAATGTGGGGCTTTTCCAATTGGATCCAATTGATGATGATGTGATCCAATTGGAGTATTGCGTAGACTTTGTAAACATATGCTTGATAAACAATGAAAAATGGGACAATTTATAAAAACATGCATGCACTTACTCACTCACATGGATTTCGTCGACTTTTCCTCGCGCACTTTTCTCTTGCAATCTGTTCTCCTTTGGGGGAAAATTTTCACTGCGTCTGCTCCGTCCTCCGTATTGTTGTTTTTTACTCACGTCTGATGGTGTGTACCAACAAGTCACGGCAGACAGAACCGAAACTCAACACTAGTAGACCCCATATTCACCTCAAGTAGACAACTGTCATTTTTGTTTTGACTCTCGCATTGTTTTCATCACAGATTACCAGATATGAAACTAGAAATGCCGCTTGTATGTGGTTGTTAAAATGGTTTGATGGTGTGTGTGCAAAACACGAAATAGCGCCAGCGGATTTTTTTGGAACCTACATTTGTCGTCGAAATGCGCCAGCGGAATTTTTCGGAACCTACATTTTGCGCTTCATTATTCACCAAAATTCACCTCCGCTGTCTGAAATTGCATCTCTTGTTCTTCTTGAGAAAAAATGTGAAAATTTTAAGTTTTGGAAATCGTCCCTCACTTACTTATTAGAGCCTTAAGGCAATATACGCAATCTAGGCAGTGCCCAAAAGCTATAATTCAATTTTCAATCAGTTTGGATTTCCCAAACCAACATAATCACAAATTACATTTCTGTAATTTTCCCAAATTTTTGATGTTTGATAAATCAACATGATATGAAAAACAGCTGATTTGTTTCACCAAAAGTTGACTTTTAGCGATGCCACTTCATTACAAATAATTCACCTCTAAAAGTTTCGGATTATTTAGAATTTAAGAGATCATAGAAAATTATTCACTTCTAGGTGAGATATATATTTCAATTTTCAAAATAAATACAAAGTGCCTCTACAACGCCCGAGGAACATTGAACCCGACACCGGTGACTCGCAATCTACGCGTATAGAAACTAAACCATGGCCCCCACGTTTTTTAAAGCATTTCAGACATTTGATTAGTTTCATTCCACTTATACTTGCGCACTTTTAGTATGGAAGAGAAAGTGAACAAAATTCCAAATAATGTACTAATATAATCTGTGGTTTTCATGATGCCAATGTGAGGAATTTTTTATAAAAAAACATTTTTTAATTAATTTTATTTAAATATTTTTAATTTATTACAAATCAGGGAAGGTAACAAAAAGACGAAGAAAATGTCACAAAATGTAAACAAACCAAAAATTTCGCGTTTTCGGCTCGTTTTGCGTTTTGAAAAGTTTCGTGATTATTAGTAGTAGATTATTAATTCGAATTCGAACTTGATTATCTTGTTTCCTATACCTACAAGCGGTGAGTAGACGAACTACGCAATATTTAACCCGTTTAACCCTATGCTGGCGAACGTTACAAACGGATTCAATTTGAATATGAATATATTTTACAGACATAGAAGTAACCAGCTACTTAATGTGAGCAAATTGTTCTTAAACAAACAACTTGTTATGTGTTATTCTCTGCGAATATTCAAATGTTTGAATGCGTTTCCGACCCACTGAAAGACCAGACAGACGAAAACTCTTAGCCAAGCACCCACTTATCTATCAGTGCGATAGCTGAACTGCTCCGATGCAGTCTTCTACTCCAGTCGAAGCGTTCAATACCAATCAATCGATCGAATCGAATCCCCAGCACCGGGAAGGAGACTCTCAAAATGCTGCAGAACGATCCTGTCAGGAATTTGCAATTCGACACCGAGATTCGAATTGCACAACAGACCAACAATCGTGAACCAATCGGTATGGAGTCAAAATCGTATTTAATTTCAATGGAAAATAAAAGCGTAAAACTCGAACTCTATATGAGTCAGTGGAGTCTCGTCTGGCTCACGAATAACAAATAAAGAGTCCGCTGATAAGCTTTCTGTTTGATTTCCATCGACTATGACAAACTATTTGCGCCACCATTGGCTCCGATATCTTATCTGGATAATGATTATACTTCAGCCCACGGCTTTTGTTTTGTTTTCGTTTCAAACTTAACCTTAACAATAACTTGTTGCGTTTTTCCCCAATTGTTCGTTTCAGTTTACGATGGGCCCACCAGCATCACCTCACAACGCCGACCCCAGACACTTCAGAGTAAGGATATCAATATACACATAATTCTGTTTTATACGGTCTTTTTGTGCACGATATTTTTTTACATGTTTTTTTTACACGGGATTTTCTGTCTCCACTAAAAATTGAATTTTTCTATTCCAGCACTAGATCGCATCGCGCTGCCCATTTCGTCGGTGGGACAGAATGTTTCCGGTTCTCGCACCTACATTCCCATTTCCGGCTACGACTTTCTGGCCGATCTCCCCTCGGTCCACATTGAGCAAACCTTCGAGTTGAACGAGTGTAAGTTAATCCACCAATCGCTACATTTCTATGTATATCTCTCGCCTTATGTACCGATTCAGCACTGACTTCGGTGTCGTCGGAGAACCGCTATGTGATTCGCTCACCACTGGGCGACGCCGTGTTCGCCGCCTCGGAGAGCTCCACCCAAAACCATCGCCTCATCTGGGGCTCGTCGCGTCCCTTCCAGATGCATCTGCTGGACAAGACGCACCAGGAGGCGATGGTCTTTCGACGCAAACTGGCGATGGGCTTCATGTGCTGCCAACCGAAGAGCCTGGAGGTGTGGATACCGCCTGGCAACCTCCTGGGTCGCGTTGTCCAGTCGCCGACCTTCATGAAGCCGGTCTTTTACATCGAGGACGGCGAGACGGGGCAGCCGATATTCTGCATCGAAGGACCGGCCAACACGGGCTTCTGTTGCTTTTGTGTGCCGCGGGAGAGTTTCTTCAAGGTGAGATTCTCTAGGGATCATCTGACTATTCTGACCATTGCTTGACCGTTGTTTGTAGATAAATTCGGGCGGCGACCTGCGGGCGTCAGTCGATCACAAGTGGATGGCGACCAAATCGCAGTACACGACGAATATCTATTTCAGTGACTCCCAGCTGAAGGCTTCGGAGAGGGCGCTCATACTGGGTGCAGCCATGTTATTGGTGAGCGTTGACATTCGCCTTCCACCACGTCCTATATGGAATATTTATCTTTCAGGAATACATGTACTTCCAGGCCTAGTTCTAGTTATGTTACTTCACCACATCACAACAACAAGAAAATAAAAGCAATCGTTTAAAATTTTTAAATTAATTTTTTTATTGTTTTTGTAATTGTTACATTACAACATTATTCATTTTGTATATATTTTCTAGTATAAATTTCTCATACATTGATAATAATGTAATCACTTTATTGTTGTTGTTGTTTGTAATATTTCTATACGATATATATTTTATATATACAAATTAATATATTTAGTAGACAAATTCTACTACTAATTACTTAAACCATATTTGATAAAATCTATTATATTTCTTATCATTTGTACAATATTTCTTTTTTTTCTTCCTTGTTAATAATATATTACATCGCTTTTTTAATGTATTTCTATAGCATAAGAAAGAACAGCTAAACTTAACGAAGAATTAACTAAATTGGTTTTAAATCGTTGATACTTTTCATTTGAATTGTGATTTTAGAGTTTTTCTTGTTCTCATTACAATCTACAGCTATAAGAGTCTCGTTGTCTCGTTGGTAAAAGGTATTTAACAAATAAAAAAATTTCATTTTTCAAAAAAAAAAAACTTAAAAACTTGCCAAAACTAAATGAAGAATCCATTCTTAACGAAATACAATTTCAAAAACAGGAAGAACTGCGTGTTATTAAAACTAATATAAAAATGCTTTCTCTAAAAACAATTTTCTCTTTTCCAAACTTAAATTCAACTCAGAATGGTGATTATTTTATATTTCCTTTGTTTTGAGTTACAACAAGTGTATTTATTACACATTATATATATATAGCATATGTATTATCATGAGGTTTAACGTATTATCTTGTTTTACCGATCACTTTCTACTGTAAATTTAAATGTACGATACCGTTATATTAGGGATGGGTTGGGCTAAGCCGATAGACTCACAGCACTTTTCAGTTTCTAGTTGTATATAGCTTTATATATGTATGTGTGTATTTGTTTAAAATTTGTGATTTGTTTTGATAAAAGGGCTTCTTCTTCTTTGTTTCTATATTCAGAGGAGTTCCAGTGTATAAAGAATTGTTTTGTATAATAAGGTTTCCAATATGATATTTTTTGTTTGAGTGCACAATGATATATGTATCATCATCTGGTCGATATTTTCATTTCCCAGAGACTTAGTTCAATCAATCTATCAATCTAACAATAATATGTAGATATATATGTGTAGAGTACATGTACATAGCTATAAATACACATCTATATAATACGATATTGTATAAGTATTTTTGAAATTTCATCCATTCCATTCCTGGCTTTTCTTCACCAATGATGGAACCTTTCGCTCGTGGGATCTACGATAAGGATCTACCTAGAGTGCATCGCCTGCCATTGAATGGGCCTTTGATCGGCGTAGATATGTGAAAAATGTGTCGGTGGATGTGAAAACATTGTCCGCGCTTGGTCTCAGATGCTTTTGTTCCCTGGCGTGGGAATGAACTGAAGGCCAGACCGTTGGTGGTTGGAGCTACTCTTATTTGCGCCGACGGCTCTCGGGGCCGTAGTGAATCGGCGCGTATGGCCTTCGATTGAAGTGGAGCGGGGCGCTCGGCACGTGCTGCTGCAGTCGGTTGTGTATCGTGTGCTGCTGCCAGGGCAGCACCTTTTGCATTCACCCATTCGGCGGGCCGTAGGCGTAATGTCAGTTGGATGCGTTCGAGGTGCTGGATGCGGCTGGGCTGGCGGCCACTAGTGAATCGACGCGTGCTCGCTTCTCCGGCTCCAGTTGGTTGTCGCTCTCCTCGCCATTGCTGAAGCCACCGCTGCCGGACAAGGCGCCGGACGGCAGACGTCGCTTCAGACTGTGGAGCTGTTGACCAGCTCCGCCCATCGCGCCCATGGCCTCGTCCTCGGACATCGAGTTGCCGCGACGCGGCGTGTTCGTGGCGCTGTCGTTGTCCAGCGAGGCGATCGCCGTGGCCGCCGCATTGGCTGCGGCGCTGAAGCCATCCTCGGAGGCGCTGTCGTGGGACGCGAGGCCGGCGTACGAGTTGGCATCGCCCATGGCGTTCATGCCCGAGGGCGTCGTGTAGCTGCTCAACTTGGAGGGGTCCTTCTCGATGAGTTTCTGCGCGAGGTGCTTCAGCGAGATGAGCGAATTCTCACAATCGCTGGTGTCGATTTCCGTGAGGCTGATGCCCGCCCGCTCGATCTCGGCGTACGTGCCGAAGGGCAGCTTCTGCAGACACTCGAGCTTCTGAACGTGCGTCTTCGAGCGCAAATGCTTGGCCAGATGGCCGTGGATGCGGAAGGCGATCTTGCAGTCGGTGCACTCGAAGGGCCGCGGGTTCGAGGTGGTCGGCACTCCGAAGGTCGACGTCATCATCACCTTGTTCTTGTGCGCCTCGGAGCGCTCGTGCTTCTGCAGATGGCCCTGTGTGCGGAAGGAGACGCCGCAGGACTCGCACTTGAACTTGCGCTCCATGTAGTGGATGTTCATGTGCAGCACCAGCTGGTGTTGCTTCTGGAAGATCTTCGAGCAAATGGTGCAGACGGGCCGGCCATCCGACGAGATCGGGACGCGCGGGTACACGGGCAGTATTTCGTTGTTCGAGGACTTCTTGAAGCCGTCCTCGCCGACGATCACGGTGCGCGCGGGCGCGGAGAGTACGCCCGAGAAGTCGGTTGTGCCGGGGTTTTGAACGGCCGCCGGGAGATTCGCATTGTGCGACGACTCCTTCGACGAGGAGGAGTTCGACGGCATTGTCGAGGCCGAGTTGTTGGAGGTCGCCAGTGCCTTCGATGTCGTGGCCGACGAAGGCTCCTGGTCGGAGGGACACTCGCTCTCCTCGCTCTCGTCCGACGACTTGCTGGGTGTGATCACAACGGCAGGCGTCGGTGGTTGGCTGGTAGGAGTTGGCTTAGGAGCTGCCTTGGCAGACTCCACCTTGACCTCGGAGACCTCGTCATAAGTTGGCTCGATCCGGCTTGGCTCCACACGGCTTGGCTCCAGGGGCTTCCTGGGAGGCGGTGGTGGGTTGGTCGAGCCCTCTGCCAGGACACTGTGCACAGTAGTTTCCTTTGCGGAGATTATCGTCGTGGCCGACGCAGAGCTGACCATTGTGGCCGTTGATGTGGACGACGTGGAGTTGACAGTGACGGAGCTCAAGGAGCTGCTGGTCGCACCGCCCCAGATGGAGGGGCTGGCGTGGATCGCGCTCGGCGTGGTCGTGCCTACGCCGGCCATCGTGTTGGTGGACGTCCAAGAGCTCGACCCGCTGGCCACCGACGATGTGCCGTCGAGGAAACTGCGGCTCATCTGGCACTGCTTGATTTTCGTGTACTGCAGGGCCTGCTCGGTGAGGTACGCCTGCAGCAGGATGCTCTCGTTGATCTTCTTCGAGTTCTCGACCCCCTCCGCCGACGTCCGGACCTTGTCCGACATCGAGATGAGGGTCTTCAGGAAGCCCGATTCATTGGTCGTGGCTCCGAAGATGACGTCGCGTATCTGGGCCTGAGTGTGCATCGGACTGGGATTGGGCAAGATGTCCTTGCTCGACGAAAGCGAGCTGCAGAGCTTGCTAGCACCCGTCGTTGACGTCGACGCCGCTTCCGAGGGCCGCGGCTTGGTGAGGTCGATCGGAGAACTCTCGAAGCTGGCGGACGACGAGTTCGTGTTGCGCTTCGGCTTCGACTCTTCGGGGTTGGAATAGTACTGCTCCTGCTTCTGATAGTCGAACGGCGGCTTCGGGGAGGTGAACGAGACCACGCGCTTGATGGAGCTGGGGTGCGAGCTCGTCGACGATGGCGCAGGCTGCGCGGCGAAGTGCACGGCATTGGATTCGATGGTGTGCTGATATGTATAGACGTCGCTCTTCAGCTGCGGCGAGATGCTCTGCCCAATGGGCGGCGTCATCGACAGCGAGAGCAGGCAGCGGGCGGCCTCGTGCTCCTGCAGGCGCGACTTGGTGTCGTCGGTGTCTGAGAGGGAATCAAAACATTGCGCTATTAGTGATCAATCGTTCTGGGGTGTTGCAAGGCGCGAGAACTCACCACTACTTTCGGTCTCGTTGTCGCTGAAGTCGTCCGAATCCGATTCGCCGGGAATCGACGAGGTCCGTCCGCCGGCCGAGGTCGACGACTGCTGGTCGAACTCCATGTCGGGCTCGAGGAACTCGCCGTCGGCGGGCATGGGTCCGGGATTGATGCCCAGCTCGATGCACTTCTTGTAGTGCGTCTTCGACTGCATGTGCTTGGTGAGGTTGCCCTTGGTCTTGAAGCTGTATGAAGAGATAAAGTGTTAGTTGAAATAATTGATTTCTCATTCAGAGATGAACCCACCTGAAGTTGCAGTTTTTGCACGTGTACGGCCGGACGTCGGTGTGCGTGCGGATGTGCTTCTTGAGCATCGAGGGCTTCTTGCAGCGAATGCCGCACTCGGAGCACACGTACCGACCACGCCCCCGGCCCCGGATGTACGTGTAGTCCTCGTGCGACTCGTAGCCGCCGACCAGCATCTGCTGCGACGACGCCGACCCGGTCGAGGTCGCCGACGAGGTCGGGTCCTGCTTGCCCAGCGGCTCGCCGTTGATGTCGACGGTGAGGGCGCCGTCCTTCGACAGGCCCTCGCCGGCGCCGGGCTCCGCTGCGATCTGCTTCAGCTGGTGGTGGTAGAACTGGCCGGGGTTGTTGGCGAAGGGCGTCATCACCGCGTGCTGCGACACGACCAGGGCGTAGGACATCTTGCTGGCGCCCGCCATCGTCGAGACGATGGCCTTCTGGCGCGAGTCGTACAGCGACATGACCACCTTCGGCTTGAAGCCCATCGAGTGCGGGTTGTTCTCGGCGCACACCTGCCACACACTGTACATGGACAGCTTGTGCATGCCAGCGACGTACGAGGGCTGCGGCAGGTTCACCGTGCAGTAGAAGACCTTGGTGCTGCTCTTCAGGCCCAGGTACGTGTAGGCGTGGCCGTTGAGGTACAGCTGGACGCACGCTTTCGAAGGGCGCGGCGTCTCGGGCGAGATCAGCGGCAGCGTGTTCGCCGTCGGGGTGATGCCGTGGTGGCGCTTCGGCGTGAACGTGCCCGGCTTCAGCGGCAGGCTGGTGGGGCGCAGGAACTTGGACTTCTTCTCATCGGAGCTGCCGGCGGAGGTCTCCATGTCCCCGGCGGCGGTGGAGGTGGACGACGTCGACGGGGCTGGGTTGGCATTCGCCGCCGAGGTGTCCACGTGCAGGGGCGTCAGGGCGCCGCGACCCGCCGTCGACGCCTGGACGATGATCTCCGTGTCCTTCGCTATGTTGTCGAAGTTGAAGTGGCGCACCTCCTTGGTCGGCGGCGAGCTCTTCGGCACCGCCGCCGCCGTCTGCGAGGCGGGCTTCCGGGGACTCAGGTTGTCGGCGATGCGCTGGAAGTTGAAGGACTTCTTCGGCACCTCGAGGCTGGACAGGGCGCCCGACTGTTTGGTGATGCCGGCGGCGGCCTGGTTGATGCCCGGCCAGTTGCGCACCGCGCGCAGGGCCGGCGACGGCGGCAGGCGGCTGAACTCGCTCGGCGCGTTCTGGACGCCGCCGAAGGGCGACAGCGTCTTGACGTCGGCCGCGAGCGCCAGCGACGACTTCGGCGCGACGTCCGACGCCGGGCAGAGCAGCGAGGCCATGGGGCTGGCCGACTTCTTGCGGTTCGTCGGGCTTAGGGTTCGGCGGTCGCCGCGCGGCCCGGATGCGGCCGGGACCTGGAGGTGCTGCGGCGGCGGCGGAAGCTGGGGCGTCAGGCTGTTCGGGCCGGGGATGCCGGGCACATAGGGGATGACCTTCTCGCCCAGGGTCATCGTCGTCGACATGGGCGGCAGGGTGAGCGGGTTGAAGGCGGTGATCGAGTTGATCGGCGGGAACTGGAAGTGCTGGGGCCCGCTCGAGGCCAGGTTGAGGCCCGCGATGGCGTGCTTCGGCGTCAGCTGGGGCCCGGCGCCGCCCATGGGAATTATGACCTTCGGCTCCTTCTCCTTGGACTTGGGCGATACCTCCTGGAAGCTGCCGCCCGACAGCAGCGGCGTGCGAATCATCTTGGGCGACATGTCGATGTCGCTGCACTCGGAGATGGGGATCATGCAGCCGCCGGAGGAGTTGTAGCGCTTCATGCGCTCCTCGTTCTTGCGACTCGCGCTCAGGTCGGCGCCCAAGTTGGAGGCGGCCGTGGCCAGGAGCTGCATGTCGCCGCCGCTGATGTTGCTGCTACTGCTGCTGTTGCCGTGGGCCACTCGCGTCCCTGTGGCCGCCGCCGAGGTCGTCTGCTTGCCGTGGGCAGGTGTGGGAGCAGCGTGCAGCTGGAATTGGTCGCTGCCGGCCGAGTCCAACTTGGGGCGCTTCGGCTCCGACGAGGGCGGGAACTGGCGGTCCTCGTGCATCTTGGTGATGATCACGTCCTCGGACTTGCGGCTCGCCGCCTCGCCGTGGTGGTTGTACGAGTCCACCAGGGGCGTCTTGCCGAGCAGCGGGCCCGGCGACGGCAGCGGGGCGTCGATCAGCCGCAGCGAGTTGTCCGGCAGCGCCGCGAGGGCGGCCGCAGCGGCAGAGGTTGAGGCTCCGCTACTGTTGCTGGTGGTCGGTGCTGCTGCTACTGCTGGGGTCGACGGTGCCGTCGACGTGCCCGCCTGCGAGGCACTCAAGCGGCTGAGCACCAGGGAGCTCGGCTTCGTCTTCAGCTGGTACCAGGCCAGCTTCGCCAGCGACAGGGGGTTCTTCGACAGGTAGATGGAGTTCTTCAGCTCCGGCAGGTTGAGCGAGATCGAGTTGGAGCGGAAGTACTTGTAGGACGGCGAGGAGACGGGGCTGATGGGCGCACTGGACGAGGCGCCCTGGCAGTAGGTGCTGTTGTGCAGCTGCAGGTCCTCCGCGGCGCGGAACTCGAGCGAGCACAGCGGGCACACGTAGACGGCGTCCTCGCCCTCGCCGGTGGGCACGGCCATGCCGCGGGCGTTCAGCAGCAGGTTCTTGATGATCGAGTTGTTGGGCGGGTGCTTGCTGCCTGCGGGGGCGGTGGAGACGGAGGCGGTGGAACTTCCTGCGCTCGTCGGCGCCTCGCTGGAGGCGGCCGAGTTGAGTTCGCTCGACTGGCGTTTGCGCGGCGTCGGCGGGGTGGGCGTGGCCGTTCTGGACGTGGCCGCAGCGGAGGCGGACGATGGTGCCGAGTGGTGGGCGTCGTCGGAGCTCTTGGACTTGGCCGACAGGTTGAGCGGGACATTGCCGCTTGGAGCCGACGACGACGCGGCCGCCATCGATTGGGAGTGCGCAAGGGCCTCAATTTCCTTCTGCTGGTGCTGGGCCTGCAGCAGCAACGACATGGGCGCTTGCTGCGGGGCGTGTTGTAGGTGGAGCTGCTGCTGCTGTTGTTGCTGCAGTGCCGGCTGCTGCTGCTGACGGTACTGTTGGGCTGTTGGTTGTGGCAGCTGTTGCTTTTGTTGGTGCAGTTGGGGCTGCTGTTGCTGTTGCTGCGGAGGCTGAACGATTTGTTTGGTTGTTGGTGCGATATACTTCGAAATGCCATTCAATGGCGGATGTTGCAGCAGTTGTTGTTGCATTTGCTGGTAGTGCTGTTGTTGCTGCTGCTGTTGCGCCTGTAGTTGTAGCTGCAATTGCTGCTGCTGCTGTTGTTGTTGCAGCTGCTGCTGCTGCTTGTTCGCAATCGCTTGAGCCAACTTCGCATTGGCGCTCTCAATAGTTGCTGACGTGACTAGACTGTTGCTGGCCGAGCTGCTGCTGTTGTTGTTGCTATGATTGTGTGTGGCACTCGAAGAACTATTGTTGTTGTTGCTGTTCGCGTTGTTGAAACTGCGCGAGCGGTTCAGCGTCTTCGGGTACTTCTTCTGCAGCAACAACTCCTTGTTCTCGACGATCGCCTCGTTCTGCGAGATCAGCTTCGTGATGTGCTCCGTGAGGAACTCCTTGTTCTGAAAAAAAGAATCCGATTAGTGATTGCCGTCAGGGCGGAAACGACTCCGACTTACCAACTGCACGACGCCGCTGGAGGCGGCAGCAGCAACCGCTGATATGTTGCCGTGGAGTAGGCCTGAGCTCGTGGCCGTGGATGCCGAGGTGGTGGTGCTGCTGCTGCTGCCGCTGTTCGTGCTGGCCGACACTGCCGTGGCGACGTTCGCCAGATACTGCAACTGGGTCTGCTGCTGGTGCGGCGCTGGCGTCGGCTGCATGCTGCTGCTGCACGACTGATGTCGATGGTGCGCTTTCATCAGGGCAGGGGAATGTTGCGATTGCTGCTGCTGCTGTTGTTGGTGCTGCTGCTGCTGATGATGTTGGTGCTGCTGTTGCTGCAGTTGGAGCTGCTGCTGTTGTTGTTGCAGGTGCTGCTGCTGCAGCTGCAGTTGGTGGTGGAACTGCTGCTGCTGCTGCGGAGTCATCAACTGGAAGGCCTGGAACGCCTGCTGCTGGGCGGCCGCGGCGGCGGCGGCAGCTGCCACCGAGTTGTAGTGTTGCTGCGTCATGTGTGCGGCCGGGTGCAGCAGCGGGGCGGCAGCAGCGGCCGCCGCCTGCGGCTGGGCCAAGTAATAGACGCCGGCTGCGGCGACCGCTGCCAGCGGCGAGGAGGCGATCGGCAACGCTGCGGGGTTGGCGGGATTGATCGTCAACTGCTGCTGCTGTTGCTGCTGCAACTGCAACTGGTGCGTGTTGATGTGGTTGTTGAGCTTCACCTGCGTGCTGGGCGACAGCGTCGGGTGATGCTGCTGCGCGGGCGGTTGTGGCTGCGCATGCAGGGGGTAGGCGGTGCCGAGCGGCTTCTGCTGCTGCTCCAACTGCTGCTGCTGCTGCGCCAGCTGGTGGTGCCTGGCAGCGGCCTCCTTCGACGAGGCGTAGAGGGCGGCGTTGTGGAACTTCGGCTTGTAGGGCTTGTAGTCGATCGGGGCCTGGGCTTGGCCCTGCTTCTGGCCGCCGGACGTGACGCCGGCCACCGCGTTGCTGTTGCCGATGGAGGCCGTCGTCGGCGGCAGTGTGCCGGCTGCTGGGGAGCCGAGCGGCAACTGCTGGTGCTGCTGCTGGGCCACGGGCTGCTGCACATACGTCGACTTAGTGGACGACAGCGAGGACGGCGAGGGCGTGGGCGAGACGACGGCGCCGGGCGACAGCTGCTGCAACTGTGGGAACTGCTGCTGGGCCTGTTGCTGCTGCAGGTACTGCAGCTGGGGATATGGTATGGCCGGGGAGGAGATGCTGCTCTCATCGATGGGCGAGGCAGTGCGACTTATCTAGAGAGACGGGAGAGGGGGAGTTAGAAAGAGAATGAGAGCAAGTGAGCTCACGACTCACCACGTCCGAGCTGCTGTTGCTCAGGTCCGGATCCTGCTCCTGGTCGGAGTCGGCGAAGGAGCCGTCGTCGGCGTCCGCGGGCAGCTCGATTCCTCGTTTGCGGGCGGCATGAGACCGAGATCTACCCAAGGGGAGAGATTGTTAATTGGTGATGCTGTTGGTGGCTGTGATGTTGCTGTTGCTGCTGTGCTTACCTGCAGTGCTTGTAGTAGTTGCTCTTCGTCTTGAACGCAAAGCCGCAGATGTCGCAGGGATATGGTCGTTCGTTCGTGTGGGCACGGATATGTTTCTGCAGCACCGACGGCTTCGTGCAGTTCAGGTTGCAGTACGGACAGACGTGGCGGCCGGCGATGTTGCCGCCCTGGTCGCCGGGCGCTGGGGAGCCTGTTTGGCCCTGATTCGCCCCAGCTCCAGCTCCAGCACAGCCAACTGTCTGTTGTTGCTGTTGCTGCAAGGGACCCGGGCTGCTGGAGGCGCTCAAGAGGGCGAGCGGCGAGCTGGGCCTTTGTTGCTGTGGCTGGTGGTGGAGGTGGTGTTGTTGTGGTTGCTTCTGATGCTGCTGTTGGAATTGCTGTTGTTGTTGCTCCGAACCATGATTAATACTAGCCGGGTGCGGTTGATTGCTGGTGGCGGTTGCTGCTGGCGTCGCCGCCGAACTATCACTAATTGTTCTGGGAACCAAACTATTACTACTATTTGCACTTGAGTTGTATTTGATGTTGCTGCTGTTGCTGGCGTTGCTGTGATTGATGGCAATGCTCGTTGTCCCAGCGGGAGCAGGAGCAGCAGCGACGACGACGTGTTTGTTGTCAATCGCGCTGCAGTCGAGGGCAGCGGATGTGTTGGCACTTTTCACCGTTGTCGGTGTCGATGTCGATATCGATGCTATCGACGACGTTGTTCTTGCTGGCGACCGGTCACCAGAGGCGACAACCTGTTGTTGTTGCTGCTGTTTGTGCGGCTTCTGCTGCTGCTCCTCCCGCTCCGGACTGCGGTGTCCATTGGTCAGTCCAGCCATGGCACGTGGTTCGCCCGCCGACGACGAGGTCGGCTCGGCCGCTGCTGCTGGCGTCGTCGTCGGCGCCGCAGGAGTCGCTCCAGTGGCAGCGGCCGCAGCGGGCGGGGGCGTCGTGGAGCTGCTGCTCGACGACAGCGATGTCGTGCGCGTCTTCTCGGCGGCGTCGCCGGCTTCTGCGGTGACCTCCGTCTCGGTGGTGCTGGCCAGGCGCTTGAACTTCTTGTGCAAGTACTTGGAGTTGTTCCACGAGGCCGACGCGTCGCCGGCAGCGTCGGCGGTCGTCGGTTTGGCGGTCGCCGTGGCGGCAGCTGTTGCTTCGAGCGTGTGGCTGCTGCTGCCGCTGCCGGTCGTATCACTTTTGTTGCTGCTGCCAACAGGGCTGTTGGCGTTGATGTTGCTGCTCGTGCTGTTGTTTTTGTTGTTAATGTTACTTGTATTATTGTTGTTATTATTGTTGTTGTTGTTGGTTTTGCAACTATCACTAATACTTAATGCATAATTTTTACTCGAACTATTGCTACTATCACTGCTGCTGCCACTGTTGCTGTTGCCCGCGTTGCTGTTGCCCGCGTTGCTGTTGCTGCTGCCGGCTGCCGCTGTCGCCTTCTCCCGCTTGCCCGGCGCCAGCGGCTTCGACTTCTTCGCCGTCCCCGCCCCGATCGCCAGCGGATCTGCCGCCTTCTCGCCGCTCTCCGCGCTGGCGGCGGCCACAGCGACAGCAGCAGCTGCCGCAGCTTTCGCCGCTGCCTTCGCCTGCTTCGCGGTCTGCTTCGGCGTCTTCTCGGCTCCAACTCCGCCGTGCGTTTCTCCACTCACTCGATATGTTTGTTGCAAACTATTTGTGTTGTTGTGTTTTCTGTGGGCAGCATTGTTGTTGTTGCTGCTGCTGCTGCTGCTGCTAGCGCTCATCGCTGTCGCATTGTTGCTGTTGCCGCTGCGTCTGTCCAGCGACCGATGATGATTGTTTAGCAATTGTTTATTTTTATTTGCCAAGTGTTTTGTTGTTGCTTGTGTTGTTGTTGTTGTTGCGGCAGCTTCCATGTTGCTGTGATTGTGTTGACCTCGTGTGCCACCAGGATCATCTGCAATTAGAAAGAGAGAGAAGAGATCAGTGGATTGTGAAACTCAATTGAGCTATTTCATTGCGTTTATTTGGGAACCGGTGTGAATTCCATGTGAACTAGAAAAGAAACAACCGAAACACGCTCAAAGAATGTTCCAAACGAATTTCAAGATTTTATTATCGGATCCCACCGGTCGGTCCATCGGAGTCTCCTCCGACTCGTATTTGCGCATTAATTTTTGCTCACTTTTAATGAAGTTCCAAATATTTGTCACGAGTCGATACGATCGGGACGCACTTATTAATAGACTCGTTAATAATATTAGCATTAGTAGCCGTGTCGATGATGACAACGACGATCATGATGATGATAATGATGAGGTTCGTCAATAAATTAACTCGAGGAACCTGTTCTCCGGCATTTCGTAATAGTTTATTTTTCAACATTTCGTTCAACGTTTGTTCTTTACGCAAACAGTCGGTAGAAGCGAGAACTGAAAGATTGAGTTGGGTTCGAAACGATGGATGGCAAGTAGGAGTAGTAGTAGTAGAAATAGAAATATTCGGCAACAAACGTTTAAAAGACCCCAGTCCCAGTATTAGATATAGAGAGAGGGTTCACTCTGAGGAACCAATGAGAAAGGTATGTTGGCTGTAGGGTTTGTGGGCCATAAAATTCTATACAGCAAGCAACCGCCTTCTCCCGTTGACTTCATTTGTTGTTTTAGTTGCCGCAGAATGAGAATGCAACCAAGAGAGGGAGAAGGAGAGATTTAAGCATGTTTTCAGGTGGAATTCGCCAGTTAGAAGCAAGCGGCGCCTCATGAGTAATTCCTCGCAATATCTATCCAGCTCTACGTATTCATATAGAACAGAGCGGAATGAGATAAGCCGACAGAGACCAGTGCGAGAAAGAGAAAGAGGGAGGGAGGGAGCGAGCGAAATCAAGTGTGAAAAGGAACCACGAGCAGTTGTCAAAGTTCGAAACTAAACAAACAGAAGACTTTAATCAAGTGTTGAAGTTTTTAATTCTGGATGGAGAAATAAAACAAATAAAATAAAAGTTTTGCTCTGGGCAACGATGAGTGCGGAGAGCAAAAAGTCGCTAATGACAAATAAACATCAATAAAACAACAATGAAATAGCTTAAATATAATACGAATGAATAGAGTAGTTAGCCGAACGTACCGGCAGATAGAGAGATAGAAAGATATTCAGTGGGATAGACCAACGACAGACGGTCAAACAGACAGACAGGGCAATTAAGCAGATATGAGATTTAATAACACCGTAACGTTATAAAACACTGTTGAGGTGTCACCAGAGGTCCCCCGGGGGAATGAGAAGGGAAAAACTATTACATGTATGACTAATAAAAAGGCGATAATGGATGTTAGACGGAAGCAAGTGCCGAGCAGTCGAAACCAGAGGTCTCGATTACCCGGGTATCGAGTAACCCGGGTTACCCGGGTTACTCGAATACCCGGGTAATACCCGGGTATGGCATTACCCGGGTAATAGCAATACCCGGGTAATAGCCAATACCCGGGTAATAGCTAATACCCGGGTAATAGCCAATACCCGGGTAATGCTATTACATGTGCATAGGAATTTATAAATAAATTGTAAAAACATTTAAAAAAAATATGAATTAAAATCCAATTTATAAAAATATATAAAAATATATTTTTTTTTAATTTTTATAAAACTACAGTAGAATTCGGTTATAGCGACCGCCAAGGGACCGAAATTATACGTCGTTATAACCGAACGTCGTTGTATCCAAATAAGTGTGCGCATGTACAAACTATTAAGAACCAAACTTGCTTTGAAAATCCGACGTTATAAACGGATGGTTGTTATAACCGAGGTCGCTATAAATGAATTCTACTGTATTTTCTAAAGGAACATTTTTATAAAAAAATAATGTTATAAACTTTTTTTATAAATTTGTATTTTAATTTAAAAAAAAAATATATATATATATATATATATATTAAATATCAATATGTTCATTGCATTAATCATTTGCAGATTGACAAATTAATTCCTACACATTCATACACACGCACTTCAAATGCGCGTATTAGTCTACGTAGCCAAATGCGCAGATTCTAATATTTATATGTAACGCATTTCATGCAAAGCATAACATATCGAAGGGTCATCAAAACAAACAAAAAACAACAACATCAATCGACGCACTCTGCTTCAAAACCTATGCATCTTTTCGCATCAAACACACGAAGATGCGCGAAGGCAAACACACAACGCATCAAATGGTCATCAAAACAAAAAACGAACAAAAAACAACAACATCAACAATCGACGCACTCTGCTTCAAAACCAACCCCCGCTACCTGCTCCGTCGCTTGAAAGGCCGAACGATGTGCGTCGTTTCGCTTCGAAAGGCTTATATCGGCCTTTGCCTGCTACCCGGGTAATGAAAGGCCGGGTAGCATTACCCGGGTTTTAGCTATTACCCGGGTATTGGCTATTACCCGGGTATTGCTATTACCCGGGTAATGCCATACCCGGGTATTACCCGGGTATCCGGGCGTCCGGGTACCCGGGTAATGCTAGCTACCCGGGTAGAAATCGAGAGCCCTAGTCGAAACACAGTGAAAAATCAACATATTTCTATTACAAAAGGTAAACTAATTGCTTTACATTCTGCACCATGGTATTAAACAAGGTTATAATAAGCTACTTCAATATTTAAGACCACTAATAGTTTTGAGGAAGTTTTTCTTAAATTAAAGTTGTATTAAGAAACTCTTGTATTGAGAAAATCTTTACACTAACAAGTAATCTTTACAATACCCACCGAAGTGCCCGATATAAAAATAAATCAAAAACGCTAAATATGGTTATCAACCAGACTGAAATAGAGTTGGGCTAAACGTGCATAGAAGAAACTACCGATAAAACTGGTCGGCGGCGCAAGGTGTCTCCGGTTGACTCACGACGAGCCACCACCGGCCGGGCCCAGACGCGAACCCGGTTTCGTTACCGCACCTGTAGTCCTAATCGTATCGCCTCACAAACATCTATCACACCGCCACCCCCGCCGACCTCGCCCCCGGTCCCCCTCCTTCAAACATTGATGTTTCATGCGGTTTTCACTTTCATTTCTTCACTCCACCAAATACTGAAGCGAAGAGGAAGAACGAGCAAACGGTCGACATCAAAGAAGGAGACAGACACATTTAGAAAAAGAATAAAGTAATGGGAAAACAAAATGGGTTTCTGTGAAGTTTTTGCGAGTGGAACAGAAAAGTTATCAGTTGATAGACAAAGGAACGAAGAAAGAAAATGTTACCTGTTATCAACAGCAACAACATATTCACTAGAAAAGAGAGGGGTATAGGGGAAGGGGAGGGAGAAACTTGCGAGAGCGCAGAGTGATAAGATTTGAAATATTGGAATTCGCCATGAGTAGGCGAGAATTTTTTGCTGGATCCCCATTGCTGATGCTGAGGGGTTGGTGGGAATTTGAAATACGAGTCGACGACAGACTGACGTAATTTTCTGTCTATACAACAAAACAAGCAATAGAACCAGAACCAGATGATCTCACTTCCACTCCGAGTGGAATTCATCGATGAGAACGAGCAGTCACCACCAGGGGTGTCCTCACCTAAGTCAAGAAGTAGAAACGACAGAAAAGTTGGCAACAAAGGTTTGTGAAAATGACAGAAAAATCATAGAATGGAATAGTGGTTCGTGTACTTGCTAAATAGATGTTGATTTGATCTGAATTGCAATGATTTTGATACAATATCGTTTTTTCGGATGGAGTACAACAGGTTATTCGTGGATTCATGGAATAAGTAATAAAAGAGAAAAATTATAAAAATAACAAAATCAAACGAAAATACAAAATATTGAAATTAACCAAAGATAATAAAATAATAATAAAACACTGCTTATGGGGTAAAGTATTGAAATTTCAATTAGTCGAGCAGTTAAAGCGTTACTCACGGAGGAGGCTTCCCTCTACTTCCTCCTCCTCCGCCTCCTCACACACACTCTCTACTACGTAAAAAATAAACATGTTGTGTGGAACAATCACACACACACACACACACACTGTTGCTATCAAGAGCGCCAGCAGCAGACGCTTTCATTTTCATTAAAATTTCGACAACAACATCAGCAGCAGCAGAGGCAGAAGCAGCAACAGCAGCGACAGAAGAGCGCAAAATATTATTACCATTGAGGTGGAAGAGAGGGGAGAAGGGGGAGGAGGGGTGGACAGAGGGGGGATGGGGGCGAAAGACAGGGTGACGTTCGCTCGTTAAACGTCGCGTGTTCGACGAGGTTTATTAAAAATGCTGCGATGTTCAAGCGTCGACGTAGTTGAGCTATTGTTGTTGTTGTTGTCAGCATTAAATTGTTGTTCTTGCTTTATTAAAATATATACTATTGTTGTAGTTGATAATAAAATTTTGTCGGCCGATAGCGAGCGAACGAATGAAAGACCGAACAGAAGGAATCGATTTCAACGACAACAATTTTCACAATAGCAACAACTACAAATCGACAACTATAACTGTAATAACAATACCAACAACAACGACGACTTCAGAAAACAACAACAAGCTACTTATAACATGTTGTTTTTATTTATTATTGGCAATTTTTTTTATTATTGCCATTTGTGCAATACGTAGACGATCGCTGGATTGCGGTCTGTATGTATAGGTTATACCGTAGACATATCATCCACGACTAAATTAATAGCATAATTGAGGATATACATGTGGGAATACTATAGAAAATACGAAACTGGTTGATTAAATATAAAATAAAATAAATATATAAAAAACTTTCGGTAAAACCGTGCAAAGTTTTTAAGCAAATAGTAATGTCTATAAACGATATATCACGGGGTAATGAATACCGGAGTGTGTGGGGGTAGGAAAACGAGTTCTGTCGCTCGGAGTAAAACCATTTGTTTCTCGCTAACTTTATGTAAATATTTTGCGATGAAATAGAAAAACGACAAAAAAAGAGAGAAATGCTAAGGAAACTAGCATTGAAAGTTTACAAGTCGGGAGCGAAATATCAGTGAAAAGTGTTGTGGATCGTGAGCTATTGTATAGCAATTTGTTCAGTTAGCTTAATTCATTATACTCCTGTTATATAGTTGAGTATTTTTTTTTTGTATATTTGCATGACTTTGATCTAAGGTAGAACAATGTGAGGATCTCTGGAGTATTTGCTTTTGTTTTATTTCAAGTCGAGTAGAATAGAATATAAAGAAGCAGAGATAACACTGAGTTGGAAAGTTTAAAAGCACTTCTATTTCACTACAATGGCTTTAGATAATCAGCATTGTAGGAAATGCGAGAATCGTATTCAGCCCGCAGAATCATATTCAGCACAAGAATGTGAGAAGCAAGTAACTAAGTAGTTGACCAAAACCCTGCTTATATTGGAATACATCAATTGAATTGCTGAATAGGCGAAATTCTCATCACAAATGCTTGAACATGAAGTATTTAATGCGTATTCAGCACACTGAATTACTCAATGATTGACGATCGATTGAGTTGGGAATGACAAATTAACCAAAAATGCACTGCGGAATGCTGAATAGCATTTCCATGTGCTGAATAATTAAAAGCGTTTCTCGCATGAGGTGCTGAATAACAACAAAACCAACAAAAACAGGAAACATTGCACAAAGTACAATGTTCAAAGCACTATCACAGTGATTATCACCAAAGACTATTGACTGCAATTGTGATAGGTGATTTTTTCATATTATTGTTGTCATATTTCATATTGTAATTTGTTATTTCACTTGATTTATTATATTCTTGACTTTCCTTTTTTCATTTTGTATTTCTATCGTTTATGTTATTATGTGTTAGTATTATGTGTTAACGATGTATTCAAATTAATTGATAATAGTAGTAATAGAGACCAGGGCTACAAGAATTACTTATTAATAGAGACCAGGACTACAGGAATAACTAATTAATGTTCTTGAACAAAAAAATCTATAAATGATCATATTTTTGAACAACAGCTAATAGTGTTGAAACATTTTTGAAAATGCAAAATCGTATAGAAATTACTACGATCGCAATGTCTGAACCCTGATCGTGGATGCTGGAGATAAATAATTGAAACTAGCTCTGTCGATGGCGCTGTCGTGAGCAATAAGCGTAGTCGTAGTGACGACGACGATCACATGTTAAATGTCAAAATGTAGCAATAAATAAATAAATAATTACAGTAATACGTCATTTGTGTTGCCAGCGAGAAACAACAACAACAGATATCAATGTATTCGAGCCCAAGCGCTTTTCAAACAAGTTTGAGGTGCGGCAATTCGAACGAGCAAGAGAGAGAGAAAGAACAAAAACAGAGAGGGAAAGAGAACATGGTGGGGGAGTCATGATGAGTTAATGTTGTTGTTGTTGGATGTGTTTCTAATTAATTTGAGCGGAGGGGTTAATTGAATGTAGTTATTGTTGTTTGTACTCATTATTGTTGTACAAGCTGAGATTGACTGAAAACGTGATGAAGTGTTGCGAAAGTGAGAAAAAGAAGAAGTGTGTTGAACGAAGGCAAAAAGTAGAGGAGACAAACCTAAAGTGGGGGCCGACTAGTTTAGCTGAATGCCACAACCGTGCCAGAGTCAAAAGTCATCGGCATAGAAGAACAGCTGAGCGAGACAACTGAAATATGATTACCGTCCACAAACACACACGTTGTTGAAGAGATAATATTCGAGCTGATAATAGTTTCCATCAGTCGAGACGACGAAGTCTGTACGTGAGGCAGGTACCGAGAGCTGAATTCGCAGCTAAACAAATTGACAGAAATGCCTTTAAACCGCTGAACTCAACGCTGAATTGATCAACAGCTTGCTGAATCGATCAACAGTGTGCTGAATTGTTGAAATCACCTGCAAATGACTTAATTCAAAGCAAATAGCGCGCCTAATGTTGCTGAATGACGCGCTGAATATCAAAAAAACGCGCTGAATAACAAAAGAACGCGCTGAATCGCGGAATCAAGTAGTGCTTGAGTTGCTGCTGAACGAACACGACACTCGGAAACTATTCCAAACACTCGAAATCGCCCGTCAACACTGAGCGAAAACCAATGCGAACTTACCAATTGAAATTTTTGAAAAATAGTATATGGATAAGGAAAAAAATAGATGAAAACACAAAGCAATTTGCAAAACAACAACAACACAAGAGGAAGCAAACCAAAAACTAACAAGAGTCGTTGCAAGCAAAATAAACAGCAAATATGAAATAAAAAAAAACACTCGGAACCGCCGCGAGAGAGACGGAGACAACGTAACAAATGAAATGCGAAACACGACTAGAGACACGAGCGAAATTCATTCAATTCGCAAGTAAACCGCAAGAAGTATCACAAAAGGCGATGACGAGGAACAGAGAGGGCGAGAGAGCGAGAGAGAAACAGAGCTTTAACTATTCCCCCCCCTCTCCCCAGACCGCCGCACTCGACAAAGTGCAAACGAGAGCGAATAATTAAGTATAATCAAGAAGCACAACGAAGAAATGCCAAATGAAAACATCCAAAGAAACACACATACATACAAAATATACGATAACAAATAAAATTATAAAAACTTACAGAAGGAAAAAATGTTTAAGAAAATCAATATGTGAGCGAGATATAGCTCAGGAATACCGCAAAATTCGCACTTACTCACTTTCAGCCACCGATCGCAACCATCCACGAGCGATCAACGATCGGTGATCGTATAAAGTACGATCATCGCTGGCCCCTGCCTCCCCTTCCGCTATTTGGTCTACGTCTGTCCACGTTGGAGGACGACGACGTTGAAGAAATCGAGAAACCACGAAACACAACACAAAGCGAATGAAGCGATTGGCGTTCGTCGGCGACGATCGAACGACGAGCTTCAACTCTGTGACTAAGGAAGGTCTGGGGAGCTCCTCCGTTCACACACACACATACACATTCTAAACACACTCCGTTCCCCCAACAACAAAAACCACAACAAGCACAACAAAAGCAAACACAAACAAAACAAAAAGAAGCAAAAAATCGCTGGAAGCAATAATCATATAATTGCTGAGCTGCTCCACACACAAAGCAAAAGTTGCTGCTGCTGTTGTCGATGATGATCGTCGTCGTCGTTGTTATTGTTGTAGTTGTTGTCGTTGTCGTCGTCGCAGTGAGTCGAACAGCAGCAGCAGACTCGGCACAGCAACAACAACTAAAGCGACCGACAATCAAGCGAATGATCGAGCAAGCGATCGAGTAGACGGACGAGCGAACGATGGCGGATGGAACTCGTTTGTTGTTGCTGTTGTTGTTGATATTAATATTATTAATGTTGTTGTTGTTGCTGAAAACGTCAGCGTCACCATCGTCAGCGCCGTCGTGATCGCACATTCAGAGTCAGCGTCATATCAGTCAGCCAGCCGATTCAACAGAAACGAGGAAACCCTCTCCATTTATATTAGCACAACAACAAAAACAACAACAAATATAATAACAACAAAAAGTAAACGAACAAACGAACGAAGAAGAGGAAGAAATACAAAACAAAAAACATGAATAAAGAATGGCAAGAGAAATAGAGTCAGAGAGAGAGAGAGAGAGAAAAACATAAACAAACACAAGCAGTTGAGAAGAGCGATAAATCGGAAGAGCGAGAGGGAGAGAGAGCGTGTGCAAGGGGATGAGCGAGGGAGAAGAGAGAGAGACGTAACTATGGGGAAGTGTGAAAGGAGGGAGGGAAGAGGTTTATAGATGAGGTTAGAGAGCTCTGGAGCCCAAGTGCGGACGGTGAGTGGGAGGAGGAGAAGCAATGGAGAGGAGAAGGGGGGAGGTCAAGAGTGTGGAGAAGTTAAATATTAGTTTATCGCGTGTACTCACACATTCACACACGCTCTCACACATTCACACACACACCACTCAAACACACAATCACTCACATACTTGGACCGTTCGTTCCGAGACAAATAGAAGAAGTTTTCAATATAATAAGAAACAGCAAACAGAATAGAAGAACTTGACGAAGATAAGCGATATTTCATTCAATATACACGTACATACATATGTAGAAGTAGAAACGTTAGAAATACCTATAGACAGAGAATACCTATATACAGGCCGACCGACAGACAGATAGGCAGATAGCCAGTTGTATGAACAAGGGGAAAACAATTCCTATGACGACAGCGAATTCTGTAGAAACGACGTCGATGTTCGCGGTAGACGACGAGTGGAGGAGGAGGAGATGTAGATGGAGTGGGGATTGGGAAAGTGTGGCAAGTGCGGTCACAACAACAACAACTAAAATAGCGGTAGCCTAATAATAACAAACGAATTAAATACCACATAGACTTGTATTAGTATTATTCAAAAGCTAGATTCCCTCGATTCTCACCTGAGGAGGTCAAAGTGGAATTCATAAGAAAATAATTAATTTCCAATAAACGAAGCAAGGGGAAAACGGCAATAAAAATAGAGAATTAAATGAAATTCCCCAACTGAGCCATGCAAATGTTTTAATCATAAATTATAGAACGCTTTATCAGCGAATTCGGACTCATACATACATCTATATATAGCATCTGCGATAAAAGGTCTATAAACTCATACACACATATGCGCAAGTTTGCATGTGTATGTGTGAGTAAATAATACATTAAATTCGATTAATATTACTGAGATTAAGAGCACCGTGTCCGAGAGAGATCATGACTTAGTTCTACTGAGTTACGCAGCGAGAGAAAAATATACAATATAATATTTATATACAGAGACAGATAGATACTTGCAAATATTGTGAAAAATCGAGGAAACAATTAGTAGATAAGGGACGAACTCGTCACAGTTGCTAACTTTTACGGTAAAATTTTAATTATATTACTACTGATAGCGCCTCGTTATGAAGATCTCGCGTCCGACGCATTCGGCTCGTTATCAATTATTCGCATAGAGGTCGAGCTTCCAGCTCAGAGCAATCTCGCCTATTGCATGATGTACATATGCTTCTCGGTCTATCTGTCCGAGGCTATGGGGTAATACACCATATTTCGTTCGACAGGTTAGTGCAGAGGTCGAATGGGATGATTATCAGTGGTTATGGACCAGAGTGGAACGTCGCTGGACCCAACCTATCCCAAGGTTCGGTGGAAAATACTGCAGTCTTAACCCGAAGAGCGGAGGCCGAGACCCGGTTCCAAAGTAAACTGATCTGTAACGGACCCCAACTTGCTGAATGCTGAATGAATTTCAAAAGCAGATTTGCAAACGCCCGCTGATAGTTCTCGATCGGGGATTACGTCGACATGGCATGAGGAAGGCCGCACCAGAACAAATGACGAACGATGCAGAATGGCTGGCTATAAATAGACCATCATCTCGGCACAATGAGTCTCTCGCTGGGAATTAAGAGGATGCGAGAGTAAAAATACACTTTCGAAAATTCCACCGGAAGTGAGCGAAAATTGAAAAAGAAAACACAACTAGAGGAAGTGAGTCGATTTTTCAAAGTCGATTTGCGATTGGCGCGGTGTGTTAGCGAGGAGAAAACAAATAAATCGCTTTTAGGTATGTAGGCGGTGGGCGGCGATGGTGTTCCTCCGAGGAGAAGCAACAACAAGAATCGCACAAGAATTTAGAAATAACAAGCCGATTGAAATTGGCACTAGAAGTTTAAATTTATTCACATCCTTGCTGCTCATAAATTCGCAATATTTCAAGAGTATTTTTAAAACAAAAGAGAGGGAAGGGGGGAAGCGGCGTCGAGTGGAATTTGTTTGAAATTCGAAAACGAAACAGGTTAAAAAATAAAGACAAGTCACGAAAAACGAGCAAAAACTAAATCAAAATATGTGGCCACAGCGCCAAGTGAACGAAAAACAAAAGCGAACGAAAACGAAAAATTGACGAAATATGTGAGTGAGCGCCATTGCAACAAATTAAAAATAAAACGAGAGCAAATAACAACAATGCCAGAAAACCTGCGAAAATACAACGAAATACAAAAAGAATGGCGGGAGAAAATTTAAAAATATCACGAAAACAAAAACAGTAGGAGGACTGAGGGAGAGAAGTGCAAGGGGGGTGAGGCAGAGACAAGTTGAAGCCGAAACTTGCATGAAAATAATCGCAAAAAACGAAAATAAACAGTCAAGTGTAAAAATAAAAATCGATAATTAAAATACAATTTCATTAAGCACACAACATTTTTGAAAAATAATTCCAATAAATTGAATGTTTTCGGAGTCGTATAAATAATTAGAACTAGTGCAAAAAGCCAAGGAAAAAATAAGATGACCAGCAATATGTAAATATTTATAAATTTCTTCGTGTGGTTTTGTTTTGCGATTTTATTACAATTGTTTTTTGTTTTTCGGCTCGGACTCAGATCTCGAGAGATTTATTTTTGGCCTCAAACTACGTAGGACAACTTTCATAGCTGGCCGCCTGCTCCCAGACCGTCCGCCCACCGACCCTGGTCGCCACTCGATAGCGAGCAACAAAAGCAAGAGCAAACACAGCACACAAGTCAATCAATCCGGCCACCAGTGGCAAGGGGTGGGACGAGGCTTTTGGCATAGGCGAAGGCGCCTGTGAGAAAATGTGCACGACAAAAGGGGGAGGGGTGGGGGCGGTCAGTCGGTCGGTCGGTGCCGCCAATCAAACAATTAAAAAATGGAAGCATTTTTATATTCAAAACAGTAACTTGAATTTGTTGTAAGGTGCTTGTTTGTTATTGTTTGTATTATTGCTTTGGTAATTGTTATTATGTTTGTTGTTGCAATTGTTATTATTAGATATTTGTTGTAATAAATGTTTCTGGTATTTTTGCCGTGAATTGCTGTTGTTTTTGTTTCTGGGATTTAATTGTAGTGATTTTTTCATCCAGTTTTTGAATTCACTTCGATCGCTTTGCTCTACAGCGCCAACAGGTGATTGGTTTGAGTGGTTGAGAGAATGACAGTTGAATGACTGCAAGATCATCTGAATATTATTTATTGATAGTTACAACCGATCAGAATCCGATCGTTTTAATTTAAATTTAAATTATTATTATAATTTGTTTCACTATTGCTGTTTTTATGAACTATTTTACTACAAAGAAAACCAGTAAAGGAAACTAAGATCAACCTATGATTGATTTATAATTTGTATTTATTAAATACTTTCCATTGTTTCCACTTAATTATTTATGTATGAATATTGTTTGTTAGCATTTTATTTCGATCCGAGTGATTTCTTTCAGTCCAAGAAATACCCCTTATTTGATAACGTTCCTGGTAACTAGACCCTCAAGTAGACCTCAAAAAATCACTCACGTCAACGAAAATTGGCAATAAAAATACAAAAAAAAAAAACAACACCTCAATAATAAAAAATAACAGTAAAAAACACAAAAAAAAATGGAAAAAATCAATGCAATGATCGATACGCAATGGGGATCGTGTTGTGATAACAACAACAAAGAATACAGTCAACCACAAGAACAACAAAAAAACACTCACAGCAACAACACGAACTCAAAGATACCTCTTATAGCGATCGTAGGTGTTGCTCGGAAATGCGATTAGAAAGAAAATCCACGATCGGCCGGCCACGAAGGCGACCGTAAATAAATAACGAGCGAAGGAGACAGATAGAGAGAGAGATAGACAATCGGTCGATTCAGCAAAAAAAAAAAAACTTTCGACGAAAGAGCGAAGAGAAGAGAAAAAGAAATAACGCGAGCCCCAAACAGTTTGAAGGACGGAATTTCGCAGTGGCGGCGGCGCTGACTCGACAACAATGGCAACAGCAACAATATCGACTACAAAAAACAACTTCAACAACAAAGACAACAACAATTGATGCCACGATTACGTTGCAACAGAAAAGCAGGGAGCACCCAGACGATGACAACAACATCGAAGTCGATGGCGACGACGATGACGACGGGGACGAGGGAAGCCAACGGACAGACAGACAGACAGGCAGACAGACATCCGGACAAACGCTCGAACGAGAGATAGAGTCGAGCAACAGGCGGACCGGCGGTGGTCAAACTGGTCCGAGGAAGAAGCCAGATAGAGTCGGCGAGAAGGCTGTATCGAGAGCAAAGGAGGGAGCGGAAGAAACTGAAAGAAATGGGAGACAAACGAACGAACGACCGACCGACGCGTCGCGACGATCGAACAGCCAGCGATCGTGTGTTGACGAACGGACGGAGGTAATAAATGGAGAGCAACAGCAACAACAACAGCAATAGGAACCAGATGATGATAACAACAACAACATCAACAATGGCGAGATGGTCAATAATAATAAGCAACAACAAACAACGGACAACATTGGGGAAAAAAAGAGCAATACAAACCATATGTGTGCGTCTCTTGTTGTGATCTCAATAGCTCAATAGTTTTGTTGCTGTATTGTTGTTTTTGTTGTATTGTTAAGTGTCACCCCGAAACGAGAGAGGGATTCCTCGTCCCTCGATGTTATATTTAGAGGCGATTGTCTATCGCTGTTGTCGCACTGAAGATCGCACACAGGGAAGGTGAAGGAGAAGAACAACAAAAAGTGTTTCCAGAATGCGACAAATTAAATTCGGCAACAATGCAATCGCCAACAAAGGCGACACAGCCCTGACAACAAAAACTACGGCCATATGTAGACAGATAGATAGATAGATGGAGATGCCCTCGTACTCACAGATACTTGTTGCAGCTCGCACTCCGGGATCAAGCGATCGTGCGACAGAGACGGAGAGGCTGGGCGGAAGCGAGCGCGGTAATCCTTTGGAGGGTGGCTCCGTGTGCGTGTGTGTGTGTGTGTGTCGCGGCAGGTATCCTGGCGCCGTCTGAATCGCTGACAATGCCACACGCAGGTCACTCCACGGTATCCGTCGTCGGACACTCGATACCTAAAGTGTCTCCCGCACACACTTCAGTTGTTGTTGTTGGTTCTCTGTAGTTGTCGGCGTTGTTGTTGCTCTGAAGTATGCAATTCGCGCTTGAAGTGCAAACGGATTTCCCTTCAGAATTTCACTGGAATTTTCACAGATTTCACAGTAGCCGCAGGGGGTGAGCGGGACGACGCGAGGGCCAGGGTCGACCTCTTGACTTCGCACAGCATTCTGCTCACGATGATGATGACGATGGCTATGACGACGATGATGATGGTGACGTTGAAGATCAACAATTGGCAGATTCTGTGCGTTTTGAGATCGTTTCAGAATTCACTCTATCACAAATTGAACTTTAAATTACTCCGATTGGTTTTCAGTAGAACTATTTTATCGATCGGGGTTCGATTCACTTGGTTAATTTCAATATTTTTCACGTAATTTTTCCAACTGAATTTTTCAAAATCACAGATTTTTCGTAGATTTCACTCGACGTATTACGTATGCCCCAAACACTGGGTTCCCGAATCGCGAACGTTGTTGTCTCTATCACTCTCTCTCTCTCTCTCACTCTCGTTGTTCCGCTTCGTTCAATGGTCGGAGCGCCACCTCGGAGCACTGGCGAAAATCATTTAAATTGGCCGAAGCCGAAATCACAACAACAACACCGGCCGATAACAAATTGTATTGCAACAACAATAGCGGCAGTAATTTGTTGCTGCTCACAAATTCACAAAACTATACATGTGTAATAAAAATCGTCAGAAGAGACACATTTGAAATTCCTTCATCGTTTTTGCCTACGAATTACGTCGGTTTTTACGACAACAGACAGCAACAGGGAGCACAACGGCAACGACAACAACAATGATTCCGATTCCGTTGTCGTGCTTCGGTTGCCGATTCAGACCAACGCAGCTCCGGGGCCAGACTGACGACGACGACGACGGAACGTGGAGCCGCCGATGGGGCGCGAGGGGGGCGCGACCGCGACGACGACGAGACCGATTTAAATGCAACCGGCCCTCTCTCTCGCACTCTGCCTCGCCGACCGCACGAACGAAAATAACGCGCGAAAAGTATTTAAAACGAGAAAAACAATTCGAAATTAAATAAATTGAAATGTGTGCTTGTTTGTGTCTTCTTCGTTCGCTTCGTATATTTATTATTGCTACGTCCGAGGTGCTTGCTGTTTCTTTTGTGGGGCCGCTTGATAATTCTCTCGGTTCGTTCAGAGCACGCCAGCGAACACGATCGATCCGTCCGCAGCGCCCGTTCTTCAAGAGCTACCGTAACGAAGTGCCGCGATCGCGCTCGTCGCCTGGCTCATTCACCGATCGGCGGTGCTGTCGCTGTTGCTGCCGACGGACGTACGGACGCACGGACAGACAGCTCAGCAGACGGACGGACGGACAGCCGAATCCGGTCGTCGTCACTTGGCTCGGGGCTCGCTCGCTAGGTCTGTCTCTGTCTCCGCCGTCGTTCTTAGGTACCGCGCATGGACGGACGGCGACGACGACGGATCCCTCGGCGGCTCGCCCGTAGGGAGGAGAAACCCCTTGTCGAGTGTCGTCTGAGCATTACTCACGATCTCTCCACACTCTCTCGCCCATTCGCCCTCCCGCTCTCTCTCTCACGGTGTCTGTCGCTATCCGCTCACCTCGTGTCTTCGTGGACTCCGTCTCGCTCTGGCCGCATGCGTTGGCATCTTTTGTTGATCTTCCGACGGTTTGATCTTCGGGTTCTGGCTGCAACATGTGTGTTGCTTTTGTTATTGTTGCTGTTAATGTTGTTGTAAATGTTGTTGTAAATGTTGTTATTGTTGCAGATATAGTAGTTCTTGTTGCTTTAGCTGATCCCCCAGACGTACCTCTGGCTGCGAGTCGAATTCTTGGCGGCTTCCTGATCGCATGGTGCAGAATGTGGCGTTTTCCCAAGTGTTTGCCAGAGACACCAGCACCACGAGTGAGTGAGTGAGAGGGCGATAGAGGGAGCGGAACTCCTCGGGTCGGCCACTGGTGGTGACGGAGCCGGAGACGTAGAGCCGACGCGTTAAAGTCAGAGCCAGATCATTACCAGTTGTTAAGAACATGTTATTCTTTGCGATTTTTTCTATTCTATTCTTTCCGTCCCTCTCTCGTTTCTGACTCTCTGCCTCTCAACCTACTCTGTTTTGTTCATTTCCTTCACTTCGAGTGGAATGTTGTTGTTCGGTCTTTGGTTGTTGTTGTTATTGTTGTAGTTGTTATTGGGTGTGTGTGGTGCAAAGAAGTTGTTGATAGATCGTTAAACTAGATTAATCGCCAGGGGAAATATTTCGTCTCCCTATCTTTGGTCGTTTGGTTCTTTTCGTCGTTTCCATCTACCGGAATTTCCAGTAGTTCCCTCGAGTGCCGATAGCAGGCCGTATCGGGCGGTTGGTTCCATTGATCGCGGCCGCCGGAGTCCCTTGTGGAGAGCATGATTCAATGACAATCCATCAATTGAACCCTGATGCACACTCTGAGACGGAGAAGGCGATCTCTCTCTCTCTATCTCTCTTTGTCTCTGGCCCATCCACATGACTCGGGTTAGTCAGGTGCTTTGTCTGCCGATAGACATTTGAAGCGTCCCGATCGCAATCGACGGGAAGTGCTCGAAGGAAGCGATGGGTGCTCGGCGTTCGCAGAAGAACTCGAGTGGTGCTAATTTATAAACCGACTGCGGACTAAATACCAATGTTGCGAATGTATTTATCTCCCAGAAATCCCACAACAGACAGACAAACCGCCAGTCGAGTCGAACAGAGGAAATCAGACGGACGGCGATACCGAGGTGATCGGCAATAATCGATTTAATTATTTATAGAAATACCCAAAGATGCCCCGAGACAAGGGGCGAAGGGGGAAGAATGCGCAAGTGGTCACACTTTGAAGCAATCACCGCGCACAGCGGAGGATTCGCGGAGGAGGCGGAGTCAGTCTAACCAGCCGTCCATCCGTTGATCGTCCATCCATCGAGCGATCGATCGATCGTTCAATGAACGGTCGCGAAAGAAGACGAGGAAGACGGAGAACGAGGCTCTTCCATGGACCCAAAGAGGAAAACGCCGCCAAAGTGACGACGCCGATGACCACGACGACCACACGATGCCGGCGATCGATCGGTGGAGGAAAGGGGGAGAAGACAGAATAAGAAAAAAAACACCGCTACAATTACGACGAGAAGACGTGAAGAACGAGCAAAGGGCGATAAACCAGGAGGCTGCGGGGTCATCGGAGGTGGGGAGAACGTTTTGTGATAGAGACGAGTGAAGGAGAGCGGGGGGAAGAAGAAGGGGGCCAGAGACCGGAGGAAGGCGATAAGAGGAGCTGCTCGGCGGATGGAGAGAATGGAGCATGAATGCGAATCGCGATCGCATGATTTAATCAAGCAGAAAAATAAACAATTCATAAGGAAGGAGAGAGACGGAGACAGAAAGAGAGAGAGAGGGAGACGGATAGGCAGATGGATGCTCGGTTCGAAGATTTGTTGGAGCTGCGGACTTGAAGCCGTGACTGGCCAAAAAGAAGCAAATAGAAGAAAAACAAAAAAAAGACGAAATCAAATAACAAGTCGAATTGAAAAGAGAGAGAAAAATAAGCCTCGAGGCGAGTTGAATCAGCATAAGTTGTTGTTCTTGTTGTTTTGTTGCTCTGTCCGACTATCGATGGCAACACCGGAGCCGAGTCGGAGTCAGATGTCCGAACAATAACAACAACTACGACGACGACGTCGACATCAACAACAAAAATTCATCCATATTTAAATGTGATTGAATAAATAGCAACAACAAGATCCAGATAGCAGCAACAGCAAAAACAATGATCGACCAAAGTAGAAGACGACGAGGAGAAGAGAAGAAGAGCCGATGAAGAAGAGTAGTAGAGGGAGAGGAAGAGGAGATGACAAGAAGACGAAACAACTGATTGAAACTCAATTGTGATGGCGACAAATGATCGCGAGCGGAATGAAAGACAGATGGAGGAGGGGTTGAGAGAGAGAGGAGGGTGAGGGGAGGATGTTGTATACCTCATGTAATCGAAGACACGATTGAGACGATCAATCGGTCTACATCCACATGTATCTATCGATCTATGGGTTGGTCCCTCTCTTTGTCTATCCATGTCTATCTGTTTATTAGTCTACCGAACGACGATTGTACAGCAAACAAACAAACAAACAAACAAACAAACAAACAAGAAACACCTACGTGAAGTCGAGGAAGGAGATGGCGAAGGCGAAGAGTGTGATGGAAGAGGAACTGAGATCCAGGTGAGGAAGAGGTAGAAGAAGGGATGGGGGAGGGGAAGTGCGAGGAGGAGGAAGTGATAGAGAGAAACGCTCACAAACCCAACGACACTCGACGACTCCAAAACAAGGCGACGGCGACGAAGACTGAAAACAGAGACAAACGAGGACAGAGCGAGGGGAGCGACGTCGATGACAGAGACGTCGACAGTCGACAACGATGACTGACTCGGTCGATTGATCGGGCGGCACTACAGCAACAACAAGACCAATAACAATAATAAAACCCCACTACAAACACAACAAAGCGCTGATAATTGAAGAATTTCAAAGTGCAGACGTCATTTTTCGATAAAACAAAAACACGCCAACAACAAACTGAGAAAAAAACCACAACAAAAAACAGAAAAAACCAACGAGTACAATAAAAACACGAGAAAGAAAATAAATAAATAAAAAAACACGAATCGATCGTGCAAACGTCGATCGCAATCGAGAGCCAGCCAATCGTCCGACTGTACGATAGAGCGAACAACGTCCGTCCGAACTTCCTTCTCTCTCTCACCTCCTCCTCCTTCCGCACTCTCTCGCTACGCTCAGTCGCCGACCTGTCGAAGCAGCAGCAGCAACAGTTGTTGCTCATTCGCAACGACTGCGATTCAGATCGCGATCGCGTGGTTTCGGCTCCAAGTGGTTCGGATTTCCTCCCGATCTCTTGGAGCTGCCGCCACTTCGTCGGACGCTTTGGTCGAACACCGCCTCCTCCTCCTCCTCCTCCTTCTCCCCACCCACTCTTCCTCTTGGTCGTCGTCGTGCGGTCGGTCGATCGATCGATTGAATCAACCGAACGACGGTCGCTCCCGTCCCGGCGATCCAAACGACCGGTCTGTCCGTATGTCTGTTCATCAATATGACTCTCGGGCGAACCCTCTGTCCGTCCGTCCATCGGTCTGTCTGTCTGTCCGTGGCTCCGATCGGCGAGTTAATAGCACCGCTAACTATAATAATTACACCGAGTGATCGCTTGTTTATATTTAGCGGAGATTCTTGTGCGTGTCTCTCTTTCTGTCTGTCCGTCACACTGTCTGTCTTTCTGTCCGTCCACTCGTCTCACTATCTTCTCCCTTCCACCCGTCGTTTTCTCTTTCTCGTTCCCTCTTCGCACCAACGACGAACCGACACGATCTGAATGTCCGTCCACTGCTCCATCTGTCTGTCTCGAGTCTCTGTCTCTACTCATTCAAATACATCTGTGCACACAACCCGTCGATCGTCTCGCACCGTCTGCCGACGATCGGGGAACCGGCAGACGGACGGACGGAGCGAGTTGCTGATCGAGCATAAAGTGTAAATAAGAAACTTGGACGACGACGATGGCGACGGCGATGTGTGTATTGTTGTTGTTGTTATTATTATTGAAGTTGTTGTTATTGTATTTTCCGTTGTTGTTGCTTTGGGAATCGCCAATGTGGCGACTTGTTTCACATTTCATTTCTTGTTGTTGTATACACATACATTCATATATCAATGTGTGTTCTTTGTTTTTCTTTGTTTGATCATACAAACACACGCACAACACAACACAGCACAACAACAAGAAGAACAACAGCGATCACAACAACAAACCCTGTCTATTAAATCAGTTTAAAAAGTCGCGATCGCAGACTTGCGTCGCCAACAAATTATGTTGTGAATGCGCTGCGCTGCTCTTTGTAATCGTGCTTTCTCCCTCGCTCACTCCCTCTCTTCCTTATCATTCTCTCTCTCTCTCTGTTTCTTCCTCTCTTTTGGCGTCTCGTTGTCGACAATCGCTGGTTTTCTGTTGTTGCTGGCAGTCTTGGTTTGGTTTGTTGTTGTCTATGTTATTGTTGTTGTTGTTATTGGCTCGCTCTTACTTCTTCCACTTGGCGAGGTTGCTTCGATTTATTGCATGGGTGCTGCTACCCTTTGCCTTTGCTATTGTTGTTATTGTTATTGTTTTTATCGCTGCTGCTGCTGCCCCCAGTTGGAGCAGCTGTTCTGTCGCCGCTGCCCACTGTGATGTCTGTTCATAGCTGGCTGCTGTTGTTGTTGTTGTTGAGTGCTCGGTCATTGTTTCCTGCATACGTTGTCGTCGTCGTCTGGATGCCAGTATGGCCTCGTCCTCTCCTGTCCCTTCCCCACCATCATCCGACCCACTTCCTTCTCCGCCTTCTGGCGACCAGACACCAGCGTTCGTCCGACAGTCCACGATTGTGGTCACCGATGGATGGAGAAGGAGGAGGAGGGCGAGGGGCGGAGGTTGGAGCCTCCATTAACTCTCATTCACCACAGTCACTGCACAAACACACCGAGCCTCGGTCCTCCTCTCAACCTAGATTGGTCTCTCTGACGTCCTCCTCCGAGCCTAATTTAATTACGTCTCTAGGGGTTTCCAGGAGTCTCGGACTACGGAGTGCTCATGAGAGCTTCCAAGTAACTGAGGTTTTGCTCTATTCTCTACTGGTCTACAATGTTAGCCGAAGGAAATTTCTACGCAGAATAAACTGGAGTCTATGAATCATGCTCTACTATGTTGTAAGGTTCGGCTTCTCCTTGTAGTATAAGGATACAAATCAGCGTAATCATGAGTCATTAAAGGATCTGCATAAAATCAACGGTAAGTCGAAAACACGAGTACAGAAACTAATTAGTAAAATATCACATAAGCAACTCACTGGGATAGACCTTTACTGCGAATTCTGTTGGTATTTTATACCTTCATCTTTAGTACCATTCTACGGTGAACAGACAAATGTCTGCTGCTTTCCTTAAGCGGCAAGAAGTCGTTTGCTAATCCCATGCATGCAGACCAGAAGCAAATGAAGGAATTCCCAACCTAAGTCAAATATACGCTGAGATATTGTATTCTCTGTACCTCCTTCCTGCTCTCCCACACACACTCTATCTTTCTCTCTCTGACTGATTGACCCTCCTGTTGCGGCACCAGGGCTGCCTCACTCGAACAAGGATGGAACGTGCTGACTGGGAGACCAGCCGAAGGATGTGGCGAATGAATTAAAATTACATTTGCATTATGGATATGTTGCTTCTCCCATTCTCGTGAGCCTGTGGTTGCCAAATATGTTCTTGTTAAACAGACATAGCGAGACGGAGAGAGAAGACGGCACATGTTTACTGTAATAAATGTTTAAGCCCTTCGGCAGAGCCTTCACTCACACCGCCGCACGTGCACCCTAACGGTAAACAGAATGTATGTATATTAATAATTCCAACTACCGAAGAAGGCTCTGGACCAGGTCGAGGACCTTGACCAGAGACCTCGTTCGATCTGGATGGGATTCCGCACAGGTACCGAATGCCATTAGATGGAGCGAGAAAGAGGGAGGGAAGGAGAAAGAGTGCTTGTTGGCAACAAGTGCATGCAACAGGGAAATTCCCAATAATTGTGTGAATCGACGGCTCGGCCGAGCAGGTACCGGGACAACTGGCGCTTAGGATCAGGCGCAGGCGGCTCTTGTTCTCTGGCTTCGGATTGCCTTTTAATTGCGAGGTGCTGGCGTTTTAAGTGGATTGAGATCCTTCGCACTCGCTGCTAAGCTGTGAAAGGTACGAATTCCAGGATAGACCGGCGGGCGGACGGACGGACGGACGCAGGGACAGCTCCGAGCAATTGAGGTTTTATGGGTTTTACCCAGAAGCTGGCGGCGGTTCATGCGAGTCCTGGAAAATCCCGATGCCCGATGGCCAAGGCATCCACGCACACAGCCACACAACCTTTCCACACACATTCCACGCGGTGCGCTCTAATCATGTGTAGGTATGCTTGTCATTTCAGCTGACGTCTATCCAGACATCTGGCAACGCTTCAATAATATCGCGACTCGCGAGACAGCGGTTGATAGTTGTTGTTGTTGTTGTTCTGGTGTTATTTTCGTTCTGTTGAACACCTTGAAAATGCCTCCATCTCACTCACGTCACTCGGTGGCGTTTTCTTGATGTTCTTGTTCTTATATTCATTGTTGGCGGCGGTGATGTTGTCGTTGTTGTCGTTGTCATTGTTGTTGCTGTGAAAATTGGGGTACAACTTGGCGTCTGGTGGTCGTAGAACGTGGGCGCGAATTCCGACGCTCGAGCTTCTCAAATGCTTTTCTTCACTTCTTGCTGCTTTGTTTTCTGTTTCTGCTTCGTTGGCGGCCGCTAATTTTGGGGTTCGCTCGACGCGACGACGACGACGCCGTCGGACCCCGCAAATTCCGGCCTCCCCTCGCTAAATGAGTGGTGCGAAATTAGCGCAGAAATCTCTGTCAATTGCTTGGGATTTTCTATATATATTTCTTGCGAAATATTTGAATTGAATTCGGTTTTTGTTTTTTGTGTTTGCTTCTTGAGTTTATTTTTGTTTCGAATTCCGAGCAGACTCGTCGACTCTTCTCTTTCATCTCGTCGGGATTTACGTAATTCGTGCACGATCCGATCCATCTGTGGCGGAAGGCGATGATCGTGATTAGTAATCGCCATCATCATCATCACCATCTGATGTACATACGTTGACCGCGAAAGCTACATAACGTAGGTAGATGTAGATGTCTGTAGAGTCGAGCACAGTTCGATCATCGACGACAGATCGCGTCCGATCGATAAGTGAGCGATCGCACGGAAATAGATGCAACGAAAATAGAAAGTGTTGCCAACCATCGGAATCGGAGCTAAATTTAATTGAAGGGGACGATTTTGATGAACCGAAACCGATGAATAGCGACGATGGCGGCAATAATTCTAGACCTTAAGGCTACTGGGGATCCTCAATTGTTGGGGCGATCATGGGCGAGAGTTCACTTGAACAATTTAATTCTGTTATGCACGGCTTCGTGGGAGAATTCGATATTGCGATTTTCTTCCCTCGAATCGAGGACCCACCCTCCACACCTCCTCCTGAGTGGGCGAGGAGGATTTCGCTCGAATATTTGTACGTTTTTATATGGGTCAACATGTTCGATCGACGGTCCACATTCGATCAACGTCAACGTCCGATCGCGCTGATTTTAGCTTTTAATTGATCGTGTTGACAGACATTTGCGGCAGAGGAAGGCGTCGGGGCGAAAGAAGAAGGATACCGAAAACAGAGAGAGAGAGAGAGAACGAGGCGAAGTGGATCGGGCTTATTGATTGGTAATCCTTGTATTTATACATATAATATTTATCGGTATTGTGAAATTTAATACACATACAATTTCAGATATTTAAAGTGTTGCCTACCTTTGAGTTTCTCACGGGCATTTTCCAGCGCAGATTTGCGGGAATTCACTGCAGATCCTGAAATAGAGAAAATTAGCGTTAAATTTAAAACGACTGAAAAACATGTCAAAACAATCAAAAAATGATCAGCGTTTTTCGCTCACTGGGGAAATTCGTGAAAATTCGAACCGACGCCCACCCGTTGACACTGACATTATACGAGTTTCAGAATTCGAAAAAATAAAAATAAATTCAACGAACGCGAAAACATTGAGTGATTAAAAAACAACAAAATTCAGCAAAAATATTTACGAAAAACTCAAAGAGCACACACAGAAAAAAGACACACATTTGATGAGCGAAGCGAATGAATTCCTGCGAAATTCCCCAGAGAGAGAAATATTGAAAATTTTCCCAAAAGAAAATCTATTTTCACCAGCAGTCGAAGCGTCCTCAAAGCCGCAAATGAAATAATTACAGATTTTTCTCATGTGTTTTTTTTATTTTTTTCAAAATAAATAGAAACACGACCAAAATATAAGGAATTAGCATGAAAGAGGGGAAAACACCTCGCTAGGAAAATGTTCATTAAAATTTCATGGGTTTTCCGCTGAATTGGCGGCTAAGAGAAGTGGAAGAAAACGCGATTCTAATTTAATTTTATTTTAAGAATTCATCAAGTTGCAAAAAACAGACGAAAAAACCAAACAACGGAAAACAAAAACAACCCCAAAAAGAAAGGGAAAACGAAGAAAAGGGGAAAGAAAAAAAAAACTTTTGGCTTGCGTTGTTTGCAGTTTCGACGTCACGAGATTTGCTGTTGCGAGTGTGCAAAAGGAACAACAAAAAAATACCAACGAAATATTTGACCCACGGATTGTGTTATTTTTAAATCTGCTCATCTGCGAGAATTAGAAAACAAGATGATAATTAATTTGAATCTGTGTTTTGGAAACCACTCACGTCATGACGTCATTAGATGTCTTTTGGAACTTGAATATTTATCATAAATTAACTATAATTATTCGTTATTATTATTAGAGAGAATTACTTCTTCTTATTTTTCAAATTAAATACTATTAACAATCATTGAGGTATCACTAAAGTCAAATCCATATGTAACGAGGTAAAGTTAAATATTAAATAAATCTATATAATTGAAAAAATCGCATAAATCATATAAAACTTAAATCAGATCACAGTAAATTAGATTATAGAAAGGATATCAAAGAACATTAAATAGAATCAAATCACACATGAGACAATGGCGATGACGATGTTGGTGTCATATTTCATGCGAAATTCTTTGGAATTTCCGGGAAAAAATCGTGTGATCAACGCGAGACTGAATTGCAGCGAATGCAACAACAATCCCAACAACAACAACAACAACTAAAGAAAAATGATACCAACAAAAACAATAATAGAATAGAAGAAAAGAATATAAAAATATATGAACAACAACAACCACAGCATGAAGAGAGGAAGGTCAAGTTTGTTTTCGAAATGAATTTGTTTTTCTTTTCATTTAGTCGTCAGAGAAAAAAAAAACACGTCCCGAAACTTTTAGCAAGAAAGAGAAATCGAGAACAAAGAAATACGAGATGATTACGCTGATGATGATGTTGAAGGAAAACAAAAAAGTTCAATTCCTCAAAATTGCAGGATTTCAGAGATTTTTTTTAAAGCTTTTTGTGGATTCCTGATTCTTGGAAGATATTTCCTGAAATTCAGTATTGTGTAATTTTGTATATTGTCGAAACTTTTCAGTTGAAGAAAATAAATTAAAAATGTCCGGGAATTCAAAAAGGTTTGCCTTAAATCAGTGAAATAACGAAGAATTCCACCAAGAATTCCTCCACAGGATAAGTCAAGACTTATCAATGGTTGGCAACGACAGCTAAGAGGAGAGAATGAAAAACACAAGCAAATGTTGCTGTACAACAGACAGACAGAACAACATTTTTATGAGGTCTATCTTTGTTGTTGTTCGAGTTGGCGTTGTTGTTCTTATTGCTGGAATTGTTGTTGCTATAAGTGACCATAAATGTTCCAGCATGGAACTTCCGCTCAGGACAGCGACAGCGGCAACGGCTGCAACTCAATTGCAATTGCGGAGTGCGTTTGTAGCAGCAACAACAAAAACAATAACAATAGCAACAAGTATAACGAGCAATTGCCAAGACACGGTGAGCAACAGGGGATCTTATGAATTGCATTGGAGAACAACAAACAACAACAACGAAAACAACTATCCACCAACTACAAAAACGACATCAACAACAATAACAGACAGCGATGACGACGACTTCCCCCAAACGAAAGCTGCGCATGTGCAGCATGGTACGAGGAACGACCCCCGCCCTCCTCTGGCCCGGAACCTCCCGCCCCCTCAACTCGCTCCCCTCCTCCATCCCTCCGCAAACAAGCAACAATAACAAGCAACAACGATGGCTTGGGCGTTGAACTGGTTTTTGACAAACAACTACAAGTAACAACAACAATAACAACAATGAAAAAGAAACGAGTTTCCAACGCGGGCCAAGTCGGCGGAACCCCTGCCGCCACCCTCCGCCCTTCATCGGCCAGCCCACCAGGTGGATTGCGACCGCGACTCGGGAGGCTTGTCGAGCAACTTGTTGCTGTTGCCCCGCTTCGCATGCGCATGCGAGGAACTGCAGCCCCCGTTCGCCCCAGCACTTGCTCCACGCCACTCTTCTCGCTTTCCTCCTCCCCCCAGCTGCTGCTGCTGATGAGCATGTTTCCGCTTTGATGCGAAAGCATAACATTTTATGCTTCGACCTGAGTGGGAAAGAGAGCTACAGTGGGTTGGTGGGGGAAGAAGGAAGGTAACGAAGAGAGGTAGAAGGAGTAAAACAGAGAAAGAGGGAGAGAGAGATAGAGTCGATTGCTCATCAGCAGCAGCAACATCGTCTTCGCGAACTTCGTTCCCAGTGGTTGTTCAAGAGGTTTTAGTTGTTGTTGCTACCGTCATTGTTGTTGTTGTTGTCAACATAGTTGATTGTTTTTGTTCTTGTTGTTGCAATTGTTTCTGCCGCTCGTGTTGTAGGTTGACGCATAAATTCGCCGACTGGCAGCTGAAGGCACCGCCGGCAGACGACTTCGTTTTCGTCTTCGCCGTTTCCATCGCGGTCGTCGTCGTCGTCGGCACCACCTGCTGAGCGCGTCCAGTGATCGCTCCGCATCCGTTGCTCGGACTCCGCGTTCGCTCGGCTTCGAGAGGGAGGGCGGAGGGGTGTCGACGTCCCCTCCATGGCTGGGGCTCCACGGTCGGAAATGCGGGCGCTCGTTATGTTCGAGTTAAAAGCATGAATGATGCGTTGCAATATTTAATTTCTGCTTCCTCTGCTCGACTTCGGCTTCGTCTCTGCGGCCATCGTCTTCTTCTTCTTTTATTTCTTTGGGTACCTCTTCGTCTGCTTCTTTTGCGTGTTTCTCGTCTTGTTTTTCTCTCTGGGCCGCGCTGACTTTGCTTCGATTTTGAATTCAAGCCATGTTCGCGCGATTCCTTCCTTTGTTGTTTTTTGTGAGAGGGCGGTGCGGAGTGGGGCGGGTCGAGCGGAGGCGGCAGCAGCTGTTGCGAGAGGAGATTGAGGTTGGAGTTTTTGTTGTGTGTGTTTTCTTATTTTGTTTGCCATTGCTATCGTTTCGCTGCAGGAAGCCATAATTTTGCACTTGACAACTGAGCTTCGAGGCGCACTTCGCATCGATGAGATGCGATTTTGGGGTAGGAGATGAACGTAATCCACGAGATACACTTCTAGAGAAATTTGTTAATAATCGAGAAAGTATTTCAACTCAATTGAATTGTCTGCTCTTCATGTGGAAAATCTGTCTGCTTCCATCTGGGAGAATTACAATAAAAACTCTGAGATACAACTCCGAAAAGTATCTCTGAGATACTGGGAATATTTCGCAGTTGCCAATGTAAATAGATAACCGATTGTTGAGATTCACTTCGGGCATGTGTGAATCACGATTTATTCCCGAGAATGACCGAACCAAGGAACAAAAGCCACCCGACCCCTCCACCTTAGATAGCTACAGATACAGATACTCGTGTGAGTGCGGGGATGTATCCGAAAGGTGCCGCGTATCTCAAGTATCTCGAGCTCTATCCACAAGCGACGATCAGGCGACGCCATGACTCACGGAGGCGTCGCGACTACCCGCTGGAGGGCACCATAATTTGCGCTGAAAAAGTTGCACAATAACACTGAACGAAATACATATAACTACACCGTAAAAATTTACACTGTAAAAACCGAAATGTGCTTAAAATATATCTATCATTAAATAAAAAATATGAAAATATACACTGACAAATAAATAATATCTATAAATGTATCTAAGAGTAAAAAACTAAAAAAAATCCTTTATAAAAAAGAAGTATCACTGGGTGAGGAAAATTCTGGTTTTAAACAAACCAAAACAAAAGGAGAAAAATGAAAGAAAAAAACTCCCGCCAAGAGCCACGCAGAAACTCAATTTTCGCGAACATGTGTGTCTAAACATTACAACAACAACAGAAACACACTTGGTGAATAAGAGAGCGAGAAAGAGATAGAGTGGGAGAGAAGTAGAATGGGACGTAAAAGAATTGGAGATGTGAGAAAACAGCTTTGCAAATTACACCAACTACAACAACAATGACGATACCAACTACAACAACAAAAGCGATGAATTTCATAGAATTTCTAGAAAATAATGTTGAAAAGCCTCAATCTAAGCCGAAAACCTGTTGTTTGGGGGAAAAATCGTGTGGGGCAAAAAGCCATGGAAAGGTAAAGATGGAGAGAGAGAAAGGGAGACGGATGAAGGGAAATAGAAGGAGGATGGAGTGAGTGAGAGAGATAGAGGGTGACCATTAATCAAATCGTGGGTTGGCGGATTCTGTGACGTCGCCATCAACGTAAACGTCATCGTTGGCCAATGGAATTATAATAAAGGAACGAAAAAAAAGACAAGAAACGTCAACGTTACGTAATATAAGCTGTTGGCTTACACACACACACACCGAGTATCTACATTTGTATGAATGTTTGTACGAAAAACGAAACGAATGAAAAGTATCTGCGAGAATTCATCGCTTGTTGTTCTTGCTGTTGTTGTTACTGCTTTTGTTGTTATATAGTTGTCGTTGTTGAAGTAAGAAAATAAATAAGAAAAGTAATAAACTAAAATAAAATAAATAAAAATAAAACTGAAAAGAATTAACAGTAAAACAAATATGAAATTAAAATGGATTCGCAAACGAAAAGTGAGTAGCAACAACAAAAATAACACAACAACAGCAACAGATTTTGCTCAATGTTTTTGTTGTTGCTGGTGGAATTGAGACTGTTTTTGTTGTTATTGTTGTTGCTGATGCCGTGCGCAATATTTGCATATGTGCGGTTTTTTCGTAACGTTTCTTTGAGGTAGTTATTGTGATTGTTGTTGCTATAATTGTTGTTGTTTTTGTTGTTGTCGTTCCACCGTTGTTTCGCTACTGCTGTTGTGTCGCCTCAGTAGTTGCTGCCATTGGACTTTGGCCAGCGTGAGCGAACGAGCGACAACGAATCGTGATTGATTTCGAAATCTCGTTTCGCATTTCGAATGCGACTTCGGGCTCGACCGACGACGACGACGATAACGAAGACGGAGGGTGGGCGACAGACAGAGAGAGACAGCAACATTTTGGTCGCCCTCTTGAAGTCCTCCGAAGTCAACTCGGCCCGGATGCAGAGCTGCCCCGAATCCCCATGCGGCGTGTAGAAATAAATCGATTGTTGGTCAATCAATCCCGACTGTTTCCAACAAAACGGCGACCACCAACAGGACGACAAGAGGACATCAAGTTCGCCCCCAATCGCCCTTCGCCACCAACCCACTTTCACCGAAGTTCAGGGAATTCCACGCACAACCATTGAACGAAGAATTCCAAAGCAATGGTGACGTTGGAGTGACACTTGGGTCCCCCTCTCTCGCTCTCTCTCTCTCTTTATATACCTCACCTTCTCACTTTCTGAACAAGGAACACTTCCTCGTACAGAACTCTGGCATTCAATTACTGTGTTGGCAAATGCCAAAGTCCAATCCGATATTTTGATTCTTCCATATGCACAAAGCCAGAGACACATAGATGTGTGAGTGAAAGAGAGAGAGATGGAGATAGAGAGAAAAGGTGGCGCTGACGAAAGAACTCTGACGGTGGCAGTGGCTGACGATGACAGATTTCAGTTATTTTTACAACTTCTCCAAGTTTCCGAAACATTTCATTGACGTAAATGATAATATACATTGAGTTAAAGTCAAAACCAAGATATATTCGCGAAAATAACATAAAGCAAGAAACGAATTGAATAACACAAAAAGGTCAAGGGGAAAATATAAGAAATAAATAAAATTAATTCATTTAAATGCAAATAATTTCAAAAAATATAAAACCGGAGAATCTTTTCATTTTAATTCCTCATAATTGTTAATCTTTCACATGCAATAAACGAAGATTAATAAGAATAAAGACAACAATTGGAAAGAGAGGAAGCGAGAGGATGCCCCTTAGCAACTAATTTTGAAGGAATCAGCCGCCCCCTTCCTCCTGTTTCTCGCACCCAGTTCGGCGGAAAATGTCAAAATGCTCGAGAAACGAGAAAGCGAGTGAGGATGGAAGGTGAACAGGACGGGAGGTTCCGGGAATTGATTTAAATGAAATGGTTGATAGCGGAACGCCCAACTGGGAAGCGCAACAACCTACCACAATGCAAATTCCATGTATTGATGTTCGGAAGAACCCAAAGTCGAGTCTAATTTGCTCTTATACCATATCTATAGAATCATGTTCGGAATGGAATATTGATTGATGACTGATGCAATTTTATCAATTGAATTACATGGAAATAGACGATATAACAAATTTCACATTAAATTTTTAAGTTATCAAAAGTGTTTTGTTTAAACTTTGCCAATTAAATTAAAATCTTAATTTTTGAATATGTAATTTTATTTTATTGTACAAAAAGTAAATTATTATATAACGAATGGACTTCCAACGCACGCCATCGACTCACACATAGTTTAAGACTAAGACTAAATGAACTAATAAAGAAAATTATGTAAGTTTAAGTGAATTTCAAGCTCCAAATATTGGTAAAGTTTGCTAATATTTTATGCATTGCATTTCTTCATTACAAAATATAAAATCTCCCCTTTTAGACGAAACATAAACCGTATTTTATTTGAGATTCAATGAATCCATGAAGAGTACTCGCTTAATACAATATTTCTTATGTTCAATTGGATTTAAATCGAAGAGATTCGAAGGATTTATTTTCGTTTTGTGACATGTGGGTTCGGTAACGAGAGGCGGGTGGGGTACGAGGAACTGTCACTTTGACAGACTCGCAAATCAAATGGTTGATCAAGAAGGGGCCGAGAATAGGATGAGAGAACCACAGACCGCAAGAATTGCGTTATATCAGCAAAAAACAAGAAATAAATAAACAAAAATAAAATGTTGTTGCTCTCGTTCTTGTTGTTGCTGTTGTTGGGGGAAGCTCTTCATGCAACTAAATCAAGTAAAGGAGATTCCACAAACAATTCTGTTGCTTCGTCAGTTCCAAGGGTGAAGGGAAACACAGGCGGCGGGGGCAAACACAGAATGAAGCAAGAGAGAGAGAGGCAGAGAGAGCAGAAAGACCCAGAATTCCACAACTCCCCTGTGACCACCACACGCTGATTCACGGCACCAGCGAGTGATTCAATCACATTGTTTTTGCTTCTCCCAACCACCACTGCGACTCTCTCTCATATTCAGTCAATTGTCTCTCTCCCGTTTTCAATCGAGCATTCTCTTTCAGCGGCCTCCTTCAACCTTTCGGGTTGAAAGTGTTGCTTTCAATTGCGCTCGGTTTCTCTCTCGTCGTGCTCCCCAATTTTCGTTTCAATCTCTCTCCCCATTTCAACGAGTGCTGCCAATTCCATGTCTCTCACTCTCTCTCTCTCTCTCTGTGAGTAGGTCTTTCAGATCCAATTTGCAATAGTTATCGTTGAGAAAAGTGGAAGAAAAATGAACGAGCTCTCGCTTATTTTCATTTGAATGGCAAAACCTACTCTCCGAGAGACGGGGATAAGGGAGAGACAGGGAAAGAAAAAGCGAGAGAGAGAGAGGGAATCCCCTCTATACTCAATTATAATATTGCGCTCTCTCATTCCTGATTTAATCCGATGTGATTTCATTTCACTCTACACTCGGCAGTGTCTTTGGCCTGCCACGCCCCTTTCGCCGGAGCGCGGGAGAGTGGAGACAGACAGACAGAGGGACAAATAGAATATGTCTCTGACACTCGATCTGTTTTCCTCCCCCTTCACTTGCTTCTCGTCTCTTTCATTGGTGTGTGCTTTTTTGTCAACAATTTCTAATATGACTTTTGTTATTGTTGTAGTAGATATGTATGTATGTAATTGCTATCAGGTATTATTCGTTGTCGTTGTTTTTACTGCTATAATTGTTGTTTCTTTTTTCGATTATAATTTTTGTTATTTCACTTAATTGCCATTCGTTCATTCGCTGGTTTGTTGTGATAAAAAGTTCAAGTTCAAGATTTCTGCTTTAATATTTCATTCGAAACCTCTCCGTCTCTTTTTTTACTTCGAGGTGTTGTTTCTTTCGCTTTATTCCCTTCCTTTCTCTATATATTGAGAGACTCGAGACTCCTCTGGGTGATCCTTGTGGCCCATAAAGAGCTCAAAGGTTCTACCAAATCGATGTCTATAAGAAAATCGTTTCCTCGAAATGAGTACAAAGGGTTTTTACCCCGGGGCACTCGTCCTTCCTCAACCACCACAACAACGAACGAAGAAGACTGTGTCAGAGAAAACACAGCGAGAGAGAAAGAGAGAGAGGAACTCGTGACAAGTGTCTTCAAAGGAATCACGAGTGAGAAGAGGAAACCAACGACACATGATTGTATTTAAAGGACTTATGACGGAGACAGCAAACGAACCAGAACGACAGATAGAGAGGAAGAGAGGAGTCTAAAGAGAGAACAACAACAACTGATCAACAGATGATACAACGGCGATGATAATGACGATTGCGATGAATTCCCAGAAAAGGAGATTCCAAAGCCAAACAAGTGAAAGACATTCCCACAAAATATAATAAAAATAATGATATGATAAAAGCAGGGAAATCGACGGGGAAACACGAAAAAGAAACAGACGAAACTGACAAACATAAAGAGGAGGACAAGACAACAATAACATTAATGGGTAAAAGGAGCAAACATAACAACAAGTGTGGAATCAGGGGACGCCAAAGTAATAAAAGATAGACGTGGAGGGAGAGGCGTGTGGAAGGGGGTCAACGCAAAGGAGGAAGGGAGAAAGACAATGGTGCAGAGAGAGAGACGAGAACACTGGATGTTAGATTGAAAGGCGAACGATGGTCGGCTGGGTAGGGGAAAGAAGGAGAGAGACGAACAAATGAACAGACGGACAGAAGGACAGACATCCAGGCAGACGAATAGACGAGAAATGAAAGGACCGGCCAGGAAGACGAACATACAAGAAAATGGTTTAAAGGAAATCAAGCATGAGGCGCGAGAATTAGAGACGAAATGAGAACGGGCGGACGGCGGAGGACGAGAGCACAGAAATAGGGAGAGAGAAGGACGAAAATGACAATAATGTGGCAACAGGAGGCGATATAACAATGACAAAAACATCAGCAACAGCCACAGCTCCAAACGAACGAGCGAACGTCGTCTCGTCGTCGTCGTTGCCGTCATCGTCGAGTTGGCGCCTGAGGTCTTGAACAAGGACGAGAGGAGAACGTAATGGAGAGAAGAAACGTCCAGAGTCAGACGAAAGAGGAGCAGAAAATTCATTCCTAGAAAATTGAAACAAAAAACAGACTGTGTCGAGCAGAGAGGGAACGAAGACCGAGAAATAAGGGATCGAAGTGACGGACAATGGGGGGCAATGAAGGGAAAATAATAGGTCGACACAAGGAAAAGGAGAAGGAAATCGCACAGCGAGTCAAATAGAGAGAGGGAGAGAAGACATTAAAGGGTGGCAAACAAGTCAAGGAATATATTTCGAACGTGCGAGGAAGCGGAAATAAATAGAGCCATCGAAGGTCGCAAAGGATTCACTTGCAGGAGGAAGACAAGAACTAAATGAAGGGTGGGATAGAGAGGCAGAAGAGAGAGAGAGAGAGCGCGAGTGAAAGAAAGGGAATGATATGGATATGGTGGAGAGAGGGAAAAGTGTTTTATTATCGAATAATTGATTTTCAAATAAAGCTATGGAATTAAAGGGAAACAAGAGATAATAGAAGAGAGAGGAAAACGAAAGAGAAGAAAAAACTTTGGGAAGACGGGTAAACGTAAGAAAGATAAAGAAGGAAACTAGCTGGAGTTAATAGATCTGGGAATATTACATTGGAGGCCCCTGGGTATTTCGCCTTTTGTGTCAACCGAACGAAGGCTCCATAAGAAGATCCCCTCAACACTCCCCCCCAATCACCCACCCCCCACCCTCCCCTGGCAGTTCTTCACGACGATGACAGGTTCTTAATCTGGATATTATCGTTGACATGAAACAACTGTCGGAGCGAAGTCAAGTCCAGACAGGAGCAGGGATCAAACCAGAAGGAAGACCCGAGGCCAGACGAGACGAGAACCTGCCGTCTCGACCATATCCAGAACCACAATCACAACGACAGCAACGACGACCGCGATGAGAACGAGGACAACGACTCGGCCAGAGGGGGACGGAGAGTGAAGGAAGGCAAGAGAAAAAACGCTCATGTCGTTTTCCCTTTGAACAGACCGCCGCCAGACAGACAGTCGTCAGTCGTCGACGGAGCCGCCCTCGGTCCTCGGGCGCGGTGGCGCGTTCGAGGGCCGAGAAGGAGATCCTGCCATCGTTTCGCTGCAACATTCGGCGAAGGAGGGCGATGAGGCTGAAGGAAGACGAGAGAAGACCTCGAACTCGGATTCCACACTGCGAAGGTCTGCGATGACGATGCGAAGGGTTCGAGCGACCGAGCGAGAGACACACAAAGGGACAGAGAGGGACAGACGGAGACCTGCTCTGGAAACCCATTCAAGTGTTCGACGCTCTCTTGTTAACTTGTCTCGTATGTTATTGCGGCGATGTCTTCGTTGTGGTTGTTGCTCTTGGATTCCCTTCGATTGCATCGTCTCTAGACGGCTTTAATCTGATTTCAGTTTCGTCGTCCTCTTCTTCTTATTCTCGCACTCTGTTGCCTTTTTTCGGTCGTTCATCGATGACTTTTAAATCGTTTGTCCGCATCCTTTAACAAGTTATTGTCGTTGTTGTTGTTCTTGGTTTTCATCTGAATTTATTATGGCTTATTTGCAGGTAGTTCACGGAACCCTCGGATATTATTGTTAACTCCTCGAGTTGTTGGTACTCGGCCTTGTTGTTTTTGTTTTCGTTGTCCAGTTCATTTCGTGGCTCTCTTTCGTAGCATCTGTCGATCCCTACCTGTTCAGCCATGGGCTGGTTCTTGTGACGTTGTTTTTGTTCTTGTTGTTGTCATCGATTTCCAGGAATCGTTTTGAAAATTCTGCGAACTCATATTGGTAATATCGTTGTTGTTGTTATTGCTGCCGCTGCTGTTCATTAAATCGAATTGAGCCGCGAGAGTTTCGCGAGATATTTCCATTTTATACAGAAATCCTCTTCTGGTCGCGTCCTCTGTTGCTTTTCCAACTTCTCTATGGTATATTTTATTTTGTGAGAAATTTACCATGATTTCTGTTGGCCAGAAGCTTCACGTATTAACCCGATCAAAGCATGGATTACCGAATAGTTTCTTAAATCCCATCCAAGGAGACTCGCTTTGAATCCAAGGATGTCATCGGAGGAGTACGGAGTTTCATTAAAGGAGGTTGGGCCACACCAATGGAAATCATAATTTGTCCAATTAGACTTACTAACAATTAAAAAAAAACTGTATATTCCCTAAAACTTTGTATGTAAAAGGAAGTACATTATTCAGTACTAACCACGAGATCGTGGAAAATAGAAAATGTGGATTATACAAAATCCAACGATTTTTGTGTTATGTTTCGAAGAACCGGAAAGGCATTTGCTTCCTGAGTTATAATTAAAATTCACCTTATGATTGGAGTTATTTTGTACTTGATAAGGACTTTTCCACCCAATGTCAATCACAAATTATTCAAGACTTACCTGAAAATAGAAAATAGATAAAGATCAGTACACAGTTTTAAAAACAAATAAAAATATAATAATTGAAGTATGTTGAAGTAAGTTTCGGTAAAAGTACATATTTTTTGGAAAAAAATAACACATTGAAAAATAAACCAAAACATAGATGGCGAAATGGGGCAGTCGAAACTTTTGAACTTGGTGAAAACGCCCGTCCCCAATGAACCACAGGTTTTGTTCCCTGGGGGCGATAAAACTTCGGGGACCAATGAAAAAAGCATGATTAATGCGAGCAGTCCGAGAAGGACGGACGCCTGCTTCACCTCCTTCTCTAGCAAGGACACGTTTCCAATCACATGGTGTGCAATGGGAAAGAAAGAAAAAAAGAGAACGACAGACAGAAAAAGGTGCAAAGTTGCGTTTTGTGTTCTTCTTTAGTTTTGAACTTTTTTCTTAAAAGATTTATGCTGTGGTAGTTGGAGTTGTTGTGGCTGGAGCTATTGTACTTGTTGTTGCAATTATTGTTCTTGTTGTTGTTGGAGCTATTGTTGCAGTTGTTGTTGGCGTATAAACAAAACAAAAAACGATGATAAATGACTCTGATTTATGGACGAAGTTATTATTGAAAGCAAAAGTGGTGCGAAAACAATGCGACGACCAGACGAGCGAAGGACGAAGAACCAATTAAATAAATATTCTGGAGCTGGAGTTCAGAACGAGAATCGCGAAGCAATGGAAGAAGGCGAAAATGTCGAGGTGGATGCGAGAAGAAAGAAGGAATTGGACCGAAGATGGAAGAACTGTGTGAAATTAAAGAATACTCGTATAATTTATTCCAAGTTCAAACGAACGGCGTGACGTGTTTGCATTTCGCTCACACTTCTACACCCCTCCCTCTCGCACTCACTTTCTGCTCGTTCGTCTCCCCCCCACAATCACTTGTTCCATTCTCTCTGTCTGTCTGCGCTCGTTTTATATCGGTTCTAATTCGATTTGGAGTGAGCATCAGCGCCCTGACGCCAACAATATTGTCGATGTCTGTCTCTCCGTCTGTTTGTCTGCCTTCCATACCTCGGTCCGCCCGACTGCATGTCCGTCTGTCTATCTGTCTGTGGGTGTGTCCGTCCATCGACCGACTGTCTGTCGCCAGTGGTGAGTTCATTATTGTTGCTATTGTCTCGTAGAACGTTCGACTCTGCTTTTGGCCACGAATCCTCTGCATCCGATGCTCAACAGTTTTCCTCCTTTCTCCCCTCCTCTTCCTGGCTTCGCACGTCTTTCAATCTTGATCTTCATCTTGCCCTCCTTCGTTTCTTTCTCGTTCTTCTTATGAGATTTCGGGGCTTCGTTGTTGTTTCTGTTTATAAACTGCCATCAAATGATTTCATATTAATATAATTTATCGTTTGTAGTATTCGGAAAACACTTTCCCTGAAAACGATTTTCGCTCGTCAATCTGGGCTTTCTCGGCCTCTCTCCTTCCCTCTCTATCTCACTCTCTTTCCTTTGACTCTTCTGTGAGTTTGTTTGCTTGTCTATCGTTCACAGCTTTTTAGACATTAGATATTTGTATCAATATGTAAATGCAGCAATTCTTCTGTTCATGAATTATTCAGAAATTTATCGATGTTTGCATTTTTCCCAATTACATACTCGCATACAAACACATGTATATATTTTTCACACCTACAAACACACGACCTTAGGATTGAAGGAAACAAACTTTAAGAACAGAAACGAGTGCAATTTGAGACCCCGGGGTTTAATTGTATGATTTATTGTATGTCATTGCATAATTCATATTTTCACTTTCAATTCGTCAGTTCGTCAAGAGAATGGAGAGACGGAAACAATACGAAAGACAGGACAGCACCTTCCATTTATAGTCTCAACTAGCATGAGGAAGAAGGTGGGGCTGAAATCGAACCTCTGGATGACTCAGAGCGGGCCGCGTTCTCCGACTCCGTTCCGTTGGTTTCATACCAGCCCCCTTCAGCCCTCACCTCGTCCCCCTTGGAAATGTCGCACTGTCGAATAACTGTAGTTCATTGAGACCGAGACCGAGCGGGAAAAACTCCTATTGATATTGAAAAATATTCACACATCATATTGATATCAACATCTGAAGCAGCGATAACGATAACAGAAAATCCCAACAAGAATGAGAATAATAGACAGGGATAATGAGAGCCAGCGAGAGAGAGGCAGAGGGGAGAAAGAGAGAGGGAAATCAACGGACTGAGAGAGATGATTGCGCGTGCAATCGTCGTCAACGATTGAAATATTCATCAATTCACTCATCGTCAGAGTCGTCGGAGAGACGAAGATGTTGTTGTTGTTGTGGCTGGCGTCATAGAGTCGTACCAGTCATGTGTGTTGTTGTAATTGTTTTTCTTTTTTTTCCTTGCCATGTGTGTGTGTATGTGTGAGCCTCTCATTTTCCCATTTATTCGTATTGTATGTACATAGTTGTTGTTTGTACAGTGGAAAACATGTTGAATCAGAAACCACAAGGCAACAACAACAGCGCACAAACGTGGCTATAAAAGTGTTGATAGAAGCAACACGTCATGTCGTCGATTGCCGGGGAGGCCCCCCTCCCTGGCGGAGAGAGGGCAGAGGGGGGTGGGCTGACGGAGAGTCGTCGGGTCGTCAGCACAACACCCATACATACAGACAGACAGACAAACAAACGGAAGCCCACTGAATGGAATGGAAAACCAAGAGAAGGAGCAACAAAACCAAAAAAATCCACAACCTGAAACATAATGAGACCATCAAGAGCATATTTTCAATGCTCAAATGCCATGGGTTTTGCGCCGAGAACGAGACGGAGGAGGAGTAGGAGACAAAACCTCCTCCCGATCTCCGCCAAAGGTAAGTGGGGATGGTGATTCACCTGCTGGTGAAGTGAGTTTCTGTTTCCACTCTCCTCTCTCTGTGTGTGTAGTTGTTTCTGTTCCTACGACTTCTATCACGATTAATAAATCATTTCTCGGGTTCTGGCCGAGCTTTGGTGCTTTTCGTATATGCCCGGTATCAGCAGTCGTTCGTTTATCAGCTTATCGCGTTCTCCCTCTCGAGATAGTGGCGAAATTATTTAAGCTTTTTACAGCCACTATCATCAACATTAACACTATATGGTGGTGTAGTTCTCGTGCTAATCTCCGCGTCGGAATCGCAGCCTGATTATAGGGTACAACGGCTACAGGCGTTATTGTTGTTGAGCCCTCGTCATATCGATGAGGCTGTCGTTGGTTGTTTCTCCCGAAGAAAGCCTGTTTCTGGTGACATAAAACCAAAAAACTATAAAAGAACTCGTTTGAAGTCTATCGGGATATCCGTCGGCAACAGAAGCGAAAAGCAGACGACTTCTGTGGTGGATTCGGAGAACTCTCGGCAGAATTCTCTGGACGTGAATGAACCCCATGGAGCGCCTCAGGAGCGATTGAGTGAAGGTCACTCAAGGAGATCACAATCCCAATTGAATGCTAATTTATTTCGTTGAGCTTTCGGGAAAATCACTTTTTCGTCGTTGGGTTTACTCTTCTTGAAAAGAACCTGATTTCCCATCCATAAAACGCCTTTTCCGAGATTCGTCTCACAAGGATAGAATTGATTGTGGAATCGGGGACGAAGAGAATTATGGAAAATATGTGTATGTAGATTCAAGACGAGGAATGACAATCTCCAGGAGGCTTATTGGAACGAAACTTTCGATGAACCCTCGCATAAGAGGTGAAAGTCGAGAGCCGACCTTCCTCCAGTCGTCGGATGTCGTCGTCCCCGACCAACCCTTGCGGCCGAAAGAGTCCGGAGGACGCACCACGATGGATTCCCGACGGAACAAACGAAGCCACATCCGAGAGAGAACGAGAGAGAGATGGCAACAAGGACTCGGGTTTATTAAATCCAAGAGCGAGAGACGATAAGAAAACCAACACAGTCCGAAGAGTGCGAGAAGGAGACGACGAATGGTGGGGACACGGAAACGAAGTCAGCAGAGAAAGAGGAAAAGGAAAATAAAATGGGGCTTGCCCTTGTCGTTGTTGTTGTTCTTGTTGTTCTTACGTCTCTTGCGCAGTTGAAATTGTTGCTTCTGTTTTCAAAAGTTCTTCCCTTCACATTGTTGTTCGTGTTGTTATCGAAGAGGGTTGTTGTTGTTCTCGATGAGGATTGTTTTTATTTTTCTTGCCATTGCCATTACCAATACCGCGACCGATACCTTCCCAGCATCTGCTGTTGCGTCAGTTTAATTTGAATATATGTTTGCTTGTATATAAAATACGAAGAATCGCGCTTCACGAGAATCCCCATCGCCCGGGGATGCGTGGGGTTGGGGCGAAGGACGACAGTCCGATGGTGTCTTCGACAGAGGAATCCGACGAGGATGGCGACAACGACAACAGCGGCTGGGACGAGAGCAGGCAAGAGATTAAAACTTCTGGATGAACTGGTAAACAAGGAGGACGTGCTCGTGTCGAGGGTGCGAAGGGTAGCGACGACGACGACGATGAGGACGACGGCAAAGATCGGTGCCTAATGACGGCTGAGTCGACGGCCGCGGGGTCGTTTGGGGCCGGGCCGGAGGACCGAAGAAGCGGGGTGGAAACGAGCGAACCTTTGTAATTCGAAGCCGAGTGTAAATATTTAAGGGGAATTAAATGTGGGGTCGCTACAGGAGGGGGAGTCACCATTGGCGGAGAGGTCTGGCGACACCGAAGAGGACGACAACGACGACGACGACGATTTGAATGGTGGAGGAAATTCCGAGGCAGCACGAGGACCGAGAACGAATAACGTGGAACAAGTCGAGCGTGCACGGACACAGTGGCGACAACCGTCTGCCATGCCACGGAGCGGGGGGACAGACGAACCAAGGGGCGGGAGGGGGAGGCAACACGGCCGATGATTAAGACGACGAGGAGGAGAATCGTAAAAAATAGAGATGTGCTCGAGCTGGAGGAACGAGAATCCGCCGAGGAAGCGACAAAAGGGATGGAAGGCATAGGAGGCAAAAGAAAGAAAACAAGAGAGAGAGGGAAATAATGGCGAAGGCAGGGAATCAGTTGATGCTGCACGGCGAGCGAATTAAACGCCTGGACGTGGCCGTCGAGGTCGGAAGGAAGGAAAGATGGAAGGTGGGTAATGCCATGGTACAGCATCGGGCATCGGGAACCAGGACAAGTAATTGAATTTCTCGCAACGCAGGCGGCGAGAAGGAGGGGGCGAAGGGTGCAGGGAGAATAAGTGAGAAGGAGGAGTATGAGTGAGAAGGAGGAGAATGAGTGAGAAGGAGGGGGAGGACGTGTGAGGAAAGGACGGCCGGCTGTTAGACAATGACGAGCTCTGGCAGGATCAGGTTAACGATCACAAGAGGCTCCACGTTGGCGGCCACGAGGAAGACCCGACTGTCCATCCATCCGTCCGACAGTCTGTCTGTCTCTCTGACTGCCTGTCTGACGGTCGCTCTGTCTGTCGTTCGGTTGGTGGCCCACCATCCATGTGTCTGTCTGTCGGTCCATTCGTCCCCTCAAAGCTCTTGGATTGTCGATAAATCGGTTTTCAACTACTACAACAACACCATAAACAACAACAACAAACATCCTCGTCGTGGTCCACGGAGCAACTGGTGATGCTTGAGCATGTTTTTATTTTGTTTGGGGTTCGGTTTTCGTTTCCATTTTCGCCCTCTGTTGTTGTTGTTTCGACTGTTGCCTTTCCGAAGAATTTTGCCGCCATTGACGCCGCCATATTTGATTTTATTTTTTCATTGTCATCGCGGTGTCTCGCCATAGTGAGTATGTGTGTGTGTGTTGGTGTTGGTTTGTTTATTTGAGTTTGGGGCCCGTTTTAGAGTTCAATTTGGATGCTGTTGTTGTGTGATTGTTGTTGTTGTGGCGGCGTGTGGCGCCTTTGTCGCTTCTCGAGTGCTCCATCGTTTTTCTATTAGACATTGTTGCTGTTGCTCTTGTCGATGACTCTCCCTCTCCCCCCATCTTCTTCTCGCCATGGTGACACAAAGTATTTGAATGTTTGTTGCTGACGAGAACTTGTTGCTGCCCACCGATGAACTCGATTATTTATTCATCATCTTTTTTTTCTGATTGATTCTTGTTTTGTTTTGATTTCAGTGTGCGATGACGACGTAGATCAATGTGAAGTGGAATTGATCATTTGACACCTTGTTTCTGACTCTCTGTTTCAGGCAGTGAAGAAATATTCATCCGTTTGGGTATTGATCGGGGTACATCGGGATAGTTTCTCTCCCCAAACGGGACGCGTTGTTGCAAATTAAAATACAATGCAAATGAAATTACGGTGCTTTTTATATTGCGGTTTCAAACCGAGCGATGGATCCAAAGCACGTCACAGAAAGACAGACGGACAGATAGAGAGCCATAGGAACGATACTCGGACGAACACATGTCTACAGACATCTGAGCAAATAGACAGCGAGCGATGGACGGACGGACGGAGGGACGCATGGACTCCGTTGGTCCGACGTTTGATAACCTTTTGCAGTCCAGTTCAACGATGAATGCGGTCACCGCGATTGGATCCGTACGCGCAACACTCGACGTCAACAGAGCGTCGTCCGTCTCCCCATCTGTCTCTGCGTGCCATGTTTCTATTGTGTGCTTATCAATTTCCATCCATCCAGCCATCAAATTCGCATTTCCGATGAATCGCACTGCGAAACAGTTCCGAATGAATATAATTGCATGAAATATTAAATTTATTCCAATACATTTTATTTAAATTTTTGCAAATTCAAATGTTGTGGTCACCATTACCAACTTTATCTTTCAATATAATTTCGTAATAAATACCAGTATAAATTGTTTTGTGCAAATTTATAAAACTTTAAATACGCCTCGTAATTTTAAAGGATCATCGTGTGGATGTAGTGGAATTCCGAATAATAGTCCTTTTAGCAGGATGAAACGTGGTTCTCGATTCCCAATTCAACGATGCGAATATCAATTTATTACCTCCTCGTGCCAGAAGTTCTAAGGTAGCTGAATTCCCCAATGAACAGACATGCAGACAGTGGAAAAGACACGCAGTCAGAACTCATCATAAATCATAAAATTTCCATAGCAATGAAATGGTGGGAAATGGGAGAATAAAAGCACAACCCTTGGAAAATAAATCATCGACGAACACACGAGAGCAGACCTCGCCTCCAGGTCATCATCCCCACTCTCTGCCCCCCACGCCCTCCGCCCACCGCTCGCAACGGCAACAATTCTAAACCCTTGACCGCCTTTGGGTTCATGCGAGGGCTGAAGAGGACTCGGATATGGTTGCGGAAGCTACGAAGTTAAAGCCAAAGAGCAAGCAAAGGAGGGCGCGAACGAGAGGAGGACGAAGACGAGAAAAACAGTCGACCGAGAGAGATAGCAGAGAGAAAGAGAGAGAGAGAGAGAGAGTAAGGACGAGTAGAAAGAGAGCTTTTCTTCGAATCAACAGTGTGGCAGCTTGTTAAAAAATGTATTTAACAGAAAGAGGGTGCCACTCGTCAGCCGAAAGGGCAAACCGGGCAGGAGGGGAGGAGGTCGTTGTTGGGGTTGACGCCGAGGATGAGGACAATCAAATGTATGGAGTTTCCAAGGCGATGCCTTTATTACGATCTTCTGCCGCCGCCGCCTCGAGTGCCACCAGAGGAAGGCGGCAAATTCCAGCAGACCCAAGTGAGGGTGGAACGAGGCCAGAAAGGGAAATGAGTGAAAAGCAAGGAGAAGAAGGAGAGGGCGGCGGACTCAGGAGGGTGGAGCGCAAACGCTAGCAAGGACATCGAGTCGTTGGCAACCTTATAAACGAAACGACAGACAGACACACACACACACACACACACACATAAGTAATCCGCCCGCCCCCCACACGTCCTCGACTCGCACTCTCTGAATCACTCCATTTCCTTCTTTTGCTCCCGCTCTCGCTCTCTTCGACTTCTCCCTCTGGAATACATTCACTCTTTATCTCTCTCTCTCTCTCTTTTTCGACGTCTATTATCCTCTGACTCAGCTGCGAATGTCCTTTCATGGTCGTTGCCGTCATTCAGTGGGATGAAGTGAGTGTGTGAGAGAGAGAGGGAGTGAAAAAGATAAAAGGAGAGTGGGTCAGGAGAAGAAGAGCAGGGCTGAAGGACGGTCGCCGGGATGTTTGTGTGCGCCCCGTTGACGTAGGTGAGGACCCACGCCACACGAGGAAACCCCCGCCACCTTCCTCTTGACATCCACACCATCCACCACCCCCGGTCGCCCCATCGTCGTCGTCGTCGACGACGTCAGCATGTAACGGCTTACGGCGTGGCGTTTCTTTTGGGGAAACCCTTGTTTGCCTTCATTTCACATTCTGCTTTGTGTTTTCTTTTCTATTTTCTTGCTTTCCGCTTTTCATTTCGCTCCCTTCCGCTCGGCTCCCACCCTCGCCCACTCCGCTGGCCTCGAGTCCTCGAGCTTTACATGCGCTGTGGGAAAAATTAAAAGGCGTCTTTGTTGTTATTCTTGTTCCCTCTTCACTGTTGTTGTAATCGTAGTCGTTGTTGCCATCGTTGAGTCGTGGTTGAGTCAGTCGAGGGTGGAGACGACTGGGGAGGTCGGGCTCCGGCTTCGGTTTAGTTTTATTTGAGTTGAATGGGGACGGAGCTGGATCTATGACCAAATGCCCCTCTACTTTCGAGGACGAGGATGGCTACACCGTGGTTTGGGCCACGCGCCTTTCTTGGGTCTTTCATTCTCGAATTACGGATTTCAAATTTGCTCACTTTGAACCATTTCCATTAAACAAAAATTGTTTGTGGTGGGATGTTCGGAGTAGAATTTTGGAGTTTAGAATTCCTATGATGAAATTGGATGATCTGCTAGCTAACCCATGGATGTCAGGAATGCCACGACCTACACTCATTTTCTCACAGAAAAGGATGAAAATTCGCTACTCTGTTCTGTCTAAAGTCAGACATTCGTTCGCCAAAGCGGTACCATAACCTTTCATACCATCTTTCCTTATAATCCTACCGACCCTAAGTCTCGCAGGCGAAAATTTGTAGAAGCTTCGAATCTAACCGGAATGTGAATCAGAAATATTCCAGGTCACGCCCTACCCATCCATATATGTATATCAACCGATAGACAGACAGAATGTGAAGGTACTTAGATAGACGACTAAAGACAAAGTGGTACAAGGAAGGGAAGGAGGAGGAATAATAATTGCAATCTACTGCTTGTTACAACATTTGATAATAAAATGCAATCCCAGGAACAGGATGAAACGAGAGACGAGAACGAGAAAGCGAGAAAGAGATAGCCAACCACATGAAAGGTACGAGTGAGAGAGGAGGAAAAGTTAAGTAATGACAAAACGAAGAAACAACACGGAGGAAAGAACTTCAGTGAAACAGAAGAGAAAAATTAACAGAAAGCAAAACGAAGCAGATAAATGGAATCAAAGGAGCAGGAATGCGAGTGGGATGGCGCAACGAGATGGGATGAAGGCAGCCGGCAAGGGGGGGGGGATAAGAGAAGGGAAGGAAGCCAGAAGACAATAAATGCTGCACGCAAAAAGGAAAGGAAGCTGAAATAGACAAAGTGAAATATGCTTGAAATACGTTTCCCCAATTTTCCACGCAGCACTCGACGAGAACGACGACGATGTCGACGTCGACGACCCACAACCTGTCTGACTAAACGAACGAACGAAAGAGCGGACGAACGGAGAACCAGCCGCCCCCAACCCGTGCTCGAGCGCTCCAATCGACAGACAGACAGACAGACAGAACGTCAGACGGACAGACAAACCAAGCAACCAACGACCGACCGACCGACCGAGAGAGAGACGATAGAGGGTCGGACGGATTTACAGACACAATTCTAGTTTCGAGCGGAGGATTTTATTTTCATGTCGAGGAAACTTTGGGTTTCATGTTTTTGCTTTTACTTTGTGCTCGCAAAAGTTTCTGCATGCAGAATCGCTCCACCGATCCGATGGATACGCGATATGGGGGCGAGGGGAGCGAGCAGCTGTTGCTGTTGTTGTTGTAGGCAAATACGCGGACCAAGTTTGTGGAAAACTCGTTTTCCCTTGTTCTACTCTTTTCTATCACTCTCTCTCACTGGGTGTGTTTCATGCCCTCGCTCTCTCAATATTTTTGTAATAAGTTCAAAATGTATCTATAAGTTAGCCAAAGTATCTGCGAGCCATGTACAGCGTTCTCAAATGTAAAAATGCCGCTTGCTTTCCTTGTTGCTGCTGACGATGTCGTTGTTGTTGTTGCATTTATTGTAGTGGTTGTAGCTGTCGTTGTCGTTGCTGTTGCTTCTACTACTTCTACTGCTGTTGTTGTAGTCGTAGCAATTTTGTTGTGGGCGGCTGAAATGCGAAAGGCGGCCAGGGAGGAGGAGGCGTAATGTATCTACAGAGCACCCAAGCTCTGTTCATTCGTTTTCGCCTTCTCAATCATTCTCTCTCGCTCTCGCCCACCGCCTCTCTCTCACTCTCTTGGGCTAGCTCGCTCTCGCAGGTCTCCTGACGACGTTGCATATACAAATATGTATATGTATGTATTATTTCTATTTTATTTCATTTTCTCTTCGCTCGGTTTTATTGTTTTTGCCTCTTTGGGCCCGTGTTACTCATGGCGGGCAGCTCCACCTCTTCCACTGCCCCCCTCGCCCCTCCGTCCGTCCGTCGGTTGTGTTTTTGTGCTTTTGTTTTGCTCGACGCGCTGTGCTTGGGGATTACGTAAGGGAATCCCCAGCATTTACCGAGCGCTCAGTGTCGAACGACGAATCGTCGGAGCGACGGAGCGACGGACGTGAGCGTCGCTGTCGTCGTCGTCGCTGTTACTCTTGTTGTTGCTGTTGTTGTGCAAAAGCTTCTCTTCTCTATAGATACATGCTGCGGCTTCGGCCTCTGCCTCTGTTGCCTGTGCATTTTATAGATGCACAGATACATTTTATGCGCAGGGTGAGTGTGTTTTGTGTTGTTGTTGTCCTCTTCTTCTGATGTTGTCTTTGTTCTTGTTGCTCTTTGGTGCTGTCGTGTTTCCGCGCTCCCCTTCTCAACCGCTTCTCCGTCGTTCCATCTGACATTTGCACTTGACGTTAGAGGTATCGGCGTATCCGTGAGTTTGGTTTTTGTCGCAGGCAAGACGCAGAAATTGCTAGATTTTGAAAGAGAGGGTGTTGGTGGGTTCGTTTCGGAGACCGACCGACCTCCCACAAGGTATTAGAATGAATTTGTGGATGGTTTAATAACTTGTTGTTTGTTTTTGATGTGGTTGCCATTGTTGCTATTGTTGATAATGATGTTGTTGCTGTTGATGATGATGTTGTTGTTATTGTTGTTCGAAAGATAATACTCCTCCGTGGAATCCCTTCTGAATGCCAAATCTTTGCGACGGCAACCCCAACAACGAAGACGAGGACGGAAGAGGTGAGAGATTACGAGAGCTGAGCCCGGAGTGGAAGCCCGTGGGCGGAAATTTAAAGCAAATCAAAGCAGGTCGAGCGCCTTCCGACCCATGGAGGGATATGGGGAAATATTTCGCTCGTGCCACGCGCACGCACGAACAGCGGCCGGAGGGACCCGCACCAGGGGCTGGCGTATAATAAGAGGCGATCAAATAAAATAAGTCGCCTCCCGAAGGACTTCGACGTCGGCAGGTTCTCGGAAGATAGGAAGGCACGTAATAAAATTCCCGCTGTTAATTGCTAAGATAACAGCGAAGGAGGCTGCAAAAATATATACAAGAACGAAGATGGTGGTGGGAAGGGGAGGGAAGGGTGGAGAATCGAGGAATGGCAGAGGTGAATGGGCCAGGATCAAGTTTAAAGCGGACGAGACCACAGGACATACATAAATTAGATTCTTCGCAATCTCGAGGCCGCCCGGAAATGTTCCGATTAAGTTATATTCTAAAGTAGTAAGAGTTCTAAAGTATTTATTCTAAAGTAGTAAGAGATATTTCTTCCTCCTCGCACTCTTTGTTTTTCCAAATAAAATCTCTCGATTTCTCTCAGTGCACTGTGCTCAGTCTGGTTGTGCATGAAGTCTCGGCGCACATTGACAAATTCCTTGACCTATTTCGGGGCAGAGCTTTTCGCAGAAGGCGGTGGGGCGAGGTCGTTGGGGATGGTGGCGTCACGGCCGGAGGCTGAAATTGCCGTTGAGTGGATTCCCATGGAAATAGAATGAGAGAAGCAGCAACAATAGCAGGACAGCAACAGGGAGCCATGGAGAAAATGAACAGAAAGTGGCAGAAATTGAGACGAGTGAAGGAAATCGGGCGAAGAATCGAGAAGAGTCCTTGGAGGAGGAATATCCGGAGGAGAATTTCGCATTTCGATGCTGAAAATATGACGAAATCTGGCTACTTAATCGCTTGGATTGATGATCGACAGTCAATATCTCAATTTTAATTCGATTGGATTCTTTAGTTACATCCGAGTCTGAGACAAGTGCTGTCAAATACAAGTGAATCGACCAGTTTTCGTTGATGAGTCGATGTTCTTATCAACGACAAAGCTACAAAAGTAACTGCAACTAAACACACGTACATATGTATAACAAGGAAAAAAACAGCAGCAAAAGGAATACAAAGCAACAACTAGAATTCATAATATTTCCACCGAATTCGAAAAAACCAAGTGAATTAAAATAAAACAGACAAGAAAACAACATCGGCAAAACGCGAAAGAAAAAATATTGCAAATATAAATGCGAGGAACGCAGCGAAAAATTGCAAGAAAAAACACAACAAAAACAACAAAAACACATACACACATATAGTTCATTGTGATATACTACGGCAGCAACAATAGCCGTAGAAAAACAATATTGAAGTAAAAAGTAATCGCGAGAAGGCAGAGCAAAGTGTCAGAAAAGTCATTTCAATTGACGCGCGTTGAATACATTTTCTATACGTTGTTGTTTTTGTCATATTTTTGTTGCTATTATTGTTGTTATTACTGTTGTTGCGGTTCTTGTTGCTTTGATTGTTGTTCCTCGTATTGTATTGGTATTATTTATTGCCTTTGGTTGGAGACGACATTCGGTTTCTCATACGAAAAAGCAATTTAGAAACTGCGAACTATGTATGTGGAGAGAAGAGAACACTTGGACTGGCAATAAAGCGACAAAAGATCCCCACACAATGTTTAATGACTCAGATCATGCGATATATAGTTCGATGTTCTATTGATTCTATAGTTCCATCGCACTCTTGACCTAAGAATATTCAAAGAAACGTGTAATTCTAACAGCCATACAGCAAGTAAAGAGGAGATATGCCCAATAACAAGAATAAGTATAAAAACAAGTTCTATGTGAATAATATGAATAATTAAATTTTGGCGAAACTTACTTCCTCTTCCGCTTCCTCGACGTCTAGCCATGGTGTCAAATGGTTTCCCACACCGAACGCAGGAACGACGGACGACTCCGGCTTAATCCAAACTGATTTATTGAATCCTTTGTGCACGCAGGACCTCGTCCGCGGAGACGTCGGCGACTCCGACAATTCTTCTCAGAGAGCAGCAACAACTCGGCTCGTTCCGATTCTGTCCTTTCGTTTCCTTTCCTTCGTTTACGTTTCTTTTCGTCCTGTGCCACGGGATCTGTGTTCGTCTTTGAAGTGGCGTTGCTATGAATGTTCTTGTTGTTGTTGTTGGTGTTAGTCTACCCACAAGTAGACGACGCAACGACAAACGACATCAGTTCGAAGCGCGACGCCAGGAGCGACAGACGACGTTTGGGGCCGACACGAGCGGCAACGACTGCGATGGAGACTCCGGGCGAGCACGGGGCGGCAACATCGCTGCCATACAGTGGCTCCGAAATGTAGCGCCTCAAATGGCAGTAGATTCCGTCGGCGTTGGCGAGCAAATTCAATGCTTTTTCGTTTGACTCAAAAAAGAACTAATTTCTCTTCGATGGGTGTAAAAATTACTACAACAAAGTCAATGAAGTTGTTTGTTGTTTAAAAATATGCTACACTTCTTGATATGTCAAAAATGTCACTATGTTGATGTTGCTGTTGTTGTATAGGATTATGATAGTTGTTGTTGTTGTTGTTCGATAACTCGTCACAAATTCGTTGTGGTTTTTGTTGCTGTTTCGTTCTCTTCGTGTTTGTGTTTCGTATTTGTTTTTGTCACTCCGTTCTCCCTTTCGGATGCGACCGCTTCTTCTTCTGCTTCGACAACGTATGTCCTGTTTTGCGCGCGCACTTTCTCCTTCGTGTTCGTGTTTCGTTCGCGAGGATTTCCGTTTCCGGCGTCCGACGACTCTCGGCCCGAACGGCGACGAGTGAGCGCCTGCACGAGTTCGGCGGGCGGTCGGGCGCGCTGTCTGAGGACCAGGGACGAGAGCTTTAATTGGAATTTAAATGGGAACTCCCTGAAAATGCGTCACTTGGGCGGGAGGCCGTCTGACTACGTGAGCGTGTGTGTGTGTGTGTACTGCAGACAGGAGCCGACTTCGAAACTTTTCTTCGCTCCTCGGTCTCCAAAAAATTAACTCAAAATGGGATTACTTTTTCTTCTTCATTTCTGCCCCGCGAAATCGCATGCGAAGCCAAAGAAATTCCATCGACACTTTTTCGATTTGAATTTTCTCGATTTTCACCGTTTTATTACGATTTCTAAACTGCATTCAAACGAAACCTTGATTTTCACAGCTTTTCCTCCTGGATTTTTGTTTAAAAATAGCTTCTTTTTGTGGTTCGTTTTGTTTGTTTTGAAACCAAAAATTAAAAGAACTTCGACGGAAAATTGACGTAAGCGACGCCCGCGACGACGTTGGCGACAGCGAAGACAATGCCGACGACCACGACGACAACAAGTGACGAGCAACGATTTTCAACACGTACTGCGTGCGTCTCTTCGACGTCGCTTCGTGTGGACTCGGATTTTTCGCTCAGGCCGCGACGGCGACTCTTGCTCTCTCCGTCACTCGCGCTCTCTTCGTAGCCTCTGTCGTTCGCTCGCTCTGTCGTTCAATTTTCACTTTTCTCATTCCGTTCTTTCAATTTTAGCTTTTCTCGTTCATTCCTTTTCCCATTCAACACTCAATTTTTCATTCAATATTTGCTGCTCTCACTCAACTCGTCTACTCGTTAAATAAACACACGTTATATTTCCAACTTCAACGATTGACAGACTCGTTGTTTCCGCAACTCGTTCAACTCGGCACGGTTGCCGTTCATCCGTTTTATTTTCAAAAATGTATCAGAGAAAATACACATTTACCAATTTTTAATCACCTGAGAAACCGAAATGTTACATTAATTTTATTCTTTCAACTAAATTTATCTATCCGACATTTATTGTACTCAAATCTTAGTCGAATTAATTCAGTTATATTGTTAGCTTATTATATATATTATATTATTATTATAGAATGTTTAAATTATATATCTAATATATATTTTTTTTATTAAAATTAATTTTAGTTTATTGAGATAAAAACATAACATGAAGTATTTACATTCCACCAAGGAATCATTAGCAATGGAAATTGCAACAATATTAATATGACTTTGCTATTTTCTCATTTGCTCAGAAAACAGAAGCGAGCGGCAACACTGAATATAGAGCTTTCCATAGCTTTTAGTGATGAGAACTCTCTCGAAGCTCTCTGTCTGGAGATTCGAGTTGCCACTGCACAGAAAAAATAGCAAACTTGAATTCATTCACAAAGTTTAAAGATGGGATTCTATGTAGTATACCTAATGGTTTACAAATAATCCTAAATTTGTAATTATATTCTTTTAAGTATTCTTTGATGACTAATATATGATGATATATAATTTTTTTAAAATCAAATACAAAAAAACTCCAATTGTGGTACAGATGTAGGGGTAATATTTTGTACTATGTGTTGTACATTTTTCTTTACATTCTTTGCAGATTCTTTATACAAAAACGAGTGCTGAGTGGATTAAGGATACGGCGTTTCTTAACACTAGTTTGCCAAAGTCTTTTTGACTGCTTTTTAATTTCAATTAGAAAAAATATGTATATAATGACTTTCTTAGAACTTTTATATAATGCGTAAATGCGTTTATTAAATTTGTACAATTCTACCGTCTCCCTCATTTCCGGTAGATAATTATTGACTACGTGAGAAATTTCAAATAATCAAATGACTCTTATTATTGTATTGAGTAAATGTCTTATATGATCAGTTCGGCTCTATATTGAAATATGAAATATACGATAATTTGTTGATACTTTATAAATTGCAGTTGCTCAATAACTAGTGTTTGTTATTCGAATGATACTTCTTCTAGTAAGGTGTTTATTTTATTTCTTTTTCGCCCAAAATGCAAATGTCGAACGAAGTGTAAATAATATCAAAAACATTAAAAAATAATTTTAAACAAATTTCGTTACACATTAATTATAATTAATAGAATTAATTAATTAATATAATATAATATAATTATTATATATAATATATATATAATATAATATAATTATTAATTAATTAATTAATATAATTATTAATTAATTAATATAATTATTAATTAATTAATATAATTATTAATTAATTAATATAATTATTAATTAATTAATATAATTATTAATTAATTAATATAATTATTAATTAATTAATATAATTATTAATTATAAGAATAATTATTCTTTCACAATGCATTAATTTGACTGCTTTGGGCAACTTAGTGTTAATGTTTTGTTATTTTCGAAATAATCACCTTTACCACATTAGCAACATATACCACAATTCCCCAATTGACTCTAATTTTCCGTAATAAATGCACTAGAGATTTTGCTCGGCAATTCTACTTAAGAAGGATAACTCGTGGAAAATGAAAGTATGTATTTTTTCAAAATCCAATTGGATTCCATATCATTAAATCAGTGAAACATATTGCTGAACATTTCATCGTTGGAGAATATTAATTAAACGTCCAAATCAGTAGCGATGAAACTGTCCCATAGTAGGCGTATTCAAGGGAGATTCTACATCTGCTCTCTTATAGAACTCTTCCTCTGTTCGCCTCACTCTCACCCTACTCCAGTCTCTGGCTAATAATAAAAGACAGCCTAAAAGTATGCCACGCAATTTGTGCGAAGACTCGGACAATTCGCTGCGATGCTCGTTTTAATTAAACAACAGTGCCGTCCACCAGGGGCCGAGGGGCGCCAGCGACCCACTGTGACACCCCGACACCAGGGTTGTCGAAGTCACTTCAATCGAAGTGTTTCACTTCACTTTGACCCAAAACACTACGGCACTCCACTTTTTTTGGAAACACTTCACTTTTCAAAACTTGAATCGTAATGAACTTTTCTTAAAATTTGTTGTAAAAACATATAGTTTCGCGATTCTTTACTCGTCAGAATCTCTGACAGACATGTACCTACCCAACATTTTCTAAAAATTCAATACTGGAATGCCGACAACACCGTGCAGTTATTCCCAAACTGAAGAGTTTGTATAAATATCAATGTTATGTTTAAGTGTTAATTATGAATTTGTATGAAATTAATACATTTTACAAAACACTTCACTTTTCTCCGTTTCACTTCACTTTTTCTTATCTAACACTTCGCTCAAAAAATTCGAAACGACAACCCTGCCCGACACACAATAAACAGAAGGACAGAATAAGATGACGAGAGAACTCGGAAAAGGACGCTGGATTGGCGTAACGAATGAAGACAGATGGTCGCCCGCATTGGCGGTGAACACGTGATGGCCCGCGGAACCGAGCAACGGAATCTCAGGGATTCGGCAGCAGACGGAGGTGGAAATCATAATTTATGCTGGGAGGCGTTGGAGCAGGAGGGGCAGCAGGTTTCGTCAAGGTCATCGAGCATCACGCTGACGCTGGCGGGACGTAGAATGTCGGCAAATCTGCTTTTGCTCGTGAGGACTAATTGAAATTGCGCCTTCCAGTAGGCAGCGGAAAATACAATGACATTAATCTCTGCTCGTGTGTGTCACGACAGCAAGAAGGTGATGCTTCGCATGTCGGTTGTCGTTGACGACCGCCTGATTTCGGGTCTTTGGCTTGGGGCGACAACAACAAACAAAAAAATAGATCTTGCAACCCACCGATATGCAGTGTCAATGTCAAAGGTTAAAGGCTCCAAATCCACGAAGTCGTTCGGTCATGAATACGATGAACATATTATCTCGAATCCGCACAATAAACTCGAACAATAAAAATATGTCGGTCCTTCACACGCGTTTTATTGCATTGGGACAGTCGGGGAAACCCTTTATCCAGCATGACTGAGGCGCCATGGCGAACTCTGCTTCCTTGGTCGACCTTGGGCAAAAGGTCACGCCTTCGCTCTGGCTGTCTGTCTGTCTTTCTACGCATTCGAATGATCAATAGAACTCAATTAATTGTCTGGTTATGAAGCAAATATTTGCGCACATACAAACCCAAGTGTGGATTGAATGATGACCAAAACTCCGGATGTGAGGTCCGAACTATCAAATAGAGGGATTGAAATTAACTTTGAGCTGAAAAGGCAACCGAACCCTATCATGGCTACCAGCCACGATTAGAAGAATAGCAGTATCATCGAGGAATTTGCGGCAAACTTGCGTCGCCCTCTCATCTTGTTATCGATTATTTTTTGCTTTCGATTTCTTTCACAGTTCAGTGCGCGGAGGATTCAACACAGCGTTGCCAGATGATACACAGCCGAGTGCAGTGCAAACAACGGAAGCGCTCAAGGGAAGCCCAGAAGTGGAAATGAAAGAAAAGTGGAGGCGGGAGAAGGGAGGAGGGAAATCTGTCTCCGTTTGAGAACTCAACGGTCTATGAATTTTATCATATTTTATGCCGGATGTCCTTGAGAGTTTTTTACTTCCGAGCTTTCGATGATGGCGAAAATGAGGGAGGTGAGAAAATGATGGGGGGGTTGAAGGCAGGTCGTCCCCCAAGGTTAGTTTGCTTGAATCGTCGAATGGCCTTCAGCGAATAGTTCAACAGCATTTTCACAAATTTATAAATTGCGACACAAATTTCCTTTGCTATCACCCTTGTGGCCCATTAACATTAAATATAGACCACCATCTAAGGATGACGGACTAACTTTAGGTCCAACGGTAATTATATCCACAATTATTCAAAATTCATTTGATCTTCGTCTATAGCAGAAAAGTTATGAGCTTTATAAACTTTCAAGTTAAAAAGTTCCTTCTTTTAACCCAAACTGAGTATATTTAAGGGTATCTATGAGTACTATTTTTATATTTCTCAGAATCCCAAAAGGAAAATCAAATTCGCACCTACTTTGACTCCTCTTCTCCACCTCCCTCACAATTTCTAGACTCGTTTTCCAAATCAATACTCCTGATATCGCTCGTGGGATCACTTTCTTAATTGCGGCCAGGACCCAACCATTTATTTGCTGATTCCAATCCATTCAGGAATCGCTTCCAGTCTTCGGTTCAGCGAACTCTCTGCTTAGACGAGGGTTTCGCCTATAATGAGGTGGAGTTCCTCACCTCTTTTTCTTGTCGTTTGGGTATTGAGGAAGAGCTCTCGAAATTGACTTCGGAAAGGTCAGTGCCATGATCTGATTATTAATTATTGCGATTCCAGAAGAGAAAACTCTAGCAATTCAATCAAAGGGTCCGATGTCCGCTCCAGGCGGGACATTCAATACCTGCCCTTCCACAATCTCCCAGTTGGCGCCAAGTGCCGCTGGCCAAGTCATTGACGAGTCTCGGATGCAAATGGAGAGCAGACGACACGTGTTGCTTCTGAGGAGGGGGACGGGCTCTCACTTTCCAGCGAGGGAGGGCTACGTTTTCGCGCTGGAATAGCAAATGGTTGGCAACGCCGTGCTGAACGAAGGCGCCAAAAGAACGCCAACGGAATTCCCTCAGTGCGAATCGAACAGCCGACGAGAGAGAAAGTTCGGTATTGTCGGAAAACAGAAACAACAACGAAATAAATAAAAAAATATATAAAATTATCCATAAACTATAAAAAAATACAAAAATATATATATGATGAACATTTTAAAAATACAAGACAAATCCATTAAAAAATAAATATTTTGTTGTGAACTTTTTTAAATTAAAACCACAATAATAATTACAAAAATTGGATAAATCGAGTTAACATAAATTAAGAAAATTATTACGCCGATCGTGTTGAGTGTTTTTTGTTTTTCGTTCTGTTGTTTTTGACCTTTTTGTCGATCTGTGATGTTTCAATACTAAATCAAATTATTTACGAATTTGCTGGTGTGATTGGGCGGTAGCGTTGCCATCTGTGCTAATTGTACAATAAATCCAAGTGCCGAAAGTTGTTTATTTTGAGTGCTCGATTGCGTGTGTTGAAAGCTCATGGTTATTGTTGTTATGTCCATATATTTCGGCACCTTCCGTTCGGTTCTATGAATAATTCCACTGAAAATTCCTCATTGTTTCGCACACAATACAGTGTTGCCATATTGTGTTAGTGTTGTCATATTGTCCTAGTGTTGCCTGCCGGACCCTAACCACATTAGCTGCACGAGTTCGATTCAGCTTCAGGAATTCGATTCGAAAACGGAGTCCCACACAGCAGCAGCAACATTCAAGTGAGTCCAAACGTCCCTTTGGCCTAATTTCTCAACTACCATGGTAGAGAACAGTACAGGGAAATTCCACATCGAATACCGATACAGCTCCAGAACACAAGCACGACTAATTTTGGATCTCCGGAATTGTTTAATGAACCCCTCTCACAGAACAAACATAGACGTTTCGTGGCTGGACTATTTCTAAATCCACAATTTCCGTATTTGCGAACTTCTACGAAAACCTTGAACTGTTTCCCTCCCCTACTTGTGGAGGCATTTTCTCCGCTTCTTCCTTTCTCTCTTTTACTATATCTATGCTTAAGTATTTCAGGTCATTAACGAGAGATCGCAATGAACTTACGAAGCTCGTTCGTGGCTGGATTTTGCGCTTTTTCTCCATCGACTCGGAGAGGTATTTTTAAAGTAAACAAACATTCGAATGCAAAAGTAAAAAAAGCAAGGAACACATTATACAAACGCTGAGTTCATGTGTTTATATTTCATTCCTACGCGTTTAGAAAACACAATTTTTATCAATTTTTAATTTCAATCTTTCAACGATTTTTCTCACATTGCTTTTTGCTACAGACTCGAAGCAATTAAAAATATTTCCTTGATTTAGTGCTCACTGGAGTAATTTGCACAAGGTTCCAGCATGCAGAGAAAACAATTATTAATCCAATTTGCAGATTTATGGGAATTTGTTAATCGAGTTTCTGAGTGTCCAGAGGTCAGAACCACATCGATCGATCTTTGCTTCTGTAAAATGGACATTAAAACAATGGGCACTTTCAAAATCGGAAAAGCTCCACACTTCCAGTGAAAACGAAAAAAAGGGTTCAGCCACACTGAGAATCGAAATTCATGATAGTCATAATTTCATTTTCGAGTCATCTTTATCGTAACCACTATTTTCCCGAGAAATTCAAGATCGATTTAAATTTTATAAAACGAATTATCGAAGTGATTCCAACATGATAAAATTCAATTTTCATATATGAAATGACAAAAATATTTATGTACAAATGTTTATACCTCACCCTTGCTGTGGGTCGTTCTCCATTATTTCATTATTTATTTCATTCACATTCATTAATTATTGTCTTATATTTCACGAAACACATTAAATGCCCCATGTACAACCAATAATGGAGAAATGTATTGATATTTTATTATGGTTTTGCATTACGAATATATGTACGTACATATCCGTAGGTATGTTTATGTTTTTTCAAAATGGAATGTGAGATGAGCAAATTCATCTTAGCATAACTTTTGTGAGGGGCGTGCCTAAGTGGGTAGCTTACGAGTCAGCGGAGCCGCGATTGAATTCTCGGCTCGGCCAACATTCTTTACGGCTCCTTTGCTTGGCGAGCAGAGTCAAACTTCCGAGAGTATTACTTCCCATGAAAAAGCACTCAACCCAGCCGTTCGGATTGGGCATTCAACTCTAGGTCTCTTTCATTGGTGTAAAACATTACGAATGCACAACACCAATGATTGCGTGTAGCTCGCTCAAAGCCCTTAGTAAGGCTGTAAAGGCCAATAATTGTAACGTAAACCTGTAAAGGGAAGTTGAGAAAACGACTAGTAATATATTATTTAATATTTCGGTATTTAAAGTGCCGAGTGAGGCATATAAGAAACATATTTAACCCATCTATAAAGTAAAGTAATTCTTACTCCCGCTTGAAGGTTGCTTGCATGTGCTATGTAAACACCAATTACCCGACCCCAATGGGCGCCGATTCCTGTGGTTGGTCACTGGAGATCTGTTTCGAAGGCTCCTCCCATGATTGAAATGAATCGCTATAGGGAGTGGGCTGTGAGGTGAAATGGGGACTGTGAGGTGAGATGGGGGCTGTTTGGGCACAGAGTTTCATATGCGGTCAAGGTCGTCCGCAATGCGTGTGATTTCCATTCGAATGAAGCAACATAAAAAGACTTAAAATTCAAGTGGATAGAGTGTAAATTGTTAGTGGAATGGAATCCGCCCTTCTTAAACTAGTAGGGGCATCAATTGGTAGGTTGGCCTCCTCGAATTCGAATATTAATGGGCATGGTCTTCATTGTTGTCGTCTTTAATTTCACAACTGAAATCGCCTCGGTAAGGGCCTTAATTACGCGGTGGCAATTATTCTGCGGATGCCCTTGTTGTTGTGCTTACTCCTGTTGTTTTCACCAACGTCAGCATGCGCAACATCTGTCTGGATGTTTGTTTTGGGAAATTTCGTTAATATAGCATCCATGGACGTCCCTGCATAGCACGATAACTGCTTCCGCCCTTCCTTCCCTCCTTCTGTTCTCTGTGACAACCTGTGTCCATCTGAGCCACGCAGCCCCTTCCATAATCTCTCCCCAATTTACTCGCTCATGTCCACACCGCCCACCCGTTCCATGTGGAGGGACACCAGCTGTTGTCGTTTTATTCTTCACACTTGACAGACCCACACATCAGTACCTTCAACCCCAGCTCCATGTCCAGGATCAGGTCGTTCCTGGAGGTCACACTGGACGACGCGTTGTCGTCGTTATTGTTGTAGTTGTCGTCATCATTATCTGAGTTAGTGCGTGTGGATGTGTGCAGACAAAGGTGACACTTGACAGTCGCTCTTGATGATGCTGGTGGACGGCACTCGTTGCTGCGAAAGCAACGTCAACACTCACGCCCTCCAAGTGGCCGACGCTGAGAGACACTCGAGCGATTGGAAGAACTTCCCTCGGTTCCGTTCGATTCACCTCGATTTCTCTCGATGTCTTTGTAATATATATTCCTACGTAATCCTGATTTCATGGACTTGGTGGCTTAAAATCAATAACGGATTTGTTACGATTCCCAATAATTGACGCATTGAAGATAGTCAAGTGATAGACATACTAAAAAAATAAATCCTCCATCTATATTTGGAATTATTTCTTCTAAATCCGGTTCGCTGAAACTGGCGTCCTTATGAATCTTCTCCTTCACATCCTTTCCACCGCATCGTTCCGACTTTGCCACCTTCTTTCTTAGTTTCTAACCCGATGTTATTGAATTAAACTACAACAATTCATCCATCGTTCGTAAGGAAAGGTCGATGTAACTATTATTATGGTCAATTCTAGAATAGCGATTGAGAGAAAGCGGGGGTAGAAGGGATGAACTCATTACTCATTCTGTCCAGGGTGTACTTGAAGCCTCTACTGACCTCAATTCAACACCCTCGCCCCACCCACCACGGGGTCAACAGGCCTTTCAATCTCTCACCTATGGGTTGCCAATCACCAGGCTATGAACACACTGAGAGTGTGGTAGAGAGGGAGGATGGGGGAGGGAGAATGAGAATATGGTCGCATTTAATGGCATTAAAGCGAACCTCAGCACGATGAATAGAAACCCCCACCCATTCCACCTCCTTCATATTTTCGTAAAATATTTACTCGAGATATAAAATGAAAGCTATCAAAGGGTTCAGTGGAGCGACGGGAGCTCCAAATGTTGCCTTTGATGTTGTTGTCATGTCTAGAACTTAATGATGTTTTCTTGTTGTTCTTTTTGCTTTGATTGGTGTTGTTGACTCGCCATTGTTGACGCTATTCATGGTTTCTATTGCTTTTGCTGTTGACTGTTGATGTTTTTTCAACTCTTTTGTTTTTAGTCATTATTTTTTCATTTTATTTTCATAGTTGGCCACAAACATCTCAAGAAGTTTCCTCATGCTGGGAAATTCATCAGTCTTCTGACAAGGACAGCACAATGATGACATAAGAAAAAATAAATAAAAATGAAATTGATGTAAATCAAAATGCTCCATGGGGCATCTGAGAGATAAACCAATTGAGAATGTTTCGAAATTTCGTAGAAATACAACAACAGCCGGATGCAAATTTTTCACAGGAAATCGAAAACCTCCCTCTAATGTCCTGAATTCTCTTTAAGTTTACCTTTAAACTTGACCATAAAATTTAATAAATTATAGTAAATAACGATAATAAAAGATTAAGTAATAAACAAATATACTACATAATTGCATACATAAATGGCCACAATTATACATACACCTTCATATACCTTCAGCCTGAGTATAAAAATATTAAAATACACACCCATGCCACTTCATGGAGATGGTGACAAAATATTCCAGAAAAATTTAGCAATCGATATAGCTTATTTATATCAAAATTCTGTCTCGTTTTTTATATTGCGAATGGGCTTCCAAGAATATGGAAAATGTATTCATAGAATTCCGTGGGATTTCACCTGAATTATCTCTCACCTATTGTGTTTGAATTAACATCATGAAAACCATCGGGAATCTAATCGGCTTGTATGCTGTGGAATGTTTTATTTTCGCCTTCTCTTTTTCTTGAAATTTCCCTCCATCTGTGTCTTACCGCAATACTTTTGTATCGTCAACAAAGGCTGCATGTGTTTTATGTCTCACGGTAATTGCTCCTGTGTATGTGAAAGTACACAGGTCCTCCTGTCGTAGATAATCTGTGTCCTGACACACAATTTCAAGGACTTTTGCCATGCCACAGTTAATTACGATGCTCCCCCCCCCCCCCCAATCCTTTAGCTTTTTTTCATATATTCATGTTTATAGATGTACATTTTTTTATATATTTTTATATTTTTTTATATATTTCTATATATATTTCTAATTTGTTTTACTTTTTTCATTTATTATCTTTTCTCTCATTGGATAATATTCTCAAGAGATTTGTCTCATGTTGTTTTACTTTTGGTATTTGGGAATTTTTATTTATTTCTGAATGACATGAAAGGACCATTGAAAGTTATATGTCACTTTGACACACATATGTTTGTAAATGCATTCGAATGTATATGTAATTTATATGTATGCCTAAGAATCGCACCATGTGGTTGTGTCCTCCGCTCCATTACAGAAAATTAATATTTGATACGTTGCAATATTACATTCCAGCGTACAGGGAGAGACCGAAAGTCCTTCTCTGGTATTTCCTTTGATCCCGAATTTGATGATTTTTCATCTCGCTTTCAGTGTTTCTCTTTCTCTCTGGCTCTCCCGCTTTGTCTCCTTTTATCAGAATTCTTGTAGGGAATTAGATCGAACTTAAATTCCAGTACGTAGTATTCCGTGAATGACAGCAAGAAAGCTGTGTTGACCTGATTAAAGCGAACCACGACGAATCAACGGAAAAAACCCAGCAAGTTCTCTTATACAAAAGCGATCTATTCATCCAACCTGGTTTGAAATCGGACAGTTACGGAGAGAGATTTCTACAATTCTTATATGTAGCTGCAGAAATATTATGGAAATAGTTAGGTAGAAATATGTATGGAAAACATTGAAAATAATATTAAATAAATGAGGTTTAATACAAATAAGAAAGCAATGGAAGCGTGTGTGAGCCGATTCCATAAAAGTCAAATCCGCATGCAGATAGGATTCAAACTAATTACAACTGTATTCTTGAGGTTTCTCTTCAGTAGCACGAGCCATTCCGAAACGACTCCCGCCCCCTCTTCGAACGATATGTTTGTGGAATTTTCATCCCTTCCGGGCAAATGACATTCCAATACACGAGCAGACTAAAATGCGAGTCATCTTGACTTAGTTTTCGGTTAATTGGTGTTGTCTCGACTCGACCGACTTTCTGTCCAAAAATCTGTCCTGTTCGTTCATTAAGTTCAGCAGAATTAATTAAGGCTGCTCCCGCTGCTTCCGGTCGTCCATTATGAGTTGGTTCGAGAATTCCCATGGATATCGCTTGTAATTCACTCGGGGACGAGCTTAATCGTCAACTCTATTGTGTGTAGGGATGCGTTACGAACCTCTCGGGGAGGAAAAAAACTCCCCAGACACTGCCGAGGGATGTTTTCGAGATGGCGAAATTGCGTAGGAGGTTGTTTATAGCTCCGAGGACATTTTAACTACGGCTGTATTTCGTGGAAAATACTTTAAAGACTAAAACTAGACTAAAAGAGAGCGCATCGTAAATGAACTGATGACTTAAGGGTATTGCGTGGATGATGCCGCGTGCTATATTTACCAAGGGGATGCATCAATATCGTAGTTCGTAACGGGGGGCTCCGAATTGACGTGGATCGATCCAAAGCCCACACTACGTCGTGCTGGAGCCATGTCCGCTAATTGAGTTGGCGCAACACGGGAGGTGGCAACCTAATCATATGTGATGCCTGAGAGTGGACGTGCAGCCCAGTGCATTAGAGGGCTTAATTGGCTATGGCGGGTTACGGCTTCCGCAGCCACAGAGGTTGTGCCCTTTGTGTCCATTACAAATCACGGTGAAGCATCTCTTGACATTTGACAGACTTCTCATTTTCGATGATTTCTTCATTAGGGGTTTCCAGGTTCACTGGAATTAAATTACGATTACGGATGACGATTAAAGCAATAATATTTATTAGACATAAAAATATAAGGTATGGTCCAAAGCGATTAATTTGAAAGTTTAATAACAAGATAGTTATGTAAAAAAAATATTTCTCTTTTAATCTTTTTAATGGTATACCTAAACAAATTGTACAATGGAAATTATAATAAAATGAAACACAATACTTATATATATAAAATTTAGTAAACAAATAATATACAATTGTATAAAAAGGGGCATTTAATATAAAATTTAAAGGCAGTTCGTGATTACACATGTTAACTTTGACCTATTGAACAATGAAAATTTTCTCGGAAAGTCATTGCTCAAAGTAAAAGAAATATAGTAAGACAAGAAAACTATAATGACCACCTATTGTTATTGTTTTCATTTTTATAGCCTTGATCTACAATAAATGCTAGTTAAATAACACATAAAAACTCAATATAGGGAGGAATGGGGAAAATAGCTCGGCAGTGCGAAGCTTATTAGATGGAACTCTCTTGTTCAATGGCAATGCCAATTGCATAAGAAAGCTCTCACCCAGTAGTTCGGACTCGACATACAAAAGCAAATTATTGGTCTTTAAGGGCTTTGGCCGAGATACTCGCAATCATATGTGTTGTGCGTTTATAATGTTTTACACCAACTTTAATTGTACACACAAGAATTAATATTGACCTGAATTTAATATAAATATTAGGGTGACATTTATGTATATAGAACGGTGTACTATGTAGAACAAATAATATTCAACATGTCTATACAGGTAGGCAACCAGTATATTCTGTATATTAATTTTGTCATATCGAAGTAATCTACACAAAGGGCACATCTCACCTCATCGCATGTAAGCTGAAGTATAAACATATGTGTTGTAGAGTCAAGAAGATAAAGTAAATTTCTGCTCTTGGCAATTTCGAACTAAAGAGTTTTAAGTTGATTTATGTAGAGGTATTCTTAGTCGGGGTCTTCAAGCTGCAGAGTATAAAATCGTCGCCCAGCCACAGAAAAATATGTGTATTCTGTTATTTTCCTAAGTTTTCTTACTGTTGTTTTCGACACATTCCGAGATCTACAAAACATCGGAAACAAGTGTCGGAAGTGGTAGAGCAACAGACGCTGTTAAAGTAATATCTGTTGTTGTAGACGTTTGTAGAGTTTGGTTGTGGCAACATGGCGCCATATTTTGCCAACAAAGTTCCGCCAAACAACTTCGAGTTTCCGACGAATGGAGCAACTTCATTCCACACCATGGAATTCGTTCGTGTTTATTTCCCTTGATGGGAGCTGTCCAAGGCATCCGATGCGTTGACACTTGAGCACGAGTTGACGCTTATTTGCGATTAACTCAAGGAGACCCAAAGTGCGCGAAGGCTGCAATTAAGGACGCCGTAAACAGAATCATTAGGCGGCAGTGATTTTCCAAAGGCTGGAATATCTCGAACCAAGACCCGTCGTCCCTTTGGTGCACCTCCCAATTGCATTCGAAGAGAATTCTCCAAAATCCCGACGAGCCTCCAGCGAAGCATCCACTTGGCAGCAAAATCTAATCATGTTCTCTACACAGTTCGTCAAAAATTCAGAAGTTCGGATGAATTTTAGAATTGCAAACTACATGATATCCTGGATCACTGATTCCAAGATTATTAATTCATATGAATCAATGGACGCAGCCGTCGGGGAGTCGCAGGAAATGAGGAGATTTTAAGGAAAATGCCTCCGTATAAATCTACCAAAGAAGACAATAACTAGAGAAGAACGTGGGGTAGGGAGGAAAGAAAGAACTTATGTTAACGATAGGACGAACAATAGAAGATGACGAATAGGGACCACTGCGAGTAGGTGGGGAATGGGGATCGTCCACATGACTCGGGTTGCCACAGCTGATTTTTGTTTTGAAAACACGAAACGCGGGCAAGACGTGCCACCGGCAACGGACGACGCCGATAGACGACAGCACGCGCATGCCTCGCACTGGAAGTTCCAGCGCGAAACTTTGGCCAACGGTCGCATTGGCAACACTGTGCGGAGGGCGGTCGGCTGAGGATTTGACTTCGAGCGGGACATGCGGATGCGAGCAGTGCGTCAGACACGCTCGCGACGAACGCGTTCTTCTTCAACTCGTCCGGCGGGAACAAAGTGAGGATGTCTCAGTTTGGAAAAATTTAAATCACACATCCGCACAATCTTTCAAAAATGATCTACCAAAAACAAGTGATAAAATAATATAAATAAAATTTCAAAGGCTACAAAAAGGATTAAAGTAGCAAAACAAATACAAAGTGTAAAATACAAATTATATGTTTTTTCTGTACAATTTTAGTTTTGATAAAGTTTTGTTATTGTCTGTTCGCCCGAAGATATACAACGATTTTTGTTTGAAGGTAAATATTTCTTTACTATTTCTCCAAGTCAGCATCCGATTGATAAAATAAATAAAATACGGATCTGTGAGTGAAAGTGAGGAAAAAATAAAAAAAATTGTTATTTTTATTAATAGCTATTTAAATATAGATATTAATAAAAACAACATCAAACACCTATCATCAATAAAACACAGACAATAAGAAAATCCATTTAGCGTATTCTTTCTTCAAATCACAAAAATCACAAAATTTCTTCGGATTTAAATTTCTATTAAATTTCATATTTTACATGTGTTTTTCACTTTTATATAATTATCTTTTTATATGATTCGAAGCAAATAATATAAAGAAGTAACTTATCCGGTGTTCGCTCTGGTTATATACCCGACAGCCTACATATTGAAGTAGTGAAATTCATTCCTCACATCCGGTATGTTAGAAGAAACAGAGAAAACCTAAAAAATATTTGTATATTTATATTAGCGTGGAATATTTTTATTGAGGTTATATGAAAATTCGTGCTTAAGGACCGATTTCTATCTCTTCGAACCGCTTCAATTCGTTACAAACTAAGGACTAACTGAGACTAGGGTATGGTATGAAACAACAAAATCGTAAAAACTCATTCAATAGTCCAACATTAATTTAATCAGGACGCATCCCTTTAGTTAGGATTATGTAGATCGTAACGAAAGTTCGAGGCAGATCCCCAGTAGTCAAAGCAAACTTCTCACCTTCCCTCCCACACTTCTCATCACACAAATTCTCATCAACGGATTCTTCTACTCATCACCTGCCGCAGAGCAATTAAACAACTTTTAACTAAATTGTTACTACAGGGAAATTATGAATTTAATCTTAATTATTTTTTTTTATTTGGTTGTCCTTTTGTCCGTCCGTCATGTAAAAATTATGAAATGAATGGAGCAATATATGTACATATGTATTTGGATACAAATGTAATTAAATAAATTGAAATAAATACGTAACTTCACGAAAGAAAAGTAGAAACAGCATTAACTTAAGTATGCTAAGGATTTCTTTAAATCCATCAGAAGGATATCTGAAACTGCAATGAAGTTTTTTTCCCAGGTTGAAAACGGAACTTTGAGACTTGAGACTTTAATCCTTTGTTGTGGCAAAATGTTCCCTCTTTCTTATTTCCCACCTTCCTTTGCTCATCCCATCACCAACTTATCTGCTTGCACTAGACATTCCCATTCATTTGCATAATTTTGTCTTACCGCAAGTCATTCTTAAGTCTGTCTATCTCAACTGATTTGAGATTTGTTTCCTTTTCTGCTGTTGGTTTCGTCCTTTTCTAGTTCTGTTTTCGTACTTTCCTGCTTTTGTTTCGTCTTTTCCTACTTTTGCTTCCTTATTTATTTCTTTTCCATGTTTAATTTTTTCCACAATGAAGGTAACGGTTTTATCCCTCTTCACACCGGATCCAGCGCCATCTTCAGGATCAAGCTGCGTTTGAGTGGATCGAGGGTGGTGAAATGAGCCGAGGGAATCCAAGGGAAGGTGAAAGTGAGTGTGGAATGGCCAAATTAAATGTGGTGGTCAAGGGTGGGTGGGAGATGCCAGGTTGCGAAAGTGAACCTTAATTTTATTTGCACCTCGGGTATTTGAGATAGCTTTTACTTTTTAGCTTTCCGTTTCAGTCGGCCGAATTGCGAAGTGGGGCGAAAAAAGCGGAGGAGCAGAGGGGGGAGAGGAACGGAATAGTGTTGTCGCAGGTGGATGACAAAAGTTGCTCAACATGATGCTGAATACTAAGTAGTCAGCTGGCGGAGAGTGTGGGGAAAACAATGGGACAATAGGGGAAACAATTGACAGAGGACAGTGGTGGAGTGCAGGGAGACGAAAGAGGGATGGCAAAGCGATTGCTCAGTCATTTGGTGTTAATTTATGCACGTGGATTTTTCTCACTTATGTAGATTGTGAACAACAATAAGAATAAATAATAACAGCAACAACATCTATGTACATAAGCAACATATGATGCGTTGATACTTTCGTTGACAGAAGCAATAACTACAAAAACAAAATCTCAATGAAATCCTTGAGAGATTTTTCACATACGCTCTATCGCTTTTCCGTCCTTTGCCTCTCTCACTCACAAAGCGATCCATCGCTTTGTCGAACTCGTTGTAAGTTTTTCTCACTCAACCTCCCTCTAATGCAACTGGATCTACTCGGTTTCACTTCCTCTTACCTCCTCTCTCCGTCCGAGTTCCCTCAGTTTTTGCCTCTTCAGAATGCGAAACATTGCAAAAGTTTCTAGTGGAATTTCAAGTTCTCCGCAGTGGACCAAGCTGCGGAGCGACTGACGTCAGGAAGGCAGGAGATGAGAAAGAGAAACTCTTTAAAGAGTTTCCACCACACACATACATGTATGCATTCTTGTGGAAGTAATTCGGAAATCGGATTTTGTCGCACAGTTTGAAAACACACATGGTTTGTGCCAATTAGTGGTTTCCTATTGATCACAGTGCATCCGGTTCCGGTCCGCGGAAGTCACTCACACACACACACACATGTGCACGTTTTATTCTTTCAGTTTCAGGGTGTTTGCCTGGTTTTTTTTTATCTCCAATACTTTGAATTTATGTATCATTTTTTCTTTTTATTGAAACCCAACGTTTTTAAATCAATTATTACAATAATTGTACTAATGTTGTTGTAGTTGTTTTATCATAGTCACAATATTTTTGTTGACCACATCGACAATGATTGATGACCGGAAATATCAATATCTACAAACAATATACACATGTTCGACCAATAACAAAAACAATAACTTTTGCAACTACTGGATTGTTAATATAGCTGACAAATTGTCAATAAATCATTTCATAAATATTTACATTTGGTGTATTTTGCTGTAACGAGGCTGTTAAATGATTGTTGCCGTAGTGATTGGAGGTTTTGATGGATCATCCATGGCAGAAACAAGAACAATGCCCACAAACCACTTCATCATCCATCGACATGAAGTCGAGTCCAAGCATTCTTTTGGCCATTCGTCCACCGGCAGCTTTCGAAATGACCACATTCTAGTCGGTTTTAATTGAGGTTAACCGTAAATAACTAACACTACTACTCGCACTCCTCTCAGCAGGCCTCGATTTCTGCGCTATCCTTTCATTGGCTCTCATCCAATTCGGTTCGTTCAACCAACATTTAAAGGACCATGAATTTTTTCCGTACAACATCAACCTTTTTCAATTAATATTCTCAAAACTCATTTAAATGTACCTGAGAACTCATCGAAAAAATGAGGTTCATGAAACGAACTGTGGGGTGTTTTTTACTTTTGTTTTCATTTTTCCGTTTTTATTCTCGAGGAAAAAATTTAAATGAAATTCACCAATTTAAAGTTTATTCGAGTTTTTAAACAATTTCCCCTTCTCTCTCTCTCTTTTCAGTTGCTGCACGAACGGCTCTGAGCGACGATCGATTCTTTGAAACTGGTAAGTTTTCGCTTAGATGAATTCCTTCACTCCCCCTGCAACCTGAAACCAGTCAGCGTTAAGAGCTGTGTTATAAATCTCTGAAATACATATTTATATCTAAGCATTAGCATTTTTGTAGTATTTATCCCTCGATGACCTTCTCAAAATAACTGGCGTATCCAAAATAATACGCAAATTCTCAGTGAATTGTGATTTTTCTTGGAAGTTCATAACATTAGAAGATGACAATATGCAACAGTTAGCTATTATTTAGAATCTGACCAACGAACACGGACAGGCGACGGTGGAAAATTTCGGCGAATGACCCTTGGAGAGCAACGAGGCGTCGAGTTGGAAAAACATACTCGAAGCCATGAATAATTGAAATGAAACCGTTGATGGGTTCGAGGTGGAGGAGGAGGAGAGAGAATGATATTGATAAAATTCGTCTGAAAAACTGTCCAAATTGTGAAAAATATATGGCAGGCGGGGGTGGATGCTTTTAACGGTTATTGCCACGAGGTGCAGAGTTCGGAACTAATGTCAGTTACATTACATTCGAAGTGCGTGGTCCGAATGAATATTTATTAAGATTCCCGTGTTCGTCCTTCGCATTGGGAGCGGCCGACCACCACCATCAAATCCTGGAAGGACCTTAAAGATGGTTACAATGTGGTGATGGTGGAAAAGGTCGGAAAAGTTGCTCAATCAGACCCAACCTGCGACAATACACGCCCGCACAAATGTGCGGCTCAACTCACTTGTCGACTCTTATTGGTAATTACCTCTCGGCCGAGGCGACCTTTCGGAAAACCCTTCGGCGTCATTCCGCGGCATGACGAGCTCTTGACATTAGCAAATATGAATGTTAAATAACAAACCCCTTATTATTGTTAGGTTTGAACGAAAAGGGACTAAATAAATGTCTGCATTGTTAGGTTTTTACCCGCGAGAATCTAACAACAACCATTCGCCTCGGGCACCAGGGCTGCCGAATGCACCCCAATCGAAGGGTGGTTCGCTTCACCTCTTCCGACAATACTTCTCTTGGCCTGAGACAGATTTGCAGATCGAGCTTTGTGGAATTCTGTGGTAAAAATCCTGACATAAATAACTTCCCAACACTTCACCCTCCCCTAGTTCGAAAATTCCAACACGGTATCCCTGACCTCCAGTGACCATGACGCAAACAAAAATATGGCCCCGGTGGCCGAGGATTAGAGGGAATTTTGAAAACCGGGGGAACCTTTTAAAGGATTAGAACGGGCGAGTTGAGAAAGGCGACTGAGAGGGATGGAAATAGGGAGAAGGGAGCTACGTCTTGGGCTGGTTGTGTCGCTGCATATGGAGAACTTCAATTCGGCCGAAAATAAACCTGACCAACTAAAAGCTTTTCAACATTGAGTAAATATGCGAAAGACGATTCACTCAACCTTGTATCAAGAAGATTCTGTCACAATGTGAGAGATTGCGAAATGAGAATGAATGAAAGTGATACGAAAAATTAATTACAGCTTAGGTAAATGTGTCAATTAGGCTCGACACGCTTTCTCTTCCTCTAACCGTGCTTCTTCCCTTCCTTTCGCCTGAGAATATAACTTTCTATCGTTCCATTAGTCGGTTCATTAATTAAAGGCTACGCAATTGCAACTGAACCTCCCTTTAAGCCATTTATCATTTGTCAGCCATTTGTGGAACACGATGTTGGCGACAGAAAAAGACAGGCAGAGAGAGAGAGCAAAGAGAGAGCGAGAACACTGTCCCCATATCACACATGGCTTTATCAGATCCTTCACGTCAGAGCATCCGCTTCCATGAACATAAACCCTTAATTCTTCTAAGGACATTCAATCATTTCGCAGACGCAGCCACCAAACCAGAATACCTCAGACCGCCGTCCCCCAGCCGCCCTCGCCCCACCCAGGGAGCTAATCATTCATCATCCGCCCCGTGATACAGGACGGGATGAATAGGTTCGTGCACACAAATGACTTCCCGCATGGTTTATTTTCCTACCGGGTTCGGATTGCGGTTTCTGGAAGAAACAACAAACTATTATAGGAAAGTGTTGATGAGGAGGAAGGGAGGAGGGACGCCGTAGGAGGGCGAACTATGAAGTGATTATGATGATAATGATGATGCGAGAAATCAGAGAAAGGTCTTCCCAAGGATCGCTATTAAATCGGGTAATTTAATGGAGATGGACATAAGAATCGGTTTGACGATGATCTATTACGGTTAAAGGAAGCCTGTTGATGCTGATGTGGTTGACGCTAATGTGGTTGGGGTTGATGTGATTGGGGTTGTTACTGTCGGGGGTTCTAGGGGGAGATGATTCTGGTGGAAGGGGACGAGATTTCATAAATGTGATACGAATTTGAGCAAGCTACTTTTCATCAGTAATAGAATGCAGGGGATTATGTGATTGAAATGCATGAACAATGACTAAGTGGTGAATGTTGAGTTTTAGCAGGAAACAGAAGTTATAATTAATGTTGATGATTGTAATCATTATATTCTGAAATTGTGTATTCCTCAACTAATGAGTTTTAAAAATTTTCACATGCATTTGTTGTTATCGCTAAATTTATTTCAGCCATGGGACGAGGACGACGGAAAATGTCCTCGAGAAAACGAAAACTCCCTTTTGAATTCGCAAAATAGGGAGCGGAAAAGTTTCGGAAGACAATGAAAAAGTAGAGCAAAGTAAACAATACCCAAAATAGGCATGAATCGTGCTGCCGTCCCATCTTTCGAGGACTATCAATTCGTCGTAAATGGGATAAACACTTTAGATGTTTGCCCTCGAACGAGAAGCAGAAACAGAAGTGGGGCCGAAGGCGGAACAATAGTAGAATATCGAAATTGCTTTTGTCTTATGAGTCGACTTCGACTTGATGACAACTCAAAGACCTTCTTCTACTTCTGGTCACTACCATCATCATGTTATTATGATTCCATTATTTTTATTGGTACGCTTTTTATTATTGTTATTCTTGTTATTGCTTCGTTGTTGTTAACTTTGCATAACAATGATGGATGACGTGCTTGAGTGATTGAATCGTTATCAACATATCGAGGCATATTCGATTCGACGTCCGATGTCCTTCGTTGATAAAGTTCTTTTGTTTATTGATTTTCGACGAATGCTTGATTGGATTTTTCCTGCGAGTTCTTGACAAAATTCCAACGGAAATGCTTTCGATTGTTTCATGCTCGCTTCTGTCCTCGAGGCGATTCCGCGATTGAAGACTGTGTCGACTCGCAACATGTCATAGTCTTCTGTCCGTCCGTCCATTCGTCTGTCCCTCTTGTTGTCTGTGCATGACAGCCGTTTTTTCGTCAATTTATTGAACTTGTGAGGTATTTTTTGCTTCGCAGGTTGGACATTTTTGTAGTTGTACCATAAAATCAGCAACGACAGAAGGCAACGGCACACAGCAATGCCATTAAATGACAAACAAAAGCTTCTCAGTTCCTGAGGGACCCCAGTCACAGAAGCCAGAAGTTGTTGCTGATGTCATGCAAGTACTTGCCCACCAATAATAACACCAACAGTGAATTACATTTAACTACCAATAATTGACCCTACTAGAACGGTAACAGCTAGCATGGCAACAACAAGAAATATGGTAAATACAGAGCAAATATTTTCAGAAACAGAACGAATTCTGCAACAGTTGTTGATTCAATCGACGGCTGGCCTACCGAACATGGCACCAAATTTGCTTTGTGAAACACCGGAAGCGGAAACGAGAGACTTCACCGTTCGATTCCATCGGCAGGAAAAACTGTTGCGAATAAGGGAGAATATATGATTTTGGTGATTTCAAATTCTGCATATTCATCCGCCTCTGGTTGACTAATTGAATCTCGCCCTCTCTGTCTCCTTCTCCAGCAGTTCTGGAGACTTACACGACCACTGTAAATCTAGCGCAAGGTCGACCGGTAGAGAGGTCAGAAAGGACTTGAACTAAGCTTGTTATCGCAGAGGAAAACTCAACAAAATTTGAACGACAAAAACAATACGCTCAAGAGCGACCTGACAACGTCAACAAAGATTTGAATAATACCGCGAACCTGGATAACAATAACATACAATCGCACAAACAAGTACAACAACAATATGCGGGCAACAACAACAGGCGACACGTGATTCGTCGTCCACTCGGTCTCCGACAACGACTCCTGGCGATCGCAAATCCAGTCCGTTATCCAAACACATCTAGAAGTGGGCGTATGTTGGATTATGAGCGTGGGGATGGGCGTGGCCCGGGGCGTTAAAGTCATGGTTACTCCGTCCTCGGTGGGCGGACATTGAAGCAAGTTTAGAGAGATTCTGGTTTTAAGCGTAGGATGTTATTTGGCATCACGTGGGAAATCTGCAAATAAATCTATTTATGGAATAATTATCTCTCTCGTGGATCACGAAGTCACTCTAAAGTGGGAGAGAGGTCGAGGGAGTACAACTTCAAGGTTGTGAAGATGTGGAGGGGACTTCTTCCCTTCATTTCCCATCCGATCCCTCTAAGCACTGAAAGCTTTTAATGAGGAGATAAAATTGTATTTATTAAAAAATAATCGCCTTTTTCACGCGCTTCGAAGAGCGATTACTTTTATTTATTCTTTGTGTAATTTCAAGTTCGTCCTAACATCGATAAGAATTTCATTCCTAAATCAATATTTTGCTTTTATTTAATTAAATGCTGTTAGTTTCAAAGATCTTATGCAAATATATATGTATTTGCTTTATTGGTTTATTGACGTATGTATGACTGAATCCCCATTCGAGAGGGTAGCAAATAAATGTAATTTAACTGTTTAACATATCTGTTTAATTGAAAACTCCACATTTGTATCAAATGGCAAAATGTAAATAATGGGTGGGATTATTTTTTTTAAAGAATAACTCAACATTTGGCTATGAAAAATACTTTAAAGAAACATATGGGATTGGAATAAAAAGAATTTAATTCAGTTTCCGTAGTTTGCTCATCTTCTCACTCGACGCTCGCAGTAGATTTATAGCCTTACATATACAATGGCCATATTAAACACGTGTGCTATTCTCACACACATGCACACACACACACACAAATACTTATAGAAAACATATGTATGTATGTATATGTAAAGAGACCATTAAAATATTTATGGTAAATTTCCTGTTTGTGTGCGTGTTATTTGTCTTCTTTGTCCGTAATAATTCACTCACTTGTTGCATGTGGGAAAATTTGTAACTGAAAATGCTCGAATGCTCGTTGTGCCAAGTTTAGAGTGGAAATAATAATAAAAACAACAAATACAAATAATAAAACAACATCCAAGAGAAAAACATACACAAAAAATACAGAACGTTTATTGCTAATTTCCATATCATGGTCGGGAGTCATGGTGGAGTCGTTTCGAAAATTATTTCTCATTCGTGAAAACATATTATTTTGGTTCAGAATTATTTTTGCGCACTCAACATTTTATCACATAAATATTCTCTAGAGATATTTGCAGTTGTTTTTTCGATGAATGTTTGGGATAAAGCTATTTCAATCAAAAAGGATATTATTCAATTATTTTATTCGGAGAAAACATAAAAGATCGAATAGGTTTCTGTTTTAGGAAATTTATCATATAATTATATTATCACATTACTATGAATGGACCCTGATTAAATTTGCTCTCCTTTTCACCCTTTACGAACGTTTGCATTGATGAACAAATCATGAGGTTGTGAAAATATAGAAAATATTTGTATTCAAAAATAATATTTAATAATTCCATAGTTCCATACTTCTCAAACCTACGTAATATTTTAAGGATTTTAAATGATGTTTGGTATTGGTTTGTATTTATGGATAACGGATAATATAAACATATTTGATTCATTTTCGAATAAATGTAAATGAATCTCGTTTTTGATAGCTTCTTGGTTATTTATCGAATTTCTCGGAATGCCATAATTAAAATTTTCAAGTAATGTGGGACGAAATATACCTCGAGTAATTCATTTCAGAGTAAAGTAATACAAAAAAACTATATAAATATTTGGCGTTTATTGTGGGTTTAAATTTTAAACTTTAAGTTAAAAGTTGAAGTATGAAGGTTAAACTAATAAAAGAGGCAGAGAAATACAAACTATGTCGAATCCAAACTGTGAGATTAGATCAATTCTTCTCAAATTTGTAATTGAGGTGGAAGTCGTGCATTGGTTTTTTTTGGCATAGGGGAACTGCATTTTGCAATTCTGTTCATTTAAATTCATTCCTGTACTATATTTTTCTCAGTGTGAGGCCAACATTTTTGTTTTCATCAATAAATAATACCAATTTCAATTAATTGTTCCGCTCCACGATCCTATCTGGTTTTGTGCAGTTGTTCATACTATAGATAAATCAAATTGTGTATTTTTAGAAAGTCCAGTGGTTTCGTGTAGTTCATAAATATCGGGCGGTCAAAACCAGTTGAATGTCACCGCCATAAAAAGAAAACATGTAGAAGCGCCCCTCGACCCCTCCCCCTTTTGTCAGAGTTTCCTTGATGGGCTCGCTTATCGCAGCACCGCATCCTCGACGCCATCTTAATTAACGGCCTCCGACGAAAACGACGTCCTGCGAGAGCCACGTTTATAAATCACAGATTAGGCCCCAGGGTCAGATCGACCGTGTCGAACTGGCCGGCGAGGGGAAATAAATACAAATGAGCAGAGCAGAAAAAAAATAGAGAGGAAAAGAAGAATTATCGGAAGAAGTACTTATGTAATTAATTAATGATGAAGTGATGTGGATGAGGAGACAACAACGTCGAGTGGCCGGGAAATAACTGCAAATGAGCGAAGCCGGGTCAAGCGGGTGACAAATATTAATTTAATATTTTTCCGCACAGAGTCATCAGTAAAAAAGTCATTAGCGAAAAAAATGTAAAATTGCTATTATGAGAAATTAAATTGAATTTAACCAAATAAAATGAAAAGTAAATGAAGACAATCCAATTGAAAAAAAAGCACTTAATTGGCAGTGACATCAATGCGTGGTCGCCGATGAACCGTAAAAAGGTCATGGTAATTACATCAGAAACAAAAATCACGAGCAATTAATAGCTCTCACAGCTTAATTAATTCGTAATTAAAAATAAAAACCACTTCCCCACTATATGAAACAACAACTTTGCAAGTCCATCGAAATCACGTTTGTTTACATCGTAAAAATTATTTAAATTTCAGCATCTGATTTGTGTGGTTGTTTTGCTCCACATTATTTTCGCTTTATTACCCTACACCCTGTATAAATATTCTTTACCATCTGAATCTATGTCTTTGCAAAGCTCCTTTTTGAAGAAACGGTAAAAGACCCATTGTTGAAGTTTGAGGGACATCATTTTCAACTATTTATATATATAAGTCAATCGGCACGTTCGCCTCTCATACCACAATAGTACTCCAAAATTGAATAAAACCATATGTTTTCATATTCGGTATTGCAATCGTTCAAATTTGGTAATATAATCATCGTCGATATGTAGGTTGTAGGGCGCAAAAGCTTCGAGTAAGTCGGAAAAAAACTAAAACATGTTTTATTTTTCTCTTTTCGGGAAGATCACTGTGCTAAAAATAGAAATGAAATGAAATGTGAAACGTGAGTATTCGGTATGCGCGATTAGGCATGTAAACAAATCCGTGTCGTCTATTATTGGTTCTGCAAAGTGTCTGAATTACGAATTCAGGAACATTATTAGAATTTCAAAACTTCTCTTCCCAAAAATGTTATTTAAAGCTGTCCAAATGAAGCTGTATGACTAAAAAAAAGTCCACGTTTCCAATTGTGTGTCGGAAAATATTGGATATTTGGAATTACTATGAAACTTGTGCAATGTGAAAATTTGAGAGGCGTTTTTACGTGAATAAAGTTTTTCTATAAATTGAAACAAATCTTTTTTTACATATCACAAACACCAGGGTCCAAAACGAAAAAATTCTACCAGACAAAAACCTCCTGAAAACAATGCGAAGTCACGTCAAAAACAGTTGTGAACCAGGCTTACAATCTATGACGTCCGATAAATTTTTACTTTCTGTTGTTATCTCTCTGATGTCAATAGTTTTCGGTCAGAGTGTTTTGTTTACGCCCGCAGCAAAGCGGATTCACTGGGCTTGTTTTTTCGGAATTCCCTGTTTTTTGCACAAAACTATTTGAAAAATTCAATAAATAACTTTTCATTATCTCCTCTGTGTGGACACAGTTTCTGATTTTTTGTTTCATTCCATCGAACAATGAACTTGGTTTTCTACGTGTTTGAATTTTGTTTTGTTTTTCGCACCGGATGGAAAGGAAAATAATATAGAAATAATAAATGCAAATCAGAGATCACAGATGCCGCATATGTACAAATTAGAATTTGAATTCTTTCGCTAACGACGGCCAAGCCGGCAAGTGTAATGAATTATTTCTCTGTGAACCGGCTAAAGTCGTTTTGAAACACAACTATAGCACAACAACATTGGTCTGGAACAAGAACGGAAGAGAGCATCGTGCAGAACTAGCGAGAGATAGAGACGAAACAATCAATGTACCCCGATAATTTATTCCTGTTCTCGTCTCTCCGTTCGGCTGGTCAAGACTTGTTTTCATCCATCGACATCGTCGTCGTCGTCGGAGTTTTCGATGAAACAATGAGGTCCGAAAATAACTCAGAACCTTTAGAAGTTTTCCTATAAAAACTGACAAGTTTTTTGAGCTCCCAACTATTGCGAGCGAGTTCTTTGCGAGTCGAGACATACTTCGTAGTCGGGGTTTCTAACAATAAAATAAGTGAGCTCTAACAAATTCAAACCATGTCGAAATCTGTTATTGTTTGTGTGTTCCTCTTGGCGATCTGTCTGTGCCTGGCCAACTGCGCGGCCATCCGCGGCCGTCGCTCCGAGCTCCTGGACGCCGAGACCATCATCCAGCGCATCGTCGGTACGTTGAGCCTCGCCTAGAGAGTGCACGGGACCTTTCTAAGGACTCGCTTTTGTTTTCCTTTACAGCCGAGTACGAGAAGCTGGGCGGCACGTCGATGCACTACCCGCCAGAGGTGGCCACCCTGCTGGACCCCAATGATCTGCGCCACATCACCGGCTAGGAAACGTCGTCGTATTCTAGTGTTTAGTAAATAGTTCTTCGTTCAAATCTACCCTTAATTGTAATGTGCTACACCCAATAAAATTTATTTTAGTTTAGATAAGTTTGAATTTCTCTAAACTTGGGTGTATTTATTTATTTTCCCAATATCCTTCTGTTAAAGGCTCCAAGAAAAAGGCTTATGTCTCTCTCCGTTTGATTTGTGTTTATGAACATTTTCAGGAAATAATACTTACTCGTCTGCATTAGGATAGATATTTTCGTATGTATAAACCACAGCTATTGCCCACTGAAGGACCAAGTTTACAAACCTTCTGAGAATGCAAACTAAAATTAATTAATTAAAACAATAAGACAAACAAACTTGTGCAAAAATTAAGCTGCTATTCCGGAATTTCGTTCGTTGCTCATGGGAGAGAAAGAACATTTCAGAAAAGGATAAGTTTATGAACTATTAAAGTAGTAAAGTCTTTTGGCTCTTGATAGCGCTGTCAGGATTCGGAATCGAATTATACTTTTATACAAATGTTGTGTGCTTCTCTGCTCTTTTCATTTCTATTTTGAAGCCCCTAATAATAACAATAATTTCCAATTATATTAAAACAAACATTTTTATGAAAGTGTAATTTAATTCCCCTTTTCGTAAAATGGTAAATATCTGAGGTAAACAGAACCTGTGCACATATGTATGTAAATACATATGTATATTTCTATATTTTCATAGCAGAGACAGACATCTGCCTATAATTTGAACGAGTAAACTATTGGGTTTGAAACGGTCATTATGTTAAATCAATATTAACACAAACTTGCTCCACCTCTTGTAAACAACACCTGTTAACAAACACAAATGCGAAAAATCCAAACAGAAACTTAATAAATTAATTAATTGTAATCCAATTAAGTTATGTTAAAAACGGCAACACTTTGAAATAAAGTCTAATCAATAAGTGCAATACAAATAGTAATGCAAAAAATAATTAAATTAATTAGCACTTTAACAAATATGATATTATGAAAGAGGTTAAAAACAAAAAAGGGATTATATGAAACAACCAAAAGAAAACCAAAAACTAATAACTTCAGTAAATAACGGCATTCCATAAACGAATCCACGGTGTAATTCAACAATTTGAACAAAATTCCAAAAAGCCTCAAAGTTGAAAAGGATTGAATAAATGAGTTGGTTGCAATTTCATTTTAAAAGAAAATCAAAAAAAAATTTTTTTGTTGTGGGATGTATTCTAATTTCTCCTCCTCTCGCTCTGGGCGTGGCAATCAGGCATTCATAATTAATTAGCAAACGCAGCGAAGCTTCGTCCGTTTCAAATACTTTATGTTCCTATCAAAAGGTTTTTGTTTGTTCCGTTCAAGCCAATTATGATTAATTGGATACGTCTGCTGCATGTCTCAAAGGGGAGGGGAGTGCGAGGTAGAAGTTTTCTTATACACGTGGGAGGGAAGTCTTTCGTATGGAATTCGTTGGGAGTCCTTCACATGCAGGCCTTTCACACCAGATCAACACAAACACGCTCGTTCACACTGACACAGTGTCACGCTCGTGGGCGACGACCCACGAACACACGCTCCCATTGATGTAACCGCCGCAGTCGCCGAAAAGGACAGGAAGAACGCGAGAAAGAGAGAGGGAGACTCTTAAGTGAATTCAAGAATTTGCGCTCAATTAACTTTTAAACTCGACAACTGAGGCCACTCGCTCTCTCCTCCACTTCGAGCTCTTCTCTTATTCCACTTTATTATTTCCATTTACAATTAAAAGCATACATTACAAAAAATGTAATTTGTGAAGGAAAATATTTTCTTTAAAGGAATTAATTTCTTACACATATAACAAAAATATTAATTGAAAAAATACATTAATGTGGAATACAGAATTTATTTCACATAAAAATTTACTTTAAATCGATGATTATAAATTAATTAACGATAGAAAGCCACAAAAATTAAAAAAAAATAAAACGCAATTTTAAAAAATCAATTTAAACTGAAATCTGAACAAACTTGGTCGAACCGAAACTTCTGCGAAGCCATGGAAAAGTTTCTTGAGAAAGCGAAAACCTTCTCACGTTTCCTTCCCCCACCGTTTATTAGCAGTACTTTTGCACTCGATCTGCGGCGAGTAGTGTGCGGAAGGCGGAAGAATTCTTCTTGAGAAGATTCGTTTTGACGTTTCCACGACCTCAACAGACAGCAATCTACCGCTCCCCATTGCGTGTCAGAGCAAACACAATAGGTGAGTTATCATCGAAGGTCAGCGCGTCGTCCCCTCTCGCTCTCGCTCTAGCCCTCTCCAGCACGCCCCGATTCCACCCGATTGCACTCGGAATTAGAAACTGCAAAGGTCGTAAGGATGAGTGGGAAACGCAACAGGATATTTTTTCCGTCCTTCAAGGTTTTCATTATCTGACTCTCCATCTCATAGCCTTTCATTATCTTCTACTTTCTCTCTCTCTTTCTCTATCTGCCCCACCCACTTCCTCTCTTCCCTTTTGAATATATGCAAATGTTTCTCGAAAAACCTTGGTGTGCCAGGGAAAGCAAAACTTTGCATACCATGAGTACTGAATGCATCTCTCTCTCTCTTTCCCCCTATCTATCTCTCCCTCTATCTTACTTTGTCTGTTTTACATTGCGAATGTTGCTGTTTTTAAAACAACTAGGAAGATACATTTGACGTCGATGGGAATTGCATTTTTCAAATTCCAGAGACAGCTGAGCATGAATTTACCACATTCGAGAGCTGAAAGTTCGATTCTGACAAGGTCTTCTTGTTGTCTTCTCTTTCTCTCTCTCCTCCCTACCTCTCTCTCCATCCCCCTCTCTTTCCGCTCGTCCTCTTTGCAACCGCCCTTTCGTTCAAGTTGAGTAATAACCGGTATTATTAGAACCAATCCGTGAATTCAAAGCGAACGGAAGCAGCGTCTTCGATTCCTCATATTTATTGATGAAATCTCGCTTGATTCATTTCTTCCATCGATGTCGAAGTGATCCAATTCTGCAAAACATCCTCTGCAACTTCTGCAACCTCTCCCTCTATCTCTCTTTCTTTTATTTTCGATTTTGTTCCTCTCCTTCTCGAGAGGTTTCAGGTTTCACACGAAGTCAATGGAAAACCCATTTAACTTTGAGTTCAGATGGAAAATTTGGAAATTAGCATCCACGAGATAAAATATGTAAAATGATCCTCCTCTCTCTTTCTCACTGGGTCTCTCCCCTACTCCGTCCTTTCTTTCATAGCAGCAGGTGCAAATAAAATGAATGGAAGAGCTGTGAATTGGACATGATTTTCATAAATTTCCTTTTTTTAATTCTTTAAGAATTTTTATTGGAAGCCGTAATATTCATAGCCCATATCAGTACAGTTAATCTTCCTTATCATCACCCCACAGTGTTTCCGTTTTAAAAAAGAAAAATAACAATCCCCTTTGTCTTCAACTATCGGAAATCTTAAAATACCCACCCCAAAGCCTTAAGGCGACCACCTCGTGCGTTATTAATGAATTCTTTTTTTTACGAAAACACAATCATTACATGCGTCTACTTTGCCCGGAATCGTTCGTTCTTCCTCGCCCCATTTTCGGAGTTTTCCGCTTTCCTGTTGTTTTGTTCGCCGAACAATGAGCGAAAAGTATGAAAATTATGGCATAAAAAATCACGTTCTCCTTTCCTGTTGGCCCCATTGTCTCCTCCAGAGCCCCATGGATCCTGGATCCTGGATCCTGGATCCTTGGCTTGGGCTGAGTGGAAGAGACCTAGCCGTATAATATTCCCAGGATCCTTGGCAAAATCCACGAAATGTTTCATAATTTGAAATGTAAATGGTTTCGCTTCACGTTTTATTTCTTCTTTTTCGGTTATTGTTATGTGCGTCCTGGGGTTATATTTTGCCTCTACTTGTCGTTCGCAATTTTGTTGGAACTTTCAGTACAACAACATTAACATCAATATCAGCAACAACAATAACACCGCAAAACACAATGAAAAATATCTGTTTATGGAGAAATTTCTTCTCGAAGTTCATAAATCAATTGTTGGGGAGAAAAGGACCAAATTTGAAATTATTACGACCTCAGGGAGGGATCGGGAAGAAGGTGGGATGGGGAACCACAGGAAGGCGGTTACATAAAGAACAAAAACAACAACAACAACTGAAACAGCTTCTATAAAGAAAGTCGTATCAACAACAAAAAAATTAAATTGGGAGCAGATGTCGGTGTAGTGTTTGTTGTTGTTTGATATCATCACACCTTTGATGATCGAGGTGAGAAAAACAAACACACACACGTAAACACAAGGCAACTCACACACATTAAACAAACACCGGATTCCGGAAGTGCAATTGACGAAACCGGAAGTAGGTTTCCGAGCTTTCGAGGGCTCTCAGGAATCCATGTGTGACAATTTTTAAAATACGACTTGAGGTCATAGGGGCCGGAAGAGGAGAAAAAGAAGGATCCCGAAAGTGAGAGAGAGAGAGATAGAGATAAGGGGAACTCGCTCGCACATGAGTGCACTGAAAGTGTTCAACACGTGCAAGACTAATTACTACAATAACAACTATGTGTGAATGTTTGTCTGTGGTATGGATGACAACACTAATAAAACCATCGACCTCTCCTCTGTCTTTCGCCATCCTTCCTCCACCTGCTTTCCACCTCGACAGAGTAATGAATATGCTTTATTTGCACTTTTCGAGGAGTTTCATGGCGCGAGTTACTAAGAATTCCATGTCCTATGGCGTGAGATTTCGTCCTTTCCCCCCGCATTTCCTCATTTCCAAATTTCACGTTTTCTCCCATCTGACGACGCCCACCAGAGACCGGAAATGAACGAATCTCTGGCCGAGAACGATTCCGTTCCATTTGCTGAATAATTTAAGACTGTTTAAGTTGTTCATGCTCTTGAATTTCAGAGTCTTTCGAGAGATCTTCTAACAAAGGTTGACAACATGAGCCCCATCTCTTCGTCGCTATGAAAATCCAAAGTTTGCCATAAAAATATCACCCCACAGCGACTGTTCCGCCATCTGTTGTCGGTGTGTACCCGATGGAAACCGAAGCCCTGTGGAGCATGTGCGTGCAGGACGGGAGACGACGCAGACAAAGTTTCGGGATTCGTTCGCTCAGGGACATGAGATGGAGATGAGAGGATTGGGATGATGGTGATTTCGGGGCCATCAGAGGAGCTTCTCAATGGTCAAGCACGTTCGCAAATGGTTGCAATTATTGGCAGCTGCCAACGTTTTGCAATGATACTGCACGTAAGAGACATGCATGGTCCTGCGAAATTCCAGCTGAAGATACAAATGGGGATTTCTCCATTTCACTAAAAAGCCCTCTCTCTCCCCCTGTCTGATCCTAGTTTAAATTTCCAAAAAATTCCAGGGGCTGAGATGGACGTAATTGGAATTGAATGGGGTTTTGTCTCATCATGAAACTGATATTGTCGTTCCCTGATCCCTCTCTCGCCCCCCATGAGCTCAATCGCTAGCCAACAATGGCTAAATTTGTATTTATGGACCATGGATATCTCTCTTTCTCTCCTTCTCTATCCATAATTATTCCCATATTTTCTATATTTTCTATTCTCTATTTTCAATAATGAAGTTTTGTTTCAGAGCCAGACTCATTTACGGGAAACTTTTTCGATATGTTCCCCACAATATCCCCTTGTCCCACACCTACACACTTCCCTCCCACATGCACACAATCTCGCCATTGTAATCGGAGAATGCGTTGCTTGGACAGCCAGCTGTGTGCTTTGGACATGTACGTATTGCCAACAGCGTTGACTCACACAGTTCCGCATGAACGCATGGATTTTCTCTATCGCTTTCCCTGTCTCGATTCTGCTTCCTCATTGCGATGCACTGCTGTAACCAAGCAAAGGCGATTTAAGGATTATATGATGGACTTTAAGGAAAAAGTTTGTGCGATTTATTTGTTTCCAACTGCTAAGTAGAAGCAGGAGGAGTGCAACAACCACAGCTACAGCATCAACAAGGGCAATCAATCATTTTCTAGTGTCCTCTCACATTCCCGTTCAGTCAACCTCGTTCATGGAGCCTTGAGTGGAGTCCTCGAAAGGCATCATCGCCTGGGGAAACTGTGAAGTACCTGCTGCTGTCTCTATTATCCTTCTGCTTTGTCAATGCATGGTTCCTCCTGCTGTGGCATGTGTGCAGCAGGAAGGCTCGGATGCTGCAGACCTGGCCTTTGTGCCTGTTATTTGACCATTTGATAGCTACAGTTTTGATCTTGGGTTGTTTGGGTTGAACTTTACTTCGAGGAACAATAGTTTTACCTCTGAATAATAAATTAAATTTAAGGGTATTCATGGGAAACACGTATTATTGAATAAGTTTAAAAAATAGTTCTTATAATCACTTTCAAGGGAAAGCAATTCCTCTGAAATATCCGTTTCTGCTCAAGTGCCTGCCATGTTCGCAGAAAAACTGCACATTATTTTTTTTTTATTATTTTTGTTTTCTTCACTCAAACACCGAACCTGGGCCACGTCGACCTCTTCCTCAAGCCACTCTCTCCCTCTCACCATCTTATCATGTAAAGTCATCTGCAGATGGAGTCAGGTGTGAAATCTCGATGTATACGAAATTTATGAAATTAATTACCTTTTTCCTAATATTACACCCACTTTTCACGAAAACACTTTCTGGGTAATTGTTTCAAAGTCACGTTCATAACTTAAAGGTGTCAAGAATTTGCGCCAAGCAACTAAAAAAAGAAAAAGAAACTAAAAAAAATAATTCTGAATTCTTCAGGTAAGCAGAGAAAGTTTACATGGCGTTCAGCATGCGAAACTTCTTTAATAGCTTCCTAGACCACCTGGGTTCAAATAATGCAAACCAAAAAAAAAACAAAAGAAACCAGAAAGGAGTGAGCGAATGAACTGAATTGCGAAACGGAACTGAATTGGAGTTTAACGAGAACGAATCCAATTTTCGCAGATAACTATTCATGCAATTCCGAGATTAACTTTCTGTTTATATCCTTAGGAAATTTCATTAAATGAATTCATGAATGTTTGGTCCAGAACGAAAGCGATAGGGATGAGAGGCAAAACGAGGACAACAACATATAAACATCAGGTTCTTACAGCAATAACCGTAAGGATCACAGCCTTCAATCAATTGAAATATGCACGTCGGTAATGGCTTCAAGTCGATTTGCTCGAGAAGTGTGTCAAGAGGATTGTGAGGTCGGCGGGTGTGGAGATGTCGTCGTCGTCGTCGCCGCCGCTGCAGGAGCTTCACAGCTGATGGAGCTGTGCGCGTGTGACCGACTGGTGGAGAGGGGGGGACTCGACTTTATGTGTTTATCACAACGATTATTTATGCACGGCACGCAATTTTCGCTTTTGAGTGCTCGACGCCAGATGGCCTGACAAGAATTTCGTCCAATCGACATTGCATACCTTGTTGTTGTTATTACATTTTGCTATTGTTCCACTTGTTGTTCTTGCCAGTGTCCCTTGTGGTTTTGGCGAACGGTTTGCAAAAACCTTTGTCTTGTTTGGTTTCCGGTAAATGGATGTTTTCGCCCATTGTTCTTGTTGTGTTCTGTTGGCTATTTTGCGGTTGTGTGTGTTGTAGCTACAGGTGATAAACTCAAAATTTTGGTTCAACGTCGGTCTTTGTTCGCCATTTTGTTCTTGTCGTTTTTGTCCCGAATTCGCATGAAATTTAGTTTTTATTAATTACTCCTTGTCATGCAGCTGTAATCGAAACTAATTAAGATTATCTTGAAAATACAATGGCTGATATTCAAATATAATATACTGTCATTTAAAACGTATTCATATTTTTATGTGGCTGTTAAAGTAATATAATAAATTTAATTTCAGTTTATTAAATATGCATAATTTTGTAAAATAAATTCAAAAATTTCACATTGGTGAACTACTGTGAATGGCATTTTACACGTCTTGTTTGAACTACTGTGAATGTGCGAGTTCGCGAAATTTTAATTAAAAACAACACCAACTACTCATATGTATGCTAGTACAGGCGCCAACTACTTATCCCTTAAAACTTATTTGGCATCCGTTGCCATAATAAGAAACGAAAAAAATCAATAATTCTGGTTCTATATAGTGTGCTCTTTCATACATTCAGCCCACTGCATGCGGCAAACATGCTTTATTTGACAGTTGCGCTCTCGCACGAGTCTTTGGGACTATCGTGCTCTCGCTCTCCCTCATTCGCAACGCCGCATTCACAATAGCGCAGTGGAGAAGAATATTTTATTTCGATTTTTACTTGACGAACAATTTTCAAAATGGCCGTAAACGCGTACAAGGGTACAGACGAAAAAAACAAGTTGTAGATTTGTTTTTGTTTTTATCCGCGTACAAAGTGCAAAACTCGCTCAAACTACGACAGCAAACCACCTAATTTTATAGCATTCATAAATTTTAATTATTTCGCACCATTGTGAACAAATTTTAAGTGTCAAATTTTTTACTTCCTTGCCGCTGTCTAGATTTCAAGTTGACAGACAGACCGTCATCGGGAAAAAGTGAAAAATTCTAAATAAGTGTTTTTTATGCCTAGTTTTGTTGACATTTTGCTCAAATTGTAAACAAAAAGACGGCTAAAACTTGTCTATCAAGAGTTGCGAAATTGCGGGGCGAACAGTGGCTGGAAAAGATCTGATAAAAGCGGACGATTCTCGTTTTAATTAGCGCCCATTTCTCTTATTTACGTTCGTCGCGGGTGCTGCGGCTCTTTGTCCGTCGTTTTCGCTCCGGCCGTCGCTGGCCCCGCGGATGTCCTCGGTGAATTTATGAGTGGATTCGCTTCGCAAAAAGAACGAATGAAAGTGTGAATGAAAACAAAATATTGCAAATACAGCACAGCTTGACGCGAAACCCGAACCACCCAAAACATATCATGGAGAGCGGGTTCGCTGCGCAGTCGGTGCAGCTAAACAAAGAGGATGAAGAGGATGAAGTCGGCATCGGGTCCGCGAACACTATTATGCTGCCGGAGACGTCGATCACCAACGGCGCCGACAACGGTGTCGACAACATGGAATTCCTCGACGAGGCCGAGATGCAAGTGAGTCCGAGGCCTTTGCTTAGTACTTTGCTGGAACTGCCTGCAACCCCATGTGGTGTCCCCCTTTCACGTTGTTCCTCTTTGTCCTTTGCAGAATGATCCAATGGTCGAATTCAATGTTTTGGAGGAAGCCGAGGAGTCGATTTCTCCGTCCAAGGTGCAACTCCTAAATCCCGAAGAGCACGAAGACGACGAGGAAGAGGAGGAGGTGAACGAGCTGCAGCGAGAGGAGGTGGATATTCCAATGACACGTACGCCCACACAGGTTCCGAAAAAACGGCGGGATGCTGCTATGCTGGCAGCAGCTGCTATGGGCGAGGACGACGAGGAGGAGGTTGAAGAGGAAGTGGAGGCTGAGATTGAGGCCGAAGCCGAAATCGAAGAGGAGGATGGCAATGACAACGATATTGAAGATTCCTTCATTGAGGAGCGAGACATTTCTGCCGACGACGGACATATAGCATTGGAGCATGAAATCGAAGAAGAGGATGAAGTGAGGGCTGATGCCGCTACCACGGCAACCGAGGACGACGAACAGGATGTTCCGACGAGCAGTGCGCGCGCCGCGTCCAACAAGGAGAACTCGGTGGACGAAGAACAATGCCGTGTGTGCACGACAAAGGATGATCTCGTGAGTCTTTTCAAGAAGGTCGAAACCCTGACGGTGGCCGAGATGCTGATGATCATATGTCCGTCGGTGTCCATTGCCCGCAAGGACTTCATGCCGCAGTACATCTGCAATACATGCCTGGACAATGTCACGATTGCGGTGCAGCTGAAGAACCAGTGCGAGACTACGGAGAAGGAACTGCGCAAAAAGCTGTCCCGAAGCAAGAACAAAGTTCGTCGTCCTACGGGCTATGTGGTTATCGATGCACCCATCGATTCGGATCCACCATCGGAGGAGGAGCCCAAGGATGACATGGAGTTCAAAGTCTCCGATGTAGAAATCAGCGCTTCGGGTGACGAAGACTCCTCCGAGGATTCCGACTTCGGATCCGTGAAGAAGAAACGCATAGGACGCGGCGGTGGCGGACGTCGAGGACGGCGTAAATCAGCCGTGACTCCCACATTCAAGTCGAAAGAAAAAAAGCGTATCGGACGACCGCCGGTGCGTAAACACGATGTAAACGAGAGTTCCGAAGACGACCTGGGCGGCAGCACTTCGCCGCCGAAGAAGAAGAAGAAAAAAAACATCGATAAGGATACCGCTGACAAGCCCACTGAGTTCCCCTGTGACGAGTGCGATCAGGTGTTCACGCGAAAACTGTCGCTAGTGCTGCACAAGAAGGCGCACTCCAGCGCCCGAGAGCCGATCAACTGCGAGGTGTGCGGCAAGCAATTCAAAATCCAGGGTGCCTACCGCTCGCATTTGGAGAAGCACAAGGAGGACTATCCCACGCCACACCAATGCCACAAATGCTCGAAATCATTCATGACAAAGGCGGACTTACGCAAGCACATCGCAGACGTTCACGATGATATTAGCGTGTTCTTTACGTGCGATAAATGCAAGCGAGTTTTCACCACACAGCAGCGCCTGAATCGGCACAAAGAGAGCCGCTGTCCGGGCTACGAGGTGAAACAGCCACGCAAATCGGATCTGGACGGTCTGTCCTCGGGCAAAGATCTGTTCAAATCCGTGGCGCCGCTCACCACGACCTACTGGAGTGATAGTTTCTCCGATTAGAAACCTAAATAGGGGATGGAATTCGACTCGTAGGTTAAGAAGATATTTATTCTTTGGATTTGTTCAAAATTATCGTAATTTAATGCAAAGATTGTACAAAAAATCCTGAACTTTTTGATTTGATAACCGAAAATTTAATTTTCGATTACTAAATTAGACTTCTTTGAATCCCACAAGTTTTACGAATGTGTACGCTTGGTTTTCAAATTTGTATTTATATGAAACTTGTTTGTAAAGCTTCTTTATTTCATTTACGTGCGGTCAGAAAAGGGTTGCTAAGTGCTAAAATAGAACTATTCCTGCAAAAATTCATTGGAGCATCTGGGAAACAGAAGCATTTTAATGCTTGAGTTGCGAAAATGCTTGTGGGATTTACCATTCAAAATTGTAAAAAACTGACAAAACAAGTAAACCTTACAAAATATTTCCATTTGTGCAGACACATTGTAGATATGTATTCAGAAGAAAATGAGAATTGCAGCAAAATTAAAACAATTTATTTTAAGTAGCTTGCTTTAGAAAGTAAGAAGCTGTTAATATGTTAAGTGAAATAATTAACGGCACATATTTTACTGAAACATCAACGTATAAAAACATCTATTGGTACGAAAATTAAATGACAATTTGTACTTCCAAAATGCGTATAATATTTCAACTAATTATTTTAGCGAGCATACAATATATTTTTGATTTTCAAAAGAATTGCAAATGTCCATCAGCGAAATATCCACATAAATACCTAGCTCTATGTCCACCACAATATGTTTGCGACAATTTATCTTATTACTATTATTTTATGTTTAAGCCAAATCGTATGAACTGCAATAAAAATTTAATTAAGCGAAACTTAAAGCACAACTCTTATTGCAACAATTATGTTTGGATCCATGATGCCCGGGAGGCACGGGCGAGGAGAAAACTTGGGGCTTCGTTTAATACGGATGCAGCACGCATCCTGCGCAGGACTTTCCATTGTTATTGTATCGTTGTCGAAGCAGCTTCATTTAAAATTCCATGCGCAACCATTCAAGCGGAGGAGATAAGGGAGGGGGAAGTGTGTGTATAGATAGGGGTACCCTTCCAGGAGGAGCCTCCTCCACCCACCAAAACCAGGCTGCCGCCGTGAGGCAAGAAATTCATTCAAGCGAACACATTGAAATCGAATTTCCCCCCACCTTTTCTTGTTGTCGTTGTTCGAGGTGCTCCACAGATGTTCATGTTGTTGTTGATGTTCAGTCGATGCCCATGACAACAATAAGAACGACGACGATGATGATGATGTTAGTCACGTGGCTGCCGTAGCAATTTGCTGCTCACATTGGAGCCATTCGCGCTATTGTTGTTGGTGATCGGGATTTGAGCTCGCTTTTTTGTTTTGTTTTCACTCATTTTTCTATTCAATCACTGTAATGCCTTTTACTATTTTAAATTTGTGTATTGTGGTTGTTGTAGTGGGCGATGACGTCACCCATTCCACTCCTAATGACTCCTGATCGGCAACGTCGCGGGGATTTGATGGCCTGACGTCAGTATAATGATTATTCATTGGGACGAGACGTGATGATTATCCTAAATATGTCATGTTGTTGGAGATGTTGCTGCTTTACAGATATCGCTCTTGTCGTTGTTGCTCGATTTGACATGACTGTTGCTGCTGTTGTCAGGTGCCTCCGCCTGATGCGGATGTTGCCCTTGTTTTTATTGTCTCTTCCTCTTCGCAGACTTTCTCCTCACTCCTCCCCTCCGTCTCGAACTTTCCCACTCTACTCCTCCACGACCTTCCGGCTGTTCCTGTCGTTGATGAAGAAAAATCGCTCATTTGTCGTTCGCGATTCTCTATTCAATGTGAAATAATTATCGACTTATCGCCATTTTTTTCGTGTTTTTGTTATGGACGTTTGGCTTTCAATATGGCGCACGGCATTTCCGGCCTGATTTTGAATTTGAAACACGTTTTAAAGATGTGTAGAAGGTGCTTTTTTCAGGTGCTAAATATTACTACTTTTCAAATGTTTTTAATTCTTTTGAAGTTCATTCCAAGATCGAAAGTTGATTGGAATCAACTTTGTCCTTTTTTTGTAAATTATTCGCCGTCGCAAAAGCTAAACAAATGCGCAGTTCATTAGGAAGTTGTTTGTGAATGACGAAAATCACGTTCAACTATTTAAATTTACTCTAAGCAACCCCTCCTCACCCCTCCAATCCCCTCGTTCGACGAGTTTTCGCTCTCTAATCGGATGTAGTTAATCGGAAACATTGACTTAATTATGTTTACCCAAAGAGATACCCAACAGCCGGTAGATTTGCATCTACCGTGTACGAAGGACATGATTTTTCGAATTTCGTGAGTTTCACGAATCTGCGGAAGGGGCGAGTGGGTCTCCGATCTCTGACATACTTCTTTGTAAGAGATCCTTCATACTTGACCTCGATGTCGTGTTCCTTTTTTTCACATCCCCTTATCTTATTTTCCCAGTCTTTTCTCCTCTCCTTCCTCACATCCCCTATCTCCATCTGCCATCTGGCGAATGTCCCTTGCACTGTTTGCACTCTCTTGTTGACTGGCTCCTCAAGTATTTACGTCCCCATCCGCCCAATTCATTTGCATTAACGTGCGTTCCTTCTTTCCCTCTTCCTCCCGTAGAACACGTTACATTGAATATCTTTGATCGAGAGCAAGTGTTTCCATGTCTCGCATTTATTACGAAAATAGCTTTCAAGAGCTCCATTTTCTATTCGCTAGCAAATACATTTTTTTTATTTTATCACGATTTATTTTCATCTCAATTTATTTTTTCATTTATTTATTTCTCACTTCGGTATTTTTGATGTTCTCATAATATTTCAATCTATTTGCTCTTCCATCCATTTGATTGGATTTGATATAGAGTTTCTGTTTTCGGTAGATTCGTATATTTATTCTTTATTTTCATTTCTTAGCTTCATTTCTCGATGGTACTGAAAGCTGTATTTCAATCCCTCCTCCTTTGCTTTCTCACTCTCTCTCTCTCTTTCTTTTTCTCTCTCTCAGTCTCTGCACCCGATTCCCGCTCTCCTTGTTTTCCACGATACTTGGGCATTTTTTCTTATTTTCGTAAATGTGCAACCATCATCTCCGTCTGCGATTTTCGCTCGTCATCGTCTGCCAAAGTAAAGGTTGTTTATTTCAAAAATCGATTAATTGTTCGTTCTGTTCTTGTTGCCGTCACCGTTGGGGGAGGTCGGTGGAGACGGGGGGATCCTCCCAAGGACATGGTAATGCTGGAAGATATCAAGACGGAATAAAATCCCCATCGTGTGAAGTGGCTGCTGCTGTTTTAAATGAGGATGCGGATGGGGCTGTTGTCTACCCTCATGTCGACTCGTCTTCTGCAGCCCCGAGCACACAAAGACATGCCACGTGATAGCGCAAAGTGAATAATTGGTCGTGTTGTGGCGACACCGAGGGCACTGAGGAAAATTCAATTCGCGAAGCGAAATTGTCAGTGATTTGTTATTTTAACAAAAATGCCGCAGGCCGTCCCAAGGACATCGGAGCCAGCGAGAAAGGGAGCGAGTAGAAGAGATAGAGATAAAAGTTGAAATTACTTCATTATAATGGAATTGTAAAGTGAACGAGGACTTTTTTCCGTTGTGTAAATATATCGAATGTCGTGTCGGCGCAAATTATCGTCCCTTGGCCCACCTCGCTCTCCGTCTCGTCGCCAATCAATCAATTCGTAACGAAGCCATCGAACAGCTGCGCTGGGTGAAAGCTTTTTCCTGTCCCGTCTGGGGTCCGCCCCGTGTGGCGTGGGCGTGGAAATCCCGCTCTCCGAAATTAGCATCGAATTTCAAAATGAACGCTTCGATGAGCGGCGAAACCGAATTCAATTGCCCGACAAACAAACCGAAATCATGCGATTATTCTTCGCCGCGTGTGTCACTAAATTCATTTCCGTTTCCGCTTCATATGACATGGCTCCCAGTTGAACTGAAGCACAGAAATATGTGCGTATTGAGAACCCATTAACTTGACTTTTGAGAATCCCTGTGGGTTGAACACAGGGATTCTCCTCTCGAATTAATTGACTTTTATTAATAAGCGCTTTTTCAGAAATTTCCAGCCACATTTCGATGAAATTTAAATATTTCCCTGAATATTTTAATAATCTAGCTTTATCGAAGGGAAACGTGTTTTGTCGATTTGTTTCCTGAAATGAATGAACATTTCGTAATCAAAAATAGGCAATTAATAGTATACTACATTCGTATAATACAGTAAGCCCCCGATACAAGAAAAGTACGAATTCTTTGTAGCATGACGTGGCACCAATAAATCTTCGCCTCGACTATCGAATATCGAATCAATCCACAATGACAACCAATTCAGAAGCCAATTACGTAAATAGTAAAAAGTTCTTTCTGTTACAACTTTCTGGCATTTTCGGTTCAGACAAACCTGCTTCAATTTACCTACCATTAACCGTTGTGATGAATATGAAACCACATGCGTTCGTGTATCGGGATTTACTGCAGTCAAAAAATGTTTAAATATTCGTATAAATCTTGCGGTGTAGACGTATTGTTAATGTTGCCAAAACCACCATGACAACCAGAGAAGTTGAACGCTTCTATGAACCTTTACGTGTTGGGAATGTTTTCATACAAAACATATGTATGTACACTTTTTGTTTTTTTTTTGTAAATATTCTTTTATTTGCAATCTATTTAAATAATAATAAGCAAATTTGATTACATAAATTTAACAGAGTTATTTTGAACTTCATTAAGTCCAAAAATACAATGAACATATTTAAATGAACATTAACAACAACTTAAATATAAAATAATAACCAACTTAAAATAGCTATATGTATATACACTTGAACGAATATATATTAGTATGTCGGCAGAAATCCGCAGCCAACCCAAGGCGAAAAGGATTCAATTTTCATTAGGGAACAAATCTGAGCCGCAATAAAATGGCGGAGTAAACAGACGCTAATGCGTTCCACCTACAACGAGACCCCGACACGACCGCCCACGACCCCAGTCTTTCATCGGCCCGCCCCAGCCCATCCACCGTCATGCATCATCGAGCCTCGAGATCCTCCCACTCACCGACCTCGCGACCTCGCTGCCGTGCCCTGGGCGTCATGGCCCGCAGGACAAGAGTCTGCCACCCTGTTCAGAGCTCCTCCGACGCCGCGCCTGTCGATTCGACGACCCGATGGGGTGGAGTTTATGAATGGGAAAATTTATTACGAGCATGTTCGACAATTTGAGCGGTCGGCAAAGGGTTCGCTCCCAAAGGATGAAGCACAAAACGGCAAAAAGGAGCGCGGAATGAAATCCAACAAATACACAAATGAAGAAAAACTCAATTTTTCGGAAAAGGAATTTCGAAATTCGTTCGCTTCATTGGATCGCATTGAATCGAATTGAAGAGTTCAAGTGAAATTAAATGCGAGTCGAGTCGAGATCTCTTTAAATTGAAAGCGACAGCTGTGGGAGGCCATTAGGAGCGGTGTCCATGGGGATGGGGAGTTGGGCGCAAAAAACCGAAACGTATCGTTCTTCGGATCCTTCGTCAAACGCACGCACCCCATAATTCCATAATTCCGAGCCCCACTCGCATGGCAATAGAAAAGTTTAACATCGCATTAAACCGAAATCAAGATGCCAAACAAATTCGTTTACGCTGAAAGATGATAGCAGACAGAGGGTCGAGGGCCCGGCTGTCGGGGCCACATCAATCAAATGACCTTTGACGAATTCCCATTTCGATCCTCTCAGTCTACTTAAATACGTAATACTTAAACATATGTACATATATTTCATTGGAACATGTTCCCTTGTTTTCTAGTGTATCACGAGTAATCGTTTTCCGTTATTGTTATTGTTTTTGTTTCCACATCCGCGCGAATTTCGTCAAAAGTAATTAAATGCCTAATTCCGCTTTTGTTTCTCTTTGTTTCGCCTCGGTGGATTCTATAGTTAATACATTAATTAAACTCATCACATTGTTTCAGTGCAAAGTTTTCCCGTTGTTGTTTGCTTAAGTTGCGTTTTTCTTTTAAATTCCTAAAGGGGTCCGGTTCTTCACGCCCTTTCTTTAAGCACGGTCTCACTAATGCTTCTCTCTCTTTCCCACCACCGAACCGGCCAGCAAATCCTTTCACTCGAACTTCGCCATCTTCGCAAGTTTAAAATATTTACGGCCCTGACGCCTCAAGTGTTCGATGGCTGGAAGCGATTTCGCCGTCCGTCGATCCGTCCGGCCAATAACCAACCACCCGTCTGTCTGTCCGTCCGTTTACAACGAGTCCTTCTTGTTAGCCCGAGAGGGGTCGCAGTGTCCTCCGTCGTGTTGACTTCGCAGGAATCCGATTGTCCTCTGGTTGATCCTGGTCTTAGCATTTTCTACTTGGTCTTCGTTCGTTCGTTCGTTCGTTCGTTCGTTCGTTTGCACTTCTTATTACATACTTTGGATACCTTTGTTGTTGTAGCAGTTATTGTTGTAATTGGTATGGTTCTTGATATTGTTGTTGTCATAGTTCTTAGTATTGTTGTTTTTAAGGTTTTCATTATTGTTGTTGTTATGGTTCTTATTGTTGTAGTTGCCATTGCACACTTCTACTCAAAACCACGTGTTTCCAAGAACTTAGAACAAGCTGCACTTGCAGAGATGAAGTTCCTCCTCGTCCAATCCGACTGCTGCGGGCCCATTTTTCAAGACATCAGACCGTGACGAAGTCAATTCGTATAGTCTTATATCACTTGATCTACATACATAATACCTTCGAATGAATCTGGCCTTCCAAATAATAATCTGTTCTTACTTTCAAAGGAAGTCCAAAAGGTTGGACGTAGGGTTGGTGTAGATAATTGTTGTTGTTGTTGTTGTCAATGGCATTTTTGTTGCTGGTGGTGGTAGTGGTGCTAGAAACTAGGTTAGTGCTACTTAAATTGTTCTGCTGGTTATTGTTGTTGTTGTCGCTCCTTCTGGATTGTCATTTTCTTCTCATATTGCTGTGTGTTAGTTCCTGGGCAGGGTCGTGATCTTGTATGTGTGTGTGTTGTATGTGTGCTTGATGTGTATGTGTGTGTGTTCGCATGTCTTCGAATTTAATACGCGCTGGATGGAGCCGAAGCACACTCGGAGGCACGATTAAGTCCGCTGATGAATGATGAAACTTTCAAGTGTTGACGGCTCATTTGGGGCCAAGCGAGCGAGTGTGAAAGAGAGGGAGAGAGAGAGAGGGACAGAGTGAGAGATGGAGAGAGCTGGGGATGGAGGAGAACTTACAGAGCAATCGAGAGCGAAGGAGGTCAACGAAGGGCTTTTGCCGCTAAGAAGCAGTCGTTAAAAGCTCGCTCTTTTGCCTTTGGGGTTTATTTTCCTTGGGGCACAATTAAAACTAACCCCCACCACTTGCTTTCGTTATTACCCTCCCTCCATCGCCCTTCGTTTCCTGTACATCGTTTTCCGTTTAAATCTAATAATTTCGCAATATTCATTCCACTCATCTGTTCATCCATCCATTCCATTTCATCTTTCCGGAAATAATGAAAGTAGCCAGTTTTCTTTCTTCTTCTCTTCTCCCTCTTTCTTCACCTCTGCATAATTCATTTTCCACTTGAAGTTCCTCTGTTCTTAGAATATTCCTGTAATTCGCATTAAATCCCCGCTTCCGCCTGTCGACCTCTTATAATTCGCAAAGTTCAAGCAAAAAAAACTTTTATTTTCATGAAATGTTAAAATGCAAAAATGTACAAAAATCCTTTAATGGTAGACAGAGAAACAAAATGTTCCATTTCGCTCGCTGGAGAATCGAGTGGGTGTTGTTGGTGTTCATTATGAAGACGATGGTGTTGGTGTTGTCGATGGTTGTTGTTGTTGTTATACGAGCGGCTTGTTGTAATGGCCGCTTATTTCATAATTCTCAAATCCGTCGCCGTCGTCCTCCATCCATCCACCACAGAGGTATAAACACCAGCTCCATCCTCATCATCGGCACCACTTTCATCATTATCGTCAACCTCTCTCTCTCACGCACATCGCGCTTCTCGCTTACTTCAAGTGGTGGAACGAGTGGTACGAGGGCAGATGGTACGACACCGGGTGGTGGGCCAAGAGGGGGGCGTGGGCCACGTACGCGGGGGCGTGGACGAGGGGCGCGTGGTGGACGTACGAGGTCGAGTGGACGACGGCGGGCGCCACGTAGTGGGAGGAGGCCAGCAACGGGGCATGGTAGCCGAGGCCCAGATGGAGGCCGCGCTTCTCCTTGGCCGGCTCTTCAACGGGGGCGGCCAGCGCGGAGGCGGCGGCAACGACCAACAGCAGCATCTGCAAACAAGAACAACAACAAGAATTACATGCACTTCAAATTTAAGCTAACATAAATATTTACAAAAACACATATTTACAAACAATTTTTTTTCAAAAATATATAAATATAAAATATTTACAAAAATAATGTTCAAAAAAAATGTTCAAAGGCTGACGATGTTGATGATACTGATTATAACCATGATGGTGGAGGGATCAAGAGCACAAGATGACGGAAGGATGGACTGAATGACAGACGGACGTAGGCGACTTTGTTTCTCGACCGATTGGGATCGATTGGATCTATCCTTGACTTACAAGAGTGAAGAGCACGATAACATGGTCAGAACGGACGGATTAAATTCACAACAATGAACAGGGATTCAATTTGCAAGAAAAGAAGGAAATCCATTTAAAGAACAGGTGGTCAATGTCAAAATAATAATCTCCAAAATAATAATGGAATAGAACAAATAGTAATCCTTTCGAGGGATATCCTTCGGTGCAACTTACGGAGATTTTCATCTTGATGAGTGGTTGAAAAAAAAATATTCTTGGGAAGAATCGAAGCTCGAATTGTATCGCAAACGACTACGGAAAAACTATCTGGTGAATGCGTACGCCGGCGGTTATTTATAGCGATCGAAATGTTCGATGGCTGCAGCCGATTGCAGATACAGCCCAGAGTCCACAAGCACCGAGCGACATGCAGTCGGACAGACAGACGGACGGACAGACAGACAGACAGACAGTCCGCCATTCACAGATGGTTGCAGTGCGTGTATCCGTTCGATACAAATGTTTCGGCCGCGACACATTAGAGTGGTAGCTGGCAACAAATTAAAGACACCACACAAATCATTTATTTGGCTGAAATCGCAGCGAAATCAATAACAACTACCACAATAACAAAAACTAGTGAAAATCACAAACAAGTCACAGGTTTTTCAACCGTCATTTGTCCAACCATCCGCCGGTCTGTCTGTATTAGGGCTCTCGATTTCTACCCGGGTAGCTAGCATTACCCGGGTACCCGGGTACCCGGACGTCCGGATACCCGGGTAATACCCGGGTATGGCATTACCCGGGTAATAGCATTACCCGGGTAATGCTACCCGGCCTTTCATTACCCGGGTAGCAGGCAAAGGCCGATATAAGCCTTTCGAAGCGAAACGACGCACATTGTTCGTTCTTTCAAGCGACGGAGCAGGTAGCGGGGGTTGGTTTTGAAGCAGAGTGCGTCGATTGTTGATGTTGTTGTTTTTTGTTCGTTGTTTGTTTTGATGACCATTTGATGCGTTGTGTGTTTGCCTTCGCGCATCTTCGTGTGTTTGATGCGAAAAGATGCATAGGTTTTGAAGCAGAGTGCGTCGATTGATGTTGTTGATGTTGTTGTTTTTTGTTTGTTTTGATGACCCTTCGATATGTTATGCTTTGCATGAAATGCCTTACATATAAATATTAGAATGTGTAGGAATTAATTTCGCAATGATTAATGTAAAGAAGAAATCGATATTTGTTTAATATAATTTCTTTATAAAATATTTTAATAAATGAATTTATAAATAAATTGTAAAAACATTTAAAAAAAATATGAATTAAAATCCAATTTATAAAAATATATAAAAATATATTTTTTTTAAATTTTTATAAAACTACAGTAGAATTCGGTTATAGCGACCGCCAAGGGACCGAAATTATACGTCGTTATAACCGAACGTCGTTGTATCCAAATAAGTGTGCGCATGTACAAACCATTAAGAACCAAACTTGCTTTGAAAATCCGTCGTTATAAACGGATGGTTGTTATAACCGAGGTCGCTATAAATGAATTCTACTGTATTTTCTAAAGGAACATTTTTATAAAAAAATAATGTTATAAACTTTTTTTAATAATTTGTTTATTAATTTAAAAAAAAAATATATATATATATATATTAAATATCAATATGTTCATTGCATTAATCATTTGCAGATTGACAAATTAATTCCAACACATTCATACACACGCACTTCAAATGCGCGTATTAGTCTACGTAGCCAAATGCGCAGATTCTAATATTTATATGTAAGGCATTTCATGCAAAGCATAACATATCGAAGGGTCATCAAAACAAACAACGAACAAAAAACAACAACATCAACAATCGACGCACTCTGCTTCAAAACCAACCCCCGCTACCTGCTCCGTCGCTTGAAAGGCCGAACGATGTGCGTCGTTTCGCTTCGAAAGGCTTATATCGGCCTTTGCCTGCTACCCGGGTAATGAAAGGACGGGTAGCATTACCCGGGTAATAGCATTACCCGGGTATTGGCTATTACCCGGGTATTGCTATTACCCGGGTAATGACATACCCGGGTATTACCCGGGTATTCGAGTAACCCGGGTAACCCGGGTTACTCGATACCCGGGTAATCGAGACCTCTGGTCTGTATGCCCGACGTCTGTCCGTTCGTCTTTCTATTTGTCCGCGTCTGGCGATGTCGTTTGTCTGTTTCAATGCTTTAAAATCCGGTGATTAATTTCTTGATTTAGCTCCGTTCCAGTCGCCGGTAATTGAAATGGTCGGCAATTGAAATGGTCCATCTATCAATAATCTAATAATGGTTTAGTATTCTGGACACTTTGACACAGAACGTTCGGTGAAGGTTCTCAGTTCCGCTCACCAAGAGCGATAAATTCATAACTTTTGAAGTTTTTTTTGACGTCGACATTGATCAGTACGTAATGTGTTTCACCTCAACCGACCCTAACGAGCGTGTTTTCGAAGTTCCGATGAACGGTTTCGACGGATTCGTTCTTATTCTGGTACCTGGGCGCCCATTAGAATTTGTGTTTATTTTATTCCACAGGGCCACGAATCCTCGAGTCCACAAATCTACCTTTCTCAATTCAATCGCATTCGAAAAGTATTTCATGCATGAGGTAATTCATTGAAATCGCAAATAACATTCATCAGACGAGCAGACAGTTAAATTCATCTCGACTTTTTATGGCCAAGACGTGAGAGGCCATAAAGTAGCTGGTCGGCCAGCCGTCGACCATAAATTCGGATGAACCTGTAGGACAACCTTACCCAAACACCGCCGCCCACTCTCGCCTCCTGGAAACACCTAGAGGTTCAAAAGGCAACTCTTGATGGTTTGTTTCCACGTCCTGTGATGATTTAACGGCGCAACAAGAACAACAATTCGAACAACTGTAATAAAAACGACACAATGGCAATGCAACAAGTTATTTGCCGAAACAACAAGGAAAGCCTACGAATAACAACAACACAAACAATCTATAAAAATAATAATAATAAATGAAAATTGCATGAGCGCCGTTGGATATGTCTTAAAATCGATTTTAATTAACCACGAATTGTTCGCATTTTATCTATTTTTGTCGATAATTGCGAATATTGTTGCCACTGATGTTGTTGTTGTGAATGGTGTTGTTGTTAATTGTTGCTACACTTATTGACCAAATTAAAGAGCGTGCGTCGCCGTCAGCCTCGACTCCACCCGTCCGTCCGTCTGTCTGTCAGTATGTCCGTTCCTCTATCTGTCTGTTCACCTGTCCACGAGTCAGATATACTTACAGAGCTCTTACAGACAGCCGATTGAGCAACCCATTCCCTATACAAGTGATTTCGAAATTAATTCCGAATTACAAAAAGCAGTAAATAAAAAAAACATAAAATCACATTAACACGAAAACACTCTTTAAATGCGTTTATTTATGTATGTATATCAGGAAAGACAGAAAGAGACAGGTGATCGTGGGCCCACTCGAAACACGCACCTCATTTCAAACAGATTTTAATGGAAATTTTTAATTGGCGCCATCAAGTGGTTCCCAGAGGAGCGAAAGGAGCCAGAGACTAGTGGTTGCAATCAGGAGGGGATGGAAGAGGTGGCTGGACAAGAAGTGTTGGGTAGATGGCCACAATTTGCAGATCTACTGCTGAGCGGATGTGCAGTAGATTAGCTGGATAGTGAGTGATAAGTAGGAGTGATAAAGTAGGACAGAAGGAGACTTGGCATAGTGGAGGAATCGAAAGGTGGAGTGAAGAATACGTACAGCAAGGTACACCGGAGTATAATGGTAAAAGCGGAGTAGATTGATAAAAGCGGAGTATAATGGTAAAAGCGGAGTAGATTGGTTTAAGCGGAGTAGATTAGAATGGTAGACATGTGGTAAGATTTCTTGTGAAGTCGCAATAAATCTTGCAAATTAAAATAACGGCATCGAAATAGATGCTGACAGGTACATTACAAACTCGCCTCCGTCCCCCATGTAATTTTTCTGCAATCAATTAGATCAATTCCAACTGAAAAACAACCACAAAAATATCAAACCAACATGAAATCCATTCACTAAAACTTGCATGCACAATTGACAATTAATTTAGTTTCGCGTCGAAAACGAATCTACCGAAAACTTGTCACCTGTCGGTCGGTGAGTCTTACCGTATTTTTTAAATCAGCAAGATAATGTTAGTAATCGAGATGGTCGAAAGGAATAAATCTGACACGTGGACACTGGGGAATACATACATATGTATATCCGAGTTTGGAGTGAGTTCGTGAAAAAATCAAAATATATTCAACCCGCCCACATTCTAAGGAATAAATTCCAATAAATATTTCAGTCCATCCTTCACTGTCATGTATGTGGAAAAGCCGATGTTCCACCACACAATTTTGTAGAAAAATTGAATAATAATACAAGCAATAACAACAAAATAATACCATGCATTCAATTATTTTTTTTCTCATATTGTACTTTGAAATTATTATGAATTCTTCATCAGCTTGTCGGTTTATGAGAAAATATGGGAAAGTCGGAAAGAATTCACTCGAAATTCACTGCTAGAAATACTTTTCCAATAACTCGTTTTCCCATTATGTTCATATTATTTGCACTCAATTTATTCAACTCTCTCTATATCTGTCTTCCTCTCTCTCTCGCTCCCTCTCACCATATCTCCCTTTTTCTTTTTACAGACTCTTCCTTTTATTTCTCTTACTGTCGACGTCTCCTTCAACCCTTTGGTAATCGGAGAAGTAACAGCAACTGAAATACAATAACGAGAACATCGCATCGGAATCTTGGATGAAATTCTGTGGAAATGGCTTCGTCGAGCTTTCTGGACGCCGCCGCCTCGGCCAGCCTGACGACGTCGACAGAATTCGCCGAGACACTGAACGAAACCAACTACCTGGAGAAACTGAACATCACCAACGACGCCTGGGACGAGTTCTGGGAGTACATGCGGAAGTTCAACAAGAAGAACCTCACCGGCGGCGAGCCGGAGGCGGACGAGTGCCAGGACTACTGCAAGGGCGAGTTGCGCGAGTTCCTGGCGGCCTACAAGAGCGTGCACGGCTACGTCGCCTTGTTGGTAAGACCCCCATCTCCTCGTCTCATCACTATCTCCAGCTGTTGCTATGTTGTTATGATTACGATACATTAGGATCAGTAACCAGGGGGCCGCTACAATTGGAGCTGCGATAAGAAATACCAACAGCTATTGATGACGATGCCAACCATTAGAGGATCTTCTTCGCATGAGCTCCTCGGGGCGATTCATCGGAATCCCACCGCGGAGTCGAGTTTGCACTTAATTACATTCTCACTGCGAGAAGATTGCCTGGTGTAGAAATACCCCAAGGCCGATGAAAGTGCTTTGACGGTGTCTCCTGCTTCGTTATGGCGACAGGAGCTCATTGACGCCAGCGGAGGGAGAGGGTGGGGCAGGATTCCTTCGGGTCCCGGTTGTCATGCGGCAGGTGGCTGGATATAAACAAAAACACATTATACTTTAGGAATTGCGTCTTTGAACGCAGCTTCAAAGGAGTGCAAAACGGTGGCGGGAAGGGGAGGAGAGGATCCGTCTCCTTGAGCACATCATTTTCATAGTGACCACTTTATACAGGCTGCTCATTTCCAGCATTATCGCCGTTCACATCGAGCACAGCAGGACCCTGTTTTATCTTCGCTTTTACTCGGCTACATACATTCAAGGCTTCCGGCATCCTTCAGACGAGCCTTAAAATTTGTCAATGCATTCTTTGGAAAAGTCCTTTCAGAGAGATACCAAGTTGTGCCCCATTGTTTCGTGAGTCTTGGAAAGAGTCCGACAAGGAAGAAGAGGGGGGAGAGGAGAACAATGACATTGAAAAGAACGTTGGTGCAGAAGGGGTTCCTCGCATTCTACGAATTTGCATAATTTTCTCTGCTTTTCTGTTCGCTCTTGCCATAGATAATAGAAAGCCAATGGTCAAAGAACTACAATAGTGTGTTCCCACTCTCTCTCTCTCTTTATTTGTTTCGAGGTTGATTCTCGCAATTAGTACTTTTTTCAAGAATTTGTTCTGTGTATTTATGTTTGAGGAATTGTCGAGGGCAAAAAAGTAAAACGGAAGTCGAATACACTCAAATGATGGGAAGCTAAAACACGATGGGGGCTATGTTAGGATTAGTATTACAAGAAGGTAATGTATTTTATCTGATTCCACGCAGATCTGTATCTTCGGGACCATCGCCAACATCCTGAACATCATAGTCCTGACCAAGAAGGACATGGCCAAGGCGCCCATCAACAAGATCCTCAAGTGGCTGGCCGTGGCCGACATGTTCGTCATGATCGAGTATATTCCGTTCGCCACCTACAACTACATCTACATGAGCCCCGGTGAGTGCGACTTCGCGTTCACCGCGAAGAGAATCATGAATAAAATCGTCCTATCTCTCTCCCCCGCAGATGAGAACGACTTCAGCCTGGCCTGGGCGATCTACATCCTCTTCCACATGCACTTCACGCAGATCCTCCACACGATCTCGATCGGGCTGACCGTGACACTCGCGATCTGGCGCTACGTGGCCATCAGGTAGGCGGGGTGGCTCACACCGGGGGAGTGGGCGGATGGGGCTGCTGTGCTCGGCATCCACCTCCCTCCCCATCAGTTTCTGTTTGTACTTCTTCTCTGTTGTTTGTCTTGAGTTGTGATTTCGTTTCGTTTGTGTTTTGAGTTATTTTTTGTTCTCGTCCTGACGTCAAAGAGCAATAGAAGAAAACCAACAACAAACAGTTGGAACATCTCATTTTCCATTGTCCTGAAAATAGCACGTAGTGAGCATGCTTGGTTTTTTTTTTCATCCTCATCCTCCACCATCTCCATCTATTTCTCACTTTTCTCTAATAGAGCGAGAGATTCGAGCCAAATCGACTTTCGTACATATTCTCCTAAAACTATCAGTTATTACGAATTATTATTTTTCCTTTCCAACTTTTTCACATTATTTTTCGAGCCAAATCTACCTTCGTTTTGACTAGATTTTCCTAAATCTGTCAGTTATTACGACTTATTTTTTTTTCCATCCCAACTTTTTCAGTACTTCACATTATTTTTCCGTTCCTCACTATAATTTTTTGTTTCCTGTGTCTCTATTTTCGATTTCCGGTTCACCGATTGGGTGCCCAGGCCTACGGGGCTTTTCGCCCTCTCGCCCTGGCTTCCCTGAAGTGGTCCAGTGCACAGGATATTCTGCTAGCGCCATTCTATCAATACACATCCCATCCATCATCCACATGTATGCGCCGAATGTTCCGTCTTCTTTGTTATTGTGCACCGAATGTGAAATCATACCAAAATTTGTCCATGCATCGTATTCGTAGTGGAAAATCCCTATCTGTCTCCGCATCGTCCCGAAATAGACATAAAATTGAAAAACCATGCAATTGACAGTTTTCATTAAACCGCAAAAATATTGGCATTTATTCGTTACTTTTTCGTTTTCTTATTTTCCTTTGTTTTTGTTTTTCTTTTTACTTATCTGCGTTCGTTTCACATGTCGTTCTATTTTTGTATTTTGGGTTGTTTTTTGGTTTCGTTGTTTTCGGTTTCGGCTTTGGTTCCTTTAGCAAGTTGTTTCCATCTCTCTTTTTCAGGCACCCGCACGGCTCGTGCGCGACCTTCCTGCTCTCGCACTGCCAGGAGGCGATCGTCTTCTCGTTCGTGATATCGCCCATCCTGTGCTTCCCGACGCTGTTCGTGTTCAAGGTGTGCGAGCGCCACGTGGCCGACTCGGACGTGCCGCTGTACCACGTGGACGCCGACAAGGACACCGCGCTCTACAGGTGAATATCAACTCCAGCTGTGGTCACGCGATCAACCTCCCCTCCGTACCCAAACCACGACTGATCCCTGGCCCCTCCTCCCGTCACCACAGCCGCAAAATATCCATCACTCAGGCAGATTTCCTTCCGATCGGAGGATTTATTTCGCTCCTCTCGTGGACAGGCCACACACTTGAACTGAATTACAAATAATTTACAATCGCTGCTGTGCGGCGTCAAACAATCACCCCCTCGAGCCACCCCGACCTCCGCTCAACCCGCTCTCGATCACCCCGAGCATCCTTCGACAGCTTCACACAAACGAAGAAAGGAGGCACTTGCGACAAGAACGAACGAACGTAGGCAAGGACGACGACGTTGAGGACGTTAACGACTCGAGGCTCACACGAGAAATGGAGGGGAAAAATTCTGGAAATTGTCTGTGCTTCCTGACACGATGCTTGACGGATTCGCTGGGATCGAGGCAGCTAGTGGAGAAACTACGGAAACCTAAAACGAGACGAAAAATTAGAACATCCATGGGAGAATACACTTGAAGGATGACGTTGAGCGGAATAATATTGTTCGCAATATGCCAACGGAAATGCGGCCATTTTTCACGCATACTTCGAGCACAGCGTCTTCCGTCTCATCTTGTCGTCGTCCCATTCTCTTTTCTCGTCAGTGGAATTCCCACAGCGTTCCACCAAGGATTCCTCCCTTGGAGGCAATCAATTTAAAAGTTTTTCACGTCGAAGACAGAAGTCAGTGGCAGGGTGCGATGTTCTACAAGCGCAGGAACACCCTGAACAGCGACATCCTCATCGCATCCTCAAGAGCAGCCACTTTGTCGCAAAACCTCGAGAATTCCTCCTCTTGCTAGCGTCACGATGTTGAGCGCGTCTGCATTGAAATCCACTTTATCACCAAACTCTTCTTAGTTTCTAACATGTCCTTCGGCTCTGTCTTTCTGTCTTTCTCTACCTCCCTTCCTCTTGCTCCCTCTCGAGTTTTTCTCCCACTTAGACCCATTTGTAATCCACGAATTTTCCTCATCCTCCAGCCTTTTCCTTTCCTTGAACTCGCCATGGAACAAGAATGAGAAGAAGATCGCTGTGGTAATTCTTCATTTTGACAAAAATCCAAAACTCGCTTTTCCTCCTCCGAGAGGGAGAGTAAATTGGGGGTAGACAGCGAGAGAGAGCTGCAATCGTTTTCAAATATTTTATGAGCTGCATGCCGAAGCTCAACGAGCAAAGGAAAAAACCGAGTGGGAGAGTGAGAAAGTGAGTGAGAGAAAGAGACAGTGCTGATGGCGATTCCACAACCCCGACATTGCACTTTCAACGTCGTCATTTCTTCTTAATTATTCTATTCACAAATGTATTGCTTATTTCTCGCTCGCTTTTCCTTTCCATTCGTAATTGGCATCTCGCCGTATCCTTCCATATCCTGAATTGCATCCTTAACGTCTCTTGAATGCATTACGTGCAATTAAGGACAATGGTCTTCTTTAATAGCACTGAATTTAATTCTGAAATTATACAATTTATCTCAACTTTCTTTCATTCCTTCCTTCATCCATTCTTTCGTTCTCTATGTCTCTGGGTGGGTTTCTTTTAAATTCTGCTTGCGGTCAACCCAAGATTCAACTTCTGGATCCACTCGGTAATAATTAAGCTTCTGCCGTGCTGCATCCTGACGATAATTAGCTTCATCCTGGTGCGTGTCCTGTGCGACGCCTCGAAGCGCAAGCAGAAGCTGAAGGAGTACAGCAATCCCAACAAAGGCGTCAACCTCAATGGCCACAACAACATGCAGCGGTAAGCCTGACGACGCGCTCCTCTCTCTTTTTAATCACGCCATCGCAATCCGCAGCCCCATCAAGTGCGACCGGCGGACGGACCGCACCACGATGCTGCTGGTGGCGGTGCTCATCCTCTTCCTGATCACCGAGTTCCCCCAGGGCATCCTCGGCCTGCTGAGCGGCATCCTGGAGAAGTGCTTCTTCGCCCGCTGCTACCCGCCCTTCGGCGAGCTGATGGATCTTCTGGCCCTGATCAACGCCGCCATCGGCTTCGTCCTCTACGGCCTGATGTCCAAGCAGTTCCGCACCACCTTCAAGTCGCTCTTCTTCAAGCGCCAGTTCTCCAGCATCGAGTTGACCCGCATCACCCGGGTGACCACGACGTGCGTTTGACTCCGGCTGGGGAAGAGTTAGATTCTGGCGCAAGCTCCGACGCACGCGCACCTAGAGACGTCACCGGTCCACCCCTCTTCCTCAGCAGCCTCGGCAGCATAGTCATCGGGATCCATCTCGAGTAGATTAAGGTCCATTGCAGGCTGTTACCATAGTCCCACAACAGCAAAGTGCGATCACACGACACAGATTATTATTATCTCGGCAAGTGCAATTCTTAAAGTTAGTTTTAGTTCTAGTTTGAGGCATTAATTCATTGATTGATTGTTGTAACCCTAACTCCTTGTACATAGCATACCATTTTAATATACCTACCTTAAGTCTGGGGATATGTAACGGGATCCCTTCGAAAGAGGAGCCTTTACTTCTGAAAGGATTTCGAAGAGATCAGTTGTTCGCAGTCCCGAGGAAGGCAATTCAAGGACATGGTGCCAAGTGAATAAAGTTTTTTTTTTGCAGTTCAGACCTGTTCTGAATACATATTTATTTTGAAGGACATTATTTTGAAGAAAATAATTCCAACAATCGATCGTTGATATGGATTGACTGATATGCAATGGCAAGTCATGTTTTATTGAGCCCTAGAAACATGTTTTGCCGCTGCGATCAAAAAATTACTAATTTACGATTAAACAATATTTTTTTAGTGCTTTAAGAAATTATCATAATGTTTATACAAAGGCAAACAGATATACTTGCATACAAATATATATGTTAAAATATTTATATATAAAGAAATATATGGGGGGAAAAGAACTTTTAAAGTTTTTGTATAGTTTTGTCATAGATACAAATAAAGTTATTGTAGATTTAATAAATCAAATCCGATATGTAGTTTTCGTGTGATGTTTTTATGTTTCCTTTAATTCAACAACTTGATATGCGTATATTTATAAATACACCATAAATAATATTTATGGTAAGTATATAATACAGTGGTGGTCCAGTATAACGGATGATATAATGTCCAGGATTCGTTCGTTATATCGAGATACATATTTCTTTTCAAAATATTAGCATAGTACCAAGTTAAACTCTATTCGTATTAAACTAATGTATTTATTAACAAGAAATGGAAAAAATAACAAATATTAACCACATTATTTATTTTTAGAAAAAAACCGTTCGTTATTTAGAGTCATCAATGGACTAGAAAAAAGCGTTCGTTACATTGGACATTCGTTATAGTGGCGTTTGTTATACTGGACCACCACTGTAATTCTTTATAATATTTTTGGAGAAATAATCTTTGATTGCTAACCAGTTCTATTTCTATATCAGAAGTTCCCGTAGTATATAATTTAATATTTCAGTACATTTTGGTTTGCGAATGATGAAACTAAATGTGGTGAAGTTATCGAAGTGCTTTAATTGGGGTCAATAGACCTCAGTGGCTGTTTCATTGATGTTTTGTGGCATCTAATTGTGGATTCCGATGGCTTGCGACTCGATGAAATCGATTTCCTCTCCCTCCTTTCCTTCTATATTTCTGTAGGTGCTCTCTCATGTTTCAGGTCCATCGAGTCTGCTAACAACATCGTCACTGCGTTCGTCCAGCTGCGGCTGTCGGGGATGGAGTGGACGAGGCCGGCGGAGTGCCCGGGACCCCTTGGACTACGGTGTTCACCTCGAAGGGGATCTCGTGGGCCTGCTCCGGGCTCCCTGGTTCACCAGTGGAGTTTCGGTGCCGATCACCGTCGTCTATATTTGTTGTTGGTGAGTCGGCGGTTGCCGTAGTTGGTGAAGTGGTGGAGTATAGAATATTGTTTGTGGAGATTTTCAAGAGGGATTTCAATTTGCTAGCCTGAAATTTGTACTGAAAGGACGAAGTGAATGAGTTAAGTAAGCAGACAGAGAGAGAGATAAAAATGCGGTAGACAAAATAATATGAAAAGGATAGGATGGTTTAAGTGGAGCGGAAATTTGATTGGATGATTTGATTGAATTCCCAAAGAGATTTTTGTCATATTTTCATAAAGGTAAATGTGAAGAAAGGAACAAGTACAGGAAATATGAAGAAATATTTGAAGATTTGCGGTTTAATGTCGAGATAATTAAATTTTGGTTTTTATAAATTTGCGTTGTCCATACCAGCTACTTTCTTCCCCAACTCTCTTACATCACAACGAGTGGCCTTCTCGAAATTTATCTCCATAAGGTTCTTTTATGTCAAAGAACAGGGAGATGCTGAAGTATCTGCTCATGGTCATCCGTCGGGGTTCAGGTATCGAGCCTCTTCAGGGAGAAACCCCTTCAGATGAAATTTTAAACTATTCCCTAATGAAGAAAGCATGTCGAAGCCTTTGTCATTCGGCCCTCAACCCGGAGAAGAGGGACAGCAGTTGAAGACGAGAAAGGTTTTTTTGTGTTCGAACACATTGGGATGCAGGACTAAATTAATCTTCAAGACTTGAAGACCCTTGAAATCGGAGCAAATTGCAAAATCAACTAAAAAAATAAATATCAATTTGTAAGTCACAAATACAACAACAAAATAACAAAAATACAGAATAAAATAAATATCGAATTTTCTCTTTATATCGTAATAAAATACAATTTATTTCAACATCTACAATGAATATAGTGCAATACAAAAATTTTGTAAATTCCTACAAATTGTGTAAAAAATACTTTTGAAATGCATACATGATCAATATGTTGCTCGTATTTGGTGTCGTCGTGTCAAGTACCTTGGCTTATATTTTTGAATGGTTTCTTTACTTGTTTGCATAAAGCATCTGACTCTTAATTTATTATTTTGTACTGATTCTGCCGTCCTATTTTTGTTACTATTACTATACAGGATGAGTACTTTGTCCTAGGATACTTCTATTCCTACTACATTGCTAATATCATCTTCTAGCTTAGATCTTGTCTTATATAATGATCCCGAGAGAAATTTCGTAAAATTTAAGTTCCATCCACTATAGTTCTAAGTTTTTGAGCTTGGATAACAGGTAGTAACCATTATCTTCTCATCCATTTGATGACCGCCCGCCATAAATCTCAATCAAGTCGACTTTGCATCTGGCTTCAACGCCGGCTCGAGTTCTGTCAATTACGTCATTAGGGATAAACTGCCGCCCGCGCAGTTTACCGTGGGTGTAAGGAGGTTGATGAAGAGGAGGGACGAAGGGGAGGGAGTACATTGCAAATGGAACTGATGGAGACGAAACGCATCGATGCACCTGGGACGAATGACAAATGCAGACGACACAGTAACAATTGCCATTGTGGAGGCAGCTGCAAGTGCAAAACAACAACAACAGAAACATTGACAATAACAACAACAATGGCAGCAAGGAGAACAATAATAACAATGACCACATTTACAAAAACAATAATATACAATGACAATAAAAGACGGCAATTGTGTTGGGCTGTAGCTGTTGCCACAATAGAACCACAATTGATAGATGGATGGATGGATGGATGGAATGGACTGCACAAAGACAGAATTACAGGGACAAGAACACCAAACAGCTACTACTGAGGCAAAAGTCACCAGAAAGCTAACATAAGAACAATAACTACTGCTCGATCACTATACATATATAAACTACGATCAGGAAACCTGAAACCCCGCCACTACTATCACAATAGCACATAAAAGCAGCAACAAGAATAAGCATCACTTCACACAACGACGGCCAGAAGGACGATGTCTAAGAAGCAGTTGGCCCAGTAACGATATCAATTCCAATTCCCAATCGAATAGATCCACTGGGAATACCTTAATTGCACCAAACTTACGTCCGTCGGCAGCAGCAGATCCTGGGCGCTGCTGTTGAAGCGACTGAACTGCTCGGCGGCGAGAGCGAGACGGCCGGTCTCGTAGCAGAAGAGAGCGAAATTCAAATAAACGAGTGGATTGCGGGCAACGGCGCTTCCGCCGGCGCCATCTTGTGATTGCAGCATACTCGACCGCTGGAATGCCGTGAATGCGTTCTCGTTGTCCTCTAGCTTCCGCAAGCAGACTACAATGAAGAGAGAGAAAATCGAGTTAGTATGGTATGGTAAGAGGAGAACAGAGAGAGCGGGATGAGTCCAATGACAGAATGCGGGGAGAATGCGGCGAAGCTACGGAGGATTGTCAGAGAATAATGTACAAAGGATGGTGGTCGGAGGAGGGCGGCCAGAGTAGATTGATCTAGGAGGAGGGATGGACAAAGGATGGTCTAAAGAGAGTGGATCCATTGAGACCGAGGGAGGACGCCACTCAATCTGAGTGGAACTCAACGAAAATAAACTTAACAAAAGCCGTTCACTGTTGGCTCTTGCCCAAAGTCCTCGCGACGATGGACCTTCACGGACGACGGAAGTTGGCCAGAACAATAACTTCCGGCAAAAGTGTCAGAGCCATTTCCCAGTTCAAGGGAGTGAGAGCGAGATAGAGAGAGGATACTTACTTCCGAGGAGCATGTAACATTCGGCGCTGTCCTTGCGTAAATTTATGGCCGCGGCGAGTGTGTGGAATGCGCTCGCATATTGCTGTGCTGTGGAGCAGAAATCAGAAAGAGATTGAGTGAGGCTGAGATGGAAGGAAAATAATGAGGAGAAACAACAACGAAAATGTGAATGCATTTAAAATGGTAAATTGTTTTAATTAAAACAAAACATGGAGCCAAAAAAAGATCATTAAATAAATTATAATGCGTGGCGAGGAGAAAGGAAAATAAAGGGGAAGAAAGGAAGGAAAATATGAAATATTTGGTAATAGAGTACTAAGCAGGATATCAAATTTTTATGAGCTTTGATTTTAGTTCATCGATCCTCGAGTTCGCGTGACACATGCTTGGAGGCATTCGAGCTTGTGCTTCTCCCACCATGTAAATATCCCTCATAGATTCAGAGTTATGAAAATAAACTGTATTGTCCATTGTGTCTGCGGTTCACATGTATTAATTTAATATATATTGTGTTAATGCGTCGAAAGCTCATATACAAACAAAAGAATACTAAGAGACGTGAACAGAGCTTAAAAATACAAAACCTTGAAAAATTAAATTTGAGAAGAGAAAAAAGTAGAAAGTGCACAGGTGCTCAGGATGGAAAACAATGGAAAAGTTATGTACATAAAACGACACCAAATAAATTGGTTTTTTCGATGAACTGAAACTGGAAAAAAAACAGAAGATTCACAATCTGCTCTAACCGGAAATGAGGACCAGACTCGTATTGTATAGAGCGTTGTAGTTGAAGGGGGCGAACCAGATGGCCTTTCGTAGAGATGATATCGCCTGCAAAACAATTAAATAAAAATGTAATTTATGTTCTCATTTCCATGCGCAACACAAATATGTTTTCATATTTTAAAATTTATTTATTCTTTATCAATTTCATTGAATACGCGAGGATTTTGTTTTTTTGGAAGGAATTTTATAGACCGAAGAAAAAAATAATAATAAAGCAATAAAAACAAAAATCACTAATAAATTTTAAATAATGCGAAAAGGTTGAAAAGTGATACAAATTAGTCTTTCAAATTTAGTCTTCTTATATTGAAAAGTAGAACTGGAAATTGTACATTTCAACAAAGTTATGAAAAATGCAAAGAAAACCCGAGAATTTTGAGCCTTTAAACGCTTCATTCGCGAGCTTTTATTATACCCTACACCCTGTGGGTAAGGGTATATTCATTTTGTCCTTCCGTTTGTAACGCATTAAAGGAGAGGTCGTAGGTATGGAAAAGTATATATATTCTTTATATATTCTGTGTGTCTGTCTGTGGAAATAGATTTTCTGAAGAAACGGTAAGAGATACTGACTTGAAATTTTGGATTTAGTATTTCTATATTAATAAGCTACTTGTATGTAAAAATGGAAAACATCGCCCATCGGACACGCCCACCTCCCATATAAAGCAAAAGTTCAATATGGGATATATGGTGAACTGTAGTATATATCCAGATGAAATTTTGTGTGTGATCATGTATCACCGATACGAGCAAAAATTCAATATGGGATATCTGGTGAACTATTTCATATATCGAGACAACCTACAGCTCAGCGCAAAAGCTACAGCTCAATGTTGGATATATAGTAAACCATATAGACAGTTATTAGATTAAATATTGCTTCTAAGAGTTCCCATGAATCAAATGGAAAATATCTCTTATAGAACACGAGCACCTTCCGTACAAGAAATTCAACTACTTTATGGATGTTATTTGCTAATGAAAGGTGGGAGTGAATGCAAGAAGAAAGAGACCACATCCAACTGAACTTCAATGAACGCCCATAGAAAAATTGATTATATCCTTTCAATATAAACGTAATGAGTTGACGATTGAGAGAATACAATTTCCAATTGTACCTGCTGAAGGGATCACAATCCACAAAAGTTAGGGAGCTAAATATTTCCAAATGGCTGTTCATCTTCGAAGTGGAATCAGTCGCGCGGCACTATATGTTGCTTATAGTAGCACACCAAGTACTTCTGTACTTTCTATTGTTGGAAACTTCAACCCTCCCTAGTCTTTTGTTGAAACAGATTTTGTCTCCATTGAAATGAACATCTAAAATCGGAAAATCGGAATTGTGAAAATCGCATCATGAAGTTAATAGAATAGTGTAATGACGCAATTTCACAAATTATTGATAGAAATTCCCTGTTTTTCGTTTTTCCTGCGCTTGGGTTGGGTAACAAAGCAAAGTATTCTATATCTTATTTCGCCACAGTCACCACACGAGAGAAACTCACCACAATGAACTTGCGCTTCTTGAAGAAGCACAGCCCGACGTTGTTCCAGAGTTCGGCGCTCTCCGGGTCCGACACCGTGATCTGCTTGTATTTGCCCAAGGCTCCGTCGACATCGTTGCGCGACTGCGGGTGGATGAAGACATCAGAACGTCGGTGATGGGAAGGCAGAGGAGAGAGAGATATATCATATTCAAATATTTTCATTTCGCTATTTCAATGGACTATTTCGTTCCGTTTGCAGGCGAGTGGACACTCCTAGACACTCACCTGTAAAATAGCGCCGAAAGCCAGTAGACCCTTGGAGCACTTGTCGTCAACGCTGATCACCTCCAGCAGGCGATCGAAGGCCTTCTGGGTCTCGTTGACCTTTAAGTACAGGACGCCGATCTCGGTGAGCACCTCAGTGTTTTCCGGGGACAGCCTGAATCGTGGAAGGGAAAATTTCAAAAGCAAATCGAGTGCACGCTCAGAAAATTACTCAGGTGAGGTCACGAAAGCATGGAGGGGCGTGAGTCGTCCTCAAATAAATTCAAAATAATCGAAACGTGAGGAGTAAAAGAGTGGGAAGTGGAGGAGAAGTTTTGTATTGTTTCATTCTAGCGGGGTTGCGGTTGAACTTGGGGAACTCAGATTTTTCATCTACAGTTACTCACAAAAGTATTCGTACAAACTAATTCCCTTGAAACAAGCATGTACTATATTGTTATATGTGAACGAATTTCCTGAAAGTATGATTTTTCCAGCGAATTGAATATTCATTATTCGACTTAAGTTAAAAAAGTTACTAAAAAACAGTAATTTATATGTGATTTTTATTAAAAAGTAATATAAGGCACGTTTTTAATCCCACAAAAATATTGGAGTTTTTCTCCACACCATTCTTCTTCCATTGGAATAATATAAAGTTAATTTAATATATTTAGATCCAATGGAAGAAGAATGGTGTGGAGAAAAACTCCAAAAGCGATGAAAACAGCAAATCTAAAACCAACAGTAAAGCACAGAGGAAGAAGAGTAATGGTGTGGGGTTGTTTGAGTGCCTTTGGTGTCTGTAATTTGGTGTGTGTGGTATGGATCATGAATAAAATGGTATATTTGAATATCCTCAAAATCAAATTGCAGGCCAGCGGAGAAAAAATGGGACTGGAGCAGGACTATTTCTTCCAACAATACAATGATCCCAAATACACTGACAGGGATATGCGCATGTGGTTGCTGTTTAATACACCTCATATGATCAAAACACCTCACAGAGTCCAGATATTATTCCAATAGAGCAACTGTGGGCTTATCTATCAGAAAAAAATATGAGACATGCCATTGGAATTAGTTTGTACGAATACTTTTGTGAGTAACTGTATCTATTTGCAGGATTGATGGTTACTAGTAATTCATCACTCATACCAGACCAGTCAATTCTTTTGTAAAGCCATGCATTATTCACGAAACACCTGCCAAGGCACTGTTCGGATCTTCCTTGCCCATATTTTGTACCATACCTAAACCCTCAGGAACGAGAAACTCACTGCAGACAGGTCTCCAGAACCTCAATCGCCTTTCCGTAGTCCTTCTCCTTGCGATGGATTTCAGCTAGTCGCTGGAAGCTCTCCAACTTCTTGCCACACTGGACCGCCCTCTGAAAGTACACCTTTGCCTCAGCCTGGGCCTGAGCTTGGGTCTGGCCCTCCTCTTGGCCGCGTGATACCGTCGTCGCTGACCTGTGGAGCAGTTCCCCGATGTAATGGAAAATCTCGTAGTCGGGACGGGGCGAGAGGGCTTCGGCCTCACGGAATACGCCCAGCGCCTGGTTGAATCTACCCATAGCGAAACTGTTGCGAATAGAGAGAAAGATAAGTGGAAATAGATTGACAAGGAACTGCAGTATTTTTGAACGAAAGGACTGTGTGAAGAAATTTCAGGGAATAGAAGTACGAAGAATATGGATAGCAAGAGTGGAAAAAAGAGAGAAGCAGAAGAAAGAGAGAGATTGAATTCAAATTGGCTTCATTGCACTGAAAAAAATCAGAATACAAATTTGTATACATAACAACTTTTATTGGTAAAAATTTAACTATTTACATCCATAATTTCTTATTTTCTTTTTATAATTTTTATAATAATAATCTCCGTTTATTTTTAAAATATAATATTTTTTAAATATTTCGTTTTATATATTTTATAGTTCTTAAATATTAAGAACTGGATCTTGCCTATTGTTAAAATAATTCTGGAATAGTATTACTTACATATTATGTTATTTTTCATTCGAATCTTTGCATAACAAATAAATGGTTTGTGGTATTTAAAATGTATAAGTAAATTCGTAGAATATATAAAATAATTACAGTAATCAAGTATTTGGTTACAGTAATTGAGTATGTTGTAGTTTTTTTACTTGTTGAATTTCTGGTACATTATTTAATTTATTTAAAACATTTTGAATTTTTGATATTTTGTCTTTGGAAGGAATTTCGTATATAAACTCTTGTAAGAAAGTCCAAACATATTTGCTCTTAGCAGAGAATTCTAAATTAAATACGAAACATATCTTTATTACTACGTCTAAGGCTCGAAGAAGACTGGGAACTTTATAACGCAAACCAAGTAAGTAAACATAAAACTCCGTCAATTCATCGACTGATTTGCCAACAACCAAAACTTTTGGTTGTAGTTTCAGATTTTCCCTAAGAGCGAGAGCTTTCATTTCATCCTCCTGTTGTTGAAAATTGTCCAGATTCTCTAAATGGACTATCATATCTTTCTGAGCATCCGTAATCGATGGCTTACATATTCGACTAATTCGTGGTGGCAATATAATTGCATGGAGCAAATTGAAAAAGTAGTAATATTTTGAATCTAAATATAAAATAGTTTAAAAAAAATGGAATTCACAATAAAAGACATATACAAACCTATAAGGACATCCTTTGATTGCATTTTTGTATAGTAATGTAAATTCAATTTATCTTTAATGAAAGCCGGGTAAAAAGTTTCATTCATTTTGGTTTCGAAATCATCAATTCTTTCAAACATATTATTTTGTTTTCCCGGATATAGAGTTTCAAAGTCTACATCGATTAGCTCAAACCCATTTGGATCTGCATACCTCGGCCATTGCTGTAAAATACTCTTAAGACTACTTTTTTTTGTTTCGTACATTCGTAAATACGATGTTTCCTTCCATGGTGTTATTATATCGTTCGGAACATTGTGCGCCAGATATAGTTTTTTAGACTCAAATTCCTTGTCTTCAACTGGGGCTACAGTATCATTCAAGGAATCTTTATGTTCTTCTTTACAATATTTTTTCGATGATGTTCCGATCATATTAATTTTTTTTCGTTTATATGAATTATTAAAGTATCGATCGTATAATTTCCCAGATGGATTCTTTTTGTTAGTTCGGGGTACATAGTATGTCGACTTGTCTTCCGTAGGGAATAAACTGACTATAGATTCCGCTACATTTGCCATAACTTTCGGATCCATTTTGACCTGGATGTAGGCAAAATGATCAACGATTATTTTGACAATAGCAGACTGATCAGATTCATCAAGCACGCTTCTCTGTTCATATTTAGTAATAATATCTTTCCCCGATACTGTTTTTGCAAGAATTTCCTTGATGTTTAAATCGGCTACAGTTGATAATTTGACTGACGTTTCTGCATTTTGCTCCAGCCACTCAGAAACTTCATTTGAAAATGGTTTATCATTTCCACAGCACGATAGTAATTCATACTAAAATTAATAATTTATTCAATTTTTTAATTATTTTATGAAGTCGTAACCAATAGCCTTACCTGATTTTCCACACGCCATTTTTGTAAGTTATATCTGAATTTTATTTTATCCCCTATCAGCTCCTTTCTATCAAAAATATCATTTATATCATGATAGTGCATCATTTTAAGAATTTCTATTGAATTGATGGAGCATTCACACAAAATATTTATTGTCGACATTGGCAAATCCCAGGCCAAATATAAATCCAATACTTCCTCGTGGATTTCCAAACACGAACCACTTTCACTGAATTTATCAAAGTCTTCCATCTTTATTTATCCAACTTTATTTTGTTCACTTCAAAAATAGCACCGGCTTCGCTCAGAACACAAAATAAACTGAAGGCACACCATTTCACTCAGTGTATACATACAAAAATTTGGCGTTTCAACACCGCAACAATTTGTATTCTCTTTTCAAATACACTTAGTTGTTGCCATTACAACGTGTTGTTGGTATCCCTGATAGGAATGTGTATTTCTGGTTTTGCAACAAGAGTTTTGTTGCTATGAAATATGTGAATTCAATTTTCGCATTTACTTTAAGAGCGGCACTTTAGATGTAATAAAAAAAAACACGTCGTTCTGTCAAAGAAAGACCCGCCGCTGGTCACAATTGTGTTTATCTCCATAAAGCAGTAAACAAAATGTTATGTAGGCGTCGCGGTATTCACAATAGCGTAGCTTATAGTTCGACCAATTGCATATTATGTGTGAAGCACATTCGACGCGACAACGACATGGCTTCAGAAAAAAAAAAGAGATTTATTTTGACACCTGTCGCCGTATCTCAAATTCTTAGCACGTTGTCGTCAAAGAATCGTGTCCATAAGAAGAAATGTTTCACACATAATAGGCGACTTTTGGAATATTCGAAACATTCGAATTATGTTGATTTGCGTATATATTATTGCTTATCGCTGGTAGTAAAGAATTACCGTCAAAAGCTGAAATGTATTGAACTGATGGAAAGTAAACAGAATGAGTAGTCCTCGTTTGCTGGTAGTAAGCAACAGTAGCGCAATTTGAACGTTTCAGTTACTACTTGGCTCGACGTCATCGATTTCATAACAAATGAAATTCGGGTAATTGGTTTGAAAATTAATGATAACACAGAAAAATTAATTAAGTTAATAAAAGAAAATGATATAAAAATTATGTTATTCCAATCATACAAATTTAATGTTTTTCATCATTGTGGGCGAATTTTTGGAAGTAGTAAGCAACCAGTTCAGCCAGTTATATACATAGTTCCCCCTTACGGCCTGATTCTGGTGAATAGGTAACAATAGCTAATAAGAAAATTTATTACCGAACTGTTGTTTCGTTTTGCTACTTTTTATTTCTAAAATTTTGAATTCGTATTCTGGCAAAATCGAAACTAACGAAAAGTTCACCTCGTGGTGAATACAAAATATTGAGTAAAACTGTAAAAATAAATAAATTAACTTCGGAAGAATTTTGAAACAAATGACAAGAAACTGAAGAAATTTGAGAGAATTTATAGCAATATGACAAACAACTGAGAGAAATTAATGACATTCGACTTTGTTTTGAAATGTTTATGATGTCAGTTCGAGTCGTTCAGAATTTGTCCGATAGCCATCATCAATAAATAGACCATTAACGTTAGTCTGACCATCAAAAACAACATCATATGGTCATATGAAGTGAAATTGTGTAGCAAGTCGAAAAAAATAAATAGAAAAGTGGTCGTTACTCGCTTATTACTAATACTAATTTTTGTTCGGTTTTATTACGGTTTGTAGCTTCAGAATACGAATAGTTTCAAAAATAGTAATATCGAGCGCAAACACCGATATTGTTACTATTGTGGCTTGTTACCTATTGACCAGAATCAGGCCGTTAAAGTCTAGATATAAATGTTTCTTTTTCGTTATACCACGTACTTTGTTCTCACCATTTTGTAAGAACATAAAATATTTGAATAAAGTGCCTTTCTTTTTTTTTTGGTTTCACTAAGAGAATAGGTTTCTAATATTCACATCGAATCATCGATTGATAATTCTCTCAGTGTAAGTCTCATACTCACAGTGTTTTTCCGATTTCCTTGTACGTCTCAAGATTCTTCGAATTCAAATCGATTGCCTTCTGCAGGTTGCGCAGGGCCTCGGTATTGTTGCCTTCGTCACGGTCAATTAAGCCCTACCGAGGTGAAGGAGGTAGAAGGCGTGGTATGCAGGTTTCAAATGGAGTCTCACAGTACGGGGAAAAGCGGTGGACGAAGAAGAGGCGTCCGTTGGCAAATTCATTGAGGTACCAGGAAGAAAAATATTGACGAGAAGTTAATGACGTGTCTTCTTCCCCTTACCACTCACGCTCGGACTTACCTTGACGAAGTAGAGATACTCGGGATTCAAATGGTGGAGCAGTTCGCGCTCAATCATGACCTTGCACCGCGCGAAATCCCCTCGTGCGTAGTACACATGCAGCAGCCAGTCGATGTTGGGACCAGCCGACATTTTAGGTACTGAAAGAATTTTAAAAAGAGGGGTTTTTCATAAAAAAAACTCAGATAAGTAAAACTCCATAATTAAAATATTGCAATTACATTGTTTCACTATTCAATTAAAAATCAGATACCTTCTGTCGGTTTAATTATCTGACTGAATCTGGTCTGTTTTACTCAATCCTTGTCTGTCTAGTTGCAGTCTTTCTGTTAATTTGTCTTTACCCTTGTCCGTCTTGCACTCACTCGTTTTCACCACTTCCAACGAGGGCAGGGTTATGGAGCGGCCATTGCAAATTACGACACCCTCGGCCATGGGGAAAATCCTAACAAAACCAACAATTGAAACACTACACTTCAACAACCCTAATTAGTACACTACAGCAAGAGTTGAAAGTCAAAATATGCATAAAATATCTCTCTGGATAATCTCGATTTTGTGCTACCGATTAGGCTGAACGAATGAGTTTTATTGACTCGGTTTTCAAAAGTGTTGGTGGGAACCAAGAAGAGTGGGGGGGACATAGAAAAAACGTCAAAGCCAAAGCAAATGAATCCGTTCCTCATGGCAACCATTGTGGTGGCCACTTGTTTGCAGTTTCATTTTTCAATCCTGATTGGAATTCGGAAAAGCCCCAGGGCGGGAAGCAGAAGTGGTTGAGCGATAGACAGTGGAGGGAAGAGTAGGAGTCCTAGACAGCTGATACGTTATTGAAATTTGAATTCGCGAACGGTCTATTGAATTCCTCGCGTTTGTTGGCAACGCCGGCGTCAACATCAGACCCAACATCATTGATAATAGCACCGGCAACAAGAAAACTAAGTCATTGCGAACGATGTTTACGTCGCGACAACGATCAAAATAATTGGTCCACGGTATGGTCGGCATCTCAGAGAGTTCCTTTTCTAGTTTCAATGACAACTTTGTTGTCTTTCAGTTTTTTCATTGTACGTTATTTTTGTAAACTGGTAGCAATTTCACAGCTAAATGTGTTGCACTAATAAATAGCTGCATAAATAAATAATTAAAAGCCATCACCTGCAAACGGATCGACTTCGTAGTCATCGATTGAAATGTGAACCGCTATCAGCGATCGCTTTTGGACATGCTTTTCGGTCCGCCCATCTCTGTATTTCTTTGCCTGTGTTCATGGTGTAAATTGATTGATCGTGGACATAAAGCACAACCGAAAATAGTAATTGCTGGTTTTGTTACAACAACTTGTTAAGATTACTTGTTGTCAATAAAAGGCCGCCCAATACGAAACGAGTTATTGTTTTTTTTATCATTTCCATTCAGGATCCAAACAAGCGGTAGTCTTTGGTAAACTAATTAAAGCAACGATCGCATTTGTCGATGAGGAGCACATAAAAGGTTAATTAAAATGACAATTTAATTTATTTTTGTATTGCGTAATTAGTGGCCAATTGCGTTGGGCGATGTATTTTTTTGGAAATGCTCCAAGGAGTGAAGCACGAGAGAAAAATAAAGGAATTCAAGTTTTGAAAAATTTGTGAATAATCATTTGTCCTATTGTGACCATGTACTATTGAAGATGAATTATAAACCATTCACAGTGAAAAAGAGGAGTATCACTATATACATGCGAAAGAGAGAGAAACACATGTCTCTTTGTCAAATACTGATTACCTGGGCTGCCAGAATCACTTCAATCGAAGTGTTTCACTTCACTTTCGAGGTAATCTCTACGCCACTCCACTTTATTTCAAAACACTTCACTTTTCCCCAAAATTTCACGAAGACACCCTTGATAAAACAAAACTTACGAAAAGGCAATGACTGAAAATTCCGAAAAACAAGACATACGATACCAAAACAAAATATGCCAAAAAATCTACAGTTATGTATAGAAAGATGGAATAACAGAAAGAAAAAATATATCAATAGTGTATAATTTTGGTACTAAAAATGATATATTGATTGTGCGAATACAATTGCGATTGCAAACACCCAGCTCAGGTTTTTTTTTAAATGAACTAAATTTGTAATCTTCGTTTTTTTGCTTTTCATTTCCTAGACTGGCTGAACTGAATGAGACGCTTGTAGTAAAGAAGTACGAGCTGTCAAAAGTTGAAATGTACTGAATTGATGGAGAGTGAACAGAATGAGTAGTACTCTGTCGTTGGTAGTAAGAGCAGACGCGCAAGTTGACTCAACTTTAACTTTTTCCGTACTTCTTGGCTCTGACAGCTGTTTCATGACAATTTATATTCGGGTATTTAATTTGTGAAAATGAATGATAAAACAGTAAATTTAATTGAGGTAATAAAAATAAAAAAATAATTCCAATATTAAAATTTTTTGTATGTTGTTATTTAAGTTTACGTGTCAAATGTACCGTACAAAGTTTTGAATAATATTATTAAAATCTGAACAAGTTGTCTCTACTTTATTGTGAAATAATATTGTTATAACCAAATATAAAGATTTTAAATATTTGGATCGTATTTCGTTATTTTGTTAATAGAACTAATAAATATCAAATACCAAAAGTATTCGAATAACGCGCCACTATTGTGCGATATGGCCAAGACGCGCGGCATCATTGTGGGCGCATTCGTAAGCGTCAGTCCGAACAGCTGATGTCGTACGACTTTGTACTACAGCTACTACTACTCATTCTGTTCACCCAGAGACAGTTGACATTCCATTTCACTTCACTTTTCCTGCGCTGACACTTCGCTCCGAAAATTTGAAACGGCAACCCTGCCATTGACATTCCCAATATTTATTCGAATTTTTATTGTTCGCACACGTGTTTTGGTGTCGAAGTTGGTTTTCTTGATTTAAATAATATTATTTAATACAAATCCTCGAAAATGTACCTCATGTACACATTGAACGAAAATGGAGAACGCGTCTACACGCTGAAGGTGAATATTTCATTCAAATTTGTATAGTAAAAATGAAAATATAATTTTGCATTTTACAGAAACGTACTGAAGATGGACGCCCCACCATCTCGGCGCATCCAGCGCGTTTCTCGCCAGAAGACAAGTACTCGCGTCAGCGGCTGACCATCAAGAAGCGTTTCGGACTTCTTCTGACACAGAGACCCGAACCCGTCTATTAGAACCGTGGACAACGCGACGGTCGCCTCCACTTAGTAATAATTTCTCTATACATTTAAGTCCTAAGGTTAGTTATTAATGGGTCATAAATAAAACAAACATTTTGTATTAAATGCGATTCTTAAATCCTTCGTCTCAGTCCGGCTGTGTGGTCGAAGAGCTGTGGATTCTTGAACTCGCCACGCATGTCCAGCACATAGAACAGGCTGCGATTTCTGACTTTAATCGGCAATTGCACCTTTGCTGCTTGTCGAGACTCTTCGGCCGAGATGTTTTTCAATGGCACTGTCATGATGCGGTTCTTGTTGAATGGACCGTATGTTACAAATGACACATCCTTTCCTCCTTTGCGCAATATGAGAAACCGCACAGAGCGAAGTGTGAACAACCACACGACAGCCAAAATGCCATAGCCTAGAAACGGGATGCAGTTAATATTATACGTATTTCGATTGAATCAGAGAGCAATTTACCCATAAGAAAGCAGGAGACAGTGATGCCGTTTCTGTACTTGTTTTCGCCCAAGTTGATGCGCTGATACCAGGCGAGATCCGCGTCCGGCGACTGGTCGATCGGGGCATCCTTTAGTGTTGTGAAGGCAAAATGCGACAAGTAGGTCCAGAAAATAAACTGGCCGACAGCAAAGAAGTTCAACATCTTGTAGAACTTGGGATTTTCGTACTTGAATAGGACGACATCCTTGGCTACGTTGGTGTTGAGATCATAGGCCCGTGTGCAGTTGAGACGGACAGGAGTTCCACTGACTGACGGTGGTGCAGCCGACCGCCGAACGAAGAGTTGCTGCAGCTGGTGCGAAATCGTTGACGATGGACGCTGCAAGAGGCGGAATGTCTGATTCTTGCATGCGTTGGCCGTGTGGATGAAAGCTGCACTCAGTAAGTAACTCATAATTTATTGTCCTTTCTTTCTGTCTTTATTACCAAATAACACTTTAGATTTGTAGAAACCTAACCTAAAATTGTTGTTAACCGATCAGCTGTTGGAAAAAAGAATAATAACTGTACAGTACGGATTTCGTGCCACCGAGTACAATCAAGGCATGTATGCTTCCGATGCCTCTAATCCATGCAGTGAAGGCATGCGTCAAAAATTAAAATATTTGTTATCTGCCATATTTTTTTTCCCTTGAACAGGAAAATGGTTGAAATGGTGAATACACCAAAGCCCTGCATCATTGAACATGCACTTTCGCCTCCTAACCTTAAAAATTTCTTTGCAAGTTAACAACGATCTTTTCGTGAAAATCGTTGCTAAATTTTTATAGGCTTCAATTGTATCTAGCGCTAGAGAATATTTTTACAGATTTTTGAATATAGGTACAATCTCGCTAGATTATGTGGTTCTCATTTAAATAAATTCTATATAAAACCCCTCTTTGTACTATAAATCCAATATTCTGGTGGTCAAAATTGGTTTATTTCGGTTAATTAAATAAATATCGGATTTTGAATATATTTTTTATTGCTATTGTTATTTATTAAAAATTTAACAAAATAAAGTCTAACAAATCATTTGTATACTACTTTTTATGACTCTGATTCACCCTGCTTTTTTGAGAAATAAATTCGTTGCTGGATATTTGTTGTTATATTCACGGACGTCATTCATTCTTCTCCCAAACAGGGTTGCCGCTAAAGAAAAATATTTGCGACCAAGTCAGGTTATGAAAAGTTACCAAAAGCTACCAATGAATTAAAACTTTAAATTTCCGCTTAAAATTAAAGTACATATAGATTTATTAAAGTTTATAACATTTGTTTTCCATAATTCGTATTTTTCATCGAGGATTTTTTTAAATTAAAACTTTTCAAAATTTGAAATGGAGTTGCTTCGAAAACTTCCTATTTGAATCATCAACATTCAACTGGAAAACTGCGCATTTGATATTGTTCACAAGTAATGTCAAAAGTTTTCAAATCCCCAGAAAATTGACAGAACAACGTTGAAAGAATAAAGTGATGCCACTCATATAAGCTCTGGTAATATTATTATAAATTTCGCATGTTGCAAATGTTAAATGTAATGTATTGAAATATTAAAAATATGCAAATATTCAAAAATATTAAGAATACAAAAAAGTTACCTCAGCTAAAAATAAGTTACCAAGCTACCAAAGAAATGTAAAAGCAAAAAAAGTTCCAGTTTTGGTAATAAATTACCAAAACGGCAACCCTGCTCCCAAACAGAACGAAAAAAGTTGTTGTGGTTTGTTCAGAGCGCGTGGATGGATATTGTTTTGCGGATAGTTTTTTTTATTTATTTATAAGTTTTAATCTAATAAAAGTAAATCTAAACGTTGCAAAAATTATTGTGAATTGTTTTTAAGGCAGTGTATTATTTAAAACAGTGAACACTTTTGAAGAAAGAAATGCAAAAGTCCTAAGTGGAAGGAAGATTTTCAGACGTACGGTAAGTAAACATTTCATTAACATTAGATTTAAGAATTGTTTACGGCAACTTTTTTTTTTATTGGTTCTAAGTGTTATTTTAAATAAAAAGTTTTCCATTGAACATATCGCGAGTTTGCTCTGAGTTTTCTGCTCTGAAACCCAACGCTTGGAATAACGGGCAGGCTTGCCATCAGTCCAACATTATGAATCTTGTAAAATTATATATCTTCGATAGCTCAGTTGGTAGATCAGTATTACAATAAGTATGTTTCTTCGATAGATAAGTTGGTTGCTCAGTGAATAGTTATATGTGAATTTTAAAATATTTTCTATAAATCAACGATTAAAGAATTTAAGCAAAAATCTTCATCAATGGACGAGAAAAAAACGTTTGTTATACTGGACATTCGTTATATCGGCATTCGTTATACTGGACCACCACTGTATATATATTATATATATTGTTTTATATATATTATATACATTGTTTAATATATATTATATATATTGTTTTATATATATTATATATATTGTTTTAGATATATTATATATATATATATATACACAATTTGAAGCTATTTTCAGAAAAATATATGTTTTTTATATGGTTTTATTGTAATGGTTCACTTAGTAACATATGTTGCCGTCATATATTCTGTCGAGTTTGCTTCAGTGTACATGGCAAGCCTAGGCACCGTCTACACTACAAACATATATCACTCGATATATGAAATTGCATATATCCTATTGATATTACCTATTTTTGGTAATACTGAAACGTTGTAGATGGAATGGGAAAATTATTATCAAATAAAGAAAATAACAAATAAATAAACAATGTTTTTAAATTAATATCGAGATGTAAATCTAAAAAAGATGAACATTGTTATCATAAAAGATATATTTCTTCGATTTATCATCGTCGATCTTAGTAGAATTTCAATATCGAATTATTGTCGCAGACACGATTTTCGTTATACACACACAAAACCGTCCGCCATGTTGGATTTACATATAGATTGCGGTGTGATGCACAGTATAGGCGAAAATTATACGAGACGACAGATAACTTTGAGGTAAAACCTGCAAGAACAACATCAACAGCAGGCACGAGAAGAGAAATAAAATAAATTTGACCAAAAATTATGGTTATCCAATGATTTTTCGATTGTTTGGTGAAAAGATCTGACAGATAATATGTAAAGGTCGCACTAGTCGGCTGCAATTACGTCATAATACATACAAATATGCGCCTTTCTATCCAGGTCAAAGTACAGTCGCAAGTATTCGGTTTTTCACAGTGTAAAAAAACAAAACATACACTGAGAAAAAACCGATGGCAAAAAAAATTAATTTATATTGCAAAGTATGAAGACTGAAAGAAATTTGAGAATCTAACCTCAAATTCTCAATCGATATTTTCATAAAAGACGATGGGCGAAAAAATATAAAAATGCCAACAACATTTGTGTTGTTCACCAACACATCCACATTCGAACCCAGCCCGGAGTGTAAGAGTGAGCGAGCAAGTAGACAAACGAACGAGCACTTGAGCTAGTGAACGAGAGAGCGAGTGAGCGCTCTCTTCAGCAGCGACGACAGCTCTGTGGCGGACAATCCCACAACTAACCGAGTTAATGTGCGTCGGTTATGTCAAAACTGGTTAAAATTCCCAAAATGGGCGTCAATGCGAGGGCGAAAATTTGTATCTGCATAAAATCCTATATTCTACCATTTTACACATTGCCTTGGCTATGAAGAGAGCAATAAACCGATTTTGGGGAAGGGGATAATTTTTTCCTTGATCCATGGACGTGCGGAAAACCCGCCCAGAAGCCATATTTATGACTATTGTCATGTCCATTTACTTAAAATTCAACTAAACATTTCTATCCGAAATCTACTGCAAATGACGCATCAATCAGTATTTTTACCAATACAACACCATCAACAACAAGAACGCTATGTGTATATGGTGAGAATGCATGGATATGCTCATCGACACTCGTAGGTGTGTAAATATATGAGTATGGAAGAATCGCATCGGTGTGAGTATGACGGAATGCTCACGTGACGATGACATCGGAAAATTTGTCGTTTTCAAGTTATTAAACTGAAATTTGTGACAATATTTTACACTTGTCAAAATAAAATGTTTCGTTCGACTGTTCCAAACACATCTGAACAGCGTTGTATCTCTCTCTCTTACGCCCTATCTGTCTGCGTTTCTGCCTTATCGGAGGTTCTGGTATTCAATAATACTATGCCCTACTTTATTCATAGCCCTTGAAATCAGATCGATCAGTATCAGAAAATTGCATGTTTCTGATTACATTCCGAAGTCATATGATCTCTATCACATGGCTTCATCTCTCCGAAGTCTTCTTTTTATTGCTTGGTTTTACTTTATTTGGTTTTTATTTTCAATCTAATACCAAGAATATGATTTCTTAGTCATATTTTATACATGAAGCTAACTAAAACTAAAAGTGCTGTCTTATCCTATTTAGGGTTAATTTTCAACATATTCTCATATATCGATATATTTTACTTTTTACTTGTCAATTGTTCAGATATTTTTTGTCAGACGAATTCTCTCATTTCTAAATACGCTCTCTTTGTTTACTTTGCCATCTGTGGCTCTTTCTCTCAACCAGGGATGCCTTAAGTTCGTCCAATACGAGTGAATACATGAATATGGTATGAAACATTCGTAGGGTATTCAGCAGACAAATTATTTTTAGGATTAGTTCTAAACCCATACCTTATATCATAATGCCCATGAAAATAAATTTTGTCAAGTTAACCCTAGAAGTTCATACATATTTTTGTTGCGTAAAGGTCATACTTCGTCGAATTGACGACGCTTTTGTTTAGATGGATAAAAAAGATGACTTTTTTATTTAATAAATTTATACACTTTAGTAGATTTCAATTACTTACTTTATTTTTCATCGAAATAAAACTAAAAATTATATTATTATCTTATTATATAATAATAAATGAAGTTTTAACAGCACTACCTTATTTTGATTATTTTGCAAAAATCGTAAAAGTCACATAAATTTTGTATGGACTTTGTCGTTTCGGCGACGCGTTCTTAAAACTAAACCAATTTATACGGTATGTATCAAGCTAACTAAACTAACTAATGCCTAGAGCATGATCACGTCCATCGCTATACGAAAATTTAGCAAAAATAAGTATAAATAATTCGACGAAGAATGACTTTCCAGGGTTAAGGTGTTATTTATTTATTTGAAATTTCGCTTGTGTGAACGCAGTATTATATTTCTTGCTAGAGGAAAAGGGGTTTTCACGCTCTTCGATAAACAATAGACTTGCAAGAGCTTCGCTGCCCCCAAATTGCTTCAATACCCCAGAAATTAAACATTCTTTTATGATCTTGATTTAAATTGTTGATCAGTTTTGACCGAATATTACATGAAGCATTCGAGATATTTATAATCTTGATCATTCCTCATTGGTTTCTAATGCTCTTATACACAAACCGGTTTGTGTCTCTGCTCGTTTAATGCACTTAAAAATTTAATTTTCTGTTGTTCTCAAACTGTAAAACTACAAAGCAGGTCAACTTGAAACAAACTGTTAAACCCCCTTTTTCCTTTTAAATGTTTTAATTTATTATTTTCTGGTTTATTAGTGACATTTTTTATTTAGACCATTCCATTAACCACTCACCAAAGTTTCGTAGCGATCGGATGAACGGTTTAGCAGTTCACCTCTGACAAGACGAAATCCAACATATTTTTTTATACATATGATTAATATTTATGAATCTTAATATAATTCCACTTTCTAATCGCGTTTAGTGAAAGAAACATAAAAAGCAACTTCTGTTGAAATTTTGGATGTAGGTTTATGAGCTTCGGTCAGGCCAAAGATAACGCTCTTACTAGTTTATTTTTACCTCTGTCAGCACTTCGCTCCACAGTTTCTAAGCGGCATCCCTGCGCACGACTGTCAGTTGCTCTCGCATGAGCGCGTTAACCAAATGTTACAGCGCGTTAGTTTGAAGTATCCATGTCCATGTTATATACCCGTCTTATGAACTGATGTCTATACTATAGAATCTATATCTATATTTTACGTTTATATCGATTTTATATATATTACTCTTATAATATTTTATGATTATTGTGCTCAACGCTTGCGTTGTCAAACGATTAATTACAGTATTTACCCCATAGTCTCTTAATGAGAATTTTTATGAAACAGGACTTGGAGATGTTTAGTAGTGGTAGATAGGAGAAGCGTGATGGAAGTATAAGATGAAGAGCTTAGATCAATTCAGAACAATACTCCAACCATCGTCTGAAATGTCTGTACAAAATAGTACTTAGGAGAGGAAATCATATGTTACATTCCGGTTTCCCCCGCTCGGCCGTCCTCTCCTTTTCATCTCTTTCGGTCGTTGCGACTTTCATCGTAGTCGAGTGCCTCATGTAAAAGCTCTAGACAGTTGTTTGTGTTCAATATATAGTGTGTATAGATTTTTCCTCTATACTAAATGCAGGAAGATTGTCTTCTATATCGTACATTTCTATATACAATATATCATCATTGGCTTCTTCAAGGCATGGCAAAACTTGTTGATGTATTCATCATAGTTCTTACCATCTGTCCTGAATATATTATTAGGGTTTTGGTATAAACTTATTTCAAAAACTTTGGCTGTCTATTGTTTTTGCAACGTTCGTCGCGTCGCACAATTCGGCTCGGACGCTCTTTAGGTTTGGTTAGTAGGTGCCGTCTTGTATGATGTGTATGTATAACAAAACCGAAGTCGACTCTCCTGCATCGGACGAATAAAATCCACAATCCAGTTTCGACTGAAATTGCAAATCGGGATATTTAATACAAACACGGTACTATCTGGTTTGGACATAGGTAATATTCATATATGTATATTTAATAGCCCCCCAATTGAAAAACATATATTTTCATTCCATTTAGTGGATTATATATAGTGATATATAGCAGATTTTACAAAGTTTTTGGATATTTAGTAAATTAGTAATTGCTTGTATTGTAAATTTTTATTTAGTTTTAAACAAATAATATAAAAATGTCTGGGAAGAGCTTTTTGAAATGAAAGCTCCTATTTGATGGGTATGAAAGCTCTCATAGTTGTTGTCGTTGCTGCTAATTTGCTCTAAATATTCTCCTTTGGAAATTAAAATGTCAAGATGTTTTAAAAAGAAGACATGACATTGTAAGGGATAATTTTAATCTGATATTTCATCGTCCTTCGGTTTGTTGTCACGCTCTAATGTTGATGTTTTGTCTTAGAAACTGAGTGATATGTGTTATAGCTACAGATCCAGATAATATCATGAAATCAACCATATATAATTCTATGTTATGGTCTAAAGTCAGGTCAAATAGGGTTCAACTACTTTGGATTTTATGTATTTGCCCAACATGTTCCACATGGCATCCACGCTGTGGATCTTGTGGACTTTGTGTGTATACTAATTGTCGTCGTTATCAGCATTTGTTTTAGACTTTTGTTGTATTTCATACAAATTTAACTAAAAACTTAATTTTGTTGAATTTTTGACATATCTACAGCTGAGAACTCGGTATATTAATTTTGAGGATTTTTTGCTTCATTCTCTCGCGTTGCTCTTGCGTCGCCATCTGTCAGTTGGGCATGAGTTTGTGAGTATATGATAGTGTGTGCGTATGTCTTTGCGTCTGTGAATGCGACCTCGTTGCGATTACTTTCGTACGCCAATAAAGCTTTACGTAGAATTCCTCAAAATATTATTTAACTAATTTATTTAGTTTATTATTTTGTTTTGGGAATTATTATGAAGCATCTGATCGGCGAACCCTTAACCGTCTTTCAATGCCGAAATCACAATGATGATCCGAATGAACTCTCTCTGTCATTGAGATGGGCCTAGAACCGTACATCGATCCTACGTCTATAAGTAATACCAGTCGAGTCGAAAACAAACCCAGTCCCGAAATTGCTCTCCTCGTTCCACCCAGCCACGAGTCTACAAACTCTACGAGCTGTACTCGTCGTACATCGTACGAGCGCATCGCAAGCCGACACGACTTCCCGATTTCGTTTTCAGTTCTCTGCGTCACGTGGAAAGAGTCGGTTGTGTTATAGTCGCTCAACTACATTGTTGTTGGAGAGTTGGCAGCATTGGCTTTATTTTCCCCAACCTACAATAATATAATTTTTGAACTATTTAACGGAATTGTAAGTTTGAATTGACATTTATTATAGTATATAAATGTATTGTTATATGCGATTATTATTTTCAATCCTGACAGTTTCTTTGTTCTCTTACCTGTCGTTGGTGTTCTCCCATCTGTTTTTGCCCATCTTACGTCGCATTCTCTCTCTCTAAGAGTACTAAGAGTACTTTTTTGATTTCGGTTAATTTTCGAACTTTTTCCATTTTGTTCCCTTTGTTTTGATACCGTCGTGTTTGGTTTCTCACTTCGTTCCTTAATTATTTTTATTCTGCTAGCTACTGTTGATTGTTTCTCTATAGTTTTGTTGGTAAATTCTCGCTAACCTGGTTTTTGTTGTAATTAGTTTAAGCTTTGCAAACGGGCTTGATCCATGTAGTAACCGTAAATGTCACCGATTCCAATTCGAATATTAACATAATTTCATTTCGTAATATGAATTCGTTTTTAACCTATAAATATCTGTTTCATACTTCGCATTTGTACAACGCTGGGTTTCGGGTTTTCTGTTTCGCTATTTAATGTTCGCAAAGTAGTGATACAACATGTTCTGAGTACTCATTCGATTACTGCCACCAAGTGTGAATACCTGATTAATTTCATGGCCGGAAATAGCACACTATGTCCTTTTTATCAAAAAAACTACAAAAAAATAATTAAATTAAAGATATGAATAACTAAATATGTTATTATGTACTATTATTTATTCCTTTTTCTATTGTAATGTTGGCAAAACTTAGAAAAAGGTATTGAACTCATTTTAATCTGGGTCCAGGAATGGTAATGTGTCAAATTTACAAAAACAAAATGCACGTGAATTAGTACATTACCACATTACCGTAGTCGGTGGGAATACCCCTAATGTTTTCCTGGTTTGCTTACAATTACCAAACTATTTTCCTACATCACTAGAGCAGCTGTCAGAACGTTGGGTGTGTTCAATACAATGATTGATTGTAGATATTATTGTAGGGTAAATAAACAAGCTGTTTACTGTTTTAAATGTTTGAAATGAATTTCTGTCTGAATGACCTTATGTACCAAGTTTATCCCAGAAATATAGTTTAATGAGATCTTAATATATGTATTTTCTTTTTTGGCTTTCAGTAAGACAACTTTATGTTATGTCCCACAAGGACAATTGAGAAAACCTCGTCTCCAGAGCCTAAAACGATTGGACACAACTCAAAATGATGGAAGTGAAGCACAACACACCGGTTGAGTTCAGTGACTTGACCTCGACTAGCAATGGAAATGGCACAATTGCCGGTTCAGACAGTGGTGTCGTCGCTGATGATGAACTCGTGCAGAACCTTAAGTCGTCGCTGCTGAAGGATGATCTTCTACAAGCGAATGGTATTTGAATAACTAAACACTATATAAACAATTGTCCTCCATACTATTGATGTCTTTTTTCCACTACAGAACGCATTACAAATGGTTTGCTCCCCGAAATGAACGGTTCCGATGTTGTTGATCTCGATGGTGTGGATTTGGATATGGACGTGATAAATCCGGAACTAGAGGAAAAACTATTGGCCGACGACGATGCCGATGTTGTGGATAAACTTTTGGCCGATGTGATTCCATCTACAGCACTTGAGACTCCCGATCAACCAGCAGTCAACCAGGACGCAACCACAGTTGTTGATCCCACTGAGAGCTCCGATGCAGTACGTGATCCAGGCGATGATCTTGATACGTTGCTATCAAAAATCAATGACATCGTCGACGATTGTTCTGAATCGCAGTCCGCTAAATCGCCTCTAGCAGAAAAGCTGGAGGTGGAGGAGGATTTGATCAATTGTGATACGCCAGCCAAATCCACAACAGACACAGAAACACTCAATGATACTGACCAAGATCCATCAGATATCAGTGTCATTGTGCTAGACGACAGCATCGTTGAGGTTAATGACAAAGCAGCCGAGAACTCCTCTGCTGCAACAAACGAGAGCTCTTCAACGGCCACAAGTAAGACTTCTTCCAAAGACGTTTGTAGCACTGAAGAATCTGAAGACGCGTCGCGAAAAATCGAAGTTGATATCAAGGACAAGGAAAGCTCAACGGATAAGGAGTCGAATGCTATTTCGTTGGAAGACAATCGAGCTGAATTAGGTCCTAGTGATAAAATTATATTAGATGTGGACCTGGAAGATCTGGGAAGCAACTCTAAAAATGAGGAAAGACCACAAGAGTCTGAAGTCCGGAGCAGATCACAAAGCCTAGGTGAATCAACGGCTCTTGAATCCAGTGAACAAACTCTAGAAAATGAAGAATTGGTGAAAGGGTCTGAAACGAAGACGCCAGAAATTGATGACTCTACAGAGACTAGCACAAAAGAATCCGAATTAAATGGAGTTGCAAAGGAGGATGTAGAAATTTCGCCTTCGTCTCTAAGTCCCGAAGCCGATGACTTGGAGCCCAAAACAAATGAATCGGAATCAAGTACAGTGGCGAAGAAGGACAGTGAAGCAACTCCTCCGTCTATAAATCTCGATGGCGACGAGTCTGATGATGATGTTGTGTTCTTTTACGACTGTAATAATGGAGCCGAAGAGAAGGACAATTCTGGAAATTTGGGTGAAGAGAAGCCTGAAACAGCTGACGAACCGAAACCAGAAGTAGAAGATGAATTTAAAGAAGTTGAGGATGATGACGTTGTGCTCCTGGACGATGAGGACGAAGAGAAGGTCCCTGGCGATAGTAAAGAGGACGAAGAGTCCTTCGATGTACAGACTACAGAGGACAAAAAGGACGAAAGTGCGATGGAGGAAAGTTCAGCGGCCAGTGTAACATCCGAGGACAAAGCAGTCAAGGAAGCTGAAGAGAAACCAGAGGAAACAAAGACTGACGGGGAAGCAGAAGATAACACAAAGAAAACAGAATCGAAGGAAAGTGAAATCTTAACATCACAGGAAAACGGTGCCACAGAAAAGGATGAAGATCAGGTGCTGGACGATTCGGACAATGCGCAGGACAAGTTCGATGAAGAGAAGAGCGAGAAGCAAGAAGTTGTTGTTCCTTCTGTGGCCAAGACCGCCGTCCCCACCGACGTCGAGGAGACGAACAGCAATTGCAGCAGTAGCAGCAATTTACTGCAGGAAGCTAAAGAAAGCTCGAGCGTCGAAGGCGAGGAGGAGACGGATCAGGGAAACGACGATGAATACGATGCGGTTGAGAACGAGTGCGAAGCGGCTGTGGATGTCGATGTAATGGAGGTGGTGGACGAGGAGTACAAAGAAGCTAGTGAAGAGAAGATTTCGCCTCCTGCGAAGCGAATTCGTCTGAGCGTTGAAGACGATGACGCAAATAACAAAGAGCAAATAACTGAGAGCAAGAATATCGAGGGAACGAAACAAATTGCAATTGACCAAGAAGACGTTAATGACCCAGATGTATGTGTGGTAAAAGAAGAGATGGTTGAAACGAAGGAGGCGGCAAAGAAATCGGAAGGAGAAAAACCGTCTCTAAAGCGCAGCCATGAAAGTTCCCCAGATCAAGACATGATTGAAACTGCCACTAAGAAAACTAAACCTGAAGAAGAACAGACTGAAATCAAACCAGATAGCAAGGATATAAAACCGGTGGATGGAGAAGAAAATCAAAAAGAGTGCTCTAAGTCCATCGATATAGAAACAAAGGATATAAACGCAGAGGTGGCGCTTGACAAAGTGTCACCTGAAGCAGACAAATCTGGCGATAGTATACCGACTGTGAAAGCGATCCCCTCTGATATTCCAGTGCCCTTATATCCTCCACCTGATTTCCAAACGACGACGTCCGATCTCAATCTGGACTTTCTGAAACGCTTCAAAAAATCTCTAGACAAAATTACAAAAGGCGATCTGGAGGAACTGGTTCTGCAGAAAATCGTCGAGGCCATCATACACAAGAGCGAGTTCGGAGAGATGCGAGAACTCGTCGAGAAACAGGAAAAAATCATCGCAACCCTCCGTACAAAGATATCGGAGCTCTCGAAACAGTTTCGCGACCTGGAAATGGTCCACAACCGTGTGCTGAAGGACATCGAATCGAAGAACTCACAGTTTCTGATGCCTGTTAAAATCACACGTGCCGTTGGTCTGCAGGTTCAAATCCCGTACAAAAAGAGCTCGGATCCCGTGAGCAATGCAGCTGCCAACAGCTTGTCTCCTCCGGGAGTCGACCGAAATGCGAACGCCCATCATCCGTACCGTGCGCCGAACCCAGGCCCACACCTCACGTCGCCCTCACGAGCGGCCAGTTCCGACTTCGGCAGCAGCTCGACAGTGTCCAGTTCCATAAGTACTCGCATTACGAACACGGCTCTGGCCTCGGCCGTCGCTGCTGCTGCCGCGAACACGCGCCGTGGCTGCGTACAGAAAATCACTCCCCAACGGCCGATTGAGCCCATGTCGAGTGTGTCCTCGTCATCCTCGGCGGCGTCGTCTTCATCGCTGGCACCCGCCTACCGCGCAGCACAGCAACAAGCGGCACAATCAACACAACAGGGCGCCCCCAAGTTGCTCAACAAGTCAGCAGCAACTGGTGCGGGCCAGCAGCGTGGTCGGTACTCCGGACCCGCGTCCATGATGCCGTCACAGGAACAACATGCCAGACAGCAGCAACCAAGTCCAACAAATCAATTGTAAGTTTTTATTCTGCTCTGTGGAGGAGAATCCAATTAATACTGCTCTTTTTTGCAGCCGTAAAATCGCTCCAACGAATGCTGCCATGTCCAAGCAGTCTAACTCCAGCTTGATCGCACAACAATATCGCCGCTCCGAGTCGATGCCGCAGGCGAGTATCTCGCCCGCGTCCATGACCGACAACTACACAAACTCCATGCATCAGCAGACCTCTGGAATGCCGGCCGTTAGCATTCTTCCGGCCAAGCCCAAGGAGAAGTCAGTCATTGATCTGACGGATGAGGATGACGCGCCCGCGACGGCGAGCCCGACGCCGGCGGTGCTCAGACAACGACTGTCCGCCGGCGGTGGCGGTGTCGGACCTTCCAGCTACCTTCTAAACAAGATGCCCAATGCGCAATCGCGATTGCAGGCGTCGGCCAATCATGCGGGCTCCAAAGCCCATGTGGCGGGGCGCATGCTATACGGTGAGTTCGAGAGAAAGCAATTATTTCTGAGATTTGCTCATATCTTTACTGTCTGCTCCGCAATTTAGGCTCCAAGGCCAATGGCAATGCCCCTGTGCCCACGAATCTGTCCACCCCGACCCACGGCGGCGTGACGCGTGTTACAATCGGTGCACAACAACGCGCCAAGTACGGCCACCCGGCGCCGCTGCCACCGACCCCGACGCAAAATCTCAATCCTGCTTGGAAGATGCCGCCGCCAAGGCCCACGATACGCATCAGTAATCTGGACAATGGCATTGTGATCTCGTGGACAGTCGAAGAGTCGATGGAACGGCATGCCGAATGCGTAAGCTATCAGATCTACGCCTACCAAGAGACTTCTGGCCCTCCGCTGATCGATTCGTGGCGCCATGTCGGCGACGTAAAGGCAATGCTTCTGCCCATGGCGGTGACACTGACGCAGTTCCAGGAGGGACAGCGTTACTATTTTGCGGTGCGCGCCGTCGATGTGCATCACCGTGTGGGACCTTTCAGTTTGCCCAAGACCTGGAGTTAAAGACAACGCCAGGTCAGGGAACTGGAACCAAAGAATGCTGGTCGATTGGTTGCATTCGCAAGTATCCGTTTTAGAGAGGATAATTAAGATAATAATGATTTACTTATAATAATAATAATTGGTTTTTGTTTCGAGTTAATTTATGATTTTAAATTTTATCTCGTAATTATTTATTTCCTGAAGTTTGAACATATTTTATTGTATAATAATTGCTAGAGTTTCGGTTAATTCTATTAAATTTTAGTCTAACTTAACTTAAAACATACACACTCACTTAATTCATAAAATTAGAACTAATCAGTCAGACGTAAGACATACATCTGACTGACTATACATAGACTAGTTTTAAATAGCTATTAATATGAAATTAATTAATTATGTACACTAAAATCATATGTGTATTCAAGGCATTGAAATTGAAATGTATTAAAAGGAAAACACCATGTTTTGATCTTTTAAATTATAACGCAAATACGTACGAATACAATTAATCTATGCAATACTCCTGAAGCAAAAGTGTTTCGATTTGGAAATTACCTTCTGTTTCGTCTGCTGTGGGTGTAGAAAATAAAAGTGAAAATTTCATATCTTATCTTTCTAAGCTGCAGTCAGCCTTCTCTTGTTTGATATTTCCTCATATAACATCCTTGGAATAACTTGGAAATAACACAACTACAAATGGAAATACTCTCGGATAATCCTGATAAACTACACAGACCAAATGATGGGAACTATTAGGGCAAATTAAGCAATTCATCGACACCACATTTTCCAGCACTCCTTCGATTCACTCCATCGACACGTTATCCTGCAATAAATTCTCCGATAATTCTCAAGTTGTTGCAGAGACTGTGGGATAATAAATGGCAACGACCGAAAACAACAATAAATACAATAATAACAATAAACCACCCGAGGACTCAGGTCGAAACATGGACACATTGAATACTTGGTATACACGAGTATAACTTCGGTGTGCGAGGGCTATTGTGCGTATGGGGACGTGTGAAGTGGATGTCATTTATAGGCAATTGTTTTCTTTGGACGGATCTGTGGCACTCGCCGACACGACGAGGCCGCAGTCATTGAGGAAGGATAATTAAGGAAACATCACGGAATGAAATAATGAAAATAATAATATGGTAAAGTTGCGTGAAAAGCGACCAAAGTCATAATTTCCTCCGCACCTTTCCGGGAACGAGCGGGAGGAGCGGAAAAACGCACACTGAAACGAAGTCAGAGGAGGCGAGAGAAGAATAAACAGAGAGAGAGAGACCACCTGTGAGGAAACGCGGTACGGTACGAGAGAACTTCGCATTAAAAAGTCACAAAGTTCCCTCCCTTCCTCCCGTTGTCAACCATATCAACCACGTGACCAGCGACGGCCTTCCGACGAGCCGCCATCCACCCATCTGCCCACCTACCCCGCCCCTTCCGACGACCCGACTCCGCAGGTTCGTCGACCATGGCGCTGGCATTGTTTTACTTTCATTCCAATATTCAATATCCTTGCATAAATTTACATAAGGACATTTTACCTGGCGTGCGACATGCTTCGGAACTTGTCCCATATTCGCTTGACTCTCCACCACCTCTGCCTCCCCCATCCGCTCGCCCACTCCTCGCGACCCCCGACCTTCGGGAGTCCTTTCGGGCAACGTCGCTTTGTTGTGATTACAAGAATGAAACTAGAACAAAAAAGCGGAACATCATAATTTTGGGGTTGTTGCTGGTATGGGTGCAGATTGTTGTTGTTGTTCACCTTGCTGTTATTCTAGTTGATTTCAACCATCAGTTCGTGAACACCTGAGCTCGTTATGAGCCCGATATCCTTCAGTGCTTCGGTCGTAAAACAACAGGATGTCTTTTTTGGAAAGTCTCCTATTTCCTGTTGGTGTTGTTGTTGTTTTTGCATTTGCTGTTGTTCTTTGGTGAAAAGTCATAATTAATTGCCACTCGACATGTCACGGATATATTTGCTCGACCTCGTTTTGGTAGAACAAAAACAGAAAGTTCTGCCAGAGAACCCAAACATTTTTTGGACAAACATAGGTCGATGGGCGTGGCAAATGGGCAGAAGGCATGGAATCGCGACTGGGCGACCCAGGAGAGAGAGGCGAGAAGGAAACAGGGATTTACGGAACATGTAGGATGGGGGTTTCACTAGCCTCAGGAGGTTCCGGCTACTTCTAATAGACCTTCGCGAGGCCTGTTTTTGCCCATGTTATCCTCTCTAACTATTTATGTATAAGTAATTCTCGCTGACATGCTTAATAAAGCAAGGACCTTCCACACCTCGATGTCCTGCGCACATTACCGCATTAATGCTGCTTTAATGCACTCGCCTCCCCCTCCACTTTGCAACCGCCGCGACACCCGGAACCATTTGCACAGTCAATTAATTTGCGTTATTATCCTTTCGGCTTCCCTGCAGCGGTTTCGAGGTCAAGCCCCCCTTCCCCACTTCCGCATCCTTCGTTGCCGTTCACCCCGCCTTCCTCCATGTGACAATCGTTATTGATATCGTTGTTGTGTGCGCGAATTTCTTGGCTTCGTTTCAATAACGAGTGAACTCAACGACACACACACACACAACCCTTTTGTCCTCACTCTTTGACCTCCGTCGACTGCCCATTGACCATTGTCAACAACACAATGTCCTGGTCGCTCGCCCTTGTCTCCGGTTTCGGGCCTTGGATTGCGCTTACGTGATCAGTCATCGATTCGGCGTCGGGTCAGATGCCAGACAAGCGAACCGACTGAGCGAGAGGGAGTGGGACAGACAGAGGGAGGTGACGAGGGTGAGATCTGCATGGTGGGGAGAAGAGAAGAGTCAAAGCGTCATTTGTCGAAAGGACGTAGGTTGCAAGTGCTAAACGCAGATCGTTTAAGGAGTCTTTCATTCTCTTCCCTTCCCTTCTCTTGTCAACCGAATCCACTTCCTCTTCTCTGCTCGTCGGTTCTCATTTTTCTTTCATCCTTCTCAATCGCTGCTCTCCCCCCGTTTAGAGTGCCTGCTAATTTCCTCTGACTACTCGAGGCGTCCTTCAAGGCTCGTTTAACTTGGACGGCGGTGGGCGACGAGTGAAGGGCGCAGACAGCGAGTGGCAGCGAGGCGAAGAGAGTCGAACCGAGAGTGAGAGAGATGGAGGAAGGTAGAGGGAGATGTAGTGAGATGGATGAAGATGGAGAGGTCAAGAGAGGCAGCGCGAAAAAAGTGAGAGGGAAAGGAGAATAGCTGTGAAATGGGCGCGATGAACGGGATGTCGAGAGAAACCCATGAACACCTCGCAGTCACATCGCGGGCACGGCGAACGCCCACCGCGAGTCCCCGCTTTGACCCCTTGCAAGGTTCCCCAATCTCCCCCAACCGCCCCTCTCCGGCCCAAGCCCCAAACACGCCCCGCGACCAGGTCTTCCGACTGCATTCGCAACAACAAGATCCACAGCGTGGCGCCAAACCGGTTCGTGCGCGTCCTTTGCGAAGGACACGGTGGAATGAGGCAGGCAGGATAATGCTGTTTGAGTGTATTTTCGGTCCGTGTATGAGTGGATGTGAGTGTGTGTGTGTCTGTGTGGAGGAGCTCGCCTCGCATTTGAATGCCAGCCAAAAACCTTGACATTCCTAACACATTGAGCAAAGCCAGGCGGCACCGAGCCAAGAACGTGCCCCTTAAGGACATGCAGGGGAGGTCCTTCCACCACACCCTCCATCCCCTCCCACTTTTGACCCTTCTCCTGCTTCGCCTCGTCGGGTCCGACTCCTAGTTCTGGTGTATTTGTATTTGTTTTCGATTGAGCGGGACTTTTGTTTGTATTGGTTTCCCATTCAAATGTTTGCGAATTTTTTCGTTGAATTTGCATTATTCGTGCTTGTGTTGGGGCCATGTGTTTGTGTTTGGCTCTTCTATCCTCGAGGGAGGTCAAACAGAGAGACAGAGCGAAGAGAGAGAGGGACAGAGTGGAGAGAGAGCGAAACGATTGAGAGGAGAGAGGAGACGATTGTCTGGCTCAAAGGACCTTTCGTAGTTCGACTGTGGTAACTTTTCCTTAAAGGGAAGGGTCTGTGGGTTTCTTTTGCGAGAGAGCGAGAAACTTGAGAGAGACGAAAGAAAGCGTGGCACGTTTTTCTCTCTCTTCCCACTGGGGTCGCCCCTCCCCGCCCCCTTCTTATTGTTTTTCTGCGACTGCACTGGATGACGTTTCGACATCACGTGTCTGTCAGGACACTTGCTTGCGGTTGTGTTTGTGCTGCGGTGACTAATGCCGACAACAACAAAACCAACTACCAACACCTTGACAACAAATTCCAAAGGAAGGGAGAGAACAAGTGAGAGAGAGAGAGGGGGCGAGGGAGAGAAAAGTGCATGCTATTTACACTTCTCTCGACAATCGATAATGATTTATTTATGCTGCCCTCGTTGTCGCTAATGTTCCGGAAGGAAGGATCCTGTGGAAGGAAGGATTCAGGAGAAGGAAAGACGGATGGACGGAAGGACAGATGAATGGAAGGACGGCACGACGGTGAATGGAAGGAGGCAGGAGAGATTGGCATATCCATGTCTCCGTAAATAACAATTCAATGTCATGCTGTAAGGACGTGTAATGTCCACAGCTGGTCGAAGGAGAAAGAGGGGCCTTTTCCAAGGACAGATATCGATCGGAAAGACTGGATTTTGATCCTTGCGGTTATGGCCATGGTCACAGTCTAATTGAGATCGAAGACAGAGTTTGTAAAAATTCGAAGATATTCGAAGAAATTCGAGGACATCCATGGATCTGGAAGTTGTCTCAGTAAATGACCGATCGGGAGCTGTTGAAAGAACTCGGCCCTTGGCAACCCTGTCGGGAGCCGAGGGGCCCCGACTCCAGGCAGATGACCAGCAGACAACACAACACAACAAAACACAGATGACGGCGATGCAAGGAATGTGAGGAATTCGTTGGATTCCCTTTGAGCGCGGGTCCTGCGCACTGGAGACCTCGCTCTCGCCAGTGTTGCCGTGCCGATCGACCGTGGTGGCTCCACTGCAGTCTGGCCAAACTCACCACACCGGAGGTGGCGGGGCAGCCGTAGACGGAGCGCAGAGGGGGAGCGTGGTAGCGAGTGCGATGATGGGAGCAAAAGGTCCTCTCGGCCATTCATCATCATTCGTCGTTGGCTTTTGGCCGTGTCGCACGGCTGTGACGGGACTGCGAGTTCAGTTAAGGGTTGACTGTCGAACGCATCGGTTGTGCGCGCTCTGTCTCTGTCTCTCTCTCTCCCCTTCTCGATTCGTCGTTCCCCCGCCTTGTGCTAGCATCGAGTGACGAAGTGTGCGTGAGTGCAAAGTGAGTGGAAAAGGGAAAACATAATTTGATAAATTTAAAAAAATATTAATTTTTCAAAATTAATAAAATATGAATACCCAAGTTTTTGGTTTAACTTGTGTATCATTTAAATAAAAAACCATTGATAATAAAAAATATAAAATATTAAAATGGTATTCAAAATAAAGAACCTAGTTTAAAAAATAAAGCCAGATATCAATTCGTAATTAAAGTTTTAATGTTAAAACTAATTCCAACTAAATAATTTTAAGTAAAATTCCATTACAAAATGACAAACAAATAAATAGTAACTACCATGATATTATGTATTCATTAAATATAATAAAGGTATTAAATATTATGTATATAAAATATTAATATTTTTAAAAATTATAAAATAAAAAAATATATATAAAAAAGTATAATAAAAATAATAACTACCATGATATATATTAAATACATATATACATATTAATAAAATATTAAAATATAAAATAAAAAATAATTTAAAGAATTGAAAATTAAATTAAAAACAAAATATTAAAAATCATCCAAAAATAAATATTTTCAAAATTCTATATACATAATCAATTTTTATTTACTAAATTAAAAATATTATGAAACTTTAGAAGTGGAAATTAAAAATCAATTTGTTTCCGCTCATTAGTCAAAGTGCTTACATCACGACATTATTGACGACACTACGTGCAGTGATTTGCGTGGATTGCTGGAAACACCTTCGGTTGGCCGTAATAATAATACAATAATAGTAACAACGAAATAATAACAGCCATAAAACAACATCAACAGTGAGAACACTATAGTAATAACAATAATAACGACAATAACCTACAGAACTTCCAACGTAAATACGTTAATCGATTACGTTGACGCTAACTTGAACGTTAACGTTAATTGAATTAGAAATTTGGCTTCGCACATTTTTCAACACATAGCCACGACTCACACTCGACATGTGTTTGTGACGAACTAATTGCGTATGTGTGCGAGTGAGTGAGTGCATCATACGTGTCCCAACACACAGACAGACACACGCACACATGTTGTTGGCATAATAAAGTCCTGGCAGGACGGAAGGACGTCTTCCGGTTGATTCACTGTGGGTCGGCCTCGTTGCGGCCAGACGGCTACCGAGTGGACGGGACAGACCAACGGAGGGACTGACAGACATTGAGACAAACAGACACTGGGGGAGACAGACCGCCGTCAACGAGCGAGCGACTGACCCAAGAACGAGCAATCAACGACAGACCGCCTGACGATCGAACAGTTTGTGTCCTCCATGCTCATCCGACCGTCCTCCATTCCTCCATTTGACTCCGTCCTTCCGTCCATTCGCCGATCCGATTCTACGTCCAATCATCCTTCTCTCCCTCCCTCAATCGCCCTCCTGTCGACCCATCAACCCAAGGCGAGGGTTTTGATTACGATTTATGCTTGCGTCGCTCGTTCGCCCGCCTGTTCGACCCACCTCCGACCGAAGAACCACGGACCGAAGTCCCTCCCTTCGTTTTGCCGCTCCTCTCTCCTTCGCTCGCTCTTCTCTCGTCCCTTCTTGTTCATTCATCCTCGGCCATCCCCATTGAAGGGGCCTCTCCACGCATCCGATGTAATGGAAACGCGCCATCGATTATTGATTGCCGGCTACGCCTTGCTTTTACCTTATCCACCCCGCCCCATCTTCCATCTCGCCACCCCCTTCCACCTCGCCCCCTCACGCCGCCGTGGGGCCCCGATGTGCCTGCCGCTACCTCTGGGAGGCTCTTGCGTGTGGCATGCGGACCCCAGAGTCAGCGGTTGGCGACTCGACATGACTTGCTTTCGTCTGTCGGTCTTCGGTCTATCTGCCTGACTGTCCGTTGGTTGGTAGGTCTTTCCGCCTGTCTGTCGTGCCCTCAGTTTGACGGAAAGTCTGTCTGTCGTCCGATTTTCTCTGTCACCTGGTCAGCCTCTTCCTTTCTTCATCCTTTCTCTCCCTCGATCTATATTCCCACGGCACCCCATTAGTTTGTCAGACTTTATGTCCTTCTTTAAAAAGCTTCTCTCATCCCTATCACTGGAGTTCTTTGCTCCGCTCGAGTTTCTGTCTCCCTCTCACTTGCGTTCTTGTCTCCCTCCCACTAGAGTTTTTGTCTCCCTATCACTAGAGTTTTTGTCACCATCCCACAGATATATCATGCTCCATTTTCTTCATATCGACTGCTAATGGGTTATGTCGATAAACAGCAAATAACAATAATAACAACAACAATGACCGCATCCACCTGTCCCCCTCTCCCTTGGGACCCTTTTAAAGAAGCCCCTTCTGTCCGTGTGTTGATGGGTTTGAGAGGTCGGTGGAGGACGCGCGTTTCCTCGTTAGCAATTCTTTCAATTTGAAATTCAATTAAACGTCGTGTTTTTCCTTCTTCTTCTACGTCATAATTTCCTTCTTCTTCTGGTTGCTCTTCTTATTCTTCATTTTTCCTTTTTTCTTCTTAGTCTTCCTCTTACTTATTATTATTCTTCTTGTGGTTTCTGTTTTTCATTATTATCCTTTTTGTCCTTCTCGTCTTTATTCTTCGTTTATTTGGTCTTCTTTCAACACCACGCGAGTTTCATATTTTCCTTTGTTTTTCCTTTCATGTATTGTTTTTTCATCCATATTCGTGTTTTTATTCCCCTTTGTTGTTGTTGCTTTTGTTATTATTATTATTTTTTACATCACGGTCTCCTTCAGTGCAAGGACGAAGTTTTTTCCCTTACAGAAGCTTATGGTGATGTCGGTCGAAGTTTTACAAAACCTGATGCGAAGCAGGAGAGGGAGAAAACAACAACAACAAAAGCAATATACATTGTTGTTATTGGTATCCGAAGGACCTGGTTGTTGTTGTTGCACAACTTAAAATATGATATTTATGTATGGGAATGAGTCTGTGTGTGTGTTTGTGTTGGGGTCACGTAAACTGTTTGGAGGTTTTACACTGAGCCTTCGGACAGTTTGAATTTATTGAAAAAAGAGCCCGAGTTAATTAAGGATCTCGCGATGACCGGACTTCGCGGTGAAGGGACCTCAGGAATTCGCCCATGGAAGGTAGTGAATTGATCTTAAATCATACGGGTGGGGAGGAGAATGAAGTCTCAATTAGTAAATTTTGTAGGTTCCATTAGTTCAGATGCTGGGGGGAATTTTGGAGCATCAACCTGAAGCTTCAACCTTCAGGACTCAACCCTTAAGCGGCCTGCTTAACGACCATGGCAACCGCTCTGAGCCTCTGACGAGAACCCCGACCTCTCCGCTCCACTGTTGATTTGAGAGGATTCTCCGTCATTAGCTCCCACCCCATCGACATTTCCACCTTCCCCTCTGCCCTAATCATGGTCATAACTCGGCATTTGATAAACACACCGATGACAGCCAATCGCAATGAGTTCACATGTACGTGTCTTTGTGTGGGTGGGAGTGGGCGTGACTGTGTGCGCGCTTTGGAGGGCGACGTAAACGGTTTACGACCGTCTACGTCCACACCATATATGAATGCGCGATAAAATCATAAATAAAGGCATCGAATTGCATGCAATAAAATAACGTATACTCAAATAACAATGAAAATAAAAAGCACAGAAGAAAGACAAATGAATAAAAATAAATGAAAATGACGAAATAAAAACAAAAAAATTGGGAGAAAAATCAATTGAAACAAGACAAACAAACATAAAATACAGCTTCAACAAAATTAATTTAATTTTTAGAAAAAAAAATATACATAAATTTTAAATAAAAAACGAATACACAAGAATAAAAAGTAAATAAAACAAAGAAATTTAAAATAAATAAAACAAAACATGAAGATAAAGAAAAATAAAACGATAAATGTATAAAAAAAACATAAATATGAATAAGTCATATATAAAAAAATTGCCTCCCTAAAATTTCCAACGATCAATCAAATTAGGAGAGGTTGAGGGTGGATTTTGGGGTGTAGAATAATAATAATAATAAATAAATTCCATTAAAATTTCATGTGATTTGTCAGAGCATCTTGTAGATGTTGTAAAAAGATTATATAGTTCGGGGAGAAACAGAGAGAAAGAAAATACGGAATAAAAAAATAATAAAAAAGGAAAATAAAAAAGGAAAACAAACAGAAGAAGATATCGAAAAAACGCGGCCGTCTCGAGATTTCGGAGCAGTCGAAACGAAACGATTGCAGAAAACATTGTCAACAGCAACAACAAAGCGTAAAATACATTGGAATTAATCAGACCCGCATGATACAGCTACACACACACACACCAACACACAGACACGCATACGTCGTCAACGCATGGAATTGAGCTGAGGAAAAGTGCCAACGTCAGGCGATTCCATCGTGGAGCGAACGTGTCCAACGACAGCGGACGCATCTGTCAGATACGAGAACAGCACACACACACATATACACATCAGTGGACGGCGTCGCACACGTGTGCAAAGGACGACCTCTTGAGGCTCCAAAGGATTCCGCCATCATCCTCGGGATCTGCTCCTGGGCCCCCAAACTCGAACCCGATCCGGCCACGACCGGCCCCGGTGCGTATCTGCGAGATACACATACTCGAGACGGAGGCGGCGCCAGGCCGACCGGAACCGGAAGCGGAACTGGGACCGGAAGCCGTCTTAAGTGCACAGCCCAGCGCGCTTTTCGAGCTCCATGGAGGAGCCCTTGAAATCAACTGGCCGCATTTGATTTAGTGATTGCCGAAGGAGCCCACGAGACGAACGTCGATGGTCAAAGGACGGAAAACCCATTCACGGACCCTCGTCCTGGGCCCACCATCCGTCGCCCTGTCGTCATCATCGTCGTCGTCGTCGTTGCGAGAACAATAAATCGCCATGGAAAGGTAAGTGTTGCCCATCTTTTGTTTCACTCGTGAGGGATCGATGTTGTTACTTTTTGTTTTTTGCCTCTGACTTCCTCCATTTCTTCTCCTGCTCCCCACTTGGTCCTATTGCTATTCATGGCTGTGACACGAACTGCTTTCGCTCCCCACTCGTCGTGAGAGAGGCGTTGGCTCGTCGGCGAAGGGCGGGGCGTGCGAAGGGGCGGGTCCAAGTGGTTAAATTTCACACACGCACGCACCCAGGACCCACAAAGGGTTGCCTTCTCGCCTCGCCCAGCCACGCCCACATTCCTCTGCCCACCTCGCTTTCCCCCTTTTCTTCTCCCTCTTCCTTTTCCTCTCCCGCCTCGAGCAGCTGCCACTTCAGAATTGATTCATTTACCTCTGGTTATTGGATCGGGTTCGGTGCGAATCCCGTCACGAGTGGAAATCGGATTTGGAGCCTCCGCCTTCCTCTTTCAGGTAAGGTCCAACTCAAGGACCAACAATTGCTGTGGTGGCGAAAAAGGCATCGAGAGAAACTGGGAAAAGTATTTGCATAGTCTGCGATTGGATATTGGGCGGATAAACAAGTCATATTCGAGAGTGTATTAACAAGAAGGATTTATTGAAGGATCTAGTCGTGTATCTCCAGAAGCTTATACTAAAAATCTACTGAGGAATCTCCAGAAGAATCTCAAGAACCTCCTGAAGGATCTCCTTAAGACGAACTAAGGGATCTCATGTGGAATATTCTCAAGGATCATAAACCATCGATTAAGAATCATGATCAGAGTCTCTTGGGTGGGCGAAGACGAAGGTCGATGACCTCTTGTTTTGGCCGAACCCGGGCTTCGATTTCGATTGACTTCCACGATTGGGGTTTCCAAGAAGGTCGGCTGCAATCGTGTATGACATCGATGGTGGTGGAAGGAATTTTGTGAAGGTCTCTTGTGGAAGCTCTTCGAGCGATGAGTCTTTTCAAGCTTCAATTCACCCCACAACCTTGGCGCCCAGCGACAGGGCTCTGAAGGAAGGGTTCGGGTGGTTGAAATACGCCATTGGAATCCGCCCAAGGTGAAGGCGACAATATGTCGTGTTTAACCCTGTGCGGTGGGTGGGTTTTTCGTCATTATGTTGACTCACTGCTGGTTGTCGTTGTCCCAGTGGTTCTTGTTGTTGTGCTTGTTCCTTTTAATTCCATTTAATTTCCATTTATTTTTATTTTATTTCTACCTCAAGAACCCAACACTCGGGTTGAACAAATGCAGCAATCGTTGAAGCCACCGAAATGCGTCCGCCTCACGCATCACAAGGGGTTGTCGGGTGGGCAGCGGGGGGTGCGGCGTCTACAGCGGGGTGCGCTCAAACTCTGGGCGACCTGGCTGCGATATTCAAGGCAACTCAAGGCGAGAACGACGGCCGACGGCGTTTGTCGCCGACGCCTTCTCGGTGGATGTGACATGAAAGCCCAATGATTGCAATCGAGGTACGAAGTGGAAGGGAGTAGCAACGACTAAAATAACAACAATTATAGTAAGAACAATAACAGGAGAAACAACAACTATAGCAACAACAACAACAAACACCATTAAAGACACATTGAGAACACAATTCCAACAGTAACAACTACAGCAATGATAATGAAATGAAAACACAAAAACAGAGGTTGTCAGTCAGAATGTTGTCAGAAACAACAACAAAAAACGAGGGGGAGAACAACAAAAATCCAAGTGGGAACAACAACAAATACCAACGGGAAGAACAACAAAAAGCGACAACAACAAAACAAGCCAACAACAGCAATAACAACTAGAAATAAAAAACTCAAACAAACAACTAAATGGAACACGTACATCCTTTGACGCCATTTGACATGCCGTGCGTCCTGGAGCACATCTGTCCGTCCGTCCATTTGTCTGTCTGTCCCTCCAGTTGTGTGTCTGTCTCTCCAGTTGTCTGTCTGTTTATCCGTCCACCTGCCCGTCCATCTGTCGCTCGATGGGGACACGATTGAGGGTTGACTGAGGGTTGGGCGGCGAAGGAGAAACGTCCGGGGTGCGTCAGGGTGCGGGGAGCCCAAGCGAGGCGGGGTGGCGAAAGCAACCGTGACGAGGCAGGACGGCAGGCTGAACTGAGTTTTTAATTTTTCAAATGCTGCACTGAATTTTAATTGAATTTCTCGGAAGGCACAATTTTCTGGGCTTTTGAGCGAATGTCCTGCGGCGTTGAAGTCGAAGTCGACGTCGCCGTCGTTAGCAATGAATGGAGCAGAAATGGAATGTGAGTGAGAGAGAGAGAGGTTCGGGAGTAAGAAAGAGTACGATGACTAGGATCCAAAAGACATGTCTTTTAACCATATTCGTCTTCTTCTAGTTTATTTTAATCTCGATCTCCAAATTCATTCCATTCAAATTAATCTTGACTAACATTGTTATTGTTGTTGCTTTCAACCCAGTGGTGCCAGCTTTAAATCCTGACCCCGCCCTCTCAACGATGAGGGGGGGTTTGAAAACCATTTGAACCTTGTCTCCATCGTTGCTGGAGACGAGCTTTGGTCGGCTTTGTTGGCCTTGTTGTTATCGTTGTTTTCTTAATCATTTTTCATTGATTTTATTCCACTCTATTGTCTTTCTATCTCTCTACATCTCCCTCTTTCTCTCCCTCTATTGGCCACTCCCCATCGTAATGAGCTTCGTCCGTTGTCTGTCGTCAGCTCTTAAATTGACTATCTGAGTCTCTGTTCACCTCTCTGTTGGTCTGTCCTCAACTATGTCTGTCTGGTGGGTTGTCGATATATCCGTTGTCTATCTGTCTATCAATCGTGGTGCGAATCTCTACGTCCACTGGCTGTCTTTCTGTCTCTCTGTCGGTCTCCTTTCTAATATAAGACTTCTAGTCGGACTGTCTGTCCGCCATTCAGTTTTAAGTCCGTCCATCCGTCTGTCTTTCTGTCGATTGTCATTGAAAATTGAATTCACTTCCTACTCGATTTGCTTCCAAAATGGCTGCCACACGTTTTCCGCTTCTCATAATAAGCTTAGATAGGATAAACCTTTCTCTTTCCTCCCCACCTTCTCTTTCTAACACACACACGCATTTACCTTAGTGGAACTCGGTGCCTTCCCCCCAGTCAATTGTCCGTTTCCCTCTCTCTCGCTCTCTCGCTCAATCAATCCTCCCCCCTCGCTCGCTCTTTGTAATGAAGCGAATTAAGTGGGAGGAAGAGACAAAGGCTGAAGAGACAGAGGAAGAGTAGGCGGGAGTTAGAGAGAGATGGGGCTGCTGAGAAGAAGGCTGGAATGCTTAATGAGTGTCCCCCGGTGACTCAACGATACACTGAGAGGGAACAGGGAACGCTATTGAGTACACTGAAAATAACTAAATCAATGTTCTATGGAAATCATTCTCCTCCTCTCGGATTATCATCAGACAGAGAAATTTTTTTTTTTTTTATTCCATTTGCCCATTTTTTGAATTATTAATTTTTTATAAATATTTAATATTTTTTTTTATTTTTATAGATTATATTCCTTTTTTGATATTATTATTTTTTAATACTTTTGTTTTTTTTCACATTGATTAATTTCGTTAATTATATTTTGTGATTAACTTTTATCATACATTTTTGTCATGCGTTATTCATTATTTTTTTTGTTTCATACGATTATTTTCGTCATTAATTTCTTTCATTGACTCTGTTCATTAGTTTTTTTGTTAATTGTGTTCATTATTTTTTGTCATTGATGTCATTATTTTTTTTCTGGTTTCTTCCGGTGTAACTGCAGGTTGCTAATTTCACAACTTGTGGGCAATTTCAGTCGCTCCCGACGGCGTAATGTGAAACTTTCAACGCTTCACTCAGAGGTCATATAGAATTAATTCCTTCATCCTTCTCTATCTCTCTTTCTCTCTTCCTCACACCCTGTGTTTTTCTTCCTTTCCATTATTGAGTTGTTATGCCTTCTGCTAGTTCTTCTGTTTATTTTACTTGTCTTTTAATAGTGTTTTTTGTCCTGTAATTATTGTGTTTCGCCTCTCGAGTTTTAGTCTGTCTTCTCATTCTGTTACTTATTCACTTTCTTTCCTAGTTCTCCTTTTTTCCCATTTATTCTCACTCCAATTTCTTGGAGGTTTTTCTGTTTTCGTTGAGTCTGCAAAAATTCTCCAGCAACAACCATAACTATCTAATCGGGTTCAGTTAAGCGGTTAATATATGTCTGTAAGTTTTGTTGTCGTTGGCGAGTTTCTCTACAGACGGTGAAAGGGGGAGAGATCGTTAGGGGTTGGGTGTTCGCAACCCTGAAGTCACCGGACCTTGCTTAATCCCAAAGCGTCGTCAAGGTTCTTCAATCGTTGGTTTTCCTTCATTTCTTGGAGGTCAGCAGAAGACAGGGGGATGGTTAAAGGAGGTGAGGAGAGGGTGTGTAAAGGAGGAATCAGTTGGTTATGGCCAGTGTTGGGTTCGGGGTGACGGCGTTTCGAGGTCGGCAGAGTCTTTCCATGTGCTTTCTTTTCCTTTTTTCTTCTTCAATTATTTTCTTCTTGCACTCTCGTTTAAATTTTACTGTTTCTCCTCATCAGTATCACGGTCTCTTCTTCCGATTTTTAGCTTCAATATTTAGTTTTCATATCTCTCCATCATTCGTTTGATCTTCCTCTATTCTCTGAAAGTCCTTAGTTTCTTTCTTCCTTGTCTTGTTTCCATTCACCATCGGTATGTACTTCTAGCTCTCTTTACCTCAATATATTAATTTATCGCTAAATATATAATTTTCTCTCTGTTTTCTTTCTCTCTCGCAATCTCCTCTCTATGTCATAATCTCCTGTCCCTCTCTTTTTTATTTACACACTAAATTTCTCTCAGACTCAGAACTCGTCGACCTCGTTTTATTATCCCCCACTCTTTTTATTTCCTTATACCCATCTCTCTCTGTCTCTCTCACACCCTTTCTTTTTCGCGTGCCCTGAGTAACAAGGGTAATTAAAGCCACTCGAATTATCTCGATTATTTACGCAAATCTTCGAGACCGATCCCGTCCAGAACCTTCGTCCCTTGGCTCCTTCAGTGAATCCGCCAAGAATGTCTTTGGAATCCTGAGGAATTCTAAAATCCTCCACCAGCTCGTGAGAAAAAGGACGCAGGCGGATTTAACTTCTATCAAGCTCATTAAAAATAAAAAATAAGCGAAATGAGGGGAAAATTTTAATTGCGAAATGATCAAGAGATTATTCAAAGCACCAGGAATATCCAACAAAAACAGCTCGAATAACAACAACTTGTATAATAATAACAACAAGTCCAATAAAAATAACAAGATTTCAGACAACAACAATAATAAGAGTAAACAACAACAATGCTAAGCCGGCATGTTAACGGCACGGGTCAACAGCTGCCGCCAGAACCGCAAGATTAACTGAAGCTTCCGCTTCCGGTGGAGGCTGATGGGAATGAGGATGGTGATAAGGAGGAGGAGGCGTGGCAAAGGGGCGACGAGGCCCGCGGGAGAGCGAAAATGAGGCCATCGGCGAAATCATTTCCACCGCTCTTCGAGTGGAATCAGCTGCAGGACACGCACCAACACGCACACAGACACGCTGCTGAGGAGGACATTCACTTCCGCTTTAGACTGGTGGAGAGAGCGCGACGGACGGACGTTCTTTGGGTCAGAATGGGATGGAGAGAGTGAAGCGAAGTTGGGGAAAGGAGATGGGAGAATGGAAGACACAGCGAGATCTTCATCAAAGACGAAAGGCGAAGATGAGAAAAGGGCAACACAACAACAACGAAATACTGCGAATGAACTGAGAACGGCGGGTGGTGGGTTGAGGACAAGAAGAGGATCCTGGGGCTCGTGTTCGAGGAGTGACGACTGAAGGACGACGGATTGAGGTGGAAGCCATAAAAAGATGATGGCCTTTTTTTCGTGGGCCACGCCTCCCGCCCCTCTCACCTGCCTACATCGGCCCTTCCCCGGTCTGTCCCTCGCGCCTTAACGAGCCCTCGGTGTCGTCGTCCGGCAGCATCGGCTTTCCGTTCGGCTGCCCTCGAAAGGACGACGACGCACAACAAAATGGCGGCCTTGCCATCGCTTCAAGTATTTTTTCCTGTATTTGCTCTTTCTTCGTTTCGTTTTTTTCGGTTAATTTTTGTTTTGTTTTTTTATGTCAGGGTTTATTCGTCTTAGTCTTCTTCTTTCCTATTGTGGGTTCTTTTCTTGATCTCATCTTTGGATTCATTTGAAATTCATAACGTGATTTTAGCGCAAAGTGAAACGAGTCGAACGGAAAACAACTTCCTTTTTCTCCATTTTCTCCTTTCTCTTCCTCCTCCTTCCGTTATTTCTCCTCATCAACCTCCCCTCGCCTTCTTCGTCATCGTTGTCGTCGGCAGCTCCCGGCCTCTTCATTAATAACTCATTAATTTCCCGGCAGTTCCATCCCTCTCTCTTCCTCGTGACAGAAGGACCTCGCATTGCCTCTCTTTCGCTCTTCCACTCCCATTAAGTTGTTTATACGCTTACTTAAATCATTATTTTCGCTTGTTTCGTTTCCTCGAAATTCGATTCGCTTGGACGAAAGGCTTTTATTTTCTGTTTCTTTCATCCCCAAACCTATTTCTCCTTCATTTCTTACTCTCCCTCGCTCTTACTCATTTCTCGAATGATTCTTTTCAATATTGTTATTATATTATTCATAACTTCTTCGTGTGTTTCCTTCGAAAGTCCTTTAATTCGACATGAAAAGAGTTTTGTTGATTTTCACTGCATCTCCGGATACGCTTTCCGTCCTTCAAGAACTTTGGAGACCGGGCGCTGAAACCAAAGTCTGGTTTCCTGAAAAACAATTAAATCGCCACTACTCGAGCAGTTCCACATCCTGCGTGCATCGTGGAAACGGTGTCAAAGTTCCTCCGAGCCAGGTCAAAGCGTCCGCGAAGTTCTCCCGAATCCTCTCGAAGTCACCCGAATCCTTCTGGCGCCTCCCGAACGTCTTCCTGAGAGTTGTGTCGCGCCCTTCGCCAGGACTTCGCCTACACCTTTATCATCCGTTTCTCGGGAAACTTTCACTTCAAACTGTCCGTCCGTCCGTCCGTCCGTCCGTCTGTCCGTCTGTCTGTCTGTACGTCTATCCCTGGGCAGCTGGTCATGAAACATGCACGTGGCAGGAGTTGACTTTGTTCTTGTGGCTGTTGATTTGGTTGGTTCTTGTCGCTATCGTGTTTGTTGTTGTTGTTTTTGTGGTTGTTCTTGACATCCTAACAAAAAGGAGCTAATGCGAATTTTCTTTGTTCGTTCAGAATACATTTCAGTCATAAAAGTTGGCGATAACCACAAGAATAAAATCAACAAAAAATCCGAATATATAAAAATACCACGAACTACATAAAAATAACCACAAAAATATCGTATAAATCAATAAATAAGGAAGTGAAAAGTAAATTGCTTCAATAATGAATATCCTAATGTATAAATGGGAAATTATACCAATGATGTAATGAAACAGTAAAATATGTGACATTATTATGTCATATATCGTAATTGTTGCTTAATACAGATGAATCTGATGGGAATAATTAGAATGATTATTCTGGATTTATATATGCATCTATTTCGACATGTTGAAGAATACTTCATGTATGCACAATAATTTCCTATCAATGAGACACATGTCTGTAACCGCAATCACAGGTCTAGATAAGGTCCGAGAATTACTCCGGACGAATTATCCCCGAGTGGAATTTCTATTTGTGATCTAAGGTAATTACAGTGAATTTCCCCTCCTTCGACTCATCGCCAGGGAATTTTCAAACGTATTGAAATGTTGTCTCGTGGCCGTAAAGCGATGCCAGATCGTCATTGCTCATGCGGTACGAAGTGATACAAATTACGAAGTTAATTGTGATTAAATGCAAATCCGAAGCTTGGGGAAATTTCCCTCTGGCCGGCTCTCTCTGGAAATCTCCCGTCAGTGGGCAATTAAGTTTCCAATATATCTTAAATCTGGCAACAAATTTCCCGAGAACACCACAAATATTCCCAGGCAACACTGTCGACGGGGGCAATAATAAATTTCCCTCATTTGTGGTCGTTAACAACAACAACAACAGCAACAAATTGTCTCTGTGTTTTTCGAGATGTCCATTTGTCTAATGTTGTTGGCAGTATTGTTGTTGTTCTGGTAGTTCTTGTTGTAATTGTAGCACACACACATTCATCTTAGACCGGCGAGAAACTCCCCACGGTGCCCTTGATGAGCCCACGGTCTCCATTAAAGAGCGAGAAGGCGTCAGAAAGGGAGGTGGAGAAATATATAGAGCATCAGTGAGGAGAGAATGAATGGGAAGGAGAGTAGGAGATGGAGGGAGACAGAGGCGAACCTGCCTTGCGATTAAATTAACGCAATTTATTTGAATTTATTTCGTCCTTCGGTATGCCAGAAGGATGCGAAAGACCCCGTCGTGGCGAGGATTCTGCGAAATTTCACACAATTTGCATTGAATTCTGCGCTCGGGTCTGTTCTGAGTCCTGTTTCGTATCCTCTTCATGTTCCTCCTGCTGGCCGTGATTTGGTCATTTCGAATGCGAATCGTTATAGATTTGCTTTATTTCCTCGGGGGTTTCTGTTTTGTGAAGGAAATCATAATTTCCTCTTCCGATTTATCTCATTCTGATCGGAGGAAATTGGAAATTCATAAAAATATAAATAGAAAAAAAAATGGGACCACGAAGGGATTTCTTTCCATTTATATTTGCTCCACATTTTTTTTGATATTGATCATAATGAAATAAAAAATATGACTAAATTATTAAAATATTATTAAAAACTTAATTTTTTATTTGAAAAATATGTGCCCGAAGTAGGAGAGAAAAATCGGTGAAATTTTCAGTACTTCCACATTCTCGATCTCCATCCGGTGTCTGAATCGTCTCCTGATTGTCCAAGAAATTGGACTTGATTCAAAATCGAAAACATTTCTATTCTGAAAGAGAAAATTGAAGTTTTTTCCGTTCCCTTTCGAAATCCCAACTCGATGATGGGAAATCCCAGAAGGACCTTTTCAAAATCAGAAGAAGGATACTCGCAAGGAACGAGAATGAAGGGGAAAACAAATCAAAGCAATAATTCCTTGCATGCATTCTGAACAAAAAGGACAAGAGTAGAAGAGAGAGAGAGGGCGACAGTGAGTGAGAAATCATAAAAATGAAATAAAAAGGAAAGGAAAATTAAGAATAAAAGGATGCTCTGTCCTCCCCTTTCTTTTGTTTTCTTTTGATTCCCTTTGTTTTATTTGTTTTGCATTTTTAACACCACTTGAGAGCGACAGCTACGGATAGAAGCGGAGAGGGAGAAGGATGGTTGAGGGGTAGGAAAGAAGGCGGATGGAGTGGGAGAAGAGAGAAGAAAGGGAAGCCATCTGAAGTGTAAAGAAGTGCCAGAGGAGAACAACAAGAAAACGGAAATGGCGAAAACCTGAAGACAATGGACGACGACAGCCAGTCAAACCCACAGCCCACAATCGTAGCGTAGGTACACAGAAAAAACCCCGACCCTCTCCCCTCTCTCCCAACCTCACTCTTCGGAATAACAACAACAACCCTCGAAGCTCTCAAGTCATGTCAAATCTCCCAGACAGCTCCATCGAAACACCTAGATAGCCAGATGTGAAAAGACTAACCGGAAAGAGAGTGACAGAGGGAAGTGGAAGGGAAGAACAGTGGGAGAGGTGAATGGAAAGGGGAGAGGGACAAAGAAAGAGAGTGTGAGGGGAGAGCGAGACAGTAGATGGATACAAAGAACTCTACCTACACGGATGCCAACAAACGGTGACATTCATTTCCATGAATTATAAACTAGAGCGAGATGGATTGAGAAAGCAAGTCCGCGAGTGCGGTTGCTAGAGTGAGAGGGATAGTGGGGTAGAGGGAGAAGGAGGAGGAGGAGGAGAAGGGGCGTGTGATGTGCGAAGCGAATAAATATCCTGTTGCGAAATGATTTTTTGTTGTCTTTCCAACTAACTTTCTTTGTCGTTTTGTCTCTGTCTTTGTGCTGAGTGAGTTACGTGGTCAGGGGAGATGATTTGTGGGTATAAAGAGGCAGAGGGAGAGCAAGAGAGAGATCCAGAGAGAGAGAGTGAGATAGGGAGAGAGAGAGAAGGAGAGAAACATGTGATGTAAATTGAGTCATGCTGTGAGGGAGGTGGAAGAAAAATCTCATGCTTTTCTTATTTATTGCTTTGTTTATTATTTTCCATTTGTGTTACATTTTACTTTTTATTATTTTTATTTGTAAAAATATTGATATTCATGCTACTTATTAGCTATTTAGTTAAAAGAGCTGTCGAAATAAAATTATTGGTATTACAATGCTAAACTCTGCAGAAATTGCGTAATCTACATGTATTACTCTAATATTCTGTCCGTACGATTCCTAAAAAATCCTTTCATTCAATCGGTTATGACTCGACGGGAAGGGAAAATCAAATTATCCTCCAATCACTTCCCAGAAAAACAACTTTTGATAATCTCTTTCGAATATTTCATGGAAATCTCATGTGAAATATTTTATTTCTATTGGCACACCCCATAAATCAAAATAAATCAAATGAATCAGAATATTTCAGTAAATTCAATTGCAGAAAATAACATGACTTTTTTTTATTATTCAAAATTTTATATAATATTGGTGAAAATTATTTAATATGACTGAAATGATATGATAATGTATTATTTAAAAGTATTAAAGATTTTATTGAGCATAATGAATATGGAGCATTTTTTCAATTATTTAATATAATAGAAGAGACTAGGTGATGGCGTTATAGTCTACTGACTGGCCAATAAACATTAAATAAAAAAAAAAAAAAAAATAGAAGAGACTAGAAGATATTCATAATTTCTAAAAACTCTTAAAGCGACATGAAACACAAGCAATACATCAACTTGTGGTCCGAAGACAATGAGTATTGGTGAAGGTGGTGAAGGGAAAATTGCCGTTATTGAATTAGGATGAATTTTCAATTGGAAAACTGTCGAAAACGAACTCGAAAGTTGAATTGTGAATGCAGAAATTAATTGCTGGCCATGTTTTGTGAAGAAACCCCAAATATTGGGAAATTCAATTACGAAACAATACAAACAAAAATAATTATCAAGTGAAGGAGTGAAGGAAAACTGAGAAACCTCATTTTGGAGCAGAGTAGAAAATGTATGCACATGTGCTGTATTTCCGCAAATTGAATAAAATCTCAAAGGCACCGTGGAAGGAGTGCAGGGGGATCGTGGCGGGGGCCGCAGGGACCTCTGGGCCGAGTCCAATGGGCCGTGGCGTGCAGCCGGAGCCGAATTACGTGTTAAATGCTCCGAGTGCGTTAAAGCGGGTTCCGGCCGGGCTCCACAAGTCGGGTAGCGGGCGGTCGGTTCGGCGGGATGGCGAAACTTTGTTTATTTTACTTTTAGGAGGCAACTTTTTAATGCGGCTTCGAATCCGTCTCCTGCAGAGAGTGTGAACGAGTGAGTCAGAGAGCGTGAGGAAGTGTGTACGAGGGAGACGAAGGGAGAGAGAGGATTTGATTCTCTCTCCGTGGGTGGGTCCTCTCTCGCTCTCTGGGCGAGAGAAAAAGTGAGATTTGACGGCAGGAAGTGGAGAAGCATGCGGATGTAGGGAGGACACACGCCAAAGGACTGAATGAAAAGGATTTGTAAATGTCTTTCTCCACTCGGGGTATTGGATATGAAGAGGACAATCGGATTAAAAGTTGACAGCAGCTTAGAATACTCGAATAGCCGAGGCAGAAGGACGCAGACAGAGCCCAGCTGCGGACAGAAGAGGGACAGACGGACCTGGGCGTCCTGAGAACGAAGCATATGCTCGAGAGTGGACAGGAGAGTAATTCGCAGAGTGATCCCTCTCTGTGCTGGCTCGCAAAATCCTCGTTTTTGAGTTCCCGAGCTTTCCTTTCGATTTTATTATGGCGATTACTTTCTAATTGTTCCTTCTATAAATAGTAGATAATGCCATTGCACGGATTTAACCATTCACCACACTCATGCTTTATTCCAAGGAGTTGCCTTTCTCTCTTTCGTACTCTGATCGTCCTGGTCTGAACCATAGACTTCATTTCGGGTCCTGAAAAAATGACAATAATTCAAGCTAATTTAGTCCTTTCCTTTCTTCTTCTTGAGCGTTATTAAAGTCCTTGCTGGTGTTATCGTTTGAGTTGTTGTTCTTGTTATTGTTGTTGTTTTTGTTGATTCCCCTTCTGCTGATGGTCGCAATTTCTCTCGTGTTCAACGACGCCCGCTGATTGCCCGGTCGGTGTTGATGGTTCGGTGGCTGCTGACGACGACGACGTCGTCCTCGATGGCCGCGTTGACAACGACAACGACGACAGCCCCGATGATGATGTTGATGATGTCCTCTCTTTTTAGTGCTTTCTCTCTCTCACCCTCTCTCCACACTCCGCTTCATCCTTTCTCGGTCGTTTCCCCTCTCAATTGAAGGCTCCTTCGACTGCTCTCGCTCCAGCTGTCTGTCGCTTCCCTTCTCTCTCGTACGCTTCCCTTCTCTCTCTTTCGTTCACAACTCATACGCATTCCCGCCCACAATGGCCGCGGCTGCCCCTGTACATGACGTTGCAGCGTTGCCAACTTATAATGACAGAAATACTTAAACAACAATTTTTACGGTACAAACATTTGCAGAGCAAAGTGAACGATAAGAATAAATGACGCTGGGGGGTCCGCACTTCTCCTCCTTGGGATGCTTGCTCTTCTGCCTTCTCTTTTCCACTCTCTCTCTCTTCCTCATCTTCCTTATTGCCCCCTTTTCCTCGTCGATTCGTCGTCCTCTGGTGGATTCGTTTGCAACCGACCGAACTTCGCAGGACAAATAAAAACATCGTTAAAGAAAGTTGTTCCTTCTGTTGTTGTTATTATAGTTGTTGTTGTTGTTTCAGTTATTGTTGTTGCAGTAGTTGTTTTTGTTGTCATTTTTGTTTTTGTTGTTATTGTTTTGTTTCGCCCTCACAGACTTTTTGGTTGTTGTTGTTCATAACAAAAATAGAGGTCACTGGAGTTAATGTCGACATTGGGATGGGGAGGGGGGCGTGTCCATTGAAAGGGGCGAAGGAGGAGAGGCCGCTGAGGAGAAGGAAATGCGAAGAAGAAAAAGAGAACACTTAGAGCTTGCAAGAGGAAATCGCAAAAGCAATTGCGAAGAAGACATAAAGATATGAGAAAACGGAATGGATGAATGTTGGTAGGAGGGAGATGGAACGAATGTGGGAAGGAGAGGGAACGAATGTGGGAAAGGAGAAGTAATATGGAATGCGATGGGACGATGCTCAACGTTTAATGAAATCATCCAATTAAACGCAGCCGAATGTGATAATGATAGAATAACAATTAGAAAATATGGAAAACAGAAGAAACACATATGAAATTGAACTGAAATTATATATTTTGAAATTTTATATATACATAAAATTAAATTATAAAATTAAATAAAATTTTTGTTAAATTATATAAGTGTTTACTGGATTTTTCAGATATAAATATAAATTCATAAATACAATATTTCTACATGAAACGCTATTAAGCTAAAACTAGAAAAACAGATAAGAAACAAATTAATATTGAGTCAAAGAAATTTAAATAAAATAAAAAAAATAAAACTATTAGTAATTTAAATAAAAAATCCAAATCGAGTGTAATGAACAGAAATTTTAAAAGTTTAATACAAATATGTTTAAAATTAAATCTAAAAAAAATAACATAGGAAAAATGGAAACTGAAACAGGGTGAAACTAAATATAAACCAAAATATCATGGTAGATTCTGGTATAAAATCCAGTAATCAAAAGTCGAGAGCTCTGGATGCCGAAACAAGACCACGAGAAGACGAAGATTAAGAACAAGAAGAGGAAGGAGAAAAGGAATAAGAAAGCACCAGACGTGGACAAATTCCAGCTCCACATGATGAACGACTCGACTGCTCCATGTCACGAAGCATAAAAATACAAACTCCGACCTTAATGTCCAGCCCGAGAGAACCCTCAAGAGAAGGAGGGAACGAGTCTTCGGAGATGAGCAGGAGGGACAGTGAGAGAGTGAAAAGTGGGAGCGAGACAGACGAAGGGAGGACAACGGCAGCAGATTTCTTGCTTAAACACAATACACATGTAAACACACGGAAGGGGCTGCAGGACGAGGGAGGACGTGGGTCGGATGATGGTTGATTCACGCAAGCATTCAGCATCTCGTCGACAACTGCTAATCTTAGCAATTTTCCAAAGTGATGGACACGCTACAATTTTCTTCATATTTCAAGATACCCACCACCAGGATCCTTACCATCCTCTCTCTCTCTATCCCCCGCACTCTCCCTCTCACCCTTTCTTGGGCTGAATGACAAGCGTTTTGCTGCATCTCTGATGAATGGCGTGGAGGGCATCGGGTTGGGCTGGATTTCAGTCTGGGTAGCCGAGAGGTCTGAAGAGGCGGCGACTGCAGGAGGCAGGCAGCTCTTCGGGCAAGGCTTTCGTCAAGGATTCTCTGATTGCTCCGGCGTGTCGTCATCGTCGTCCTTTTCGTCTCCGTGGTCTTTGTCTCCATCGCCTCTTCTCTTCCACCGTTTCTTCTGCCCATCGTCGTTGTCGACATCTGGACGAAGGATGTTCGGGACTTACGCTCAGGCCTTTCCATCGTCAGCCGCCTCCTCTTGGTCCACGTCTCGTCGTCAATGTCTGCGTTGCGTCCGAGTCCTCCCGCCTCCTTCATCCACATCGACATCTCCTTCGGTGCTCCATCTGCGCCTCGTTCTGCTGGCTACTTCTGCCGATTGTTCTGCTCCTTTCGCCCGGAGCTTGTTCTTTAGACGTCTTCCATGGTCGGCTTCCTTCGGCCTCCTTGGTCCGCTTGTCCTCCGTTCGTCCTGTGCGAGAGTGGGTTTGTTTTCTCCCGCAGACTCTTTCCTCTTCCATTTCCTTCTTCTTATTTCATTCTCATCACTCTTCCTTTCCTCCTTCCTTTTTCTGTCATTTATTTCATTCTTCTCTCCACCCTGGTCGGAGAAAGCTTTAAGGATCTGTCCGTGTTAGGATTCCTTCGTCAGCAGCGCTAAAACGACTCTAGCAAAAGGAGTTCAGGACGAGAGAAGGAGCCTTGTGTGGGGATAACGAGTGACGTGATTTCCAGTGAGGAGGAGGGCGGGAGGACTCAGAAACGTCTTGTTAAGGAAGCCGGAGGACGAGACTTTCTTCAGTGCAAATGCAAGACTGATGAAACTCCTGCTAAGGAACGAGGAATGGAGATTGTGAGAAAGAGAATAAGAGAAAGGCGTAGAGAATGAGAAAAGGATGGATTAGTTCAGCAAGGAAGGCGGACAGAAGGCGATCCTTGAGGATGAGCGAGGACGAGGCGTCGAAATTTGTCCGATTCGGATGATGCTGGGAGTTCTGGAGACTTTTCATTTGTTCCTGGAGAAGTCTGAATGACAGCCTCCGGTGAATGAGTGAAAGAGATAGATGGAGGGGGAGGGTGAGTGAGAAGGAGAAAGGGTGCTGGGATGGTTGACAGTTGATGTTTGTTTGGAAGAAATCTTTTGATGTTGCTTAGATCGTCCACAGAAGGATGAGGGAGACCGTTGTCAGTGTGGGAAAGAGAGAGATAAACAGAGGGAGAAGCATGAGAAAGATGAACAGAGAGAAGGGAAGAAAAAGAAGAACAGATCGAGGAAGGGAAGAAGCAACCGCCCGATCAGGCAGGCGGAGAAGAAGAGAATGAAGTGGAAGCTGTCAGTGAAAGGATTTACCGGAAAGTTTTGGAGTTCTCCGAGGTGTCGACAGGTGGATCTGTCAGGTGGGAGTTGGTGGAAGGACTTCGGGATCCTGGAGAGAAACTCCGCGCTTCCCTTTGGACGTTGACAGATGTCGCCTGTGGTTGACCACGGACAGAGCCGAAGATAACTTCCAACTGAGGCATGACTTCCTACTGAAAGAAGTAGGTAGAAGGAGGGAGGAAGAGCGGGTGTGAGAGAGAAGAAGAGCGAGTGTGAGATAGAGTACGACATTGAGATGAGGGGATAAATGTAATCGACTGAAATGAACTTGAGTTGCGGAAGTGGAAACGAATAAGTGGAGACAAATATAGTCCGTTATTTGTATATTGCAGCTAAAAATAAAATACTAAAAATACATATCTAATTAGTGTGCTTATCGAGATTAAATGGATTGTTGTTCGTGTACTATCGGGATGTAGTTATTAATTAAGGAGCCTTGGACAAATGACAGAGAAAGCGTGAAGAGCATTCAGAGGAGGTGCCATGAATACAATGACAACAATGGGAGAGGTTCAATGATCACAACAACAAATTGAACAGCCAAAATAACAGCAGCAACAATTATAGCAAGAAAACCACTATTAATAGGCATTTGGTTTACATCCTACGAATCCGAATCTGTGAAATCTGGCACCTCTGGCCAGCGCCACCTGGTGGCGGAGGGAAGGGAGGAGTCGATGGCTTCGGGTAATGACCAAAAGACGGAGATGCGTGAAATTCGGGTGTGGTCAATTTTTGTTGATTAGTTTTGTCTATATTTTAGTTTCAATATGTGCACATGATGATGCTTTTGTTGTTGATATTATTGATCTGGTCAACAATGAATCATTCTTACAACGTACTCCATCAATCGATGGATCCACCAACCGAACCAACAAACTATCAACCGATTCATTCATCAGTGATTAATTATGGAATCCATTATTTGTTAGATGACGTAATTAATTTAATGTTGTTGTCTCCATTGTTGGTATTGTAGTCTATCGATAAAGAAATCGCAGCTAAATTTTTCGCCTCGTCCGGCGAATGAATGACTTATTTTTGTTGTAGCTATTGTAGTTGCTGTCATCAATGGAAATCCATATTATTAGAATTTCCTCTCGCTTGTCGGTCGCCTGCACACACACATATAGATGAATGGATGTATGGTTATCTGTGTGTGAAAGTATTCATTACCCTGCAGGATTTCAATTAAATCGGAATATTAACAGGAAATTTATGACTTTTAATTTCGTTCTGCTGCAAATTTGATAGGACGAGGGGAGCGGAACCGGAAATGAAATCTTGTTTTTTTTTAAATTGGAACTAAAAATCTCAGACTCCGAGCAGTGAGCATCATGTTGCTGAAACATTTCGAGTCTCATGTTGACAACGCAGCATGTTATGAAAGCTCGTCACTGTTATACGCGCTGACGGCAAGAACGACAGATGAAACTGTTATAACAAGCGAATGACAGCAACAGCAAATTGCATTGTTGTTTGATTTTGTAAAGCGTCCCTGAAATGTGGAGGTGATGCCGCCATCTATGTTGTTGTTGTGTTTCATTTCCATTATTTCTCAGCCACGACACGGACAGCGCTGCGGCCGAGCTTCGACGTCAAACCGACCGAGGTGAGAGTGAAAACTACGATTAGTTCGTGAAGAGTGGATCGAAGTGAGTTAGAGAGATGGAGAGACAGAGGCTGAGCGAACAGCACAACAACAAAAACAATGAAAACATGAACCGCAGCACCAACAACAACCGAGTACGAACACAGGAACAACAACAACAAATGTGGTCGATCGGCGACACGCAAAAATTGCACGAGCCGCAGCAGCAGCGACAACAGCAACATCGTTGACTGGCAACGGCGGCGACGCCGTCGACGATGATGGGGGCCGAGTGGAGTCGAGCGCACGAGCGTGAGAGCGAGCAGCGAACGAACGAATGCGCACGGCGGCCGACAATAACAAACGTCAGTCGAGAAGAGACTTCAATGGAGTGCGGGCGGCAGCGAATTCTTCAGCCGAGCGCCAGAAGTTGACGGAAACCAACAAATAGCACAACAACAAAGCATAGGAAAAAAACAAACGTATTTACAATAACAATAGAAAAGAAATAATCGTCAATGAGACGATTAGCATAGCAGCACAAATAAAAACAACAACAACAAGAAAGCAACCTATTCGCAGGTAGCACCAGCAAAAGTAGCAGCAACCACACAAGTATACAAAAACAACATTCGGCCCAAAAAGTAAAAAAAATCAACGAGTGAAACGTCAAACGTGAAATTTTCATTTTCATTGCGGATTTCGAGGATTTCGCGTGAAATTCGACTGGGTTTCGATTTCGTCGTCGAATCTCGGCTCGAATTCGAATCTCGCGACGACATCTCGTGGCGAAAGCTCGTTTTTAGTGCGAGAAAAACGCGAAAACAACAACATCGACGTTGACAGCGGCCGCGCCAACGACGGCGACGTCGACGGCAACGAGTGAATGCGAACGTGTCGTTGTGTGTATCCGTGAGCACCCAGTGTTCGTGTGTCCGTCGGTCGGTGCATGCGTGTGTTTGTGTGCTTCGGTGTCGATGGGCCTTCGGTGTGTGTGTGTTTGTTTAATGATTTAAATACAATTTCTTTTTATGGCTTACAACAGTCATAGTAAACACAATAACAACTACAACTACAACAACATCAGCAGCAGCGACACCTTCAATAGCAGCAACAACAATTAGTGAAAATAAGCAAACAATAATGACGACAACAACAACAACCAACAGCAACCAAATAAAAATATATAAAATCGTTTCGTGTTTACGTGTTTGTTGTAATTGTATTTGTTTTTGCTTTTGGTTTATCACATTTTCTTATTGTTGTTGTTGTAACGCAACGTCACGTCGCGATTGAGCAATGTTTTTACCCATGTTTTTGTTGTAGCTGTCATCATTGCAGTGGTAGTTAACAGAAACTTCACCAACAACAAACCATAAAATAATGTATATCGAAATCGAGAGTAAAATATAATAATTTCGAAGAAGTTCATAAATTTGTCTGCTCAATTGTTTTATCCGAAAAAGAAGAGGAAGAAGAAGTGTTAGAATACATTTTGCCTTCTTCTCAGATTTGTTTTGTTATTGTGCGAAAATCTTTGAGTGAAAGAAAAATAAATGTGAAACCGAGGCAAAAGGAAAGCGAATCAACGGAAGCTTAGCCAACATCTGCACTCATCCATTTACAACAACACCAAAAACAACAAGTGAAAAGTAAGCCACACACCGAAAATTGGGGGAAAATTGAAAACAAACCTGAACCGAAATTAAATGTCGTCATCGAAAAATTATGAAAATGTTGCTCGTTGGGAAATGTTCGCCTTTGCAGTCGCCGCTGCTGTCGACGCCGACTGCGCTGCTTCCAACCACTCTTCGCTCCATCTCTGATTTCCATCTCCCTCTATGCCTCTGCGGCTGTCGCTGCTTGCGTCGTCTCTCATCTCTTCTCTCGACAGCAGCTCTCCATCGTCGTCGGCTAGGGCTCAACATTTCTTCAATTTACTCCCTCTTGAAAAATAGCAGTGGATTAAAACACTACCATCATTTTATTGGATTTTTATTAGTATTCATTATTTTAATAATTTCATTATTCTACCTCAGTTTGAGAAAATCCAAATTTACCTCGACAATTATTATTGTACGCTCTTTTTGTCATTCACTCCGATACAGATGAAGTAAAGAAAAACCAAAAAAAAGACGACGAATAATACATTTATTTTTTTTTATTATAATTCTAAGTGAATCTTATCAGAATTTGGAGGAGAATGTAATGGATGTAGCATCTAAAAATTTTAAAATTTAAGATTTAAAAATTCTCTGAAAGCGCAGCTGATGTACTACGACTGTAGCATAGTCCAAAACCGTCTACCACAAAAACCCTGGTGCGCACCATTCGCTCGGTGAGTGGGTCGATCGAGGATGGCAACACTCGAATGGCATTGCCATCAGTGACGTCGACGCTCACAGCTGCAGCACCACATCGACACACAGATACCGAGGTTGGAGTATCTGATGGGAACGTTTTTGTTACTGTCGTCGTAAGCGCAGACTGTTGTTGTTGTAGGAAGCGTCGTCGTCAGGTTGGTCGTTTGTGTTTGTGGAGAAATCGTGTATTCGCTGAGGGAGCAACTCTTCTCCCATTTACTTATTCTTTTTCTTCCGATTCGTCGTGTTGGAATTTGTTGCTCATGTTTTTGTTGCTGTTGTACGAGTTGCCTCCGTCCGAAGTCTGAGTCAAAGTCTCTCGCGTGCGGTTCGAGTTGACAACATGCGCAATTGACACGTGAGGACGCCTTCAACGAGAACCGTTGACTACAATTCAAGTACAAGATAACAATCATCTTGATAACACTTTCGACCTTTTCGGATGTCTTCGAAAAGGATTTGAAAGTAGAAACATGAGAAATGCGCATTTATTGGCAACGCATTTATTGGCAACTCACCCTTCAACTCCACGCAGTCGCTGCGCTGCCACAGCTGTCAAACACAATAAACTCTCTCCATATCTCTCTCTTTTAACATTCTCACCTGGGCGACAACTGCTCCATCAACTCGAACCCCCTTTTTCTCATTGCCTCTATCTCTCTCTCTCTCTCTCTTGGCTGTAGGAAACACAGATAACTTTGCCCAACCCACCCACACGCTCATTATCTCTCTCTGAATAAACTTCACCTGAAGTCTTTCTCATAATTTTGAACTCAGTTCGAATTTCTCAGAAGTCTGAAATTATCTTCGTTTCTTACCTCGGTTTTCTCTCTCTTCAGTCTCTCTCCCTGTTTTTGTATGGGAGCATTGCCAGCTGTGAAATCGATGACTTTCATTACGATTTCAGTCCAAACAAGTAAACAAACAAAGACAAACAGCTGATGGATTGGACAAATCAGAGGGGAAATTTTCTATTTTTCTATGTCTTCCCTCTCCGCTGAATGGTTTTCTTCGTCTACCCTGAACGGCCTTCAGTTCTCTCCTCCCAACGATCGATCGTGCTTTCTTTCGTTTGCTTTTTTCTTCAATCGCCATAATTATAATTCCCTCGTTTCATTCTCTACCTCTCCTCTCACGCTTTCTCGTCATCCCTCCGAGGAGCTTCTTAGTATCGATCTCTCCATCGCTCACGCTCACGCTCTCTCGCTCTGTGGTCGCGCCCACCCAGGTTCTTCCTCTGGGGTCTCCCCACGAGTGACATTGAAAATAAATTTCAAATTCTCATTACGTTTTGTTCGATCCACTCGGAACGAGCCGTCGCACGGCTCTCGTCGACTCGACAGTCGTTTATCGGTTATTTCTTTCGTCTCGTCGTTTCGCTTTTCGTCGCCTCGTCTTCCGTCTCGTTGCCCGTGTTATCTGCACCTTCCGCCATCAACCGAAACTCGGCCAGAAGCCGTCGTGAAATTGTGTTAATTATTTGTTTATATTTATTTTGCGTTTAATGCTCTCCTGCCCAGTTCTCTGTACCAGCCTCTGTCAAACCTGCAGCTAATTGTTGTTGCTCTTGACTGTTTATGCTGTGGTGTGATGCTCTCTTTGGGCCATTAATGCCGTCCGCAAGGTTTCCCACCCCGAGTTCGTTCGCCGCATCCACTTCCGCGTTTCGCAATTCATTTCCTCCTCATCTCGATATCATCTGTTGCATATTTCAACGGCGAGGACAACGAGAAGTATTCCTTCCTTCTTCCTTATGTCCCTCTCAGCCAATATATCGACTCAGTGAAAAACAAACATGTACCCGCTGTCCGCTTCGAGGTACGTGAAATCGCTTGCCCCTCAGTATATGTATACAAAATATTTTCATGTACACATGATGTTGAGAATTATTTTGCCTAATTATTTTCAGAAATATGACACATTCGGTATTGTATAACATGCTACAGTTCTTATCAAAATCGAAAACAACAGCTTTTTAAATTATATCAATCGCGTTATTAATAGAAAAATTGTTAGTATAGATTGCATGCAGACAGTGATGATAGCATGCGGTAATGAAGTCATTAATCTAATTCAAGAGACAAAAACATTTCAATAACAGTCTGTACGAAATTTTAGTAAACATATCAGTATGTGCAATTCGTATAAGAGTCTCAATGTCGTTTACGAGAACCTTGTTAATGTTAGCACAACTGTCTGCAGCTTCCTGTGAAACAATTTGCAACTGTTTGTAAATCAAACTGAACGTCAAATACTTGCGAAACGTATTTTATCACGGCTGGCAACACCTCGCGACACTTCACCGAAAGCAGTTTATTTTTAACTGCGAATAAGGGGTGTTTGTGGAACCGTTTTATAGCAAACAGTTAATTCACATCACATTCATAACAAATACAACTTATATAAAGAAAATACTCCCTATAGTAAACACTTCAACTATTCTTCGTTCTGGTCGTGGCCTTGGGCAACAGTTAGTAGAACACGACAGTGTTCAGTACAGAACTTCAGGTTTTATTTTATAATTTTTAGTACGGCTTTTGCAATTGGAATAAGGTAGATAGTACCTCTTATTCGCACAGATTCGACCAGAACGAATGGCTGATAATGGGTTGTTGTCACTTGTTTGTTTGTTTTTGACAAACACAGACTACTAATTTCTTGTCATGTTTATGGCACACCGTAGCCTGTCATCCGCGACGTAGTTTGTCGTCGTTCTGTTTATGGGCCAGCGTGTGTTAACACTTACGAAGTACGCTCCACTCTCTCATGGCCAGCTCATGTACCTGCCGAAATTTCATATTAAATCGTGAGACAGGTAGTCGGCAATAAAATAGTAGAACAAGACAAGAACATGTTGATAACCTAAGGTTCTTATCGCAGTTGTGATACATTTGCTTTGGACCAAATTCCCGAATTAAGTTCAATAATTACAGGAACAAACGGTGATTTAGGGTAAGGTAAGAACGATGGAAGGGAGACAGTGGTGTAATGAGTGTGCAAGCAGGTGGTGAAGAGTACTTGGAGATAAAGGCAAAGGCATCGGACTGTCGACGAGTGACGACGACTCAGTTGAGGAATAAAATGAAACTCGTTCTGAAAACAATTCGTGAGTTTTTAATTCGAAACGGGGAACGGGGAACAAATATGGCAGAATTATGGATACCAAACTGGTGGAGGGTACAGCGAAATCCACCAGATCAACAATTCCATTAACAATAACAATAACAACAACAGCAATATCAATAACAACAAACCCAATGGCAATAAAGCGACAACAACGACGAATGTTAATTTCGAATTTGCAAAATCGACTCGTAGTTGAGACTCGTTTGTAAAATATTCACAGATCATTAAAGCAAAAAGAAAAACACAGGGAAAAAGGTACAAAATGGCGTTTGAAGTTTCTTCTTGGGTCTTGTTGTTGAATTTTATTTTTTGCGAGTGAAAAATTCTCAGTACAAAGCACAACAGACACAGAACGAACCACGGTCGGTTCTGACTGATGAAAGGTTGCTTGGTCGGTTTTTTGTGTTCGCCTCATCTCGAGTCGTTCGGAACCGGATGACTGCAGATCCAAATATAAAATCGAGTATCTGCGAACGCCATTTCGATGAGAAATACTTCGAGGGGGGTGGAGAGAGAGAGAGAGAGCGAGAGGGCGTGTGATTGCGATTCGTGAAGTCGCAGTTAGCGATTCGAGAACAAATAGAAAAACAAACCCCAACCTGATGTGGGGGAGATGCGAATTCTTACACTTCGTCTTACGTATCTCGAATTTGAAATTCGACTCCGTTGGATACAGTATCTCAGGTTCTACGTGTGGATATCGTGCCAATTAAAGGGAAGCGAATGTCAATTAAAAGCGAGCAACGTTTTTCAAAATTGCACTGCAAACGATAGGAATATCAATTCAATTCTATTGCATCGCACTCCAACTGCAGTTGATAGCATCTATGTACATCAGTAGAACGTTCTGTATCGCGGGAAACGTGCGTTCCTCCCGCTCTCCCCATTTCTCCTCATTTGTCTGTCGACTTTCTTCTCCCACTGATCAGCTATTTCCACGAGCTACCGACAGATATACACACCTACCTACAGCCATGTAGACAGACAGACAGACAGACAGACAGAGGCGCCGACGTACATCGCTTAATTAAATTTTCTCCCATTAGATCGTTTCTGCGATTCTTGTTTCCTTTAATTAATATTAATTTATTTTTATTTATTGCCGCGACTTGCGGCCTTTTGTCCCGCTCTCGACGATTGCATCTCACAGATGCAGATGAGTTCAGCACAGTTCGCTGCAGATCAGAATACGATCGAATTATATCATCTACATATTTGTCTCCTATTTTTTCCACTTATTTTCTTCGGTTTCAGCTGTAAATCTTTGTCAGCTCCGTTCGCCTTGCGATACTTTGTCTGTAATTGCAGAAATATTCCAACATCTCGAGCATCTCGAGGTCAAACCGAATGAATCTTGCGGGTTACTCGATGCTTCCCCCTACATTTCCGCTGCAGAAACTTTTCCTCCGGTGTCCCCTTCTTCCGGCAAGGCAATTTCTTTCGGGTTATTTCCGGGTTGCCTTCCTTTTTCTTCTGCTGCTTCTCTTTCAACATGCTGTCAACACAGTTGAGGACAATGGCGAGTTTTCTATAAAGCCAGGAGTCCGCTTGTTGCCCGAGTATCTTGTTAAGAGATTTTTTACCAAATGTTTTCATGGCGAAGTCAAGATTTGAATGACAAAAGATTCTTGTTGAGAATATCATGTCGCAAGGTGCTTTGTTTCCATGGTTCTTTTCCTCTTATTCCCCAGCTTACACTATCCGTCTGAGCTTCCTGTAAAGTTATACCGAACCTAGAAGATGTTTAGAGATATCCAGAATCTGGCTTTCTAAATTTGGCTTTGTTTTCTAGCTTTCCCATTTCCTATTTACGGCTTTCTCAGATGGCTCTCGCATTATGGTTCCACAATTTCGCAAATCTTTTGCTCTACCTCCTTCGCATCATTCCTTCCCATCTCTCTTGCTACCCTTTCTAAGACTTCGAGGGTTCAAATCCCATGTTATTCGGGCATCAAAGTACCACCGAATGCCCATATCGCCATCTGTCGAGTGTTGCCAGATGGCGTTGCGTTCTATGCGAATTTCTACAAAATAATAATAGGATCAATTTTTGGGAAGAAATTGAACGCAGAATCAAAGGCGGAATCTGAGCAATGACAAAAATGGGTACAGCGCGAGAGAGATAGACAGCAATGGGGCGCAGACAGAGACAAAAGCGACGATATTGACGACGGAACGTGACAAGTGTACGAAACGCCGTAAAACTGCGAATCGGAATCCGAAAACGATTCGATCCGAGTCAAAATAAATAAATAAATATTTGGAATGTTTGCTCCGGCGCGAGAGGAGAGTGGGTGGAGCGGGCCAGAGAGGATTCAAATAGTGAGATAAGAATGAAGAGAGAGAGAGAGAGTAGCAGAGAAAGGGAGAGATAGATCAGGGGAGAGTGGGGGATATAAACAAATATTGCGCAAAAATAATATTGAAATCAAATACGAAATTCAATGGAAATCAATTGTTGTTTTTGTGAATTTTGGTATTGGTTTCCGTCGTACTCGAAATCGCAATTGGAATTCTATGGTCGACACCAACCGCATGCAGTCATCGGCCGCCCACGCCCCTGACTACCCCACAGTATTTTCGGTCCTGTTGTTTTTTTGTCAGAATGTCGACCGATGGACAGATTCGTTGTCGCTGTAGCTGCATTTGAATAATTAATTTATTAAATTTTCACTGCGGATTTTCAAAATGTTCGCAAAATAGAAAAAAAACGAAAACTATAAATAAATAAAATATCAAACAGACTAACGGAATAAACTGTCGAAAATAGTAATGCACAAGTCTAAATATTAACTTAATATCTACATTTGTATTTCAAATTAAATTATTGATTCAAAATATCAATTATGTTTTTTACATTTAAATATTCTTTTAATATTTGAAATTAAGATGGATAAAATTGCAAAAGTACTGAATTGAATGTATTTCTCGGACATTTAATATTTAAATCATTAATCGGATTTCTGTCTCTTTCTTTTCATTTTAGGTAAGTCCATACATTTTGTCAAGTTTTCTACCTTTCTTCGATGTGCGGTTGCTGTAAGTATTTGTAGATAATTAATCAAACAAACAAACACACACACACTAAGGCAAGTCAGACGTAAATAAAATGACAATGAAAGCAACAACAGCAACAAGATAAACCGGGCCTAACCGGAGCCGAGCTGGCCGAGAGCCTTCAGGTTGACCTTCTTTCGTCGACGCACTTCGTCGTTTATCGCGACCGTCGAACAGCGCGAACAGACGTCGTTATCAGACGTTAAATTGTCCTAGTTGTTGTTTTTGTGTTTGCTATTCTTAATGTTGTTGCTTCTGTTATTTCAACAAATCAATCGCCAATTGAATCAATCGGAGTCCGAGGGAAAACTGAGTTCTTCGGAGTTTACTATGATCTCCAAAGTTTTTCTATGGGCCATGGGCTCTGTGTGTGTGGGTAAAATCCGAAACTCCTTGCGAGTTCCAGAATCTTCTCCTCCCCCACCTTCCCGCTTTATTGTCTTTGCCTCGCCACCACCGCCACGATTCCGTAACATTTACTTTCGCCCCGGGAGCTCTTTAAATTCTCTTCGACCTCGTTTTCTCCTCGTTCTGGGTCAGTGTGGTCAAGTGCTAACCTCGACCCCTCCCTCCCTCCGTACCGTCCCGCCAACTGTCCCTGCATCAATGATTTATGACGTTTTCCACTCCCAGAGGGCGCTCCAGTTTCGTGTCCTCCGCTTCACTCAGCTTTCTCTCTCGCGCCGCTCCCATTGCTGATCGCTCTCATTTTTCCAGTCCATTTATTTTCGCCGTTCGTTCATTTGTCTTCTTACATCGGATACACACAAATGCACAAGGATCTGCTCGTCTACTCGACCCGGCCGCTGCTACCCCACTTGACCAAGTCGTGCCCCATTTCAATCCCCTCCTCCTTCTCAACCTTCCGCAGCCATAGACCACCGTCCATCATCGCACAATTTTTGAGTCTCTCGCACCGAGGTGGAAGACTTTGATGCCTTCCGTTGGGCCGCATTCCTCACAATGTCTCCTCCCGCCTCATCCTTCTTCCCCTTAATCCTCCGATCCCTTCCGTCTCCTTGCTCTTCAACCTGAGTCGGCCATTATCTCGTTCGCTCCTCGACCGACCTCTGCCGCTTCATTTCTGTAGATGCCGTCGACCGAGGAGAAAGCTCTTCGTCCGACACGTCGGCACGTGGCCTGCAACCACATCCTGTTTACGGGGATATGCGGATGCCTTCATCTCTCGCCCCCCTCCTCGTCCCTCTTGGTCCTTCATCTTCGCCGCATCGCTCCTCGCCGTCCCTCTTCGATTCGGTGTAAATTTATGGCCCTGCCGTGCCTCCTGCGATGGATGCTTGAGATTATTTCGTTTTTATGAAATTTTTGCCGCGTGAATTTTAAACACGATGGATTTTCAGGGCTCGGCGACGAAACGGGTGCATGACGGGGAGGTGCTGCCGACAGAATGAGCGAAAGAGAAGGAAATAGTTGGTGTTGTGGAAGAACCTCCTCCAGTGGAGAGACTGCGAGGCTCTGTCAGAAGTCGTCGATCTGACGGCAGCGTTGAAAACTTGTCGCACTCGAGGTTCAAACTGTCGTTGTCGCTGTTGTTGGTTTTGGTTGTTGTTGCTTACATTTCTCTGTTGAAATGTGCTGAAAACAACAATAGTAAACAAAAGCAACGTCGACAATGAGTAGGAATTTATTAAAAATATGCACATTTTTATGTCTGTGGAATTTAAATGAAACTCTCGATCCGACTGATTTTGTTTTTTCGACGTTTTTCCTCGGAAGTCGTGGGATGGAAGGCAAGGCGAGGGCGGAGGAGTCGAGGCGTTTTGAGGAATTTCATCAGAATTATTTCTTGTCTAGGTATCCTCCTGTAGAGAAGAAAATATCGCCGCTCAGAGTAATTGGATTTCTCTCTCTTAAGTCTAAAGTATTTGCGGTTCTTTTAATGGTCCTGTGTTCTGTTTTCTCGTTGTTGAGATTCTGGTAATTTTCGCTATTGTAGTTGTTGTAGCCAATCAAAGTTTAACACTAGTTAGCCGCATTTAAAGTTAGCAAAACATGTATGAAAATTAAAAGCAACATGAACAAAATAATGAATCGATAAATGTTGTTCGTTGAATGTGTGATAATAATTTGTTACTGTTTGTTGTTGCTTACTGTTATAGTTGCTGGAACTGTTCTCATGTTTTTCCTATAGTTGGAATGTTGTTGTAATGGTGGTTATTAGTTGTTGTTACTGCTGCTGCTGCTGCCGCTGCTTTAGTTACTGTTCGCTAATAACTTTTAATTAACACTCAACTTCAAACCAGTTTTTTCTTGAGGTGATATTCTGGCATACTTTGTTATTGTTGCTATTGTAAATTTTGCTGTTACTCGTATTAGTTGTACTACTATTTTTATTGTGGCTGTAATGATTATGGCTGATACTTTTCTCATTGTTGTTGCGATTTTATTTCCTTTCGTAAACGCTGTTAATTGCGCGATCACTGTTTATGGTTCCTCTTTATTAAGCTGTATTTCTATACATGCCTCTAGTTGAACATTCTCTAGAGAGAGACAGGGAGAATACCCTTTGCTGCATTAAGTTCCAATGACCTACATGCTGCGAGGTGGCAGCGTCATTCGCGATCGCGGTTTATCTATTTTTAACCTAGCTGTTCTGAAAACCAGTTCGGCTCGCACAATGACCTTCTGGCGAAGATTTCAGTGAAGGGTTCGCGCTACCAGAGGTTACTATAGGACATCGGCGAAGGTTTCGCGCTTGGTTTCGATTTGCCGTCCTATTGGTGCGTGGTGGCAACGGGTTCAGATTCGGACTGAATAATGTACGAGTGAATAAATTCATTAGAAAGTGTCTACAAGTCAAAAGCTAATTGAAGAATAATAAATGAATGAATAAACGAAACTGAATCAAAAGCGACGACTGTCAACATCTGTCAATGGCCGACTGGCGGGTTCGACGATGAACGTACTACGTAGAAAGAGGGACAGACAGACCCACAGGAGGGAGAGAGAAAGCAGAATAGTTGAGGCAATGACTAAATTACTGACCGACTAACTGACCGCACGACCTTTCTCACCAATTAGTAAAATTAACACTGAAACAACAGAAACACATTAACTGGTGTGATGGCATAAACAACAATCCCGTTGACAAAAACACAATCTCGTTGACAAAAACAAACTCGCCGGTCCCGAACAACACCAACAACTAATGACTGATGGAAAAGTAAACAATGCAACATTTTCAGCATTTGTCAATTAGTCGAAATTTACACAGCTACATAAAAACATTCTGAATTTGCGAACATAGGAAATTAATTAGAGGCGAAATTAGGAATATGTATGTGTTTTATTGTTGTTGTTGTTACGGTTAAAATTGAATCGCACTGAAACCGCAAATCAAACTTGAATAGTTTTGAATATATTTTTGGAGTTCTGGTTAATTAATTATTGATGAAACAAAACAATATCAGGTGTAAATTTGTGTTAAAAACAAAACCAAATAAAATTCGAGGGTGTGGTTTGGACATGTTGAGGTTTCCAGGAAATGACCATAAACATCACAGAATAAGAACGGCTATTAATAAAACACTGAAATTATTGCAACACATAGATAACAGAAACAACAAATGCGGCCAGAATTTCATATGAGTCATGGCTATAAGTGAGTCACTGGTCAAAACACCGACATTATTGCAAAATTATTTATTTTTGCATTTTCTCTTTTTTCACTCACGAGATAATACGTTCTTAATTATACATATACATGTATGTATGTGGATTAACTATATAAATTATAGTTTTGTATTATTATTTTTAACAACATTTTGCTAACTACAATTACTTATAATTTCATTGTATAATTTTCTATAACTTTGTTCTTTGATCTGACACAACAGGCACTTTTGATCTCCCCCAGCACGTTTCTGTCTGTCTCTCTGTCTATCTCTCTTTCGGTCGGGTGGAGTCTAGATCTGAGAACTTGGGAGAGACGAATTTATGCATTTAACGGCGTCGGAACGTGTGTCAAGCAAATAAACAAAAAAGAGACCAAACTAAAACGTGCCAATTCCAATATCTTTTCTATTTATTATTTCCTGTTGTCGCTGTTGCTTTCATACTTGTATCTCGAACCCAGAGGTTGACCCGCTAAAAATAGTCCGTCCGTGCTTCAGTCAGTCCGTCATTTATTCATTCAAAAGCTTCCACAACAAAGGGATGTCATTGACAACCGAGACTTGTTGCGTGACGAAATTGAAGTTTGTCGTTTCTTTCTGAATGAATGATTTTTGAAAAACATATCATGAACCGTTGAAAAGTTTTCATTCAATTGTTCAGTTCGGTTGAAGGTTCCCAAGCTATGGACAGAATATATTGTGAAAGTTAAAGGTCGATCGGATAGGCAAGAGCTTTCATAAGGAAACCGTTTTCAATGGTGAGGTTGGGGTTGCAACATATAGAAATACATTAAAATATATATTCTAGTGTCAGAGAGACAATGGTTTTAACCCGGTACATATTGCGGAGATTACTCCTAGCGCACGTCCCTCAGAGCAAAAGATAATCAGTCAATGAAACTCCTTCAAACGCCTACGAGTTCAGTGAATCCTTATCTTTATCTCGGATCATTGACTTCGCGAACATCTTCAATGGTTAAAAGCTCCGAGGTTCTTCGCAGTTTTTCTGTCTGCGATGGTATTTAAATAAGGGGCGAAAGAAACGAACTTAATGTGAAGTATAAAATTACTTGACGTAAATATATTTGCAATTAAATTCGGATCAACGTACGTTCCCAGCGACAGCCTCGACATGCATTTGACTCAGGACTGAATCCCTTGTTTTTGCTGTTTTTGTTACCATTGGTTGTTGTAATACCGCCGTGCTGTTGTTATTATGAAAGTTGAAATATTTCCCATCCCTTTGAGAGTAATTCTTGTTAATTATCTTGGAAACAGAAAAAATTACAAACAAATATAAGCTGTATTTTGCGAAATGAATCATGGAAAACAATGAGATATGAGTCTGTAATAGGATTGTCTGGGAAACGATGGCGTGCTGAAGGAGATCACGACACCGAAAAAGATTCAGCGAGAGATTGTGAGATAATTAAAGTATGTAGAGTGCAGATGAAAGGATAAAGAAACATATATAAAGACAACGAAAGATAAAGATAAACAAATAGTTAGGCGGGAATTCATATAAAAAGTAGAAATACTAAAGCAGGCTTCTTATAACTGTCGAGCTAGTTAATCAAAAGATAAAAGCAGAGTTTTACGAGAAAATTACACACCTGATTATACATCTGAATAGCTCCGATTATATGTAGGAAAGAAACAGAGATCACACATAATATAATAGGATTATTATAGGAAGGTGAACGATAAGTTCGACTGAGGGAGATTTTAGATTTTATAGCTAATAATCCAAAATTACATAGATCTCGTCTTCCAGCCGCCATTAGCGACGATCGCAACGCCATCTGTCGCCTTTTGTCTGATTCGATCATACAGTTACCACAAAAAGATTACACGAAACGTCGATTAAGGTCAACGTGAGAAAAAAAAACCGAAAATAATGACAAATTAAAAGCGGACAAAAAGATTAAAAACAACACAAGAAGACTGAAATTCGTTGATAAAAAATAAATAAATTTGCAAAGGTCTGCAAATTATTTAATTTTATGTTTTGGAATTTTTTGAGAGCCGGTGTTGCCAACTGCACACTCATTCGCCAGGGGTGCCAACGGTTGAAGACGCCGTTTCTGTTTGTTTTTATTATAGAGTCGTCATTGCATTTCGGTGCAGCCTTCTTCTTCTCTAGCTTCTTGTTCTTCTGATGTTCTTCTTCTCTCCACCGTTGGCGAGTTCAACTCTGTCGACCCATAAAATTCTCGGGGCCCGTTCTCACCGTTTTACCAAAAATAATCGCCGATTCATGAATTATTCACAAAAGATGGTGAGTGGTGACGGAGCCGGTGAGTGGATCTTGGTGGACGAAGGAGCAGGAGGTGCAGTTGGGAAGAAAAGAGAAGGGAACATCTTTTGTCGGGCTGTCATCGGAGTCGCTTGAAAAATCGTTGATGAAAGGATGACGATGATTTCGTTGCAGCCGAATGATGGATTCCATGGGAAGATCTCAGTTGAAGTAGTATCTATTGAACGCAGGGAGTGTTAGAGGAGTTTCTCCATCGACTGTGTCGTCAGACAACTGAAAAATGGCATCGGGGTAAAGTGATTCGAGAGTTTGGAAGCGGAAGTCGATTTGGTGACTTTGATTGCTTCTGGAGGATGTTCAATTTGACATCCATTGAAGGCAGTCAGCCGCTCGCCTCTCTCAGGTGGAACATTTCTGGCTTTCGAATTTGAATGGCAAATTGTCGATTTCAGTCTATGGTAAATAGCAGGCATAATCATGAAATAGCTGAAGAAGGAGATGCTTTTGAATATGTTAGTTGACAGACATTTGTTATAAATGTCCACAAATGAAATTAACTCAAAGCAAAAGAAGAATTTATGAAAAATAATAATAGAAAAATACTCAACACAAAAGTTTTAAAAATGCATTAATGAAGATAAAATGAACTATTTCTGTATTATATGTATTTTGGAAGGAATATTGATTTCAATAGCATAAAAACTTTTAATTAATTTTTAATTTCAAATGCAGCGGAAAGAATATTAAAAAATCCTACAAATCCCATTTATAACAACAACTTCCACGAATCGTCAAATGTGGTGAAGTGCGAGAGAGAAAGATAGAAGTTGAGTGCCGAGTGTGCGACAGAGACCGAGAGTATTAAATTGCACTCGATGATCGTTTTTATGGTATTTGCGACTTTTGCTGTATTAATCAGCAATTGTTTCTGGTTTTCTCTCGACTGTAGTTGTTGTCATTTATGTTTTTAAGCAGTGGCTATTGTCGTTGTTGTAATTAAACCCCTGCATTAAATGCAATTGCCAACTGATTAATTGCTGCAATTAAAGTTAATATACGTTTAAGCGCCCCCAATCGTGGAGCCACACACATATTGGACATTTATGTATATATAGGCAAGGGTCATCATCACTGAAGCAGAGATCGCGGCTGTTTCGAAAAATCGAGACGAGTCGTTATTTATCGCTCTCTATCTAGGATCCTCTACGTTCACACTTGACGCTGCATGGCGTTGGCCCGTGCCACGCCCCTCGTCCAACACACTCGGACACATTGTTCCTAATTAAGCTGCCGTTTCTGCGCTGGGATTGCATTAAAAACCGTCGTTCTTGGTTTCGTCCCTCTCGCTCCTTGTCCGTCTCCTTCGCCCCACTTTCCTCTGCCCTCCGGATGTGCTTCGAGTGGACGACACTGTTTCTGCTTGTGTTCAACGACTTCTGCTCAAGGGCACACTGGCGAAGAGAGGTCTGGAGGGACAGGGAGGAAGAAAAGAGAGTGAAAGAGAGAGAAGGGGATATTCAACCTCCCCTTGTGGCTCATTAAAAACACTCCATCTCCCTTCATTCGCCGCGGGAAACCTTGTTGCATTTTTTGCTGTTGCTTTTATCCTCCTTGTCCTATCTTGCTCTCTCTTTATTTCGTGATTTTATTATTCTTTCTCCGTTAGTCTCTCTCTTCTCGCGAGATTTTAAGTTTCGCCTCGCATGAGGCTGTCGACTTCTTTAATTTGTATGCCATTCTCCCTCTGTTCCACCCTTCCTCTCCGGTTTAACTTCCCTGTCGAGTGGTCTTTCTCGCTTCTCCTTTATCGCGTCGTTGAAACAAAAGAAGCGCAGTGCCGCTGGAGGGCGTGGCGTGGCCGAGGTGGGCGGTGACCCGGTTGGACGTCGCCTCAGATCAGGTGAATGGCCGGCGTCGGGCTGATTGGCAGAGCGAGCTGTTGCCGGAATTAATGCAGATTGACGGAATTATGAATGAGCGTGCGAGAGAAAGAGAGTGTGGACTAGGGGGAAAGAGACGACGAACAGTTGTGTGTTTAGGAAATTTTGAATTCCATCTATTTTTGATAATTACGCGGATGCTTTGGGAATAACTATTCGAGGTCTGAAATTCTGCTGTATGCATTATGTATTTTGTTATAAAAAGAGCAGTGTTAAGCTACTATTTGACTGTTTAAATTTGGGTTTTAATATGTTTCCTAGTTTTTCTCATTTAAATTTCACACAAAATGTGAAATAAATTTAAATTGAGCAATAATTTGTATTTTCCTTCTGTGGAAATCCGCAGTTGAAAAAATGTCTAATGTTCTTTTATTGAAAATGTTAAAACTAGTTTTTTCACGATAGATGGAGAAATTAGAAAATCTGTAAAAGTATAGAAAAAAAAATAAAGTTAGGCTTCCAAGAAAATTAAGAAAAGGCCATAAATAAACAAGTGGCAAACCGCAGAAACCATTTAAAACAACAACCACTTCAACTATATCAACAACAACTTCGAGTACAACAACAAATTTAACTGTAACAACAACAAAATCTCAACAACGGAAAGAAACAAATGAAGCGTGAATGAGGCTTGAAAAATGGCTCCGAATGCGATCGAAAGAAAAGCAATGAAGAGAGGGGCGAGGAGAAAGAGAGATAGACAACATTGACAGAAATATTGCGAAAGTTAACTTAAAAATAAAGAAAAACCTCTTCTGACGACAACAGCAACAACAACAATAAGAAAAGTGGCGCAAAAGAAAATGCAAAGAAAACTTGCAAATGAAACTGCATGCAACACACACGAACAGGTCTAATACCCATACATTGATACCTTCAGGCACACTAACACACAAATACAAATAGAATGCGAATGGAATTGCTGCCGATGCTTCTCTCTATTTCTCGGTCTCTCTCTCTTGGTAGCAATTGTTCGTTCGAGCTTCGTTCCAAGTCCGAGTGAGCGAAAAGAAACCTACAACAATAGCAACAACTCCACTATCGACAGCAATATTAACATGAACAACAACAACAAACTACAACGAGAAACAAACAAATTGCTAACAACTAACTACAATAACAGAAAACTCTAATAAAAACGAACTATATTCAGTACAAGAACAACATTACGAAGTACAACAACTACATTACTATGTACAACAACGAAATTACTAACTACAACAACAATTATGTAAACGATTTTTAGAAACTATAAAGTTACGGCAACAAAAACAAATATGAAAAAGAAACAAAAAAACAATAAAAATAAATATACGATACAGAGAAAAAAAAAGGAAAACAATAACAACAGATACCACAACGACAAGTCGAAATGAAAAGAAACGGAACGAGAAGAAGAGGAAGAAGAGGAGAAAACCTCGCGAAGACCTACTTTTTTTTGTGCAACATTTTGGCGCAATTCAGCCCGCCGCGATTTATTACAAGCGCAGCGTGCAATTTACATGCACACAGACACACACAGCCTCGCACACACACAAACGCAGATCTCCCCCTCCCTCCGTCCACTTGCACACGACAGCAGATACTTGTCTGTCAAGTACTCGTGGGCTGTCGTAGGTAGGCGAGCGCTGAAAACTTCTGGATTATCGCAGATACTCTCGCGCAAGATCGTTCGGTGACTGCAGGGCGCCGCGAAGCCTGCCAGGGGTGCCGCTCGCCGACCCCAGGGCGTCTCCCATTCGCATTCAGATCCCAGTTGTCGACTTGAGGCGATCGGCTTCAGCTGAGCAGATAGATTAGTAGGTGCTATGGTGTCGCAGTCAAGTAGATTAGTAGCTAGAAATATCGCCGATACATTTGCGTAATCTCAGATACTTCTGGGTATTCTCGCCATCGGTGAATCTTGGGGATGACAAAGTCGACGATGATATCAACAACCACAACAACTGTTGGTCCCTCATTTCGTTTTATTTTGGCGCAACATGTTTCGCATCCAATCGATTCGTATCTGCCAGATCGTTCACCTTTGAACGGATGCGCGTGCGATGCGTTGCGTTTCATCACAACAACAACAGTAACAACAACCTCAAACAACAGTTGTTGCTGCTGCTCCGTGCATTTTTAAGGTCAATGCAATTAATTTATTTCTTTTGGTTTTTTTCTCTTGCAACAACAATTGGCGAGAGAAAGAGATCCGAAAGTATCCCAAGTCAATGGGGATGTCGTCTTCTGCTCGACATCTTCCTCGTTTTCTTTTTACTCACTCTTTCTCGTTGTTTTCTTCGTGGTGTTGCAGCGTCTCTCAATCGACTTTCATCGGCGAGCGAAGTGGATCGAAATGGATTCGCTGGATACATGTTTGTATCTGCCTGAGGTGCACCTTGAAAACTTGCCGACGACTCTTTAGCCGCGGAGGTGACTTTCTTTCGCATACAATTAGGTCAAATTTGTGTATTATTGTGCGTTGGATATATTCATTTATTTCTCTTTGAAAAAGACATATTAACGAAATAGGCTTCCTTCCATGATGCATATATGCTTACTCTAAATATACTAAATATATATATCTTAATTTCGTTATTTCCTTAGATAGAGAATCAACCAAGGTAGTTAACTTGGTTGATTTTAAACTAGAGTTAGTTTCAGCACACCGCTAGCTGCTTCACCTTCCGCCACCTCCAGCTGGCCCACTTCTCCTTCTTCTGTCGCTTTCCTCCTCTTTCTCAGGTTCATTCTCTTGAGTCTTCTTATTTTATCACTTTTTCCCACAGTTCTGAACCGGCATTAACCCAATTCCACGCGCCCCACGAAGACGATCCGAGGGTCAAAACAATTAAAACTGTCGCGTTTGGCCGCGAGACCCCCAGTGATGCCACCCGGAGGTCTTCGCTGTTGAGTTGAATTCGATTCATCTCGGTGCGATTCGAAAGCCCAAAATATAAACGGAATTCGCGCCATTGACGCGGATGTCAGGAGAATTAATATAATTGGACTGAATTCGACTAAAAATAACATATCGATCGAACGAAAACAAAAAAAATCTTTATTTCAACCTTCAATCAAATTTCGATGCAACCGGAAGTGTAATAAAAACATATATTTTCGTTTTTTTTTCTCTTATCCATTAGTTGGCTATGAATTATACTTTTGATATGATATCATTGATGTAATCCGATTTTTTTGTACCGGACATGAAATAATAGAGAGTTCTAACAGGTGGCAACTTCGCTGTTTGCTTCTTAAGTGGTTATCTATGTCTTAGTTATCGATTTTTATCAGTTTTGAGTCGAAAGTATATAAATATATATAGTATACTAATATATATTTCCCATTGACTTTTCTAAAAAACTACAGTTCCCGTTTGAAGTAGATCGTATTTTTTACAAAATAAAAGAAACTTAAAAGAACAAATAGATGTTTTAATAAATATTATTATTAATAATAGTTTTTGTGTGACAAATAAAAAACAAACATATAAAGTGGGTAAACAATTATAAAATGCAATCAATAAAAATAAATGTAAAAATTACCCAATTCGCAAAAAAGAAAAATCGAAAAACAAGGTACATAATCCACAAGTAGGTATAAGAAAAGGGATAAAAAACTACGATATAGAAATTAACGAATACCAAATGTCATAAAATGTATTTATTGAATTTAATGAACTCTAAAATTTCAATGATAAGCGAGAAAATGAAACAATGACACAAACCGAAAAATAACATAAAAATTATACGAGCTACAAATGAGGTAAAAATATTTTAATTAATATTTTAATACATTGTGAATTAATTAAATGACTATAAAAACAAGGCTTTAATAATCAATACAATACAAGGCTTTAACAACATTTACAATATTTGGTTCGTTTCTTAAATTTGATGTTTCGTTTTAAAATGGACTTCATTATTTCGAGTTCTGTAAATCTTGCATTTAATTTATTCAAATGAATATATTCGCATTTCATGGAATCAAAATATTTTTATTTCCAAACATTACATGCAAAATTCATACAATGTCACAAAGTGAAATCTCATTGTAAACGTCGGTGGTTGACAGACCATAATGTCCAACGAGATAGACAGCGGACAGACAGGTGGACGGACCTGAAAAGTGTCAAACGTGTCAATGTCAGAAAATGGTTTCTTATTGTCTTTGTTTTTAGTGTGTTTTTCAATGAATTTGTAATTAAAAATTCAATTATTTTTCGATTCAAATTAAATGGAGATTTAATTACAATATTCCCATATGTCTGCAATAGAATACAAAATTCGAAAGGGATTTTTCATTGGAACGCTTCAGTTCTGAGGCTTCGACCTACCTTTCATTCCGAGATTTCGTATTAATTTGTATTTTCAATTGATTTTATTTAATTGGAATACACATTTCTGAAATTTCGTGGATCGTAGGATCGTTCAATTGTAATGATAATAACAACAAATTCGTGACAGCGATTTGGATGGGCGAAAGAGATAAAACGAAGTCTGCGTGATACGAAAACCCGCCGCAGCCGCCGACGTTGTTGGGGTGTGGACGAGGGGAACTCGGGGCTGAGCGGGTCTGGTCTAGTGCAACTAGTTAACCTTGGAAAAAGTCGAATTTAATTGGCGTAGTTTTTTTTCTTTTTCGATTTGGAATTCATCGCTCGTCGTTGTTTTGGTTTCGGAGAGTAGCAGAAGACTCTCTTGTTTTTATATGTATTTTTTATTTACACTTAATTTTTTCAAATATCATTAATTTCTTTTTCAACTTGATTGCTTCTACTTCTGTTAACTTAATTGTTTTCCATGTTAGAAGACACGTGTTTGGTGTGTGTTAGATCAGAATCGCAATAACAACATTTTAGTCAACATCAATGTATTTGAAAGCAACCGGTTTCTTCGGCTAATTGGGTATTTCATGAATGCAAAATGCTTTTTCCGAAATACCCTGCTTGGCTACTGTTTTTGTTTTGTTTCGACTTTGGATTTGTGGTTGTTGTCGAATTTAGAAAAGACAAAAAATATATAAAAAATTTATTTCTTTGAACACGGCATTGGAGAAGTTTTTATGAGGTTTCTACCATTACCACAAAGTTTTGTTTATGTTCTGGTGAATTTCAAAAAATGTATACAGATAAAAAGCGAACTTTATTTTGCGTCGAAAGTGGCAAAAGATTCCGCTGTGAAAAAAGAAACCGGGGTCGGAATAACCACGGCAAGCACCCTGTATTACTTCGACCACCGCCTCCTGCAACCACACGACGAAGCGGAAAAGAACCTTCGAAAAAGCACGCAGCAGTTTCACGAAAACGGAGGAAAAGTGAATTAATTTTTAACCGCGAAAACATTTCCATTTCAATGAAGAGAAACGGCGAAAAGTCAGAGAGAGATGGGGAGAAAACTACATATTTTTCCTCCTGTCGGCTGACGGCCAGCGAGGAACGAAATTAAATTTCGAGAAACGAAGGTGAAAAAGTTCAATAAATTATTTACAACAACTGTGGACGAGATGACTGCCTACAACAACAATATCAACATCAACATTTTCTGTACAACAACAAAAAGTTGGAACTACTTTGAAAACAAGATGTTTTTTTTCTTCTTCTTCTGCACGAATGAAGAATTTACGTTTTTCATTCCGAGTGCAATTTCACTACAACAACAACTGAGTAGTTTTTTTTACGAATACTTATTTAATTTCTCGATTTCGTTTCTTTTTCGTAATTTTGGCGAGAGGCCAAGGAAAACTAATATAATTTCAATGTGCATTTTTCAGTGTCAAGGATTGCATTCTTCCCACTGCATTTGCATAAATATTAGACATTCAATTACGCCGTGATGTTTGGTCGCTGTTTTATTCCACTCCATAATTTTTCACCTCGTTGAAGTGGACTCTTCCCCCTCCTCCTTGCTGTCGCTGCCTTGATTGAGTTGACGAATATTAAATATGCAGCAAGGAAAAAGCTGCAAAAATAAAAAAACAACAGCTGACAAAATATAAACAACAACGCACTGTTATTCCGTCAATGTTTTTCACATTTTTGTTTATATGATTTTTACAACAGATGTGTTGTTAAAATGTTAAATAATTGTGAAATTGTTGTTGTTTTACTTTTTTGCCGTTGGTTGTGCTTCAATTAATTACCCATCACTTCGTGAAAATAGTGGAGATATTTGTATTAAAAGGGGTTTCCATTCTGTTCATCCATCGAAAAATAAAGAAACTATTGGTAAGCATCAATAAAAGTTCTGGTAGAATTTTTATCACAGGAGATTTCATAAACAATATAGGTAAAATGGTAAATCGGTAAATACCATTCAAAACACAATTTAAATAAATATGTACAGAGAAATTAATTTGCTCTTTATTTGAACAAAACAATTGGTAAAATACATTTCATGTAGATTTTATTCCTTTTTAAAATTCTACGTGAATATTTCCATTCCACTGTTGTGCAATACAAAGTATTCATCTGGATGGTATTTTACAATAATTTCACCTTTTACTCATTAACGCATTTACTTCCTCTTGTATTTTACATTTGTTGTTGGTCTTAATGTTGTTACCGTCGATTGACAATGGTGAAAAGTGCGTTCAATGAATTTTAATTATGTTTCAATGATTCATCGGAATTACGAACAATGCTATAAGTATCTTCCCTCTCTTTCCCAGTCATTAATTCACCCTTTCTCTTTTTATGGACGAGAATTGGCGACGTGAATGCATAATTAAATTTTGGTTTGATGGGAAATTACATAAATCGCATTATTTTTAAATTTACGATTTTCGTTTTTATTGTCAATAAATTTTATTTATATTAATAAATTGTTCTTTTTGTTGTCTCGTTGCAGGTAATTACATTTTCTCCAGTTTGACAAAAAAATTTGACCCTGACACATTACCGAGTGCAGGTAGAAATTTAAAAATTGCAATTCATTTTGATCATGAAATTATTTTCTGGATTTGTAAAAATAAAAATTAAATGAAACTACCTAAACGAATGTTAATCAATAGTCCTCATGATACAAATTCTTAGCTTATTTTTAGTCTAATTTCTTTAAAACCATTATTTTCGATTTCTACTCTACGGCCAGATGCCTTCCGGATCTGTCCGTCTTTAACCCACATTTTTCTCGACAATTTCCTACATTGTCTATTTAACTGTTGCACGATTTTCTCCTCAATCTGCTGCCATTGTTTCACTGACACGGATAATTAAATCTTTTCTTCTAAGAAGAAATCATTTTCCAATCCAATTCCATTCATTTTTCCAATTATCGCTTCCATCGGTTTTCTTGGTCCGCGGTCTTCATATCAACATCGACGTGCCCACTATTTTTATTTCTGCTTTCGTCTGGATTATTTCCATCGCCCTTTCCATTCCACTACCTCTTCCACCTTCTTCATTACTCTTCCTCCTTCTTCATTCTTCTTTTGTTTGAGTGAATTTGCCCTTTTCGATTTTTTCCATCGAATTTCAATTGTTTTAGTTCCATTTGCATGCGCCGTATTTGTCTTTGTTCTTGCGATTCTGGTTTTTTCCTTCGACGTGAAGAGAAAAGGAATTTTTTTCATTGGATATATTCATGTGCGGCTATCATTTCCGTTTTCTGTATTCAGTAATCCAGTATTTCCAATTCCAAAAAAATTCTCATTCACTTTCTTTCACATTCGCAAGAAGGACCATTCAATTTGCAACTGGAAAGTTTTCTTGAAATTTGTTCATAGAATTTTTTCCCAACCTTTTCCACATGTCCTTTGCCTGAAATTTTGAAATTATTTTGCGATTTTATTTTCAACTTCCGTTTCTGCTTAGCAGGAGCAGGACATGTTGCAAGTAGTTGGCAACCCGCAGAATAGTTGGGTTCGTGTTTTTTGTCTGCTGCGTTCTAAATTTATTAAAAGTTAATCAAATTTCTTGTTCGCATTTCTCACTCGGAAGTTCTCTCCACAATTATGCGGAAACTTGCAACTTTTCCCATCATAACTTTCGCCAACAGTTAGCATAGCTCCCGACAGCGAGGGACAGAGAGAGATGACGGACTAACTGACCATCAGTGCATCCGCCATGGGCGAATTCCTCCAGCGCTTAACATCCTATGAGCGCTGACCAACGGTCTCTGTCTCTAGTCCTGCGGTTGAAGTCATCTCCTCTGAGGCGATAATCCTCCGATCTTGTTGATGGTGGGGAGAGAGAAGGTAGGACGGTCAGAGGTCTGTCCCGTAGTTCCTTCCATCTTCTCTTAGGTCTCATTTTGGTTTTGTTGTCCATCTCTCGACCCCCCTATTGCAAGCATTCCTAGCGACAATTCTACCAATCCTTGTTGTAAACCCTTTCATATCCCCTGGAGTTTCTTTCTTAGTTTTTTCCACCTTCTCCATTCGCTCTTTTTGAAGTTATTCTTCTTGTTCGCGTGCTGGGGTTTATTTCTCCTTTTCTTTCTTGTGCCGTTCCTGGGGAAAAAGTTTTAGAACAATAGCATATTGTACCTTGTGGTCATGTTGCTACAACAACAACCACGACAATAACAACGACCCTTGCAATAAAATTGTCTACAATAATAACATCAACTGTAGGAACAACAACATAAGTAATGCCACCATCAACAAATCCACCGAGAGCAGAAAAAGCTTTTAACTTCGCACATGGCCCAACATAAATTACGCACCCGCCCCACATTCCGGAGCCAGGGACTCCGTCGACCCCTCCGCACCCCACGAAGGGACCTCGGTCAAGCGGCCGCAATAAAAAGTTTTGCCTTTGTCTTCCGTGTTGTTGTTGCCGCTTGTCCTTCCATCCTTTCTTCCTTCCCCCATCCCGTCCCTCCGCTCGTTCGTCGGCGACAATTGCTTCGAAATGAGTTTTTAACTCGTCCAATAATGGTTTCTTTCGAATTCTTATTGTTGTTGCAGAAATTTAATTTCACCTCCGGCTTCACTTCCTGCGGTCTTCCGCCTTCCGATCAATGGTCGATTCCCATTTCCGGCTGCCGCCATCGACAATTAGCGGGCGATCCATCAAGATGGTGGCCGACTCCTTCCAGCCTCGCTCACTCCGAGGGCCATGAATAAATATTTGCGGCGAAACTTCAAAAGGTCTGCCTCGACTTTACGCCCGATGAACTTTTCACAAGTTTCTTACCGCTGTCCCCCTCATCTTCCCTCCGCTCGCGCTGCTTCTCATCGTTTAATTCTTTTCATTTTCCGCTACCTTCCGAAAAGGAGTCGTCGTCGACGTCGCCGTCCGCTGCTCCATCGCAAATCGTCACCGGCTGTCCGACACACATTTCGCTGGCACTTTTCTATGAGTTGCGTCGAGAATTCCATTAGAGCCCGAGCACCACCAACCGTCAGGCGGCGGAAGTCGTTTTCTCTCGGCCTCGATGTCCTTTTGGACTCGTTCTCCCTTAACTGCTCCACTCACTGCAGTCGTCGCTCTTTCTTTCTCTCTCAGCCACTCCCCCCTTCATTATTATGTTATATTCTCTGTGCTCCCTCCTCCACGCTGATATATCATACATCTGTCGTCTGTCTGTCCGTCTGTATGTCAGTTGATTCAGCTCTGAAAGAGCTTTCGTCCTTTCAGCGCTGTCGCTGCCTGTCGTCAGGCGAGAAATTGAATTTTCCCCGTCGGCTGCAGAAGGACAAAAGGGGACGCGAGGATGTCGTGATCATGCAGGGGAGCAAGCGGGTGGAGCGGATGGCGATGTCGCGTTACTTTGGAGTCCATTTTAGCCCGAGGCGAGCACAAGAGGGCGGGGGAGGGCGGCGGTTATTTATACAGGGTGTCGTTCGTTAGTTCCTTTGACTCCGTCTTTGTCTTTTGCATTTTCTCTCATAACTTTCCTCAGCTCCGTCATCGTCTCCTTCTGCAGTTCTTCCTCGTCTCTCGGGTCCCTCCGTTTTCCATTTCTTCATCTCTGTCGTCGTCCCATTTTCAGTTTCTTGTCTATTTATCTTTTCACTTTGTCCCTTTTGATTTGTGTCTCTTTGAAGAAACTTTTTGCAATTAAATATTTTAATACCTATAAATATTAAAAGTAAATATGTTTCTATCCGAAACACTCTGTTTTTTATCCGCATCCGCTTTGTCCAATTGTTTGCTATCCGTTGGGTTTTGCGCGCGCGTCTGTTTATCCGGAGCTCGGAGTTTTTGCGATCTGCATTTGTAAATTGCTTTGCACACACACAATTACACCGGACAGACTCACACACAGATGAAAGGACAGACAGAAGGACAGACACACGGACCGTGGGAATGGCGGACGTACAGAAGGAAGCTCGAATATACCGACAAAGGGAAGGACAGACAGAAAGATGCGGGTGGATGAAAACAAATAGGGACGGACGGCTATACAGATAGGGGAAGAGGGAGAAAGAGAGAACGGGAGCGAGAGAGTAAGAGGGAGATAGTTGGCGGGTCGACAACTTGTGGAAGTGGGCCAAATTATAAACACATGTGGTCCGCAAAACGGAATCCTATTAACAGAGAGCAACACGAAAAGGACAATAAAGGGAACAAGAGCGGATGAGAAAGGGAGAACGGGAGATGGAGAGCTTTGTGTGGAGGGAAAAAATATGCCGGCTTTTTTAGGCTTTATCCAGGAGGGAAACTCACATCATACTCTCATCGAGTGGATAAAAAGCGGTTGAATAAAAAACGGCGATAAAATATGAATGCAAACGAAAAGCAATTTAAGGCAGATTTAATCGCGAGATATTTAAAACATTTCGCACAAAGCCAGTTCATCTGCAATAACTCTGTGGGTGAAGTGTGCAGGAAATGGATGTGGATAATTGAAGACCAACAAATCATAAACATGTTAATATCTTGAAAGTACAGGCAAACAATAATGATAGTATATAGCGTAGAAGAACATCTATTTATTCTCGTTGGTCGACCGACACCATGTTTGCATGGAACCCTGAAAACTAGTTGCAATAACTTCCTGATGACTATACAAGCTCCCAATCGCTGCCTGTCTCATGATTCTCATGTTGCTGCTCCGCTTGCACTCGCTGCTCATCGAACCGAGCAATAAATTTTATCGAAATTGAGTTATTCACTCTAACGTTGTTGTTATTCTCGATGTTTTCGGCATTTAAAGCGATAAACTTTTTGGAAAACTGCAACAACACAAATGCAACAACATCAACCCACAAATCCATACTCGGACAACGGATAGATTGTTGTAACCCGCTGGAATCCGGGCCGAATCTGTTGACTCCAATCGCGCTATCCGCCCGCCCCTCGCCTCGTGGTGGTCCTCCAAATCTCCATAATCTGTATTCGCTCCCGCGAGTGCAATTTCGAGCCCCAGAAAAGCGATTTGGATGACAAATTGTCGATCGAATTCAATTAGCGCGTAGCGACCGGAGACTCTCCGGATTATTTGTTGCTACATTTTTCATTTCAGTAATTTTGTTGTCCTCCTCGGATATAGTTATTGCCTAAATACCAAAATTAAAGCTTCCGGATAATAGTGTTACTTGATTATGTTGCTTGCAAGGATGAAACCAAAGTGGTGACTAATGAAATATTAAACAGTGGATAATAAGTTTCTAGTGGTGAATTTGCTATGATTAAATATTTATGTATTTATTCAGCGATAATTGATAGGATAATCAATAATAAATCTGTGATCATTAATCGAACATAAGAATATTATAAGAGAAAAATTAATGAAGGATATTTAAGTGATAATCTGTGATATTTTACCCGAAGTTTTTAGATCGTTGGATAAACAGAGAAAGAGAGGAAAAAAAACTTGGAAACGAATGCTTTATCAACGATTTCAATAATTTATCGACGGTAATGAACAACCAAAGCGAATGGTCTGAGAAATGTGAATGAAATACCGAGGGAGGAAATATAAAATTCTTCTGAATCAATTGAAGTAGAGGATGAGGCGAAGGAGTCTGCCTTACCCTAGCCGCCTCCCCCCTACACTACAACCGATACTATCCGAAGTCCTCGGAAATTCATCAAATGTCTCCCATTGAATTCTGACGGGATCTTCACGGGAAGAGAATTTTTCCCCATCGACGCTCAATTTGCATCCCATTAGTGCGTCGTGGCCGTCTGTCTGCACTAAGGCGAAGGTTCGGATATCACTGAAACTTGACAGCTCGAGATGAGATGGCACTCTAATTGGATGCCAACGAAGCGTGACGTCAGCTATTCCGAGAATTAGAGAATGAACAGGAAGTCGCCCCATTCCTGGAAGTCAACTGCGCGCTGGGCTCCGAGTGTCCTGCGGGTGGCTTCAAGTCGGGTCGAAGGACATCAGTTCACAACTAGGACTTTAAGTTTGTCAGTCGAAGGTGTCGTCGAAAATGCTCCTCCTTTTCTCTCTTTCTCTCTTGATCCCACTTGAACATTGTCCTTGCGTGCGGGGTCATTAAGGATTATGAACGAGTTTTGAGAAATCTCCAAATGGCGCCATTTTGTTTTCCAAACAAACCACTAGAGAGGGAGGGGAGAGAGAGAGACAGGCTGTGCTTGTATTTGCGTGTGTGTTGAGCTTCTGATAAACCAACCGCATATCCTGTAAAATTAGAGCTCTTCTCAAAGTTGCATGTGTGGCTGTGGTTGTGTGTTTGTCCGAGTTTTGGCTGCTGCCTGTCTGTCCGCCGGCCTGGCTCTCGGCCTGTCAATCGGCGACCTCGGCCAAACCGTCCGTCCGCCCTCCTCGTCGACCACAAACTGACCGTTGACTTCGTTGTGCATTCGTGCGGTCGAGTCTGGGAATGCAGGATGCTCGATGGAGGCCGAAGCCTGGGGCCGGGCGGGTTCGGCCAGGCCACTGGATGCAGGATGCGGGAGAGTGAGAGAGGAGGAAAGGGCGATAGCTTCCTGATTTGTTTGTCCTCGTGTGCAACATGTGGTCACCAACTAGGAATGACAATACCAAGAATAGCAAGAACAACAACTTCTAATAGTTGACATCCCGAAATATCAATTTAGTTGGCCAGAATCGTCATCCTATTGTTGTAGTCCTTGTTATTCCACATGTCCTGCTTGTTTTTACTGCCGATGTTCTTTTAGTTGCTGTGGTTAGTCTAGGATACAAAAATATCCAAGGACAGTGGCTATTTTTATATCGATTTCAAGATTTCATTGCTTTCGTCAGCTTAAAATTGATTGATTGAAGTAAACTAATAAAATGACATATATCATAACATGAATATGCATAAATAAAAATAAAATGTCTGAATCGAAAAATTATATTTTCTGATTTAAATGATTTGTACAACTACTGACTCTTTCTTCATTGATATTGAGATTGTGAAAAAACTGTAAAAGCGGTGGTAAAAGTTTGATAAATCAATATCTATTTTTCAGTTAAAAGTTTCGTTTGGTAAAAGCATTTCATTCGGAAGTTCATAATTAAAAGCTCTTTTATCTCTCTCTCTCTCAGTCATCCCTCCCTCTCACTCCACCGTATGCTTTTAAAGCCCTCGTATAGTTTTTGCCAAACATTAATTGTTTCTCTTCAACTCGCAGAGTTCAATTCGGTTCGGATCGGTTTGTTTTATTTCGTTCTACTCACACCATTTGGTTTTGATTTATTTCATTTTGTGGCTTTTTCCTTTAGTTTTCCATTTCTATTATATTAGTTTTTTTTAACATCCCTTTGTTTTGTGTCTAAACCGTTCGAAAGCAGAATTGTTAAAAAAACCTTGAAGCTTTTCCAATAGATAAGCTTTTAAGCTCTTCATCACGTTCAAATTGAATGCCAAAGTTTTCCAATTCTTTTTCTCGTTGTTGTTCCTTTTTGTTGCTTTTTGTTTTTTTGGTCAGTTTTTCAACATTTTTCTGTTGCGAACTTTTATGGCTTTTAAAAAGTTGTTTGGCCGCAAACGGGTCAGTAACTAATTGTTGTTCTTGTTATTGTAATTGTACTTGTTGTTGTAATCTATATTGACATTTATGTGGAGTTTTGGTTGTCGACGCCATCTTCTTGACATTTGATGAAGAGATAAGGGAGGAGAACATCCACAAGAATAGCAATATAATCCAAAAAGCCATACTTCAACACATTGAGAGTTCACCAGCAACAAGATCAACAAATATTGTGACTGTGATGAAACAAACGCCAGCAAAAAAGGCAATTTGTATGTGAACTAAAGATAACTACGGCTTAAGCCACTGGCGTTGTGTGAGGGGATTTTCACGCTTCCGCCATCAACATCATCATCATTGTCATTTTGTCTATCGCTCTTACCCATTGACAACATGTTTGTAGAAGGGATTTAACTATTCACGCTTTGTAGTTGTGGTGATGTTTGACAAGCTCTTGTAGAACAACAACCATTGTCCTTGACTGTTGCCGAGGATCAGAAGTGAAAAAGGAAGGATTTAAACCAATTGTAATTCTAGACTTTAGAGCAAGTGGCTAAAGTTATTTTTTTCTAACGCTATCAAATTATGAAGTCGTCAATTACTAATTCTTCTAAAACTCTAAATTGGTACCTTTTTATGAGCTATTTACGAACGAAAAATCATTATGGCTTAGCCTTCAAATTAAGCGAAACGAGCAAAAATACTACGCACAAAAGACATTGCATGAAACATTTAATTGTTTATTGTTTTATTGTGAAAAACATTGTTCTATGAAATGTTTTATTTTCCCTATTAAATTTTGTATGTATTTTATTAGTACATATCATATTTTATTGTCCCAATTTTAATAATTTGATGGAGACTTCTTTTTCCTTAAAATTTTTCTGTGCCTCTCTCTGCTCGACGCAGTTTTCACTCTGTTTGTTCAGTATGTAGTTTCGTGTGAAGGAGCGTGTGTGTGTGTTTCATGCAAATATACCTCACATTTTCTTCGAACACAATAGCCAAACTCTACATTTTTCATCGGGTGCCACGCCCCTTTGCAGCGCCCTCAGCCGGATACAAGAAGTCGATCGGACGACGGTTGTTTGATTTGCCTCTTGGCGTTTGTTTGCGGCTGAATTGGTTGATGTATTATGTTGGACGACAACAACACCAACATAAAATAACATTGTAAATTGCCCCATGGCTACAACAACAACCACAACAATAATAAGAACAATAGGAACTATAGTAACAATAACAACAAAGTATAACTATGTCTGTGTTTTCATGGCAAACACAGAGTTTTACAAAGTTTATACCCGAGCACACACCGACACTCCCACACACATGCACGTATTTGTATATATTCCGCCCTTAGTCCACACTTCGATATCCTCCACCCACCCTTTCTCGCCACCCTTTGGCTCTCACTCACACTTGTAAATGCTGGCATTGAAGCAATTTATTGCCGCATCGCGGAGTCGATAAACGATTACCTGCCCCACCCCTCGCCCCCCATTTTCCGTTTCATCAATCTCTCTCCCACTCTCTCTCCACATTGCACCGGGGGACGTGTGGGCCCCGCATCCGGGGATGAGAGAGAAATAGCAAGCGAGGTAGGGAAAGTGGGCGGTGGACGGCACTTCCGAAACGTCGAAAATGTTTGCCCTGATCGACGGCGGCCCAACGTAACGTGAGCGTAACGTAAACGAATACGGAGAAGGCCGAAGTGAAACGTTTAAAATGCACCGATGAATGGAACGTAAACACTTTTTATGGTCATTTGATGTGTTGATGTGGAGACGAAAGTGGGTCAGAATGGGATGACAGCTAAGGAGGTGGCGGGCGAGGAGAAGAAATTCGGTGAGGGAGAGCGGGGGCAGCAGTCTTTCTACTCTTCTTCACATCCACTCTATTCTCATTTATATTTTCCCTTACCTATCTTTCCATCAGCATCACTGGTCAGTTTTCGTTCAATCTATTTATATATCAACCTTTTCATCAGCCCCTCCCCATACCTATCTTCTCAGCCTTTTATCCGGCCATCTATTTATACCTCATCCTTGCATCACTCAGTCGCTTTGTCTCGTAATCCTTTCGCCATTGCCTCCCACCTCTCCGAGTTCGTCCTTTTTAATTAAAAAGGCGCAGCAAAAAAAAATCACTTCAATTTATTTTAATTTTCGAATAAGTTTCGTTGGCTTCGAAATGGGAAAATCGTCGCAGAATTTCGTTTGAGTCGGGATCCAGGAAAAATGTCGCTCATTACGTCGTTATCCTTTCGCATGACGCCATCAATTTTCGAGCATTTATTTTAATGACGTCCCATGCTAAACTCCTCCATCGTCCTCGACTTCTTCCTCGTTCTGTCTCCATTCTGTCTCTTTGCTGTCAAATTCAATTTCCGAAAGCCTCCCACTGCGTTGGGGGCGGGGAGGAGCCCGGGGAGGGGAGATGGATGGGCTCAGAGGGACAGCGCAATAATTGGCCACCAGGACACTGAGCGAGTGTCTTACGCCGCAGCATGTGGCCTTTGTGTGAGTGTTCTTCCTGCTTTCACTTCGAATTACATGGAATTTATTGGCCTTCATTTCCCCACAGCAGGGAAAGGAGAGAAAGAGGGAAAAATGCAAATTTATGCGAGAAAAAATCCCATTTATGCGAGAAAAAATCCCACACGAAATTCTCTGAAAATTGGGCCGCAGCTCGGATAAAAGTTCGTTGCATATTTTCGGGCTTACGAAATGGAGTTTTTCCCCGCATGGACATGAATGGTAGAGGCGTGGCAGCGCCATCCGAACATCGAGTGCAAGTGAAGAATGGGTTGAGGGCCAGAGACAGCAGATCGTTGCGTATTTGTAGGCGCATTGTCGTCGGTTGCTCTTTGTAGTTGTGCATTGTTGTGTTTCTCTCTCGCTGGTAGAGGCGTGGCAGCGCCATCCGAACATCGAGTGCAAGTGAAGAATGGGTTGAGGGCCAGAGACAGCAGATCGTTGCGTATTTGTAGGCGCATTGTCGTCGGTTGCTCTTTGTAGTTGTGCATTGTTGTGTTTCTCTCTCGCTCCACTCTCTGGCCGTGACATATTTTACAACCAAATGGTCATGCCATAACTAAAAAGCAAGAACAGGAAATGACAGAAACGAAGCCAGAAGGAGTGCAGCAAAAAAGATGTCCCTGATTCTAATCGAACACAAACACAGTGTTGCAAATAAGAGCGCATCCACGTCGGATGCACACCCACGTCACAGGACGCAACTCACGAGACGCAAAAACCCGGTCCCCTCCTGCGATCCTGACTGACGCATGTCGAGCTGCAGGGGACTCAAAGCAGAAACGAAAAAATCATCCATCGTTCGCTCGGGAAGCTGACGTTGTTCATATGTGCATATGTCGGCTGAGTGAGATGGACAAGGATATGTCCTGTGCATCACCGGTGATGTATTTTTAGTCACTTTACTCTGCCATTTCCAATCCTAGCGATCTCCCCTTCTTCCTGCTCTTCTGTTTCTCCACTCCCTCTTTTTTAATACTTAATAATCTTTTCGTTATATATGTCCTTCAACTTCCGCAGGTATATATTTTGGGAGACATATTTTTAACATCGTCATAATCCTCGATATTTTCTTAAATTTTTTCATTATTTTATATATTTCTGTTCATGCATTTTGTAATCTCTGGCTTATTTGCACACTCTCTCCTTCCTTCATCGTCTCTTCCGACGTCAACCGACATCCTTCGCCCTGTCAAAGTCTACCTACACTTAGTCTATCGCCTCACATGCACATGCTCTTGTTCCCCAATATCTTCCATCTCGTTCAACCCAACTTCTCTTTTCCTTCTCCATCTGTTCTCCTCCCTTTCGTGCTTCCGTCACGACACAAAGGAGCTTAAAAGCCAAAATGACGTTGCGATAAGACCAACTCTGACGGAATTCGAAAGTATTTTTTGCTCTGTTGGGACGAGGGAGAGAAGACGAGAGTAAGAGAAAAGGAGAGATAGGGAAAAGAGAAGTATTCGTGGTGTTTTCGTTGTTATTGCAGTTGTCGGAGTTCTCTTTTGTTTGTATTGTTGCTGCCGTTGCTGCTGTTGTTCTTCCGATCCCATATAATTTATCTGGTTCTTTTTAAACCCCGGCCTGTCGTGCCTTCGATTTCCCAATACCACCTTCATCGTCGTCTTGGTTGGAGGTTCTGGGCGCCTTAGGATGTCATGATTCGACCACAAGCGTTGCCTACTTTCTGGCGCACAACGTTGGGATTTACACCATTTTCCGATATATCTTTCAACCTTTTTGGACATTCTTTAACACCAAATGACAATAGATAATTTCAAATTTCAGAAAAGTTTCGCCTAATTTCAAAGTTGTTGCACAACGAAAGGGGAAGAGAGAGAGCGAGATATGAGATACCTTTGTCACCAGTGAATATGATCCATGGCTTGGGTTCGGGTGTCAGTGTGCTGCTGTTGTTGTTGTTGGCGTGCTTGTTTTGCTATTGTTTCCGCTATTGTTGTCGTGGCTGTTGCAACAGTTGCTGCAATTGTTCTCCCAACAGCGGCAGCATTTGCTGAAACACGCTCGGAATGCTTTTGTATTCGAGCAACAACTGGTGCGGTTCGGCTTGTTTGTGTGAGAGAGTAAGGGTGTATGTGTGTGTGTGCAACAGCTTCTCCCTCGGTTTTCGCTCCCAGAAAATACATTCCCTCGCTTTTCGAGGTTTCCCGAAGTTTTGTCACAGGGCAGCAAAAACAAAAATATAATTAAAAAATACCACCGCCACAACAACAAAAACAACAACAATATGGGAAGCGGAAGAACTCACACACATGCACTCTCACTCATTCTCTCTAACACAAACAAACGTTGATGTCACAAAAAATTCTTGCTGTACTTTGTAGTGAGATATAGAGAGGGAGGGAGTGAATGCGTGAGATAGACAATGCGTCACAGCGTTGCCACCTATTGCAAATTCTTCACAACATTTTCTAGCAAATATCTCCGCTGCGAGGTAGAATGAAATTCGTGATGGGGAATTTTCAAGTGAGGATTTTCTATTGTTGGCAAAAACACGCGGAGGGGAAATTTTTCTCTTTCAGAAATTTCAGAAATATTCTATTGTGTTGCTCTCAGCAGCAAGAAAAATTATGAAAGGCCGCATTTAATTTGGAATATTAGTAAAAAAATTAATAATTTATCATGGTAATAATTCATAGTTTTTTGAAGCGATTTGAAACACAAAAACCAACATGTAAATGAAATATCAACTCTCGCTGTCGGCCGCCATTTAAAGCCCACCAACATCCAGGCAGACGCATCCGCTTCCGGTCCGGACTTCCGTGCATTTCAATCCGCAGGATTCCACGGGCGACAGTCGCCTGTCCCACTCCCTTCTACTGGCATGTTGGCTCGGATCCGCAGTAGGAAAGTTTCGCATGCGCCTCGCTTCCCCTCGTCTCATCCTTGTTCGCACCAACCTCGTCCTTCGGCATTTCGGAGGCCGCGTTCGATGCGGAATTTGCTGCGGAAAATTGATTCAATTATCGTTGTGATAATTGACAGGCAGCTCGCACAACCACTAACATCCTCGAACTGTTTCCCTCTCTCTCTCTCCCCTTCTTCCCTCCCTTTCTTTTCGATGCTACTCTGGCTCTTTAATGAAGGCGTCTGAGAATTTTAGAAGAAAAATGAGTTTTGATAAAAGCAATTTAAGCTCTCGCAAGAGTTTCTTCCCAAGTTCTTGAAATTATGAAATGTTTCAAAATTTGTTTTCCGAACTCGATTTTCCTCTGAAGTGCTGGTTTCTTTACTGCGTGGGTTTCTGAAAATTTGTTGATCATTTCATGCAAAAGCTAAAAGCTTTGAGATTTTCTGGAAGAGTTCGCAAACTTGAAATTTCCTCCGTTTTCTCGTATTTTTCTCTCTTTCCCCTGCCTTCTTCGATTAATTCAGTAACTGTTCTTGCACTCTGTTTTTCTTCTACACCGGATCATGAAAAAATTATTTCATTAATTGTTTATTGATTAATTTGCAATAAAAACATAATGAAACGTGAGAAAAAAGGACGAACGTCAGGCGATGAAGACGGATGACGATGGACGGGAGAAGGAGGCATACTGGAAGGATGGGAGGGTGAAATCGAGGTCGCCTTTGAGAGCACGTGTTGAGTCAGGGACGGACGATGGCGCAAATTGACGTAATCACGATGATTATAGATGTTTTTGCATTTTGTAATGAGATTCTTATAATGTTGTTTCTCCAATTTAGCTATGGCTTTGACTTTAAAAAACTTACGGTTTTAGGGATCTGTGAATACTTTCTCTTGAAAGTTTCTCTTATACAGTTTTGCTTAAGAATTCTCTCCCACTCAGTATCGGGGACATTTAAGATCGTGATTAATTGATAAGAGGTTTATTTTCGATTTACATGCGATATATTTTGTATTTCTTTTTATCGCGAACGATGTAAATGAACCATCAAAATAACTGTGATTACTATTGAAAACAAGAGCAACATCAAAAATCGCAAAGCGAACGGCAGAGTACAAAAAGGCAACAACAAGGACACCCACTGAGCGAGTCCTGTTTTGAGGGAACACGACTTGCGAATCGAAAGCTGAATGAAAGCTCCGAAGGAGATCGTCGTGCGGCGTTGCCACGCGATTTTTCACACGCTGAACATGCTCCGCACAATGTGGCAACACGACATGGAATGGTGGAGGGCGGGTTGAGAAAGAGGGAAAAAAGAGAACTCACGTGTCGAGTTGAAACCTTCCTGATCGTTGGCAATGTTTCTAGGTTGTTGCTATAATTGTTGTTGTTGTTATTGTAATTTTTGATGTTATTGAAATTGTTGTTGCTATTGTAATTGTTGTTTCTTTTGCAATTGTTGCAATTGTTGTTCAAAATTGTATTTTCATGTCATTGTTGTTGCCATTGTTTATATCGCTTTTTGTTGTAGATGTTACATGCAACAAAAAGCTAATTTTTGAGACAAATTATAAAAAACTGAGGCAGAACATGCACCCGGGAGAGAGCGTGAGACGACCAGTTGAGCTAGAGGGAGACAGAGAAAATGAGAGACAGAGAGAGGGGGATCCCGCTAAACGTGTTGGGCTTTAATTGGAAAAGCAATTTTCCAATTACGCGAAACAACGGACCGCAACAAGCGAGCGAAACGGAGTCAGAAAGTCAATGGGGAAAGAGAGTGACAGAGAGATAGCGAAAGAGAGAGAGAGAGAGGGAGGGAGCGAAAAGAGAGGGTGGACGAAGATGCCAAAGGCCTGCCTCAAGTTCGCCACGACGAAGTTTGAACGCACGCCGCGTTGTTGATTCGACGAACAATTTGCCGAGAATCCATTTTAATTGGAATTTTTCATAAAATATTTAAAACTCAATCTCAACTCCGTCGTCCCTGGAACAACTCCTTCCCTCCTGCATTTTCCAATATGGCGCTGCTGCTGCTTCCGTTGTCGTTGTTTTCGTCTCGTGCCGGAAGCTCGAGTCCTGAAGCGATGAGGGGGCGATGGCGTAGGCCACAACAACAACAACAACAACAACAACAACAACAACAATAAGAAGAACATCCAACCACCACAGCTGCAACCGCTACAACAACAACATTTAAACACCACAACTCCATCAACAACAACAATGACTACGACGACGAAAACATCAACGACGACAACACAACGAGCAGCAGTTGTTAAGCATTTTATTAATTTATGTTGTTGTTTTTCTTCTTCCTGACACTCCTTCCGCTCTCTTTCTCCTCTCTCCCTCCCTCTTCTCTGTCTCGCTCGCCCGTCCTTCACGCTTCTTCCGCTTCTTGTCCTTCGTCCTTTTCGTGCTCGTAAAGTCTGCTGACGAGGGTGCGACACCTGAGGAGTGGGATGGAGAAGAGCGGGATAGAGAGAGAGACAGAGTGAAAGAGGGAGCCAGTTGAGGGCTCGTGAGGAGTCGGTGTTTGGCTGGCTACTGTGTGTGTGTGTGTCGATTGCAGGCTGATGCACATCCGTTGGTGCCCGCCAAACACCAAGTTGTTGTTTTGGTTCGTGTTGTTGTCGCTGTTGTTTTTATTGTCATATTGTTGGTTTTGGTTCATTGTTGCTGTGTCGAGTTTCTGTGCTGTTTCTTTTTGGCTTGTTAAAAAGTCATTTTATTTATCTCGCAATCGCATGCGATATCATTCGTGCTTCTGTTGGTGTTTGTTTATGTGCCACTGTGTGTGTGTGTCTTTGTCCCCTTCGAGCATGTTGGTTCATGTGTGTGTGTCTTTGGCTGTGTCTGCGCTACGTCGTCTGCAGGACGTTTTCCTTATCCGATTTCACAAATGAGCTTATTTTTCACTCATGTAAGTATACTTTTTTAAGAATTTAAAATTCTAAAAATCCTTCGCTTTGTAAGTAGAAATTGGTTTTGAAAATTCACTTCAAGGTTGATATTGATATTATTTCAAATAGGGGGCCATCAGTGGACAAGTGGCTAGTGTGCTGTGGTAGAAAAACTTCAGTTTTTCACTAGCTCCTAATAATTCATCTCTCAAAGCCGATAGCCCTGACAGCTAGTGCGTTATTAGTTATTTATAATTTTAATTGTAATCAACAAAAATTAATAATAATAATATATGAACATAATATCTATTTCTATTGCCATCGATTTTACGATTCAAATTTTCACCAAAATCGCTCACTCATATTAACCACACTCATATTCACCACAATTACTTTCACCTCAGTAATTTTGATTCGATTCGAATTTCATTTCTTCGGAACCTCATCATCGACAACATCGTCGTTGTAATCACTGTCGAAATATCACCGCCGGTGCGCGTTTGTGGATTTCCCAGAAACACTTAACAACAACAAAACAATAACAGCAACATCGGCAGCAAATATTTTACGAGACGCCGAGACGAGTGTTGCTCGAAACTCTGTTATCCTTGAAGGACAACAATTCACGCGTGAAGAGTCCTTCTTCGTACAAGATTGAGCTCTTAAAACACATCCATCCACCCAACATCACCGAAGCGAGATGGTGTTCTCTGATGTTGTTGTTTTTATTATTGTTGTTTTAGTTGGTATTACTGTTGTTATTGTTGTTTAGACTCCCTTCTCCCCGTGGTCCTCGCTGTTCTTCTGCCACCGTGACAGGCTCTTGAACAACGTATGCGTTCCGCATGTGCGCCTCCTTTAAGAGAAGAAAGCGCTTCTGTTCTTTCCTTCTTCCTTCTTTCTCCTCGTGTCTCCTTCCTTTCTCTCTCTTTCTCCCTCTTACATCGTCTAGACACGTTCGCTGGAGATCTTTCTCCATGTATTCCGCCTCGACGACATCTCAAAATGGCGCAATTAATGGCGGAAATGAACATGGCTCCTCCCTCTCACTCTCTCCTCCCACTCTCTCTTTCTCACTCCAACGTCCTCAATCTAGTTCTCTCACTCCCTCTGTCTTCACTCTCCTTCTCTCACAACCTTTGTCATTCGTTTCTTTTTAATGACGAAGCTGAAGATTCTTTTAATTTGATTTTTGATTTTTTTTCTCTCGAGGGCTGCTCGAGGAGGAGTAGGAAGGGGCGTGGCGTTCCTTTGACAGGATTGGAATATATAAAACGCACCCCTCATTAGCGATGCGTCACCGAACTTCACAGTTCTCCTCGCAAGGGTTAATGCCACGCCCAGCGAGTTTTCCATTGAAAGACTTTTCGATTCTAATTTTTACTCCTATTCTTTTTAGCTTTCTTTCTTTGCTTTTGTATTCTCAATGTATTGCGAAGGGAGCGAACATTTCGCTCCCTTCACGCTTCTTATTCAATCGATCTGGCAACGCCAATCCAACAACACTTTCTAGATAAACTTTTTTCATCATTGGTTTTGTTCAGATGTACAGGAAGTTAATCTAAAAAAAGAAAACTAAACATCTACGAAGAAAAGAAAACAAAATACCGAGGAAAAGTTATGAAAAGTAATCGGAAAATAATGCAACTTAATGAGCTTTTGATGTTTTTTTGTAAGAGAAAAACAAACACGAATAGCAACAAAAATCGAAAACAATGTTAAATAAATAGCTAAACCAAAAGAAGGCGAAGAGGGGAGGGAAAATATTAGAATTCCCCTTAATGCCTTAGGCAGTAAATAAATAAATATATTTTTCACCCAACATCTCAGGAGTAGTGAGTGGGGAAGGCGTTGAAGTATCTTTGGGGAAGGACCTTTAAGTCGAGGATTCGGTGGCGTATGATGAACTTTCAGTCGTATCCCTCGGAGAGACAGACTGGAGAATGTGTCGAATTATAATAACAGACGACAAATAAAATATATAAATATAAATAAATAAATATTTTAGATATGCATGTGAATGGAGAATGAGAGAGGATAAGAGATGATGAGAATAAAGGAGAAATCCGTGCACTAGGATCCTAAAGGAACACTCGAGACTCACTTCAGTCACTGATGAGGACGGCCCTTGGATGTGAATGATAATAAATGTGCGGATAATCAAATATTGACACACTCAGATGTTCAATTCGAAGGGTCGATGGAAGGACAGGTGGGATAGGGAACAAAACAACAACGAAAATAGTCGAAGGGAGGAGAAAGAGCGAAAACGACTGGTGCGATAGATAAATATCGATGGGGAAAGTTCACTCCGTTTTTACTTCCACACTCCCTGAAGACGTGCTCCTTAAAGATGTCTCTAAATTTCCATCAAATTGGGGTCACTTCAGTTCCTTCGTTCTCTCATTGAGGGATCTTTTCTATCTATTCTACCCCTTATTCTGGGAAGTGAACCGGTGAAGAAGTGAAAGCGAATGAATAGGAAAAACTTTTCTCCTGAACATCCAAGGAGATATAGAGCTATCGAGCTATCTGTTAGTGAAAACTCAATTTCCGATCGGGAAAATTAATCATCGTCACTGGAAACAATCGCCAAACTCTCGTTAACGAACTCTTCAGCTCCCGGTGAGTGGCGATTCGAGTTATTTTGCGTTCCAATTCACTCCTCTCACTCGAGGTAATTGTTGTTGTTTTTTTCTTGTTCCACTCCGCAACGACCAATTGTTTCGCACGAGGTTCTAATTTTTCTCGCCTTCACTGTTCGTTTTGTGCTTCTGTAAATTTAATTAAAACTTCCTCGGTGCGCTCGGTGCGCTGTGTGTGAGTGTTTGTGTGTGGGTGTGAGTGTGTTTTTTTATTCTCCACTTTCTCTCGCACTCACTCTCTCCCTCATTACCTGTGTCTCTCTCACCCATGACATTTGTTTACGTCTCGTTTTCCACTCGTTCCATCCGGGTGTTGAAAGAAAAGTGAGATGTGTGTGTTTTTCCATGGTTGTCTGTGTGTGAGTTTGTTGTGTTCGTGCTTAAGTGTGCTGGTGCCTTCGTGTGGGTGTGTGTTTCTGCTAACGAGTTCTGTTGTTGTAATGCGCAATAATTTTTTATTTTAAATCATTATTTCTCCGGGCATTTCATTTTCTAACAAATGAGCGCAATATATTCAGACATTCGAAATGAAAACAATGCTCGGAAAACAATTTCCATAGCTTTCTGAGAAAGACGAGTAAAAGATCAATAGCTTTTTAATTTTAAGTTGAGTTCAGCATTTTATTCGTTTCAAAATTTTTGATTTTATTGATTTAAAAACCTAACTTGCATGAGCAAAATTTAACGCTGGACGAACGTGTTTGAATAGGAAAACCTGAATGTTAGTAGTAGTGGAGTGAAGGCTGTAAATCAATTTAAAATTAATGGAACAACAAAATAAGTAAAAAAAAAATAATAGAATAGAAATAATTAGAAAAGAATAAGTATAAAATATCCTGAAGGCAAAATGTTTTTCACGTACGAAATAAATCCAATGGATCCAGGAACGTTTTCAACGCATCAATGGAAACGGTCCGAAAGCAATTAAACGACGATTTCTCTGAGTCCAGCTCACTTCAGAAAATGACCCCGGGCAATGATTTCTTCCTCCTCTCTAGCATGAAATGCCATTCTAGAAAGGACGATTCAAACATCCGTGGCACGTTATGCGCTCTGCCTCAGGCTTTTCTCTGGCTTCTTGTTGTTCTCTCCAGCTCCCTCTCTCTTCGCACTAGATATGTGATGGGGTCCTTCTGTTGGAAGCCACATCAACAAAGGGACACGTCAGCTTTTGACGAAGGAGACATTTGTGGACAAGTATCCTTGTTCTCCTACCTCAGTCGCCCGCTGCGTAGGTGACCTATTTTTTGGCTAAACATAAATCTACACACTCTCAGACACACACACGCACACAAGGAACTATTAAATATTTTCCAAATTTCTATTTGCATAGAAAACTGCTCAGGAACATCCGGTGCCTTTTTAATAGTCTTCCCCACTACCCTTATCTCACTTTCTCCTTTGGTCTTTCTAAAATACGTTTATATAACGCAATTAAAAATTCTCGGTTTCAAAACGGTTTGTCTGGCTGCCTTGAAAATTCTATTATATTTTCAATTTCATGTCTGTTGATTAGTTTTTATTTCAATTTCCTCTTTCAGTCGATTTAATTTTATTTCCCTCAATTTATGCTAGTGGATCTCTTTATGATTTAGTTTCATTGCCTTTGTCTCCGATGTCAACCTATGTTAAATCCAAATTATAAAACAGTTCCAGCTTAAAATATTAAAATATTCCCAAGCGACCAATAGATTTCCATTACCAATTGCTCACTCGAGTTGTAATTTATCTGAAACCGTTCTCATCAATCAACTAATTCAATCGATGTCGATGCCTTTGCCTTTGAAATAATTACTATCGGCAATTGAACTTGGAATTACGAGGAATTGAATTGAATTACGGGGAATTGGAGAGGTCACGAGGTTTCTATGTTTGATCTGCAACGGGGGAATTCGACTTCCACTGATCGGTGTGGACAATAGCACCGATAAGATATGTCAATTGAAAATATGTATGTGTGAGTACAAGGGAGAGAGAGATAAAAAGAATAGATTTACAGAAGAGATCTCATCCCAGTCGTCTCCACCTGCAATTAAGACCGAGCGTTATTGACTCGGGTCCTGGATCTTCCTTTCTGCAGTTCCTTTTTCCGTCGATCTCCCTCGCTTCCTCTCTCTTTCTCTGGCGCCCTCTCTATTTCTATTTCACTCTGCGAGTGCTGTTAGCTGGTTTCTCAATTAGGATTCCTCGTTTTTCGTTTTAATTGCATGTTGAGGTTGGTGGCAGAGCCAGGACCACGGCCAGAGAGGGATCCGCTCTTGCCACGAGCACCATCCACGAGATACAATACAATTCGAGATATTTGCGTATCTCGCAGTAACGTTCGTCGTGTTGTATCGAGTCGAATCGTGTCGTCGACAAGAAAATTTGCTTCGTTCATTGTCGTTGTTGGTGTTGCCGTTCAAAATAATTCTGAAGCATGTTCCACCAAATGCCACCGCAAACAACAAAAACAACAAATGACATAACAACAACGACAACAACATCGAACAAGAACAACATTTGAAACAACTGTAACAAGAACAATAATACCTTGCGAATCCAGCAGATACTCTATCTGATTCAAGTTGCACTGAGTACTTGTATCTCAAGTACTCGATTTCATTTCATGGCCCTCGTTTGCCATATCTCTTTCCCTATCTCTCTCTCGCTCTTTCTCGTGCTCCCCAAACGTAGCTCGATCTCTTCTGTCGTTTTATGAAGTTCTGTCTCTCTCATTCTCTATCTTTCTCATTTCCCATACCATTGTTCGTGCTGGGAGCCGCATCTGTTTCAGGGTCTTTAATTACCGTACGTGAGATGTGCCACCTCTTCCGGTTACTCTTCTGCTCTCTCTTTCTCCTCCTCCTCTTCATTATTTTGAGTTCTTCTCGTTTACCCGATGCTTCGGTTCGTGATAAAAGTGGTCTTATTGAAGATTTTCCTTCTCGTCTCTCGAACCTTATCGCTGATGTTCCAGGACATCAGCATAGACTCATGTTCTCAGTGTTCTACATATTCTCTGACTGCTCAAGAACTTTCCAACAGACAAAGCAAAAACCAATAGAAAACTCATAAGATTACTCCAATAGAAGCGAAGAATTATCTTTTTAAGCGTGTATTTAAATAAAACCGTCTAGAGAACCGTATAATATCGGTTTGGCTTATTACGCTCATGTCCGCAGCCTCGTCCACCTCGTTGAGACCGCAATTGTTGGCCGTAATTGTTCCCATATGTCTCGCCAACACTGAAATCCCCGCCGCCCTCTGAGCCACACCCACCCTCGCCATTGTCGCCCATCTGGTGTTTTAATTATTTTACGCAGAATCCATTTAATTTGCGCAAAAAGGTGAAAGCAAAGCAAGAGCAGTGAAACAAAAACTCTCCTGTTTGCAAATGAATTTTTGCGGTCTGCCGCAGCATTCCTCCCCACTCATTAGGTTCCATAATTGTTAACATCCGAACCGCATCCCACGCACACTAGCACCCAGTCAGCCACATGTGCGCAGGACACCGTCCTTGGGTTAATTAACAACATTTTCATCCAACGACTCAGTACTCGAGGAATCCGAGGACTCCAGATTGCGGCACGAGTGGTTCTCGAATCTCTCTGGTGTTTTCTCCACACCTCTGCTTTCCCTTTCTGCGTTTTTATTTAATTGCACTTTCAATTTATTGGCTTGTTTCTCCCTTTTGTAACACCTTACATCCGGTTTTCACAAAGCGTTGCAACATATTTCATGTATCTGTTGTGCTTTAATTTTGTCATGTTTTTACCATAATTTTTTGTGGTAAAAATTATTTCTATCAATAAATATGACTTCGTTTAATATATATATGCATATAAGAAGAATAAGAATATATACTCTCCACTGATAAAATTTAATGTTATCTTATTAACTCCATATAAATCTTCATCTTTATCGTAATCTCCATAATACTGCTTATGAAGCTGAGTTATTTGGCTATTTTATTACGAAATTCGTTTTATTCACCTTTTGCTCAACGTAAAAAGAAGACGTTTTCAAAAAGTTTATCTCTTATTTCGTTATTTTTTATATGCTCCAATTAAAAAATTATGTCATTTACATTTATTAACTTTACGACTTGAGCCTCTTTTTCCTGCTCAGCTTAATCCTTCGGAATCCATTGCTGCTGTAACGTTTATTGCTTTTACACCTCAGCACTTCAAATTTGCCCTTATCCTCTTATTCTCGTGAACCAACCCCTCCATTCCCAAAATCGCACCATCCGAGTGGAAGTTCGCTTTAAGTCGTCTGCCATGCAGCCATAAAAATATTAATTAAACAAAAGGATATTCCAGGATGCCGCTCGCCATAAACGCTGAGAGAGACAAATTAATTTATGACTCGCATGGAATGTGGGCGTGGTTAGCCGCAAATTCCACTCCAGCCATACACAGCCGCATGCCCACGCACACACAGACACACGAATACGCTGCGCTCGAACGGATATGTTCATTAAATCCGCACATTTAATTACTCCTTCGATGTCCTCGTCCTCCACATCGCCTCCTGACCGAGGCATATGTGTGAGTGGAGCATTATAGTGTGTGTGTGTGTCAGATGGGGATAATTGAGTTCTCAGAATGACGATGGGAATTCTTCCAACTTCCAAGGATTTTCATTTGATGGCTCCACATCCTGGAGCTATTTTCGGAATACCCACGATATCCGGAAAACACTCGCTTGACCGTTGTGTGATTTGAATGAGAGCTTGGGGATTGTCGTTGCAAATTCCTATAATTACCATCCACCGACCCGTGAATGGGTTTGCAAATGCTATAAAAATAGATCGACGTCGATCTCTCAACCCCGCCATCTCTTGACGCCTCCCATCTACGTTGTCAGTCAGACGTCGATCGTTGTGATTGTTGAGCTTTGGAATTCCGCCGCCACTTTGTTCGATCGGGCATTGCCTGCGAGTTCAAGACTTTTTCTGCTTTGAACTGTAATCGTGGATTTTGCTTCTCCGTCCGGTTAATTTTTAGTCCGATGATTCAGGGAAGTTAACAAAAACCACCTGTTGATGATGTGACGGGTGAATGGGATTTTTTACAATTACCGGGAAAACAGATGTCAGGTGCTTACATGTCGACGACTGGAGTTGACGTCGGGCTTCCAGTCGATTCAGAGGCTCGAATCATTCGATTCTCATTCCGCGGTGAAGTTTTCAGTGTAAATACTTTAGTTTAGGGCTGTCGAGAGGCATAGAAGAATTTAGTTTTGACCATGTGACTTTGGGAATAGTTCCGAAATCTCAGCATGAGACAATTTCTTTATATTCTCTCGGAAACAAATAACATTTTCATTGGATCTCTACTAATGTCTTCCGTTTTCTGTCTCTTTCTAGGTTACGTGAATCAATCCATCGGTCTCTGAGAACGTCCTCGGGGCGTATTGGTAAGTTCGACAGAAGGAAGTGGATGTGAACCCAGCCAGGGTGGGGAAGTCAATGTCAGGCCCTCGAAATGAAGAAGAAGCTTCGACAGATGGTCGGAGTCAGTTGACCGACCCCATGTCTTTGCTTCTTCTTCATCTTCTTAATTGTGTTTTTGTTGTTCTGTCTGTTGATGTCTGACAGTTGGATGCATTAATTCTTAATTAGCAGATGAAGTGACACAAGTCAATTAGCAGCAGAAAGAATAACAACAAGAAAACAAAAACAATAAATAAAAACGACAAGAAAACAAAGGCAACAAATAAAAACAACAACAACTATGTACTGAATGACAAGAACAATTGGGAGAACAAAAACAAATATAAGCAACTACAAAGAGGCAGACATTAATGGAAAGAGAAACGAATATAAAGAGTAATAGAGAGAGAGTGGAAGCTAGTGGGAAGGAAAGTGCAAAGTAATTGTCAAGAATCCAGAAGTGTTGCCAACGGGATGCTGCGTGGTGGAGACAATGAGTGGCAAAGACAGAGGGAGAAGGAGAGAGACACAGAGTCAAATGATTGATGGAAGGAAAGTGACATGAAAATGGTTTCGAAGGACTAACAAGAATGGGTAGGGATGGAGTGAGGACAATAAGGGTCAAATGGATCAAATGCTGAGAGGGAGTTAGAAGAAGAAGAAGAGATAAAGACCACTAGTTCGCTATACAGGGCTTTAATTAACTCCTCTCAAACCACAATTTGCAAAATTCAACCTAAAGTTCGATAACAACAACGAAAGTTAATGAAAAGGAAAGAAAATTTCCAAATTTTCATTACTCTTTTTTATACTTTTATTACCTGGCATTTTTTTTGTTAAATAAATTCGCAACATGTTTAAATAAATTTAATTGACTTTGAGAACCTCAAATTCCAGGATAACTTCATTCCGCAATGAATGGAGTTTTTATAAATTCGCGTTTCAATTTTCTGGAGTTTAGTGAGAATTCTTAAGACACCTTTTCATACCTTGCAATTACTTAGCCATTAGTTTTATAATGCAAAGTTAAACTCATTATTGAGCGAAGGACGTGATCATCTGACATTGTTATACTTTAAGTTCAGAAAAATCGTCAACTCATGGCCCTCATCATAATTTCGATTGTCATCATTATCATTATCAGCAGCATTTCATTATTTCACTATCATTGGCTCTTTTGTCATCGTGTTGAGGAGAAATCATTTTTGCACCGTGAAAAGTTTGGAGAACTTTATAACGGAAGTTCACGTGTATCGGCATCGAAAACTTCGAATCATGTTTAATTTTATTCCGACTCTTACTGCAACGATGTGGTTGTTGTGTTTGCTGCTACGAATTTTCTGCTGATTGTTGCTGGCAAACGATCACAAGCTGTAATGAATGACTAATGTCGATTTTCATGTGAAAATTAATTTCGATGATCAGCAAGTTTGACAAGACAAAACTATTTTTATCCAATTTCAACTGAGAGGCAAGGGGCGAGCAGACCGAGGGAACACAAGGGCGGATAGATAGAATAGGTAGTTATACAAATTGATGCAAATAATTCAACAGCAAATGCAAAACTACAAGTTTGCCACGCCCTAAAGAAATCATCACTCATGTGAGTGTGGAGTGCAATCAATTTTTAAATTCTTGAACCCAGTGCAATGTGAGAGGGAGAAAGCCATAAAGCAATGAAACGTTGACATGTCAACTGTCTGTCTATGATCATATATTTATCTACGCTTAAATGGTTTCCATATCCTCCTCCATCAAGTGTGGACATTATTTATTTATTTGCATTCGTTTCATCGTCGACAACATACGACTTTCGGTTTAAAAATTCTAAATAAAACAGAGTGGATGACAAGTCTTTCGACAGAGGCGGGTGAGAGAGTGAGCGAGAGAGATAGAGAGAGGAGGTTGAAGGAAATTCACATATTGCTATCAAACGTATTATTAATTTCCTTCCGTCGCTTTGAGTTTTCTAATAATTCTTTTATGCATTTTTAATGTGCTTCCTTCTGACAGTCACTTTCCACGATGAAGCTTCCTTCTCTTTCTCAACCTGCCTCTGTTTATTTTCGTATGAATTTTTATTATCATTATTGATCGTTTTCAAATTCATTTCTTTTTTCGCTACGTTTCCTTTAATTTCATTGAAATTTCGCTCGTTGGTAATTTTGAATTTCATGTCGTTATGAAATTATAATTCTTTATATTTATGAAACATTCTGCCACGCATAATTTTCGTTCCTTTGACTTTTAATTGCGAATAAAAGAAAGAGAAGAAACAGAAATGAAATGAAATTTATAATGATTCATGGCTTAAGTCACCGCCCACTTGTGGACATTTAACTGTCTTTTGTTGCACGTACTCTTTCGTCTATTCTCCGTCCTCTTCTTCAGTCTTTTGTGTCCTTTTCACATCCCCTCATGACGGATTTCTTTTTTCTTGTATTTTCTTTGCTTTCTTTCTTTTGTCCTTTCTTCGAGTAGGACTTCAATAAAATTAATCAGATATTTGATAACGAACACCATTCAAATAGCGAATATTTAGTCAGAGAGACCGACAAGGAAGGATAGATAAAGAGAGATTGAGTGAAATAGAAAGGCAGCGAATGAATGTGAGAGAGAACGAGACAGAAGAAGAAATACCTTAACGACCAACAACAACAGGATCAATGATCATCGACTTTGTGCTGGTTGTCATTTGTTATGTTGTTCTTGTCTTTTTTTTTTTTGGGTTCTTATCGTTCATTTTCTTGCGTCAGTTGATGTTATTGTTGTTGTTGTTTTTTTGTCGACTGCTGTCGTTGCCATTGTTGTTGTAGTAGGTTGACATATTGGGGCACTTGGGCGGCATCATCAATCTTCGTTCATTCCGAGAACGAGCATCCAGCCATTTGCCTTCCTTCCGCGTCCTGGTGGGTTTCGTGGTGGGCCGAGGTGGCGTGGTGAAGTCGGAAGGTTGATCGTGAGCAGGATGAAGTGGAGTCAGTGGAGCGTGGAAAACAGACAGAGGCTCGGAGTGGAATGAGTTGAGTGTGTTGCGAACTGATGTGGGCTCGGCCGAGGTCGCGGTTTCCCTGGAAGGGGTTGCAGCAGCAGAAGCGGCGTGAAATGTTGTCATCGACCAAGACTTGCGGATTATTTGTCGTTTTTCCTCATCGTATTTTCCTTTTGTTGTCCTCACCGTCTTCTGCTTTGCCTTTTCTCTCTTCCTTTCCTCTCAAGTTCTCTGAATCTCGTTGTGTGGCAAGGGTCAGAGTGGGCGTGGCGCGGGCGGTGATGAAGTGTCGTTGAATTAAATGGCGCGAACCGAGGTGGAGACAAGGTATTTTCAACTCTCGTTGGTTTCATGCCACAACAACAACAACAACACAAACACTACCAAAAACAAAGCCAAAGCATTTAAAATTGTGATAAATCGAGAAGGAAGGGAAAGCAGCAACAACAACCACAAACGACATGGCGACCGGAAACGTTTCCGTGGGCGGCCATCGCGATTTATCATTGTTGCCAGCGAGCATAACGGTAAATAAAAAATCACTTCCCACCCGGAGCGCTTCCAAGATGGATGAAAGCGAGGGTGGAGAGAGGGCGGATGTTTCCGTGGAAAGGACACCAAAAATTAATGAAGTGCTTTCGACAATAACAACAACAACTGCAAAACCCACTCGAACTCCCGAACAAATGGACTTCGGCTTCGACTATGGTCATGGTCACCCAGATGTTGTTGTTGTTGACGCTGCTGTTGTTTTCGCTCTAGTCCTGAATTGTGTTTTTGTTTTCATACCTCCTGCTGTCGTTAACGTTGTCGTCGTTGGTGTGTCCTTATTGTCCTTGTTGTTATTGCATCGCCTCTTTGTTCTTTCTGTCCATTTTGTTATTGCCGTCCATTTTGTTCTTGCCTTTGTCCTTGCTGCGGCTGTTTGAGTGGACGGGTTGGACCGTGGCCGTTGGTGTTGTTGCTTCTGGCGTTGCCACATGTGGTGCGCAATTTACAAATTACTCCGTCAGCCATCTGCACACCAGACGTCCGTCAACTCGGCCGAAAGAAAGATGTTTTCATGAAATTATATTTATAATTTCTGTCGAAATTCCTGGCGCCAGTCATGAATTATAATTCAATATAAATGTTTCCATTGAAATCACATGGAATCAACATTTTTTTTAACAAAATAAAAATCCATCGACTCGGAGTCAAATTTTTCCATTTCCCCCATATCCTGAAAAGGAAGAAAAAAAAAATTCACCATATCTGTAATAATGTGATAAAAGTTGGCTTGAAAAATTTTTCAGAAGTCAATCGTGGCCTCCAGATGGCATTCTGCGATGGCAAACGATGACACGTGGTTCACTTTAACTCACTCATGGGTGAGCTCACCGGGACTCGCTTAGAGTGACAGAAAGGGAGAACGAGTGAGTGAGAAAGAGAGAGATGACAGACATATGATTGATTGAGCACTTTTTGTTTAAATGAGAATTAATGATATTGAAAATTTTGTTGGAGAAACTCAAGAACAAAAATAAAAAATTAAATTAAAAAATAAATAATAAAAAGTAAAAAAACAACAACAAAAATAAAAAGAACCACTTAACACACCTTCCATTTCACTCTCCCACTCCTCTCTACTCTCGCTTTTCGTCTTCCACTTCCGTCTGTTTCACTGCGTTCAAGAAGCTTTTATCCTTCATTCATCAAGGATTTCATTTTACATGCATGTTTGAGTGTGAGTGTTTGGGTGGCACTTCCGTTTCCGCCGGAGAAACAACAATCATGTAGAGTTCCAAAACTTCCGCTCGCTATATGGCTTGGTAGCCATAGCCATGTCGGTGGACCGTGGTACGTCGTATGCGATAATTTGAAGGATTTTTTCATTTGTTTTTCTTTCTTGTTATTTTTCTTTCAGTTTTACCTTTTTACTTCAAATATTTTGCTCTGTTTTTACCCTATTATTTTCCCCGTTTTTCGTATCCTTTTCTCTCTTAATGTGGCTGCACTCTACATCGATTCCGTATTCCTTCAAGTTTTGTATTGGTTTTCCACCTTGAGGTCTTCCTTCCTTTTTCCTGTCCTCCATATCTTTGCCTCCTCATTTCTTTCGTTTCTCTGATCACGAACTGAATCAATTCCTCTCCAACTCTCTTCGCTCATACCTTCGTTGCACCTTTCGCCTCTCCCCAAATCACTTCCGCCTCCTTCCATTAAAACTTCCCGTCATCGTCGTCCGTCCGCCCGCTCGTGTCCCTCGAGAGCGGCGAAATGTCCTCGCCTGGGCAGGGACGGATCCCACTCGTGTCCTTCGCTGCCGAGTCCATTAATTCCGCGCCGACGGACGGACTCTTGTCGGACATTTCAATTTGCGAAAGTCGCTCATGTATAGGAGTGCACTATCTGTGTGTGGAGTGTGGGTGGGAGAGTGAGAGTGTGTCCGATGCACTTGTGTGAATTACAAGTAGATTATTGAGAACCGACAGCTGGACAAATTGCTCGCAGTCCCCGCTGCCTCCCGCGCTCTGGTGTTCCCTCTAATTTGCACAACTGACGGCCACTTTCACAAAGAGAAGCGGACAGAGATTGGAAGAGTGACAGACAGAGAGAGAATGATACAAAGAGAGGGATGGAGAGGGTTTGAGAGTGTGGAAATCACGGTACAAGAACACAAATTAGCATTCTTCTGCACTGCAATTTTTCTGTTTCAACCGTTCCGTTCTCTGTGATTCAATCAATCGATAGGATTTTCTCGTTGTTCTCTTTCACATGGAAATTGTCGGTAATTTGTAGCTATTTTCATTCACTTTCATGGGTTTTTATCGGTTTCTCCAATACGATGAATGATTCTCTCATTGTATTCTGTATGGCCTTTTCATATTTATGCAATTTTAATCAAATTTACAATATCTACATTTTCTTTTTGAATACATTTTTTATTTAATAAAATTTCTGTCCATTCTTATATTCAATATGGAGGTTTCATTACCCTTTCAATTTTATTCTTGCCTTTATTCATAATTTCTATCCGACATTTCCATGTTTTCTCACTCTTATCTACTTCTACAGCTCTTAGCTCTTCCTAATTTTTCGTTATTCTGGACTTTTGTCTGCTGCTTCTGCTCGGGCTAAATATAATTCCACTATTACGCCTCTTCCTCTTCGTCTTCTTTTTTTATCCCTCTCTCTCCCACAGCCGACTGATGGTTTTGGTTTGCACATAGTCACTACGCCCCCATGTCCGCCTCCCACATTCCTCCGCTCACCACAAACATCATTTCCACTCCGATGATTCATTAAATCGCCATTTTTATCATAGTTTCCAGCATTTTCCAACCATGAAATTTTTCTGCCTTCCTGTGTATTTGTGTCTGTTTTTTGTGACGTTTTTTCACTATTCTGACGTTTTTTTGTCTTTTTTTAGTTATATTTTTATGTATCTTTTTTAGTTAATTTTTTTTGTTTTAATGATATTTGATTTTATTTTTCAATTGCTTGGTTTCCAGTTTCTGTATGTATTTTTTAATTTTTTTTATGTTGTTTTTTTTTGAAATTTTTCTGTTTTTCATTTTACGTTCCGCTTTTTTTAAATTGGGGAAACTTACTCTAATAGGTTTGTTGGCTCTGCTTTTGCTAGGGTCGACAATTGTTTCTTCCTCTCCTCTCCCCGTCTGATTCCAACGTCATGTGTTTGCTCTTCCTCGGCCGTAGCAGGAGCTTCCGTGGACAAACGTTATCCTTGCAACAGGAAGAAATCCCTCCTACGTCGACCTCTTACTATCTCAATTTTTTTGACTGAGTTTCCGAAAGAACGGAAACGGAAGTGGAAGCAGGAGTCAACGGAGAGAACAATTGAATGTTCGTGCACTTCGTATGTTTTTAAAACGATTATTGTTATTCTTCTTATCTTTTTTTTCTTCTTTTTATACTTATTCTCCTTCATATTTTTATTTCCTGTGGGATGATTTTTTTGTAACATTTTTTGGGTGATTCAAATGATGATTTAAAATGAGTAGGATTTTGTGGTTTTTGTGTTCTAAGGACTGGGCACAGTAGTGCATTTTTTCTCGTTGGTGTGTGCGGTAGAGATAAAAATCTAATTTATTCTGTCAAGATCAGAAACTGAAATTAATGAGTTCATAATTACCTTTTTTTATTGGGTTTTTCTAGCTTTTTTGACACCACTTGATATTTAAAATTTTATATTCAATCGATGTGTAGGTTTCCGACTACCCTTTAAAGTAACACTTATTATTCGTAATTTTCTCTTTACTTTAACTCCCACCCAGGCCATAACATTCGATTTTCTTCTCCACAACACCATCATCCTTCTCAACCACGTCTGAACCCCTCTCATTCCAACGTCTTTGAAATAGTTGCCAGACGAACTCCTTCCTTCCTCTTCGCCTTTTCGTCGTCCGCCAGTCGCCTCCCCTTCTTCTTCTGGTCGCCTCTTCCTCTGTATTCCCGACGATAACTCACATGCTCAACTAGCTTTGAGAAATTTCCATTCGATCGAGATATGAATTCTTTCAACAGGACGAGGACGACGACAAATGGCATGATGATGATGGTAATGGTGGTGATGATGATAGTAATGGTGATCATGATGATGCCCATGATAGGGATGGAAATAATGATGATGGGATGTAAATGATGATGGTGGGGAGGGCGATGATGGTGATGATAAGGGAACAACGACGACGGTGAAGTGAAGGGGAAATGTGGGCTGACGTTGACGAAGACCATGGTGGTGGTGAAGGCAAACTACGATGGTTTGGAAGACGATGTCGACCAAGTCGATGATGATGACAATTGCCACTACTACGACGATGATGAAGATGAATTTTTGCTCGAATAAATCGCTGGGAATGGAAGCTAAAACTTATCTCATTTTCCGCTCCACCGAGTGCTTCGGAGGCGGCCAGAGGAGCCGACATCGGGTTGCTGTGGGTCGGGGGCAGGGCAGCAATTTGCATTGGCTTCGCAGGGGGCGTGGCGGCGTTGTATAACCGGGGGGAGTGTCGTGTCGTGAATTCCCGATGATATTCAATAATTCCGAGAAATTGTCATGAAAACTAAATCACGACTTCTCCCTCCTTTCCATTCCTCGCTCTCGTTCACTCTGTTTCTTACTCGTTCACTCTGTTTGTCTCTCGTTCACCCAGTTTCTCCCTTCTTGACTCTATTTCTCTCTCGTTCACACTGTTCCTCATTGAATAATTTCATCTTCTCCTCTCTCTTCCTTGCAGCCTGCGTTCAAGATGTCGTCGTCCATGGGATATCGGTCCGTGGCCAGGGCGTCTGAGGCGCAATGGTATAGCAGCAGCAACACTGATATCATTTGCAGCAGCAGCAACATTTTCGACAGCGACAACAACTCGTCCGACAATAAATTAAGCCATGCGGCCTCCAATGCAAGCCCCAGCCTTGCAGCCACAGCATGAGCTCATTCATCATCAGCAGCATCAGCAGCAACAGCAAAGACAGCAGCTTCAGCATCAGCAGCAAAGACAGCAGCATCAGGAGACGACGGCAGCAGTAGCAGCCAATTTAGCAAATCATCAGCAGCGTAAATCAAAGCAGCTCCACCAGAGGGATCGGGGCGACAGCCAGTTGACATTCGTCGGTAGCCCGTGGTCGACGACAGCAGCAGTAACAGCCTCGGCGACAGGGACGAAAACAACTGAGTTGGCAGCGACCTTTGTCACGAGCCACAGGCAAAAGCAGCGCCTGAATCAACAACATTCACAACAACATAACCAACACCACTCGCAGTATCGCCGCCTCCCCACGACCTTCAGCGACCACGATCACGACGACGGCGACTCGATCCAGCTGCTGGACCTGAGCAACTCGCCCGGCCACGGCCACGCCCACTCACGCTCTCAGGCCGCACCCTTCCACGCACCCGCCCACCACCAGCGCCGCCCGCCGTCAGCCGCCGTCGCTCCTCCGACCACCGCGGCGAGGACGCGCTCGAACTCGCTCAGCTTCAGCGACTGCGGCTACTCGCGCTCCTCGTCCAGCGAGGACGGCAGCTACGAGCGCCCCTTCGCCCCCGGGGGCGCAACCCGTGCCGCCGCCACCGCCACCGCCGTCGGCTGCCTCGACGACCCCGGCGAGCACTTCGTCATCCACTTCCCGGCCGCCGACTCGCCGACGCACCAGAACCGGAACCACGCCGACCTCGACGCGGACGCCGATCTGAACGACGCGATCAGCGACGTCCTCCAGTTGCCGCTGTCCGAGACGGAGCCGCTGCTGACGCACCTCGTGGGCGGCAGCGTCGTCGGCGAGAAGCAGCGCGCACTCTGCCTGAGCAAGAACAGCGGATCCCTGATTTTCACGCGCAAGGATCTCTCCCAGCAGCAGCAGCAACAGCAACGTTCGTCTCGCAACAGCGGCTGCTACGCGCTGAGCAACAACAGCAACAGTAACAACAACATCGGATCGGCTGCCAGTCAGCGACAGCGACAGCACCGCAGCTTCCGGTCAGCAGAGCGGGGACGCAAGCAGCAGCAGCAACGACAGCGGCAGGAGCAGCAGCAACAGTTGCTGGAGCAGCAGTCGCATCGCTACAGTTTGCAGTTGAACTACAACAACAACAATTTGATCAGCAGCAGCCAAAGCGTCAACGGCTTCGGCAACAACAACAACAACTTCTGTCACGCCCCCCGTCTGCAGCAGCAGCCGCCGACCGCCACGGCAGCGGCAACGCGCAAGCAGCACGCGTACTCGTGGTACGCCCCGGTCTACAGCGCACTCGAGGAGGAACTGGAACAGGATTCTAGGGTGAGTCGCGACTCCGCCGAATCCCATCTACCTCGTTCATTTTGTGCATACAACTATCCATCTGTCGGCTTCCAGTCGGTCGGTTCATACATTCTGGATATAATATAATTTTAAATTTTTTTGACTTGAAATCGTTATCATTGAAATCTTTTAAAATGGATAATTTCTGCACCATTAGATTATATTTCGTAAACATTTCATATCGTCAGTTGTCTCTAACTTCTCTACATAAGTTGTTTCAATGAAATACACCACCTTCAGTTTTCGCTAATTCTTCTCTAAATTCTTAATAATTTTTTAACCAGAGGTTTATCGTTTTTTCGATTTTGAATGAAACCGATATCGTAGTGTTTGAAACAAGCATTTTCTATCGAACTTTTCAAGAATGTGGCCGTTATATTCTTTTTCAGAATAGAATAAAATTTTCTACAGCTCAAACATTTTTGCAATTAATGGTGTACTTTTTGCAGCTTAGTGTTGTGTTTTTTTCTGATTTCAAAATAAATAACTAATATAAATTTGAAGTGATTAAAGACGAACAATTGTGAAGTCAAACTTCGCCTGACGGCTTAATTTCTCGCTTCAATTTATTTTTATTACTTTTTTAATTTTGAGTGGATGATTAAACACAAAATACAATCAGTATTTGCAGTTGCGACCATGTGAAAGTTCAAAGAATTAATTTCTTATTTTTACCAATCCTGCAAATGCGCTGAACTGTTCTGTTTTGATTTATAAGCTCCTCTAATTCTACCGTTCATTCTATAGAGCCTTTTCTCACTCTCTCTCTTCCCGTGCAGGATTCCTCGCCAACCCACAATCTGGCCAACACAAGGAAGCACCTGCCGCACCACTACCAGCCCCTGCGCCCCTCCGCCCAGCCCTTCGCCGCGCCCGACAATGAGACGGTAGCCCTGCTCGAGGCCCGCAATCAGATCAACATCCAGCCGCAGCTGCACCTGCAGTCGCAGACCAGCCTCAGTCGCAGTCGCAGCCAGCGCGGTGGCGGCAGCAGCGGTGGCCCAATAGCGGCGACTGCGGCAGCGGTGCAGGTCCCCACCTCGCTACCTCTGCCCCTGCCGGCGCTGAGCGGCGGCCCCAGCAGCAGCGACCTCGGCGTCTGCGATGGCGACGCCGGATCCCAGACGACTTCGCTGGGCCTGGCCGGCGGTCCGCTGCCGCGACTGCGCCGCTGGGAGAGCTTCTTCAAGTGGGTCGGCATCCGGCCCTCGAGCGGCCGGCGCGCAGCTGACGGCGACGCCAACGCAGCCCCAGCAGCAGCGGCAACGACAACCACGACGATGGAGCCGAACGGGGCGCCGCCGTGCGCCTCGCCCGAGATCACGATCACCCGCACGCCCTCCGACCAGAACGTGGTCGTGCTGCGGCACCCGGCCGGCCGCTGCCCACCCGCGCAAAAGCGCTCGCCCGCCGCCACCAACGAGAAGCTGGCGTCGCCCGGGCAGATGCAGCAGAGCGGCAGCGGCGGTGGCGGCGGCCTGGGGCTGGGCCAGGGCAGCAGCACCTCCTCGCTGAACTTCGTGCACCAGAAGCTGTGGAACATGATGCGGCGCGAGGGCAGCGCGGCCAGCCTGAACCACGTCAAGTCGCACTCGATCGTCCAGTACACGGGGATGCGCAAGTGCGAGACGGTGTTGGCGCTGACGCGGCAGTCGTCGCTCTGCTCGCCGGTGCTCGGCGCCGGGCCGGGGATCATCGGCGGGTCGGCGACGCAGCACCGCAGCGGCAGCGGCGTCTTCAGCGCCAGCGGGGTGGAGCAGATCCGGCCGCTGAACCGGCTGCGCAACAGCGTCTCAACGATGAACGCGGGCGCCACCTGCTCGCGCTGCTCGAGCCTCCTGTCGCTGGCGGCGTCCGAGTCGCGCTACTCGCTGAGCGTCGCGCCGGGCGGCTTCGTCAGCACCGGGGCGCCGTCGCCGACCTCGTCGCTGTCGCCGTCGGCGTCCGCGTCGCCATCGTCGTCGCAGCAGCTTCAGCAGCAGCAACAACAAACTGCGTCGCGCAAGAGCTCGGACGGCGCCAACAGCGTCGGCGCCAGCGTCAGCAGCGGCGTCAGTCCGCCGTCCAACGTGACCACGGCCACCTTCACGCCTTCCACGCCCACCGCCGGCCTTCTGGACGGCTTCCCGCCGCCCTCCGTCGTTGTCGCGTCGCGCCCCTCCCGCCCCTCGCCGCGCTCCGCCACGCAGCGGCAGCCGATCACCGTGACCTCGCTGCTGTCGATGTCGTCGTCCGCGTCGTCCTCGGGCGACTCCTCGGAGGAAGAAGTCGGGCCCATCGTCGTTGCGGCGCCCCCACCCCCGCCCTCGTCGTCGTCCGCCGCCTGCGTCTCCGCCGCGTCGTCCTGCGCCTCGCTGACTGCGAAGTCCCAGCGCCGTCAGCAGAAGTCGAAGCGCAGTCAACAACAACAGCAACAAAAACATCAGCCTGCGGACTGTGCGTCGAGCCCCGCGCAACCCTTCGAGATGTTCACCTGCAAATTGTGCCTCGTCGACGTCGAGGCTGCGGACGAGGCCACCACGCTGCTGCAGTGCGGCTGCCAGTTCTGCACCGAGGTGAGTCCATAATCCTTCTTCTTCATCTACATCTACTCCTACTAGTTTATCCATCTATCGCTTTGGGGTTTCATCTGTCCATAGATTTGCTCTTCTATCTCTGCCGGTTGAATAAATTTGTCTCTCGATTCCAGTCTTCGTTCAGCTTCTTCTGGTTCTTCCGTCCGTCCCTGGCAATTGATTTCGTCTCTCTGTCTGTCTGTTGATCGAACTGTTTATCTGTTTTACGTTCGTCCCCTCGTTTCCTTCCTTCCTTTGCCATTCCTCTGTCCTGCATCTCGATTCTCATCGAGCAGCTCCTCCGTTGGCATTTCAATGTTTGCTCAGCACTCGTCGATTGACGTTCGACGTTCGTTTGGATACATTTATTATCTCTCCATCTCACGTTCTCCGTTCCATCCTCAATCGCTCTCTCTGCCTCCCTCCCTCGACCGTCAAGTGGGCCTCGAGCGTCTTCCAAGCCAAAGTAATCGGAGCATGTCTTTCGGTTTGGGTTCGAGTTGTGGTCGGAGGTGGAGGTCGGTGAAATCTGCAGAGATACGAAGAGAAAGAGAAGGGAGAAGATTGATTCTCTAAACAAATTAGAAAGAGATTCCATCATTAACCCATTTCAAGTGAATTTCTCTCTATCTCCATTGGTCGGTGAGCTCCCTTTGCTCTTTTAGTTTCAATAGAGAACTCATAAACAATTCGGGGTCCATGATGAGGGAATCTGAAACTGTAGTCACGACTCGAATAGAAATTGGTCTCGAGGAAGACAGGAAAAAGATAGAAGAAAATAATGCAAAGAGTAGAGGACTGCGATGAAGACGGAAATGGCAATGGTGATTGGGGATGGTATCGAGATGCAGATTTGAAGTGGTCTGCGAGGGCCCTCAAGTCCCCTCTACCTGAAGATCGATTATGGTGTTTAATGAAGTCAATTATGGAGCTGAACCTCCTCCAGGATCACTTCAGGAAAACCCGGGTGGAGCCATTGAATCGTCTTTCTATTTCCAGAGATAATCTCTTAGTGATAATCTAGAAACATCACCCAAAGGAAAATTGCTCTTGAATCAGGAGATGTGAATATTTTTATTTAATAGCCTGGATATCCGAGTGCAAGGATTAACGGGAGTCCGGACAAATATGTTTCAATTTGACCTGAGCATCGCCGATTTATAGCAACGAACTCATAACGAAAGCGACGGGATCCGGAAACGCACGCCATTCACTGCATCACTGTGTTTCCGGGTCGAGATAATGGCCGAGATGAAGAAGAACTCGACTCCGGTTCCTCTCGAGGTCGGTTCGAGTCGGTCGTGCGGGCGAAATTAATGATCCTTTTAAATAATGGAAGCCATCTCGCACCTGAACAAAGCTTCTCTTCCTTCCGTCGCCAAACTATGACTACCTCGTTCCTCCCTCAAGTCGCTTATACTCGCTGGCTTCCTCCTCGGTGTCTTCTTATTCGCTCCTTACCAAATGGTGGTCGTACACGCTGGGAATAAGGATTTTTCTTCTCTCTTCCTCGTCTGGCTTTCTCTAGCATGCCATAATTCAAGCGAAATTTCGCAACAATAAAAAAATCACCCAATTTGCAAGCTAAACTAAAGCTCGTAAAGGAGTAGCAAAGCCTCGAGGGAGCGAGAGAGATAGAGAGGGAGAGACAAAGATGGAGTGTGAACGACAAAGAGAGATAGAGAGATGGCTTAGTCCTTATTCCCAGAGCGCACGCCACTCTAGCGATGCATAACTTATGGCGGCAATAAAATCACCTCTTCTCTTCGTCCTTCCTCTCTGTCGTTCTTGCTCTCTCCCTCTCACTATCTATCTCTGTCTCCTGGGATACGGCGCTGAGCTGAGCTGCCTGCATCCTTGCATGCTGCCGAAATGCTTTATTAAAATGTTATCCTTTCCTTGCAACGCAACACCGCGAAACCTGCTGCCAGCGAGGAATCAAAACACGTGCTCAGATTTAGGATTTCGCCCTCTACTATTGTGCAAAGAGTGAGATAGAAACGGAGAGAGAGAGGCACTGAGAAAGACAAAGAGGTGGTGAGAGTGGGAGGCAGAGAGTGCAACAAAACCATGGGGAAAATTGCAACATGTTATGAAAAGAAAGGAGAATAGAGCGAACACGAATGGGATAATAAAAGATCGAAACAAGCCTGGAAGCGACGGACGGACGAAGTCTCAGAAGGCACAGAGAGAAAGAGACGAGGAAAAGGTAGGGGTTGTGAAAGAGAGAGAGACAGAGTAGAGTTAGTAGAGACTGAGGAGAGAATCGTGAGCTGGTTTCACGCGATCTACACATTGCACCTCCGGAGACTCCGCTTGAGACGGAGAAGGCGGAGACAGAGACACAGAGACAGCGGGCGATGCAGGAGGTCAGAATTGGTGGGAGCGAGATGGATGAGGGAGGGCGAGTGGTCTTCATAGTGTTGGTAAAGCCGTTTTATGAATTTTAATCCAATCCCGTGAGATCGTTCGCCAGAGAGGAGAAAACCTCTTGGAATTTCAAAGACTCTCTCTTTCTCCTGCTCCGTCATTACTTCTTCTCTCATCATTACTTAGTAATTCGTAGTGTGAAGGAAGAGGGTCACTGGGGGTTCTGACCTGCTGCTGTCTGTCCCCTTCCAAGTCGGAGAGTTCGACGGAGGTCCCGCCTCCTGCACTTCCTTTCAATTACCGAGTCATGACTTAATCAGGATTCCTGGAACCACCCTGGGATGCAACGTCAGATAGGAGGAGCTAGAGCAACAACAACACCATTTTATACAATTTGTCTAAGTTGTTGTTGTTTTCATTGCTTTTGTTGTTTCTATTGTTGTTGTTGTGAAGCCATAAACACTGCATAAGCAGTACGATGCGATTCTCTCCTGCAAGCTCTGAACTCGCTGTGACGTGGCCTCCAAACACCATTCGACCCCGCACCCTCTTCACCCTTGACGCCCCCTCCCCCTTTGACAAACCTCCCGCCCTCTCTTCGATGGCTCCGTGCAAATTTATAGCAGCTTCAATGCTTATACAGGGCTGCCTCGAGCATCGCCACCTCCCAACCCTCGACCTCTTTTCCTGCCACACCCCCCTCGCCCTTCCTTCCGTGGAAGGCGAAGGCCGTCGCGAAGAAGAAGAATAAGGAAAAGAGTAGGAAAAAGAAAGGTCGACGACGAAGAGAAAGAAGAACTGCTGCTGGGGAAATTTAATGCGAATAAATGTCTTGAGCGTGGAGAAGAGGAAGACATCGAAGTGGCGAAGATGTGGGATGAGATGAGAGTGAGAGAAGAGACGTGGGGCAGCAGAAAACTTTAATTCGAACTTCTTGTAACGCGATTCCTTAAAAGCGAACGAGCGAACGAATAGAAAAGCCAGAAGCACGTACAGCGGAAGGGCGAAAGAGAGAGAGAGAGAGGGTGAAGGGACGGGAATGAGAGGAATATGAAATGAAAGAGGAGCTGCGTTGAATTTCGCGCACTTTAGAAAATTAGTTTTTTCCTTCCTTCTTCTCACAAAGAATGCTCTTGATTTCCTCGTCGTTGGCCCCTTCCTCTTTCATCACTCTTCCCATTCCTCGACCTCTCGTCTCGCGTTTCCTCTGGTCCTTTACAGCGTCGCCTCCTCCTCTCATCTATCGCCATCCTTGTCCCCGTGGACGCATCTCCCAATTGAGTTGTTGTTCGTCCTGACGTCAGGCTCCGGCTCCTGCGGGTCCTGCGTTCAGAACGCGTGACGTGACGCGATGCAACGCGATACTCCGGGCCAAGAGTGACGACAAGGCGGATGGAAGCGGTTGAAGAACGAGGAAGAGGAAGGAACATGGAAAAGCAGCGAATTAATTGCCGAAGCGAGGACGAAAACGTCGTAAAATATTTCCACGAAATACGGTCGGTAGAGAGATTTGATGTCTTTCCAGGGGTTGAGCAGGAGCTTCCATCAATCCGAGGGAGGCAGATCGAACTGCTCGACGGACCTGTGCGTATTTCCAAGTATTATTCAAATCGCTTGTAATAATTTTAAAACAATTTCAATTTAAAGCTTCATTTCCATGAAATCGAGTTTAGTATTTAGTATGAAATTCTTGTTGTATTTTCTATATATAATCTCCTATCCACAACCACAGCCTCTCGAATATGAATGACGTCATTCATGAGGGCGAAGCATTAAAGAAGATACCGTTATTAACGACTCTTCCTTCATGGGTGGGATTACAACAGAGAGAGAAGAAAGAGAGTGAGAGAGGAATACAAAAAGATTTGTAGTGCCGATTTTTCACTTTAATTCTCCCTCGACATGATTTCGCTTGCATTCGACTCCGATTCGAATTCTCTGAGTCTGTGCTCGACGATGCGTGAGAATTGCAAGCTTTCAGTTCGGTATGTGGAACATGCCCCACCACCCCCAACTTGATCACGTCTCTCTCCCTCACTCCTAGTCGTCCACAATCTCCCGGACTCTTTATTTATAAATGAACAATCGACGTGATGTCGCCCGAATGGGAAAAAATAGGGCAGAGGGAGGCGGCCGGCAATTTATGTTGTTTCAATCAAAATGTTTTGATTCACTGACTTCGCAAATCCCGCATCCCCCATCGACCACGATCTCCATCCAATCCTACCTGACCCTCGCCACACTTTCCTCGAATTCATGTTTCTGTCATTTGCGGATTGTCGAGTGTTTTCGCCGGAATTCTCCATCGTCCTACCTCTCTCTCTCTTCATTGCATCCCACTCTCCAATCCTATGTTCATCCACCTCCCTTCTTGCTCATTCCATCAACATCCGTCGTCCTCACATAGTTTTCCCTCATTCAATTTACTCTAACGAACTGCGTTCGAGTGCCAGACGAACTTCTTTCTCTCCCATCCTTGTCTCCTGTCCCTCTTCCCACCAAGCACTTGAAAAGTTTCGCCCGAACTGACAAAAGTTGAGCAATTGTCGAGTAACGAAGGGCGTCGGCGTCGATTGCCAGCTTCTGCGAGACGTCAAAACAATTCAAGGACCTTAAAGGACCTCCTTCAAGCTTGGACGAGGGGCTCGGGAATCGTGAACGACCTTCTGCAAAGGACCAGGAGTCGCCTCTTGGTAGTCTTTTGGAAGGAAACAGGATCCGTGGAAAGTGTGCTGGAGACAGAGAACGAAATAGGGAGGAGCAGAAGCTGCCAAAAGCGTAAACGAACCACATATTTCCCCTGTGCACACAACGCAACGCCTCCTCTGACGTCACGCCTCTCCTCCACCTCCACCGCTCCTCCTTCATTTCGACCGGGGATCCTTTTGAGCATTTAATTTTAGGTTTTCACTTTTCTGCCCGAAATGCACTTTATTTTCTCATTAAAATCACGCCCCCAGTGACGCCGAGGAGGGGCGGGGAGCGAAGGGGTTTCGTTAGTGGTCGACACTGGCCGGCCGAGGCTCCCCGGAGCTTTTGTTTGCACACGGGGGTGGGGCCGCTCTCCAAAGAGGCGTTGAACGAGCTCCAATTATGGTGCAACCGCTGACTGACCTGGTTCGCTTCCGGCCTCGCCCCTTCTCTCTCTCGCTCTTTCTCCATTCAGCTTCCTCCTCCTTCTCGCAATCCTCTTTTCTTTCTTCTAGTTCTCGCTCTCCTTTCGCTTTCGACTTGTGATTTAAATGCAAGCTTTAATTGCACACTGAGCGGAAAAGTTCTTCATGTTAAAAAGAAAATCCCATGTTTCTCTGCGGCCACGGGTTTCTCTCAATGTTGGGGATTCTAACTTTCAATGCGCAAAACTGTGAACTGGTTCACAGATACCTGGACACGCACACACACATATATCCACTTGAAAAATATAATGGAGACGACGTGAAGGATTACCACTCGACACACTTAAACTTATTGCTCATACAATCAAGAGCACACGAACACACACAGTCACCGAGCCACCATCAGGGGCTCACCGACACTCTCACACATTGGCACACTGACTCACCCAACCACACACATCCACACAGATATACATATAGAGCGAAACACCGCACTTGTGCGCAAAAGTTTGCGGCATTAGTTTCACTTTCCAACTCTGCCCGAACTCCGCCCGGTCCGCCCTCCTCCCCTGCCCTCTCGCCCTCCTTCTCGTCGCTTACCACATCGACGCCCTTTCACTTTTCATGACGGTCTCCGTTTCACCTGAAAGAGCTCTCCAATGCCATTTCTCCTCTCGGCTTTCCTGCCGCCGCTCTCTTCCTCCGCTTCGCCCCTTTGCGATGTCCTCGCCGGTGCCTCGGCGAGTTGGGCGAGGCTTTCAATCGTCATCGGGCGACAAGTGGGCAGCGGCCGCACCCGAACCCACCACCAGAACCGACTCGAACTCACCTCACCGACTAGGTCACCATGGCGTAGACGGCACACTTCTGGCCCGTTCTACTTCTTCTCCTCCCCCCTTTCACCTGGCCTTCTTCTCCCGTCCTTGTTGTTCTCTTTCAAGCAATCGTAATTGAAAGTGTAAATTTCTTAATTGCGTTGCTGCAATTCTACAATTCGACGTGCGGGTGTGTGCGTGTGTGTCGCACATATGTGTTTATGGGTAGTGTGCGAGTCCCTCGGCATTAATTAAAATTTACACCGCGTTCCCTTGAGCCACTGCTTCCTGCTCCGCCTCCTTCGTCGTCTCCTGCTTCTTCGCTTTATTTACAAGCGAAATGCGCAACTTTCTGCAAAAGAACACGAATCCCTTGACTTTTGTTGGAATCACATGTGAGAAAGTGTGAGTTCGCCATCACACACACACATTGAGAGATAGTGAGAGAGATTGGTGAGGGATGGGGAAGAGAGATAGAGCAGTTGATTGCGCGTACCGAAGAACAACAACAACATCGGTAGCAACAAGGACTACAAGGAATGCGTGCGCCTGTATGTGTGTGTATTCATGGCGGATCCCAATTTGATCTTCAGCAATGAATTCAAATCCTCGTGGAACAGAACCGAACCGAAGTGAAACGAGTCGCAGAGACACCGGGGAGCTTCGTTAATTGCTCCATGGCGAGCGCTCTTCAAAACTTGTGCGCATTTGTCATTGAGTGAATGCGGTCCTGCGTGTGTGGATGTGTCCTGGATTGAAGGTGGGACAGGGATACCAACGAAAGAGTAAGGAAGAGAAATAAGAAAAGACTTTAACTAAGACTAACGATTGCGACAGGGAATCAACAGAACAGAATACACCATAAACGAGAGAAATCAACTAATGAATAGATTTAGAGTGAGATAGTGAGAAGTTATAGATAGAGAGTGAGAATTTATATAAATTAAAATATTTGGTTCAAAAACTTTAATTAAGTAAATCAATCTAAAATCAATCAGAAAGAAGACAACCATTGGAAATTAATATGGGATATTAGTAAATAAATCCTCAACGTACACCAACACACGCCCACTTCTACTTTACTGCTCTCGCTCTCCCCATCATTCTCCCTCGTCGTCATATCTAAATCACTCTTTCGCCTCCCCACTGTGGATCTGCATAAATTCCCCGAATCGAGAATCGTTCATGCCTCCGAAGGTCCCCCGACCCACCCACTCTCCCTATCACACTTGTTCCTTCGCTCTCTTCTTCTGGTCCTCTGAGCTTCGTATCCATGCCATTTATGCAGCGGTCGGGCAGAGGTTGGGGGAGCGGGAAATCGATTGGTCGGTTGTGTGGCATCGCTTTCAGGATGCTGCCAATATGAGTTTGCAATTTTTTTCTCGAAATTTAATCTACGATTTGATGAAAATCAGCGGAAAATCGAGAGGAATTCAATTGGATTTTCCACTATTCTCCTTCCTTTCTTTTACATCTCACTTTTCCTTGCTATCGCCGTGTCTTTAACCCGAATTCAGGTTTATATTCAACTCGTGAATCTCTCTTAATCTTGATGGTTAATCCTCCACAGATATTGAAATTCTGCCCTACGATAGTTTGATATAATTTAATTGTCATCCTTCTCCCTTTCCTCGTTCAATAACTTCCACTTTCCTTGCTTCGTTCTCAAATCTTTGGTCTCAGTCCTTTTTTTACTCTCGTTGTCATTCGAAATATTATTGGGAATTATTTATGAATTTGAAAATGGCGTCCGGGCTAATTTCATTAGGCCACTTGCCGTCGATAAATGTCGACGTTGTAGCGCTCTTAGTTGTTGTTATGATTGTTGTTGATGTAGATGGCGCTGCATGCAAATGAACAAACAAGCAAACAAGCCAGTGGAAATATGGCGGCGATCATTAAAATTCTAAGGTCATCGGCGGCCATTCGTGAAATAGCTCCATTGGCAGCCATTTTCATGCAACAACAACGACAATCATCATCATAACAGCAACAATAATAGCACAGACAACCCAAGAAAGCGGCATTAAAACAAACAACATCTCGAGGCGGTGCAAAGGAGTGAAAAAGAGCCTTCGGATGAGAAGAAGGATGGAGGCGGAAAACAAAAATGGAAAATTTTATCGCTCCCGAATGACCGACCCACCGTCCCCTTCTCCCAACACCTCCGCGGAGGAGGCGACGACGCCCGCACGTGATCTGCATCCGTATGAAATCGTCTGTAAGCAACAAGAACGAGCAGAAAAACGTGAAATACAACAATAACAACGTCGGTGACGCCAATAAAAAAAATGATTCGTGTTTATGATGCCACTGAAAATGGCGCCACCAGAGGGCGCATAAAGTGTAAACAAAGAAACGCCAGGAAATCCACGAAATATCAGCCAAACTCAAGAACAACGAGAAAAACACCCTCCGAAAACCAACAACATTAACGCTTAACGAAGCAAACAACAACAACCACTCCAACAACATAAACAAAAACTTCTCACATTTAAATTAAACGGCAAAAACAATGGCCGCCGCGGAACCGAAAGAGGAAGAGGGGAATGTTTTGGCGCGTTGCGCGTCGACCGTCAAAAGCAATTTCCGCTCGCCGCCATTGTTCTCGCCGCGTCACTCACACACACACACACAGCAACTAACGCACACTCGCCCACTCGGCCCTCCCACAACTAAGCAAGCTTCCTGCAGCCACGCTTTTGGTGTACGCTTTCTCTTCGCACCCAGTGCCACTTCCGTCAAAATGTCTGCTGCGTCGGACGATGGACGAGGAGAACGAGAAACAAAAAATAGCGCTTGGTCCGAGGGAAGCGAGGCGTGTTTGTGGTTAAAGGAGACAAAGAGAGAGAGTTAGGGGAGAGAGAGCAGGTTGAGTGGAGAAGTGGTTGATGGTATTTAAATGGGAGCGGGCCGCGGAGCGAGGGGGACGCGAAGTGGCTAGAAGAGGTCGACGAGAATTGAGTGTCGTTGGAGCGCCCCCTGCAGCCACGCCCCCCTCCCGCACTCGCCCCGTGGACACGTCCACAGGTGAGAAATTAAATTGCTCCGTGATTTCGGTCACAATTTCGCCTTTGCATCCGTCCGTCTTTCCGTTCGATCTTCTCTCCGTCCGTATGATTTCCTTCTGTTCATCTGCTTCCTTCAAACGTTCCCTCCGTTGTCAGTCAGCCTGTGGGTCCGATGCTTCGTCCTACATTTTGCTGGCAAAATAACCGCCTTCGAGGTCAGAATCGCGAGGACTTTTTTATGACCAGTCGGCCCATCGACCTCGACCCCAAATACCCTCCCAACCTCCCGTCCGATTCATTTAAAATTCCGCGCCATGTGCGTCGTTCGCTGCAGGTTGAGGGCGATCAAGGAGCGGGGCTCCGGGGACGAGGAAAAGACCTGAGGAATGCGAATGAGGCCTGCTGAAAGAAAGGCAGGTTGAGAGCTCCGAGCGACAGAGAGAGGGAATGAGGGAGGGAGACGGAACGAGGACGTTCGGCGAAGCGCGTTTAATTGATTGTTTGAGGAAACACACGAAATTTGTTGCGGATTGTTATTGCTGATGATGGCGTTGGTGATGGTAATTGTTGGTGTGCTTCTTGTTGTTGCTTCAAGTACGAAGGGTCGAGGAGGAGGAGACTCTGAGCCGTTCATTCGTCTTTGTTATTTTGATTTTAAACGCCACGTCATCGCATAATGAATTCATTGGGAGCGATTTATTTATTCGTCGGTGGGCGGTTGGGCCTGTGAGACGACGTTGGTATCAGTGATGGGGATTTGTGTGGATATTAAAATGCTAAAGAACCGCCGAATGCGTGAAAAGAAGCCAAAGAAGTCGCGCATTAAGAGAGAAAGGAAACATCTACTTGATATGAGAATAAATTTCAATTTGGTTGAAGAACGAAGCTCGAATTTGGCTCAAGGGAAGAAATTAGCGATAGTTGTGAGGTCCTTTGGAGAGATCTAAGGATCAGGGGTGGGGTAATCCTTGACTCCCCGAGGACATTCGAAATTAGCAGTTCATTTGACTAATTCCCCCTATTCCTCCACCCTCCCCACTTCCTCTCTTTCGTTCGCTCTATTTTCCAGCGCGCTTGATGAAATCTTATGAGCATTCGCATGGGACAGTGCTTATGTGTGGGTATATGTGTGTGCATGTGCTTGTGGAAGTGTTGAAATTATAATAGATGTTCGCGCTGCGTGAACTTATCCCAGCATGTGTGCTCATGTGCTCGCTAGTGTGAGTGGGAGAACATAAAGTGCCAGAAGCAGCTGCAGACGACGCCCAAGACTCCAGCTGCAGCGTTGCCAGATGTTGGTTTTCTTCGCAGAGTTCTCGGGTTTTCTTGTTCTTCTTGGTTTTCCTCGCCGCTGATGGGAAATTGAATATATTTTCGTGGCTAGGCGATGTGGCGGGGGAAGTTTGTTGGAGCCGAGGCCCAGACATATGGCGAAGGAAAGCGCAGCTGTGGGTCGAATAAAAGGCGTTCTTGGGGCTTGGCAAAGAGGTTTGAAGTCACGCCCCATTCACCCCATCTCCCCAGTGACTCAATTTACTTCTTCTCCCTGCGCCCGACCCCTTCCGCCCGCTTCTTTATCGCAATCTGCGCTGTGCCCATATTTTCTCATCATGGGTGGACAGGCAGTTATTTCGGCGATGCCAGAAATTTTCAAACGAGCTGTCCGTCCTCTTCTTCCCATCATTCGTAGTGCGTCCTTCCATGCATCCCTTCGTCCGTCCGTCCATCGGTCCGTCCGTTTTGTCCTTCACGCTTGAGTCTTTTTCCTTTCTGTCTGGCCGTTTGCCTAATTTCCTACTGACCACTGCTTGCTCCGTCGCCCGGCTTGACCGCCATCCATCCTACCGTCTGTCTTTCTTTCTGTCCGTTTGTCTGTCCTTTTGTCCGGCTGTCTGTCCATCCGTTCGTAATCTGAAATGTAAACGAAAATTACAATTACGTATGCCCTTCTGCTCCTGAGGAAGCCGCGAGTGCGATTGCCATCAACATCAGCAGCAACAGCAGAACCGAAATAGCAGAAGTAGATCCTGACAAGAACAACAACAAAAATACCATCAGAAGCAACACCAGAAGTAGCAGCAGCAACCATTACACCAACAACTACAGTAGCAACGGCAACAATAGTAGCCATTAATTTCAGCAACACTCAGCTGCTGTTGCAGTGCTGTCAGTGGTTGTTTTTGTTGTTGCATGTTATTCTGTTTAGTGTTTCTGTTGTTCTGGTTCTTGGTCGGTCTGTGCTACAACGAACAAAGGATACCACCAACTACATTAACACCACCGGCTAAAAAAGCAACAACACCCACAATCTTTGGACAAAGAGAAAATATTCTCTTAAACTTTACGAACTTTTCTCTATGGGCGGAATAATTTGAACTCTTCTTCTTGTCTTTGTTTCTTGTGCTTGGCGCTAAATTTAATTAATGCAGTTCATTCGTTGTTGAGCTTGTTGATGATAATGATGATAATATGGTGTTATCAGAATGTTGTTGTTGTCTTTAGAATATTGTTGTTGACTTTAGGTTGTACTTATTGATGGCGTTGTTTTTATGTTTGTTCTTGCTCGACTATCATGTGTTGTAAGTTTCAATGTTGTTTCTGGTATAGGTGTAATTGATGATGTTGTATCTGTTACTTCTGCTAAACACACATTTCCTAACCAAGCGAACTTCTGCCGCCGACATCGCTTGAGGTCATCCACTCATCTGTCCATCTGTCTACCCTTTCACCTTTCCATTTTCCGCCCAACTCTCTGGCCTGAGACGAAAATTCGTGGAGGATACAATAAGTTAGTTGAGAGAACTAAATTAAAGAAAATCAGGACTAGCTAAAGAGGAAAACAAATTTGTGCAGCAAAGAAGAAAGAAAAAAATAATGGAGAGCCAGAAACAAGAAAATATCGACGTGAAGACGAAGAGAAAACCGAAATTAAGAAAGAAAAAAGATAAGAATATGAGGTGAGAATAAGAAGCCGAATAGAGGCAGACAGTAAGAGAGAGAGGGAGAGTGAAAGGACTAAATGAAGAAGAAGACTAAACGAGGTGGAGAAAACCAGAGGAAGAGCAAAGAGTGTGTTTGAAACTCAGCGCAAGATTTTTGCATTTTCTGCATAATTCATTAAAATTCCCCACTCATCTCTGGATGAACAGGAAAATAGATGGAAGAGGGGAGAAAGAATCTGGGGGTTAAACGGATGAATTGAGGGCGGTGAAGAAGAGGAAGCAGTTCAGTCAACCCGCACTCATGACGAGACTTTCTCATGGAACTTGTTTTGTTCTACTTCAGTGGTTCTATTGTTGTCGATGTTCTGTTCTTCATGTTTTGCTTACGATAATTTCGTGGTTGATATTTTTGTTGCTTTTGTTTTTGTTGTCTAGCATTGTCTATATTTCTGTTGTTGTTATTGTTGTTGATCTTAGAAGATGAAGTCAAATTTTCTTCGTTATGATGATTATATTTCTTTTAGTGTAGTCCGTGTTGTTGTTTATTGTTATTCTTGCTATATTGTTGATATTACTTCTTATTGTTTAGATTGGTTGTTCAGCAAGGATTCGTGTAAATCACAACTCATCTGGAATTTACATAATATTGCATACTTTCCGGCGAATACATAATGAGCATTCGCTCCATCTCTCTCTCTCTGCTTCTCTCTCTCTCTAACTTTCTCTGCCACTGAAGATCGCAATTAGAGCGCAAAGAAGGAGGGAAGGAAATTAATTTCTTGCTCGTCTTTGTGTGATTTTGAATGGATTTTTCCCCATGTATTTGTTTGTGTTGCCCTAGTTTTAGGCGAGGAAATTTATGGATTAGAGGAAGAACTTTCAAGGAGTATATATTGGTGATCCTTAGATTAAAAAAAAAAATAAAACATTGTTTTGGTATATGCAAAACATTTTGAAAATATATTATTTTGAAATGTAAATTTAATTTTCCACACATTTTTTTAAGTGTGTTGAAATTTGGGGCATATTTTAGGGCGCACGAAAGGTGATGGGGTCAGGTATGGAGATAGAATTTCACAATGCTCAAAGAAATTGATTTGAATGCGAAGCGATGCGAAACTCGATAGCAACAACAATGACAACATTTCTGTAACAACAATTCTCCGTTCAATGCAATTTTGACCCTTCACCCGAACTCCCGATGCGGATCATCGACGGCGATGAACAAAATCAACAACAATGGTTCCACAACCAACAACAATCGCAACGACAGCCCCACGTGATGCAGCGTAACAGAAGATAAGGCAACGTAACGTGACGTGAGCTTCTCTTGCGATTCGCCCGAACGCCGCAAATTTCGACAGTTTTTTGCGATTTTACTGTCACATCTTCACGTTTTGCGAGACCCAACAAAAAAAAGTAGTAACATCAATAAGTAACAACAACAACCATTTGTTAACAGTTGTCGATGTTCGCACAACGAACGTGAACCCGGAGTCCGACCTGGCAAGGCTCTCACCTTCTCCCTCACTCTCACTCCATCTCTCTCTTCCCGACTCCCACTGAGTCTGGATCCTTCGCATTAGAAAATTCAATTTGGAATTTCCTTCAACATTTTTCCTCAGCATTTTTCTCCACCTCTAAATGTTCTCCCTGTTCAACAACAAATTTCAAAATTCATTTTTCCGTGTTCGCATATAATTTGAAATATTCCTGACTTTTCGCCGTCTCTTTCACTCTATCTTCCCCTCTCTTTCCTGCGATCTCTTTCGATCCTCTGCACGTAACGTTTATTTCTCACGCTGTTTTTCATTTTCTCTCCAACGTTCTCGCGAATATTATTGCAATTTTCGCAACAAATTGCAGTTTTTACCTCGCTTCTTCAAGCTCAATTTTTCAATCTCCTCCGTTCTTTTCCTGTTCTTTTCTCCTGCTCCTTTTCACGCCTGTCGTATTTTCCAATTTTCACGCACAAACACACACTCATCATACTTCGCACGCTCATCATCTGTTGAACTTTGCGAACTTTAACCTGATCTCGCCGTTTTCCTTCCATTTTCTCTCTTGTCCTTTTCTGCTTCACCCATCACTTCGTCCATTTATACTTCCTCGACCTGCCGTCAACTGTCGATCAGACATTTAAAAAGATTTTGCTTACTTCGGCCTAGCTAGGAAGTTCGAAGCTCCTACATTCTCGCAATGGTCACCCTGGAAAGAGGTCGAAGGATGAAAAGGAAGAAGGTGTAGGTTGTGAGAAGACCTCCAGATGATATTTCAATTCTTGAAAGAGCTAGAAATTATAAACTTCAACGAATAAAATCCCATCTTCAACGGTGTCAAATTAGAAGCTGCGGCTCAGTCGAGGGCAACTCGTGCAATTGAGTGGAAAATGGTGCGAATCGAGCATCAAAAGAACAGTTAATGGTGTGGTTATGCGCGGTGGAGCAAAGTCCTTTGAATCGAGGTCGCCCAAATTAGTTTTAAGTTCCGTTCAATTTGGTTTTCATGAGGATTGCGGGAGGATGGCTGATCGATTGAAATGGAGGATGTCCTTGAAAATTTGATAAGGTAGTGAGAGGTGAAGGAAGTCAATGGACAGGCAAAGAGTTTGATCTGAAATTTCTTTCACATTGAATTCGAGTGGACGCAATTCGTTCGAACGAAAATTCAACTTTTACTGTAATCCTGCTATTGGTCGTGCTACAAATCACTGATCTGAGTGATATGCTACTTTTATAACCTTCTCTCTTCATCTACTCTCTTTCCTTCTCGCTCTCTCTCTCTCTGTCTGTGTCTCTCCTTTCACCGTCTTTTTCTGAGCATACATATATGTTTATGTATCAACTAAAAGCTAGTACATTGCAATATTATGAAATAACTTTCAAGACTTTGAAATCACTAACGTTGTCTGTCTGTTTTTTCTCTTTACAGGTAAGAACCAATGGATGATGAATTTGATGTGGATGTTTCTTCTTAATACTGTTTTTTCAAGCCTTTTGAAATCCAGTTTGGTATTCTTTCAATGAATTTAAAATATCCCCAAATTTAAAAAAATCCATGAATCGATAACTCTATCTTCCACGATATTGGATTCTAATCGGGCGGAAATATATAAACGACAGCGAAGTAATTTTCAAATGAAAGAAATAAATGTGGAGGGCAAGGAAGATAGTTCTTGAAGAACGAAGAAGGTGAGAAAGAGAAGAAGTACGAAGAAATTTTCAACGAATTGAAAATGTTTCTGGAAGAGGACGCGGTGTTGAAGGAGTGGCCAAGGAGCCTCCATCCCGTCGTCCTTTGGCCCCCTTGGCGGGAGACATTTCCACAGAGAAGTAGCCGAAGGACATCTCAGAACTCGACACGGCTTTGTACTCTCTTCCTGTGGATGATGAGTCGCTGTGTGTGCGTCGACGTCTGTGTTTGTCTGTCATTAAAATTGTATGTGGGAGAAGAAGAATAAGACACTCATACACTGCGAGAGTGGAAAAACTATTTGAATGTCGATGAGAAGGAATGGGAGGACGGACATTGACGGAAGGCAGAAGGAGAGAGGCATCATGAGGCCTTAAGGGAAGAAAAAAGGACCTTTGTTAAGTCCTCTAAATGCCCTCCGTCCCACGTTAGGAGAGGGAGGGGCATAGTCGAGAGGATAAAGAACTTTGCGCTCGAAATCCTTCGGCAAACAGGAGTCGCTCGAGAGAAGTTTGAATGAAATCAGACGTGGACAGACGGTCGTCGTATGGATGAGTGAGCGGTTGAGGGACCAGATGAATGAATGAATAAATGAATGAACGAACGAACGCTCATGCATGCGATTGAATAGGAATTCTCGGAGCCATTCGCTTTACCTTTCTCTGTCTCCCTCACTCGGTTTCCAACTCACTCGTTTCCGCTCGTCACACAGAGATCGAGGCAATTCCTCAGAACTCAGGACGAAGGATGGTAGCAGAACAAGGAAATCGCCCAAGGAGAAATACACGAACTACAACAACAATATCACGGACTCCAAAGCAGACTACAACAAAAAGGAGCAAGAGATGACGAAGTGAGGGAGGAAGAAATCGTATGGAAAGGGCTGAGAAACTGAGTGGCCAAGGACTGAAAAGTGTTTGTAGAAGGCGTTTAAGATAGAAAAGATCGACAGACAGACACATTGATAGACATACTGAAGGATGGGGAACATAAAGTGAAATTTTAGGAAAAAGCAGCAACAGGAAATACACCATCGCCACCAATAACAACACTAACCATATCAAAACCGACATCAACGATATCAAAAACAACATCATCGACACCAACAACACGAGGCAAAAGTTAAATAAATTGGCCGTCATTTGTACTAGAATAGCTCGCAGGATGCTGCAAGGATAACATGACAAATAAGGCGAGGTGGCGTGGGCTAGAGGGGGAAGAGAATCAGGGACAAGTATGAACGCAGGCTTGTTGCTTGTTATCCTTGAGATGTTTTTCATTTCGGAACATAAAGGGTTGACCAAACAGAGAGTTGAATTGAGGAGAGCGAATGAGGAGCGAGGGAGAAGGCGTGGTGGTCGAAATGAGAAAGCTTTAGGACAGCGAGGTAAACAGGGTCTAATTGGATCTTATATTCCGGAGAGAAATGGAAGAGACTGGACATGAAAATAGAAACGAAAATAAAAGGAAAAGGTGAAAGGATAAAGGCGAAAGAGACAGAAAGGGTTTTCCAGAAATTTTTAAACGTTTCAATGGAAACAGAGCGGAGAAATTCGACCAATAGATTGAAGGAGGAAGTGTCCAATATAGGAGTAAAGTAAGTGAGGAAAAGAGAGAGAGAGAGAGAGGAGAGCTCTGCTACTCCACCCTTCTACCTCCATCTGGGTGGAAAGATCCCGCGTATTCGCACGCATGCACGCGACACGACGACAGCCGCCGACGCAGCGCAACGCGGAGCCCACCGGAAGCGGAAACGTGCAGCCGCACTCGACGACGATGACATGAGTTAGGAGGAGGTGGAATTTATGATCGCCTCATCCTCGAGAGCATCGGATGGAAACAAATATGGAAAAAACAACAAAATCTGCTCACGAAGCACGACTTGCGATGGAACAAAAATGCAAAAACAACTGAAAATACAAGGAAATACAAAAAAAAAATACAAAGGCCGCAAAGAATACAAGAACAACAAAGACTGCGAACCACAAAAAAAGTACAAGGATTACAAAAACAACATCCTGTAGTACAAGCAAAAAATAATCCCTCTAAACGTCTCTGCCTCGCACTCCATTGGAAGCTCGCGCTGAAAGCTTTTAATCTGTAATTTGAAATCTTCCACCATCCATGCCGGCTGATAGGACACGTTTCATGTCCTCATTCACGCCCGCTCCTCGTCCTTATTTGTCTTCCTGCAGCACGCCTCCCCCGCCCTCGCCTCCTCCACCGGTCCACCTCATGCGAACATCGAGCGAGTCGTTTATCCCGCCGAGCATCTGGCCGTATGATGAATCCTGCGGGATGGAGACCTGGAGAGGGCGGGCGATTGGGCGAGGGCAGCCCGATATCGGATTCATCTGGTGGGGGCGAGGAGGGGCTTCTGAGAGCCGGCTCTGTCCGGGAGTCGCTTACACAGTTGAATAACCTTGGTAATTGGAAACGTGCAAATCTGTCAACTAGGGCTCTTCCGCTGGTTTCCACATTTCCCTTATCTCTTTACCTCTCTCTTTCTCTTATCTCTCTCTCTTTCCCCCTCTCTTTTTTCTCGTCCGCTGTCTCTCGTCCATTCTGTCGTTGCTTCTCGTGTTGTTGCTTTGCTTTTCCATTAATCCATTCATTCGATTCGCGCCTTCCCACTTTCCCTTCGACTTCCGGTCTAGACATCGTTTTTGCAATTCGATGACAGAGACAACAACAATGGCAACAACAACCACTGCCAGCCCGCAGTTGATGACAGCCGTGCCAACGACGCGTCGCAGCTAATTGTCCGCCATCTTGGGTCCATTGAGCTTCTGACGTGGACCCGATGGCGGCGATGAAGCTTCCGGTTCCCGGTGACGAAAGAGAGAAAATAAAGAGGCGGAAGGTGAAAAGAGAGATCAATGCAATTAGAATTCGAGAATTCGCTTTGAGCAAACATTGTGTTTTAGTGTATTATCACTTACTTTTAAATTTAAACTTGTTCATTTACTTTTTACGAAAATGTATATAATTTAAATAAAGTTGATTTATTTTATATTAACTTACTATTTAAGTATAAATATATCCTATTTATTTTTAATTACATGAATGAACAAAAAATTAATGAAAGAACGAAAAATAACCACCGAATGGATGCGAAAAAATAAATAAAGATCCCAATTAATGCAAAGGCTGCGAAACCGCAGACAGACTCATAAATAAGACTCATACATCGATGTAACGACAAAAACAAGGCGCGCACTGGGATTTAAGTAAATCCCACCAAATTAGACGAGTTGTCATAAAAGTACTACAATAACAACAACAACTGTACGCGCAACTATGACGTGAAATCACACGAGTGAGCGTAAGCATCTGGCAACGCCGTAAAAAGTAAAGACAAATTAATTGATGTCTGATGAGGGCAAAACAAATAAAAACTCAAGCACTTCATATGTATGCGAATGGCACAGACCCATGACTGTGTTACCCACACCCACACACACAAGAAACATCGAGACAGTTTCTCACTCTCCCTCTTTCTCTCTCATACATACTAACTTAATTCCGAAAGTTGTCTCTGCTTCGTCACGGCTCCACACGACGTTTGGCGCTTCCTTCCGACAGCCATGTTTGTAATTTTTTCTGGCTCTGCGTGTCCTTGAACGTGAAACATGAACCGACACGCGAACATTCTCCGCTCGCCTCCTCCCAGTACTCGTGTCTGCGTCGTTTTCGGCGCAGGGAAATTTATTTCATTTATTATTTGATCAATGGATATTGTTCGTGTTCTCCACCCCTCATCGGTCCCTTGTCTCTTTTGTTTTCCTCCCCTCATCACGTTATCGGATCTGAAATTGAGTTTTGCTCTTCGTCGTTGCCACTTTGCATGCTTGTAGAGCGGAAGTTGAACGAAAAATGGAAAAAGGCCGAGAGAAAAAACCGTTGTCTATTTTTGGGCTGCACTCGAAATGCGAGCCTCGATTCGACAGTTGTTTTTGTCTCTCGCTCTTCCGCACATCCCACGTGAGCAATTTCTTTGATTCGGTTGTTTTCTCTTTTCTTATCGATTACTTGGAAAATTTTTTAATCAAAAGTTTCCATGATTTATTTCCAAATAAATTCAAATTTATCATCAGCTCACAAATGTAGGTGGTGCTTGTGGTGGAGTTTGAGTTTCCTTGATTGCTGGGTGTTTTAAAACTCAAATACTTTGACAGTTCATTACAGAAGTTCAGATTCTACGTCGAGGACATGAAACTCGGGGGAGGGTGAGGAGGATGAAAGATGAGGATGAGGAAGGGGAGGAATGGGAAGGGTTCAAGTGTCAGGATGTTGCGATGAAATATGATGGATTTGTGTAATAAGCAAGGATAGGAGCGGATCCTGCGAAGTGCCAGAAGGAGCCTGCTTATCCTGAGACAAGAAACAGCACCCAAAGGATCCGAGTAGGCGAGGAGAAGGACCAAGTATGGAAAGCTACAGATTTCACCAGAACGACTGCTGTTGATGAAATGCCATGACAAACTTTTTAATTATCCTTTGCTTCTCTCTGTGCGAGTCTCGAGGCCGAAAATGATTCGAAAATAAATACAGAAAAAACAGACGTAAAACACTTTGAAGAGAATCATTAGGGATTTGTTTACAATCATCCTCCTGGACTTTAGAGTTTCTTCAAACTGTGTTCACCGCCTCAAAGAGAAATACCGACAAACGGAGAGACAAACAGACAACGAGACAAACATACAGACAGACAGATAGACGGACGGACGGAAAGGCTCAAAATGCTTAGTCAAATGAAAATTTGTGCTGTTCATTTTCAGCAAATCGTCCTTCACCTTGAAATTAAACTCTTGATTCCCTGAAAGGTTTCCTCTCCATTGGAGTTGAACGAGACCATTTGTCTCGCAATTAAGTCGATGGATCTCAGCAGATAAGGTGGCAACTTGGCCTCGTCTGAGGTTTAAGAAAACTTTGCCCCAGAATTTGTCTCAAGACTCCTTCGATTCGGATGATTAGTCACCTTTGTTCTCATCTTGACACTTAATTTTCGATTCAAGGATACTTTAATTCCTGATGATAGTTCTTTTCTTTATTCTCTTGCTTATGCAAGCCCTTCTCATTTTAAATTTCACTACGAATCTTTTCTCTATCTTCATTTTACAAATATTATTCAACGTTCTTATATTAGCATCATCGGATACTCAAGAAACTTTTCTGAAAAAGACCCTTCATCGAGAATTCCAACCAGAAACTTTTCCCTTTTCTCTCCCTGTCTTTCTCTTATACTATTTTTCTTTCTTTTCCCTGTCGCTCTCTTTCTTTCTCTGTCCCACACACACCGATCGTACCTCCATTAGGCATTTTAGTACAAAGTTCGATTTGTTAGAAGAGGATAGAGAGAGTGAAGAAACGTTTGGATGAAGGAGAGGGGCAGGGGTTGCAGTTGTAACCAGTTGGCACAGTTTTGTCCGGTATTCAATATGCGGATAACTGTATATTCTGCATGCGCGTCCATAACTCATGGAATCAATAAATCAGAATTTTTCACTTTGCCTCCTATTCCTATACGCGGCTCGAATAACGAATGAGAGAGCAAAAGAGACAGAGCGAGAGTGGCAGTGAGGGTGGTAGGGTACGGTGTGTGTGTGTGTTTGCGTTTGTGTGCGAGATGGGAAGTTCTGGTGATAGAAAACTGAATGCCAAGTGAAATAGAAGCCATGGTGTCGGTGGACGAGACGGAAACGGTAAGACGACCGGAAGCGGAAGTACAAAAAACGCTCGTTAGTCTCAAATACGGCCATTGATGGATCCGTTCCTACACACACACACTCACACAGAGAGAGCCAGGATAGAGTGGAAACGAGAGAACACAAAAGAGAAGGCAAAACATGGTTCGGCATGCGAGTCACATGCAGTAGGAACAATGAAAAAACAATGACTACAACAATGCAACAACAACTATCGACAACAATAGCCTTTACAATAACAACAACTATAATAACAACAACAGCAACAATAACAATAGCCATCCACAACAACAACTAAATCGCTGCTGAATATAGGAGGCGATAAAAAAGAAAACCTCCATGAAAAACTAAGCAGATGGCAAGCAAGAAGCAGAACAATAGACGAGCGTAAGAGCGGGAAAGAGAGAGAAGTGGATTGGAAGAAGGATGTCCAAGTCGAGTCGGGTGTCGCACGGAGTTGCCATGTATTTTTAATAAAGTCAACAAAATATGTCGGCCCATGGGAATCGATTTCAATCGGTTCATCGTCGATACCGCCGACCCCAGGCGTCCCTTCCCACAGATCATCGACCGACAGCTGCTTTTTCATGCCCTCCTCCAAGTGATGGAATTTTTTATCGAGCTTTCGTTCATTTCTGTATCTGCTTTAATTTAAGAATGGGGCAAGTCGTCGAACGAGAGCGAGTACAGCTCTTTGAAAGATATCGTAGCAGTTCGATCTCTGAACGTCACACAATCAATAGACAAACATGGTATGGTGTCTAAAAAAAAAAGGTTCTATACAGCGGCTTCCTGACCAAGGACCACACTTTGTGCGTACCCCTCCGCCACCCTTCGAGGATCCCCTCGACTACCCACAGTGACCTATTTTCTTCCGCTGGACCCAAAACTCTTCATCAGCCACCGTGAGCCACATTCCGTGTCCAGCTACTGAGTTGTTGTTTCCCCAAAGACGAAGGAACGAGCGAAGGGGACGACGACGTCGATGTGTCTGTCCTCTAATCAACCCGCACAATTCGTCTTCATTATCCAAAAGTTGCGCCCCATTAATTTTCCCGGAACTTAGGCGCCCGCGAAGGCCACGAGCACCAGGACCAGGCGACAAAAGCCCACCCAGATGATTGTCCACCTTCACTGCGACTCCCTCCGTTGCTGGCCCATCCTCTTCTCATTCACGTAACCCATCGTCTTCCTCATCATCACCAACTCCTACAGCGTTCGCTGTCTTCACCTTCGACTCCCGGGTCGTATGAATGAGCGGGATTGTGCGATAGTGAACGCGAGATCGGGACAGACTGTGTGTGTGAGAGAGAGAGAAAGCTAGCATGTAAATTGCTGTAATTATTCTTGCAGCTCGAATTCTCTCCTCGCCTGCTCCGCTGCCCCTTCCTGCCACCGTCGTCCTTCCACGCTTTCGAGCCCCATTCTGTCTTGGTGTTTTAATTAAACCGTTTGCCAGCGACGAAGGGCCAGAGATATTGCGGGAGATGGGGGGAGAGCTTGTGCCGAGATACGACTAGAGATCGGCGGCTCCTGCTCTCGCCTCGCAATGTTCGCCCTGACCCGCCCTCGGGGCCAAGAATTCATTGTTGGATTATCATATGTCAAGCGCGGAGAGGTCGCGGGTTGCGATTGGAGGATGTGGATGGATCCACGGTTCATAGGGTCAGTTTCGGATGCTCGGCAAAGGATAGACAGACGTACGGACGGACGAAGTGAGATAGACAGCGCGGCAGTTGACTGGTTTCGACTGTTGAATATGAGGCCCGGAGTGCGGTTTATTATGGCGGAAGGCAGTCGGTTGGGTGTTGGGAGCAGTGGAATTTGATTTTGAAGCTGTGGAATTTGAGTTGAGAGCAGTGAATCTAAGTTAGGAAGTAGAGAATGTGAGTTGGAAGCTGAAAACGCGAGATGTGTGGAATGCAAGTTGGAAATTAACGAATTCCAAATGGAAACTTCAGAATCTATCCAGAAGCATTGGGTTGAAGTATGTGCGAGTTGAATTATTTTTTTTTTTTTTTTTTAATATATTCTTTATTTATTGGATCTTCTCTTCTAGAGACTAACAATAATTGTATCAAATCTTATATCTACTTATAATCTACTCCTTCATTGGGGGGAGTACTGTTGTTACGTGATCCTCCTTATCACAGGGATGGTAGGTCGTTCCTACGTAGACGGGATGTGCTGCTTGTGTACCTCAGTGCGTTCGCTAATGGGTTTGGATGGATTTGTAGCTTTTCCAGATATCTTGCTGTAATGTGTGGAATTACGTCCTTCACCAAGGGAATGTTCAGGTCTCTGTGGATATTTATATTTCGGATGTACCAAGGAGCACCCGTCATGGTTCTTAGTATCTTTGTTTGCGCTCTCTGTATGAGTTCGATATTAGTTACACATGCGTTTCCCCATAGTTGGATACCATATGTCCAAATAGGTTTTATGATGCTATTGTATAGGAGTACCTTGTTTTCTAGGCTTAGTGGAGATCTATGGTTAATGAGCCAGTGTATGGAAGCGGCTTTTAACTTGATGTGAGTTCTCTTTGCCTCAAGGTGTTTTCGCCAGGTTAGGCGCCGATCTAGATGAATCCCAAGGTATGTGACATGAGATCCTTGTGGAATAGGGATATTGTTTAGGGTTATTGTTGGGCATGTATTTGGCCTTAGTGTGAATGTCACATGTTTACTCTTTTGCTCATTAACTTTTATGCGCCAATTCGATAGCCATTTTTCTACTACTTTTAAATGGTCTCCTAATTCAGTTGACGCTTTTGTGGGACACTTGTCGGTGCTTAGTATTGCTGTGTCATCAGCAAATGTTGATGTGACTAGCTTACTATTTGTTGGTAAGTCTGACGTGAATATAATGTACAGGATTGGACCAAGTACGCTTCCCTGTGGAACTCCCGCGTTTATTTCGAAGTCATTTGTTATATATTCCTTATATTTCACCCGGAACATTGAATTATGAACGTGATTTGGAATCCATGAATAGAGAAATCGAGAAGGAGAAAGAGAGAGAGAGAGAGAGAAATGATCGTGAATGTCAAGGGATAGTATTGTTGAATTATGAAAAATTGTGTAAATTGTGTGGAGTGTAGACCGGTCTGTGGAATGAAGATGGTATGGTATATGAGCATGATATGGTAAATCAGCCCTCTGGGGTTGTGGAGGCAGTTTTACTTTAGTATAATTTTCCCTCAGTGTGTTTTCCACCTAATTGTAGTTTTCGTTGTCGTGGAAAACGTGTTTGAAATTTAGAGTTTGTTTCTGCGATTTTCGTGTTGCCGTTTCGTTGTTTTGTTCTTGTTTCTATTTGTTGTTGTTGTTTTGTCATTATTTTTTGTAGTTGCTTCGAGAGCGAACTGAGTTCCTTGGATGTTGGGAAGTTTCTCGGATTTGCTTTCTGCCTCCGGAAGCAATTTAAACTTTTGCCGCCTTCCGCAACCCCGCCTGACAAAAACCGTTCAACCCACCTCATCTCTCTTACCCTCCGGCGCTCTTGCCCTTCCCACAGTGGCACGAATTAACCGAAATTCAGTTCCTCATGATGGTCCATTTCCTCAACCTCATTGTGGCCTGGTCGGACTGAGGAACGTGAACGGCTGGATGGGGTCGTTGAGTCACCTCAGAGGATTTCCGGAGTTCCTTTGCTCCTTGTTTACTGCAACACCGGCCGCAAACAGGAGGCGAAACCTGCGCAAAGTCGACTTGAGGGACTTCGATTGTTGTTGTTTCTTTGTTGTCCGTCCATGGGGAAGGTAATCGGTAAAAGGGCACACGGAAGCTGGTAGGGATAGAGTAAGGAAAATTCTACGAGAATTGTAAGGGAAATTGTGGACAAGGGTTGAGAACAAAACAGGAGGAATGCAAATTTGGAGTGGTAGTGGTTAAATAACAAAGCGAAACCAAGATTCAAAACAAAGAGAAAGAGAATGGTTGAGAAAAATACACAGAGAGCGGTAAGAAAACACAAGACAAATCTGAATTGAAAAAACAATACGTGCAAATTATACACGTTTTCAAAAATTTGATGTATCACTTTTTATCTTTATTTTTCTCCCTCCCTCTCTCTACCTCACTTTTTTCTATATCCCTCCATCCTTCGTAATCATTTCACGAGCGACTTCAAATAAAAATGTCAACAAAATCTCGGAAATGTCCCGACAACAAGTCGACTTCTCGCCTTTGGTGCGCCAAAAAAAATGTAAAGAAAATTACAACAATTTTGAGAAGAAGAACAACAACTACAAGGATAATCACTCTGCTCACTCCAGGAAATCACAATCAACGTCGTTGCGCCTGTCAAAACTTCAAAATCGACACGAATCCACCTCGTCCTTCCCCCTGCTCCAGCAGGCCCTCTCGCTCACTCATCCACAATTTTGGGGTTTTCTTTATCTCGGCTTCCACAAACTTTGCGACGAACTTCGGGCGCCACTCAGAAGTTCCAGCTCCACTTCCGTCTCCGCAGCCGGGCGCCGGCGCCCGGCCATATGCAACATAAATAATTAAATGCGTTTAAAAAGCTGCCTCCGACGTCCCCGGGAAACTTTGTCGAAAACTTCGACGGCCTGTCGGGGGGGTCGTCGGTTGGGCAGCGGGTGACGAAGAGGAAAAAACGCCTTAATGGGCGAGGCCGGTCGCCATCTTGTTTTACATAAGCGATGGCATTTGTCACGTCCCAGTGACAGGCGACGAGGCGTGGGCGACCGAGGGGGAGAGAGGAGGACCTTGATTATTCCTCCCGCACTCTCTCCCCCGTTCTATTTATCATTCTTGTCCTTTGTAGAAACTTTCAAAATAGTTCCCTTGCTGATATATTCTTCCCTTGCGTAAATTCCCACTACTCCCACATTGTCGTAATTTTATTCACATGTTCTCATTCTCTTTCTCTCTCTCTTTTTTGTCCGCAGTGCATGAAGGCTTACGTGGAGTTCGAGATATCGGAGGGCGCCTACGAGATCTCCTGCCCCGACGCCCAGTGCCCCGCCCAGGGCATCGTCACGCTGCCCGAGATCGCGTCGCTGACGACCGCCAACCTGATGAAGAAGCATCACCGCTATCGCTTGAACCGCGGTAAGTCGTCCGTCCCCTCACTATCGCCCTCTCCCTCACCATCTCACTCTCTCTCCCTCTCCAGAAATCGAACTCGACAAGTCGCGCACCTGGTGCCCTCGCGCCGGCTGCGAGACCGTCTGCCTCGTCGGACCCGGCCCCGGAAGCAGCGCCGACCCCTCGGCCCCCTCGACGTCGACAGCGCCGGGCCTGGCGGCGACAGCGACGTCGACGACGAGCCCTGGCTCCGCGGCGTTGGACGGCGGCGACGCGATCGCGCCCTTCCTCTGCGCCGTCCAGTGTCCCTCGTGCAAGGACGAGTTCTGCTCGGCGTGCAAGAAGGCGGTGAGTGCGAGCGGGACGCAGCATCTCAAAAAGTTCTCTCTATCTGTCTGTCTCCCTCTGTAGTGGCATCCGAACGTGAGCTGCGAGGAGAACGGACGGCGCCTGGTGGCCGACGGACAGGACGACATCGGGATCCCCTTCGACAACGACCTGATCAAGTGCTGCCCCATGTGCGCGGTGCCGATCGAGAAGGACGAGGGCTGCGCCCAGATGATGTGCAAGCGCTGCAAGCACGTCTTCTGCTGGTACTGCCTGGCCAGCCTGGACGTGAGTGGCGCCGATAATCTATTCCAGAACTCCAATTACATTGCTTTCACTTGTTTCAGGACGACTTCCTCCTGCGTCACTACGACAAGGGACCCTGCAAGAACAAACTTGGACATTCCCGTGCGTCGGTCGTGTGGCACAGAGCTCAGGTGATCGGCATCTTCGCCGGCTTCGGGATCCTGCTCCTCGTCGCCTCCCCCCTGCTCCTCCTGGCGGCACCCTGCATCATCTGCTGCAAGTGCCGCATCTGCAGCGGCTCCAAAGCGGACGAGGGCGACGGCGAGCTGGACGAGGCGACCGCCCTGCAAAGGTAGAATCCGCCTCCCGCACCGCCTCTCGCTATCGATAACACACCTCCCTCCTCCTTTTCAGCTAATGATCGATTTAAATGGGACCGAAGACGAATTCTAGCCCAATTCCTGGATCTGTATGCAACACACAACAACAGCAAGAACAACAGCTTCTGGAAGAAGGAAGAGGAGAATTGCAAACATATTCCATTTTACTGAAATTTCGAACAAATTAACAACAACTAAAAATATCGAGAACTTTCTTTGACTAAATGCTTATTTATCGCTGTTAAGTTGTGTTATATTTTTTGTATAGTTTTTTAGGTCATTTTCAATACATACTAGAATGTTCCGATAGTAGATATACACATACATATATATTATATATGCATAAGTTATCTAAATATATAGATATATGAATTCAAGGTTTTTCAAATTTTTATCGTAGTTACAAATGAAGTTTTTTATTTGTTTTGTTTTATCTGTTTATATTACATACATATGTATCTACATATACATATAAATATTATTAATATTATTATGTGTTAACTAAATTGTGATATTTACAGTGATTCGATATATGATTCGATAATCTATGGTCGATCGATAAGTGTGTAATTTTTATTAATATTATAATTGTGTACATTTTTAGGAATCGAGTTATCGTTAGTCGTATGCAGACCTGAGTGGCAACAAAAACAAGTATATCTTTTTATATTTTTTGTCTTCGAAAAACCGACTACTTTTGATCAAAATTGATGTAAAAATTCGTGCAGAAAAATTTAATGCAAATATTTAATTTCCGAATCGTGTAAAATTCATAGTATTATCTTCATAAAAGTCTAAAATCGCATAAACTGCTTGAAAATGCTTTTATATTGTAGTTAATATAATCTATGATTATCTAACATATATACATATTTCTATAAATTTAATTATATATATAAAGAATATCTGATTATATATATATACATATGTAGTTAGTCACCCGTGTATGAAAGTTATATTGTATCTGAGAAATATCGCTGAAGAAAATTCAAAACTTATTTTAGTTATCTTATGACATGTGAGTAACGAGAAGCAGAAAAAGAGAAGTTAGATATATGTATAACAAATATTCACTATGGAAACGCAAATGTATAATCGACACTTATTAAATATAATAAATTATTTAGTGATAAATATTGCAAATATTTAAAACTGTAACAAGATATAATGAAATATATATATATAAAAAAATTCAATAAAAATTATGAAATGTTTAAAAAAATAATAAATTTGTTTCCCTTAATTACCACAAACTCACCACAGCTCTAAAATTTCGGTCTTTGTTAATCAGAGATGAAGGTCAATTCGTTTCGATTGCAATCGGATGCTTGTCTCTAATAAGATTGTTTTTGTCCAGTTCTAAATTGTAATAGATTCCACAAAAAATTCAATGAAGATAATGAAATGTTTAAAAAAGAATAATTCTATGTTCACCGTAGATTCGATAACAATCGCATGACTGCCGTCTCTAATGAGAGTGGTTTTGTGCATCTCTAAATTGTAATAGATTCCACAGCTGACAGCTGTTCAACCGGATGTGAACTGTCATTGTGCTGTTGACGTTTCGAGGCATAGTTTCGATTTCGGTTTCTTAGAATATTTTGATTTCGTATCAATCATATAGGAATTTCCAATCCCTTTGCTCACAATGGAGGACCAGGCTTGTCCCCGGTGCAAGACCACCAAATACCGCAACCCCTCGCTGAAGCTGATGGTGAACGTGTGCGGGCACACGCTATGCGAGTCCTGCGTCGACCTGCTCTTCCTCAAGGGCTCCGGCTCGTGTCCCGAGTGCATGGTGCCGCTGCGGCGTAACAACTTCCGGGTCCAGCTGTTCGAGGACCCCATGGTCGAGAAGGAGGTCGACATCCGCAAGCGCATCCTGCGCGACTACAACAAGAAGGAGGACGACTTCGCCACGCTGCTCGAGTACAACGACTACCTGGAGGAGATCGAGTCGATCATCTACAACCTGTGCCACAACATCGACATCATCAACACGAACAAGCGAATCGAACAGTACAAGAAGGACAATCGCGAAGTCATCATGCGCAACAAGACGCGCGTAGGCCGCGAGGAGTACGAGCTGGAGGAGATGCTGGAGCTGGAGAAGGCCCAGGAGGAGGCGCGTCGCCAGGAGCTGCTCGAGCTCCAGACGGAACAGAAGAAGAAGAAGGTGCGCGAGAAGGAGGCGCTCATCGACGAACTGATGTGCAGCTACAAGGACGCCTCGGAGATTGTCAACGAGTTCGCGGAGAAGGCGGAGAAGTTGCGCGAGGAGGAGAAGAAGCTGCCGCCGCCCAAGCCTGCCAACCAGTTCTCCACCGGCATCAAGTTCTCCCGATCCGCCGACCAAATGTTCCTGCCGGTGCCCAAGACAGAGGAGGGACCCCTGTACGTGCACGTCCTTCCGGTCCTTCACACTGAAGGACCGACGCCGCCGCCCTCAGGCGACATCGAGGCGAAGGGGTTCATTGCCCACATTCGGCTGGAGAACACGGCTGAGCGAGCCGGCGGCTATAAGGCGACCATGGCCTGCCAGCGAGCCCTGCAGGAGGCCATGCAGGGTCTGTTCCATGGCGCGGTCATGTGAGCGTTTCGTATTCCACTCGATATTATTAAGTTTTTGATACTGAAGTATGCCAATGAACAGATATTAAATGTTGTCATTGACAATTAAACAAACTAATATAAGAATATATGTAAATAATGTTCTCATCAAATGAAAACTATACCAATAGATGAAATTAAGTCTTTTATTTTCCGATATGGAGGAGGTTCTATTATGGATTGGGAATATACAAACACTTGTTCAAGAATGTCGAAATAACTACTGTATTTAAGTTTTATTTTATTAAATCAAAACTATCTTGAATAACGTCACTATATGTATTTCGTTTATAATCTACAATCTTTACAGTCAAATGTAAGCCTTCTTAAAATCTATAACTGATTGATTAAGCATTTGCAATTGTAATTCAAAGTCGCATGAATTGCAATAATTATGGCAATCATAATGAATGTGAAACACTTGGCAAAACTGAGTGATCAATATTATTTTTATTAAACATACATTTATGAAAACTTTTTTCAACGCTTCACTGCCCTCAAGCAAATTGTATTTTTGCAAAAAGGACGATTTTTTAATGCACACACACACAAAGAAAACATACAAACATACAATAAAACCAATGGAATCGGGTGATATCCGATTGCAATTTGGTTAAAGACATTTTAACATAGTCTGCGATATTGCACTATTTACAAGAGAAGTTAAAACATGTCCAGAAATAACGATTTTGAATTTGATCGATCCTTTTTTAGTTGTTCATTTAAAATTGATTTTAATATTTCACTTCTTTTGTATATCATTATAATAATTATAAATATTTTAAGAGGTACATAAAATAAGTTGTAATATTAGTTTGTTGCTGTGCACAGCCACGCTTGAGGGAGCTGCAGGCTCTGTCGTTGATGGGCTTGGAATGTTTTACGCGGATGTCAATTCATTTCAAGGACTCATTGTCGTATTCATTTCGTGTTCATTTTAAGGCCAAAAGTTTAGACGTGGTTGCGGGAAAGGCTTGCTCAACGCAATTACTGGATGCGCTCGGCTTAGGCACAGCAACAAGACTTTGCTTTGTCAGCGAATGCGACGCGATCGATTTCGACATCGGTTCCTATTGTTGTTTTCTACACAATCACTTAATTATATTCTAAGAGCTATGCAAATATTTCATATCTATGTGTATGTATATAAAGTGGTGTTGTACATACGAATGCATGTTGAATATTACACATAATATATATAGATATCTATCATATATATAAAATTAAGTATAGATTTTTAAGTTAAGCTAGATTAATCTTCGCTTTGCATCTCTTGCGAAAATTTGTCACAGACAATTTTTTCAATTTAACAATTTTAATTTGCACAATTTGTTGTTGCAGCTCGTGCCAGAATACCAGGAACGGCCGAGCCATGTTAGCGAATAATCTGCGCGTTGATTCGCCCTCGTCGTCTTCGATGTAGGAGGTGTGGCTGCTATGGAATGGGGACGTGAATGTGGATGAAGACACCGACGACGCAGATGACGAGGCGCCGGACCAGGACTCGGCGACGGCGGCAGTGAACGTTGTACACTAAACGGAGTCATCTGCGGGATAAGAACAATCCAACATGAATATGTGGTGTTATGCGAGGCGCAATCAGAACTCACCGTGGTACCACCACTTGGTCTTCTTGGGGTTCTTGTTGCAGGTCTTCACATAGAAAGTGTTGTCTGGCGGGCGCTTCTTCTCACGGCAGCTGCTCAGCATTGACGCTATGCTCAGGCAGACCGATTGCACCGACAGCGCTGGCGACCAGTCTTCTGTCAGAATGGAAAGGCAGATGTGTCCGTTGGAGTAGACGTGCGGATGCACGGGGATATTGTTGCCAATGAAGGTGACCTATGATGAGCCGACAACAAAAATATGTTAGAATTTGTTTGATGGTGTAGTAGTGCAAGAAATGACAAACCTCTGGCGAATCGAACGGATATTTATTATTGAATTTGAATAGCAGCTGAAAGTTTTCGCCCTCGTAAAGGGTGCCCTCAAACCCGGCTATATTGATTTTCCACCTGGAATGAAAGATGAGAAAGAAAAGGTTAACTCTGAAGTGTAAGATGTCCAGAGGCTCTACTTACTCTGATAGATTTTGTCCTATGCTCTCTGTGTCTACGGTGACTCCTGGTGGCGGTTCCTTGATTAGCGACATCAGTTCTTTATGCAATCGTCTCTGTAAGCAAAAGATGATGATAGGTTATTAAAATATTGGTTAATATTGGTGTTTCCTGAGGAATAGAGAGAAATTTTCGAAAATGTATAGGTGGGGAAAATGCAATCTGAAAGTTAAAATTCTGTAAATGGGTAAATGGGAAAGCAACCTATTTTTATTTACATACAATATTTGCCGATATAGTTCAACAGGTAAATAGTCATTATCTCTCGCTGCGCAGTATCGAAAATATCAAATTAAATATTTGTCCATAAACAAGAGTGCGAAAATTATTTGTACAGAAAATGCTGATAAGAGGTTTCGATTCACCACGGTATCACAAATTGTGGTAACAGACACGCAAAATATAATTGTAGCGCTTCATCGAAGCTTAAAAAGGTATTGGTAAAAGTCAGGTAGAAATAGGAATATCATCCAGTTCACATGACAGACTTCGAACCTAGAGTTCAGTGGATCGATTGAAAGGGTGGGCGGTACCACCGAAGGTCAAATCCATGACCAGGCAGGCTGTGGTTCCAGTTTCGCATACGTCAATGGCTGGTTGAGTCGCCGATAGAGGGGGCAGATAAGATAAAGGCCATTTGTAAGATTGGCCAAGAGAAATCCATTGTTTCTGCCTATGTTGAAATAAGTTAAACAAGTATTGGAACCAAATCTCGTCAAGTATTGAAACAAAATCCCATCATAAAATAACTCTTGATTTTATTTCCGATTCAATTATTGGCACTTGTAAAATTTGCAAGGAGAAAAAAATGATAAACGATTTCCGTTTCAGTTATATTCCATAATATTCCAATAGAAAAATTTAAGGCAAATTCCAATTTCTCGTAATGGAACCCCTGGAGGGCCTTTTATCAATTGAGTGTTCAATAAATATGGTACACAATTTCTGCGAAACTTCTAAAACCCAACTGCAGTGCGTGTCATAAATTACAGTCGATCTGATAAGTGTATGGTACGACTTTCGGGAGGCCGACGGATTATTGATCCTTGATAGAGAAGCGACGTAGCCGGGATCATGGATGATAAGAGTGTATTTGAAATTATTGATTTGTTATTGATTTGCCGAACTGATGCTTGTGAGAGATTAAAAACACACATTTTCCGCGAATCTGCGATAGGACGTTAACCTAATTCGCATAGTAAAACATTCAAACCACAAATCAATAATAATGCCTTTTGGGATAGGGTTTTCAAACGTATATTGGAAATAGGAAACATTCGCGGGAATCACGTAAGCCAATGTCTGAATCGGTATCAGCCACCAGGGCGTGTTTTCCCAAATTGGCAACACTAGACACGGTAAGTTTATTGCTCTGATTAGATATAAGTTTGAAAACAACACAGGAAATGGCGAACTTGCCGAGAACTTATGAAATTGCGGTACATGATATGAAAACACTTGAGAAAAAGAAATATATGTTAAAAATAAACAAGAAATTACAAAACATGAATTAGTAGAAAATTTAATAAAATGTATAAATAAAATTGTATGGGTTGAAAAGGCTTCAACGCTTAACGACTTAAGGTAAAGTCAGTGCATATTGTTGGATTTCGCTTGTGCCCCAGCGAAAGCTGGACGAAATACTTGCCTCCCACCGAGTGTTGTCCAGGAACATGAGGTTGCCACACTTGGTGACCCGCTCCTTGGGCTCCTTCGGCTCGCTGATGATCTCCGACTTGGGCGGCTTGTCTTTTTTATTTTTGAACAGTTTCAACATTTTGCAATTTTGTTCCTTCCGTCAAGTATGAATTTTTTTGATGTTTCGTATTTTACTCTTGTATTAATTGCTTGTTTGTGATTTTTGGTTTATTGATTTAATTTTTTATTCTATTTTTGCACACTTTTCTCAACTGCAGCCATGCATTTCAATGAGATGATTGAATTTATTGAGTTTATTATTTTGAAATGTTCTCGAAATCGTTTGCGATTTTGCACGTTTTGCTAATTTTGATTTTGAAATTTTTCGGTGTTGTTTTATTTTTGAATTTTCACTTTTCCGTCTGGCGTTGGGGCTAAAATTAAACGAACGCCTTCGAGACTCCCGTCGATCGAAAACGTATCTGGATCGGACGCCGTGCAAACGTCGAATACCGCGAACAGACGGCCAACAAACACAGTTTGTCTGGCGAATTCGCAATCGCAATCGGTGAAAAGCTTTCGCTGTCACCGACAACGTCGTCGTCAGCGTCGCTGCACCTTCAGCCGTTCCGTTATCGACACCGTAAACGGTTTTATTGCTGTTGTGGCTTTTGCCAAAGAGAAAATGAGTTTTATTTACAAACTAGCGCCTAAGAGCGATGTGAAGAGAACGAGAACCAAGAAACAGTGGAGTCAAAGATTGAGATCGGATCGTCCACTTTTTGACTTTGAGCCTGGCGTTCGACCGAGTGGAGCTTTCTAATGTTGTGTCGAGCCGTGAATCGAGGGTCCTCTTTCGTTATCAGACGCTCTATCTGGTGATTAATTCGGCCGGCGATAACGCAACGCAAGTGACTGATAAATAAATGCGCAAAACACCTGATAACACAAGGAACCGAGGCACAAAGAGAATAACAACCACACGCCAACAATGAACAATTAAACAAACAGATGACAAAAGGGCCGACCAGAGAGTGGAGAATGTATAATTTCGAACGTGATACAGTATATAACTGGAGATGAGAGACTATGCAATCTAATTTCTAATTACATTTTACTGATTATATTCAGAAAGATTCATTTAATCTCATTGAAGTTGCTCCCCTAACATTGTATTAAAATTGCACCATCGGAATTCTAATCCTCAGAGCTGTGGAAGGAATTTTGAACCGGTAGGGAAGCAAAAATCACGTTCGAGCTTCATGAAGAAGAAGATTCAATTGTAATTATTGAAAATTACATCAAACCAATTGAGAAGGCAAACTCAATCACTTGAATTGTACTTTAATTAATCACACATGCAATGCATGATACAAAAACAACAGCGACTTATCAACACAAGTCTTACAGCCAAACGAAATGTTTGAATAGCATGTACAAAATTTGTATTGGAATTAATTTGTACTAAATTCATGTAATGCAAATTTGCCCACAGTACACATTTTGCCGAGACGAAAAAGATTTTGAAATATTGCCAATTCCTCAAATTGTTGAAAAGTAAAATATTTGTCGTCGCAATGAAAAAATGTATTATTATTATTTTTATACAATTTTAATATGACTTTTTTGGGTGTGTTTTATTCAAAAGCGTTGTCTTCAAGTTTCATTCATGCAGTCTTAAAAAAAATAAAAGTCTGGCAAGTCTCCAGCGAACGCAGAACCGTAAAATTAATTGTGCCGGCGATTTCTCTTCCTCCCAACTGCATTCTCATTTATTTCAGTTCTTCCTCATCGTACTCAATTAATTTAAATGTTATTTTTAAATTTAAAAAACATTTTCTTTCATTTTATTTCCCTCCTGTTTCATAATCGAAATCGGAAAGTGATTTCGTTGCGGACTTCGTCGTAGGGTCGTCTGTCAATCGAGTGGTCTCAATGTCAGGCCACATGTTGACCGAATTTCTTTTCTTCGAGACAAATGACTCCAGACGACAGGTCGACAGCCTGGGATCGGTTGGAAACGATTTAAAAATATCGGTTCCGAAGATGTTAAAAAAGGGTGAGAGAGAATAATACAGATGGTACATACAGCTTGTAAAAAATAACAGATACAAAATAAATAAAGTTTATCTTCTCATTAAGAAAGACTATTTTTTATGTGGTTTTAGTGACTCGGTTAATGACGACACTACTGCTTCATGACTAATTCGAAATTATTGAATCCGAAAACTAATAATATTTACTTAAAACCGATTTTGAAATATTTTTTACAATATTTTTGATTTGGTGCAAAAGTAATAAACATCGGATTTAATAAAAATGAATGTTTTGGATATTTTTAGACGGATATGAGTCACTAACATCCCTAAATATGACACAACTTCTACTCCATCTCTGAAACAACAACGTAAATAATATCACACCTCGTAAAACTGAGTCATGGCAACACTATTCACCTGGCCACACGACTGACCTCGCCCCAACCATCGCACGCAACAATTTCTGGGACCACCTCCCTCCTGGAGACTGTCCTCAGACCCCGAGATCTCAGCGGGAAGATATCGTTGCAAATAGTAAACATCTACAATAACCAAGTCAAAAATTCACTAAAACAAGAACAAATTAGCAACATAAAGAAGAATTAACAACATTTTAGCAGAGTGAGAAATTTTGTTTACTCTTGATTGTTTATACTAGACGGGGAAAAGTAGAGAGCGTGAGGGGAGGAGATATCACATTTAGTTATCTCGTACGTTTTCCGTTAGAAATAAATATATATTTTGATTTATTAAGTGCACTAATGCGGGACTTAACGTGCGGCTCATTTAATGTTATAGTTTGTATTGTTGTTAATTTTTTAAATGTATCTTTTTTACCGGTATTTGTGTTGCTATTTTTATTGCGAATTTTTCACATATTTCTGTTTTCTATGATCCACTTATCTATTTCGTTTTTTAAGTATTCTTGAAACTGGGTGGATTGTAGGATACTGATTAGCGATCATACTAAGCGCAACAGGTTTAATGGTTAGCAAAATTTCCCCATTGATGTGATTATCTTGATCTCTGGTTTCTTTTGCGAGCCTGTTCCAAATTTCATGAGAAAAGTATTTTGTAAACAAAATTAATAAAACAATATAAATATAATTATTTGGGGAACAGACCGAGGTGAGGGATATATCTTGAAAAAACAAAGTCATCGTGTTTACTTGGGCCAAGCAGTGAATATGAGATGAATGCCCTGAAATGTTTCTCAACTTGACTGAAGAGAGACTTTGAGCTTAAATGAGTGACGTGAGTGGATTATACGAAAGCTCGAGTTTCATTCTCAAATTTGGCAATAAACAACCTAGAGCGCGCTTGGCCACTGTGCGATCATTGTCACTAACATGGAGAGAGAGACCGGAAAACCAGGTTTCTAATGTTTACGAGTTATTTACAATACGTACAACAACAAAACAATAACAAAAAATATCAAAATAAAAACATTCGGCAATCATTTATTTGTTTTCTTTTTTGTGCCGAAAAAAGTCAACAAATTCTGGTTTTTGGAAGTTTCGCGAATAGGAATTACAACACCGAAAACCTCGGATATGAGAGAATATTTCAAGAGAAATTGTAGAGAAGCATTTTGGAAATAACTGTACTATATTATGTAAACACAGAATAGTTCGACTTGCAGACTTCTGGAAAAGTACTCGATAAGAAAATAAGACCCTTCTGCCAATTCTTATCAGCCTCACCAGGCCCCACCAGACCGCTTCTGAGGTGCAAAACCAAGAACTTCGATTCGAAATCCAATCGCAAACATCGCAATTCAGCGCCTTCGCCTATTGTTTCATTCTTCGTTTTTCTCATAATATCTTGTTTTGTTGCTTGGTTTGAGTTCATATTTCTTATTTATTTGCATTAATCTTATTTTTGTTACTTTTTTATGTTCAATCAGCAGCGCTCGTTCTGTTGCGATCTGAACTGAGCCGAGCTGAAACTCGCAGAATTGCAGTCAGCGAACGAATGCACGCGCCATTCACGTGAATTAAAAGCGAGGCGGGCAGGACGGACGCCACATGAAGAAAGCAGGTAGGGGAGAGGTGGGGCGAAGGAGAACGCTGTCAGCAGTAGTGGGGAACATTAGACAGTGATTTCAATACTCGTAATTCTACCCGGTTCATCAGAGTCAATATCCGAACACGTACAATCGGGGCTCCCCACAGCCCCCAGTCTCTCAATGGCTTTCCCAGCAACTGCGCCACGGAACGGAGCGAATCGAAAGGGAACGGAACGGAACAATAGATCGCATCAGCCCCTGGGAACGTGACCATGGGGAAGGGCATGCCTGCACGTCGATGACGTCTTCCGCTGACGGAATGTGCACCACGACTGCTGCGGCATGTGAGACATCTCTGGAAAATCGGCTGGCGGTAATCACGATTGATTGTTTTTGCACCTCGCTTCTCCTTTCCGCCCTTCGGTAACGTCGGCTGTCGCTCCAAGTTACAGAGAAAGGAAGCTCAGTCATGTTATTCGAGCTTAAGTTCGTCGTAAGTCCCATGGTATTCACGGTTAAGGTGGAGGTTTCTTCAATGAAGGTCTTTGGGTTTTCTTCTTTACATAATTGCCATTTGCTTCCGTTTTTCTAACCCTCTGGCTGCGGTGATACATACAGACGAATTAAAGCCATTAGAACAGTTGTCAATGAACCTCGCCGCAAGTTCCTCCCATGATGAGGGAAACCTTAGAGCGTTCTACGGTATTGGTCATTACCTGCTGCTGTTCTGAATGCTCAAGCATCGATCGAAGTCAGCAGTTTTTAACGGAATTGAGAAAGACAAGAGTTTGAAATAATCAAAAGACCATTATTTACCCGAGTCAGAGACAGAAAAGCGTGGAGTCAACAAACTTGGAGGCGTAAGGAGGTGGTGACGAAGATGCAGAGAATCGCAGATGGCGATGATCACACGCATATGGGATCGACGTCTGGTCCGGTCTTTGTTCCGCCCAGGGGCCCCGATAATAAGTTCGATGAGTTCGAATTACGATCCATTTAATTACATGAACAGGGTGAGGGAAGGATAAGTTGCTCCTAGGGGAATGCTATCATTGTAATTTGGGGAAAACAATGCATACGCCATGCAAATAAAGGCCGAAGATAAGTTTTTGTAGGCAATAGGGAAGGAATTAAACTCCGTTGAACCCAGACCGGAAGAGCCAGAGAGAGAGAGAGAGAGAAGTGGGAGTAAATGAGAGGAAACCAACTCATACAGTTTAATTGATTTATGACAACGTCTGGCGATATATTGGCGGATAAGCGCTTTGTACAGAGAGTTCATCGATATCGAAAGAAAGATAATCAAAATCCTTCAACAAAAGGAAAAGCAAAAAACAGATAATGACGATAATTACTATAACAATGGATCATCGTAACGACAAAACAGTATAAAGACAAATATTCTCATTTACGTCATGGTTGCAGATAAACGGGGAAATCAAGTGAACAGAATTCATATGCGAAAATCAAAGAATTACGTAACGAATGTACACGATCAAAATCTTAATGAAATTTCAAGTGAGTATATATGATTATTTTCGCAAGTATGTAGTGGACAATGTGGATTGATATATGTATGTTTCTACATGTACATGCTCTGCATACGAAAATAAAAGCAATCATTCGAAGCAGAATCTTTAAACGGAATTTAAAAGTATTCTAAGTGATTATTTGTTCATAATTAACAAAATAAAATAGAAAGCTTTGCAATGACTGACAAGAACTTTTGAACGCACATTCGAGCCGAAAAAGCATTAAATTTAGAAGAGAAACGCAAAAATTCGACCCTTCAATTTGTCTTCGATTTTCGCCTAATACCGATTACCGAGTAGTTGAACAACTGCCAAAGTGGGGAAATTGAAAATTTAAATAGAAATGATTAACAATTTAACTAGGAAATAAAGTAAAAGTCTAAAGATTTCTGAATCATAGAATAACTTTACCACAGATTGTAATTATAATGCGAGAACAATAGAATGCCGTTGAGTAAAATATTAAAAAATTAAAAAAAAATAATTAATTAATTTTGTTGACCATTTCTTTTTTTTTTTTGCGGTTAATTTTTAGCTTTTATTGTTATCGATGCAACGATTCTATGAATCTTCTAGGTATAATTGTATAAATTATCATTAGCGGAAAATTTCACAATATTCAATAAGTTAATAACTAACAGAATTTCATTTGATTTTATATTGTTATTAACCTCGTTCTATGTTCGAAGAAGAACTCAGGTTTGCTGTGAGTTCACAACCCATGCCGAGGCTTCGAACCTTGATCTTGAACTCTAGTCGTAGTCGAGCCATAGCTGAAGACGCGTGTTTGAAATTATGGTTTTTCTTTATTTGGGTTTTTTGTTTATTGACAGTTTTGAAAAGTGGTGGATCAAGTTTTTGAAATTCATATGGCTTAATATAAGCCACGCGAAGCCATATGACTAAGCGGTTATCAACATTTCATCAAAATAGTTCTACAAATGTTTCGTAAATTTTAAAGGATACCTCCCAATGAACACCAAATGAAGCCGACGAACTGCATCTCTGCGATTTGCGGTTATGTTAGTAGAGAGAGAGCGGTGCATAGAGAAAAAGTGGAGATTCCCTCTCTCTTGAAATGGATAAATGACTCATAGAAATATGTTCGTTGTTTGAGCCAAACAAAATTATGGTGTCTTGGAAAAACGATTTTGTTTGTTTCTCTGACGCCGACACAAAAAAATCTCACTCAATCAATCAATCAATGTTTCATTCGTTCTCTTCTTCGTCCTTCGATTTGTTATTTGCCCCCAGTTCGGAACACAAAAATACCGTTAGACGTTGCCACTACATGTCGTTGGCTGTGCTTTCTTGTTGTTGTTGTTGCTGTTGGTAATTGTGCAACACAACACGTTTAATCGAAAATGGAAGTTGCAAAATGTTAATACCGAAGTATATTTTTCGAAACTGAATTTTATTTTGAGAACACTTCGCGAATTCGCGTGCCAATAGCGACTGATGCCAATCTCGCCCGTCGACCACGTCGTGAGCGCGGTCGAGAGACACCGAGTGGCGTCGCTGCCGGCGCTCCGTCCACCCGTCTGTCCGGGAAGAGAAATCGCGGTGCGGCGCAAACCCGGCGCGAGTTCACGGAGAGCGAAGAGAGTGCGAGGCTGCGAAAGAGAGTGTGAGTGGTGGAGTGAATGGCGGGCGTCCCAGCCCAGACGGCGAGAAGTCCGGGTGGGCTGCTCCCCTCCCCGTGAGTCAGCGCTTCGTAGGCGGCACGAGTTGCATCCGTGCAGTGCACTCGTCTCTTCTCTCACTCGCGCTCTCTTTGTTCCCGAGACCGCGGCCCAGTGGTGGCTGTTTTTGCTTTTGTTTAAAAATAAACCGGTTTTAATAGAGAAGGGTTTTAGTTGATGTTTTTTTTTTTTTTTGCAGAAAATCCAATATATATTTTTAGTACGAAATACTATACCTATATGCCACGATTACCGATTACATTCTCGAGAATTTCAGTAGACTAGGATAGTTCAGTTGAATGACAAATGCGAGCTTCGTTGTCCAACTTCCGGCTGTCTATCCCTCATCTCTTCGGGGACGTTCCAATCGAGAGCAGAAACACATCCTCGGAGAGATTGCGGCCGACCTGGAGCTTCTTGTAGAGCGAGAAGATCGCGAGCCACATGAGGCACTGGAAGCCGCCGCTGACCAGAGCGCTGAGCAGCGACAGCAAGGGAACACAATCGCTGGTGGAGCTGAACAGGAAGTACAGGAAGTAGAGGACACAGAAGGCCAGCGAGAAGGCCGCGTTGATGAGCCACGGCACCAGGAACAGGTGGCGCTCCCGCATTGTGCCGACCACGAGCAGAACCGACGCGAACAGGTTGACCACGTTCAGGGTGAGGTAAATGGCCACGGTCAGGATCAGGCCATTGCGAACGTTCGCCACACTCAGATCGGAGTCCTGCATTTGGTCGTAGATGGTGTGCGTGAGGTCGTCGAAGTGCTGGAGTCCGATGGCGAAGCTGACGATCGAGACCAGCGAGAGGACTGCTCCGATCCACCCGATGACCACGCCCGCCGTGTGCAGGCCCAGGCAACAGAAACGGTCCAACATCTGGAGTTCGGGGCAGGATCGACGACGATGACAGTGAATCAAATCGAAAATAGTCTCGACTTCTCTGACGTCTCACGACCTTTGACAGACTATTCGAACACTCGAACCCCGGAAAGGGAGTGAAAAACGAACGGAGGGGGGTATTGGAATTACTCCGGAGAATGAGGCCACCCCACCGATCTCCAATTAACGGCTGCCACCGTTTCCGAAGGTCCAAAGCGGACAAAGTCGACTTAAAAGTTGAATTGTTTACGGAATCCAAACAAATCAAAGCCCTAACAGGCAGCTGGTGAGCATTAGAGGGAGAATGGGGCGAGGAAATTCACACCCGCGAACACAGGCGTGGAACGCAGAGACGTCTTCTGGCTGTCTTCCGCGTGCCTCCGAGGTTTATTCTCGGATGCGGAAGCGAGTTCGTGGTGGCGACTCTTGCTGTCGTTGGTTTTGTTTTCTTTCTCGTACATGTTGTTGCTGGTGGGGAGCCGATGGCTGTTGCAGAACTATTTATGCAGCCAATAACAAAGTATCGTGGAAAGCTCACACGTTGCATGTCAGTCAAAATGGAAATGGTTTCCAAACAAGAAGAATACTGACAAAATATTACATAAGCAAAATGTAAATGCAGAACATTCAAACACGTCATATATTGTGCAGAAAATAATCCAACAAGTATTATCACAGATCTTTAATGTAATCTATGTAATCAATATCTTTCATGTCACCTATATTTCACAGTGTATTTCGCATGTCGCGAATGTGGGTCGACATTTATAATCGCATGGATGTATCGTAATCCTTTAGCAATTCAACCAACCAACAGACAGGGAGCGAAAGTGCATCAGTTTAAATCAAGGTAGAAGCCGCGGATCACGAACCTCAATCGAGTATTTATGGCAAATGATATTTTCAAGGCTGAAGTGGAAATTCGACTGAAGTGGAAATGGGAGGTGAAAGCTTTCCCTTGCCTTGGTCAAACACAGGGCGCCCACATCGAGGATCGCTAAATGACAAATGGCGTGACTGACTGCGCCAGGTCAAAGCCTGCAGCAGTAGGACCAGCAACTGAAACAAAGCAACTCTTTGTCATGCAGGAGCCGTGGCTGCGATTAAATGCAAATATCTGATTCATTCGAAGGTCATACTTTCGATTTCAAAAGCCGTCGAATAAAAAATAAAAACCAAAAGCATGTGAAACGACTCATTTAAAATGATTTCTATTCGAAAAGCCCCCGACACGCACTGATGTCATGGTCCATGGTCGTATCAGAGAATTCCCCACCGAAATGTTACTAAATGAAGATTTCAGTATTGACAGCATTGATATTGCGTGAAGCATTTGAAGACCAACAACAGCTTCTTCCTCCCTGTCAAGAAAGACACACATAAAGTTTTAAATTTAGAGAAACTGTAGTAAATAAAAAAAACACACTTTTTGTGAAACCAACACAACATGGCCAAACCTAATAGAATCCATCTGTTGAAATTCAAAGCCTGCCACAAATAACCAAAACGAAGCGATCGATGTTATTTCATGTGAGGCGGAATATTGATGCAGGAAAAATATATATAAATAAAAACTAAAATAAGAGTAATTATAGAAGAACACTTGTCCGATGCGGCGATTGGATTATCGGGAATATGAGTGAAAATCAACGCATTCGCCTGATGTTTATTTTAGGGGTTTCCTCGTACTTTTAATTGTTTTCGAAAATTCTGTGGAATCAATTGGTACTTTGTGTATAAAAAATTCATCATTTCTCTCAACTTTGCTTCCAGGAAGTAATTGGTTGTCATCACTTTTTTTTTCTTCAGCCTGATGAGAAATGGGCAAAAATAAAATGATGATTGTGATGCTTCGGCCGCTGAGTTCATTAAAACGTTATCAGTGCGAGTAATGAGTAATTGCAGCAAGTTCATCTCCGCGCTTTGGGATGCTTCGCCATTTGCACGCCATGCGATTGCCAAAATGTTTCCATTATGTTTACGTTTTATTTGTTACTTCATATTTTTCCGCTGGGATTAAGTCAGTTGCGCAACGACTGTTTTTGCCTTCGAGGCGAATTAGCTTCTCAGTCTTATCAACGATTTGTGCATTTTGTAGTAAACAGTATGCGTTTCACAGGCTATTACAAACGATGATTCGCAGTGGAAGCCATGGCAACAGAAGCTACAAACGCTCGTCGAACTCTATCGGACCACCCATGGGTTGGGGATGCAACAGTCACTTGGGCAGTAAATGGGTCCAGCAGTAAATCTCTGTGGCCACTGCGAGAAATCACTTTCGAGATTAGGAAAACTACTCTGCGACTGCAATAGACTTTAGAAATCAGTTCTGTTTTCAATGCATCAGAAAAAAAAAAAAATAAAATCAATATAATTGCAACAATTGCTGCGGCCGCAGTGGTTCACTGAAGCGTGTCGTCGAGAAGACAGCAACACCATCATCAACAACAACGACAATGTTCTCAATTTGCTCATAGCAAAATTATTAAAACAGCGATTTCTACAGTTACTTACTAATCATAGAAATATAAACAAAAAGAAGCTGAAGCACAAAACGGGAGACGGCAAACGAGAGATTGGCACAAATCGAAGAAGATCGATGGGGAAAGCGTCGCGCACGTCAAGGGTAGGAGAGGAAGGCTAAGAAGTAGAGGAGTGATCTCGGAGACGTTGACTCAGAGGCGGATTTCGAGATCCGATGGCCTATGACCGCGCGAGTTCAGCTCCACAGCCGTCTGGAACATTCCGCCAACCAGGCAGAAGGACTTAGGGCAACAACAATGTGGGTCATTGCTCGATGTTCTTTTGGACACGGATTACTTGATGGATATGAATTGAATCGAGGACGGGGAGGAGATGTTCTTGGAGTACTTACTTCGCTGGGCGACATCGACGACATGCTCATTTTATCTTTCCACTGGATTCTGCCACGAAAGGTTAAAGCGAAGTTATTTCTCCTTTTTCCAATTTAATTTAATTTTAATTAATTTAATTTTTATTTAATTTTAATTTTTTTCACTGTTTTGTTGAGATAATAAAATAACTGGTTGAAACAAACAAATCAAACAATGTCGTGAACAGCTGATCGGCTCTGACAGCTGGCGGCGTATAAGAGACGGCGAGAAAGAGACAGGCAGAGCACGCCGAACCCGATCTATTACATTGCATGAGAGAGTTCGAGATGTTCAACTACAATGGACTAAAGTACTCGATCCAGAAAGTTTCAGTTCAATTAAATAAAAAACCGCTAGTTATTTAATCAATTATTTATTTCTAAACAATATAAGAATTTACAAGTGGAAATAAGAAATTACAAGCTTAGTTCTCAGTGGAATCAGGAGCCTACAACTTGCTGGCGCCCATCAGTTCGCGCACCAGCTGCACGGCGTGCTTGGCCGTGCCCGGGGCCGTGGTCACCCCGTAGCCGCCGTGGCCGTAGTTGTGGACGACCTTGAGCCGCCTGCCGTCCGCCGGCCGCTCGACCAGCTCGCGCTCGACGCGCACCACCGCGCGATGCGGTCGCAGGCCGACGGCCTCGCGCACGACCTCCGCGCGCCGCAAACTCGGCAACAGTTTGTAGCAGCGCTCCTTGATGGCCATCGAGTCGTAGGGGCAGAGCTGGGTGTTGAAGCTGTCGAACTGGCGGCAGCCGCCCAGGGTGACCGTCTCGAAGCCGGGGATGACGTACGTGTCGAAGTCGCCGTAGAAGGCGGTCTTCACCCAGGGCGCGCGCACCTTCAGCACCTGGCCGCGGATGGGCACCAGCTGGTGGTCGGCGCAGAGCTCCCGCGCGCCCAGTCCGGAGCAGTTCACGAGCACGTCGAAGGGCTGCTGCAGGTCGCCGAAGGACGTCACATGCTGGCGGCAGATCTTTCCCCCGGCCGCGAAGAACCTGAAAGAAGTTCAGCCATGAGCGATGATGCGAGTGAGAGAGAGACAGGGCGACTCACTTGTTGGTGGCGTAGGGCAAGAAGCGGGCGGTCTCCGCCAGGCAGGAGGTGAAGAAGGCTCCGTACTTCCAGCCGCCGTGGCAGAGGCCCAGCTCCTCCTCGGTGGCCCGGCGGTAGACGGGCAGCAGCTTCTCCAGGTAGTGGTTCTGTGGGTGGAAGAGGGGTGAAAAGGTGTTTTCATAAATCGCGTTGCCGACAACTGATAAAACTCGTGGGCGATCGCCATAAACCTGATATTTATTATCACTTATGGCTGTAATGGCAACAATAACAATAACAACAGCAATAACAGAGCAACTAAAGTAACAACAACAATATCCCGAGAACAATAAAAGACGATTACAATAATCGAAAACCATTATCGAGAAGGACAACAGCAACTACTCACACGAACGATCGCGGGGCTGATGGTGGAGAAAATGTAGCCGGAGAGCTGGCAAACGCCGGCCAGGGGAGCTTCAGAGGAGCGGCGGATCTCGTCCCAGTAGTTGTAGGCTTCGTTGATCCATTGTCTGCGAGTGGGGAGAGAGAGAGACTAAATTGTTGTGCTATCAAAGATCAGGGCATATCGTTATCCTCCTTCTCCAAAATTTCTTGACAAGGACCAACCATCGATAGTCCTTTCTGAGACCCTCTGGAAGCCCCGACATGTACTCACTGTGTGACCTCCTGCGAGGGACCCATGAAGCTGGTGCTGGGGCGGAAGAAGCCGGCCGCCACATGGCTCGTGGTCTCCTCGTTGAAGCGGTCGGCGATGATGGTGACCTCGGCATTGGGGAACTCTTTCTGCAGCTCGAGGGCGGTCGTCAGGCCGACGATGCCACAGCCCAAAACTCCGAAACTCATGCTCGCTGGTGGGGTCAAAAGTGGGCGTGAAGGGAAGGTCTGAGATTGAGGCTGAGGTCGAGACTGAGAAGTTGCTGTGACGACGTCTTCTGGGTCGCCTTTGTCGATCGACTGTCGCTGCCGGCCGTTAATTGATCGTGATATTAAGATCCGACGCGAGTTCGAGGGTGCATTGCGGTAAGCGATAAGGGATCGATTGTGGTTGTGTTTCCCTCTCGTTCGCTCGCGATTTATTTCTCTTTATCAATAGTTCCCTTCTCACTTCATTCCACGTTTCATTTCCATTGCTCCCATTTTCGCAATTGCTTTGCACCTTCCCACTTTATTCTACTCATTCACTCTCGGATTTCTCTCTCTCTCTCTTATTCACTCTCCCTATGGCTTATCATTCACTTAACTCTGTTATCTGCTGGCTTTCGATTTGATTCCCCTTCCACGATCGAATCGAGAACTCTGGTCACAGGTCCCAGTTGTTTTTCTGTCGATTGAGCATCAAATTTCACGAAAAACTGGTGTTCTTGTCGACAAAAATTGTTGTTGCATAAGAGAGTAGAGCTTTAAGCTGCCTCTGGTCGTGCTATTCACTTAGTTTTTCTCATTTTTACTCCGTGGCCAGAGTTGTACCATGAATCGAGGTGATGCCTAAAAATAGGCAACGACTTTCAGAGAAAATCTTTCGATGGAGACTGCAGAGATTAATTGGGAAATGAGAGAGATCGAGTGGCTAGAGTGGGGAGGGAGCGAGAGAGAAGCCTGATAGATTGTTGTAAACGCAAATTTTCAAGGAATAGGAATATTGAGGATATTATGCAATTAATTAGGATTATCAAGCAATAATGCACGAATGATAATAGGATAAAAAGATCCAGAGTAAGGACATTAATGATGAATATCTATTTAATGAAATTTAAATAAAGTTAAGTTAAATAGATTTATAGAAATTTAAAAAATAAATCTGATATCCTTCAAATCTTTCACCCCATCCACATTTTCGCGATCCTACAAACGTTTCACCCTTTGACGTTTGCTCGCAGCTGTCAAAAATTCCTGGAAACCCGTTCTTTGAGGACTGGCTGCAAAATCAATGAAAACGTTATAAATAATACAACTCCAGCAAAAACATACTATGTCACATCTGGTCTCAGTCCGTCTGCTTATCTGTCTGTATGGCTGTGTGAGTGGCTCTATTGGTGTTTGTGTGCGAGGAAAACGTGTGGGTGGAAGCTCTGACTTCAGCATGGCGACCAGAGCCGTGACAACTCAGGAATGTGTGTGTGAGAGAGAGAGGGAGGGGGACAGAGATAAGACGAGTATGGAAAGAGAGAGAGCGCATGACCGGGCGAAGCGAGAAGCTTCGAATTCGCCGCGCAAGTTGTTTGGATGCCTCGGATCCACCCCCTCGCCACCATCGCACGTCGGACCCAGGAGATCTGAAAGCGTGGATGGAATTTTCGACATCGATTTTCTGACACGTTCGAGACTTTCAACGGCTGGCCGAGAGTTACAGTTATATTTCACAGTGATACAAACAGAAAAGTTCCCACATATACATGCACACATACAAGGGTGAGTGTGAGTGTGTGTTTGCGCTGGTGTTCGCCGTTTTTCATTGAATAAAACTTCGCCCCCATTTTCGCCGCGAACGGAGCCGAGGAAGACGAGAAAAGGTTGCATTTAGTATCCTTGCGAAACGACGAAAATCCACTACAATCCGAGGAAATCTCTCGCCCATTGGAGGCTAACGAAAAAATCAAAAATATCTACTATATAAAATACAAATTTTCTCAGAAATTCTACATTTGTGTGAATTTGGTGAGAGTGATTTCACAAAAACACGACGTCGAAACACTTCCATAGCTTCCACAGCGGAAAGCGCGAATCGTGAGCTTATGATTAGAGTTATCTGCGTAAAAGTGTGCTTAAAATTTTCTTAAACAATCCTCTGCCATTCCATCGACACGTCTCGCGGCCAACTCTCTTGTAGCATCCATAACGGGCCAGAACGACAACAGCAGTGGTAATAAAAAAAACAACAACCAGAGAAAATCGAACATCCTGCACAGGACGCAGCACCTGGGGCGATTCCTTGGCTTTGGCTATTTTTAGTTGGAAATTATCGATTTGCGTGTAGACAGATTTGTGTGCGGAAAAAATAACAGTGTATTTTCTCGCTCGCTCGGTCCGTCAGCTCGTGCTCCACTTCTCACCTTCAGTTTGTTCCACGCTCAAACCAGCTCATCTGAACTCACCAGAGTGCGATACCGCGAATTCACCACACCGCCTGCCATTCGATCCGAGTGCGTGAAGTGCATGCAGTACGAGGTTTTCGTCCTTCGAGAGAGCCAGGACAACAACAAAAGCATCATATCAACAACAACAACAATAACGAGCAAATAACAATTCATTAAATAACAATAAAAAACGAAAGAACAAAAACAATAACATTAATTAAACAGCAATATTCATCAAATAACAATAACATATTAATGTAACTAATTGAAGATTGTGGCGAATTCCTTCAACGAAACTCGACCCGTATCGAGAAGAGAGAAAGTGAGAGAGAGAGGCATATAAGACATAGAGAGTTCTCTTCGTATCGTTCGTCGAAGCTGTGGTTTTATATCACAAATAAATACAGTTCAGCGACAGCTGCTATTTAAGAGGAAAAACCAAAGAGACAACCAAACAAAGTAAGTATTACAAATTAATAATAAAAATATTTTGGCCTGGCTGAAGCTTTGGTCTACAGGTGACCTTGATTGATAAATGACGATTTATGAATAATTAATGTCCTATCGAAAATTAACATCGAACATAAACCAATTCATTTAATTTCCTTTCCTTCAATTTTGTTTGACGAAGCATTATTGAACGATATTTAGGATTCTCAAGAACCTCCTTTAACCCTCGAAACCCTTTTTAAATCTTTTTAACACTGACTGAATGCGAAAGTCAGCCAACTCGACACCTTGAGAAAAAAAACTCGTCCATGACCACGTTGGAACACACTTTCGGTGACTCTTGACCCCATTTTCCCCGATCATCGATGGTGATTGAGGAAGTGAAGTTGGGAACAGTGGTGATTGAAGGGGGGTGGGAGAAGGGAAGATACTGATGGCATTCGCCAGAATGAGGAGGGAAAGGAAAACAAAGGGAAATTCCACAAAAGCGTCAGAAATGTGAAGCAAAAGGATCCAAATGTAGCAAAGAAGAGTACAATAAAATTCCTATCATACCCCTCGCGTCTTTTTCATCCTATTCGTCCAACAAAAAACCCAAAGCCATTTACAACAACAGCAACAGTGCCAACAACATCGACAACCACAAACTGCTGAGCAAACATATGGTCGATTAGTCTATCTTTCTCTATTTATCATTCTTTTTTTAAAAGAATGATTGATTTCATTGTGGAGGAACAATTTGTTAAATAAAATGCAAAAGATAATATTTTATAAGAAATAAACACTAGCTCTTATCAGAAACGCACCATAGTCACTTTCCACCATATTTTTGCACAGTGTAGTACAAATGCATAGCTTTCTTTTCCCTAAATAGAATATTAAAACAATGTAATTCCAATTAGCTGAATATCAAGAATATGCGCGGGCTAAAAATTTCTCATAAGATATTTTCACTTCAGTGTTCCCAAAAACAAATATTTCACCACCATGTTCCTATTTCACCTCAATAGCAAATTAGTCGTAGGTTGTTTTTTCTGAAAAAATACACAATTACGTGGCAGACAGAGAGTAAAACACAATAACAATAGAAACAACAATAATTACAAACACAAAGACATGTAATAAAAAATATGCTAAATTTATGGCGGTGAAAATGGCGGCCGATAAAACTCCGAGCTGGCAACGCTTATCGTCAGAGCGTCATGAAATTTCCACGGAGGGGGAAACGCGGAAAAAAATTCAGAAACAGGAAAACAAATGAATAGCCTATAAAGCTTTGTGAGGGAATTTTTGTTTTCTTCTTTTGTTGGTGTCGATCGTTTGCGTGGGCGACAACGGTGCGGGCGGGGCGCGTGAAGAGGGAGGGGCTGGCACAAAGGCGATAACGTTTTATCAGACAAGTAATTACGTAGCGTGATAAGAAAACAATGACGAGACATTTATTTCTGACATTTTTTAGATTTCCCCATCCTTCTACTCCCTCCATTTATGTCGAATATTCGTCGGCAATTTGTTCCATCGTTCATTTTTTCCTTTCCTTCCTCTCATTGATACCTTTCCTTTCTTTTTATTTCTATTTCCAGATGTTATACTTTTTTCTCGCTTTCTCATATTGATTTCTCTCGTTGACCCAATTTTAAAAATTGTTTCCTCGCTCCTTTAGTGTTATGTCATCCCAAAGGCATCCTTCATCTCTCTCTTGAACCCGAATCCGAAGTACCATTGGTCTCGTTTTTCTCTTCTCCTTCTCCCTGCATCCCAACGTTATTCTACTTCATTCCTATGTTTTCCTCTCCTCGCAATATCCTCCCTTTCTCTCTATTCACCACCCCGTGTCCATTCTCCAACTCGGCCTCACTTCCCCTCACTCCCTCTCTCGGCCCGCTTATCTCCCTGTTATTTCAATTAGCAGCCGCTTGCAATTTGCAGTTGGTCTAATTTATTGGCCAGCACTGTTTACGCGATTCGCCATTAAATCGAAGCTCCACTCGGACCCCTCCAGCCTCCTCGTTCTTCTTCCTCTCCTCCTCCCCCACCTCCTGCTCCCCTAATCTGTGGTCGAGTCCACAAATGGTCGACCGCAGCTATGATGCTGGCCAACGATTCGCTCTAATTTGTTGACCTTGTTGTTGTTTATTTTGCAGCCATGCTGGCCGTTTCACCATTGTGGTTGCTGTTGTTGTTTTTGTGTTTCCCTTTATCCGACGTGGCTAACGATTTTGTGTGGACTGCAAGTTTATGTTCCAAAAAATAAGATGGAGAACAAGACTAAGGGAAACAAACGAGACGACACGATAAATTACACAAAATTTGTTGACATCAGCTTTTAATTATAATTTTCCATAGTTTATGTTTTAATTTTTAAACAATTTATTTTTTTAAATTGTTTGATAGCTTATGGACTTTCAGAATTTTGCATTAAATTTTCTTTGTTCATTAAAATTATGGATGGTTCTTCCAATATTTTAAATATTTCTGTCGATAAATTGAATGAATTCGTGGAATTCCTTAATCATGGCCTTCGCTCTTCCTCCTCCAACAAAATTGAGTTGGCTCCTTTCAACGCAGGATGCTCGCGGCGATAAATCCTGAATCCGCTCGACCTTGACCGCATTCGGTGAAGACGTATCCTGAGGACTCTGAGGCTCCTCATGAGGCTCCTCTCTTCCACTTGGGTAAACTTAAGCGTTCACCCGAAGGATTTGCAGAAGCGGCAGAAACAACAACAAGATGACAACAACAATAGTGATAGGAAAAAAAAAACAACAACAACATTTAAATCAACACAACTTTTATCAAGAGCAAAAACAACAAGCGACAACAATAACAACAGCAACAACTATCGTCAACAATAAGAAATAATGCGGCGAGAGCTTGCAGTTAACTGAAAGTTGCCGAAGGACGCGCTCGTTATCCTGGCTCGCGTGTTCAACCAGATATATATAAACTTTTGAGAGAGACAGAGAGAGAGAGAGAAAAAGAGGAAGAAAGAGGCAAAGCGAGGCCAGGGGTAAGGAAAATGGATGCAGCAGCGGGAGAAACAGAGACTTTAAGTAGAGAAAAAAAGATCGAATGTCAGAGGAGGATTTCCTCCCAGTTGGTTTGCGTCATTCCGAAGATTCTCGCAGTTTCAGAGTAATTTGCAGATCTATAAACATTTCTTTTACTATGCTATTAGTTTAAACTTACGGCTGATGCTTCTGCCGTTGAATGAAAGAAAGGAGGAAAAGGCATATCGTCATCCATTGGGCCATCAATCTTCCCGCGGCACTTGACGACGTCAATCCAAGGAACCGTCATCAATAAAATAGTTTCTCATGAAGCCTCCGCCCACATGAGCTTCTCAATTCGACACTAAATTGTCTCTCACACTCCGTCCCTCTTTGTCTTTCGCCGTTGTTTAAGATTCTGACGCCTTTTCCAGGAAGGCTTCATTAGCTTAAGGTTTTTAATTTAGTCCACATTACCATCTCCCAAGCTGTCAATTGATTGACTGACGTCTTTTAGGAATCGTGTGACATGCGAATCGCTGCCCTTGCCCTTTATCTAGTTCATGGCCCGCTGCAAGCGTTTCCGGTTGATCCCATTGCGAGCTTCCGATGATATAATGTGTAGGATCTTTGAATTCCCGCTTTGGTATTCTATAAAGTTTATTATTGTTTCTTGTTTCTTCCTCTGTTACTGTTTAAAACTCACTCACGTTCAACCTAAATCAATAACTCCTATTATTTTTCCTATTTTACCATACTTTAATTTATACTTTTCTATAAATGTCATGTCTCTCTTCTTTACTTCCATTATTTTCACCTTTCTCATGTTCCGTTTCTCATTCACGTCACATTTTCACCATTATTTCACCCCATTGTCTCCTTTTGTCACCACAACTTCCCTTCAGATACAGCTAAGAGAAGTTCTTATTCCATCTCCTTTCTAACTAGTTTCTGAGCGCTTTATTAGTCCTTCCTCCCTTCATTCCTTTATATACACCTCTTCCTATTCACCTCAAACGTTCACCTCCACCTCGTCGGACTGCCACTCGTGTGACCTCTTAACGGCCGCTTGCTGTCAACCCAGTTAACACTTCGCTGCACCTCGACGACGCCTCAGGCCAGGAGCCAGAGACGCGCGGCAAACGACAGCCGGGCAGCCCCGGTAGCCGCGCCCCTTTCCCCACCATCACCGTCACGAACAGGCGCGTGCTCGAGACAGCTGCGAGGGGTGGCCGGGCGCATCCATTGAAAGGCCAAACCGGAAATGACGTCGCATAGGATGCGGATGATGCAACTCAAGTGCGAGCACTTGGCAAATTGAAGAAGGCGCAGCAGGAAGCGAGGAAGATAAGACCGAGGAGAGCCGAGCAACGGAATGGCAGCAGGAAGGGACGATGTTCAGACGTTTCTGAGCAAAATGCGATTAGGGACGTTGTCGACGTGAGGTCGACACAGGAAACCTCTGGAGCACTCGAATCCTGCTCGGAGGCAATGAAGGATTCACTGTTTCTTTTAGCTCGTTCTTTACAACTCTCTCCTCTTTTCTGTCACATTCTGGCTGGCGAGTTTTCTTCTTTGTCCAGGCATAACTTCTCGTTCCCAACTTATCGATCGCCATCGACAGAATTCGACGACTTACACCAATTGCAACAGTTGGCGTGGGGCGAGGGAGGGTGGACGGTGCATGAAAGTGAGGGAGGACGAATGCAAGGGATCCGGGAGAGGCAATCAAAATAAAAACCGCAATTAATCTTGGTTCCATTCGCACTTCGCCGAACAGTGAGCTCATGGCACGCACGGTGGGGAAGCCACCCACCTCCCTCGCACTCACACAACCACGAACGCACGTACACACATGTACACTCGCACTCACACTCTTGGCCCACACACGAGCGCAAATTATAGGATGGCCTTCGTGGCGCACGCCCATAGGAGGCGGCCACGGGACCCGTGATGAACCAGGGCGGGAGAGATGAGGAGAAGAGTCCGGACAGCACTCAAACGGAAACCTTGGCTGGCCATTAGACACCCGTTCCCCCCCTCACCCCTCCTGCTGGCAACGCGCCGCTGAGACGTCGTCAGGACAAGGTCTTTCGTTGTTCGTCCTGCAGGCGAACAAAGTAACCAATTGCAGGTTCCATGGCGCTGGCAGAAGCCGTCATAAGCCACAGTGGGGAGAATGGGGGCAGCGCTTGGTGAAGGCGGACGGTAGCATAAAGGAGAAGAAGAAGAAACCGAAGAGTAATGATTCAGCGAAAGGAGGCAAGAATGGAAAAGCGAAGAAAAGACAAAGAACAGAGATGAATGGATTTATTTTCGAAAGCCAAGGGTAAGGAGAAACAACAGCAACGACAAGGATAACAACAATTCCAACGACTGCTGCAAGGAAACACAGGCGAACAATAACAAACTGGTACTGGGATAGCTGGAGAAGAAAAAAACAAACCCTCGTGAATCTTATCATTCGCCTTCCGGCTTCCTGAACCCAAGCTCGAGTCAGAGCCACTCCACCTTCACCGTCGTGGCCTTCGTTTAAACGACCCATGGCCACGGAAGCTCAACAAGGACTCCGCCATTCAGCCACGGATTTTCCGCCTTGAGCTCGGTGCATTTCCGAGAAAATCCTCGGAAGCTCATTTTGCACTCGAGCGATTCGAATACCTCCAACGAGCAACAGGTGCCCAAGGTCGGCAGGAGTGCGGTGTGGTGTGGTGTGGCTTTAAATAACCGCCATCCCCTTCAAGGAAGATTATTTAGACGAATGATTATTTTGAACAGGAGTCTGCTTTCTTGACTTCTTCACATCATTTTGAACTGAAATCCATATGGTTGAATTATTATTGAAATTCTTTATTTTTTAATGATTTCCAGATGGCCGGCGGCGGGGATCCCAAATGGCAGAAGGACGCGGCCGATCAGAACTTCGACTACATGTTCAAATTGCTGATCATCGGCAACTCGAGCGTCGGCAAAACCAGTTTCCTCTTCCGCTACGCAGACGACAGCTTCACCTCGGCCTTTGTGTCAACAGTGGGAATCGACTTTAAAGTGAAAACAGTTTTCCGACACGACAAACGAGTGAAGCTCCAGATCTGGGTAAGTTGAACCTCATCCCACAGCACGTTCGGGGAGATAATTAGTGAAAAGGCATTCGAGTTGCAAAAGAAAGGAATCAATCGAATCAATCTAGGTAACAAGTTAGAAAGATATGGATATAGAAATGAGTTGTCATCCATGGTACGAGGTCAGAGTTTTCAAGAATATTTGGGGTGTTTCTGGAAGCATCGAGGAAGAGGAGAGGTCATTTTTTCCAGAACAAGTGACGGAATTAAAAATACGTTTATCTAGAGAAAATACTTTCCGAGTATATGGAACGCTTTCATATGAAATTTTCGCAGCAAGCAAAATCTGTAAATGTAACATACACTCACATTTCATTCAACAAAGTATGGGCTTCGTAAAATCTGTCCTTGTCCGGAATTCGAACAACATGAGTTCATCTGATAGCGAGTTTCTGAATAATTTCCCCACCCACTGCGGGTCATGTGACAGAAAATAGAACGGACGAGGGGGAAATTGAAATATGATGTCAGCCACAAATTGAACAGAATCCACTTGACGCCAGCCAGAAGTGGGGGGAGCAATAGAATAAAATTCTACACTCGCACACTGGTTCTTTGTATAACCATCTCGCTCTGGTCTCTTATCTATGTTTCGCTTGAAGGACACGGCTGGTCAGGAGCGCTACAGGACGATTACAACTGCCTATTATCGTGGCGCCATGGGTTTCATTCTGATGTACGATGTCACAAACGAGGACAGCTTCAACTCGGTGCAGGACTGGTAAGAGCAGCCGAAGAACACAAACTTAATGGAGTGCAAAATTTATTGAAATGGGAAACCACTTCCTTACAGGGTGACCCAGATCAAGACCTACTCGTGGGACAACGCACAAGTCATACTCGTGGGCAACAAGTGCGACATGGAGGACCAGAGGGTGATCTCCTTCGAGCGAGGACGGCAGCTGGCCGACCAACTGGGCGTCGAGTTCTTCGAGACCTCGGCCAAGGAGAACGTGAACGTCAAGGTGAGGACCCACCTCATTCCGCCCCACTCACCTCCCTTGACCCGTCCATATGGATGTTTCTTTGCAGGCTGTTTTCGAACGACTCGTGGACATCATTTGCGACAAAATGTCCGAGAGCCTGGACTCGGATCCGACGCTGGTCGGCGCCGGCCAGAAGGGACAACGACTGACAGATCAAACTCAAGGGACGCCCAATGCAAATTGCAATTGTTAAAATTTGTAGCCGCCTCTCATTTAAATTACATACTATCTAACAAACGTACATGCAAAAACAAATTGAAACCATCATATTTACAACAGACAAATTTAAACTAAAAAATTCATTAAAATACTGAAATGAAACCAAAAAAATTATTACATGATTGTTATATTTACTAACAGAAGTAAAAGAATTAATCATTATTTATTATGGAGAAGCAACATTAAAAGTACTAAGACCTAACAATCTATAATTATTATTATTGTCAGTGTAGTCATATGTGAAATGACGAAAATGTGAGAACATAACCTACCAGTATCAACAAAATTACAATAACTATTTCTATTTGTCAATATTCTCTGAATTTGAACACAAATTGTTAAATAAAATAATTTACGAAACAAACAGTAAAACAAAACACACAATAGCTGTAAACTAATTTCAAATTAAAATACAATTAAATTACATTTTTTCAGTGTACAACTACTAATTGCATACTACTTTAGGAGATCTCCCTTTTTCTACTACGTTTGCAATTAATCGAAATACATTCCACTCCACTCTACGTATTTTAATTCGACCTGAACTTGAACTTAACTCCATCTCAATAATACATCTTTCATAGTGTACCATACACTCAGCAAAACATTCCGCTTAAGTTTAAGCCGATTCGATTCGGGGGTTTCTCGTGGTGTGGGTTTCGAGATGAAATTAACATCGGAGTTTGAGGAAGTTCCGGCTGGAGTCAGGGCTTCCTCCTGGTATTGGCTTCGATAGAGACTGAGTTGGTGAAATTTAGAATATTGCTTGGAATTAATTGGTCGGTTATTGCACAACGAACTGAATGAAGCCTCATGTCATATTTGATTGACGTCTTGAAATATCTTCATGGCGATCAAAATTTTAATAGTCTGCGGATTAAAGGACACAACTTAGGTAACTAAATTTTGAGCCCGAGAAAACCCCTAGGTCGAGTTCTTTAGTTATGTAAAAGTTAAAAACAACTGCATGTTAATGATATGAATTGTAACCACGTGTATAAATGTATTATTATATATCATAATTATTATTATTATTATACCACTCCAGACACTACTATATTGAAACGAAGTGAACATTGATCTGAATAATACAAATAATATACATATATAAATATATATATTATAATTATAATTAAAAGAATAAAACAAAAAAATTTAATTGAACTTAGCAAAATTTGTAGTAAAACAAGAAATGAATTGAATGTTGAATAAAAATTATACAATGAATGAAATGAAAGTAAAAATCGGTTTATTGCATTAAACGTGGCATGTGTTGCGTACATTCTATATCATTATCACGAACGTACTAGACATACAACTATATAGTATATTAACATACATATATAGGGGACAATAAAGTGTTGACGGTGGTATTTGAGGAGGGCACCGAGCCGAAGAACTTTATACGAACACTCAGTTGCATTTGGATTTGATTTGGGAAAGATTGGCGTGGAATTCCTGGAGATTACATATATGGATAGCGGGGAGATGGCCAAGGCGTGAACGGATGTAGGACTCGACTAGGCCAAGTATTTGATCGATCAGGACAAATCTTTTTAATCTTCAATGCAGAAATCGCTTACAACTCAGACAACTCTTCAGGTCACAGGGTATTCAAAATTCTCAGAACATAGTAATTTAACAGGATTTAGGCCCATTCATTGTAGATATCGAAGATAGATATAATGATGATGATGAGTTATATATGCGTCTTTGGCCTCACTAAAAACAATCAAGCTTGTTCGTTCTTAGTTAGAGCTTGATGTTTTACGATCGGAAATAAATCTGTCTTGCGTATATATTCTCCTTCATATTCGTATATACAATTCGAATCGGAAATATAATACACGGCCCATGTACTTAATTTGAAGCTTTACACTAATCCCACCGGTTCAAAATACACTTTTATTTTTTTTTTATTATCTGTAAGAATCGTATACGGATCATTACTAATATCATTTCCTTCGTACTTTCCGTAACGCTATAAGAAATAGTTTTGCACTGCCAAAATTCGCTTGCATCAAAAAGTAATAACAATAATAATCGAACAATGAAATGACAAAATAATAGGCTTCTAACTAAATAGTTTCATCGGAAATAGAAATTTGTTAATGAACCCTCAAGCTAACAGAAATCTTTATTAAAATTAATTCTGCATGATCGCACAAAATTTCGAACAATATTTAAACGTAGATGAACCGAGAGAGATAGAGAAAAATAAGTTACTTCTAAACTCTAACCCTGATTTTTGTAACTAAAGCAAACACTTTAATAATTTGCATATCGATGTATTTAGAATACAACATTAATGATTTTTATTTTGAAAAATGGTTCAACTATAAGAAGAACTCATTTAAGGACGATTTTTTTTGAAAACCGCCAGAGAAACCCTATAGTTCAACAAGCACGAGGAGGATAAGAGTTCTGCCCTATCGAGGCTTTATTTCAATTCTAGTTATCATTCGGTCGCTAGAGAAACAATCAATGTATGGGTTCATTTATTATTTATAACCGTGGCAAGCTTTTCTCCTCAATCGAAATTTAAATTCCACCTAACCTTCCGACATTGCAATGTTTTTAATTGTTGCTATTGAAAAGGCTTCAAGCATGGTATAAATGGTTAAAATTAAACAATTATTGAAACATTATTAAAATATAAAATACAAGAATACGAAATTTGTTAAATTTTAAATATTTGTGTAATAAAATTGTTTTTGTTGTTGTCAAATATACTGTCAAAAAAACTTCAAAAAACATTGTCTGCAGAGAACAAAAATGCTGAATATTAAAAGAAAAATAAATAAAAACAACACATGTTATTCGATAAAAAAAACAAATATTGAAAAAAGCGAAATGTTGACTTAAATATCATTTTAATTTTATGTAAAAGCAAATATGAATTATATTAAATTTTTTGTCAGTCGATTGTAATGGAGATTTTACTGTCGTTTAATTGATAGTGAATATCATCAATGAATAAATAAATTTTACAATAATTACCTTTAGAGAAATCCACTGTAAACGCAACACAAAAACATATATTTTCTGACAGGATGGAATTCTCTCGTAAACAACAAAGAAATCAATTAAAAGCATCCAACTATTGAGAATAATAGACCCACACACACATACATTCACAAACACAGATCAATTTATATGAATGCATAGATTTAAATATGTTTATAAATAAAATATGAATTTCTTATTATGATTGCTAAAACAAAGACATAAACAAAATTATATATATACGTATATGAATATATTACCAATAATTATCTATAGAACAATTATTGAACTATAAAACTGAAAAGTCTTTAAACCAAAATAATAATAACGGAGGAACAGAAAAACAACATTTAAATGCCGAAACATAATAATAAAGGAATATAACAAACTATTTACGGATGAAGTTGTCAATAAAAATATTTAAAATGACTTCGTTGAATTTTTATTCCAACCCAAGCTAATATAAACTTTACCCAACCCAAAGCAAATAAATTCCATGCTTGTTTCCTTTTTAAATTACATTTATTTTCATTAATTTATAATATCGGTTTCTGTATGTTGCAGATATATCTCCAAGGATATTTCTTTAAATATATTAATGTATACATACATATTTATATATGAGTGGATGATCAGATACAGATACAGGGTACAGTGTTTACTTTATACACGCGTAATTTTATTCAGCGATTTAATGTCTGCATATATTGATTTTGTTTGTTTCGATTAAATAAGTTATTGGTATAAAAATTAAATTTTTTTGATTTACTTAAAGTGACATTAATTTATAACCTTTCTTAAATGCGAAACTCATTACGAATATTCATTTATAATAATAATCTCTTACTTTATACGTGCTGTATATATAATATACAAATTAATAAAATTGATAAAAAACTATACAAAAATTGCAAAGTAAACTATTTTATGGAATAAAATAAAAATTAAATTCTTTTAGCTAAATCACAACTGAACATATTTTTGTTTTATAAACCCGAGTTTGGGTCTTGAAGCATAAAATAATAAAAAATAATAAAAGGAGATATGTAATGGGTAATAACGCGAAATGACTTTGTTTTCTCTGGAATGTATTGTTTTGTTTTCAATACTACAAATTATGTCATCAATTTTAAATTTTCGATGTTTGCATTTGTTTGAGTTTCAAATAATTCTAAAAGGTTATTTGATTTCGAATCTAATACTTTTCTTTTTACAATTATTATTTGTTTCCTTTCTCCTAAATGTGTTTCTTCCTTCTTTTGCAGAATGTTGAATTATTTCGAAAAATAACTTTAATTATCCAAAAAAATCTCAAAATGTGAGGCACTCTTACGTAATTTTCTAACAAATACTTCCTTCTCGAGTTATTTATTTTAGTTCTACTCCACTCAAAATGTGTTCAAATGTATTTAAATAAATGGCATTTTTGGCAAGTAAATTATACTTTGTAAGAAATTAATTAATTTTCGATATCTTCCAAGTCATACTCCCTTTTATTTGAATTAAATTTCAACTTAATCTAGTTTTGTATAAATTTACCTTATTTTGCAATATGTTTCTAATTTTAACTTATGACAGAAAATGTACGCTTTTGTTTTATATTTGAAAAAATGAATAATACAAAAGTTCAGTCTAAAGTTTATTTTGAATAACAAATTTTTTGAGTCGTTTGATTAAATTTTAAATTAAAGTTCACATCCCAGTAAACATTTTCAATAAACATCCAGGGGTTGACCTCAATGGAATGAATATTACTTCAGTGTAAGATCAGAAAATGTTTATAGTGTTGCTTAACTAAACTTTTGTCATATCTGTCCATACATCTATACAGAATTAATATTGATCTGCAAGAAGTACTCAAGCCTAAACTAATTATTAACCTTTCATTGCCTTGCCTTGTGTGTGGATATCATCATCATCGGTATATACAATATATGTTGATGCATATGATTTCATTAAATATACTATAGACTTCAATTAAAAAGCCTGTGAAACTCTTCTCATATTTACAAAAATCATCGAGTTGTTTTGAAGAGAGATGAGAAAATGGTTGTCATTTCGACCTTCTCTTAAATAGTAATAAATGCATTTTGGTAGCATTCGGTTCTACGTGACCCGGGGTAGCTCGGGGTCGCCTTAACAACAACGGTAAATGATTCATTATATCATAGTTACTTAGCAATAAATTATATATATCTAAAGTATGGTGATTAAACTCTTTGTGACTCTTGTAAGCTGAGAGTTTCGTTTGTTGAAGGTTGGGATTCATGCGACGAGATACACGTGCGGAGGGAGACTTTTGTAAGCTCCGAAATCCTTCAGGTTATAGAATCCTATCATCCTATCCTAGGTCCCGAGAATCTCTTCAGGGTTCGTATGTCATCCCCCTCCAGTGTATACAAACATAAGTTTTGTATTTTCTCCACCTTGCTGTGAGTTTCTATCAGTGTGTTAATCTTCTCTCCTCCCGTCTCATTTGTGACGCCCATGGTAGCCGTGATGATGTATGGTTGCGTAATTTTGTGCCTGTGGTGCTAGTGGTTGTTGTTGTTTCCGTCAAACTGTTGTTTCATCATCATCAATATTCCTCCTGTTACGTAAGCGAGACACAAGCAAAATAATAGGATTAAAACATTTGAATGTTATTTCAAAAAAAAAAAAATATTCCATTTCATTCGAGTTGAAGAGATTTGAATGCAATGGAATGGATTCGAGGTGAATGCCAAAAATACGTTAGCTAGCATTGCAATTAAATAAGTTCTACAGGCATGCAAAAGCTTCAGCTCCAAAGATTAAAAGCAAATGTTAAAGGTATTTTATTTATTTCTGGTCAAATGTTGTTCTTTTATGATAGTATTAAATTTGCAGTTAAAATAAATGCGAAAAGCTTGTTGCCATTCGCATGAATGAACTGGAAACCTTTTCAGTTCGGTGAGCAAAGATTGAAAGCATTTGGCTAAAACTTTGTATATTTTCACAAGTGCCAAGTGCTTCGACTGAGTTCTGAACTTTTAACTTGTGGAGTGTTTCAAAAGTGAAAATGTTAAAATAACTAATAACTCATAATAATACTAATAAAGCTTAATGAAGAAATAGAGAAAGGGTTGTGAAATATATATTGGCTATAGGTGTGTTAAAAATGTTATTTGTGGCAATAAAAATAAATGTATATATGTGTGGCAACAATTAATAGAAACTTAAGTCGGAAACCATAGTTTCAAAGATATACCCAAAGTTATGCACTTAAGCTATTAGTAAATGGATTATTTTTCTTTTTCTGTCCGATTTTACTCCAAATGAATGATTGAATGATAAGAACAGAAACTAAATAAGATTTTCGCGTATATCGACTTAAGCTACTTTAATACAAATCAAATATTGTTAGAAATATATTGTCAAGAGCATGAATAGTAAAATGAAATGACATCTACATATGATCTAATGAAATTTGGAAAAAATTTGAAATAAGAAACAAATAAAATAAAAATAAAAAAACGAAGTTAAAAGTTTCGACTTTTTATTGTTTTCGATGACCTTTTTTATATGTATCATCAAATTATCTAGAAATGTCGCGCAAATTTAAATTTTCCATCGTATAGAAATCGTTTGGCGAAAATCAAAATCGAATAAAAAGGACTTTAAATAAATTACAAAACCAGAAATTAAGTTTGTATTAAATTCTAACTTGTTTTTGAGTGCTGTATATAAATGAATGATGATCACATGTATATGTTTGTGTGTTGTGGCTTATTTTACAAATTCGTGTACGTGTTTATGTGTTTGTTACATCCAGTTAACATTCTATTTTAGTTTCAACCTTATTGTTGCAGTGGTTTTTTGTTGTTGCTATAGGTTTTTTGGTACAATAGCGACGCGTTGAGAAGCGCCATCTGTTGACAGCCAACGGAAGCCTCCACTCATTGAAAAACTCAATTAATTTATGCCGAAAATATCGGATCTGGATATTAAATTGTTTAATGGATTTTGGTTTTTCAATATGGAAATGATTCTAGGGTTGCAACGTGGTTGGCGGGTTGGGGAAACTATTGAATCTAGTGGTGGCTACAGGGTCAGAAATGGAGGGCGGTGTCTAGAATTGCATGGTAAGCAGAATACTAAAGGTTCCAATGTAGTTTAACAGGTTTTTAGATAGTCTTCACGGAATTTAAATCATTTGATAGTTGAGGATTTAGATGAAGGAGATTAATAGCATTATTCCAAGGATAAATTAAAGCAATTCTGGAGTTTTTAAAACTTCCTCGATTGATTGTTTTTTATTTGGGGGATTTCAACGGCAGGGTCTTTAAGTTTCTAGCTGAACGTGTAACGTAAGCGTGGACTCTAAGCTAAGCTTTACGTAAACGTTAGACGAATGACTTTCTACCAGATTGTCAAGGACCAAGGATAGCGGCGCCTGCGATGAAGCCATATTACGTCGAACTGCAATGAATTCAATTGAAGTTGAAAAAGTATTCTCTAGTGTAAGTGAATGAGTGTGTGCATGTTTTGAATGAACGAGTGAAATATAACTAAAAATTCTGGTAGTTGTTTTTAAATTAATGCAGGAAAAAAGTAAAACATGAAAATTAATAACCTGAGCCCTTTGAGAGAACCTCAAAGCGAGATTATAATTTGAGGCAAGGCCTTCGTTTGGATTCACCTTTCATAAAGTTATATTTTAAAATTTAATTTTATTGAAATTCGAAACATTTTCATAATTAATGTGAAAACCCATAAACAACGTTTGGTATACCTAACATTAATGGAAAACGTAATATGAATTGGAAAAAATAACAATAAAAATGGTGTAATTTTTAATTTAAATCTCCCCTGGCTCAAATTGATCTTTTGAGGTAATTAATTTATGCACCGAAAAACAAACAAAAAATTCATAATATTTAATTTCAATGGACCACGGCGTGTTTCAATTTCAACGGATTCAGTTAATTTGATATTAAAATATTTTCTGTCAACAAAATATGGATTATGGATTAAAATATCAGAGATTCATCCAAATAGGAAGAAAAAAAATCGATTGTGAGTGGACATTGAAACACTTTGAAAGGTTTTTTGCTTTTCCGTTTATCCTGAAGTTGACACATGATAAACTATGAATCTGTTAACACTTTGATTCGAAAATCAGAAATAGATTTTCCTGACAATTTATAATTCTATGCTTTGAGTGAACCGTTAAAGTTGATAAAGGTCCGATAGAAAAGTTTATCACAATTTTGTGTTTGTATCGTGCGCAAAATGGTCAGTGTTAAAATAAATGAAAAATTCATTTAATTATTAATGTGTGTTTACTTTCGGAAAAATAGAAATTGTGAATAACTATATAAAACATAAACATAGAAATCATGAAACTGAAACTAATAACAAAAAACGATAAAAATTATAAGGATTAAACTTTAGTTTAATCTGTTAATCTACTGTATCAACATATCAAAAATATACAAATATTTTCATACAAATTAAATGAATACTTTCCATTTAAAAACAAAAAAAAAAAACAAAAAAAAATAAATATTTAATTTGTATAAATACTTTTTTACAATAATCTGAAAAATTCAGTGAATATGAACAAGAATTTTGTGGTTTACCTCGGATCTGCATGGATGAATGATGTTGTTATTGTTGTTGTAGTAGATGCAGTGGAGTGAAGTTATTGTTGTTATCATTATAACCAATGTATTAACCATGGTTGTTGTTTGGTTTTGGTTTGTTTCAAATGTGAATTAATTTTGATGTATTGTAATTACATGTGTGTTGATTTAATTTGTTTTTATTTTTGTTTTAAAATATTTCAGCCGAAACAATGTGTGTTTTATGAACAGAGATAGATAGATGGAGAACGAGAGAAAAGAGAGAGATCAGTTTAATTAGATTTTCTTCAGGCGCTCCCAGGACCACCTGAGGTTGTTATCATCATTATTATTGTAGTTGATGTTTTCGGTTTCGTTGTGGTTTGGGGTACATGTGTGAGTGTGTGTTGGTGTGTTGGGAAGCGTGCAGACAATCACAAGACGGAAACGGAAGTCGGGGTGGGATTCGAAGTTGATGTTGTATTCGTTGTCGTTTTTGGTTTTGTTCGAATGAGTTGACGATGATTTGTTGTTGGTGATGGTGAAGTTGATGTTGATGGCGATGAGGAACAAAGGAAATGAAAAGACGAGCACAAGAGAGAAAAAGACAGACAGGGTGAGTAAGAGAGCAATTTAAGGGAAATAGAACAAAAACACCACATTAGTAAGAGATTCGAATATAACACAAAGTACACAGAATAAAAACCAAATGGGAACAAAAGAAAAAACACCGAGTTGGGGATCAAAGAACGAGGTGAGGGACGTCTCGGTTGGTGGCGGGGGAGGGAGCGACCTACCGCCCTTCGATCGGCGGGCCAACACCAAACTCAACCGCCAATTGAACCCAGCACCTTGCACTACTTTCGAAACGAAACAAACGAAAAACAGCTTAGGCGGAGTCCTGCAGGACCCTGGGTACTCACTCTGTGTCCGTGATGCTGGTCAGCGGCGCCAGCGGCTGCATCGGCGCCACCACGCTCGACGGCGGCGACGAGGCGCGCGAGCCGTGCCGCGAGTTCAGCGTCCGGCTGCCGCCGCCGCCCAGGCCGCCCGGGTTGTTGATGTCGTTCACGCCCGGGTGGTGGGCCTGGCCCTGGCTCAGCTTGCGCGCCGTGGCCGCCAGGTGGTCCTCCTCGGCCGTGTAGGGGAAGTGGTAGCCGTTCTTGTCCGAGCCCTCGGACATGCGGTCCGAGTGGTAGTCGGCCTGCAGCTGCTGCCGCTGCTGCTGCAGTTGCTGCTGCTGTTGTTGCTGCTGCTGTTGCTGGTAGTCGTTCTTGAGCAGCGAGTGCACCGAGTGCATCGAGTCGCCGCCGTACATCGGCTGGGCCTTGAGCCCGTAGTGGTCGCGCGAGCCGTAGAGGTCCGGGGTGGCCGAGATCCGCTCCTTGGAGAGGTACGGCGAGGCGCCCTTGCCGCCGCCCATGTAGGCGGCCAGGGGGCGCGGCGGCGGCTGCTTGTCGTAGATGCTGTCGCTCAGGTAGGCGTTGTCGGGCGTGGCGTGGAACGGGCGCATGTGGTTCACGATCTGGGTGCCGCCGTAGTCCTTCTCGCTGCCGTAGTGGCTGGGCGGGCCCTTGTAGCTGCCCATCGTCGCCGAGCCTTGCATCGCGGTCATCGCCATGGCGTCCGGCTCGTAGCCGTGCCCGTAGTTGTCCTGGTAGTCCTTGTGGCGCCCGTACAGGTTGTCGCGCTCGAGCGCGTCGTAGCCGTTGTCGGTGAGGGCGCCGCGCGGGTGCTGCAGGTTCTCCAGCAGCGAGGGCGTCATGCTCAGCTTGTTGCCGTGGTGGTGCAGGTGCGCCGCCTGCTGCTGCTGGTACGAGGTGTCCGTGAGGTCCGGGTGCGGCAGCGGGTTCGGCGAGCCGTTGTTGCCCAGCGGCGCCGCGGCGGCCAGCGAGCGTTGGCTCTGCACGTGCTCGTTGTCGGAGCCGGTCTCCTGCGACCAGCGGCCGATGTTCGCCGGGGCCGCCGGCGTCTGGTGGTAGGCGTCCGGCAGCTGGCTGGACCAGCGCGGCGCGTAGACCGGCTTGCCGACGCTGGGGAACAGCTGCGGGCTCTGGACGACGTTCAGCTCGGGCGGCGTCGTCGCCTGCACGTGCTCCGTGATGTTGGGCAGGTAGGAGGGCGTGGCGCTGACGCCCGTGCTGCGGTGGGTGCCCGAGGAGCGCGCCGTCCGCGACTCGTCGTCGTCGCTGGAGTGGCTCGAGGCCAGCTCGAGCGAGCGGCCGTCGGTCTCCGAGCCGGAGTCGGAGTCCTTGCGGTGCCGGCGCTGCTTGTCCTCGCGGTGTTGCCGGCCGCCGCTGCTGCTGACGCCCGCCGTCGAGGAGTCGAAGCCGCGCAGGAAGCTCGGCGCGTCGCTGGCCGAGTTGTAGTTCGAGGTGGAGGTCGACGTCTGGCGCAGCTGTCCGTCACTGGGGAGAGAAGGGCTTGATTTGGGCTGTAAGTGGGGGAGGGTGGACGCTCACCTGTAGGGGCTGGAGCTGGTTTTGGCGGTGCTGCGCGAGGTCGTGCTGGAGGCGCTGATGCCGATGTTGCGCCGGGCCGTGTCGTAGCTGCCCGCGAGGAAGTTGCTCGGCCGCGGGGCGCCGTTGACGTTGTGCGAGCTGTTGCTGACGACCAGCGAGGAGTCGAGCAGCGGCACCTTGCGGCCCATGCAGCGCAGGAAGGTGCGCTGGAGGTTCTCGCGCACGCGCTTGTTGATTATGCAGTAGCCGACGAGGCAGAAGATCGCGTGCAGTACGACCACGCCCGACAGCAGGATGCTCAGCAGCTGCGAGTTCTCGGAGGCGGCCAGCACGGCAAGGACCCACATAACGCCCATCAGCGGCAGCGAGACGACCGAGAGCCACAGCAGCGTGCGCAGGTTGCCGAAGCCGAGCACGTGGTCCTTGAGCGTGAAGGCGGCCTTCACCGAGACGAACAGGATCAGCAGGTTCACCACTGACATGCCCGCGATGGGGCCGACCAGCCACCAGACAACGGGCTCGTACACAGAAAGCCAGCAGCTGAAAGGGAGGAGAGAAGGTTCGGTCAGTTGGGTGTTAATAGATTTTCCCAAGGAGATAGAGATACTTACAAGAGGCTGTTGCCGTACTCGTGCGCCCGCACGCCCTACCGAGAGGCCGAACGACGATGGCGGGCGCGCCGTAGCCCATGGCGAAGTAGAAGCCCATCGGGCCGTGGTTGATGTCGCGCATCTCGGTGAGCATGCGGTAGAGGTGGACGCAGTCGACCGTCGTCCAGCCGAACGCGGCCAGCCAGAAGTAGTGCAGGCAGATGGCGATCAGCTTGCAGGGGAACTCGTTCTCGAGCAGGTTGCGGCGCGACTGCATGCCGACGAAGAAGAGCAGCTCGGCGAAGAACACGCACAGCACGATGTTTTGGTGGATCGTGTTCGAGTTCGTCTGCTGGCCGCGCAGCAGCGCCAGCGCGATCAGGACGCTCAGCAGCACGGGCAGCGAGACCATGAAGGCCGAGTAGGAGGTGATCTGGACGAGCAGCGAGGGCTCCGGGATGTCCTCGGGGTCGATGACGTCCACGATGACGGCGTAGTTCGAGATGTGGGTGCACGTGCAGTTGACCACGATCGGCTGGGCCTCGCCGGCCGCGAGCAGCTCCTCGAAGTCGGGCACCTCGGTCTGGCAGCCGAGGCGCGTCCAGAGGTTCGTGAACGAGTTCCAGCGCACGCACTGCGGGTTCGAGCGCGGCCCGAAGCGCGTCGGCTCCAGGTCCAGCCACATCTGCAGCTTGATCGGCTGCGCCAGGTGCGGCGAGCCCAGGGAGCGGTAGCTGACGTGCTGGTCGGTCTGCTTCTGCATCTCCGAGGGGTAGATGACCTCCACCTGCCGCTTCACCAGCCGCCGGTCGCGGTAGATCGCCTCGTTCTCGGACTTCTTCTGCTCGCCACTCGAGCTCGAGCTCAGGCCGCCGCCGCTGGAGGAGATCGAGATGCCGCCGACGTCGAAGTGCGGCTCGGCCGAGTCACCGTCGATGTGGACGCCGACGTCCAGCTCCTCGCCGGAGTTGCCGTGGAACTCGATGTTGTCGTTCTCGTCGAAGCGCACGCTGATGCGCGGCTCCAGCTCCTCGGAGCCGGCGTCGACCACCTCGACGCCCTCCTCCTCGCGCTCCTCGCCGCCGCTGTGCTCCCCGGAGGCGGGCACCTCGTGCGCCGTGATCCGGATGCTCTCGACCATGTGCTCCTCGCTGCCGGACGCCGACCCGGCCCGCGACCCAGGCACGTCGAACACCTCGACGACACCGTCCTCGCGCTCCTCGGATGAGGACGAGGGGGCGGATGAGGCCTTCTTAGCTGAGGAGATCTTGCGGAAGGGGATCTCGAGGCGCTTCTCCTCGGCGCCGTCGCTGGAGGGCACCAGGATGGCCAGCGAGAGGATGGGCGAGGCCACGGCGATGTCGACGCCCCAGCGGCGCGTGATCGTCTCGTCGAACATGTCGGGCAGCAGCTCGCCGACGTCCTTGTACTGGGCGTACGCGACGATGGCGCGGTGCTCGCCGGCCTGGGCCCACTGGGTGACCTCGTTGCTGTCGGGCGGCGTGATGCCGAGCATGTCGAGGGGCACCAGCACCTTGGTGTGCTTGTCGAACTTGGACTTGTCCTGTATGTAGTTGTTGTACTTAGGGAACGTGATCACCGGCTTCTGCTTGGCCGAGTGCTGCAGGAATCCGCTCGTGTCGGGCAGGATCACCGACTCCGTGGTGAAGGCGTTCGGCTTCAGGTACTTGGTCTTGTGGTACTCGCTCAGCTGCTCCGGCTCGTAGCCGAAGAGCGACTCGGCGGTCACGATGTCCAGCCCGAAGACCATGTTGCGCTGCACGATCTCGAAGGGGTTCGTGTAGGTGTCGTGCTGCGAGCGCGCTAGCACGACCATGTACTTGTTGAAGGCGTCGACGAGGTCGTCGGGGCCGCGCTGGATCAGGTCCATCGTGCGCCGCCACTCGCCGGCGTACTTCTTGTCCAGGATCACGCCGGCCGCGTCCACCAGGTTCTTGATGAAGTACTTGTCCTGGCTGTGCGACAGGTTCAGCCCGCTCTGCATCAGCTCGTAGTTGATCAGCTCCTGCAGGACGCCCTCGGTGACCAGCAGGTCGGCGCCGTAGAGGCGATCGTGCGAGAACTTCAGCTCGTCCGAGAGGTACTCCGTCTCGAAGTCGCTGGACCAGACGTTGTTGTCGCCGCCGGCCGCGCCGCTCTCGTGCCGCAGCAGGAACGAGGACTCCATCTTGTAGCGGCGGCCGTCCTTGGGCGCGGCCTTTTTGGCGCTGCTCGAGCGGTCGACGGCCTCGCAGGCCAGCCGCAGGCTCTCGGCCATCTTGACGGCCACGAACGAGTTCAGCTCGAGCTCGGCGCGCTCCATCTGCGAGAGCTGTTTGCGCAGCTCGACGAACGGCTCCGACGTGCAGTTGAACATGTCGGGCGCGGTCCAGCCGCCCGAGAGGCCGTCGCAGGTGCGCTGGCCCTTTCCACGGGCCGGCGCCGGGCAGCTCTCGACGGTGGTGCTGCCCAGGGGCGTGCGTGGCCACCAGAGGCCGGCGGCGAAGGAGCGCGGGCAGGCGTCGTAGACGACCTCGCAGCCGTTGAGCGTGACCTCGGCGTAGGGGTTCGAGCAGGAGTCGCAGCGCCGGCCGATGACGCCCTCGCGGCACTCGCACTGGCCGGTCAGCCGGTTGCAGGCGCTGCCGAACGAGCCGATCGAGTAGCAGTCGCAGGCCAGGCAGGCGGTCTCGTTCGGCGGCTGGTAGTGGTTCGTCTTGCAGTAGCACTGGCCGGTGGTCTTGTTGCAGTCGGGGTGGTAGCCCTGCTTCAGGTTGCAGCGGCAGGGCCCGCAGCCGCGCTCGCCCCACCAGCCGCCCGGGCAGGGCTGCTGCACGGTCTTCTCGCAGTAGTCGCCGTGCTGCAGGCTGCTCTGGCACTCGCAGCGGTAGCCGCGTGGCTCGCTGACGTTGGCGCGACACACGCCGGCGGCGCAGGGCTGCACCGTGCAGATGGGCAGGCAGTCGGGGCCCACGTAGCCGGGCAGGCACTCGCAGCGCGCCTCGTCCCAGGCGGTGGCGCAGCTCGAGTGCAGCGGGCAGCTGGCGGGGCACTCGGCGCGCGACACGCAGCCGTCCTCGACGTTCTCGCGGATGGTGGGCCGCGACAGCACCGACTGCGCGGCCCCGATGCGCACGTCCTGGATGCAGCCCTCGAAGGGCAGCAGCTCGCCCACGCTGCCGATCGACGCGTCCGCGTTGCCGATCACGATCTTGCCCACGTAGAGGCCCTGCACCTTCTGGGACATGGGCACGACCCCGCTGCGCTGGCCGTAGTCGACCGAGAACTGGATCTCGGCGCCGAGCCACTTGATCTCGATGCGGTGCCACGCCCCGTCGGCGAGGTACGCCCCCGCCAGGTACATCGGCTCGTTGTCGTACACGTAGTAGAGGATGCCCGCCTTCAGGCACACCACGGCCGAGCTGTTCTGCCCGATCTGGATCTGGATGAGGAAGGCGTCCGGCTGGCGCGTGCGCACCGAGAGCGCCGTCAGCCAGGGCAGCTGGATGGGCCGCAGCAGCGGGTTGAAGCTGAGGCTGCCGTCGCCCGAGAAGCGCCACGGCGCCGGGATCGTCTCCTGGCAGGCGTTGCCCGCGTAGCCCTCGGGGCACTCGCAGCTGTAGGTGTTCCAGCCCTCGCGGCAGACGCCGCCGTTGAAGCAGGGGTCGGAGGCGCAGAGCGGCGCCTTCTGCGGGCAGCCCGAGATGGTGCCGTTGTCCGCGACGTACGAGTTCAGGTCGACGAAGCGGTCGTCGATGCGCAGGTCCGAGATGCAGCCGACGAAGTCGAGGTTCTCGACCGGGAAGTGGGCCGGGATGCGCGGCAGCCCGCCGATCTGGAGGGGGCCGGTGAGGTCCAGGAAGCGGTGGCATGTCTCGGTCAGCGAGGCGCAGCGCTTGTCCAGGCGCAGCGTGGTCTGGTTGGCGCAGCTCCAGCGGTCGCCCAGGTGCCCGCCGGCCAGCGCTATCGCCGTGTCGCACTGGTCCACCACCAGGGTGACGGTGCGGTTGAGGTAGGCCACCTCGACCTCGTGCCACTGGCCGTCGGAGACCTTGGCGGCCTGGCGCACGGCGACGCTCTGGATGCGGTCGCCCAGCGAGTACGAGAACGAGAGGTGGCCCTGCTGCAGCTCGAGGGCGATGAAGTCGTGCAGCTCGTTGTAGCGGCCGTTGTAGAGGAGCAGCCCGTTCTCGTTGACGGTGGCGAAGCGCAGCTTGAGGTTGAAGCGGTGCCGCTGCTTGAGGCTCTCGAAGGTGAGGAACGAGTTGCGCGAGAAGGAGCGCGCGCGCAGCTCGCAGGTGGGCGTGTAGGGCGGCGGCTGGGAGCTGCTCAGCATGTAGTTGTTCACGCACGAGTGGCCGCCGTCGCAGAGGTCGGAGAGGCAGGGCTTCAGCGAGCGCACCTCGGTGGCGCAGTCGGCGCCGGTGAAGGCGGCCGGGCAGACGCAGGTGTAGCCGCCCTCGCGCCGCACGCAGGTACCGCCGTTCTGGCAGGGGTCCGAGTAGCAGAGGTCGACCTCGGTGTCGCAGAGGTAGTGCTCCTTGCTGCCGGTGAAGCCCTCGGGACAGGAGCAGGCGAACGTGTTCACCGGGTAGATCGGCCGGAAGAGCACCGTGTCGCTGTGGATGAACTCGGAGGCGTTGCCGAACTTGAGAACGGTGAGGCACTCCTCGAAGTTGAGGCAGGGCTCGCGCACGCACAGGTTGTCGTCGAAGGGAAGCACCTCGACGGTGGCCAGCCGCGCGAGGATGGCGCGGTTGAGGTAGACGCGCTCCTGCAGGTACTGCGGCGTGTAGTACTCCTCGTGCGAGACGTCGGGCCGGCGGGCCGAGAAGCTGACGTTCAGGATGCGCGAGGTCACGTCGGTGTCGTCCTGGATCGAGAAGATGAAGATGTTCTCCTTGGGGCAGGGGATGATGGCGGCCAGCCCGTCGAGGAAGAAGTTCAGCAGCGGCGAGAGGAAGGCCTCCTCGGTCATCTCGTTCAGCCGCACCGTCACCGAGTTGAAGAGCATGTCCTCGGTGATCAGCCGCACCGACAGCTGCATGATCGCCTTGGCCTCGTTGATGCCGTCCGAGACGGACACCTCCATCGTGGCGAACTTGGGCACGTTCGTGTTCAGCTGCGGGCTGAGGATGAGGCCGCCCGAGCTCGCGTTCAGCCGGATCAGGTTCGCGTTGTTGCCCGAGAGGATGCGGTAGGTCAGCCGATCGGAGACGTCGGCGTCGAAGGCCGGGATGCGGCCGATCTCGCCGCTGGGGAAGTGGTCGCGGAAGTTGTTGAAGATCACCTGGAAGTCGCGCAGCACCGGCGCGTTGTCGTTCACGTCCGTCACGAGCACCTCCACGTGGGCGTCGTTGCGCAGGGGCGGGCTGGCTGCGCGGATCACCAGCTCGAAGCGCTTGCGCGAGGACTCGTAGTCCAGCTCGGTCATGGTCAGCAGCTGGGCGCGCTCGGAGCCGGGGCGCGTGACCAGCGAGAAGGCGTTCGAGTCGTCGCCGCCGATGATCGAGTAGTGGACGACGGCGTTGACGCCCTCGTCGGGGTCGTGGGCGTGGATCTCGCCCACGACGGAGCCCACCGGCGAGTTCTCCGGCACGTAGAGGGTGATCTTGTCCGAGGGGAAGGTGGGCGGCGAGTCGTTCACGTCCTCGAGCCGGATCTGCACCTCCACCGAGCTGGACATCGGCGGCGAGCCCTTGTCCACGGCGATCGCCGTCAGGTGGTAGGTGGCCACGCTCTCGCGGTCCAGACCCTTGTTGGTGCGGATCGTGCCCGAGGTGGGGTCGATCACGAACGAGCCGTCCTCGACGTCGCGCTCGCTGAGCACGTACTTGATGCGCCCGTTCAGGCCGATGTCCGGGTCGGAGGCCGACACCTGGATGACGGAGGTGCCGACGAGCGCGTCCTCCAGGATGGACGCCTGGTAGAGCGGGTTCTTGAAGGCCGGCGGGTTGTCGTTGACGTCGGTGACGCTGATCTCGACGTCGGTGGTGTCGCTCAGCGAGGGGCTGCCGCCGTCCTTGGCGGTGACCGTCAGCAGGAAGCCGCTGGTCGTCTCGCGGTCGAGCAGGGCGCTGGTGACTATCGCGCCCGTCTGCGGGTTGATCGCGAACGGGTCCTGGCTGCCCAGCCCGTTGATGCTCTCCTCGTTCAGCGAGTAGGTGATCTGGGCGTTGATGCCGACGTCGCTGTCGGTGGCCGAGACGACCAGCACGGTGGTGCCGATGGGCGCGTCCTCGAACACGGAGGCGCTGTAGGGCGCGTTCTCGAAGATCGGCGCGTAGTTGTTCGCGTCCGTCACGTTCACGTGCACCGTCGCCGTGTCGGAGCGGCCGCCCGAGTCGGTGGCCGTCACCGTCAGCAGGAAGCGCTTCTCCTGCTTGTAGTCCAGCGACTGGGCGATCGTGATCAGGCCGCGCCCGTTCTGCGAGGTGATCGCGAAGCGGCCGCGCGTGTTGCCCGTCGTGATCTCGTAGTGCAGCCGCGAGTCCTCGTCGGGGTCGGTGGCCATCACGGTGGTCACGGGCGTGCCCGGCGGCTGGTCCTCGCCCACGTTGGCCTCGTAGTACTTGGGGCTGAAGGTGGGGTCGTTGTCGTTCACGTCCTGCACGGTGATCACCACCGTCGAGCTGGCCGACTTGGGCGGCACGCCGCCGTCCTTGGCCACCACCTGGAAGGCGAAGCGGCCCTGGTCCTCGCGGTCCAGCGGCTTGATGGTCTGCACCCAGCCGGTGCGCGGGTCCACGGCCAGCGGGAAGTTGTCGTCGCGCTCCGAGATGCTGTAGACGATCTCGGCGTTGGCGCCCTCGTCCGAGTCGTAGGCCTGGACGCGGATGATGTTGTAGCCGACGGGCACGTTCTCCAGCACCGACTCCTGGAACTGCGAGGTGTAGAAGCGCGGCGCGTTGTCGTTGGCGTCGATCACGTTCACCAGCAGCTGGGTGGTGTTGCTGCGCGAGGGGCTGCCGCCGTCCTGGGCGCGGATCACCAGCCGGTAGCTGCGCACGCTCTCGTAGTCCAGCGGCTTCACGAGGCTCACGTCGCCGCTCATCGAGTCGATCGAGAACTGTGACTGGGTGTTGCCGCCGATGATGGCGTAGCGGATGGCCGCGTTGTTGCCCTGGTCGGCGTCGGCGGCGCGGATGTGGGCGACCACGTTGTCGTCGCTCCCGCCGCCCCCGTTACTCGTGCCCCACTGGTCCTCGGGCACCTGGACGGTATAGGTGCGCTCGCTGAACTGCGGGTAGTTGTCGTTGTCGTCCAGGATGCGCACCAGCACCGTGGCCGTCGCGGTCTTGCGCTCGCTCTGCGGCGCCGCCAGGTCGGAGGCGGTGACCACCAGGGTGTAGCTGTCGGAGGTCTCGCGGTCGAGGGCCGTGCGCGTGGAGACGACGCCCGACCGGCCGTCGATGCGGAAGATCGGCAGCTCCTGGTCCTGCTGCGTCCCCGTTCCGTCGGTGACGCTCTCGATGCCGTACTCGATCTCCGCGTTCTTGCCGATGTCCTGGTCGGTGGCGCGCAGCGTGATCACCGTCGAGCCCACGGTGGCGCCCTCGCGGATGCTGGCCTCGAACTGCTCGGCCTCGAAGGTGGGGCTGTGGTCGTTGCAGTCGAGCACGTTCACCTGCAGCGTGGTCGTGCCCGAGCGCGGAGGGAAGCTGTCGTCGGTGGCCACCACGCGGAAGTAGTGCACGTCCATCAGCTCGCGGTCCAGGCTGGCCGAGGTGGTGACGACGCCGGTGCGCGAGTCGACCTTGAAGAGCGACTGCGAGCGCGAGTCCAGCAGCGACACCATCGAGTACACCACGGGCGAGTCCTCGGGGTCGCGCGCCCGCACCGTCGTCACGCTCGCCCCGGGCGGCTGCTCCTCCAGCACGGAGGCCACGTACAACGCTTGCTCGAAGTAGGGCGACTGGTTGCGCAGCTCGCGGCGCACGCGGCGCGCGATGTCGGTGTCGTTGAACTCCTGGTGGTGGTAGACGATCTTCAGCCGGTGGTCGGAGTCGACGATGTCGGGGCGCTGGCAGCGGATCGCGAACGTGATGCTCACCTTCCACATCGACTCGTGGATGCAGACGTCGCGGCTGGCCACGAGGTCGTGGTTCTGGTGCTCGATCAGGAAGCGCTCGTCGTTCACGTCCAGGAAGTGCACCTTGCAGTGCTGCCAGATCGACATGGGCAGGAAGGCGTTCAGGTTGTTGACGAACTGCGACTGCCGCAGGCAGATCTGGTTCCACTTGTCCGTCGTGTGGATCGCGTACGAGGCGTAGGTCTCCGCGATCCACTGCTTCGCCTCCGAGATGCGGCGGTGCAGCGCGGGCTGCAGCTGGCCGACCTCGTCCTGCGCCAGCCGCGAGCGCCGCTTGCGGCTGAGGATCCGGTGGCGCATCTCGTTGTCCATGGAGGAGCCGAAGACGAGGTCGCCGTCGCGGAAGGCGCCGTCGTGGCTGTGGTTGTGGCGCGTCGCCGCCTCCTCGGCCAGGCGGTTGGTCGCCAACAGCTCCAGCGGCCGCCCGCCGAAGTAGCGCAGCTCGTCGTCGTCGTCCAGGCGCAGGTAGCGGCGGCGCCGGCGGCGCTTCGAGTAGCCGGTGTCCTCCTCCTCGTACTGGCGCCCGTGGATCTCCTCCTCGACGCGCCGGTCCTCGTTGCAGGCGTGCCCGGTGACGAAGATGCGCACCGGCAGGCTGTAGTAGTCGATGCTGCGCAGCCGGTTCGAGGTCGAGTCCACGTAGAAGGTGAACAGGTTCGGGTAGTAGATGCCGTCGCACTGCAGCGACTTGCGCAGCGAGATCTGGCCGTCCTTGTGGTCGACGGCCACCAGGTGGTGCACGAAGTGGGCCGACTTGTGGGCGTTGATCTTGTAGTGGCGCTCGGAGCCAAGCTTGTAGACGGAGGCGTTGAAGATCACCGTCCCGGGCGCCGCGTCCTCGGGCACGACGATCAGGTAGGCGCGAACGGAGTCGAGTCCTTGCAGCAGGACCAGCGCCATCAGCAGCAACAGGTGCGGCACCAACTCGCTGCGGCTGGACCTCGTCCTGCACCACATTATTCTCGCGTCTGTCCTCGCGATGTCGGAATCAATTGTGAGAGTACTGCTCTCCTTTCTCTTTCTTTTGGGGTTCTCTTTCTTATTCGGTGACGATGACTGGGAACCAGGTATCATTTGCTGGCCGCTTCAACAACAGTCTGTAATGAAAGAGGACGAGAGAAATGCTTCATTAAAACTTGGTTATTTCTGGCCAAATGACGTCCTCCACGTATGCATCTGGTTGTTTTAAAATCCCCCCTAGAAGTCATTAAAAGACTTTAATATTCAACAGAAGTTTCGAGGAAATCAGAATGACAAGGATGGGGATGTGTCCGTTGGTGACGATGACGTGCAAGAACGAGGCCAGAGCCGAGGCCGACTGGACTGTCCTTCACGTTGGACAATAATTTAATTACCAGAGCAGTAAAACATATTCCAAGGGCCGAGTCGGGAACTGATTAAAATTCATGCGAACAGACGATGACATGAGCAGGAGCAACTGCAGCGAACGAGACGAAAGGACCTAGTGGGAGGACACACGTGGAGGCTGGGGAAGAGCAGGAGGACCTCGAAAGTGTGGGGTTGAAAGCTTGCGGAGGACAACACATGGCGAAGAAGGAGGACAAAACATGGAGGACAGCGCAAGGGAAAGGACGTGATGCAAAGAAGGATGACAAACGGCGTGGGTGGAAAGAGATCCGGAACAGAGATGAGGACCGAACTTCGAGTGGAGCGAAAGTTGTTGCTGAGTGTGAAAATGTAAATGAATGCAAATGTGTATGAATTGACTACGGGAGGGGAATAGCTGAAAGGAGACGGAGTGAGAGAGTAAGTGGTACGGAAAAGTTTCATGTGAGAGTCACAATTAGTTCCGTTACGAGTTGAAATGGACTTCTTACTACGGGAAAATCCGGCATTCACTTAGCGACGAAAGGACATTTAATTGCGATTTAACTGACAAGGACCCCTCAAGGACCAAGGATGCCACCTGTGAAATACCGACAACGACAACGAGGGATGTACGGCATATGATTTAATGATGTCCGCAAAATACAGAGCACAAGTAGAGAGAGTGAGAGAGAACATGGGTCAGAAGCGAGATGTTGGAGAACACATTTCATTTCGTCAAGTTGAAAATTTCGAATGTTGTTTTTTTATTTTCTGTTCGTGAAGGTGAATGGTTGTCGGTGGCAGCGCTGTTGCGAAAATGCATTCTTCACATGCTCATATTGAAAAACCACACCCTCACAGCGCACACGACCGTAAAATCACACACAGATTCGCCATACAAATCCCTTGTCGTCAACACCAGGTGGCAACGTCCAACGCGTTGTGTCGTGAACGTGCTTCACGTAGCGTTGCCAGACCGAAAGAAAAATATACAACGAGAGCGAGGCGGTGCGAGGAAGAAGGTGGAAAATGTCCAAGGAAAAGGAAATATTACTTTAAGAGGAATGAACGCAATGAGTGAGCGGGAGGGAAACAATATACGAGGGAGAGGAAAACTGAATACAATGAGCGAATAAGTGAGAATGCGAATAAAGAAAAGGGAGAGAGAGAGCATGAAAGAATAACGGAAAACTCATAAATAGTTAATGGGCGAGTTTTTTCCTGGGTAATTAATAAGTAATGGCGGACACTAGAGGGCGCTGCTGACCGCAGTCATGCGAAAGAGGAGCAAAGGAAAGGTGATGCTGAGGGAGAGAGAAAAAGAGATAGCAACATTATGTTGCACGTGCAAAGCCATTCTTCTCGGTGCTGGATGTTGTTTCAATTGCGGTTCTTGTAATTGATGTCGTCGATCATGTTGTCGATGTGTTTGTTACTGATCATATTTTTGTTGTTGTTTATGTATGTTCCCTTTTATCCCTTTTTTCTTTTCCTTTTTATTGTTATTGATTTTATTGTCATTACTTTTTTCTTTGCTGATTTTGTTGTTGATATCATTGTCGGCAATTATTGTTTGGATGCCATTTCTTATGTAAAGTATATGTAAAGTTATCCTTCTCTCCGCCATACAAATATGTGAAATATTTCACACATTTCACAATTTCTCATTTCACAAAATTTTTAATTGGAGAATTCGATTTCGAATTTTTAAGGTAAGACACGGAAGCACGCTTTCATTTCAATGACAATTTAAGGACTATGAAGTAATTTTAAACATATTGTTCGTGCACCTTGAAGTACGTTGTATTAGCGAAGAAAACTTGACAAACAATCCCAATCACAGCAACTCAAAAGGATAATCTCTAAAGTCGATCCTTCGAAAATGAGTCTAAACGACTATTAAAGGAAAACGTTTCCATCTCCCCATGAGCTGTTGGAAATGTCCTCGGTCAGAAATTTCAACAACACCACCCTTTGCACTTCAAAGAAGGGCTTCTTGCCACCTCCACCGCCTCCTTCTTCACAACCAGGCTCTTTACCCACGCAAGGTTAATGTGAGTCCTTGAAACATCAGTAGAAGCCGTAAAGCCTGCACAACAACAACAGAAATGCGCATGTTATTATGCGAGGAAAGGAAATGCTTTTCCTCTGCGAGATCTGCTCGGGGTTAGCATGAGCAATAATAAGAACAATAATAGACCGACAGAGGGATGGTGGGAGTTAGTTGAAAACTGTGGAGTAAAAGTAGGCGAGAAGGCGTGGTAAATGCTAAAGTTTCGAGTGGTTTTTGGCGGTGGAAAATTTGAAATTTAAATCCCGAAAAATAACAACAAAAATAATAGTCGAGGGGATAACAATAACAATGCGAATAATGAGAACACTGACTGCAAGAAAAACAACAAAGAGAATAACAACAACTATCGATAAAACAAGGGCAACAGAGAAGAAGGTAAAGATGAAACCTTAAGCGTGGATTATGGAGAGCCAATAATTCACTATCTAAGAGAAGGAACTGCCTGGATGTTGGTTTCAAGTAAAATGGCGCATAAATCACCAACACAGTTGCCGGAAGTTCTGATTCGGATCTCTAGGAAATCACATCACTTTAAGGAATTATGCATGCACGAGAGAGACAGAGACGGAGAGAGGAGGTGAAAGTAATGGAATTGCAAAATGACTCCTCTTCTATAACTAGTGCTGTACTTTATTACTAAATGACACAGAAACATCCGTCCCAAGCTCAGGTTCTTTTCAGAATAATTGTGACTGAAGATTCCATTCCAACTTCGAATTAGTCACTTCAAAATCTAATTCAGGCGACACCAGATTTCGATCCCTCAGCAGTGCGAACGTTGCTTCCTTCTGCACATCCATCTCGATCTCACCTATCTTGGCAAGTGGCTCCTTGTCTTCGCTTCCTCCCACTTTAGAATCCATCCGAGATATATTTACCTAATGAATTCCACCTTTCGCCACTCGAGCTCACGGTGGCATCTTCTTCCAACCTCTTTCGCTTTCCCACTCCTTCTCTCTCTCTTTCACTTTCTGTCTCAGGCATTCTTTTAAGCCTGTTGCGAATACCACACATGCTTTCGTCCGCACCATCGCACTTAATGAGATGAGGTGTTTCGACTCATGTGTTTCACTTAAATATTAATTAAAATTATACCCGGACCCACATTTGAATTTAGAAGAACGTCGACATAATTAAAGCCATGGTCTAAGCCCCACAGGGTCTCCTAAACGCGGTAGGTGGAGGGATGGAGGGACGGAGACCCCGTCCAAAGGAAGGAAGTCGTGAAATGTCGAGGCTTTCGTGACACGAAGAAACCTCATGTCGCTCTAAGCCTCGTCCCCGCATCCCACGAGCTCCCTAGACCCACCTCCTTCTACTCGTTGGACCCTCCTCCTTCTACACACTGTGCCTCCTGCTGTTCTGTGGACCCAACTGCTCCTTCTTGAACCCCTCAGCCTTCCCTGTGGACTCGGTGAAACCGCTTTCATTGCTTGGAAGCTCATAAAATGTCACTTCCACGAGCCATGGCTTACAACCCCCTCCACTATTTCGTAGGGAACCGGAAACCTCCTCTCTGGTTCTCGCAAGCATCCGATCGCACGCCCCATCCTGCTTCTCCACTGTGGTTGTGAACTAATTGCTCTGGCGCCCTTTCGCAGTCCTCTGCACTACATTGGAATGGCTAGAAGCATCATTTGGCCAAATGTTATGGCCAAAAGCACACATGCTTATAAATTCAAAAGCATTGCCAACTGAGAAGATTCTCGATTGGGGGTTCTCGCTGGTTTCGGGCCCTCCAATTAAAACCATTAAAAGGGGTTTTATTTAGTGAAAAAACACTCAGTCGCCATATCAGGGGGCTTCTGGATAAGGATATTTTTTTAAATAAAACGGTTTCCAGAGAAGACTAAAAATGAGTAATGAGAAGGAGAAAGAGGAAGAGGGATTGGAGAGCTAAGGATACCATTTAGTATTAAGTGCAACTCATGTCCGAAGGAACACTTCCGAGCAATTAGGGTTCTTTGGCTTTGAAGAGAACACAGCTTGATTTTTTGGTGCCGAAAGAAGGCATTTTAGAAGGAGACAGAGAATAGTCACTGAATTGTCACTGGAATATACATAGAGGGAGGTAAATAGAAAGAGAGAGAGAGAGAGCAGGATGCTGTCATAGGAGACTCAAAGAGTTCCAGAAAGTGATCACGGCAAATGTTTTATATAGATGTATTTTGGAGAGAATCGCATATAGAGAGAAAGAAGAAAGGGGTAGATACCACGACAAGAATGAAGATAAAAAGTGGTCAACATAAAAAGAGAGAGATGTCACAGTTAGCTGTCTTATCTTTTCAAAACTTTGTTGCCAAAGTCCTCCAGCTTTGAACTTTAATTCAATAATCGCTCACTTTCGAGGACCTCCTCCGACCAACCGCCCCCTGCACTCCGCCTCCTGCATCACTCCCCAACGCTGAGGATGCCACGCTCGAAACCGCGTTGCCAAGGCTTGGAGTGGAAGAGTGGACGGATGAATGGATGAAGCGTTTGCTGGCTCCCATTTGGCAGCAGCAGCAACAGAAACTCCTCTAGCCATTGCGTAGAGTGGGAAGGGTAGAGCGCGGAGAGGCTCGATTCATGTGGGAAGTGGTGGGGAGAAGAAGGGGAAGAAGAGAGTCATGCTTTGGCTGGCGGTAGAAATGACGTGAATCAAAGCCGAAGAGCTGCAAATTAAAACGTATCCTCGGGGCTCCAAATCAGAGGCGGGAGAACAAAGTGAGGAGCGTGAGGGAAGGAGACAGGGGTGATGGAGGGAGGGGGAGGCGTTTCGCGGGAGTCAGAAACGACCGAATGCATGTCGCGCAAGATACAGAGATAGTTAAAGGATCAGAGTGACTGAGACAAGGAGGCGATGAAGCACGAGGAAGATAAGGCGGAGAAATGACTAGAAGCGAGTGAGGGGAGTGAGAAGAGGTAAAATGACGTTTGGGAGGCGAGTTAAAACTCTTACTCCAGTAAGAGGGTAGTAGAGGGTAGTAGAAAGGGGGAAGAGTGATCTATCTGTTACTCGCACTCGCCAACAACAACATATATTGATACCACAGCAATAACAATAACAGCCACTAATAAGCATTGACGAAACTTTGTATTTTAAAGTAAACTCCAAAGAAAGACGAAGGTGCGATGAATGACATGAGAGGGAGACTGGTATAGAGAGAGAGGAAAAAGAGGTGAAATTAAATATGAATAATGACTGAAGAAGGGAGAGAAGCTTCTTCAGAAGTTGAGGGAAGGAGGTTCTGCTCGACGCGGCAGAAATCGTAATTGAATCTAACAGTCGATTCAAAGAGTTGTTATCAGTGCTCTATCTCAGTCATACACCCCCTCTCTCTCTATTTCCCTCCCTGAATGCGGTTTATTCCTTTGCTTCGTATGTTTCCTCTTTCTTTAGTGGTTGAGTCTCAATTAAGAATATTTTATCAAATCTAATTGATACAAAGACAGAAAGAGTGCATCTCCCTCTACCCCAGATTGGAAAGAAAAAGAAAAACCGGAGAGAGCAGAAGAGTTGTAACGAAATAATTACATCCGATTTGAGTTTTCGGCTTGCGTTGAGTCTGAGGCTTCAGGATTCGCTCCGAAGAACATCGAGAGCTTCGGGGATAATTAGAATCAGTTGGCGACTCTAGCCTATGTCTCGGTCTCTCCTATTTCTGCCATATCCTTCTCAATATTCTTCCTCTGCCCAGCCACAAGTTGCCAGATGACATGCAACAGCAAGAACAAAGATATCAAAATCCATCAAAGACGCGCCAGGGATTGACACAACAACAATACGAACTACAAAAACATTGCGAACAACAACAACAAATAATTGGGCTCGATTAAATAAATTAATTTCTCATCCGCCAGAGTTTGATCAATGAGCGAAGGGGGGAGAGAGAGAGAGATAAGAAAAAATTAGTGAAAAAAGATCATTCTTTGAAGCAATTAGAGCGAGACGAATGATTTTCAGTTCCATGGCTTCGTGTCCTCCCGCTTAGTCGACTTCAGGATTTGATTGGTTTTTCTTCAGCTTCGTCTTGAGTGGGTATTGCTGTTGTAGTTGGATACGATGTAGTTTTTGTTACCCTAGTTGTTGCCATTTGTTTTTCTTGATATTTTCTATAGTTATTATTGTTGTTCTTGTTGCATGCTTCATTGCTTCTCTTGAGTCGTGAGGAATCTCAGTTTCTCCACTTTCTCAAATCATTGTTTCCGTTTCCACTTCTGTCGCCAGCATTTATCTCAGTCTCTCTCTCTCTCTAAGTCGACTGATATCTTCGCTCTTTTCTACTTACAGCTTTTAGAGCTGAGACGAACACACACAGGGAAGCGGTGAACTTTTGAAAGGACGAAGAGTTCGAAAAGAGCAAAGGACGAAGCGCTCGCCATCACGATGATTGCACGGAGCATACATATATAATCATATGTATATATACACGAGTATCACTATAGCAAGCAAATAGCAATCGGTCTTTTTGTGTGAGCGGCAGCAATTGTTCAACAAGAGTTAAGGACACAAAAGAAATTCTGTTCCCCGCCTTCGTTGTCCGATATCTTCGCTTCGAAAAGGTCCGGCGAAGGTCATCAAAGTCAAAGGCTAGAGAAACAATTCCAAGAGAAGACATGTCGAAGGGTTCTCATTCACACAATGGGTCAAAAGAACTAAGAGCAAGGCGACTACATGAACAAAGACAACGATAATGAGGTATGAAAATAGAAAACGAAAAGAGAGAGATAGAGAAACTTGTCACGGGTTAGTATAAGCAGAAATGCTCGTCAACTCAGCACTTCTTGCAGATCCAGGTGGATTAGCTCTTCATTATAGTCGCAAGAATTAGACGAAGATTTAGAGCAGCACGACGGGAGCTCCGAGACCGCCTTTACTGTGATCATGGCATGGGAAAACGATTCGTGCGAGAGGGGGACAGGAGGGAGAAGGAACGCGAAAAATGAGAAGGAAGAGAATAAGAAAAGAACATTGAAGACCAACGTGGAAGGGAAGGTAGGCATAGGATATAAACTTACCATTGGATTTGGGCCACTAGTTATTTGTACGATAAGGGAATTCTGTAACGACTTCATTCTGCGGCATCTGGAATATAAGAGACAAAAGATTTATATGTTAGAAAGGACCGATTATCAAATTTTGTAAAGAAAACAAAATTATTGAAGTAGAGAATGAGGTAGACGAAGGGAAGGATTTTAATTCAAATATAAAATCCCCAATCATTGATCCTGTCAGGTGAATTGAACTCAATTCACAGACAATCCCAATATTATGAACTTCCAATAATTTGCAGGTAGGAGCAAGGGAAGAAAGGAAATTAATAATAAAATATTATGTGCCAAAGATGGAGTCCGATTGGAAAGAGAAGTGTAAGGGAAAATCGAGAGTAAAAGAGAAATAGAGAGAAAGTTATAGAGTGCAGAATCTAGCAAACGTTAAAAGCTTAAAAATGTAAATTTGTAGCTTTATCCCAGCCTCTGCTTTGCATATGATTAAAATATCCTCACACAAGTATATACATTGGAGTGAGCAAGAATGAAAGATACCGAGGTTATCTTTGCAGCTTTTATTACATTAACATATCATGGATGAATCGCATAAAGCAAGTATTTTTCACGTGCACCCTGAAATTCTTGTTATACTAAGGTTTTGCTTCCTCTCAAAGAAAGACACAGTACAAGGAGGAGATTCCCTCGCTCTTGCAAGGATTCCGTCAAAGGCTCCTGAGAGGATTCTCCAAAGCTGTGGACATTTAATATATATCATGTAGGACTGGTCGGTTCAAATATTCTGTGCTGCGTTCAGTTGGGGTGAAGAGGAGGTGAATTGATCGCAGGACGATGGAATTATAGTGAAAAGTTGACATTGAGAAATCATTTTGTTCTTTCTATTGATGTATACTACTCCTACATTATAGGTTATGTTAACATCCATTCGAAGCCCTTTTCAGAGATCCTTCATGGTTGCAATGCCACATCCAGACAATTGGAACAACAACAACATCCTCCGACGCCTCTTCCTCCTCCTGCTCACTACTATTGGTTGCGATTTCGTTTTGATTTCGATTTTTTTTTCCGCATTTTCCATTTTCCGCAATGGATTCGTTTGTCAGAGAGTTCTTTGCACTGTAGCAAGTCCTCGGAGGTAAACAGAGACAATCGGCCAGAGTGAGACAGGGAGAGGGACAGAGAGTGAGAGAGAACGCGGTGATGTGGTACGAGGAGGTGATGACTCGGGGCATGTCATATGGAAATGTTGCAAGATTCAGAAACTGTGGTTGTCTAACCGGAAGGCATTTTCGTAGAAAACTCTGTCATGTGGGATCATAAGGAGCGTGTCTGAGGAGGACGAGGACATAATGAATTCAAGTAGAGGAAGAAGTCTTTATTTCCCGAGGTGAATTCCAAACACTTTTTCGCTTTACATAGCATGAAGCTGGATAGGACTATCTTGTTATATTTTAGCAATATTTTTTCACAATTTTTTAATTTCTGCAAGGATATTTTTGAATTTATTTGAATTGAGTTGTCTCAAATACGTTGGGATTAAAAACGACACAAAGATAAAGGTCCGTGGAGGATTGGAGAAGTGATAGCTGGCAGCAAAATCACAAGGGTTCCAAATGGCATCGAAGTAGAGGAGGTGCTGAAGTGGGGGAGTTGAGGGAGAGAAGCTAAAGAGAAGGAGCACTAAAGGACGAGCTGCGACAGAAAAAGTATAAAGGGTTCAAAGGAGAGGAAATCCCCAAAATTATTTGCGCGATATGAAATGAACGGGGGGGCAAAATCTGCATAATTTCACCTCATCCTCCGATATTTACGACGTCGTCGTTGATGTTGCTGCTGTTTTAAATACGGCGACATCAACAAAGTATGGCTGCAATTATTAGACTTGCCGGGGAGGCTCAGATCGTGGTGAGAAGGCGGAATCTTGAGTGGAGCTCTCGGAGGATCCTTCATTAGGGATTTCGTGCTGTGCACCACTTGATGACTATGTTGTTCTTTTTCTGTTTATTCTATTCTTGTTATTTCTTCTATAATTGTTGTTGTAATTATAAGTCGTTATTTTAATTGAAGTTCTTGGCTTTTTAATTAAGCTTCCAACAACAAGTATAGGAAGGAGTATCAAAATTTAAGCTAACATGTTTAACGCTCTCTCATAAAGAAAAACCAAGGGCAGTAGGAAAGGATAGAGACAGAGGAAAAGAGAGCGATAGAGAGAGATGGAAAAAGAACACATATTTTCGCATTTCCTTCGTCGGAGTCCGGATGCCTTCGTCGTGCGTTAATTTCAGTGTTGCCATCTAATATTCAGCACTTTTCTAATGAAATGTTTCACTGACGTTGATGGCCCAGAAGAGCTTCAGGCCATGAGGGAACCAGAGAATGACAGAGAAAGAGGAGTAGGAGAGTGAAAAAACGCTCACGTTTGTGGAATTAAAGCTCATTTGAGCCCTCAAAGGGCAGGATGAGAGGGGTTGGTAGGTTGAAGGGGAGAGGTTTCCGTTATGGGCAAAAGGGACCCTTGAAATTGCGTAATGAATAAAATTAAACCACCTTCGACAACGACGTCGGCCAACCTTCTTTTTTGTGAGATTGTGTTGGTATTTTTTGAGGATATAACACAATTCCCTAGAAGAAGGGATCTTTTAGTTTAAATGTGTTTAGGACTTTTTTTATTGTTGTTTGAAAATTAATTAACAAAAATTAGAAAAAAATGCATCTGCTGAATAGGTATTCCTAGTTTTTTCATAAAAAGAAAACAATTTCAAAAAACTCGATTCATAAAAAACCATATATGCATAAATTAAAGTAATATTAAAAATGTTATTTTTAAATCTATTCCAATTACGAGAAATTTTCACTATAACTTCTCCTTTTAATAATTGTGCTGCCACATTCTCGGTTTCCCTCTCAATAAATCACCAGATTAGAAGAGTAGAGAGCAAATTCCAGGCGAGAAAAAACTCAGCCATAAAAAGGCTAATCCTATACATAGAGAAAGAAAGGACAAGCTTGCAAATTTTTAGTAACTACAATCAGAGTATTATTTTCAGTTTGCTCGAAGATCATAACACATAAGATGGGAGAGGAAAAAGTGGATAAAAACGTAAAAGAATAAAGAAAAGAAGAACGAGTGAGTAAAATTAGTGATAAATGAAACGGTGCCTCTGAAACGAAAAAGGAATGAAAAATTAAAAAGGGCAAATTTAGGACACAGCGAGAGAGAGAGAGGGAGAGAAACAAAAAAGCTCAAGTAGATATTGATATTGAAAAAGAAATGGAAGAACTTGAAGTCAAAGAAGTACTAATATAGGAAAATGATATTTAAGAATGGTAAAAAAAAAAGAAAAAAAAGAATAGGAAGCAGACACGAAAAGAGAATAAAATAAATAGAAAAACTCAACAAGAACAACCAGCGAAAGAAGAAATACGGTTAAACAAGAAGCAGCACTGGACGCTGAAACAAACGATGACGTCTAAGAAGAGGAGAACGATAAAGAAAACGTAGAAGTAGACGAAGAAAAATAAGCATCAGCAGCAGAATTAGGACCAGATGCGGGGAAAATTATGGAACTCGCTTGAAATTCTGGTCAAGGCGTCCGCAGAAGCAGACAGGAAAAAAAACTTCACTTGACGGTTTTTTCGGGATGCTTCATCGCAGAGCAGACAGAAGAAAGAGAGAGAAGGTAAGGAATGACGTATTGACGGATGTTGTGAGGAGGTGGTGGTGGAGTGGTTTTGGATTGGAGCGAGTGACGCGAAGTCTAGAATACAAATGGCAATGGACAAGTGTTGCATTTTCTTCGCCTACAGCAAGAGATGGAGACGGACAGAGAGTTACTGAAAGAGAAAGAGAGAAGCGAAGACAGAGAGCGACAAGTTAAAACAGGGCAAACAAATGCAGTTGAACTTTAAAGAGGAATTGAAGGAGGCATGGAATGGGCGAGGAGTGGAGCTAAAAGAAGAGGAAGATTGAGACGGAGAGAAGAAGCGAAAGACTACAGTTGCCTCTCCTGCACCCAGTTGGACGCGTTTTGGTTGTTGTCACCGTTTTTTTTGTTGCTGTGTTTTAGGAGCAACCATAATATCGTTAAGTTTCTAACAACAGCAACAACATCAAACAACAAGTTTTCTTATGCCTCTCCTCTCTCTCTGTCACACTCTCTGTTTCTATCTCTGTCTATTTGCCAACCTCTGTTTTCATTCCATTTTCGCGCAAATCGAATGCAAACATTTTTAGCGTTTTCCACATGATTTCGCGCTCTTTTACGCTCTCCCTCTCTCTTTCTACTTCTCTTTAATTTTGTTAGCTCTTGTAAGACTCTCTTTCTTTTACTCTGGATCTCTTAGTTTACTTTCTCTCTAGCTTTCGCTCCATTCTCTTTCTCTTGCACCCTTCTCAATGACTTTAGTTCCAATTTTCTTAAATCTTTCAATCGTTTTAATTTAAACATATCTTTCTTGTTTTTGTACAGTTTCAATTTGTCTCACAAAGTTTTACAAAATGAATTACTAAATTATCATAGTCCATTTTCATTTTCAGGGTAGACCTTTTCTTCTGGTCTTACTGAGAGATTTCCAGTCTTTCAAATTTATTTAATTTTTCAGTTCGCTCTCAATGAAACTTATATCTGGTTCCTCCTCTTTTGTCTTCGCTTCCTATCCTTCTATCCTTATCTCATTTTTCCGCATCATATCTCTCCGGTTCCTAATCCTCCATCGAGTCTGCTGCCATTTGAAACTGTTATTTACTGTATTTTACTATTAGACTCTGCATTCCTGTCTCTTCACTGAGTCCGCTCTGTACCCACCGTCTTCACCGCACTTGCAAGCCTGCCTTGGGGGTTTCATAAGCTGCATTCCCGGTTGAATGGAGGACGGAGCTGCAGCGAAAACCGCCGTTTCAAGTACAATTAAAATTGTAAAAAAATTGTAAAATTTGTAGAAATTCAGTAAATTTAGAAATATGGATTTGTTAGAGGAATTTTCATTAAATTAATATAGGGGAAATTTTAATAAAGGTAATTTCTGTGAGTTCGTTAAAGATATATTTTTGGAAATATTTTGAGAGAAATTTCGATTCGTTCCACTGTGCTGTAATTCCCAAGTTGGAAAAATGACAACGTTAAGGATCATTTCAGACGCGATAACTTGTCCGTTGTTTTGTTTTGGCCAACATCCGTTGCCTCATTTTCTTCCTCTTCTTCATATTGTTTTTTCTCTCTCTCTCCTTTTTCTCTTTCTCCACTTTTGATGCTTCTTAAATGCCTTTCTTCAGAAATGAGGCGTCGAAAATTGTGAAAGTTTTTCTACGGTGGCCCAATAACAAGAACAACAATAAACAATAGTGCAACACAACAATAACAGTGCAATTATTGTTGTACAATAACATCAACAACAAGATAATGGACGATAATGGACAACAAGAAAAAAACTACGCCTTCTTTTCCGCAACGTGGCGTCTGCTTCTTTTCTTTGCAGTTCTTTGGGGAACTTGACGTCATCGAAGGTCTTTTACTAGCCCGAAAGTTCGACACCTTCCCTATCCTCGGGAAGGGTGGAACTTGATACGAAGTATAAACTTTATACTATAAAGCAAGAAGAAGACCTTCGGCAGGAGAATTTGGAACGCAGTGTAGGCGAATGCGATATCTCGAGGCGTTGACAACACTGTGTCGCTCCATTGTGCAGTGGATGGTCGCCGTGGAGGAGGGTGGAGCGTGGTGAAGGGTGTTGTTACAAGTCACGGTCTATTTGTCAAAGTTTTCGCTAAGCGAGATCGCGAAAGCAGACTTTTTGCCTTGTCAAGCAAAATTCCACTGAGAAAATAAACAAACCCCAATTGTGAAAAATGAAGTTACGATTCCGCAAACGTGAAATTGGAAATTCAACCGTTTTTGTTGTAGACACGAAAAATATGTAAAAAAAAAATATTTTTTAAATAAATTTTCTCAGATTTTCTGCTATAATTGCTAGCACATGCAACACTGGTCGCTGCATCTGGTCCAAAATACAAACTAAAACAATAAACAAAAAGGAAAAAATACTTTAAAACACATAACAAAAACTACCACAGCAACAACATCTACACTCTACTACAACTTGCACTATAAAACCTGTAGTTGTTGGTTTTATCAAGGCTGTTTTTGTTGTTGTAGTAGTAGCCTTTTCTTTTTTACAACTTTTCAAATAATTTCCCACAGTCGGAACATATTTTCCACGTTGGCAACACTTTTCGCCCCCTCAGATGGTCGTCTGATTCCCCGATCTCACGAAGCGAACCCTCGGGTGGATTTTGTTTTGTTTTTGATTTATTCACACATCGACTTCCTCTCCTTCCTTGACCGCCCGTCGCCCACTTATATTCGCCTCACCACCTCACACAAATTCAACATGATGACCAAAATGGTCAGAATCTCTACGGAATGAGGCCGGTGAACGGGAAGGATGAAACGGATGGTAAAATAGGCTACAAGGGAATTCGGTGCGCTAAAATAGAGGATCTTGTGTACAACCGGCGAGCGAACAGGATGCGAGCTGATGTAGAGAGAGCGAAAATTCAATTGTCAGGGTGGGTCTAAACTATTCGAGCCATATTTTTTTGTAATTTTAACTTTTTGCGACTGCAGAACGCCACGTGTTGCTCACATGATGGAGCCCATTTTTCGCCACATATTTGAAAAATGTTGAAAAGTTACGAAAAATTGCAATTGCAAATTGCAAAATTGCAATTTCAAAAAAGGAGTCTAAAAATATAATTTTAAATAAATAAAAAATTTTATTAATGAAAGGTTTAAGGATGTAAATGGAGTGATGAAATACTGGGTCCAAATTATACAAGTTGGGCTTTGAAGAAACCAAGAGAGAGACAAAAAATATAATAAAGCAAAATATACATATGTATAGCTCTGTGAAATGAGGAAAACTTCGTCTAACTTGAAGTATAAGGAAAAGAGATGCCTTGCATGAAAAACAATCAAAAAATCCACATGAATAAGTACAATGATAATGTAAATGCAAATAATTATAAATCCATTTCGACTGCAATTCTATTGAAATTAATGATCAATTCGACTCGCACAAGGGTCCAATTTAGAAATAATTAGAATTTCTAGGGAACCGATTCCACCGAACCAAAAAAGAAGGGCGAATAGAAATGAGCAGAAGAAGGAGATAGAAAATGGAGATGAAGGGGAAGGACGAAGTTCTACCACCCGCAATTATCAATGTTTGTTGTTTGTTTTTGTGGCACACGTTCGTCGGGAGCCGCCTTGGCCAAAAACAATTAATCAAAATGACTCAACAATCAGTTCAGTCTATCCGTCTGGCAACATCGGGAGGCATTCAATTAAGCCGAAACTTGTTAAGAGCTCTCTAGGGTTTGCAAAAAACCATCGATGATCAGCATAGAGAGAGAGACGGATTGTCCAAAAGGCACCCGCTGAGACTGGAGGAAATTGGATGTGTTGGAAACTCCTGCAAATGTATTAAGAAAATTGAGTACAAATCGAGAATTTCCCTTGGTCTTGTATACTGGCAGAGAAATATACGCAAAAATTGTGAATTAGACAGGGAGGGAGAAGTAGAAACGTATTTATTAGACTCAGATACGAAGTCTTTATAAATGCCGGTCATAAAAGTTCGACTCTAAGTATGTAATGAAAGAGCGGAAAGTTCATTAAATAGTCAAATGTTCTTGACTTTGAACATAAATCCAAAGAATGATATCAGACTGTGAAGTGGCAGAATTGGAGAGAAAGAGAAAACTACAGAGAGAAAGAAACCTACAAGTCTCGCACCCCACATGGTATAATCATCATTATGTGGCCAGAGGTGAAGGCGTGGGGCTTACCAGAGATATGGTATAGTTAATTGCATCATGAAAGATTCAAAATAACATCGGTCATTGGACGCAATCCTAACGTGACCAACGCAATTTGCTAGCGAACTAAGTAGTTAAATTATCGAGAAGATTGCAATTAATTTTGATGTGTTTCCTCAGTTGGTGCCCTGGCTATCTCCAACCGGCTCATCCACAGTTGAATTTCTCCTTCCGAGCTTTCACCCACATTTCCTTAATATATCTTCATGCTTCGACATAACAGTCTATCCGGTTTTTTATCTGTTCTTCGAGTTATTAAAGTCATAGTTTAATATCTGAAATTGAGCTTATCTGTGGGTCGTTAACTATTCTTTTCATAATCATATTCTCCATTTTATAAAATTTATACAATATAATTTCATATCAATTTTATTTCCTTCTTAAATCTTTTTTTCACTTCAGTTGCTTTCTATTATATTCAGTCCAACTTTGTTTCTCATTGCATTATTTTCCAAGAATAAGAACCAATTTATAAAGCTATCTGCGAAACTTTTCTTATGTTCCAGGGGATCTGCTAATTCTCTACTCAATATGTTCCCAGCATGTCAATGTCTTCTTCCGCATGATCATCAAGGTTTCAAAATCTTTTCTCAGTTTTATTTACAGGTGTCTCCACATCTTTTCCCAAGTCGTACTCAAGTCTTTATAACAAACTCAATAGAACCAAGTTGGACGATAGGATCGGAACACACAGAAGGATCCACCAACAGAGCCACGATCGACAGCACGTAAAAGGCGTCTTGTGTGGAAAACTATGATAATGATCATGACGTTGACGACGCGACTACCCGACCGAATATCGAACGATGTGTGCGCGGCGACCATGGTAATGAAGATTGAGTTAATGACGATCGCCGCATGGGTCACTGACCACAGACAAACGCAAAACAGTTACCGCGGCAGTCGCTGTGGATCTTCTTCGTATGCGCTGTTGGAGAAGCAACTGGTTGGTTTTTATTGTTGTTGGCGTATCTCATCTTTGCCTTCTTTGTTTATTCGTTGTTGTTGCGTGTCTATTGTGAAGAATGCGGCAACACCGGCACAACGGGCGAGTTTTATTCTCCATTAACAACGAGTAGTTGTCTTCATTTGGAGGATTTCTGACGAATTTCTCAGTCTGATCTATAACACGGTGTTCGACCGTAATGGTTTTTGTCGACGGGTCTTCGGAAGATGATCAAACAAAATAAAAATTGAAATTAAAACTCACCAATTAAATACGAACGAGCATGATCTGCAATGGATAAGAGGTACCTGATTATTTAATGAAAAATAAAGATTTATTTCTTAGAATGAATTAATTTATTTAATTTAGAACTAGCTTTATTCATTCGATAATGCTATTCAAAAGTTTATTCTGCGAAAAGTTAACGTTGTTCTAATTACCATTTCGTGGAATTTTTCATTGCTATTTACGAAAGCACATTGAGTGAAAGTAAATATAAGAATAGAAAGAGATTCCATGGAAATTAGATTGCGAACTTTCTCACATAAAAGTCATTATTTGATATTTTATTCAAATGAGTTCTTTTCACGTCAAAGCAATTTTTCAAAGCCATTAAAATTCAGACCTAAAGCACAATTTTTTCTCTTAATAATCATCACTTTTATCTAAAAACTATTCGCGAAAGCTCCATGGCCGAAAGAATTCGGAAAAGGGTAGGAATAAAAGAAACCCATGCTGTGGTGAAAGAAACTAAACTAAAACATCAACGTAACCAGGACATTTGAACCTTGAGATTCTGAATAGAAAATCCAGTGAAACCTTTAAAGTGATCGTATTTTTGAAACACAACGATTTTCCCCTAGTACATCTTCATATTTCAAATACAGTTTATTGTTGTTTTGGTCATGGAAAAATAGAAAAGAGAAAATAAAAAGTTCAAACCTTGACAACATGAAATATATGACTAAAATACACGATACGTGGAGAGATGAAGACACATGTCGATCACATGTATGTATTTGTTGGCATGACCATTGTTGTGATTTGTTATTGTTGCTGGTATTGTTATCATTGTTATTGTTGCATTGCCGGCCTTGAAACATGCAACGCCGTGGTGCAGAAAATGAAATTGTGGGACAAACGATGAAAACGCACGCGCCCATGGACAACAGGTGAAGCGGAAGAAGCTAGAAGGGGCGAGAGAGAGGGCGTGGTGAAGACGGAGGTGGGGTGAAGAGCAGAGTGGTCGAACCGTTGGCGTTGCTGCAACAATTTTCACATGCCCTCGAGAAAGGGGGAAGAAAAAAGGCGCAAAGATATCGCGTGGGAAGAAGTGAGCAGACTATCGTATGTGAAGAAGTCGAAGAAGGAGGTGATGGAGAAAGAGAAGGCGATAAAGGCGGAGATAAGGAGGAGGTGGAAGACGTTCTTCGAGACATTTCGGAAGTACTTATTTACCTTCATGCAAGGCTGCGTTTTCCCACACTTGTCTATGCTGTTTCTGACTGTGTGTTCTCCAAATATTTTGCTCTCTCTCTCTTTTTGTCGGTTTCTTCCACCTCTCTGTTTTGTCTACAGTCTCGTCGAAGAGATGTCGGAACTTGTTTTGCTGGCGAACATTAACTCGGCATCGCATGTCAAGTGGCCAATTAATGACGACCGATGATGAGAGAGAAGTCAAGGAGGAGACGTAGAGGAAGCAAATGGAGAATGATTAGGATGGTCCAAAAGAGAATAGGGCGGAGAGGAAAATGGTGAAGAAGATGAGGAGGAGTTGATGTAGCGCTATTGACTCTCGTTCTCGGAGTGTGTGGAGTTAGGGAAGTCAAAGGAGAAGGGGCACGTGAGGGGTTAGGGTAGAAGCGAACGGGCGGAGCTCGAAGAAGGGTCAGAGAGAAGATGGCACATTGAACTCTGGCCTCAGTAGCCGCGGGCAGTTTTCACGGCCGACGTCTGTTCTGTCCCTAATTATCTATTCTTTAACGATTTATTGAATCGATGTATAACAATTTGAAAAGAGTCATGGTCAAAGGTGAGAAGAGATAGATGGTAAGGGTACTGGGGTTAAAGGGTAATGATATATTCTTTTTTAAAAATTTCGAACACTTAAATTTTTACTACAACGCATTTAAAATGCAATTATGTTATTCTTCTCCTTTGTGTTTTGTGTTTTGTTTAATTTCTTTTTCTACATACAGCCAAACCCACAGAGCATCATAATAAAATAAACATCAAATTTCCAGCCAGTCCTACGCGTGGGAGAACGAAGGAGAGGGAGAGGGAAGAATCGAGAGAAAGGGATGGTTCGAACAATTCCCAGCGCAAACATCAAAAGGAAGAGAAGGAGTGCGATGGTTAGTGGGGTGCAGTGTGAGTGAAGGAGAGCAACGAATCGAAGAGTGTGTGTGGTGGAGGAAGGGAGAGGGATGGAAGCAACCGCCCACAGACACGAATTGCGAAATAAAAAGCTTCCACTGACAAATTGTTTCAATATCCGATCAAGGCAAGGCTTTAACCCAGGAGTCGTCCGGGTGGCAGCACTGCTCATCCGCTCGGAAGCCATGTTGGAATTTTTATTGCAACGTAGACATGGCAGAACGAGAGAAGGAGAGAGAGAGGGGGACAATGGAGTGGAGCAGTACAGAGAATGGTTGGGTTGTGTTGATGGGCAACTGAAGGACGAACGAATGAAATCATTTGCATTCGTATGCGTTCGAGTTTGATTGCCATTTGTTGGTGCTTGTGTGCAAGTGTTTTTTTTTTTTTTTCTTTTTTTTTTTTCATCGAGGTGTTTAAAATCGTTAAAAGACGAAGCCGCCCCATGCGGCAACAGTGTGGGACTTTCACCCTAACTAAAACGCACCTCTCGTTCACAGACTGTGGGAGTGTGCAAGTGTTTTTTTTTTTTTTTTTTGATTTACGAATCCGGGTTGAGAGATCTTCATAGAAACCTACCGGCCGTCCGATAGGCCTGCACGATTCACTAGTCTCACTAGTGCCTACGTACTAAAACTCAACCGGCACACACATCACTTTCCTGTCTTTCCCTGTGGCACCACCAGTAAAGGCATTCCTTCACAGGGCAGGTTTTAGTCTAATTTTGACTATACATATTGCTTGTAGCCTGCATTATTGCTAACTCATGGTTTCGTTGTGCTTCCTCGTCCTTTCTAACTCTTTTCATCATGGTTGTGATGAATATTGCCGCCGTGTTCCATGTATGCTGCGATTGCAGCATGAGCTTTACCAGACCTTCTGGTGTAATTAATGTTCTGGTTTCCTGCTCAAAAGCAGTTCTTTCTTCGTTGAATCTGACACACTCTGTTAGCACATGTAGTGCATTTTCAACTTTCCCTTCGCAGAATGAGCAATAGGGATCGTGCACATGCCTGTACTTCTGCAGGTACTGACGAAAGCAACCATGCCCAGATAGCATTTGCGTCAGATAATAGTCAGTCTCGCCGTGTTTCCTGGAGGTCCATACATATATGTTAGGGATTAGCTTGTTGGTCCACCTTCCTTTAGTGGAGGTTTCCCATCGTCTCTGCCATTCTTCCATACTCTTTGCGACTATATTTGCCCGATCTTCTGGCCTGGCACTTCGTAGTGCTGCTGCTTGTCTTGCTGCTATGTCTATCGGTAATCTGCCTGCTATTACGTGCGCCGCTTCATCCGATATGGTCCTGAAAGCGCTACATACTCGTATCGATGATAAGCGGTGGGTCGTATTATAGCCGCGCATATACGATTTGCACGTTGTCGCTAAGTACCATACAGGTGCTGCGTACATTAGGATGGAGGTGTTGACTGTCGTCAGCTATTTCCTAACCTGTTGCTTTGGTCCGTCCATATTAGGCATTAGCCTTGAGAGCGCTGCTCCTATTTGTGTTGCTTTGTCGCTCGCGAATCTCAGGTGTTCTCTAAAGTTAAGCCTATGGTCCAGTAGTACTCCCAGGTACCTGATATATGGGCTGGACTTTATGACATGTCCTCCCATGCTGAATTCCAAGGTTTCTATTTTTTTCCGACTGCTGATCAGCACCGCTTCTGTCTTGTGGTCTGCGAGTTTTAAGTTCATTTCGTTCAGCCATTCTTTGGCCTTATTTATAGTTTCGCTGCATATTTCTGCGACGTCTTTCAAATGCTTCGAAACCGCAACGACGGCTATGTCATCTGCGTATCCAATTATTGTTACTCCTGTCGGCTTTTGTATTCTCAGTATTCCATCGTACATGATATTCCAGAGTAGGGGACCCAGCACAGACCCCTGTGGGACTCCTCCAGTTATAATATACTCTTTTGGGCCTTCACTGGTGTCATAGATTAGCGTTCTATTCGTGAAGTAACTGGCTATAATTCGTGTAAGGTAATTCGGCATATGCATTTCATTTAGGGCATTTAATATGCGGCTCCAGTTCGCAGAATTGAACGCGTTTTTCACGTCTAGGGTGATTACAGCACAGTACTGTTTGTTCCCCTCCATCCATCTTTTCCCTTCAATTGCTTTGAGTGCAATGTCACAGACAGCGGATATGGCTTCAACCGTGGACCTCTTTTTCCGAAACCCGTATTGCTGGGTTGAGAGACCGGTTGTTGATTCCGTATATTTCTCCATTCTGGTGCAGATGATTCTTTCAAAAATTTTCCCTGCCGTGTCCAACATACACAGTGGTCGGTATGAGGATGGTTCATCCGGTGGCTTATCGCCTTTAGGTAGAAGTACTAAGCGCTGTCGTTTCCACCTGTGTGGGAAAATACCTTCTTTTAAGCAGGTAGCAGGTAGTAGAATGAAATTCGGAATTCCGTCCAGGCCTGATGTCTTTCTTGGTTTTAACCTTGAAGCTGCTTCAAGTACCTCTTCCGGCGTAATGCAGGCAGGATCTTCCTCTTCATGGTTCCGTTGTATTGGCATCAAACTGCTGTCTTGTTCCGGGAAGAGTCCGGATACAATCTTAGCCATTATGGTTGGGCACGTGGGTGCATTGGCGTGTGTTCCTTTAAAGGTTTTAAGTACAATTTTATATGCACTGCCCCAGGGGTTGTTTTGAATCTCTTCTCTGAGATTGCTGAATGTTTGGTGCTTGCTCTTAGAGATCGCGTTCTGTAGTTCTTTCCTTGCTATTTTGAAAGAGTGCGTGAGCTCTTCGAAATTTCCTCGGTGTCTTGCTCTTGTTTGTTGTCTACGAAGTTTGAGGCACTTAGATCTTAGTGTAGCAATTTCTACATTCCACCAGTATACGGGGGATCTCCCGTTTTCTTTACCCTTTCTAGGCATTGCCGCGTCGCATAAGTCGGTTAGGAATTTCATTACATTTGTCACTGCCTCTTCTGCGTGTCCATCTACGTTGGCTGTTGAATTTTCAATCATGTATTGGAACATTTCTTTATCTAGTTCTTTGAGCTTCCATCCATTCTTTTGGGCTTTTTGTATTTTTCGTGCAGTGAATCGTGTTGGTGGCCCTATTTCAAAAACAATAGCTCGGTGATCGCTATGTGTGTATATGTCCGACACTGTCCACTTGATTTTCGATTTTCGGAGTGTGCAAGTGTGTGGGAGTACATGTGTGTGTGACTGCTCATTGTGTGGGTATGGCTGTGTGAGAATGTGTGTTAACGATAAAGGATATGGGAGCTTTGGTCAGGACTTAGACAACAATTCTTAACACTTATTTTTGCTGATGCTCTTGTTTCTTACTCATGTTTTTGGTCTTGTTGCTGTTGTTGTTGCGAAAGCTATTCGTAGAAATAGATTTCATTGAAACAAGTGCTGTTGATATGCTTCCCGCTAAGTTACAACACAAATAAAATACGAATTTCTTCAATTGACGGACAAAGGATTCGTTTTTCTGTATATGGTGTCAAGTGAAAAATTTCCTCAACTTCCATTTGTTGTCTGGGTTATTTTCTTTTTTTTTTCGCTTTCTTTCTGAGAACAAATTAAATTTAGCCTGAAAGGGTTTTCCATTTTTTGTTTCGGTCAGTTCTGAGCTGCGGTTGCCCTTGGTTATTCGAGAATCAAAGGCCAAGGCAGACCAAACGACAAATGGGAAGTGGTTTGCGGCGGGTCGGATCAGGGTTCGGGTCCATCTAAGAATGGGAAGTGGGCGAGAGCAGACAGATGTTTATGGATGGTTGAGGTGAGAATAAAAATGGGTTAAAAAATTCAGAAAATACAGAAAAACAAATCAAGGCTGAAAGGGAAAATATCCGATGTATTAATTAAATTTCATTAAAATATCACAATAGAATTCAACTCCCTTGAAATATAAATCACAAAGAAGACCAAATGAAGCTTTAATATCCCTGTGGCAATAGCACTATACACTCTCATCCACAACCTCTGGCTCACACAGGAGAAAACGTTATACAAAGGCAATCACGAGAATGATAACACAAGAATAAAGAAAACCTGACCTGAGAGGAATAAAATTCATATGTTAGTCATCATACAATAACACTCACACATACTACAGAATAAATACCACAAAAAAATTCTAGGTTTTTAATATTTTTTGGTGATTCATTTTTGTATGAAACAAGAATATCACACAAGTGTAAAGTGTTTCTATGGAAAATACATATATTTCGTAGAATAGGATACAAACATGTTTTCGCGTATTTGGGTCCTTCATGTAACGATGTACGAGTGGGTGGTAATAGGAGGCTTCTTTCAATTTGTGTGTCTTGATGTTTTGAGGTTCTTTTGGCAATGAATAGAAAATAACTTACAATGGGTCCGAGGCTTTGTTGGCATTTCTTGTTGAAGAAGGCATTCAATTTTTAATTCGAGCAGCATAAATCGAACATCGCAATTGAAAATGGAAATGCGAACAAATGGAATTAAAGAAAGGGAAATTGTTCGCAACTTCAATTGAATGGCAACTTATTTGAAATATATATATTTATTGCTGAGAGTAGGAAGTAGGACAATCGATTATATGTGAATATTTAAATAAGCACTTTTGTAACTTAGTCAACTGGAAGTAAATTTTCACTTTGTGGAATTCCAAAGTCATTCATAGTTTCCAAATCAAATGTTTTCTCAAATTTAAAGGAATTTCTACTTAATTTGAAAATTGTATTTTAAACTCAGATCGTATTCAACCTTTATATGAATTTTGGTTTGATTGAGAAAAAATATCTTTAAAATTCATAAGAATATTTCAAAGTGATTTAAAAATTATTTCTTTCATTTGATATGAAATAAGCGTATTAATATAGTATCGATTTGATAAACTTTATAAAATTATATAAATAATAAATGGATAATTATTCAACTGCCAACTTCAAAAAATGCTTCACTAATATCCAGTAATTCAGAAAATTATAACGTTAACAGTGATTTCATTGGAATTCAACTAGAAAATCAAAGCAATAAATGTTTATGAAAATTTGCAATTAAACCGTCATATTCGAATTGTTAAAATCAATGAATTGAAATGTTGTCAACAATTTGTACCCATTCCAACGAGAGTTAATAATTTACTAATTAAATACCTGCCTCCATCGCAATGTGTATCGATTGAATATGTCGCCAATAATTAAGTCCGACAGGTCGAGATCGAGTAAGAGTATGAATACACTTCTAACTTGAAATTTTGAATGATGCATTTCCAATGTTAAGGCATGTCCTCATCTTTTGCACTCCCTCGTCCCCTCATTGATCTTGAATTACATACTGTCGAGGGTAGGATGAGAGAGGGCGGAACGCCCAATGTGCTCATGCCCATCCCATCCTCGTAGTCCTTGGGCTCGATCTGTCATTAATTCGGTTTTAATTCTGCGTGCAAAGATAACGGAACCCGCGAGAGCAGAAAACAAAGGAAAAAGTACAAATCACAAGGAAGGAAGAAATGAGGAAAGAGAGACAAAGAGGGGACGAGCAGAGTAGAGTGGAAAAATCTCTGGCCAGGAATTTGTGCAAATTACGGAAAGCAAATGGGTGGAAGCTTCGAGGACAAACAGACAGACGATGATGGACTGTTTGGACCGAGAGACGGACAGATGGATGGACGGAGAATCAGACAAACGGTTGATTCGGCGGTGTCTTTGATTAAATTCGAATGCAGTGGGCTTTTGGGAAATATGCGCGCGAGAAGGAGTTTGGGTGAGATGAGAGGAGCATGATAATGAACACCAGACACAGACAGAGCAGTGATGGATGAGAAAAGACGAACTATTGATGGCCAAAGGATGAACAAGATGGACAGACTGCGCCGTGACTGAATATGGCATGTTGTAGCCAGGGGAATCAAAGAGACGGACATCAGAAGTAGGGCAGCAGAGTGGGACGTGAGTGGGAGCGATCGGGAAAATAATACTAAAGCGAACCATATATATATATATATATATATATATATATATATATATATATATATATGTAAAGAGAGAGAGGATTGAAGAGGGTGAAACATGATTGTAACCAGAGGGAGAACAATTATGAGTGGGAAAAAGAAAGAATATTGTCGAATATAACAGATGAGAGAAATGACAGATGCATGGAATGCAATAATTATTTAAAATGACGAATCAAAAGAAGGTTTTAATATGACCGTTTCGTAATTAAACAGAGATATTTAATGAAAACAATTTAAATAATAAATTATTCATATAAAAATTTATTGAGTCCGAATTTTTGAAAGAAACATGGATTAAATCATAATGGACGAAATATAATCCAACTGATGTAATGAAGGTGAATCTGAGGATGAGAAGGACGAGAGGTTAATAGAAGGATTAATAGACATCTGCATTTGAAATCTAAGGTCCAAAGTATAGGGGAATCGATCGATTCAGCCTTCTACCCCTATGCGTAACCAGTCGATTGTTCGGCAAATGACGTTAAGTAGATCTCATTGTGTGGAACAGGACATCGTCATCGAGAACCCGCATTGTCCTGCCACACATCCTCCTCTACTCCACTTCTTCCTCTCTTTCGCTCTGTTTCTTTGTCTCTCTCCATTTTCCTCCATCCATAGATGGAACTCTGATTAACAATTTTTTGGGGCGAGTATAAATTCATCCTCTGCTTCGGTATGGCTTCCCGCGGCTATCGCATATCCTTTGACTCTTATTTATTTTTCCCATCCACATCGGTTCGCCATAATTCGAGGCTACATGAAGAGAAGTCGTCTTCGAGGGACGAAGTTCGATAATTTCACATGGACTAATTAAGTCCTGAGGATGCAATTATTTTATTCACAATCTCTCGAAAATCGATTGATATATAAATATGCAGTTGCAATTCCGACAAAGAGAAATAAATGAAAGAGACCTGAGAGCTGAGAGATTATTTTTCAAAGTCCTGAAAAATTATGTGAATACCAAAGAATGTGGTTCCTGGAACTTTCCCTAGAATATATATTTTTATTTGGATATATCCGGGAGACAATTTCACGGTCAGGCGTTTCACGTATCGCATTCCACGATGTTCCGCAATCGTTTCGTCTGCTGCAACTAGCTTTTATTTAATTTCTCTGGTTGCTGCTCAAGTGTTGGAAATGAGTGGCGAACTTCTACGTCCACCCCTCGGGGCCTGGTCTCATTCATCCAACCGTCATACCACCCCACATCAACCTCCATCAATCCCATTTACTTGCTCCCACTCCGCCCTCCACACACGAGGAATGTTTTATATGCGAAGCGTGATGAATCCCGAAAACTGGGGGATGCTCGCAGTGACACGAAGTCCTTGGGAATTATTTCCGCCCCTCCTCACGCCCTCTCTTTCCCCCAGTCACACAAACACAGAGCAATACTGAACGATCAACCCACACACACAGACACCCATACGTATTTTTCTGGTGTGGAGTTTGTTAAGTCGCTTATAAAATGGAGTCTCCTGAGACAGCGATAAAATGGTGAGTTTTTCGAAGAAATGTTTTATTTTCTGTTGGAAGAGTAATTTCCATTTCTCCATTTAGGAAAGAGAAAGCAAGACAGAAAGTAAGAGTAGAAACTAACAACTCTGGGTGATGGGAAATCGCATTTCAAAGCGAAATATTTATATTGAGTAATGAAGTACTGGCTGAATGGAAAGCTCTGAGATTGCTGAATAAATCTATTTTTAATAAATATACATAATCTTATTGGTTGGGTTTGCGAATTAGAAAAATTTACTCAATATTCGCTCTGTACAGTGGGACAAACATATATCGATGTCGATTTCCGTTCCAGCTATACTATGCTAATGGATTTATGAACGATTTTTTTATCAAATCGAAATTATACCCATATGGTTATGGTATTCATTGGGTCATTTGGATCCCTCCTTTCACCATCACTTTCGGGCCCAACCCGAAAACCATTTAGTCTAATATATTTTTACATTTTGACCCAACCACACCAAGCATATTCTTCTTACTGGCCAAGAAGTGTTTCATATTCCGACCGGCCACACTCAGTCCACAAACTGAGTTTACGGTCCATAAAACAGGATCATAAATATCCTGTCTATGCACGATGCAGCTGTCGTTCTGATACCGAAAGCCGTGTCCACACCCTTCTCCGCCCCATCCCCAACTGGTCGATCCCCTGGTCACAAAGCGGGACCAACCCCTCCCTCTCCCCTGGCGATACAATGCGTCCGTTCGCTGGCTCGTGTGGCGGACGTGCGTCGTCTGCCTGTCGGCGGATGACCAGCTCCGTGGACGTGTCTCTCTCCTAGTTCTTTTGACTATCTTTCCCTCCAGATAACTCCACTCCGTTCAAACTCACGCACTTTTTATATACGTTTTGTAATAAAACTTTTTTTGACGAGCCGCACGCTTCGATTTAACAAAGGACTGTGGAAATTTAGAACTCTGGAAAGTGGTCGACTCTGCGGAGTAGGGTGTGGGGGACCCAAAGTCTCTGTGTGACTAACGTTCTGACCCACTTTTGCTCAAATATTCCTCGGTAGTTCACTGGGGCTTAGGGTTTGAGATCTTCCATCCCAGCTTCAAATATTATTTGAAGGACCGTCTGTCATTCCATTTCGTCACGAGGTTCATTCATCAACGCTTATCTCTGAACGAAGGCTGGTGTTGAATTTAAAGCGCATCATTCAAGTCTAATATTTGATAATTTTGAGAGGGGTCGGTTAAATCACGTCCCGTTCCTTAGCGATGAGTTCATGAATTCACATCATTGAGGACGAACAATAAAATTTTTGGAATCATTTTTGAACATATTTTTGGAAATCCTTATGAATTCTGTCTTTTTATAAAATTCTACAGTTCCCTGTTCTGACTTTGATCCTTCCGACTTTAAGAATATTTATTACTCATTTTAAGGATTTACATGTCGTGTTTACTCAGGCAAACTCCCTTACCTCTTTCTCCTTCGTTCTTTCCACCACCTTAATTTCCTTCCCTCCTTTACCCAGAGGAAATAGCGTGCGGAGAACTGATAAATTAATCATTTATTTAGCTATATATTTCTCTTCGATTGTTGTTGTTGTCAATGTAGACATTGTTGTTGCTGAGTATGGTTGTTATTTCCATTGTTGTTTATTGTTATGTTTCTATTTCCGCGTTATTATAGTTTATATTTTTGATTCATTTTTAATGGAAAAGCTCGTTCACAGAAACGGATGAGTCATGCCCGAAAATTATGGACTGTGGAAGATCCTGCCGAAGCCATAATCACTTCAAAATACTAAGATGTAGTATGAAGTATTTTGACAAATATATTTAAAATAAATCCTCCACATTTCTTCACATCCGGCCGTTGATGATGAGTGCACTAAAGAAGCTAAATCTCAATGTTTCACGGAGGCCTACATCAACACTCCCAGGACACACCACCCTCAACACTAAACTCAGAGGAAACCATGAAGAATCCAATCCACATCCAAAGGCCCATCGTTGTTTTTTATCTATCTCTTTCTCTCGCCGTTTGTTTATTTTCAAATTGAGTCCGTTGAAAAACCACCATGATCAAAAGAGCGGTCGCAACCACATGAATCATCGTCAACGTGGATGAATAATAAGGATAGGAATAACGATGAGAAGGAAAGCAAAAACAACAACAACTGGAAATCTACTAACAACAACACGGTATGATTCGAACGCGGAGAATTTTCGGGGATAACAAAAACAACAAATAACAACGACAGCTGATAATAAAACGAAAACTATTTTCACCTTGTCGCATATCCTGCCATAATGCATACCAGACACACAGACACAACCCCACAGTTACAGGCGCAGACACAAACGTGGGCCAAAACACACAAACTATCAGGACGACAACTGCTGCAGCACCAGGTTCCATCGAACCGCGTCGGCTGAGAGGGAGGGAGAGTGGAATGGGAGGAGGGTAGGTGGAAGAGGGTGGAGGGGGAGGTCGTTTGGGTTTCGAGGGTGCGATCAAACACCACCATGCCGCAAGGATGTGTCGACCGCGCTCTCCCAACCTTTCGTCCTGTCCCGTGTTTGCGTCTCCGATTCCAGTTTCGCCCTGGTGTCGTCTCAAATGACTGTTGTTGTTTTTTTGTTATTGCTTTTGTTGCTGTTGCTGTTGTTCGTTGACCCCTTGGTCGTGCAAATACACAGACGTATAGTCGTCTATTGCCATCTCGCTCTTGCTCTCGCACTCTCACTTTCTCCGCTCAGCTACTGTTGCTCCTGCTGTCTCGCTTCAATTCGTTTTGTTTTATCGAGAGAGGTTGGCGCCAATGTTGTTGCTGTTGTAGTAGTAGTTTTCCATGTTGTTGTTGTCGTCCTTCTTGTTGTTGTCGTCTTCCTGGTCGTTATTGCATTGAATTTCCTCGCCCTTCACCCGCAATCGCGCCATCGGCCACACCGTTCACCACTACGTTAGGAAATCTAATCAAATCGTGGTGCTTGTTTTAGGTCCCTGTATTTGCTTGGCTTGTCTCTGTGCTTGTCTTCGCATGTGTCTGTGTGTATTTGTATGTATGTGAGTGTGTTAGTCTAACCATGTGCATCGTGTCGCACGCGCCAACCGCCGAACAAATAATCGAGAGAAATCGAGAGAAGCCGTTATTGATTTTTTCTCCGAGGGCGCTCGGGCGGACGAGATTTGTCGCGACAGGACGATGATGATGACGACAACGGGATAAGGAATTATGATAACAACTACAACAATCGTCATCGAAAGCACAAACTATAAGAGCAAAAACAACATTTGCAACAACAGCAGAGCCAGGATCAACGCAGACACAACACGTTCCACAACGACTCGTCGTCCTGTCGGCGGAATCGCGCCTTCCATCGACACTGCGAGAAAATCCCCAAATCCCGCTCTTCGTGAAATTCCACAAAATACTGGCGACTCGTGTTGAATCAAGGGATTTATTTCGCTCAGTGTCGCTGACTCGTTTGTTTGGCTCCGACCGCCGCACGGACGATTTGAATGGAAATAATAATACAGGATATCGGGGGGCATAAACATGGCACGTCACGTTGCCGGTCTCGCAACCAACGGTATGGGCCCAACTCATACCCACCATCTCGTGGACTCCCCTTCGATCTGCCCGCCCTCCACTTGGGATTCCTTCTGATGTCCGCGGCAACCCCCGAGTCCTGGACTCAAGTGCGTCTGGCAGCCACAAGCAGTCTCTTTTACCATATCCCTCTCTCTCTCTCTCTCTTACCATCTGCCTCACTCTCTCTTCCTCCCCCTGCCCATTTGTGCTCCATCGTCAGCGACAAGGGTCGGAAGAGCAAACAACAACAACAACAAGGACAACGTCTCCTTCTCTCGCCAAGCACCTGAATGACTCACGCGATGAGTTCCGCTCGCTCTGCTTTGGCAGCACTGGCTCCGACTCTATTCAGAAGCGAGAAGGACGAAGTGAGAGAGAGTCAAAAACAACCCCTGGGTCTGCACGAAGCGTCCTCGTAATGAGACTAAATAAATTTTTACACACAGATTGCGTGAAGGATCCCCATCGACCAGAGTCAGACTTTGCAACACCAACAACAACCACTGTGCACAATAACAACAATTGGTTAGAATAGAATTTTCCCTTAATGCATGCTTTTGCACCCTGGCGTCAGACGTTGGCTTCAGACGCCGGGCGCCACCGGCTGCTGAGCAAAAACCACCCTCAGATGATGGTGTTTGTTATTGTTGACGACTTGTTGTTGTTGTTATTATTGTCAACTTGTTGTTGTTTTCGTCTCTCGTGTTTGTAGTATTTGCAGTACTTGCCCTTTGAGCCAACTTCACAAAGGAAGTTCGTCATCAAGCTGTAGTATAGTAGTGTGGAGTGGAAAAATGTTGCGTTGTAGAAAAGGATGAACATTTCCCTCTGAAGGAAATTATGCTGGAGAACAACATTGTTGCAGCTGACGAGAAATAAATTTCATTCCGATAAAGCGAGAGCGAGGACAGAAACCTTCGGAAAATCCGGAGAAAATTCGTTAAGAAAAATAGTGAAATTATTTTAAGAAATATCAATATGCATTGGTTGAGAAATGTTGCTGAAACATCCTTGCACTGAATAACATTACTTACTTCTACTACTATTGCTGATATTTTTGCTTAAACTCACGTCTGTATTTTGATGGAGAAATAGTGATCGCTGTTTTATAGAAATATTTTTATTATTTGGATATTTCCATATTAAATTTTGAAATTGTTTCCAAAAAAATTTAAATATATTAATAACTGTACTCCATTGCATTCAACCAATACAGTAGTAAATAGAAAAATTGGAAAAGCCCTACTGTGAAATATTGGCGAATATTTTGCATCGTGTTGAACTATTTTCCGAAATTTCTTCCTCCCCCTCCCTCTGACAGTCGCATGTTGCTGTTGTGGTGTTCGCCACCCCCATCGTCGCATGCATATGGCGCCGCATATTCCCGCGATGGCGATGGACTCCGACCCCGGCCCTTCGGCGGCTCCTTCGTGACCAGCGGGCAATGAACTAAGTGGTGTATGGAGGAGTCGTCTGCGGCATGGCGTGGAATTTTTTGTTTTGATAAAAATAAAATAAACTAAAAACTTTGCGATGTCTTGGAGAAAGTTTATCCACATCCAGACTCACAGAGAAAAACGAGGCATAGCAAACGATATCAAGAGATGAAGAGAGAGATGAGGAAGAGAGAGTGAAGAGAAAGCGTGATTGAGCATGCGGGGTGTGGAGGAAATTTGGAAAGAAATGAGCAGCATCCACGACAACAGCGACTACGACGAGGTTGAAAATTCGAAAACCACCCCTCGAAGGCTCTCGACACGAGGCCGTTTTCATCCCCGATTCTGTCGATTGCTTACATTTCATCCTCGATTCCTTCATTCTTCCTTTGGTTCGTTGGTTCATTTGAGAGGAATACGAACAATATGCGAACCCTGTATGGAAAACGCCGCTTGTGTTGTCGAAGCGAGTGGCAAAAATTCTCTGTTTTCGTCGTCGTCGGAAATTGGGAGTTCATGAGAGACCACACGAAGCCTTTCTCTCGATGTGTTTAGCCCACAAAATCCCGCTGGCCACGTGACCGGAGATGACGATTTGATGCAACGACCGCGAGGTGTGATTGATTTAGGTGAAGCTGGGATGCGGAATTTGTAAATGGTGCACTGAGAGCAATTTCTCGAGAGTTATTGCTATGATATTTTATTTCTATATTATCTCATTGATGGACGATTTTAATCGTATGACCTTCGATAAATTTCTCTTACGTCCCGTGCTTCCGTTTATTCTTTTTTTCTCTTCCGAAATTCCCCATTTCCCTATCTCTATGTTTTCCCTTCTGAATGAATTTTCATTACGTCCTCTCGTCTCATATTTCTTCATTTTGTCGCTTCTATGCATCCTCGTCATGTCATCCGATCCAACGTCCTATTGGCTATTGCTCCACACATATTTTCCCTTCAATCGTCCATTTTCTCTCTATATCTCTCTCTTTCTTCGCCATTTTTCTCTGTCTCATTCGTGTGGGTGAATTAATCAAATTCACTCTGCAATTACTTCGTCCTCATTCGCATCCTTATCCGCGGCCATTAGCTTCCACTTCCTGTCGTTTATCGGCCAAGCGACGTTTTAATCTACTCCTTAATCAAACGGAGGGGAAAGAGAAGAATGAGCACGAAAAAAGGAGAAGAATAGAGAGAAATACGTAGAGGATGGGACAAAGAACAATAAGAGAAAAATTTTGTAGAACACTGTGGAAACACAATGAGGAAACTGAGCGAGTACAAGAGGATAGAAACAGAAGTGGTGCAAGAGTGCAAAGATAAAAAGGAAACGTCTTTTTCTTATTTATAACAATTTGATCCCCACCCTCTCTCTTTGTCTGACTAGACACCGCCATCTTCAGAGATTCTACTGAAAAAAATAAAAGCGTAAGAAACTCAAATAAATTGCAGCAATTTGTCAGCATTTGCAATGCCAAAACAACAACTACAACAACACAAAGAAAAAATTACTTCAACAACAACAAAGAACGATTTACTCCAGTAACAAAGAAAACATGACTCCAAAAACAACAAAAACAAACAAGTACCCGACAAGGTCGAAGGACTCTCTTCGTCCTCTGAACTTGCGGAGATTGTAGGATTCGAAAGGGAACGTGGGCCGAGGGGAGTGAAACAAAGAACTTGCTGTCAAATCCAAAAAACACATAAAAAACGCATTGACAGAAACCTTTGTTCACTCGGTTCAACCTTCTCGGTTTAACTCGGCATCTTCTGGTGAAGGGATCAGGAGGAGGATCCTCTCCTCTAATTGGGAGGGTCTGAAACGGTTTCAAAGGTGTGAAGGAATTCCTGCAAGTGCTCATTAGTAAAACAGCGAAGGCAGGAGAAAAAAGAGAGGGAGAGGGAATTGAGTAGATTGATCTAATATTTAACTTGTTGAGAATATTTAATTACAAAAACACACTCAACGGAAAACTAACATGGTCTCAGTGACAATAGACAAAAACAGCAACTACAATGAGGTAACCAACCAATAGTAATAAGAGAAACCCACTAAAGACAAGCAATAACAACCCTATGAATGTCATCCTGAGACATCTTCACATCCTGTTTTCCTGACGCCGTGACACGAGTTCGTCCTCATTCTCGACCTCTGTCTCTTCCTTTGTTTTTCGACTCCGTCTCTCTCCTTCACCCACACCTCTCCACCATTCTCTTCAGTTCCCTTTACGTCCTTGCGAAAGGAGCCGGCTTTGGCCGGATGTGAACACCATCTGAGGAAAGGAGGATCCTTTTCCGGGCATGTTTTTCCGTTCTTGTCGTCATCGTCGTCTTCGGTGAAGTTGTCGTGAAATAAGCACGAAGTGTGTTTGCGTTGTTTCCTCTTCTGTTTTCTGCCTGTTCTTCCCATTCCTTGATTCTCTTGCTCACTCTCTAGGAGTCCGTGTGTTTTCGTCTTTTCCGGCATATTGGAGTCATGAATTGCGCCTCCTTCGCATCATTATCCACGTTACCATCGCTCCTCGGTTTCAGCTTCGACCCCGCCAACCACATCTCTCTTTATATTATTCTCTCTCAGTCGACTCATATCCTTCCTCGCACCTAAAAACAACAAGTTGTCCGCCTGTTTCTCCGTTTGGTGCTACTCTTCCGTCCTGTAAATGCTTTTGTTTCGTTTTCTTCTCCGTCTTCTTATCGCCTGTAGTCTTGTTCTTCTCTCGCTGTAATCATATAATTTACGCCAACTTATCAGCAACTCCATAAAATCGTCTCATAAAGACTTTTTCAGCCAACTTTTCACCCGCCCTCGCTCTCATCAATTCCGCCTCTGGGATCTGTAGTGGGCTGACTACAGATCCCAACAGCGGCCTACCGCGACAGCCCCGCCCCAATTAATTGAATTTGTTGCTCGATTCCTCTTTGAGATGATGTTGTTCTTTCATATTTCATGGGTTGTAATTGTTGTAGTGCCTTTGTCGATGTGTTTGTTATTATTGTTCTTGTTGCTTTTCTTTGGTTTAGTTGTTAATTTTGTTGTTTTTCCGTTATGGTGAAGTTCTTGTTGCCGTATCATCCTGGGAATCGTAAAACTTGATATGAATAATACGACTATTCCGTATTTTTCAAAGAAATCTCACACAATTTACGATCCCACAATAAGCGATTTATGACCTTCAACAAAACGCTGAAAACTTATCTTTATCACGCCAGGATAGCGGGGTATTTCGCTACCCTGCCATGGTAATAGAATTCTAATCGATTTTTCATAACACCATATGGTGTCGCCAAATAAATGTCTATTCTATTGAATACTTTCAGGATTTTCAATATCACTTGCTATTTCGTTGATAGTTACACTACTTTCAATGATATTGTGGTGATAAACTGAGAACTCATTACAAGTAGTTAACTATTTCATTTAGATCTCAGGAGAGCAATCTTCCTAACGTGGAAACCACCTACAATTACAAATGCTTTCATCATCATCACTTCTTGAACGATTATTCGCCCCCTCAATTATCATTCGAGTGTCCTCCACAAACACATGCTAATTTCCAGTGCCGCTCAACCTAATGAGCTTCGAATTATACGAGAACCTCTTCCAACAACTTTCTGCTCTCCCCTTCCCATTAACGTCTCCCCATCTCGTTCTCTCTATGTGTCTCCCTCACATGGCTCTTGAATTATGAATTATTGTTTGTCGGCGCAATCCCATCAAGAGATCCTCAGGAAACTCGAGGACCCGACGAAATCGCTCAATTTACCTCGAAAAGATCAACATGTGCAGATTCTCGTGAATCGTAAGATCATAAAATTCTTTATGATAATGTCAGGCACTCAAGAAGTAATTATGATGAAATTAAGTCCTCTTCACATTGCACAGAGAGAAACGAGAAAATCGATTCGGAATCAAAACCCAATTGAGTGAAGGCCCCTGGTTTTGACATATTATGCATCAGAAACTAAGTGAAACACACATTGACACATTAACACAATCAAAGGACACACACACGGATGGGGCTAAAACGTACATGCGAGCTGTTTACGTATGTTGAGTGCGTATTTAAATTGTGTTAATTTCCATGTGAACGCCAGCGTCAACCAGTGCTGCAAGCGAGGTAGCCATAGAGAGGTCAGAGTGCAAACTAGTTCGGATAGCTTGGGGTGATGACGGTGATGATGGTGGTGCTGACCCATGTGACTGTGCTGGTGGCAATAAACGGCCAACTAGTGCGATTACGCATGATGTTTGCTGATGTAATTAAAAACTGCTCCCCACTGATGCTTCAGTCGCTGTTGACGATGGACACGAGTCGTTTTAGTGATGTTGACGATGGAAATGATGTGATACCAGTTATCATGATGACAGTGATCATCATCGATGATCACACAGGATATGTGGAGGAATGATGAGGATGATGCAGATCTCATGGCCAAATGGGGTTGATTAAGAGATTTAACGGACATCCTTGACAAGTGGTGAAACGTTGCTGTGGATGTTAAAACGATTATGTCAAATCATCATCGATAGGGGATTCCATATCAAAAGATATTGATGAAAATGTCAAGATGAACAAACAATGAGGATGATGATGTTGCCTAAGTTCGTATCTATGTATATCAATTAAGTGCTACACGATGGTTCGCAGAGATGCCAGTGGTTGTGATGTTGGTATTTCACACTCACTTCACACAATGGCGTGCAATTCTGTTCCATTAAATTGTGTTCTTCATTAAATTAATGAACATACGTCGACTTCACACTACGAACTCCGTGCGAAGTAGACGTCGGATTACGCCTTTTTAGTTGTCGTTAAAACAACATTATAATGAAGTCAAAGGGCAGAGAAAAAATCAATTACGAAATCTTTCAGTCAGACGAATGGACAGACGGCAGGTCGGGATTGCTGTCACTCAGTGTGTGTCTGGGAATGCGTTGACACAGTAATTGAATTAAAAATGGTTTGCGCAGACATCGGACTCGGCGTGAGGCAATTTATACAGGAGGCAGTTTAAATAATACCTCGTATTGAATTCAAAACAAAGAATTATTCGAAATTAAAACCAACACTAACCGCAAAATCCACATTCAATCCGATGCCCCACACATCTATATGTTCGTCCACATACAAGGAATACAACTTCGATAACATGACCACGGGCATAATAATTTTATTATTCTACCTTCATTTGCATGTATAAAAACAACAGCAACAAGCATCATCGACAACAACAAGTAAATTGTTGCCAATCATTTTTATTTCATTTAAATGTTTTTTATTAGTTTTTTCAATTTTGATTTATCATTTAAAGCGATTTATTGATCGAATGTTAGATTTTAGATTTCGAAATTTGAATTTTTTCCCCAATCATAAATTATGATAATTTTTTAATATGAAAATTAGCTAGCTTAGAGAGAAAATTATGGAACGATTGGCTTTGAGTAGAAAATTGATCACCGAATCGAAAACGAAATCGAAAGAGATGACTTTGCAAAATGGGAAAATGAGAGCGCCAAGAAAAATTGAAGAGAAAAGTGAAATGTGAAAGAAACATCAAAAGGAGGTTTGAGGCGGTGACAATGTAAGATTCTGATCCAAACAATGTAAGCTTTTGGTGCAGACAATGGAAGCACGAGAATGAAGAAGCGAATTTCAAGCCAAAGGCGAAGAAAAATCGTTCCTACGGAGTGGTCTTTGAGGATCCATGATGAGCATTCCAGTCTCGATTCTGTGGCCCATTGAGGGATTCAATGATGGCCATAAATGTGATGACATAATCGCCCAATCTTTGTTGCTCTGGCTTTTAGGGAAGGAATAAAACTTTGCCTCAAAAAACTGGTTTCTTCAGAACGAAATAGAAAAAACAATTCCCCTGGAATCGAATCACTTTTTCTCTCTCCCTCTCTCTTTCTTCCCTGTCGAAACCAATCTTTTCCCCACTCTATCCCTTCTTTGATTTAAATCCTGAATCTAAAAAGTTGATGGCTCGAAGCCTCGCCTCTGGCCGAGGAATTAATTTCGAACCTATGCAGTCGAAGGACGTGAGCGATTGATTATTTATTGCTGCATTAACAACACAATCAATAACAAGAACAATTTTGTTACAACAATAACAACACTATGAACTAACAAAAACAAATTGCTAGAGGTGAATCAAAATGCAAATTAGCCTCCAGAACCGGTCGGCGCGCGGTGCGTTGACTTCGGTCAACAAAGAGTAAGAGAGAAAGATAAAGAGAGTGAGAGCAAGAAAGAGATGAATAGAGACACAGACAAACGCCGGTTAGTTTTAGTTATATGATAATCGAGTACGTAACACAAGAGAATCCGAGATAAAATAAAAAGCAACAAAATAAATGGTTAAAAATTCCGACATTCAGAGCAAATAAGAATGGAAAGAGAGGAAAAATGAAAACCAAAAGTTAAAAAGAGGAGGCAAGAACAGGAGGAGGAGGGAAGAAGAGCAAGAGAAAGGTGGCTAGGAAGAAGGAAGGAGGAAAACACGAGGTAATGACGACTGGAGGATGAAGAGGAATGACGGAAAAATCAAAGAACATAAGAATGGAAAGAGAGGAAAGAAGGGAAGAAGACCAAGAGAAAGGAATGGGGAAAAACACGAGCAAATGACGTAGGATGAAGAGGAATGCCGGCAAAATCAGAGGAAGAGAGAAAATTCCACATAAATCAAAAGATGGCTCCAGCCAACCGTCTTGGACTGGTCGCGAGTATCGCTCCAAAAGATTTGCAACGGCGAGAGGACCAAGGGTCGGAGGGAATTTCGTTCCAGTTGTTCACTCTAACTATAGGATGTGACGGTGGATCAAAATGTAAATGATGGCTCAAACCAGATCAAAGAAAACCAGAGCAAATTGCGAGGATGGCAGTGAAAAACATATACGAACTCAACATACAAATTTCATAGCCATAGAGCCATTCTGCCATCTATCAGAAGGCTGCATATCCTGATATCAGTCGAAAAATTTCCTCTCAAAGATTTCAATAGTACTTCTCAGTCACACCGAACGGAGCCGGCATCGCAACGTCATCGTGACCAACAACGTCTTCGCTTCCTCGTCAACGTCATCATCGACAACATTGTCGTCATCGTCGTCTTCGGCGACTAGTGCGCTACCTCGCTCACAGTCCCTATCTATCTTCCTCTCTCCTTGTCGATCTCTCGATTCAGTCCCTCTCCAGAAATTTACCTGGATTCTCTCTCTCCTCTCGTCAGTGGCGGCCGATGAATGAAGACGAGAGACACGAGAGACGTGTGGAGGGCGGAAGATGGCAAGAGGCAACAATAACAACCACATTCGCATTATCAACAACAACAATCATGGAGTGCACATGCTGCGTTTATCTTGATCATTTGCCAACAGTTAGAGTCGAAGTCGCAGTCGTCGTTGCAGCCGGAGACGCATGTGGCAGATGTGCAGATACATGTGGTATCGAGATACAAGTGTGCGGCAGGACGAACATTCGCTGGCACGAACGGCAGGTGGAAACCCATGATTGAGAGAGGCCGACTCCAATGTAGCAGACAATCTGGATCTCGTCGAGCAACTTCTAATTGGCGCTAAATTCTTATGAGAATCATTGGGCAGAGCATATCCACAAGGTACAATACACATACACACATGAGCATGAGTTCATCTTCCAGTTGAAGCGAATTCCAAACTGAAAATTGACTTCGGGAGTTGCTCGGCAGCCAAGAAGAAGCTCGAAATGGAAGCAAATTGAGGTATAATTATGGAGTCGACGCTGTCCGGCGACGATCTTTGTGATATTATATCTCCTCGATGGGCGATGAACCAATTTTAAGTACGATCTAAAGCTTTGGTTTCCACAACAAATCAACTTGAACAGCATTCATTGGACTTTGCTTTCGGATCAATCCTCTGTCAATCATTTAAATATGGAATCTGTCGGATATTCGGAGCATAGAAATAATGAATCGCAGCTTTGCCGTGCGTACACTTGGCCAAGTAAGACAAATGTCTTGCGGAAACCGGTTTTGCGTCCGACCATTCGTCCGCCTGTCGGTCTGTCTGTCTCACAAGCCACTTGTCTGCTTTCATCCCCCCCTGTCCTCTGACCACTGCACTCCAATGGCTTTCATTGCTTCTGTCTTCCCGGACCACGCACAGCAACAGCAACAAAAACAACGCCATAAAAAAATATGAAACAAAATTACAAAAAGTCATCATCATCAACGTTGTTATTATTTTTGTTGTTGTAGCCGTTGTCGTTCTGGTCTTGGTCTTGGTCCGAATGTTACTGTGTCGTTGTAAAAATTACGATGAAATGTAGTTAAATTATTTTGATGATAGCCAACAACAAACAGAAACCCTTCCAATCCAGTCGGGACTTTGCCATGACTTTAGAGAATTTTGAAGTCCATTGAAAAGCTGTACAATGTTTATATCGCCGTATTTTATTTCACTTCCTGAGGGGGTTTTTCCTTTAGTAAGTTTTTCCTGTCGAAAGGCTTTCAAAACTAGTCTAGAATTTTTTGTATAACGTTTGATAGTATTGTGATAAATTTCAGGAATTTTTGGATATTTTTGTTTATGGCTTCCATGAGCACGTTTGTCGAACTTTAAACAGATTTCGTTTTATTTTTTATTTCCCATAAAGTTATTCAATTTGAGGCCTTCACCTGGAATAGGTTTTGTTCTAGAGTTTCGGGCAGCTTGAAACCACGTTGGACCTCATCGTTAAGGTAACAACACTTTAACCAGGACGACGGTGGAATATTAATTAATTATTTAAACGAGCCGCGGACCCGAGTTTTGTACCAGGTACTTTATTTGGATTTTTTATGCTGCAGACGTGAGAACTTTTTTCGCAGGCGGTTGAAGTTGAATAAACATATTCAAATCTCGAGAACTCCGCAAACAAAAAATAATAATGAAAATTTTAAAATCACATGAAATATTTTCATTAAAATTTATGCTTTTGAAAATTAAACTAAATCCGATAATTTTGAGTTATACCGTAAAAATTTAATTATTTGTAACTAATTCCAAATTTGATGGATATATTGCAATGGCTTACCATAAGGCCAATAATCCGACTCTGCTAAATGTATTTCTGCTAAATCCAAATAATCCAGTTTTATGCTCTTTGATGCTAAAAAGTTATCTTGAACAATTTTTTTCAATCACTTAGTCTCTAACGGATTTTTATATATTTAAATATTTGTTTTAATTATTATTATCGTTTTTTGAACTATTTATTAAATACGTCGAAAATTGTATGACGTTTTATTTCACAGCTTATTTATTTTCTTTTTAATTTTAAGTTCAGTAACTTTATATTATCGTGTAATAATTTATCTCTTCAATTACATTTTTCCTCTTTTTTCTGTTATTCATCAGATTTTCACTATTTTGAGGCTTGAAAAACCTTTCCTGCGACTTCTTCTGCCATCTTGGTCGACAACTTTTCGTCGCCTTTAGGCCATGTTGTCGTAGTTGTTATTGTTGCTTGCAATTGCAACTCGCCTTTCGCCTCTTGTTGAAGCTATTTTTCTTTGGCTTCGTATTCGCCTCAGAAACAACGTTGACGTCGTCGAAGTCGTTGTCGAGACGCGGCCAAAAGCGAATTTCAGGCAACGCTTCGCACAATGGCACAAGGCTTCAACTGCACGCTCACACAAACAGGGGCAACACGAACACACAACACTAATGCAACAACACTGTGAGACGACGGGAGCGAAAGAACCACAAAAACCGGTAACAAAATCACTACTGGTGAGCGTTTGTTGTTATTTCTATTCGGCTCTCTTTTTCACCTTGTGCTTGCCTCCTTATTCTCTTTTCTCTCGGCTGTACTCACAGGTTTTCCACGCTGCCTCACGTTCGCTCATCCACGGTCGAAATTCACTGAGCGTGCACACGTCCGAACGGCTCGAGATGCTCAGCAAAACTGAAGCCTGCCTCGACTCGATGGCTCCGGCCTTGATGGCAGTCACCCTGCCCGTCTTGTGCCAAGCGAATGTTGCGCGAGAGACGAGAGGGTGGCTACATGAAACTCTCTTGCTCTAAAAGAAGCAACATGTTGCGAATGAAACATGAGAAACATGTTGCAGTCTGTTGCCATCAACATTTTGATTCGAGGCAAAAGTTGTGAATCAACAACATGTGTCTCTGCAACACGTGAGTCTGCAACACTGCATCATGTGAATTTCCATCATGTGAATCTTCAAAATTTGAGTCTCCAACTTTTGAAACATATTGGAAAACATGTTCGTCGGCAACATGTTTGAATAATACAGATATAGTTCTGTTTGACTGACAGCATCGAACACGTTGTGTTATGTTTGCTCACAGTCTATTGCAGCCGGAAATCTACAAGGATGGAGAATAGGAGAAAAATCCAATAACAGTCAAAGAGTAGTAAAGGACTTAAATATCTCATCAAAGTCAATAATCTCCCCTCATTTGTCATTTGAGCCTCATTGCAAAAACTGAACCTCCTCTGAATTCCCTTCTTTCAATATATTTCCTATCGCTCTCTCTGTTTTCTCTTTCTTGTTGCTCATTTTTCCAGCAGTCAAGAATATAATTTATAATATCATCCTATTTTAAAATAGGAATTCTCTCCATATGATGAAACCCAATTCTTATGGAGGTCAGACTGATGGGCTGAGGACTAAAAATAAAGACAGAGAACGAGTGTCTCTCGCAAATTTTCCAACTTCGCTTCGGCTACCGAATTTATTAAAAAGTGGCAGCGACACCGTCTGCTCTTCTCACTCTCTTCCTCTCTGTCCCTTGCTCGTAGTTCCGCTCCTTGAAGAAGTCGAAAGCGCTCAGGTGTCTTTAAGGGCGCTACCTACCAGCGAGCACAAACGACTGGTTTCTTCCGTTTTCAGTTCGACCTCTTCCTCGCCATTCGTTTCACGCCTAGGATCCGAGAGTCAGCGTGCTCCTCTTCCTCACTCGTTCTTCCTTTCACTCGACCCTCGATGGCGACCGCGAAAGTTGCAGCGAATCAGCTGCTCCTAGAAGTGAGGAGAAAACCATGTCAAGTTGTGGAAATTCACAGTCAGAGAGAGAGAGAGAAAAAAAAAAGGTAAATGGGGAAGGAAAGCACGAACATATGAGAGACTGAGTAGGAGAGTGTAAGCGTGTGCGGAGGAGAGATAATTCTATGGTCAACACATCATATAATGACCAATCATCGATGTGCTGTAGATGAACAATTACAATAAGAACGAGGCAAAAAGAGTAAAGAGGAGATAAAATCAATACAGACGAGACAAAAACAATAAAGAGGAGACACAAACAATAAGGAGGAGACTACAACATCACCCGAACTCGCTCATCAAACCAGGATCCAAGCCATCCATCCAACTCCCAAACTACATTCATTCTATTCTCATACATGACTATTCCATCCACACTCACTCATCGCTCCCCAAGTCCGGCCCGACCCCAATCAACCGCAGCGAAATTGATGAACACAAATCGAGTGCACCCGGAGCCCAACGCCATGCGATACAGGGCCATTTTCGACTCGAGGATTGCAGTCTTTCCTCTGTGTAAGAGTCCGAGTGAGTGCGTATGTGGGAGTGTTTATAAGGAGCAGCAATCGTTCATCCATCCATCCATCCATCCATCCATAGATCCATATGGAACTCCTCCTATGGTTAGTCTTCTGCTTCACTCCGATAGTAAATGGCAGAAGCTGCAGCAGGCGACGTCAATGACGATGGATATAACTATGATCATATTCATAACAATGACGACGCTTTCGGCTCCTGCCCGCGGTGATGGCGAGGATTGAGTTCAATTAACTGCAGCTTGTTCAACCCACCACCGTGATTAAAAACGCGAACTAGACTGGTGGCAGACAAATCAATCATCCCTGCATAGCATCATCGTTGAATCATTTCGCATTCATCTACTCGCGGATGTCTATTAAATGCTCTATTACGAAAGAGTCATTTGCGGTGACGTCATCGAGGTGTTTATTTGGAAATCCATTAGCGGACGATTTGAGATTTACTTCGACCACAAGCGCATTTGCAGTCGCAGTTGACAAGTTTTGCTTTCATTTCAATTTCCATTCAATTTCAGTTGACAGCATAATTTCGCATAAATTCGAACTTTCAATGTCGGATATAAATTTTCAATTTAGCATCGGATTCTGTGCGAGTCGAAACGGAGAGAGACGAGCGGAAAAGTTAAAGTAAAAAATGTTCAGAATAAACATTGGATATTCTCAAACGTTGCACAATGGAATAGAGGATAGAGGGAAACAAATTCCTGGATTCCTGCACATGTAACATATTTTTCATTGATCCTGTATAAATGGATTTAAAATCCAGAAATTCAACAAAAAGAAAGGGAAAGTAAGAGGTAATGTTGAATAATCGGTTATTATTCTCTGTAGCAGATTATTCGATATTCGAATGATAAAGAATGACTGAAAAAGACTGTATAAGAAATTCCATGCTAATTGAATGAAAATTCCCATGTGCGAATTTTTCTCGAATTTCTCTTCGAATTACATCATACTTCGTACTAACTTTAATTCCTCCACTGGTGAATTCTAACACCATGCTTCTTATTTTCATATTCCTTCTCTTCCTCGTGTTATAAATTTCACTATAAAACTCAAACCTCATATACACTGCACCCAAAATTAGAGAATTTCACTTAACCAAATTAGAAAGTGAAATAAGTGGTAAATATTTTTTTAAAATCGTAAAATTGTGAAGAGTAAGTTATATGTATTGAATAGGTTTTGGTTAAAAACCAAACCATAATTGAATTTCCTTTTTCTTATTATGGATCTAATACATAAAAAACATAAGGTTATATCGATAACCGATTTCTTTTCATTTTGGGATGAGATGTGTTAATTATATGCTAAAGAAGGCGAGTCCATCTGGCGATATCTATTTTAGAAATTTTGCACTTATGTATATTGGTAGTAACTGATCACGCACAAAATTGTTCACCAGATATCCTATATCAAAAGTTTACTTGAGGTGGGCGTGTTCGTTGGGCGATGTTTAGAATGGGAGCTCATATTAATAGTAGCTGACATACAAAATTTCATCCCGATATATATAATAGTTCACCAGATACCCCAAATTGAACTTTTGCTTTATATGAGAAGTGGGCGTGTCCATTGGGCGATGTTACCCATTTTTAAATTTTAAACTCGTATTGGCGGAACACGACAACACACAAAATTTCATCTCGATATATTCCATAGTTCATAGATCGATTTCGCCCATTTTAACATACAAGTAGCTTATTAATATAAAAATACTAAATCCGAAATTTCAAGTCAGTATCTTTTACCGTTTCTTCAGAAAATCTATTTCCACAGACAGACACACAAACAGATAGACAGACAGACAGACAGACAGACGGACAGACGGACATAGCTAAATCGACTCAGGGGGTGACACTGATGAAGAATATATATACTTGTCCATACCCAAAATGAATATACCCTCATCCACAGGGTGTAGGGTATAATAATATCATTCATCCACTATTTCTTCCTTCCAGCATTTACAACCTTCCATCTCTCATTTTCCTCATTCGTTCCTTCCTTCCTTCTTCCCTTCCTTTGGATACCTCAATACTCTTCTCTCCCCTCCTTCCCATTATCTTCCTTTATCTATTGAAAACTTTGTCCCGCCCTCACGTTTTTCTCTGTCTACACACCTTCTAGTCTCTTCCCTATCGCCCTCTCTCTCGCACGTTCTTCGCCAGAAGGAAGTGGGAGCAAGAAGCCCTGAGATTCCGAAGTAGAGTCGTGCGTGCCAAAGTGTCGGCGAAGTGACGGCAACGTCAAAAACCCCGCCACATAAAACTACAAGTTTGAAACATTTTAATGAGTTTCAAAACAAAAATAACTGAAGAAAAACTGGAGCCGAGTGTTTCCAAGCGACCGCGAACGTCCTTCGGCGGATGTCGTCCTGGGGAGGACTTGAAGGATGTCCTTGTGGACCGCGTGCCTTCAGATGGGAAAAAATAACAAAGGCTCTAGGTTGGGAACGCAACGAAAACTTCCGGAAACTCAGGTCACGGATGGTGCAATGTACAGTATCTAGAAAAATGGACGGAGAGCAACTATTTCGCATTCAGAGATTCTCCAAATCGAAAATGTTTTCAATAAAATTATATAAAGAGGGAGATTTAATTTAATTGAATTAATTATGATTTCCAGAATGTTTTATCCAAGTGTTGATGTGGACTGTGATAATAATGATTTTTTAATTCGGTACCATGATAAATATTTACGACTATGATGACGATGAACTGCCTTGATCATGGTGAACCCGTGACTATGAGCATCAAAGATGATGCTCTGGCAGTGATCGAGGTACATGGTAATTATTCGAATTATTCTTCCTAACCTCTATGTCTATTTCTCTGTCTATCAGGCACATCTCTCTCCCTCTTGCACATCACGAAGGTTTTTTCGTGGATTTGACAACACTGTTCAGCATTGCAAATAGATATTTCATCACTGTTGGAGAGTAGTTATTGCTACTTCATCGTGTTCTTGTTATTAGTAATATTGTTGTTGTTTGAAAACTTTCTATCGTAGTTGGATGACGTTTTAATTGAATTGCTAAACAACTTAGCAGGTTTGTAGTTCCTCCTCGCTTGATACCGAGGCCACAATTTATCGTTGCACTCGTGCCACAGTACACCTTCCTTCCTTCCCAAGTACGAAGCCTCCTGGAACTCTAACTGGATGCAACTTCCATAGAAATCCGCTTTGGAATCAATTTTCCTGGCATTCTAGGGAGATGCTACTGAAAGGTCCTTTCGAGAAATGGTGGAGAAGATAAAGATAGAGAGGGGGAGGTGCAAAGAGATGATGAGGGACGGGTGCACTTTAATTACGCTCGTGTCAATTAACGAGGTGGTGACTGTCCTTCGGTCTGAGTGAGTCTCTCTATGCGTCCATCTTCCGTTGAGTGACCGGAAGAGGCCGAAAAAATCCCATCAACACGACACGAATCCCTTTACTTCACACACACGAAGATCATACTCACGCACTCACTCAACGACAGAGATTCACGCGACAACGGGGAGTCCTTGAAGAGAACTGAGTGGTGCCGAAGTCTCCTCGTGAGAGCGAGATGGGGATGTTAATTGATGCCAGCTGTCGATTGAGATCAGCTTCGACATCAGGTGGGTTCCGTCCGTTCGTCCATCGGGAGGGATCCTGACGTGTCCTTGTTGGGTGCTCACTCGGTCGTTCGTTCGGTTTAGACCGAATTTATTCCTTATTGTTGTTGTTGATATTCTAGACCACTGTAGTTATTGGTTCCTTTTTGTAGTTATTGTTGGCACCATTATCGCATCCATTTCGTTGCTGTTGTAAATTCTCACCGTCATCTTAATTTCGACGTCGCTGCACATGCTTTTGCCCCAAATGGGTCTGTCAATGGATCGAAGAATCGCTGTTAGAATGACAAGATGAGGGACGATAAGATGACAAGGGGAAGGGTGATGGGTCGTTGGATACCGTGAAGGACATCCAGACCCGCGGAGGTGTCGTTGTCTTATGCTTGAGCACGTTCACCAGAAGCATTGGGTCCGTGAATCAATGAGTTGGTAGTTGTCGTGATATCACTACTCAAAAGGTGCAACGAAATGGAAATGGAAAAGAAGAAAAAACAAAAAATTAGTTAATTCGAAGATTTTTCATTCAATATTGATTCTTCTGAAATATTCCATTAGACGATGAATTAAATACTTACTTTTCTTGTGATATTTATGAATAGAATTTTAAACCTCTTTTTCTTCGGAAAACATGTCGAAGAAATTTTCAACTATAACTCAAGGCATTTTGGTAATCCAAGTTTTCGGCTCGTTAAAAAGCTCGTCCCAACTCTATTTAGTCCCCCCTCTGTCAATCGCAGACTGTCATCGACCAAGAATTCGAGGACTTCAACGAGTTCGAGGACGAGTTTATCTTTGGTTAAGTTCTCAAAAGAAAGAAAGGCAGAAAGCACGAGGAAAGTTTCGCTCAGCTTGCGGCCAAATGTTTAAATGTGCGAATCGTCTTCTCTCTCTCTCTTCTTCTCTCTACACCTCTTTTATTCTCCTACTAACAACCTCGAGAAAACAAGATAGTGAGATGGAGAAAGAGAGCAAAACGACTCACAATTTGTTGGTGAGCGAGAGGTTGTAGGGCGAGAGATAGTGCGAGTGCAAGGGAGATAGACGGAGAGTCAAAGTCGTTGACATACGAAACTATGACGTTCCTTCTAAATAGTCTTCGTTTCGCTTTAAAGAGTTCGTGGCCAGAGCCTGAAATTAGATTTTTGGAATTGGAATTGGACAATCGGTGTCAAGAAGTCGCCTTGATAGAGTTGCCATTGTCCATCGCGAGGGAGAGCGGCGTGGCTCTGGTCTCAGGAAACGGGTTGAAGGGGGTAATAGAAAAAGTTTCACTTCCTCTCTATCGTAAGTCTCTTGTTCTTCCTTTCGTTTCTCTCCTACTGGTCTACTGGACGAATGAAGGCGAGTGCAGACAATTAAAGGATAATTAAGTGTGTGACTTTATGGCGTAAGGATTTGGCAAAATTTCATCCTTGCCTCAGAAGCGGCTCAAAGAAGTAAAAATATCTGCAAGACATAAGAGGGAACGAGAATGAGCAAGTGAGATATAAAGGAGTGAAGGAGTTTTATCTACAAGGACTTGTTATTCCATTTTCAGAAAAACAAAAAAAAACAAAAAAAAAGAATTGAATTGTAATTATTAAGAGAATATTCTTATTTCTCATTTGAATTATTCATAAGAAAATTATGAATTTTAAATTTGATGAAAAATATTCCCGGTTAAATTTACTGGCAGGCCTAGAGAGAGAAGTTCACATACTCAATGAATAAACTCGTCCCACTGGACTCCTTTATGGATGGTGGAACCAGATCTATGAGCCACGAAATTCATATTCGAAAGAACATATGAATTTATAACCACAACAACATCCCTCTCTTTTTTTAATCCGTCGATCTCTTTAATCGGTATCGCACCAACAACCGCCCTTGCTCGTGAAAGGCCTTCATTTCTTCTTCCGGTTCTGTGTCCGATCATTCTCTTGGTTTACCGCCTTCTTCTTCATCTTCGTCGTCAACTCTTTGCCTCTAGCTACAGGAGGTCGTTGGTGTTGTCGTGTTCTCTCAAAAATAACTTTCGCAGTTTTCTCTGAGTGGCGAGGTGTGGTGGGAATGGAAGCACAGGGGAAGGAATGTGGAGCCAGTCGCATCAAATATTCATCGAGCTGACTTTGGAAACTCTTCCTTCCTGCTTTCCTTCCATCCCTCCATCTAGTCCGACCGTCGTTTCATTGCTTTGAACTATGAAGCATGGAACCATATCCGTTGGGAGTTTATCTCTATCTTTCTCTCAGAGTCCCCCATCAGCTGGAGAGCTGCCAAAAATACTGAACTCTCAAGCAGAATGAATTAAAACCTAGAACGGTAGGAATTAGGAAGGGAGTAGGAGAAGAAAAGAAACTACACCGAAAGTATTGTTGAATTACTGCTCAAGGATCGTGAATCAGAAAAGTGGTAGAAAGGTGGGAAGGAAGTCGTATGAAATATTAGGGTTATTCACGCAGAATAAGCAGTTGAGCAGATGTGATTACTTGCCATACTGCTGAACTGTTAATATGCCCTGGCTGGACTTGTGTGAGCAGCTCAGGTTGAGCAGTTGAATATGTCAAATATTTTTAGTTTTGACATTAAAATTTCAAAAATATATAAAGGAAGACAAGAATATTTATTAATTTGATGTGAGGAATTCGAAAAAGGTGTCAATTTCAACTTATTGAACTATAAAATAGAAAGGGTGTTCACGCATGCCGAAGTGCTCATAGTGTTCATGCTCAACACCTCAGGTCTGAGTGAATACCCCTATTCTAGAAGAAAACTGAGGCACCAATAAAACAACAACTAGAACAACATAGCATCAAGAAATTCACTCAAAACTCCTTCAACATATTCATAAATTCATTAGATGCTTCAAGACAGAAACCAAAAAAATAATAATAATAAGAAAACAAAAACAATATAGGTTCTGCCGCAAGATTCCGTCCCTTCCGGTTTGTGGTTGTGTGTGTGTGTAGATGTGCAAGTTCAGCATGGAAATTTTTATGATGTTTACTCCTACCTCTACCACATTCAGGGAGAGGCGACGAACGATGGACACATCAACATTGGATCGACGAACACCGGAGCGACCCACTTCTGGTTCCGGCGACATGGCCGACGTCATCGTGGCTCCTATATCCGGTGAGGAAACCGAAAATGGGTCGGATGTGATGTCAGACTGGGGCGGAAGAATTATTCTGGAAGAAGCTTCAAGAGCCAGAAGGCGCGATCATCGGGGGCGGAGGCGGAACGTGGAACCCAAAGCGAATCATTTACTATGACACCGACTGCCGACGTCCGTCTTTTCGTTACTTCATCCTTTGTTTCCATTTCTTTGCATCCATTTCTTTGTTCCGTCTTCGCAGCGACTCCAACGACTCTAGAGAGGCGGCATCTCCCCCTCCCTTTCTAATGACACGCAGATGGCGCTGCGATGCGAGAGATGTCGACAAGCAAATAGAAGAAGGCGATGAACAGAGGAAATTGCAAAGGAATCGCGAGGTGGAAATAATGAAGCCGTCGGCGAGTTCAACGAGAAGCGACGACGGGAGAACAAGATAGACAAAGAAGAAAAAGAGACACAGCGATAAAAAAGAAGCGAGGTTTGATTGGTTTCCGGAAAGCAAAGATAAGGCTAAATAAAAGTTATAAATGAATGCATTCCGAATAATGATTTGTTCATCTTGTGGACGTTTCCCGACACCATATTTCGTCTTTCTTTCTCTTTCTTTTTCCCCTTCGACGACCTTCTTCATTTTGAGAAACACTCAAGGACGATCAGTCCTCGACAATTTCTCAAATAATGATTCTTTTTACACTCTATATCTGTGTTTTTCTTAGTCACTTTCTCTATCTCTCTCAGTTTGACACTATGTCGCACTCAAACTCATCTTTGTTTTCGCCTGAAATATTCACCTCTGACAAGGCCACCCTCCCTTCGAACCTGCCTCTAGCATCTTTCTTCACACTTTGTTAAAAACAATTTTTCCGCGTTTCTATCTCTATCTCTCTCGCTCACTTTCTCTCCCTTTCGTTCCCCCTAGGGGTTGCAGATCTATTAATTCTTCGTGTGGTGCCAACTGTCACTTGCGATGCCAACACCATTTACAACAACGATGACGATTGCAGTAATAGCAAGAATAACAAGAACGGTAGCAAGTTCAACTACTACAACACAGCATAAAACAACAACAACACCTAAACCATGTCAGTGAGGCGTGCAGCAATCGTTGGCAACATTTCAATTCCATTTCAATTAAAACCACTGATTTCCCTCCAAGTGCAACCAACCTGTGCTATGCTTCCCCGTCCGGCCTTCTGCTGTCTGTATCCTCGCCACCATACAACAGAGAAGCAACCGTCAATTCTCATCCACTCCTCGTCACAGATCTCGAATTCGAATAGAAAATTTTCCCGAAGGCAGTTGGATGGTGGGAAAGAAGTTGGGGCGGAGGAGAGCTTGTTGGGGTGGTGGGTAGGCGAAGTTGATGAAGAAAATATAAGGTGTAGGGCAGGTTAAACGATAGCTGATGGCGATGAAGCCAAACGTACATTTGTTGTCGTTGGAGAATCTGGCGAAGGACGAGGAAGCGACTGCTGTTTGTTTATTTGTTGTTGTTATGCTGTAGTTGCAAAATGCTAAAAATGTTTTTGAAAATGGCTATGCATTTGAATTCGAAATCCAAAGTACAATATGCGAGATCACTAAAGAGAAAGAGAGTAAAAGCGAGAAAGAGATAGTAACATAATAATTCGAAAAATCTATAGACAATTAAATTTAAAGATTCTTTTCTAGCATTGTCTTGCTAATTTTGAGCTCTCGATTTTCGTTTATACCTCTCACTCGCTTACTATATATTTGGTTGTTGGTTTTGTCTCCTGTATCGAAGAAGAGCCGAAGAAATACTCGCTGGGGCTCAACGACAGAGGTGAACATCTCCATCTCTCTCTGTTTCATTTCAATGCAGTTTCCACCTGTCGTGCATTGCATTTGATTATGTAAACCTTGAACAAGGATAACAAACAATTGTTGGGGAAATTTTTGTGAACGAAACATGGGATCCGAAACACAAATCCACATTGGTTGAATATTTACTGAGAGCTTAGCACCGTGCGCTGAAAAACAATCACAATTGGCATCCTCCTTCCATCAGATTGTCTGTGTGCGAGTGGTTGTGTATGAGTGATATCCTCTTGCACGTGTGAGTATTTCGTACGTTCAGCATTCGAGGGATTTGTCCTCAAATATTCACGCTATAACAATGGCAGCTGTTGTTACTATTGTTCCTTCTATTGTCGTTGTCTTCATGTCATCGAAATCCAGAGCAAAAACTTTTTCAAATATGATCACTGCAATCGCTCCTGTTGTTGTCAGTGTATTGTGTGTGTGTGTGTATTGTGTAGTTGTAGTTGATACTGTTTTTTTCATTATTTTGGTTTTTTGATGATAAACGAGCGGATTATCTATTGATCAATATGTCGTTCGATTTCATTCATTTCCAGAGAAAATATACAAAATTCAAAAGATGAATATGATTGATAAGAACACACAACCGAAAGTGTGCTTAAGACTGAGCTTTGCGAAACCCTATATGACATAGAGAAAAAAGTTTGAGATTGGAGAGGAAGGACATTCGTTTCATTGTCCATCCTAATATTCCACTGTCGAGTTTCAGCCGAGGTTTCCAACACGAAGCCACAGGTTTCCGAGCCCCGAGCTGACCAGATGTCCATCAATTCAACATTCATACCTATCGAGCCCTTTCACCAACATCCAATTGTGGTAATCGCAGCTGACCTCAGGGCAGGACAGAAGCTTTGCCTTCGATTCGCCCAAAATTTATTATTGTTCAACGTGCTAATATATTTAATTTAACAATTCATGGAAAATGTTTGTGTAACAAATTTCACCCCATTATATACATGTGTGCCAGAGGCAAAATCTCATTACAATAACAACAACAAAATGATTATAATACCAAAATCACAACAACTACTATATATTCAAACAATATCCCAATTAATTGGAATCAATATGAAACATAAAATACAAAACTAAAAACTCATTAAAATATTTTCGCTCGAACTTTCGATAGTTTTCGTGAAATTAAATGAGTTTCCATTTGTTGAAAAAGGTTGTGCGAGGATAGGTATTTTTGTAAATTCCCCGAGTGGTCGTAGCAGGTGAATTTAGTAGGAATTTTCGTGTCACAGTTCAATTATATTAGTCCTGGAACCCACGTTCATTCTTCTTATTTCACCCATTTTATTACATTGTTCTACTTTCTCCCATATCCTACTATCCTCACATTTCCTTTGTCTCGTTCGCTTTAGAATTTCTTTAATTTTAATTTCTTCATCTTCATCGAAGCGAAAAGATTCGAATTAATTACTTTGTTTACTGACTTAAGTTTAGTTCCTTGGGGTAAGGTAAAACTTGAAGTCCGAGAGTTTTAAAGTTTATGCTTCCATTGCTATAATTTGTTCTTGTCTTCGTTATATTTCATTCAATGTAGTTTTATTCGATGTAGTTGTAAAATGGAAATTTCTTTAATGACGAAAGTTTTTGTCGTGCTTTTGTTACAGAAAACAGTTCCAATCGTTGAGGAAACTTTAAATTAAGGTTTAGTTACATTGTTTTCATAATCCCATTTCTCAATTCAGAAATACATTATTTGCATCTGAAATTTATAATCTATCAACACTGAGTGATTCAAATTTAAATTTTAATAGATAAATGAATACAATGAACAAATTACAAAACGGTAAAAGAAAATAAAATAAAAAATAAAAGTACGTCTACTCTCGGATTCTCTTCATCTGAAATTCTTTTCAGTGTATTGTGCTTACATTTATTACATTTACATTTATTTGCAAAGAACGAAAAACAATTGGTCTCTATTAACAATTAAAGGAAAAAACACAAGCCAATTGAAATGTAAATAAAAATATTTCAAATACCGCAATTTTTGTTCTCTCCAACGATAGTTGATTGTAGTGCAAGAGAGAGAGAGGGGCAGGATGAGGAGGAGGACGAGAAAAACAAGCAGAGGTTTCATGAAAGGTTTTGGGCGAACAAAAAATAATCTCGTACAAAAACTCAGCACATTTCACACAATTTCCTAGGGATACATTTTTATGAGCAACGAAATTAACAAAAATGGGTGCTGAAAATTTAATTTATTATTTTTTTTTTTTTTTCAGATTGAACTTATTCGCAAGGAAGCTGAAATGAGATACGTTGAGGAAAATAGAGAACAACATTATTTGCAGAAATACTGAACTATTGCTGTTACCGCAGACAGTATTTCTGTCAAATAAGAGGAGGAGTCTCTCAGGGTTACTAATTTCAAACTAATTTACTTAAAACAAGCATGTATTATATTGTTATATGTGAACGAATTTTTCAAGCGAATTGAATATTCACTATTAGTCTTAAATTGACCCTAGAGAGTCATTCTTCGTTTTTTTATATTATTTACATTTAGTTTTTGTTAAATTTTCGTATAGCGATGGACGTGATCATGCTCTAGGTATTAGTAAGTTTAGTTAGCTTGATACACATCGTATAAATTGATTTTTGTTTTAAAACGCGTCGCTAAAAAAACAAAATTCATACATAATTTGTGTAACTTTTACGATTTTTGTAAAACAATCCAAATAAGGTAGTGCAGTTAAAACTTCATTTATTATTATATAATAAGATAATAATATAATTTTTTTATAATTTTTAATATTTTATCTCTCTTTTTGTGTATGTTTGTAATATTTATATTGAAAAATGACTATACAATGTTAGTTAGTTTTCTTTAATGTAGATCGGTTGGTTGCAGTCAAAGCCAGCGTGGTGAAAGCGGAGAACGTCTCGTTTTGTTTTCTGAAACTTGCAATCGATTTGAGAATAAAATTCTACTCAAAAGCCGAGTGGAGCTTTATTATTAAGACTTTTTGACTATTTCCTGCTTTTCCAATTTTAATTTCAATGCGTTGACTTTATCCCGGAGTGATCCCACCTTAGCGCTTATGTTTTCGAGGCGAGTCACTCTTTCGGTGACTGTAGGAAGGTCTCGTTGAATGTTGTCAATCTTAACAACGAAGTTTTGCGAGGATTTTCTTCTCCGACTCCTCAATTTTCGCAGCGATCAACTCACTCTGCTTTGAGAAGCGCTGGTCCATCAGCTGCCATAGCTTTGGACAGTCGGCGTAGTCCGGTGTTTTCGGCATAGGAGAGTTCGAACCGGCTGCTGCCATTCGATGTCATTGTTGTTATTATAAAATTTTGTGTATTTTTCTTTGAGCGATATTTGTTTGTTAGCTGTGTTGTTGTTTGTGTTGTGTTCGTTCACAAGAAAGTTTTTATTATGTTTCAGACTTTTAATTATATAATATTGTGCTTTGAGCGATTTGAAACACGACAGTCTTCTTCAACTCTCAGATGATGATAAGTAACTAGTGCCTTCTAAATAAGATCATTGTAAATCTTGTAAAATAAATAATACATTATATAGAATAGAAAAAAATGGTCATAAAAGAGGCCACGAATAAATAGTCAAATTAATATGGGAAAGTGGACAATAAAGCACCAAATGCAAATATGTCAAGCCTGAATCTCAAACTTTCCATACACTGTAACTTTTTTTACTTTAACAACAAGTGTAGATTTATAGTTTGTTTTGAAAAGCAGCCTTGTTTTTGTTTTGTTAATATTTTTCACTTTATCATAAAATCTCATTCGGTATAGTCAATAAAATTAGAATTTAAAAACAATTTGTCGATTATTTCTTATTGAAAAGGAACATTCATTTTCGGGATTCCTTTCGTGTTTCGCTTTGTGTTCATTCGTTCAGAACACAATCGAAAATTGGAAAGAAGTAAACGAATAGTATTGTAAAGGATCGGTCTACTCATTGCAAACGTTGGCAACGAGTTCGGAAAAAAGGAAATCGTGTAATCCCTTTCTATACAATTTATCTCCGTGCGATTTTGATTGTGGAAAAATTGGAAATCGCTTATTTGTCAATCTTGTTTACTTCGCTCGTAAACTTGACATATAAAACATTTGTGTGTACGATAAACACTAATATCATGAGTGATATTCGTAAATTGAAAGTAGATGCATTGCGAGAGAGATGCAAGGAATTCGGTATTTCCACGTCGGGAAATAAAAAACAATTAATAGATCGGCTAGAAAATTTGGAAAATGTTAGTGATGATGAATATAGTAGTGCAAGCGATAGTGCTACTATTTTACACCGTCGGATAAACTTGTTAGAAAAGACGATTACAGAAATGCAATCATTAACAGTGACATCGCCAAATTTTGAACCACCGAGAATGTCTTCGCCAATAGATGTTCCACCGCCGCCGGTATCATATAGTGTTTCGTGTAATAATGTGATACCAAATCCGCCATATCCGTCATTTGCGCCGCAGTCGTCTAATACGAATTTTGGCCAGTACAATCAATTGCCAATAATGACAACCACGCACGTTTCGAATCATCGCGTTCCGGTTTCGAGCTATCCGAACACGTCGATGCCGCAGCGTACGTTCGCCTCGACAACGCCGTTCATTTCATCGCAGCCGCAACTACATTTCACCAATGCCGGTGGTGCGAGTGGCTATTCGCAGACCTGCAGAGGAAATGTACCACAATGTTATACTAATATGCAGCAACAATTTTCCGCTTACGCACCACAAGGACATGGACATGCTCCTGATGTGCGACAACTTTTCATTCAAGCTATCCCGCAGGTGACAACTCCAAATATGAATCCGTTCAATAATGTGAGAGACATCATCGCTCTTATTACCGACTTCAACCCATCGGTGAAAACATCGCTCAGCTCTTCACAATTTGTTAATCGTGTGGAGATGCTGAAAAACGCATACAAATGGGACGATCAAGTTTTGCATTTTGCTGTTCAACAAAAAATGCAAGGACCTGCGAAGTATTGGATAGACTCGCTCCAGGAAGTTTTTTGGACTTGGTCGGATTTCGTCGCAAAATTTACCACTCATTTCCCATACATCGAGAATGTCGCTGACATACACATCGAAATGGCAAGAACAAAACGACAAATGAACGAGACACCGCAGGAATATTATTATAAAATGGTCGCATTGGGTACCAAAGGAGGTATTCCCGATTCTGCTATAGCTCGCCATATCATAAATGGTATCAACGAAAATGATCTTCGCAAGAAAATTTCCAACAATTATTCAAATTGCAACGAGTTATTCGCCGATATCAATAACTATTGCATTTACAACGAGGTGAAATCTATAGCACCATTGAAATTTAACTATCCAAAACCGACAAAACCAGAAGAACAAACACTAATTAATATAACGAAATATCAGGAACTTAAATCCTTGAACACAGTTAAATGTTATAATTGTTTCAAAATGTGTCATTATGCTGTTAAGTGTCCTGAGCCTCAAAAGAAGTCAAGGTGTGAAATTTGTCAACGCACTAATCATTCGTCTAGCAACTGTCCTGATAAACGTTTCAAAACGAAGGTTAATCAAATCGATGTAAACGTCAATCAAATCGACAGTGGTGAAATCGTCACCAAACTAATTTTGATTAACAAACAAGAAACAATCGCTTTCGTCGATCCTGGCAGCAATCGGACGTTAATTCGAAAAACTTTTGCTGCAAGTGTTGGTCCGCAATTGAAATGCCACACCGTATTAAAAGGTTTCGCTGGTGGTGAGTACGAATGCGTTTCGAAACTGAGTGCTATAGTAGAAGTCGATGACATCGAGTTCATAGTTAAAATACTTGTTGTCGAAGACGACTATATATGCGAAAGTGTATTGCTTGGACGAGATGTGCTGTGCTGTGCTGGTAATCGACTTGTCATTGAAAATGATGGCTGCCGAATCGAGAATGTTAAAACATACAGTGAGCTATCTCCTATTGAGCGCGATAAACTCTTGTCTATGTTGGCAGCACATCGTGAGGTATTTGCCGAGGACGTTTCCGAATTGGGCAGATGTACTTTAGCGAAAATGGATATTGAAGTCAACACAGCCACGCCAATTCGGATGAAACCATATCGCATTGCCTTCGCCAAACGTTCCATCGTAAACGAACAAGTTTCCGAGTTGCTCTCTAATGGCATACGCCTCCATACGCCTCTCCAGTAGTCCTCGTTGATAAGAAAAATGGAGAACATCGATTGTGTATCGATTATCGTTGCCTGAATAAAATAACAATTAGAAAACCGTATCCGATGCCTAACTTGGAAGAACAATTTGCTCAACTCGCCGGAAATAAATTTTTTACAACCCTTGATCTACGCATGGGTTATCATCAGATCGAAATCGAAGAATCTTCAAAGAAATTCACTGCGTTTGTTACAACTGATGGGCACTATGAATACAACCGAATGCCCTTCGGACTTGTGAATGCGCCTGCTGTTTTCCAATCGGTGATGAATGTTCTTGTTTCTAAAATGAACCCAGGAGAAGTGTTGGCCTATCTCGATGATGTAATCATTCCAAGCAAGACCGTCGATGAAGGTTTAACATGATTAACAAAGTTTCTCCTTTTGCTGAAAGAATCTGGACTTACGCTAAGCTTCGACAAGTGCAACTTCGTAGCAACGCAAATCGTACATCTTGGTCATATCGTAAATGAACATGGAATCACATCTGGAGAGCAAAAGGTGAGCGCCATCAAAAATTTTAAACCGCCAACAAACGTTACCGAAGTACGCCGATTCTTGGGACTCACCGGTTTCTTCAGAAAGTTCGTCCCCAATTATGCTGAAATTTCAAGACCAATCACAAAATTGCTCTGTAAGGTTGAACAAACCCAGTTTGTTTGGAGTAATGACCAACAAGAGGCCTTTGAGAAGCTGATAGAAATCCTAACGTCTGGCCCAGTATTAACACTCTATGATTTCGCTGCACAACATGAAGTCCACACAGATGCCAGTAGTGTGGGACTCGCTGGTGTATTGTTGCAGTCAACTGATGGTAAGCAATGGCGACCCGTCTTTTATTACAGCCGTCACTGCAATGAAGCTGAATGCCAATATCACAGCTACGAGTTGGAAGTTCTTGCTTGTAACGTACAGGATTCTGTTTAGGTATCTGTGTATAATTTCTTCGTTGACAAGGAAATATAGATAACCAGATAGATAAACATAGTGAAGAAGAATCGTGAGATGAAAGTATCTCACTTTCGGTACTCTAACACAGGTGGAAATCGGATGGATTCTCTTCTCGGTTTGGATCGCGAGAAAGCGCGGGCGCACGTGCTGGTTTGCCTTTGCTAGCCATTCGGGAGAAATAGGAGGGGTCTTTGCACTATCCGCGAACCACGTGCACAATTAATAATCACGTGCTAGAAAATAAAACAAAAAAAACAGAATAAACTAACCAATCTATGGTTTTATGTGCAACCAACGACGACTAAAGACAATGCCGGACACTGATGGAAATGTCCTTCGCCGTTTTCAATACCCGCCCATCCTTGAGTTTTGTTGGCGATATTAAATTTATACAAAACTCCCAATAATCCTTGACCATCTATCTTAGACCTCGAAAATGACTAAATCAGTAATTAATTTTTTTGTTTAAATTGTTATAAAATATATAAATTTTATTTACTCATTTTAATACTATACAATGTTCTTTTATGAGAGAATTCAATGCTCCCATGGATTTTACTTTGAAATACCAAAAATAAATTTTGAATTATTTATAACTTAAGAAATCAAGAATTTGGTTTTTGTGTTATGATAACAAAAAAAATTAAATTTAAGAAGATAGTGTATGATTTTTACGTATACATTCGTTTCATAAAAAAAATTGTTTCGTTTTTTTTTTTTTTTTATTATTATTATTTTTATTATTTATTTAAGTATCTTTTCAAGTATTTATGTAAGTATTTTTAATGATAAATTTTTAATTATGAATTATAATTATTGCATAATTTTTATATCCAGTACTTTTTTTTTTTTATTTTATTTTTTTTCTTTTTTTGTTCATTTTTTGGTTTAATTGACTAAATCGCGGGATCTGTTGCAATGCATAATCAAAGAAATAGTCTTAATATGATACTAAATTTTGTTTTTTATTTAATTTTGATGGTTTCAAATCATTTAAGCAGGATAAAATAAGTGTTTTTAAAGAAGTAGATATATTTAAAAAATGTCCTTGAAATTTTCTAGAACTGATCGTTAATTCAAATATTTAAATAATGAAATAATTGCATGATCTTTTTTTCTTTCTTTCTTGTTTTGTTTAAACTTAAAACTACATTTTTTCCTCTTTTGAATGAGAATTTGATCTAAGAATCTCAAGTCTCTGATTCGCACGGAGTTCTCTCTACGAAAACGAAAGCAGACGTTAGAAGAGACTTCGAACAAACCTCAACCCAAAAGAAGATACTTTTGTTTTAAGTTTAAGTTATCATGATCAATTTTTTTTTTTAAGTGAATACAAGAAAAATTTTCACTTACGTATGTTCTTTAAAATTTTACCAAAATTTTATCTGCTGCTCTGCTGCGTCGAAAGGCCTTTCTCTGCTGCTGAAGATTTGGTTTTTTTGTTTTTTTCTGAATTAAAATTGATTATGATATGGGATAGGTGCAATATGATTTATATGAAAATATTTGAATTAATATAGGTTAAACACTTTTTTTTTATTGTTTTTTTGATTTTTGTTTTTTTTTTTTGTACTTATTTTTTTTTTGTTGAATTTAGTATTTTATTTATTTATCTCAGGCCGTGCAATATCTATAGACTTTTTACTGATTTTTAACACTTTTTCGATTTTTAATTATTTCTTCTTTTAGATATCTCAAATTTTTAGATATAATTTTATATAGGTGCAAAATAGGTGCAATATTATAACTTTTTAGAATTTATAGAGCAATGTATATATAATTTGTATCCTTTTTTTCTTTTTTTTTTTTTTTGAAAAAAAATTTAAATTAAAATTTTCTCTTTTTTTTTTTAAAAAATAAAAATTTTTTTGTCTCTCTTTTGGTTTTAATGATTTTTACATTTATCTACAATTTGTTTGCGATGAGAAATTTACACATGGAAATTTTTAGTTTTTTGAGGTTGGACTTAATCAACTGATTAGCGAAATCCTCTCTTTGCGTCGTTTTTAACGCCGATTTTTGTCGAAAACTTTCTGCTCAATGAATTTGATGATGATGGTCGTTGGAGGTTGGCAACCGCAAGATGTTCTGGTAGAATGAAGAAATTTGGTGTCTGCTCGGCTTTTTCAAGAGGCTGCAGCAGTCGGAATTTGAAATTTTTCCGTTTCCAAAAAGGGGACACAAAATCAATGGATGCACAAAGTGCCTTCGAATAGTATTTATTCGGATGTTACTTTTAGCCAATTAAGCTAAGATTAACTAACTTTTTCACTTGATTTAAGTTATATTAACGATTTAAATTCGAACTTTTCTGCGAGGCTGTACTTTTGTCAGCTATTTAGCGACGATCACGACGGTTTTCTTCAAGGGGGCGATTGATCATGTGAACTGATCACCACGACGGTCCAAAATTAAAGAGACTGATCATATTCTGAAATCAGCTCAGAACTCCTCGCTATGATTTTTGGGACAATGCGTTTCTTATGGGGCTCAATTTTGTTATTGTACCAAAAATTTTATTTGCGTAAACAACTAATGTGTAGTGTTGTTGTTGTTGAGTGTTTACGCCTAATTTTGCATGCATAAAAACAGTTTACTGTTGCGGATAAAGATGCGACAAAATCGAACCGATTGATTTCGTTTTGTGCACTTCTGTTTTGGACGAATGTTACAGTGAAGCAAACAGAATAAATGTAACAGTGGGTCAAAAAAGTTTTCGGACCAAATTTTTTTGTTGTTTTTCTTCTGATATGTGACTTTGATTGAAATCGTACATTACATGCTGTGGTGGAATCTTTGGAGCGTTTCCGAATATATCTTTTGGGAAAACATTTTCGCATTGTTACTGATTGTTCAGCAATCGCTAAGGTGAAAGATCACCGAGAGCTAAAGTCAAAAATC